>CM055116.1:309097312-310531687 GCA_029206835.1 Rana muscosa | reverse complement strand
TAAAAACGCGGTAAAAAAAAACACCCAGAAGCTGTGGGAAGGTCACATGACCGCAGTAAAGTGGAGGATTGTGGGATACCAAATAATCATTTTTACCGCAAAAACACGGTAAAAACGCATATGCGTTAGCGCTATTTTTACCGCAAACGCGGTAAAAACAACTCATAATTTTTTTGCGTTTTTTCAACGCCTCAGTGTGAAAGGGGCCCAAGACCCAAGTCATTCCAACATTTTATATATCACTACACTATATAGCTGGATGACTTTTGCCCCTCTTATGGGGGTATACTAGAGCCAAGCACAGAGCATATGGTAAAAAAATTTGACATAATTTAAATTTATATCACGCTTTATTATTCTTGGTTTCTATCACATCATCCATTCACTTATTTATTCTATCTACTCTTTTGTTTACAAACCAAAGGAATGCAATTTTCATACTTCATCTATTAATTATATCATATTACACTATATCGTCTATATATACTTAAGATCAATGTTTTTATACAATTTTTGTCGGCACATAAATGTTACACATAATTACTTTATCACTTTTTTATTTATCACCACACATTTTGCATCGCACTGGGGATTCATTAAATTAATTTGCGGCACGATACATATGTTCACTGCATATTACAATATAATATACATGTCATACATTCCACTCTTATATAACGTATACAATAATACACAATTATAAAGATATGTTTTTCTACACAGGTTGTCGTGACAAGTAATATTATATATATATATATATATATATATATATATATATATATATATATATATATATATATATATATATATATATACATATATACACACACACACACACACACACACACACACACGCATATACACACACACACACACATATACATACACATACACAGTAGGTGCCGCCGATATTGTGTCAATCTCGCCGCTTCTAGCGGCGATATTGACACCCTATGAGCTCCGTCGCGAGAGCCAGCGCCGAGCTGTCGCGTCATCGGGAAAGGAAAAAATGTTCCTTTCACGATGAGCGACACGCATTGCCGATAGGCGGGGATCCGACGCGGATTCCCGCCAATACCAGGCACTGCGTTTGGTATGAATCCTGAGTGGGAACTCCACGCCAATTTTTAAAGAAAAAACCAGCGTGGGTTCCCCCTCCAGGAGCATACCAGGCCCTTGGGTCTGGTCTGGATTTGAAGGGGAACCCTACGCCGAAAAAACGGTGTGGGGGTCCCCCTCAAGATCCAAACCAGACCCTTATCCGAGCACGCAACCTGGCAGGCCGCAGGGGAAGAGGGGGGGGACGAGAGCGCCCCCCCCTAACCTCCTGAACCGTACCAGGCCACATGCCCTCAACATGGGGGGTTTGGTGCTCTGGGGCAGGGGGGCGACCTGCGGCCCCCCCACCCCAGAGCACCCTGCCCCCATGTTGATGAGGACAGGGCCTCTTCCTGACAACCCTGGCCGTTGGTTGTCGGGGTCTGCGGGCGGGGGGGCTTATCGGAATCCGGGAGCCCCCTTTAATAAGGGGGCCCCCAGATCCCGGCCCCCCCACCCTATGTGAATGAATATGGGGTACATCGTACCCCTACCCATTCACCTGGTGGGAAAAAAATGGTAATAAAAACACAACACAGTTTTTAAAAGTATTTTATTGCACCGCTCCGGAGGTCTTCTTCCGACTTCGGGGGTCTCCGGTGTCGTCGCCGCGCTTTCTGGTTCTTTGTGCCCCCGGAGCATGTGACTGACGTCATGGGACCATGTGACTGTGACGTCATGAGAAGCCTATATTAATCTCTGCAGACCGAAGATTTATCATTCCTGCGAGAGGAAGCGACGAGTAAACATCGAGGAGGAGAAGAGGGAAGAAGACACCGACGGTGACGACGGGAAGACCGGCTCCTCCACTAGCAAAAGAGCTACCAAGAAGTTAGTGGAGGGGCCGGCAGAAGGACAACGGAGAGCCGGACGAGACGACGGAGAAGACCGGGCCTCCGCTAGCAAAAGAGCTAAAAAGAAGTTAGCGGAGGCCCGGCGGAAGAAAGAACCGGAGAGCGGGAGAAGAACCGGAGAGCGGGAGAAGAAGAAGGCGACGGAGAAGACCGGGCCTCCGCTAGCAAAAGAGCTAAAAATAAGTTAGCGGAGGCCCGGCGGAAGAAAGAACCGGAGAGCGCAGCGACAACACCAGAGACCCCCGAAGTCGGAAGAAGACCTCCGGAGCGGTGCAATAAAATACTTTTAAAAACTGTGTTGTGTTTTTATTACCATTTTTTTCCCACCAGGTGAATGGGTAGGGGTACGATGTACCCCATATTCATTCACATAGGGTGGGGGGGCCGGGATCTGGGGGACCCCTTATTAAAGGGGGCTCCCGGATTCCGATAAGCCCCCCGCCCGCAGACCCCGACAACCAACGGCCAGGGTTGTCGGGAAGAGGCCCTGTCCTCATCAACATGGGGGCAGGGTGCTCTGGGGTGGGGGGGCCGCAGGTCGCCCCCCTGCCCCAGAGCACCAAACCCCCATGTTGAGGGCATGTGGCCTGGTACGGTTCAGGCGGGAGGGGGGGCCGCTCTCGTCCCCCCCTCTTCCCCTGCGGCCTGCCAGGTTGCGTGCTCGGATAAGGGTCTGGTTTGGATCTTGAGGGGGACCCCCACACCGTTTTTTCAGCGTAGGGTTCCCCTTCAAATCCAGACCAGACCCAAGGGCCTGGTATGCTCCTGGAGGGGGAACCCACGCCGTTTTTTTCTTTCAAAATTGGCGTGGAGTTCCCGCTCAGGATTCATACCAAACGCAGTGCCTGGTATTGGCGGGAATCCGCGTCGGATCCCCGCTCAATACAGTGTCGCGTCTCCTCGCTATTACAGCGAGCGCGACACGTGTCGCCACCCTGCTGCCGAGATCTCGGCACTCCTGTCGCCGAGAATCTCGGCGATGGGAGCGCGATAGATATACAATATCGGCGGCACCTACTGTATGTGTATATCTATATCTATCTATCTATATATATGCACTGTTTGAATCCATTCATTTCAACACCACACATTTTGTTTTCACTTTTCCACATTCTGACTAGCCACTTTTTTAACCAGTCTCACAGGAGGTCCAAATCATTCACTTCATCACTAATTTGTTAATAAGATGCAACTCACCATCCCTCCCTCCAGTCACATGGTTACTCAAGAGTGGTATTTATTTGAAATGTTTTTCTTGTGTTAGCCAGCTAATATTAAACACTAGGAATAGTATGAAAGGCGTCAGCTGTCCAGTTTGCTGCGGCTTGTAGTGTTGTTTTATTTTTAATAAAGGCAACGTTTGTTTGGAGTGCGGCTGTCCAGAAAGAAACTTTTTTTCTGCCTTAACAAATGTGTGTTGTCGGATTATTTGATCGTGTGTACAGAAGTCCTTCGGAAAAATAATCCAAAGTACAAACACACATGCTCAGAAGCAATGCTAACCATATGTTGGCTGACAATTCTTTGCCGTTTATATGCAAGACAAGTCCATGGCCAATGCCCTTCGGACAAAAGTCCTATGCTTTGTCCGCGGAAAATCCGATCAAGTGTACCAGGCTTTAGCATCTGAGAAGATAAAGAGCCTCATACACAAATATCACAAAAGACTTCAAGCTGTCATTGATGTTTTGATCAGGGTCATTTGGCTAGTTTCTGTTGTCAATAGGTTTTAAAAAGAGTAAACACAGTTGCTTGATAATAAATGGCTTCAGCCAAACACCAACCATGAGTGAAAGAAAAGTTTTCGCATTATTCATATTCTCTGTAAAATGGCCAAGAAATCTAATTCTGCCAGGGTATGCAAAATTATGAGCGCGCGCACACACACACACACACAGTATCTCACAAAAGTGACTACACCCCTCACATTTTTGTAAATATTTTATTATATCTTTTCATGTTGCAACACTGAAGAAATTACACTTTGCTACAATGTAAAGTAGTGAGTGTACAGCTTGTATAACAGTGTAAATTTGCTGTCCCCTCAAAATAACTCAACACACAGCCATTCATGTCTAATTTGCTGGCAACAAAAGTGAGTACACTCCTAAGTAAAAATGTCCAAACTGGGCGCAATTAGACATTTTCCCTCCCCTGTGTCATGTGACTTGTTCGTGTTGCAATGTCTCGGGTGTGAATGGGGAGCAGGTGTGTTAAATTTGGCGTGATCGCTCTCACTCTCTTACTGTTCACTGGAAATTCAACATGGCACCACATGACAAAGTACTGAGAATCTGAAATAAAGAATTGTTGCTATACATAAAGATGGCCTAGACTATAAGAAAATTGCCAGGACCCTGAAACTAAGCTGCAGCACAGTGGCCAAGACCACACAGCGGTTTATCATTTCCAGAGGTTGTCTTTGGGAAATAGATGAATGAGTGCTGCCAGCATTGCTGCAGAAGTCGAAGGGGTGGGGAAGGGGGGGGGGAAGCCTGTCAGTGCTCGGACCATACGCCGCACACTGCATCAAATTGGTCTCCATGACTGTCGTCCCAAAATGAAGGCTTTTCTAAAGATGATGCACAAGAAAGCCCGCAAACAGTTTGCTGAAGACAAGCAGACTAAGGACGTGGATTACTGGAACCATGTCCTGTGGTCTGATGAGACCAAGATAAACTTATTTGGTTCAGATGGTGTCAAGCGTGTGTGGTGGCAACCAGGTGAGGAGTACAAGTGTATTGCCCTATCTTCCATTCACTAGGGAGATAGGGCAATAATTCCCGCAATCACTGTGATCCTTACCTGGTTTTGGGATAACATGGATATATGCTGCAGTTTTGCATGTGGGTAAGGGGAGACCTTCTGGAATAGCATTAAAAAAAATTACATAAGTGGGGCACTAAACCTCCTTATATTTATAATATTAATGGCCCAGGAATCATCTGGACCCAGTGCTTTTGGGGGGTTCAGTAGTTGGATGGCGCCAGTTTTCTAGTTCACTAGTGTTTGAATTTTGTCGAGAAAATAGTACAGCATAAAATAGGCCCACACAGCGGCGGTAGCATATGGCAAATCCTGCAACAGAAAAATCAATAAAAAAAAAAAGCGAACTTCCAATGGTACGGGGTTCCATGAGGGGTTCCAGCCAAACATATTCAGGGAGCATCTCAATGAAATGCCAGAAACCACCCATAGAAATTTCAAAACAAAGAGAAGCAATGAGTTGAAAAAACAAGAGAAGGGACAAGTGCACAGAGGTTACTAAGACAAAAGGCAAGTAGAAAGAAGGGGAAAAGGGAGGGGAAGTGGGCTCCACCATGGACCTGTGGTCAAAGGCCAAGTTGAAAAACAATTATGTGTACAGGTTAACGTGGGTCTAAGAATGGCAGGCATAGTTGAGTTTAACGATTTTGATTTGGAGTCATTAAGGATACTAGTCATTTTCTTATTGACAAATAATTGGTTCATGTGGTCCTTGACTTCCTGAAACCGAACAGAAGGCATCTTACATGCCCTGGCTATTGTTTGTTTTGCTGACATGTTGGCGCAGATAGAGGCCAGGCTCACATTCTTAGGGATAAGAAGATGAAAAAGGGCTTGCAAGAGTCCATAGACTCTAGACCAAAATGCAGTAAATTTAGGACAAGATCACCATACGTGGAGAATGTGAGCACGGTGGCCACAATACACCTGAAGCATCTGTCTTCATAGTTAGTAATCACTCAAGAAATCTGGACACAAACCTGATACACCACTAGAAAAGCAGCTTGTGGCTTTGCCAATTATTTTCACACATTTAATAACTTTTCATCCATCATTTTCCATTCCCATCTCACTAAACAAAATAAGGTTTTCTGTGGACACCCATCAGCGCAAATTTTGACAAATTAAAGGCTCTCTTCACATCAGCACTGATTCTCCAACATCCCAATCCCGCACTACCCTTCATTCTTGAAGTGGATGCTTCAGACAATGCAGCTAGTGCCAATCTATCACACCACCATAATGCCAAGTCACTGATATAGCCTTTTTCTCAAGGAAAACTCAGTTCCTAGGAAAATAATTATAATTATGACATTGGAGATCATGAATTGCTGGTCATTTAGTCTACTCTAAAAGAATGGCATTACATGCTTGAGGAAGCAAGTCACCGAATTCGGACTTGTACAAATCACAAGAATTTGGAGTATCTCTGTACAGCCAAGTGTTTAAAACCTCACTGGGCGAGATGGGCTTAGTTTTTATCACGATTTTCATTTCACATAACCTATAGACCAGACTCAAGAATGGTAAACCTGATGCTCAGTCACATATGTTCACAGAAATAAAAAAAAAGGAGTCTACTCAGCCGGATACCATTCTGTCTCCACAATGATTCCTGCTGCTTCAAGGAGACATTGTGTCACAACTCAAGCAAGTTTCAAGGGAAAAGGGTCTGCCACAGGACTCCCAGCTGCAAGAATGCTATGGTTTCTTCATGAGCAAAACATTTTTGTGTCCTCATGCCTGGGTCAAGTAATCTTGAATCTGTGCCATAACCACCCCTTGACTGGGCATTTTGGAGTATGCAAGACCTTGGAAATTTTACAGCAGCCCGTTTGGTGGCCTAGCTTGAGGTCAGATTATTAGGACTATGTAAGGACCTGCAAAATATGCAGCTTAAAATAAAATTGTTAAGGAGTAAAGCCTGGGGCTTATTAAGGCTTTTGCCCATTCCTAGCCAGCCTTAGGAAATGATTAACTTTTTCATTCAACGCCCACCATCTGAAAACTTCACAACCATTGTTGTGATAATCAATAAGTTATACAAAATGGCATATGTTGTGCCAATGATTAGAACACCATCAGCGGTGGAAACTGCACAGGTATTTATCAAATAACATAGTAAGAATGCATGAGTTTCCTCCGAGCATAACCGCTGATCGAAGCGTTTCGTTTACATCCAAATTCTAGAAAAAAACCCTGCAAGTCATTTAAGATTAAGACCTAGTCATCATCGGCATATCACCCTCAAACCAATAGTTGGTCAGACAGAACTTATAATGCAGACACTAAAGCATGGGTGCTCAACCTGTGGCCCTCCAGCTGTTGCAAAACTACAAGTCCCCTCATGTCTCAGGCTTTGGGAGTCATGCTTGTTTAACTGATAGCCTTGCAATGCCTCATTGGACTTTTAGTTCCATAACAGCTGGGGAGCCACAGGTTGAGCACCCATGCCCTAGAGAAGTGATTGCCAACCTTGGCACCCCAGATGTTTTGGAACTACATTTCCCATGATGCTCAACTACACTGCAGAGTGCATAAGCATCATGGGAAATGTAGTTCCAAAAATTCTGGGATGCCATAGAGCAATACCTTTGGTGCTCATCTTCTTTCATGCAAGATAACTGGGCTTTACTCCCTCCTCTTGCAGAGTATGCTTACAATAATTCTGTTTATTCAGCTACAGGTCAAACAATTTTAGATTTAACCTGCCTTTCTTTACCCGATAAAATCTGATTGACCTGTACCTGCAGTCCAGGAGAGACTGGAATGTCTGCAAGCCACCAATAAAATTCTACAGGAAGCTATCTCTAAGACCGAACAAGACAACAAAAAAGTTCTTCAATAAAAAAAAAAAAAAGGGGTGACCTGGATCTTAAACCAAGAGACAAGGTTTGGCTATCAACCACCAATTTGAAATGGGCTTGCCCATCCAAGAAACTGGGTCCCAAGTACATGGGTCTGTTTGCTGTAAAAAGAAGAATTAATCCAACAGCTTATGAACCTTCATTACCAGAAACATACAAGACCCACCTATTTTTTTCATGCGCCTCAATTAAAACCTGCTGTACTGGATCAATTTCCCAGCCATAACCCGGGTCATCCAGCACCAAATATAACTGATGAGAAAGTAGTATAAAAGTGAGGCCTCAATATTTAAATGGAAGAGTTATGCTCCAGAAGAAAACTCTTGAAATTGGGAATACAACATTCACGCCCCAAAACTGGTGAAAACATTTTTTCAAGCTCAACTTGAGAAGATGTTCCAATGGGCATCCAAAGGCTGCCCATTAAGGCGGGAAATATACAGTAAAGTTTATTCCCAGGATCAGAAAACCGGTGCGGACTTATGCTCATGCAGGTGCACATTGCATCATTCATACTTTTAGGCAAAAGAGCAATACTAGCCATACTAGTCATACTATGATGGTTCGCCACACATGTACACATAGCACTTGGCACCCAGTGGCCTATTTAAACTGATGCTCTTCTGGTTACCTTTGACCTCGGCCTGATTACTTGACTGCCTGCTGATTCTGTACAGATTTGCCAAGGCTGTTATCAACCTTGACCTGCTTCCTGGATGTGCCCTGTGTGCTCGATCATTGCTACGCTGCCTGGCTGTTAAGGACTTTGGCCTGCTCTCTGGTTTCATCTACTACCCCCTGCTCTGGTACCAAGCTGTTCCTGTGACCTGCCCTTAGGGCTGTGGCTTCTAGTTCTAACTACCTGCAGTGTGGATACCAGTTCTGGAGTTCAGCCACTGTAGCTAAAAGGCCAGGCAGGACAAGAGTTATTCTGTTTAGGGTGCTCGTGTGCGGCCTCAGGGCCATGAATAGATGCAATTTGTGAGCACTTTGTCCAGTGGACACAGCAGATCATAGATTGGGTTACAGGGCCATAGTAAACAATGGCTTTTACAAATGAGGCAACAGTTTACTACTGTGATCTCTGACTGATCACAGCAATAACATGATACAGGGCCAATCACTGTGTTTTGGAGCTGTAATTCTGTACAAGTATGACATGGTATGTGTGAAAGATATCTTTATAAACAGAAAAGTTTGTGTAAAAAAAAAAAAAGTTTTCTTTCTGCATGTTCCAAATATTTGTGGCTAAAAAAAATAAAAAATGAAGTCTTCAAAAGACTCACCACAATTCTTAGAAAATACCTTGGGATCTTTTCATTCCAAAATGTGGTAGTTTTCTCAGTATCTCTTGTCCTGGCACTTCCAGGACACAAGAAATATGAAAGGTAGTCAGGAAATTAGACACGCAATTTATGCTCCTTGAAAGCCCAAAAGTGCTCGTTGGATTTTGGGCCCCTCTGTTCATCTAGGCTGTGAAAAAGTCTCCCACGTGGTATCCCCATACTTGGGAGGTGTGGTAAAATGTGTTTTTTGGGAGTAATTGTAAGTATGCCTATGCTGTGTGTGAGAAAACTTAAAATGACATTTGTGGAAATAAATATTTTTCTTCATTTTCCAAAAAATTGTTTAAAAAAAGTATATATTCAAAAAAACTCACCATGCCTCTTAAATACTTTGGACTGATCACTTTTCAAAAAGGGGTCAGTTGGGGAGTATTTGTACTGTTCTGGCATTTTAAGGCCTCAATAAATGAGAAATACAGTCAGTACATCAGGACTGATACATTTTCAAATTACCCTAGTCTGTAGACTCAAAACCTCTCACACAGATTGAATAATGCACACCGAATTGGGTTATTTTTACCCAAGAAATGTAGCAGAATATGTGAGCCTAAATTTATAAAGAAAGATTATTTAAAAATGTTTTTTCAAAATGGTTGGACCCATTTCCTTTATATAGCAGAGAATAAACCCAGTGGTGGTTAAATACCCCCAAAAGAAAGCCCTGTCTCAAAAATAGAATAAAAAAATCCATCTGGGTACAGTGTTGCAAGACTGTGTAACTGTCAGTGAAATACTTTGTCAGTGAAAATAAATAAATGCCCAAACACCAAATGCTGCTAAACTGGTTTAAAAAAAAAAGCAAGTTTTTAAATGCTGAATTTCTCCCATCAGAAGATGCACGAAGCCTTAAGGTTTTTTTTAAGCTGGAATATATAACATTTTGGGATTTGGATTTTATGGCCCATTCACAGTAAAACATGGTGCAATAAAGGCCCATTCTGCATGCGTTTCCCACACTGTACGTGAAAACGCTGCACTTGCAAGATGTGCACGGATGCCAATTACTTGTTAATGTCGCCCCCAAAAGCATGCCTTTGCAGCCAACAAACCACATTGCACTACCACGCAGTGCTATCTGCAAAATTAGTGCTTGCACTACTTTTTGCACATTTCCATGCATTTTATAGCCCATTAAAGTAAATAAGCTGTCAAAAGTAGCCAGCACATGCACATTAAAGCGCGAACCAGCCCTAATACTGCCTTTAACCTGGGACAAAGCATGAGTAAATGCTCATGCATGAGTTTTGCTTCTAAACTAAATGTAAGCAAAATGTAAAAACAATGTTGTTTTGTTGTGCTGCATTTACAAATTCATACTCCATTTTTTTTTTCCCCCTCTTTTTTTTGATAGTTTATTTACTTTGAATGCGCAGGCCAAAGGAGATGCTCTTTTTTTTTTTTTAACACATCCTATGTATTTCTGATAAATGGTAGAAGAATAGATGACCTGGCAGAAGGCTCACACAATAACATGTGATTTACAGGACATGAATGCAGCTTGTGTAAGATTTATCTGACAGGTTCCTCCGATAGCAGCCTGCTGAGTATCCGATGGGATGATTTCTAGTCAAGGAAGTCTGCGACCTAGTAGCCATACACATTATTTATTTATTAGATGTTTTGGGTTGAAACCATTTTTAAATGATGCACTTCACAATGCATAGCCATAAATTTAGCTTAAAGCCTTGGAAGGGAGGTAGTGTTATTGGAATGTATGTCAACCTGAATTAGGAAGAGCAAAACAACGCTTTTATCAAGTCGCCTCAAATGCGATGTCTTTTGTTTCAAAAACTATATTCATGTGAAATAAACAAGAATGTTTTGTAAGAAAGAGAAATACTTCCTAAACCTATGTGGAACAAGGCTGACAGAAGATAACAAGTAGGTACAATTTTAATGACCATTAACATGAAACAATAGTGGCTTTATTGAAATAAAATTTCCTGCGACCTCTAACATACTATTCATATGAAATATAATTATAGAAATAGCCAACAAAGAAGGCAAGTGACAAAAAGGGGCATCATTATAAAGAAGTGAAAGGGACATTCAGCAAACATTCATTGCAGGTGAATCAAAGTAACTTAAACCACATGCACCAAGAAGATACACCTGCAGTAAATGTTTGGTTAATGTCCCAACGTTTCGCATTCAAGGCAAATCGTCTATTATCCGAGGCCCACCACATTGACTTTTTCTATATACATAGGTCTGAGACAAAGGAACGTCATATTTTCCTGATCTGCATTCTTGTACAGGTCAGTGACTTGGTTCTTTAAGTGGCTGCTTGATACAAAACTTGAAATAAAAAAGAGCAAATATACAAGAAACAAGGGAAAGCAACACACACACAGCTCTAGAAAGTGTCAGTGGGAATGTACTTCTGAGATCCAAGCTGAGCAGCTCTCTCACCTTCCAAATCACATTTATACTTCTCCGAGGTCTGTTTTAAGCCAATTCATGGCTGCAAGAACATTCTTATTGTACTGGGATTTTTTTTTTTTTCAGATAACGATTTCAGTTTGTGAGCTAACAAATGGCTGTTTCACCATATGGCTCAGTTTACACTGAGGCAACCTGTCAGGTGAATTAGCTGCCTGGGAAGTTGCTCTGACTTAGAAAAAGGTTCCTGTACCTTTTGGGGGCTACTTCAGAATGATTTGAATTGACTTCTATTACAGAAGTCATTTACAAGCCACACTGAAGTCGCGCTGTACGAGGCGGCTTCAGAGTCGGGTGACTTTGAAGAAACCCCAGTGTGAACCGGCACTGAGGCCTATGCCCAGGTTCAACAGCTTACAAAGGGGGGTGCAAAATCGCAGCATCTGGATGGCAAACAACTGCTCAACCGATATTTAAATTTTACTTATTACAGCTTTTTATATAGTAGCGCCAATTTTTATGCAATGCTTTAAATAATTTACAGCCACATTACTTTTTTTTACAGTGTAAATTACATGACACAACATTATAAAAACAAGAAAATGTGTCTGTCCTTCATTGTTAAAGGATAAGACATTTACAAATTTGTAAAATTAAAGTGGTTGTAAACCCACTTTTTCAACTTGCACCTACAGGTAAGCCTAGATTAAGGCTTACCTGTAGGTGCAAGAAATATCTCCTAAACCTACACGGTTTAGGAGATATTTTCTAAAAGACAACGGCGCATTCATGGGGTTAATCCCATTCACAAACTCGGCTACTTCCCAGCAATCGCTGGGCGTAGCCGAATGGGACGCCTCCCGTGCGCATGCGCAGAGTGACGTCTCCGCCGCTCCGGCCAATCATAGCGCCGGAGCGGTGCTGTGATTGGCTGGTGCGGCGATACCCAGAAGTAACATTCCGGCTATCGCCGCAGTGATGTCTGCGGCTGGACAGAGGGACGCGGACTACCTCGGGGGCCCCGATCTAAGGTAAGTGGTACATAATGAGCTATTATGCTAGTCATAATAGCTCATTATGCCTTTCTTTTACAGGTTGGCAAAAAAAAAAAAGTGGGTTCACAACCACTTTAAGGTGGAACATGTAACATATTCCCAGTGCTGCAGCCGCCTCCCATTGCCCCCGCCCCCCCTTCCTGTGGCAGTAGTAAGGGGAGAAATTCCTCATACTAGCGGTCCCTGTTTGAAAACAGCGCAGCCATGTGGGGGTGATTGAACTACAAGTCCTAACATCAGGGTTCATACACATTTTTACCAATAAATTTCCATGACTTTTCCATGACCTTTCCATGACTTCACGTAAATATTCATGACCTAATGTTTCATGAAATGTCTATGTATACATGTTAAATAAGAGGAAAATCCATGTCACACCAAGCATATTTTTACTAATATAAATTAGGGCTGTTACTGATTAAAATTTTTGTGTTTGATTAATCTTTTTTTTTTAATCGATTAATCGACTAATTTTGATTAATTAATTATAACGCACATACAGATCCAACTACTTTTAGCTGATCTCCTTGCATTGCAACTCTGCATTAGTCAGTGGTAAATGTGGTATACACTATATACAATCACCTGACACTAGTTAGTTTCCACAATCCATGACTTAACTTCACAGTTCACACAAATAAATTCAAACTGTAGCACTGACATAAGTACAGTACAGTACAGACACCCCCAGTAGTACAGACACCCCCAGTGCAGACCTCCCAGTACAGACACCCCCAGTGCAGACCTCCCAGTACAGACACCCCCAGTGCAGACACCCCCAGTAGTACAGACACCCCCAGTAGTACAGACACCCCCCAGTAGTGCAGACACCCCCCAGTAGTGCAGACACCCCCCAGTAGTGCAGCAGACACCCCCCAGTAGTGCAGCAGACACCCCCCAGTAGTGCAGCAGACACCCCCCAGTAGTGCAGCAGACACCCCCCAGTAGTGCAGATACCCCCAGTAGTGCAGGCACCCCCAGTAGTGCAGCAGACACCCCCCAGTAGTGCAGGCATACACCCCCCAGTAGTGCAGGCAGACACCCCCCCTTACAGACCTCAGAACAGCAATACACGGCGCGGTGTGTGTCCCTCAAGCGCGGGCTCCTCCTCCTCCGTGGATGTAAACAGAGAGGAGGGGGAGGCGGCTTTGTTCTGTATGCTGCTTATTGTTCCTGCTGACGTCAGCGTGCCGCTAAGCCGCTGCCGGGTGTACCAAGATGGCCGTGGCTCCGGAGCTAGGCCGAAGCCGCGGCCTTTCCTAATGGCCGAGGCTCCGGAGTGCTCCGCGGATCGCGCCGTGTGCCGATCCGAACAGGATGACCCGTTCGGGTCACAGATCGCTTACGATCCGTTGGCACCACTACTCAAAATTCCATGACTTTTCCAAAACTTAGTGGTGTTAAGTCATTTTCCAAAACTTTCCCAGGCCTGGAAAGTGCCATGTCAAAATCCCATGACTTTTCCAGGAATTTAATGACCGTGCGAACCCTGTAACATCCTTAGAGGCTTTCAGCTTGTAGTTTTGAACTACCACTGCACTGTGGTAGTTCATGGAGTCTTCCTGTCAGCGAGTATCGCCTTTGTGATGAATTAAGAGTGGAAACTGCAAGCCAGGCCTTCTCGTCCAACATCGGTGTCTGACCTTACAAATGCACTTCTGGAAGAATGGTCAAACATTCCCATAGACACACTCCTAAATCATGTGGACAGCCTTCCCAGAAGAGTTGAAACTGTTATAGCTGTAAAGGGAGGGCCAACTCAATATTGAACCCTACTAAGACTGGAATGCCATTAAAGATCATGTGCGTGTAAAGGCAGTTGTCCAAATACTTTTGGCAATATAATGTATGTCATTATTCATGCCATTGTTCTGTGGAAATGGTTATTTTGGGTATCTACTTACCACCTCAAGCCCTAATTCAGTAGGTATATTATATTGTGACATGCCTGACAGGCTTGCCTACCTAGGATCTGCTGATCTCCCATAATTTAAGGATACATACAGGGTGAAACTGGATGCCCCCATTACACTTGAGGAGGTGCGAATATCTATCCTCACTTCCCAATCTGGGAAGAGGCCTGAACCTGATGGTCTCCCGACTGAACAATACATTCTCAGATGAGCTGGTTCATAAACTCTACTCACTTTTCTACAAACCCTTGACTCAAAACACCCTTCACCCCTCCATGTCAGAAACTGACTGTAGTGATCCCCAAGCCTATTATAAATCCAGACTTAGGCCCCTTTCACACTGGGGCGGGCAGGTGCGTTGGCGGTATAGTGGCGCGATTTTCAGCGCCGCTATACCGTCATTATCACCGCGGTATGCGGCCGCTAGCGGGGTGAATTTAACCCCTGCTAGCGGCCGAAGAAGGGTTAATACCGCCCGCAAACCACGCCTATTGCCATGGTTTGCGGGTGGTATTACTGCGGTGTCCCATTGATTTCAACGGGCAGCTGCGGTAAAGGAGCGGTGAACACACCGCTCCTGCACCGCTTTAAAGATGCGGCTAGCAGGACTTTTGGAGCGGTCCTGCTAGCGTACCGCTTCAGTGTGAAAGCCTTTGGGCTTTCACATTGAAGACTACAGGGCACGATTTTTTCAGGCGGTATAACAGCGCTAATATTAGCGCTAAACCGCCTGAAAAACATGCCAGTGTGTAAGGGGCCTTATGCTCCTCATACTGGCTGATATCACTCCTGCATACTGCATCTGTGACAACAGCATGGATTTATAGTAGAAGAGACTGGGTGCCTAACTGGCCAGCTTTCAGTTCAAACAATTTAAATATATTTGGCATATCTTGAAACCAGAAATATGACCAAGATGACCCAGGACTGTTGAGCAGATAGAATTCTATAATATAAAGAGAAAACACTGCACTCCAAAAAAATATTGTTAAAAACAAGCTGCTAGCACTGAGAGTCCAGATACAAAAAACTAAAATAAAATGTGTATATATAGTGCAGCGCTAAAATACAATATATGAAGACAAATAAAAAGATTAGTTTTTGTGCCAATGAAAATTGGTGATGAACAAAAAAAAAAAAAAAGTCAGTAAAAGAGTCCAACACTTAAAAATAAGGTGTTTATCCTTTGTGTAAATTTATAAATTCCTTAGGGTGCAGAAAAACGTGATGCTGGGCAAGAAACAGATGAAGTGTTGTGCTCCCCAAGCCAAACACTGCGACAAACTGCTCACCAGATTATATTGACCACTGGATTACAGGTAGTCAAATCTAGCACGGGGGATTAAGGTCTCCCTCCAAATGTGCGGTGTCCATATGCTTTTAACAATGCTCAAAAACAAAATAGCTCTCTCGTAGCATAGTAATGTATAAAAAAAAAAAAAACTTTGTACTCAACTGACTGAGGTTATGATTTATAACATCCAGTGCAAAGCTCAGTAACTGCTCCTCTCCTGTGGATGTGAGATCTGGCAGACGTTCCATTGTGACATTCCGTATTCCTTACAGCCAACAAACTCTGAGGTCAGGACATACAGACTAAAACTCCCAGGATGCACGCTCACAGTTAATTGAAAACTACAAATCTGTCTGCCACGGTGGCAGAAAAGACTTGTAGTTTATTCATTCACAGATCCCTGTAAATGACACGGCTGTGCAGGGGGAGACACTAAATGAACCAGTATGCTAGCAAGCTTATGTCTCTGCTCTCTAGCCCTATCACCATTGTTGATGGACTGGAAAACATCTGCTTGGCTCCTTCTGCTATCTCTCCCCCCACCCCCTAATCTCTCCAAGTGCTGTAGTACAGTAGACTACAAAAGGCTGATACCTGATTATGTAAATTCAGATAGATACTTGCATCCAAAAAATTAAATAAAAATACATTTAAACGCATTGTTAACAAATATGCAGATGTATTATTTTGTGCCTTTTATAGCTGCCTGGAGTTTAGTGTTAAATAAAATCAGTAGCAGAACTAAAAGTGCTGCATAAGTATGTCACTGCTAAAAGAGATGTTGGGGGGGGGGGGGGGGAGCAAATCTTTGAAGCTGAAATATGCAGCATTCTTTGAATTTCCTCACACCACAGCAGATTTACAATCATAACTGTGCTTATAAAGCAGCCAGCATTCTACCTTGGTGGACCTATGCAAATTAGAAAAAAAAAAAAAAAAATCTCACGGGATCCGGTCATAAAGCAAAATGCCTGCGTTTGAAAATTATAGGGGTTTACAGTAAATTTTGCTTTAACCACTTAAGGACCGTCTCACGCCGATATACGTCGGCAGAATGGCACGGCTGGGCACATCAACGTACAGGTACATTGCCCTTTAAGAGCCCAGCCGTGGGTCGCGTGCGCTCCGCCGACCCGGTCCTGAGCTCCGGGACCGCGCCCGTGGGACCCGCGGACCCGATCACCGCTGGTGTTCCGCGATCGGGTCACAGAGCTGAAGAACGGGGAGAGGTGAGTGTAAACAAACCTTTCCCCGTTATTCTCCGTGGCAAGTCAGTGATAGTCTGTCCCCTGTCATCGGAACAGACAATCAGTGACGTGTAGCCACGCCCCCCTACAGTAAGAATCACTTCCTAGGGAACACTTAACCCCTACAGCGCCACCTAGAGGTTAAACCCTCGACTGCCAGTGTCATTTTCACAGTAACTAGTGCATTTTTATAGCACTGATCGCTGTAAAAATGACAATGGCCCCAAAATGGTGTCAAAAGTGTCCGATGTGTCCGCCATAATGTCGCAGTCACGATACAAATCGCTGATCGCTGCCAAAACTAGTAAAAAAATAATTATTAAAAATGCCATAAAACAGTCCCCTACTTTGTAGAAGCTATAACTTTTGCGCAAACCAATCAATAAACGCCTATTGCGATTTTTTTTACCAAAAATATGTAGAAGAATACGTATCAGACTAAACTGTGGAAAAAAAATGTTTTTTTTATATATTTTTGGGGGATATCTATTCTAGCAAAATGTAAAAAATATTGAATTTTTTTAAAAATTGTCGCTCTATTTTTGTTTATAGCGCAAAAAATAAAAACCACAGAGGTGATCAAATACCACCAAAAGAAAGCTCTATTTGTGGGAAAAAAAGGACACCAATTTTGTTTGGGAGCCACGTCGCACGACCACGCAATTGTCAGTTAAAGCGATGCAGTGCCGAATTGCAAAAAGGGGCCTGGTCCTTTAGCTGCATAATGGTCCGGGGCTTAAGTGGTTAAAAATACTTTTTGATATAATGTACATAGATTACTGGGCAAAAGATGGTAATTTATAGGGCTGATTTACTAAAACTGCAGAGTGCAAAATCTGGTGCAGCTATGCATGGTAACCAATTGGCTTCTAACGCAAGCCTGTTCAAACTGAAAGAAAAAACCCTGGAGCTGATTGGTTTCTATACAGAGTTAAACCAGATTTTGCACTATCCAGTTTTAGTAAATAAAACCCTCTCTTCTGCATTTGTGTGCAAATAAATAATATAAAACAAAATGTTCAACTTTCCTAACATTCCTTTAATAAAAAGTGAAATACAAAATATTTTGCAGGCTCTTAAAAGCTGGGTGAAAGGGAATGTAGTAGGGCCGAAACAACTAATCGATTAATCGACAACTAATCGATTATGAAATTAATTGATTACTATTTTCATAATCGATTAA
The DNA here is from genome assembly GCA_029206835.1 of Rana muscosa. Lineage (NCBI taxonomy): Eukaryota > Metazoa > Chordata > Amphibia > Anura > Ranidae > Rana > Rana muscosa. The sequence continues at coordinate 310,513,682 of CM055116.1, read as the reverse complement.
TCGGCCAGTAACATAATGGGGTTAAAAAAAAAACTAAAATGAGCCCTTTACAGTACAAAAAAGAGCAAATCGCTACTGTAAATATTACTTTCACTGTCCCACAGTAAAAAATGAACCCCTTACAGCGATTATTTGCTCTTTTTGTACTAATTTTAGTTTTTTTTAACACCATTATGTTACTAAACATCTCAGGCCGGAGTCACACCTCTGTGTTTTTTTGGTGCTTTTTGCAGAAACACACTACAGGTCATTTACATGGTTTCCTATGGGACACGTTCACAACCATGATTTTTTCAGCTGCTGCGTATTTGGAAAGGGAAAGTACTTTTTTTAACGCAAAACGGTGCTATTTTGTTTTTTTGGTTCAATATACTTCAATAGAGAAGCTGCAAAAAAGCATGTAATAATGTGTTTTTGCAGCAGTTTGTGTTTTTTAGTCTGCCCAACAAATTGGCCAAAAAAAATAATGTAAAAATGCAGCAAAATTAACATTTTTTTTACGGTTATTAACAGATTAAGCGAAACAATAATCGCCCAACTAATCGATTATGAAAATAATCGTTGGTTGCAGCCCTAGAATGTAGTATAGATATTCAGAGGTGCTTGAACCCCTTATGTAACTTTCATATTATTCTACGGTACTTTAACAGAACTCCTAGCTTTTTGATGAAGCAACCCTTCAGCTCTTCCTCATAGTACCAAACCTTGCTCAGATTGTCTCTCCTTACACACATTCTTCATAGCTAGTGAATGGATTAATGGGCTGGAGTGGAGTTGACCAACAAGCTCCAACATTATCAATAAGTGTCTGAAACCAAGAGAAAGTGTTGGAGCTTTGCCTGATCAGCACTAGCACAAATACATTGACAATGTATTTGCGTGGTATCGTCAGCAAGGCTTACTAGATCAGTTTATTAATTGGCTAAACAACAAATGATTTAAATTTGTGCTTTACGATATCATGCAATCAAAAATGTATTACATTTTTGGAAAATGATGGCACTCTGGCTAGCAGGGTGTTAGAACTGTGAAAGTGCTAGGGCACCCCATGTAAAAAATGACAGTTAAAGTGTCATTCCTAAATAGAAAGCCTCCTCACAGTATACACAGCACACATATGCCACATTACTTGTACCCACAAAATACACTTTACAGTGCCAAAACTGAGAGTCCCACAAACACAATATTTTCTAAACAATGACATTAAGTAAATGAACAGAAGAGAAACCCAAATCAAATCAATATTTGATGTGATCAGCCTTTGCCTTCAAAACATCATAACTTTTCCTAGGTACACTTGCACACAGTTTTTGAGGGTACTTGGCAGGCAAGTTGCTGGAAACATCTTGGAGAAGTAACCACAAAGCTTCTACTGATGTACACTGCCTCAAATCCTTCTGTTGCTTCAAGTAATCTCAGACAAACTAAAACATCTTGAGATCAGGTCTCTGTGGGAGCCAAACCATCACATCCAGGACTCCTTGCTCTTCTTTATGCTGAAGATGGTTCTTAATGACATTGCCTGCTGAAAAATAAATTTGGGGCCAATCACACGCCTCCCTGATGGTATGACATTATGGATAAGTATCGGCTTGTATTTCTCAGCATTGAGAACATATTTGATCTTTGATCTTGACCTTCAGTTCCATTTGCAAAAATGCAGCCCTAAACTTACAAGGAACTTCCACTAAGCTTCATTGTTACCTGCAGACACTCATTGTACCGCTTTCCAGCCCTTCGTCAAACAAACTGCCTCCTGCTACAGCCAACAATGAAAATTTTTGACTCATCAGCCCAAAGCAACTGCTGCCATTTTTTTGTACCCCAGAGCCTATGCATAGTTGAGTCGCTAAGCCTTGTTTCCACACTGGAGGTATGTTTTTTTTGGCTGCAATTCTTCCATGAAGACCACTTCTGGTCAGACTTCCTCAGGTCCCACTGGTTCCTGACAGTTCTGTGCTGATGGCACTGCTGAACATTTTCCAAAAGTTGAAGCATGATGTGCCTTTCATCTGCTGCATTAAGTTTCCTTGGTCGACCACTGCATCTATGGTCCTCAACGTTGCAACTTTGTTTCTTTGTGCTTCTTCAAAAGAGCTTGAACAGCACATCTTGAAATCCCAGTCCGCTTTGAAATATTTGCCTGGCAAAGATCTTACTGATGCAGAATAACTACCTTGTGTCTTGTTGCTGTGCTCAGCTTTGCCATGGTGTATGACATGCGACATGAAACTGTTTGTTACAGTTAATGAATGCTTCAACCTACATATGAAATTGATGATCATTAGCCCGCTTGGTATAAATGGTTAGTCATACACCTGACTCTAATCCTACATAATCCCTGACTTTATGCAATTTTACAAAGTGTGCAAGTTTAAGAATTGATGCTGATTTGAAGCCAAAGGGTAGTCACACCAAATATTGTTTTGCTTTTCTTCTGTTCATTCACTTTGCATTTACTAAACTGATAAAAATGAAAAAAAATCTATGAAAGCATTCTTAGGTTACAGCATTACTTTACACCAGGCTAAAACGTTTGCACAGTACTGTATATTTAAGTAGAACCTAAAGTGGTTGTAAAGCTTCGTTTTTTTTTTTTTGTTTTTTTTTTTACTATAACAAACATATATCATACTTGCCTTCACTGTGCAGCTCGTTTTGCACAGAGGGGCCCCAAACACTGTCTTCTGGGGTCCCCCGGCGGCTTTTGAGGCTCCTCCCCACATCAAATAATCCCCTAGGAGAAGTGCTCTCCTGGGGGGTTACCTTGCGGGCATGCTCCCGAGTCCATAGCCGCCGAATGTATGATTCGGCCCCAGCGCCAGCGTCACTAGATTAGATTGACAGCAGCGGGAGCCAATGGCTGCGCTGCTATCAATCTATCCAATCAAGAGCAGGCAGAGGAAGAGCGTGTCTGCACCGGATGAAGTTCCAGGGCTCAGGTAAGTATAACGGGGGGGCTAGGGGGCCGGTGACTGCCAGAAGATTTTTCACCTTAACCACTTGACAACTGGGCACTTAAACCCCCTTAATAACCAGACCAATTTTCAGCTTTCGGTGCTCTCACATTTTGAATGGCAATTACTCAGTCATACAACACTGTACCCATATGAAATTTTTGTCCTTTTTCACACAAATAGAGCTTTCTTTTGGTGGTATTTAATCACCGTTGGGTTTTTTATTTTTTGCGCTACAAAAGAAAAAATGACAGAAAATTCTGTAAAAAATTAATTTTTCTTTGCTTCGGTTATAAAATTTAGCAAATTAGTATTTTTTCCTTCATAAATTTTGTCCAAAATTTATAATGCTACATATCTTTGGTAAAAATAAGTACAAATTGGTGTATATTATTTGGTCTTTGTGAAAGTTATAGAGTCCACAAGCTATGGTGCCAATATCTGAAAATTGATCACACCTGAAGTATTGACGGCCTCTCTCATTTCTTGAGACCCTAACATGCCAGAAAAGTACAAATAGCCCCCAAATGACCCCTTTTTGGAAAGAAGACATTCCAAGGTATTTAGAAAAAGGCATGGTGAGTTTTTTGAAGTTGTAATTTTTTCCCACAATTATTTGCAACATCAAGATTTTTTTTTCCCTCAAAAAATTGTTATATTAGCAGGTTATTTCTCACACACAGCATATGCATACCACAAATTACACCCCAAAACACATTCTGCCATTACTCCCGAGTATGACAATACCACGTGTGAGACTTTTACACAGCGTGGCCACATACAGAGGCCCAACATGCAGGGAGCACCTTCAGGTGTTCTGGAGCACCCAGGCCAATTCTGACATTTCTCTCCTACATGTAAAAATCATAATTTATTTGCTAGAAAATTACATAGAACCCCAAAACATTATATATATGTTTTTTTAGCAAAGACCCTAGAGAATACAATGGCGGTCATTGCAACTTCATCTCGCACGGTATTTGCGCAGCAATTTTTCAAACTCGTTTTTTTTTGGGGGAAAAAAAACAGTTTTGTGCTTAAAAAAACAAAACTGTAAAGTTAGCCCAATGTTTTTGCATAATGTGAAAGATGAAGTTACGCCGAGTAAATAGATACCCAACATGTCATCCTTCAAAATTGCACACGCTCGTGGAATGGCGCCAAGCTTCTCTACTTAAATATCCCCATAGGCGACACTTTCAATATTTTTACCTGTTAATGTTTTTAGTTACAGAGGAGGTCTAGGGCCAAAATTATTGCTCTCACTCCAACGTTCGCAGCGACACCTCACATGTGTGGTTTGAACACCATTTTCATATGTGGGTGGGACTTGCGTATGCGTTCGCTTCTGTATGCGAGCACACGGGGACAGGGGAGCTTTAAAAAAAAAAATTGTTCATTTTACTTTTAGTTTGACACGTTTTTCCCCAAAAATAAAAAATTTTGATCACTTTTATTCCTATTACAAGGAATGTAAACTGTAAAAAATTGCTGCCTGAAAAAGCTGAGATCTGAATTATAAGTGTAGCGCTACCTAAGCAAAATTATATGTGTGGGCAAATGAATACACAACATAAACGTATTGATAATCATAAAATGATTTGGGTGGTACACGTGTACCACCCAAAAGTAACGTGCTGAGTGTCTCTATTACTAGAGTATTCAAACAATAAAAAAATGACCCATAATAATGAACACAAAATCAAATCTGATCAAATAAAGTCCATAGAGAGAAAATCATTAAAGTGTCCAATTAGTGAAAATTCAATTCAAAAAGACGTGTTCAATCAAGGTGTGAGCTTGCAATTCAAAATTTGCAGTGTATGGGAGTGATGTGAAAACCGCCACCAAGGATAAGTTGGAGGCTTACTAGAAGTCTTGGACTTGGAGAGGCATACCCCACCCAAATCGGAGAAAGCTTGAGGGTTAATGGAACCCAATATGGATGGTCTTGAGTTGGAGGGTGGTCTGGAGTCAAAGAGGTTGATCCACTTCAATCAGACAGGCATGTACATACCAAAAATGACACTCCAAAATAGATTCTCCTACTCCTCCTGAGTATGGCGATACCACGTGTGAGGCTTCCACAGCCTGGCCACATACAGAGGCCGAGTACAGCCGAGTATGGCAAAGCATCACCGAGTATGGCCGGGTATTGCAGAGTATGGCCGGGATGGATGGATATCCCCCCTCTCCTACTGTACCGATCGGTACAGAGAGGGGAGAGAGGAACCGGCATGACGCCGGTTTGTTAACAAGTGATCGCTCCATCATTTGACGGAGCGTTCACGTGGTAAACGGCTGCTATCAGCGGCCATTTACCGCGATCCATGATGCGCCGGGTCCTTTGAGTTAACCAGAGTTAACAAACCGCCCTGTAGTCGTCATTCGGCTATCGGCCGGTTATTAAGTGGTTAATGCATAGGATGCATTAAGGTGAAAAAACACGAGGGTTTACAACCCCTTTAATTAATTTTCTGGGTGCCTACATTTTTTTCGGACTTTCAACAATCTGACTCATAGTGCCTTTTTTACGTCCTTTAACTGACTGACTATGACTGGGTTCTCATTGGGATATCAGTGAATTTTCCAGGTGGAGCCTTCCATTGCAGGGTAGTTTTTCAAACCTGTTCAGGTACAAACTGGGCTGCTCTAGGAATTCTTTTTGTGGGGAATTTTTCGTCCCATGGGTGGCTACTGAGGTTTATTAGGTTAATATCATTGTAGGGGGGTGCTCACTGCATTAGGGGAGGGAGTAGGTCTGCTAGCTGTGCGGTCACTGCTTTTTCCCTGTAGGTTGGATTAGCAGTGACCACAGCTATTACTTTGTGCTTTTGGTCATTTAGGTATTAGGGGTACTGTCATAAGTGTTTATTCATGTTTTGCCTGCATTAGGCTATTAAACTTTGTAGTATAAATTCATTGAGGTGTGTGGAGGTCTATTTGTTTTTTATTTTTTGTTATTTGATGCATATATATTTTTGAGCACACCCCCGATATTTGTCGGTGAGTACTACTGTTCCAATAGGTAGGATTCCCATGTAGCTCTCCTTTTGTATGCCTACATTTTATACATGTTTTAGTATTTTTAAAGTCTCTTTAAAGAGTTACTGTCAATTTGTCCAGGGTAAAGTGTAAAGTGAAAGTGTGTGGAAAAAGCTGACCTGCTAACCACTTTATGCTCATATCTTTAGCAACCCATTTCCCACTCCCATCCAAAGCACACGCTTTGTTCTGTGGGTGCAACTGAAAAATACCCAGTGCGTCCTCAGGCCCCTGCATTGTGCCTAGGAGTGGTGATCCCTCTGACTCCAACACCAGTCAACACTGGTACTTATATTACACTGGTAATAAAAATAAAATAAAAATCGCAGTGGTGGGAAGTGGTCAGGAGTGGCCATTACATAGATAGTCATTTTTCTCTAAATGGGCAAGATGACAGGGTTATCTCTATGGTGAAATAATCTTTGCGCTTTCAAGTGTGCACGTGTCATGACAATTGAAAGGAGGTCCCACTCTATCAGTTGGATTTTAGATTATGGAGAACGCCATGTGATGAGTGGAAAAATGAGGGCAGAAACACCTAGAACTCCAAGGTAGGAGAATGCCAAGCCAGTTACTGTGGTCAGAAAATTTCTGCTAAAGAACCCATTCACTTCCTTAAAGCGGAGGTTCACCCAAAATGGAACCTCCGCTTTTCGAAACCCTCCCCCCCTCCGGTGTCACATTTGATACCTTTCAGGGGGGAGGGGGTGCAGATATAGACTCCTGCGGGAGTCGCGCCCCTTCACGTCCCCCCCCCCCGTGTTCTGGGAAACACACGGCTCCCAGGACACAGCAGGGACCAGTGAGGACGGCGCAGCGCGACTCGCGCATGCGCAGTAGGGAACCAGGCAGTGAAGCCGCAACGGCGGGGAAAGCCGAGAGCCAAGCGGCAGCTCGGCTTCCGACGTCGCGGGCGACCTGGACAGGTAAGTGTCCTTTTTTAAAAGTCAGCACCTGCAGTATTTGTAGCTGCTGACTTTAAAAAAAATAATTCCGGTGAAGGATCATGTAGGAAAAAAAAAAAAAAAGGTGGTGAGCGGACTAGAAGAAACCGCTTAGACACTCATTCTCAGCATCGGGCGTCTTTCCCCCCCCCCCCATCAGTGGCACATGCCTCTTGTCTGCATGAGTCATTTTACTCATAAAATGTACTATGCCTTTTAGTGTAAGCAGTCCACATATGAGTGATTTAGGGCTGAATTACACAGACATACATAGGTGTAAAGCAAAAGACATTTTTAAATGGAAAAGCAACTATTGCTAAACTATTAACTCCTTCATGATGAAGGGTAAAACAAATCTCTACGCCCAGACCCAATTATGCATGCTTTGACATGTGTTAGTAAAGTTGTACATATGATCGCAACTACTACTACTGTACCTGAGTGTTTTTTTTTATTTTTATGTAGCTATATATTTCTTCTACCACTATTAGCATAACTTACCACCATAGAACGACCCAAAACAAATTCTCCTGCTCTTGAAGATGGCAGCGATACCACCTATGTGAATGTTATTTGTTGTATGTACCCGTAGTAGAGTCCAGAAACAATAGTATGCATTTTGCCTTTTTTGTATCCTACCTAAAACATACGGATACAGATTTTAAAAATGTGGTTTGTTTTTTCTGTTAGTTAATCCTACCTAAAAATATACTGGCCATGACCTTTGACCCTTACCTTGACCCCAACACTAATCCTGACACTGACTTGGATCAAAACTTGGATGTAGCTATTATTTCTTTTCTATTTACTCATTTTTGTTTGTTTACGTCTTTTTCCCCTGGCAAGGGCAGAAAGATACAATGCATCTTTTTCTCCATTCAGAGGCGAATGAAAAAACATGGGTGGGATGCACTGAGACTGATCAGAGGCACTAAGAACCGGGAGTCCAGGATCCTGATCCATGGTGAGAGCCCAGTCTCTGTGCTGAGCGCACAAACACAGGTTTATAGTCCACCTCCTGGCGGCCGCATGCATGTTATCGTGTTATCAAGGGGTTAAAATGTACTGCTTGGCTTTTAATTTTTTTTTTTGGAAAAAGGCTTTAAAAAAATAAATAAATAAAAATCCGTCACCTTAGCAATACAGAACAAGGTAACAGTGCCCCTGGAAAGAGCACCCCTTCGCCAACTTAAACTCACATTACCTGCTCTCACACAGCTTTTTGCTCCTCTAGGGTGACATAAGCGAGTGGTGATGTCATTCCCCTAGTCACAACAGTGCTTGGGCCCAGCAATTGCCTCCTAGGCCTTGGCACTGTAACACAAACAGGTGACATGCTCCTCCATAAGAAGATAAATGACTTCTGATTCTCAAGATACTTTATTTGTAAAATGGCAAGCAATCTGGAGCATCCCTGAAATTAGCAATGTGTTTCAGCTCCTCCTTGCCCAGAAGTGCCAGGTAATCTTACAGGGTGTGGAGAACAAGGAGCTGTGAAGGAATATAGGTTAGGTAAATATGTGGGAGTCAGGAGGTGAAGGGACAACTTGTCCTGCATCTCTTTAACCATAAAAAAAAAATATCTGGTACTTCCAAGTGTAAGAAGGCATGCAACTTTCTTCCCTTCCTCTCACATGATGGTGCTGGTACTTGGCAACTGGCTGCTCGGGCACCTAGTACTGTCATATGGAGGATAGGCGTTAGTCCTCAGCACTGTGTACGCTCCAAAAAGGGAGACTTCAAACTTACATGGGGATTCTCCTTTCTCCTGGTAATTGAATGGTGGGGGAAGCTAGAGAATATGTATGTAGAGCTGTTGGGGCCAGCCATAAAGTGATGTAAAACACAAACTGTTTAATTTACATTGTCCCTTCTAATTCTGTATGTGAATGAAGGCACGGATTATTTTAATTAAAAAAAATAAACATCCAAGTACTTTTTTTCCTGTGATATACAGCTGTCATGTGACCCAGATCTCTCCCAGCCTATCTGCAAATAAACATAAGCAGGAGGATCTTCTAGTCCTCTTCTACTGATCACATGTTCAAAATAAAAAAACAGCCATGGGAATGCAGAGTAAAAATAATGAATATCAATAAACGGTTTTAAATTGTCATACAAATATATATTTGAAATCCAATCTTTATTATTTTGTGGCATTAAATTAGTGTGGGTGGATTTCTGCCAGTCACAGGTTGTGTCATGCCCCTCCAGCCTGTGTCTGTAACATCCCACCCCATTGTGTTTTCGCTGGTTAGTGGGCATGGAGGGGGAGGGAGGAGTGGGCTGTCATTTACCACTGTGTATACACCCACATGTGTGACTCTATAGTCAGATGTGCTGCTCAGATGTGATGGGGAGGAAATACTCAGCATAAAAACTCACTGAAAACTGAGCGTGTGCATAGTTGCCACCACAGTTACAAAATTCCTAGCTGAAATGGGGACATGAATAGAAAGATGATATAGTGGGATCAACCAGGTTTTTTGCAGAATACAGAAAAGGAATCTCACAGTGACCGAGTATGAACAGTATGTAAAACAGCATTTATTGATGTTTTTTTTATGATGAGAGTTTATGGCACATTAGGCTGGCCATAGATGGTTGGATCAGCAGGGACTTGCCGAGAATCGAACCAGATTTGGTCAGGCTGATTGTACCCAAAACGATCCATCGATCGGCTTTAATATAACCAGCATGTCAGAATTTTACATGTGATTAATGACAGCGACTATAGCCTCTAGCAATAATCACTGTGTTCTCCTGGCAGGGCCACACACAAGAATGCAATGTCTCCAAAGGAGATCAACACAGACTATATCGTGGTTGCAGGAAAGAAAATTGCATCATCTATGGAATCAGTTTCACACGTTAACTTGGAAGGAATCTACTTAAAACATCATATTTCAATATCAGTTGTTGGCTCTGACATGATTCTATCCCGTGGTCTAGTTAATGCATTATGTTTACGGTCTTTATCTAAAAACAAAAAATGTTTAGCATGCCCTGTATTAAATGAAAGCTAAATTCAAGCTGCAATTGAGTTCGCGCGGCTCATTTAATTATGGCTCCAGCATCACGGTTATTACCCAGATCATCACATCCGTGAAAGATGACAAATGTGAAAAGTTTCACACCACATTTATACATGTTAACTTGGTAAAGCCACCATATTATTAACGTGATTAAAATCCAGTTTTTGACCTGAACCCTCGATCTTTGACACCCCATCCTTTCCATCACTTTAAAAGAAATTAATTGGAATTTTAGCAGTTGTATATCACTTCCTACCTTATCTGAGTACTCCCCTCCCAAAAAGCTGAAAGTCCATCCATCAAATTCAAGCTGCACCCTCCCAGTATCTGCAGAACGTTGAGCAGACGTTCAGTTTCATATATCTCTAGGCTTCACATAGTCAAAGACATTTCAGGCCTTAAGAAAATGAATCACTTTGGTGACTGCCACCATGACCTCTCTGAATAAGGAAATTATAAGTGAAAATTGTAATTATCACACAACAACAGGCAATCATCATCATCACACATAGCCACTTCAAGGCTTAAATATTGTATTATTCCAGCCTTCCAGATTGAGCCACATAAGAGAATTTGCAACATTACTACAGAGAAAGTGTATTCCCACCGTTCTATGGGTGGAAAAAGCAAACAAACCCTTAAACGATAGTCCAATACCAAGATTAGCATTACAGAGTACAGAGTATACCAGTGATAAATAGTTGAATTAGAGAATGCCAATTACTTTGAGCTCCTAATGATTTTATCACAGCATAACATGGCAAAAAATCTGCAGAGGGTATAGCAAGTGCCTATAATTTTTTTTACAAATATCAGTTATAAAATGTGCCTTTTTATCAGTGTACAATGCTGTATCAACATGTCTTTGGGGAAAAAACCATCACGTGGATAAAAATTCCTCTAATAAGCAAAAATGTAAGAAAATAATAGTTAAAATTACTTTGTACTAATAAAATTAAATAAATACATATAATATATATGTATATAAATAAATATACACACAAAAATAATTTTGACTTAATTTATTCATAATGATATAGAAGCATTTGTTTTTATGTGTCAATATGGCCTGTTTTCACATGTGCAATGCATTGCAAGTATTTTTGTTAAATATTCTGCAAGTTTGGGGTCCATGCAAAATCAACTAAAAATGTACGTGTTATTTTGTGTGGTTTATCAGAATAAATTTCATTTTGAGACACAGCTGAGCAAAGCGTTTCCCTATTGCCAAGAATCAGGTAAGTTGCAATTTTGCAATTAACTGGGATTTGTGGCGACCCAAATAGTCCAATGTGCAAATAATTGAGAAATCCATGAACTGCATAACTCTCTACAGATCATGCAATCTGACATGCACATTTCAAAGGATCTCAACTATCCTACAACTGTACTTAACTACAGTGCAATAAAAATTGCCAAGAATGTCTGTTACCGAAGGGATAAAATAGCAATATCGCTAAGCTAAAGAATGGCACCAAACTAAAAGTTTAAGTAAAAGAGACCTACACGGCATATATCCATTATACCATATATCAGTTCGTATGAGCAAATATTTGAAAATTATAATGGGATTCTATCACAGGAAATCATTAAAAATGGGATTTTTGTACTCACCGTAAAATCCATTTCTCTGAGTTCATCGATGGACACAGCGCCTCCTTAAAGGAACACTAAAGGTTCCCGTTTTTTTTTTTTAAATAACAAACATGTTACTTACCTCCACTGTGCAGCTTGTTTTGCACACAGTGGCCCCGATCCTGGTCTTCTGGGGTCCCTCGGCGGCTGTTTCAGCTCCTCCCCGCAAGGACTCCACACCATAATGCGAGCGAGCTCGCATGGTGTGGAGTTACTGCGGGCGCGCTCCCGTGATACAGCGGCGGCCATAGCCGCCGACTATCACTCGGCCCACCCCCCGGCGCGTCGCGTCATTGGATGTGATTGACAGCAGCGCCAGCCAATGGCTGCGCTGCTTTCAATCCATCCAGTGTAGCCAATCAACGGCCGGGCTCAGGAACTCAGAGGATGACGGGAGCGAGCGCGGGACTTTCGAGGGGCCAGGTAAGTAAAACGGGGGCTCGGGGGTGGGGGGGCGTATTGTCGAATGTTTTTTCACCTTCATGCATAGGATGCATGAAGGTGAAAAAACATGTACCTTTACAACCCCTTTAATCATGACCATTGGGTTATATTGTGTCCGCAGGAGTAGGACTAGGAAGAACAAAAAAACACCTGGCTACGCCCATGGGCTGTCCTCAGTCAGTATATAACCCCCTCCCTGCTCTAGGTATTCAGTTTAGTAGCAAGCAGTAATAGAAGTCTCAAAAACTCCATAGAGGGGTGGGCGCTGTGTCCGTCGAACTCAGAGAAATGGATTTTATGGCGAGTACAAAAAAACCATTTTCTCTTTCGTTCATTGATGGACACAGCGCCTCCTTATTCATGACCATTGGGATGTCCAAAAGCAGTGCTAAAGAAAAGTGAGGGGTGGGCAAAATAACGCAAGGCTAACCACAAGAGCCTTAACCGGGTCACAAGAGCCCCATCTGAAATAAAAATGTATTTATTTATTTTTTTTAAGAAAAAACATCCCTCAAGAGGGAACCCCCATCTTAAACAGCAGCCTGCAAAACCTTGCGGCCAAAAGAAGTATCCGCAGATGCCAAAATATCTACTTTATAGAATGTAGTGAAGGTATGCACTGACGACCAAGTGGCCGCCTTGCAAACCTGTGAAATGGACGCCTGATGACGGAAGGCCCAAGAAGTACTAAGCGCCCGAGTAGAATGTGCCGTAACAGGGAAAGGAGGAACCTGACCCTTAATAGAATAGGCCCGAGTCACAGTCTGTCTGATCCATCTGGAGATGGTAGCCGAAGAAGCAGCCAGCCCTTTCCTTGGTCCCTGGGTAACCAAAAAAAGTGAGTCTGATCTCCGGAAGGACTCAGTGGCTGCCAGATACACCCGAATCGCACGAACCACATCCAAAGTATGCAAAGCAAATTCCTTGGGATGAGCCGGCTTGGGACACAAGGACGGCAACACAATGTCCTCATTCAAGTGGAAGTCAGAGACAACCTTGGGCAGAAATGACGGACAAGGACAAAGAACCACTTTATCCCTATGGAGTACTAAATAGGGACTACGACAGGATAATGCTGCCAACTCCAAAACTCTGTGGGCCGAGGTAATAGCCACCAAGAATGCCACCTTCTGGGATAACGTAGGTGTGACAGAACCCACTGTCCCTGTGTGTTTTGGAAGGGACTGTGGGCTGGCCTCTTACCCACAGATTATGGCCCAGAAGAGACTGAGAGACTTGGGGACAAGCCGGCATTGAGATAATGTAATGTAATGCTACATCCCTTCTCCCCCAACCCCCCCTCTTGTTGACGTGTTTAATTGTGTTGGTTCATGGCACGCAGACAATGGTCTGGACTGGAGACATCTCTCTGCAGGGGATGCGCATTGAGGGGCTGCCTGCTTACCATAATCCCTTTATGTTTAACTGTAGTCTGTTTCCATGTACAAGTGCTGAGTTCCCATTGGTTCTTCCTTGTCCCCTACCCCCCTCTATGACAAGGCTAAGGGGAGTGTCCCTAACTGTGTGTAAAGTGTATGTTTTGTATTTAATAAACAGTTGATACTCTGCATGTTTAACCCTCAACACCTGTGTGGCTTGCCTCGAGATTGAGGAGTTAAGGGCTGGTTATGGTGAATCTGCAGGCGTGTTTGGAGCACCAAAGACACAGGTCTGGCAGATGTGCCCACCTGGGGTATCTGAGATCCACCACAGTAGGTAAGGGAATCTCCCGAATATTCACGAATGGAGGTTTCTGGAGAACCGATAGCACCAAGTTTAAGTCCCATGGTGGCAAAAGAGACCGCACAGGCAGAGCCACATGCCGGCCTATTTGAATGAAGGTATGGACTAAAGAATGAGTCGCTAGGGGTCGCTGAAAGTAGACTGCTAAGGCCGACACCTGGCCCTTGATGATGCTTAAAGCCAACTTCTGCTCAACGCCCTGTTGAAGAAAAGCTAAGATCCGAGCCACAGAAAAGGATCAAGGATGAACGCCAATCGACTCACACCAAGAAATTTACGCTCTCCACGTACAATGGTATATCTTGCTAGAAGTCGACTTCCTCGCCTTTACCATAGTAGGGATCACTGATCCCAACAGCCCTCTATCTCTCAGAACCTGGCTCTCAATGGCTAGGCCGTTAAAACCAGCCACCGTAAAGCAGGATGGAAGTTCAAGGCCTCGGTACAACTGGTCCTCTTTGAGAGGTAGCTTCCACGGGACATTTACGGCCACCAGAAGACCTTCGCCCTCGGCCCTTCACAGGCACCGCAGAAGAGGAAGGTGTTGGTTCCGCAGTGGCCCTAGGCGCTGCAGTCGTCCTACCAGAGGAACTCGCGAGATTGCCACGAGCCTCAGTTACTTCCCGTTGAGCTGAACCTGCTGAAGGGGCCGACGTTTGGGAAGAAAAACTAATAACCTGGTCAGCATTCACTCCAGGGTAAAGCAATGGGTGAGGGCAGACCTTCATGCTGAAGGAGACTTATCAGTGGATCTGGAGAAGCCTGCTCTAGGCTTACCAGACCAAGATTGCTTGGCATTTCCAGGGGAAGACTTGAGAGATCTGTTTCCTTTATCTGCAGTCCCGGGAGCCCGGAAGAATTTCTTATGGGCTGAGAAGGAAGGCCCCCGTCTGCGAGAAGGCTCCTTCCCTTTCCAAGATTGAGGCAGGAAGGTATCCTTTCCCCCTGTGACACCCTTAATGATGTCATCTAGGGTAGCCCCAAACAGGCGTTCGCCTTGAAAGGGCAGATCAATGAGAGTTTTTTTAAAAGCTTGGTCTGCCGACCAATTCTTAAGCCACAGCACACGTCTAATTACCACCACTGAAACAGAAAGTTTGGACAGCACAGGAGCTGTATCCAAGGCTGCATCACAAATATACTGCAGTCCATAGACCAACTGGTCCGCTAAATCAACATAAGCAGCGGGAACCTGCTCACTACCCAGACCCTGGCGTAAAAGCTTGGCCCATTCAGTTAGGGTCTGTGACACCAGGGCCGAGGCCAAGACTGGACGCAATGCCGACCCAGCCATAGTAAACATGCTGCGTGCCACAGCCTCCACTTTCCTGTCAGCCGGGTCCTTAAAGGACGGGATTTCTCTACTGGGATCATGGTTGCTTTATTCAACCTAGAAACAGGAGGGTCCACCGCTGGTGGGGTAGTCCACTTTTTTAAAAGTGATTCCTCAAAGAGGTAGCGTACTGAAAAACGCTTGGGGACCACAAAGGGTGACTTTGGTTGCACACACAGCACGGCATGTGCACTTGAACTCCCCCCCCCCATACCACCAGGGCAGGCCACATACCACCCAGAAGGGGAATGGCGGGGGAGACCCCCAGGGGTCTCTGCCGCCTGCCCTGGTACTCCCACCAAACCGTAGGGGGAGGGGGAAGCCCAGTTTAACCAAGGGACTATAGGATGGGAGAAGGGATCCTGCAGGCAGGTCCGACTATCCCTGGAATGTTCCTGCGTCCATCACAAACCGCACAAAGGGGGAAAGGGGGGACTGTACCTACCGATCCAAGGTGTGAGTGACCATCCAGACAGAACTCCTCACCACCGAACTGGGGGGCTGTCGGCCATGGGACCGCTGTGACTCGGACCAGAGCCCAGTCGTATGCGACCCTGCGAGACGTTTAACTCGCGGGCCAGCCTCTGTCCATTGAGGCTATGTCGCGGCCGACCTAGCGCGTAGCTGCGGTCTGCACGCGCTCGCTGGCTGGACTGGGGAGACCACTCTAGATATCCAGCCCGTCGCCCAGCCCGGCAGTTGATTGCAGATATTCCAGGAGAAAATGCATGGAAGAAAAACAAACAAAAAATTTGCTAGGACCAAAAGGTCCCAGCAAGGAGCTAGGTCCTGACTAGAAAGAAAAAAAACGGAATACCTAGAGCAAGCAGGGGGTTATATACTGACTGAGTACAGCCCATGGGCGTAGCCAGGCGTTTTTTTGTTCTGCCTAGTACTACTCCTGCGGAGGCGATATAACCCAATGGTCATGATTAAGGAGGCGCTGTGTCCATCGATGAACGAAAGAGAATGAAACATTTTGAAACGATGCAGCGATCAGCAACCATAATGTTTTTGCAGCTTCCAATTCTTTTATCCTCCTATTTCTAGGAGGTTTTAGAACAAGAATTTGGGTGTCCCAGTTGCCAATAATGCTAAAACATTACTGTAATGGAAACTTTTATAAGAAAATAATAGTTTGAGTTTTAGCTAAGGCGATGCCTTTAGTTCTGGGCAGAGGGTACACTGACTTGCACTTGCAGTAATAAGCCCACTCGAGCATAACTATCACTTGCTACTTCATTGTAAAATCTATTAGGCGTAATCTCCTAAAGTAATTGTTCTTATTGCATTTTATTGACAATGCAGGCCATTGATTCTTCACACCTTCTATGATTCCTTCATTTGTATTCATGAAATGTCTATCTGCTCAGTCTAAATAAATTTGGTGGTATAGGCACTAACGTAGCATAAATCGATGCAAAGAAACATTAATTTTGCATTATCCTTATTCATCACGCAAGCTAGTTGTGGGGGCAGCAAATGAAGGTCAAAGGTTTGTCAATTGGTCAGAACCCTTGACCTACAGACTGATATCTTTCTCATTAAAAAAAGCTATTCTGTAGCATTCAGTGACAGTTTACTACTCACGTGAGATTACAAAAAAAAAAAAAAAAGAAAACCAACAGCTTATATTTTAAGAGATACTAGAACTCAATAAAAAAGGCATTTTCATTAGAAAAAAAATTAGAGGTACAAAAGCAGGATTTCATTTATATGTCCTTATTAAAACAAAAAATGTCTACACAGGGAATGGTTGCAGGTTAGATCTAATGTGAATGCTGCCAACTATTGCTAATATTTTAGAAGAAGATGTAATAATAGGATTTTTATAACAGCTTACCTGTAAAATCCTTTTCTTGGAGTACACCACGGGACACAGAGCTAGTCATTACATAATGGGTTAAGGGTCACCAGCGGTGATTGGACACTGGCACAACCAATGGAAGACAGTTCCCCTCCATATAACCCCTCCCATCAGGGAAGTACCTCAGTTTTGTAGCAAAGCAGTAAGGTTCCCATAAGAAGGGTGGGACCTCTGTGTCCCGTGGTGTACTCCAAGAAAAGGATTTTACAGGTAAGCTGTTATAAAAATCCTATTTTCTTTATCGTACACCACGGGACACAGAGCTAGTCATTACATAATGGGACGTCCCAGAGCAATGCTCATATGAAGGGGGGGAGACACAGATCAAACCGACCGCTTGCGGACCAGAAGCCCTATACTGCTGCCTGCAGCACACTTCGCCCGAAGGCGGAATCCTCATGTCCTTTCACATCTATTTGATAGAATTTGGAAAATGTATGGACTGAGGACCAAGTTGCAGCCTTACAGATCTGAGCCATCGAAGCCTGGTGGTGCACTGCCCATGAAGCACTTATCGCCCTGGTAGAGTGCGCCTTAACAGGAAAAGGAGGAGTCCTGTTCTTTAAACCATAAGCTTGAACAATTACTTGTCTAATCCACCTGGAAATGGTGGATTTTGATACCGCTTGGCCCTTCTTGGGACCATCTGGTAAAATAAACAAAACATCTGTTTTACGTATCTGAGCGGTTGCTTGCAGATACACCCTTACCGCTCTCACTAGATCTAGAGAGTGTAATAATTTTTCCCCCGCCGTCCGCGGGTTTGGAAAAAAGGAAGGCAGAACAAGGTCTTGATTCAAGTGAAAAGCCGACACCACCTTAGGCAGAAAAGCCGGATGGGGTCGTAGTACGATCTTGTCCTTGTGACAAATTAGATAAGGCTCTTTACAAGAAAGAGCTGCTAGCTCTGATACTCTCCTAGCAGAAGCTATAGCAATCAGAAAGGCCAATTTCCTACTTAATATAATTAAAGGAATATGGCGAATAGGTTCAAAAGGTTGCTTTTGCAACACTGACAATACCAAATTCAAATCCCATGGACACAAGGGAGACCTGACTGGAGGATTTATCCTCAGTACCCCCTGAATGAATGTCCGAACTAGGGAGTGAGATGCCAATGGTCTCTGAAAGAAGACTGATAGAGCCGATATTTGCCCTTTGATGGTGCTAAGGGCTAATTTCATATCCACTCCTAACTGGCAAAAAGCAAGAATCCTACTTATTTCATATTTCAGAGGATTCCAACTTCTGGATTCACACCAGGAAACGTATGCTTTCCAGACTCTATGATAGATGAGGCTGGCTTTCTAGCATTAATGAGCGTAGAAAGAACCAGGCCAGAGACCCCTCTCTTTTTCAAAATGTGGGTCTCAGCAGCCAGGCCGTCAAATTTAGCCTTTGTAAGGAAGGGTGGAATACTGGACCCTGTGACAACAGGTCGTGTCGAAGTGGAAGCTTCCAGGGCCTTCCTATCGCCATTTTTACGATCTCGGCATACCAAGGCCTCCTGGGCCAGTTTGGGGCCACTAGGATTACTGGTATTCCCTCCTCCTTGATCCTGCAAAGCAGTCTTTGTAGAAGAGGGATCGGAGGGAATGCATAGATCAGTGAGAACTGATTCCATGGAGTTATTAGAGCGTCTGTCCC
Source organism: Rana muscosa (assembly GCA_029206835.1). Classification (NCBI taxonomy): domain Eukaryota; kingdom Metazoa; phylum Chordata; class Amphibia; order Anura; family Ranidae; genus Rana; species Rana muscosa. The sequence continues at coordinate 310,495,032 of CM055116.1, read as the reverse complement.
GTAGGCTAGAGGATCTCTCGTTCTGGACACAAAGTTGTCCAATTTCTTGTTGAACCTGGAAGCTAGCAGGTCTACATCTGGGTTTCCCCATCTCAGACATATGGCCTGAAAGATCTCTGGGTGAAGAGACCACTCTCCTGGTAGCAGCTGCTGACGACTCAGGTAGTCTGCTTGCCAGTTTTCTATCCCTGGAATGAAGATTGCAGAGATGCAAGGTACATGCTCTTCTGCCCATGCCAAGATCCGGTTCACCTCTCTTTGGGCTGCCCGACTGTGGGTGCCTCCTTGGTGATTGATGTAAGCTACTGCCGTAGCATTGTCGGATTGAACCCGAACTGGGTAGCCCTGTAACCTGTATGTCCAGGTTTTGAGGGCTAGATATACCGCCCGGATCTCTAGCACATTGATGGGCAGGATCCCCTGAGTCTTGGCCCAGGTTCCCTGGGTAGAAGCCTCCTCGAATACTGCACCCCAGCCCGATAGGCTGGCATCCGTAGATACCACCTTCCAGGCCACTGGGAGGAAGGACTTTCCCTTCCGTAACTTCCTGGCTTCTAGCCACCAATTGAAGCTGTGGCGTACTTGTGAGGACAGGCGCATGGGTATATCCAGAGCTTGGCTCTTCCTGTTCCAGGAGGCTAAAATATTGCCTTGAAGTAGTCTCGAATGAAACTGGGCGTAAGGGACCGCCTCGAAGGAGGCTACCATCTTTCCCAATAGTCTCATGCAAAGGCGAATAGACGGCCTCTTGTTTGCTTTGACCTTGTGGATCAGGTCTTTCAGAGACTGTATCTTTGGCTCTGGCAGGTATACCCTGTTTTGGGCTGTATCTATGATCATGCCCAGGTACACTATCCTTCTTTGGGCCTGGAGAGAGGATTTTTGTAAGTTTATAATCCATCCTAAATGCTCCAGGTATCCTACTGTAGTGTCTACAGCGTGATCCAATCCCTCCTTTGACTGATCTATTAATAGTAGATCGTCTAGATAGGCTGTTACCGCAATGCCCCGTGTTCTTAGGTTTGCTAACAGAGGAGCTAGCACCTTTGTGAATACTCTGGGCGCGGTGGCTACACCAAATGGCAGGGCCACAAATTGAAAGTGGCGATCTTCTACCGCAAACCTTAGGAATCTTTGGTGAGCGGGGAGGATTGGTATGTGTAGATATGCGTCTTTAATATCTATGGACGCAATGAATTCTCCGCCTTTTAAAGTAGCGACCACGGATCGAATCGTTTCCATTCGAAAATGGCGAACGTTCAGAAACTGGTTTAGATTTTTTAGATCCAGGATGGGTCTGACTTCTCCGTTCGGTTTTGGAATCACAAAGAGGTTTGAGTAAAAACCTGAACCTTGCTCCTTTTGGGGTACCTCTGTAACCACACCTTGAGCTATTAAGTGATTCAAACCTTTGAAGAAGGATCCTCTTTTTTGTGGATCCTTGGAGAGTCTTGAACTTCGGAATTGAGAAGATGGGATCTCTCGAAATTCCAGTCTGTACCCTGAGGATATTGTGGATACCACCCATTTGTCCTGGGTTTCTGTCCGCCAAGTCGCTGAGAACTGACGAAGCCTTCCCCCCACTCGGCCGAGCGGGGGCGCCCCTTCAATGAGAGGTTTTGGGGGCTTGCTTATTAGCTCTTGAACCCCACGGCTTCTTGTTCTTCTGAGCCTGTTCTTTGGCTTTTTTGGGCGGCTGAAAAGGCCGTCGCCACTGGCTGGAGTCAGATTTCCCGGGAGCTGGGGAGAGAGTGTGTTTAAAACAAGGTCTCTTGTTTTTCTCTCAGGTAAAAGTGTCGTTTTACCACTTGATATCTTTTGGATATATCTTTCTAAATCTTCCCCAAAAAGGCGTTCGCCATGGAACGGGAAACTTGCCAACAACTTTTTGCATGGGGCTTCCGCTGACCAATGCTTAAGCCAAAGTACTCTGCGCATCTGTACCAGCTGGAGTGTAAGGCGTGATGCCTGTATGATAGAATCTCTCATGGCATCCACTGTGAAGCATAAGGCTTTAGGCAAATTCTCCCAATTTTTAGCCTGCTCTGAAGGCAGCTCCTTCAGCCCCTGCTTTACCTGTTGGCTGACGACCTGACACATACCGACTGCTGCTACTGCAGGTTGGATAATTGAGCCGGCCAAAAGGAAGGAGGATTTCAGTAAGGATTCCAACTTCTTCTCAGAAGGATCTTTAAACACTTGTACCTTATCCACTGCACACGTCAGGTTTTTATTTACACAAGAAATAGCCGCATCTACCGTAGGCAGGCTCCATTTCTTTAAAAAAAAATTCCTCCATAGGATAAAGAATGTTAAACTTTTTTGGAGGTGAAAAACGCTTATCTGGATGTTGCCAGTCTGCGTACAATAGATCCTCTAGTAACGGATGAACCGGGAAGGAGCATGCACCTTGCAGGGATCTTAATGATCCTAGGGAGGAGACAGGTGATTCTGTTACCTCCAAAGAGGGTAACCTAAATGCAGCTCGCACGGCTCCTGCATAGCATTGCACCTGTGACTTTAAAATCTGGGATACCGAAAAAGGCTCATCCGATATCCCTGATCCGTCTGACTCCTCATCCTCTGCTGATGTAGCCTCCTCCTCATCCTCCTCCTCCTCAGGTACTTCTGAAGGGAGGTCCAATACTGGAGGAGATCTGCTTCGCTTATTGTCCTTTTTAGAGGATTTAGCGATTAAAGTAGCAATTTTCTCCTCCAGATTATTTAGGGCAGCTGATAAAGTGTCCTCAGTGACATATGCAGGCCCAGGCTTCACTGGGGAAGCCGCCATACCTGACAGAGGTAATGGCTCATCCTGTACAGGTGCTTTTGGCAACACAGGAGAGGAAGGTACCGAGTCAGCACAGCTAGAGCCCCCTGTCTCAGGCGGCGGTGCTCTTTTATCTCTTTTTGTCCGCATTACTTCCCCTGGAAGACTTACTGTTTAGACAAAATACAAGGTACCTAAATGCATATACTACCGTGTTCAGTTTAGCAAATACATTAAGTATGCAACTTTTAACACATAACTATGCATAACATGGATGTCTTCTAGGAAGTACCCAATCCAACCACATGGAGTCTTACGTCCCTGTATAGCTGCTGTGTTTCTCTGCCAGGAACAAGAGAACTAACGAGCTTGCTTGCTTGCTGCTGCAGTGCTTTTTACACTGACAGTCTTTTAAATTTGGCGCCGTTTCTGTGCCTGCGCGCGCCACGTGCCCGCGCACGCCTCGGCCCCCCCCCCCCCTCCGATAAAGCGCGCTCCCGCGCGCGCGGCCTTTAGCGCTATGGTGGTGGCCATAGTGAGAGAGGACTCTCATCAGCCCCTGTCCCCACTTACCTGCATCTGCAGGTGTCTGTATCGGCCACCGGAAGGAGGAGCGGGGTGCTCAAGCAAGCTCAGCAGCGGAGGTGACGAGCAGTGTACTTCGCCGAAGCCGACACTGAACAGAGTGAGGTGAGTATATTCAGCTCTTTACTCCCCCCAGTGGTGGAAAAAAAGAAGACATCCACTTTTTGAAAAAGGTCCCAACCTAGTTATGGACCTTCTAATCTCACCTTATCCACGCCGCAGGTTTTTCTGCTGAAAGTTTTCAGACAGATACCAAACTTCACCCTTCACGGTGGGCTATGTGTGCCAACCTTCAGGGATATGGGTTCCTATTTAAAGGATACCTCTCCCCTGGGCCTTGTACAAGACTCTTACCAGGACTTTATAGCGAAATAGCGAAAGTGCTGGATCTTAGAGCCCAGTCCTCCGAAGAGAGACATTACAGGCGACGCCTCATGGATGAGGCCCGGATCCCATCCAGATTCAGCTCATTTGTAGGCGTCTTGGATGGATCCGAAAGCATAGCTCTTTTACCCCCAGAGGGTCTCTTTGGTAGAGCTTTCCTTTAGCACCTCCTAACGCGTCCAACACCTTTCGACACTGGCGAAAAAACTGAGGTACTTCCCTGATGGGAGGGGTTATATGGAGGGGAACTGTCTTCCATTGGTTGTGCCAGTGTCCAATCACCGCTGGTGACCCTTAACCCATTATGTAATGACTAGCTCTGTGTCCCGTGGTGTACGATAAAGAAAAAGACTTCCTGACCACATTTTGCCTGCAAATCTACCTGAAATGCTTAAACATGTAAATGCCACAGATGTCCTTTTTCATCCACACATGACTAAAGCTGGGTTTACACGTGAAGTTTTTTTTTTTACAACCGGCAGGGTTGAACAAAAAATAAAAAACAAATCTGACAGATCCACGCATCAATACAAAAAATGCGCCGGCAGTGTCTTCCTATAGAGTTAAGCAATGGCAAGATGGCCACTACTCATCTCTATGCCCCTGGAGGACCGGAGCGACGTCACGAACATGCCATGTAAACAGTTTGTTTTTTTTTCTTAATGCAAAGATAAATTTAAAAAATGTATCTTTTGCTTTAATGGGTAAAAGGAGAGATTTGGAAAGACCCAAGATCGTTCCATAAAGAGGACCTGTCATTCCGTATTGTTATCACAAGGGGTGTTTACATTCCTTGTGATAGCAATAAAAGTGATAAAAAAAATGTTTTAAAAAAAGGAAGAGTGTAAAATTGTTTTAATAAAATTAAAAAAGGAGATTTTTTTTTTTAAAGCTCCTCCGTCCCAGCATGCAGTAGTAAACGCATACGTAGGTCACGCCCACATATGTATACGGTGTTTGCACCACACGTGAGGTATTGCGGCGAGTGTCTGAGCAAGAGCAATCATTCTAGCACTAGACCTCTTCTGCAACTCTAAACTGGTAACAAGTAGAAAGGTTTAAAACTTTGCCTATGAAGATTTTTAAGTACCGTAGTGTGGAGCCATTCCACGAGCATGCGTAATTATAAAGCATATATTCGGTATCTATTTACTCAGCGTAACATCATCTTTAAAAAAAAAAAAAATTAGAGCATAGAATATTTTTTCTTTAAAGGGACACTAAAGGTTCCCGTTTTTTTTTTTTTTTTTTAAATAACAAACATGTTATACTTGCCTCCACTGTGCAGCTCGTTTTGCACAGACTGGCCCCGATCTACCTCTTCTGGGGTCCCTCGGTTGCTGTCTCGGCTCCTCCCCGCATCAGCTAACCCCCTTCATGGGAAGCGCTCTCCCAAGCTTGCGGGCGCGCTCCCATGATACAGCCGTATCAACTGTATCATTCGGCCCCACCCCCGGCGCACCGCGTCAATGATTTGATTGACAGCAGCGGGAGCCGATGGCTTCGCTGCTATCAATCAACCAATGAATGACCCGAGAAGCCAGCGCGTTCACGGCGCAGAACTTTCGAGGGGTCAGGTAAGGAAACGGGGGGCTGCTAATCCTCATGTTTTTTCACCTTAATGCATAGAATGCATTAAGGTGAAAAAACATGTACCTTTACAACCCCTTTAATTCAATAACGTGTATTTTTTGCAAAAAAATATTGCATTTGAAAAACCGCTGTGCAAAACCCATGCGACATAAAAAATTGCAACAACCACCTTTCTATTCTCTCTGCTATCTTCTACCAGCTCTTTTGCTAGTGGTGGCCCGGTCTTCCCCGTCGTCTCCTTCCCTCTTCTCTTGTCCCGATGTTGACACGCCACTCTCTCCCGCTGTAATGCCATGTGAGCGGCGCGCAACCACTTCTATAGGCATGGGACGTGGTCACCGGGTGAGGTGACCCCCGCCCCCTTATGACGTCACAGTCCCATAATGCCCCGGACTGTGACGTCATAAGGGGCGGTGATCACGCCCCATGCCTATATAAGTCGTTGCGCGCCACGCACACGGCATTACAGCTGGAGAGAGCGGCGTGTCAACATCTGGATATTTTTTTCCCCCAGGTGAATGGGTAAGGGGTACGATGTACCCCATACTTATTCACAGAGTGGGGGGCCAGGATCTGGGGGACCCCTTATTAAAGGGGGCTCCCGGATTCCGAAAAGCCCTCCGCCCACAGACCCCGACAACCAACGGCCGGGGTTGTCGGGAAGAGGCCCTTGTCCTCAACAACATGGGGACAGGGTGCTTTGGGGTGGGGGGCCGAAGGGCGCGCCCTGCCCCAAAGCACCCACCCCCCCATGTTGAGGGCATGTGGCCTGGTACGGTTCAGGAGGGGGGCGCTCGCTCGTCCCCACCCCCTTTCCTGACCGGCCGGGCTGCGTGCTCGGATAAGGGTCTGGTATGGATTTTTGGGGACCCCCCACGCCGTTTTTTTTAGGTGTAGGGGGTTCCTCTTTAAATCCATACCAGACTGAAGGGCCTGGTATGCTCCTGGAGGGGGAACCCATGCCGGTTTTTTATTTAAAATTTGGCTTGGAGTTCCCCCCAAAAATCCATATCAGACCCTTTATCCGAGCACGCAACCTGGCAGGCCGCAGGAAAAGAGGGAGGGACGAGAGCGCCCCCCCCCCCTCCTGAACCGTACCAGGCCACATGCCCTCAACAATGGGAGGATGCTTTGGACCCCTCAAAGCACCATGTCCCCATGTTAATGGGGACAAGGGCCTCATCCACACAACCCTTGCCCGGTGGTTGTGGGGGTCTGCGGGCTTATCGGAATCTGGAAGCCACCTTTAAACAAAGGGGACCCCCAGATCCCGGCCCCCCTATGTGAATTGGTAAGGGGTATATTGTACCCCCACCATTTCACAAAGTGGGTGTAAAAAATTGTAAAAAAACACAGACACCGTTGGGAAAGTCCTTTATTAAAAATAAAATAAAAAACCCATTCCAGCGATGTAATCTAGTCTGTCCAGCGTTGTTCTCTATGTCCCGCGGTGATCCGATGTCCAGCGCTGCAGTCTCCTCCATTCTCCACTCTAAACCCTGATGACGTACGAGGGGGCGGGGTCACCCGTTACATCAGAAGTTAAGCCTCCGCTTGCCAGGGAATAGCCAATGACGTAGGCGGGACCCCGCCTACGTCATTGGCAATTCCCCGGCAAACGGGGAAAGTCAGAGCTTACCCTATGATCTGGCGGGTGACCCCGCCCCCTCTTCTGTCAGACCCCGCCTACGTCATTGGCTATTCCCCGGCAAGCAGGGAAACACGGGCTTTCCCAGTGAAGTACGGGTGACCCCGCCCCCCTCTGATGTAACGCTGGTTTCCCGTTGCATCAGAGGGGGGGGTCACCCGCCTGCGGGGAATAGCCAATGACGTATGCGGGGTTCCGCTTACATCATTGGCTATTCTACGGCAAGCAGGGTAAGCTGGGGCTTACCCTATGATGAGACGGGTGACCCCGTCCCCTCGTACGTCATGGGGGTTTCGTGTGGAGAGGAGACTGCAGCGCTGGACATCGGATCACCGCGGGACATAGAGAACAACGCTGGACAGACTGGATTACATCGCTGGAATGGGTTTTTTATTTTTAATAAAGGACTTTCCCAACTGTGTGTTTTTTTTACAAATTTTTACACTTTCTTTGTGAAATGGTAGGGGTACAATGTACCCATTACCAATTCACATAGGGGGGGCCGGAATCTGGGGGTCCCCTTTGTTAAAGGGGGCTTCCAGATTCCGATAAGCCCCCCGCCCCAAACCCGCACAACCACCGGGCAAGGGTTGTGGGGATGAGGCCTTGTCCCCATCAACATGGGGACATGGTGCTTTATGGCCCAGACCCCAAAGCATCCTCCCCATGTTGAGGGCATGTGGCCTGGTACGGTTCAGGAGGGGGGGCTCTCTCGTCCCCCCCAATTTTCCTGCAGCCTGCCAGGTTGCGTGCTCGGACAAAGGGTCTGGTATGCATATTTGGGGGGAACCCCACGTAATTTTTTTTCTTTGACGCAGGGTTCCCCTTAATATCCATACCAGACCTGAAGGGCCTGGTAATTGAATTTGGGGGGATCCCCATGCAGTTATTTATTTTTTATCAATGACTTTCAATGACTGTTCTCTGTACTGCCGGGAGTCGACAATTCATTATAGCCACGAGTGCTTTTAAATTACTTTTTCCTTCAGAAATGACACTTTGTGCAGGAACAGTTCTAAACACGGGAAACGCGCTGCTTTACAGGCATACCATACACACCCCCCAGGTACGAAATTTAAAGGAATATTTCACTTTTATTGTTTCACTTTAAGCATTATTAACCACTTAACGACCGCCCACTGTATATATATGTCGGCAGAATGGCACGGACAGGCACAATCACGTACCTGTACGTGCCTGCCTTCGCATCCCTCCGGTACAGCGGACGGTCGGGATCGCTCTGGGAGCGATCCGTGATGAGGGGGCGGCCATTGGTTTCTGTCCAACCCCTCGCGATCGCTCCCGGCGAATCAAATGCTTCCTCTGCCTGTGTAATGTAAACACAGGCAGAGAGGAAGCAGCAGGAAGTGATGTCATCTCTCCTGCGGTGCTCACATATACCGGAGCGCCGTGGAGAGAAGACACACAGGTTAGTGCACAAGCAGTACACTGACACCAGGACACATAAAATCGCCCCCCAGACACGCCCATATCACCCCCCAGTCACAGTGTCACTGATTGCAGTGATCATTTATTTACTGATCACTGCAATCAGTGACATTTGTAACTGTAAAAGTGTCAGGGCAGTTAGTGTTAGGTCCCTTAGGTACAGGGTAGCCCCCCAACCCCCCCCCCCCCCCAATAAAGGTTTAACCCCTTGATCGCCCCCCAGGTAACCCTTTCACCCCCTATCACTAGTTTCACTAAGCGATCGTTTTTGCGTATTAGTGTCGGTGATGCGCTAGGTAGTCAGTTATTTTTTTATGTTTGCTGCAGGTTTTTATAACGTCAGGTACCCCCATATATTACCTAATAAAGGTTTAACCCCTTGATCGCCCCCCAGGTAACCCTTTCACCCCCTAGCACCACTGTCACTAAGCGATTGTTTTTCTGATCGGTGTATTAGTGTTGGTGATGCGCTAGGTAGTCCGTTATTTTTTTAGGTTTGCCGCCAGGTTTTTATAAAGTCAGGTACCCCCATATATTACCTAATAAAGGTTTAACCCCCTGATTGCCCCTAGTTAACCCTTTCACCAGTGATCACCGGAAAAGTGTTACGGGTGACGCTGGTTAGTTAGTTTGCTTTTTATAGTGTCAGGGCACCCGCCGTATATAACCCAATAAAGGTTTAACCCCCTGATCGCCCGGCGGGTGATATCAATTAGGTTTTAGCGTCAGAGATGGTCTGCGTCGCCCCAGGCAGCGTCAGGTTAATGCCAGTAATGCTAACACCCACGTGCAAAGCATACACCTCCCTTAGTAGTATAGTATCTGATCAGATCTATACTAGCGTCCCCAGCGGTTTAGGGTTCCCAAAAACGCAGTGTTAGCGGGATCAGCCCAGATACCTGCTAGCACCTGCGTTTTGCCCCTCCGTCCAGCTCAGGCCACCCAAGTGCAGTATCGATCGATCACTGTCACTTACAAAACACAACACACATAACTGCAGAGTTCGCAGAGACAGGCCTGATCCCTGCGACTCCAGTGCTGTAGGAGGGGATTTCACCACCGCAGTTAAAATAAAGAGCATATATGCCGAAGCATGGGGGCAGCAGGGGCGGAGGAGCGATTCTGCTCCTAATGCCGCGTACATATGGTCGAAATTCCGACGGAGGCTTGCCCGTGGAAAAGTCAGACAGTGTGTACGCGACATAACTTTTGCGGGAGGATGCCCCCATGCTTCGGCATATATAAATGGTGCATGTATGCCCATCATTAGAAGTGGCTGAATGAAGGGAGGTATTCTAATGGTGGGCATACCCACCGATCAATCTCTTTTACAATACATGTCCAACAAGGACCAGCAACGTACTGGTATGTTGCTGGAATTTGAATGGTTATATCAGATTGATGCCTGCGGGTTTAGGTATCATCTTGGTATCATTCTTTTCAGCCAGCGGCCGTCTTTCATGTAAAAGCAATCCTAGCGGCTAATTAGCCTGTCACTACCTATTGCTATCATAGGGGATATTTACATTCCCTTAGATAACAATAAAAAATAATAAAATAAAAAAATATGGAAGGAACAGTTTAAAAATAAAATAAAAAAGGAAAATTAATAATAAAAAAAAAAAAAAAAAGGACCCCTGTCCCGCCCTGCTCTTGCGCAAAGGCGAACGCAAGCGTCGGTCTGGCGTCATATGTAAACAGCAATTGCATCATGCATGTGAGGTATCACTGCGAAGGTCAGATCGAGGGCAGTAATTTTAGCAGTAGACCTCCTCTGTAAATCTAATGTGGTAACCTGTAAAGGTTTTTAGAGGCTTTTAAAAATGTATGTAGTTTGTCGCCACTGCGCGTTTGTGCGAAATTTTAAAGCATGTCGTGTTTGGTATCCATGTACTCGGCCTAAGATCATCTTTTTTATTTCATCAAACATTTGGGCAATATAGTGTGTTTTAGTGCATTAAAATTAAAAAAAAAAGTGTATTTTTCCCCAAAAAAAGCGTTCGAAAAATCGCTGCGCAAATACTGTGTGGAAAAAAAAAAATGCAACACCCATAATTTTAATCTGTAGGGCCTTTGCTTTAAAAAAGTATATAATGTTTAGGGGTTCAACGTAATTTTCTTGCAAAAAAAATAAATATGTTTTCATGTAAACAAAAAGTGTCAGAAAGGGCTTTGTCTTCAAGTGGTTAGAAGAGTGGATGTAAGCTTCCTAAAGTTGTGTATAAAATGCCAGGACAGTTCAAAACCCCCTCAAATGACCTCATTTTGAAAAGTAGACACCCCAAGCTATATACTGAGAGGCATGTCGAGTCCATGGAATATTTTATATGTTGACACAAGTTGCGGAAAAAAGACAATTTTTTTTATTTTTTGCACAAAGTTGTCACTAAACGATATATTGCTCAAACATGCCATGGGCATATGTGGAATTACACCCCAAAATACATTCTGTTGCTTCTCCTGAGTACGGTGATACCACATGTGTGAGACTTTTTGGGAGCCTAGCCCCGTACAGGACCCCAAAACCCAAGCACCGCCTTCAGGCTTTCTAAAGCCTCGTACACACGGTCGGACTTTTGCCCAACAAACTTCGTTTTGAGCAAGTTGGACCAACAATCCGACCGTGTGTACGCTCCATTGGACAAACTTTTTTCGTTTGGTTTTGGATTTCATCGGACAAAAGTTGGGTCTGCAAACGGACAAACTTTTGCCCAACAAAAGTCCGATGGAGTAAAGTCCTACCGTGTGTACAGAAAACCATAGGACTTTTGTCCGATGGACAAAACAACTAATGTTAAAATCAACCAACAATAGCAGAAGTTGACCAAAGGGTGGCGGTAAAGAGCAGAAAAGAGCAGAAAAACCATGTGATGTTGCAAAAAGTTTTGGGAAAGTTTGCAGAAAAGTCCTGTGGTGTGTATGCTATGGGTGTGCCCGGCCAACTCCGTTCGGACAAAAATCCACGGAAAAGTCCGATGGAAGTCCGACCGTGTGTACGAGGCTTAAGGGTGTAAATTTTTTATTTCACTCCTCACTGCCTATCACAGTTTCAGAGGCCGTGGAATGCCCAGATGGCACAAAACCCCCCCAAATGACCCCATTTTGGAAAGTAGACACCCCAAGCTATTTGCTGAGAGGTATGGTGAGTATTTTGCAGATCTCACTTTTTGTCACAAAGTTTTGAAAATTGAAAAAAGAAAAAAATATATATATATATTTTCTTTCTTAATTTTCAAAAACAAATGAGAGCTGTAAAATACTCACCATGCCTCTCAGCAAATAGCTTGGGGTGTCTACTTTCCAAAATGGGGTCATTTGGGGGGGTTTTGTGCTATTTTGGCATTTTATGGCCTTCGAAACTGTGATAGGTAGTGAGGAGTGAAATCAAAAATTTGCGCACTTAGAAATCCTGAAGGCGGTGCTTGGTTTTCAGGGTCCCGTACGCAGCTAGGCTCCTAAAAAGTCCCACACATGTGGTATCCCCGTACTCAGGAGAAGCAGCAGAATGTATTTTGGGGTGCAATTCCACATATAACCATGGCATGTGTGAGCAATATATCATTTAGTGACAACTTTTTGTAATTTTTTTGTCATTATTTAATCACTTTCCAAAATGGGGTCATTTGGGGGGGTTTTGTACTGCCCTGCCATTTTAGCACCTCAAGAAATGAGATAGGCAGTCATAAATTAAAAGCTGTGTAAATTCCAGAAAATGCACCCTAGTTTGTAGACCCTATAACTTTTGTGCAAACCAATAAATATACGGTTATTGACATTTTTTTTTACTAAAAACATGTGGCTGAATACATTTTGGCCTAAATGTATGACTAAAATTGAGTTTATTAGATTTTTCTTATAACAAAAAGTAGAAAATATTTTTTTTTACAAAATTTTTGGTCTTTTTCCGTTTATATCGCAAAAAAAAAAATCGCAGAGGCAATCAAATACCATTAAAAGAAAGCTCAATTTGTGGAAAGAAAAGGACGCAAATTTTGTTTGGGTACAACATTGCATGTCCGCACAAATTCCAGTTAAAGCAGCGCAGTGCCAAATTGTGAAAACACCTCTGGTCATTAAGCTGCGTAATGGTCCGGGTCTTAAGTGGTTAAAATCACTGCTCCTGAAAAAACGTCCGTTAAAACTTTTTTTTTGCATTGATACATGTCCCCTGGGGCTCCCCAAACACTTTTTATGACAATAACTTGCATATAAGCCTTTAAAATTAGCAGTTTAGATTTCTCCCATAGACTTTTACAGGGTGTTCCGTGGCTTTTCGAATTTGCCGCGAACACTCCAAATTGTTAGCTGTTCAGCGAACGGGCGAACAGGCAATGTTCGAGTCGAACATGAGTTCGACTCAAACTCGAAGCTCATCCCTATTGGTGGGGATCCAAGTCGGATCCCCGTTCATTGAAAGTCGGACGTATGTCGGCTTCAAGTCGCAGGGCAAAGTCGGATCCAAAAGTAGGACAAGTGTCGTGTTGCACCAGTGTGAACCCGGCCTAAAAGGTCAATGAGTTTCTGGACTCCTGACAGACCCTTGCATCTTTCATCTAGTGCTGCACTGACGTTTCTTGATTCTGATTATTGGGGAAAGCAAAAGAATTGTCAAAGGATCTGCAGGAAAGGTAGTTGAACTGTATAAAAACAGGAAAAGGGATATAAAAAGATATCCAAGGAATTGACAATGCCAATCAGCAGTGTTCAAACTCTAATCAAGAAGTGGAAAATGAGGGGTTCTTTTGAAACCAAACCACGGTCAGGTAGACCAAATAAAATTTCAGCCACTACTTCCAGGAAAATTGTTCGGGATGCAAAGGAAAACCCACAAATAACTTCAGAGGAAATACAGGACTTAAAAAAAAACATGTGGTGTGGCTGTTTCAAGATGCACAATAAGGAGGCACTTGAAAAAAAGATAGGCTGCATGGTCGAGTCACCAGAAGAAAGCCATTACTACGCAAATGCCACAAAGTATCCCACTTGCAATTCGCCAAACAGCACAAAGACAAGCCTCAAACCTTCTGCCACAAAGTCATTTGGAGTGATGAGACCAAAATTTAGCTTTTTGGCCACAACCATAAACGCTACATTTGGAGAGGAGTCAACAAGGCCTATGATGTGTACACCATTCCTACTGTGAAATACAGGAGGTGGATCGCTGATGTTTTGGGGATGTGGGAGCTACAAAGACACAGGAAATTTGGTCAAAATTTATGGCAAGATGAATGCAGTATGATTTCAAAAAATACTGGAGGAACATTTTAATTCATCAGCCAGGAAGCTGCGCATGGGACGTACTTGGACATTCCAACATGACAATGATGCAAAACACAAGGCCAAGATGTGTCATCATTTATATTCTCTGAAAAATGACCAAGATATCATCAATTCTGCCAGGGTATGTAAACTTATGAGCACAAATGTATGTAAACAAATACCTGTTATTAGCATAAAGAGGTAATGCTGCGCTGTATAGAATGGGAATGGGTGAAGGTGAATACACCTATTAGATAATGAGGTAGCTAATAATCGAAATAAATGGTGAGCATATATGACATGAAAAACATCTGTGAATCCCAGATGTTTTTTGGATTCACAGATGTTTTTCATGTCATATATGCTCACCATTTATTTAGATTATTAGCTACCTCATTATCTATTAGGTGTATTCACCTTCACCCATTCCCATTCTATACAGCGCAGCATTACCTCTTTATGCTATTTACTTTAGGTTCTGATACACCTTCAGTGCTGCAGCAGTACCCCCCTTTCCCTACTTCTTTGGTAGCGCGGTAATACCTTTCCCATATAAAATACCTGTTGTCATTACCTTTCCTCAGCGCTGTCAGTGTCTGAGGAAAGTAAAGCTGATAACCGGCTTTTCAGTTACAGGGGACATTTACATTGATAATCAGTGCAGCATATCAGTGCCCATCGTTGCAGCATATCAGTGCGGGTGATTAACCACTTACCTACTGGGCACTTTCACCTCCTTCCTGCACAAAAAAACAAATTTCAGCTTTCAGTGCTGTCACATTTTGAATGACAATTGCGCAGTCATGCAAGACTGTACCCAAACTTTTTATCATTTTTTTGAGACAGATTTTGGTGGTATTTAAATCACCACCAGGATTTTTATTTTTTGCTAAACACACTAAAAAAGACTGAAAATGTTAAAAATATTTTTTTTGTTTGTTATAACATTTTCTAAATTAATAATTTTTCTCATTCACTGATGTGCGCTGATGAGGCTGCACTAATGTGGCACTGATATGTGGCACAAACAGGCAGCACTGACAAGCATCACTAATGGTCTTTGATTGGCAGCATTTGTGGGCACTGTTGGGGCTGCGTCAGGGGCGGGCTGGGAGGGGGGGCAGGGTGGAGATTTCCCCCTAGGCCGCCGACATTATCTTTAAAACGGCCGCAGCGGCTGTCTGTTAAATTATTTTTTTTTTTTCCAGGCTGTGATGGGCCTGTGTTAAATCTGCCGCGTAGGCCGCTGATTGGCTAGCTGGCTGCTGCGTAGGCTGCGCTGCTTTGTGGGAGCTGTAGTCCGGCCGCGCTAAAGGTAAGTAACTAATCAGCGCAGCGAACTACAACTCCCACCTCCTAGGAGATATAGCAGGTCGTGTCGCACGTCAGGGGAGGGGACGCACGGCGTCACGAAATGTGACTTGCAGAGCGTTGATTTGAGCGGCTGCAGACAGTCGAGAAGAGGAGACGTGACGCCCGGTGACAGAATCATCACCCCCCCCCCCCCCCTTAGAGGTGCAAGGCAAGGACCTGGCTTTCTGAAACCCACAGTCCTCCCTCCCCAGCCTGAAGTAAGGTATGATGAGAAGATCATGAAATGACCCCTTTTGTGATAAAGGTTTGGCAGTGGCGGCTTGTGGGCAATCAACTAACCCCCCCTCATCCAGCACCCCCCCAGCGGACTCATCCAGCAAGCCCCCCTCATTCAGCAATCCCCCCTGCCTGCCAACCCCCCCCGCTGACTCATCCAGCAAGCCCCCTCACTCAGCAATCCCCCCTGCCAGCCAACCCCACCTGCAGACTCATCCAGCAAGCCCCCTCACTCAGCAATCCCCCCTGCCAGCCAACCCCACCTGCAGACTCATCCAGCAAGCCCCCCTCATTCAGCAATCCCCCTGCCAGCCAACCCCCCGACGGACTCATCCAGCAACCCCTCCCCCCAGCGGGCTCATCCAGCAACCCCCCAGCGGGCTCATCCAGAAACACCCCCCCACCAGCGGGCTCATCCAGAAACCCCCCCCAGCGGGCTCATCCAGAAACACCCCCCCACCAGCGGGCTCATCCAGAAACCCCCCCCCCAGCGGGCTCATCCAGAAACCCCCCCCCCCAGCGGGCTCATCCAGAAACCCCCCCCCCCAGCGGGCTCATCCAGAAACCCCCCCCCCCAGCGGGCTCATCCAGAACCCCCCCCCCCTCCAGCGGGCTCATCCAGAACCCCCCCCCCCCTCCAGCGGGCTCATCCAGAAAAAACCCCCCCCCAGCGGGCTCATCCACCAGAAACCCCCCCCAGGGGGCTCATCCAGCACCCCCCAGCGGACTCATTTAGCAATCCCCCCTGCCAGCGGGCTCATCCAGCAACCCCCCAGTGGGCTCATCCAGAAAACCCCCCCCCCCAAAACGGGCTCATCCAGCAATCTCCCCCCAGCAGGCTCATACAGCACCCCCCCAGCGGACTCATCCAGCACCCTCCCCCCCCAGCGGACTCATCCAGCACCCTCCCCCCCCCAGCGGACTCATCCAGCAAGCCCCCTCATTCAGCAATCCCCCCTGCCAGCCAGCCCCACTCACTCAGGAAACTCCCCTGCCAGCCAACCCCCCAGCGGGCTCATCCAGCAACCCCCCCCCCCCCAACAGGCTCATCCATCAACCCCCCGCCAGCGGACTGATCCAGCAACCCCCCCGCCAGCGGACTCATGAAGCAACACACACCCCCCTGCGCACAGATGCACATAGCCACCCCGACCCCCCCCCCCATCTGGTCAGCGGAGCGAACTGATCCAGGAGGACCCCCGCCCAGTGTCTGCCCGGCACTTACCCCATCTTAGTGGCGGGTCAATGGCAGCAAGATGTGTCCCGGGAGCTGCTCTGTTTCCTCTAATAGAGACACCGTGCGTCTTGTCACTCCTCCTTGCAAGGCATCCAGTAGGATCACCTGTACTGTCAGCCAATCGGGTGATGGGTACCAGACCCGCTACCCGATTGGCTGGGAGGAGGATCAGTGTTGCAACAGCGAATATTCAGTCGCTGCTGCAACACATCTGGGTGGGTTCCGGTCGCACGCTCTGCGCTCCGAGCCCACCCTATTTTGGGCACTTTCTGCACTGGTGAGTCTGCACTGATGGGCACTGTCTGCACTGGTGGGCACTAATCAGGCTGCGTTGATGGGCACTGATGAGGCTTCACTGATGGGCACTGTCTACACTGGTGAGGCTGCGTTGATGGGCACTGATCAGGCTGCATTGATGGGCACTGATCAGGCTGCATTGATGGGCACTGATCAGGCTGCATTGATGGGCACTGATCAGGCTGCATTGATTGTTCAATGGGCCACTTGACTGGACTAGCCCCCCAGGCCTAAGGCTGCCAGCCCTCCCCTGGGCTGCATTGATAATCAGAGCACTGATCATCGGTGTCCTAATTATCAGTGTAGCTGTCCCCTACGTGGATTTGGCTCTCCTCTCCTCACACATAGTCAGCGTGAGGAGAGGATTGCCGATAACCGGTAAATTCTGTTTACACTGTGATCTGACACAGCTTGTCACATAGTAAAAAGCTGCTGTGAATGGCTCTTTACCCGGATCTGTGATCAGCTATGTCCTAAGGACACAGCGATTACAGATCCCTGCTGATGCGTGCCGCAGCGCAATCATGGGAGGACACCCTCCAGACAATGTGAGCCAGCGCTTTAGCCATCTTTGGCATAATGTCAGTGACAGCTCTGGTTCCTACTAATGATCAAGAATCAGTAAAATGATCTATGTCAGCTATGACATAGTGATCACAAGCAGAGTGGAGGCTTCATTGACCAAATAAAGCTTCAGTTTGCAATTACAGTCCTAAAGAAAAATACCTCAAGTGCAAAATATTGTAAAAACTTAAAAACAGAGCAGGTTTATACTAAAACACTGTATTAATCCAAAGTCATATAGGTCGTTAATAATACAAATTAGTAAGAAATTATTCAAAAATACACAGACACACTGATAAGTTATAACTTTTTGAGCACCCACCGAATATGGAGTAGGGACCCCCTTTGCCACCAAAACAGCCCTGACCTGTTGCGGCATGGACTTCACTAGACCTCTGAAGGTATGCTGCGATATCTGGCATCAAGCTGTCAGTAGCGGATTCTGTTTTCCAGCACATCCCACAAATGCTTGATTTGATCGAGATCTGGAGAACTTGGAGGCCAATTCAGCACCTCAAACTCATTGTTGCATTCCTCAAAACATTCTTGAACAATTTTTGCAGCATGGCAGAGCACATTATCATGCTGAAAGGGGACACTGCTATCAAGACATACCGCTTACATTAAGGAGTGTACTTGATCAGCAATAATGTTTAGTTAAGTGGTACGTGTCAAGTAACATGCGCATGAATGGCAGGACCAAGGTTCCCAGCAGAACATTGCCCAAAGTATCACACTGCCTCCGTCGGCTTTGCCTTCTTCACATACTGCATCCTGGTTCCATTCCTTCCCTAAGTAAAAAGACACATGTGCACCCTGCCATCCAAAGGCCACCTTCTTCCCTTGCTCTGCGGTTCAATTCTGATGCTCACTTGACCATCATAGGTGCTTTTGGCTGCAGACATGGGTCAGCATGGGCATCCTGATCGGTCTACAGCTACACAGCCCCACACGCAACAAACTTGTTATTCACTTAACCCATCGGTGGTCAAAGTTATTGCTGATCGATATATACTATTATTATACAAGATTTATAAAGCGCCAAAAGTTTGCGCAATGCTTTACAACATAAAGGGAGACAATACAGTTACGATATTATAAAATACAAGAGGGTTGAGTAGGCCCTGTTCGTAACAATCTAATAAGGTGGGGCAATTGGTACAAAAAGGTTATAACTGGGGGGATGAGCTGATGGAAGTGATAACATTTCAGTTAGTTTGAGGCTTGATAGGCTTCCCTGAAGAAAGCATTTTTCAGGGATCGCCTAAAGGCAGAAAAAGATAGCTGGACAGATTGAGGTAGAAAGTTCCAGAGGATGGGAGCGGCTCTAGAGAAGTCCTGGAGATGAGCAAGGGAGGAAAGGACAAGGGAGCTTGAGAGCAGGAGGTGTTGGGAGGAGCAGAGAAGACGGTTTGGGTGATATTTGGAGACAAGACTGGTGATGTAGCTTGGAGCAGTGTTGTGAATGGCTTTGCAATGTGTTAGTATTTTAAATTTAATTTGCTGAGCAATCAAAAGCCAGTGGAGGGATTGGCAGAGAGGCGTGGCAGACAATAAATGGTTGGTAAGGTAGAGGCAGCAGCATTCTTGATGGATTGAGGAGGAGACGGTAGGGCCTATGAGAAAGTAGTTGCAATAGTCAAGGCGAGAGATAACGAGCAACTTCGTAGTATCAGTTAAAGGGACGAATTTTAGCGATATTATTGAGGTGAGGTCTACAAACTTTTGACAGCGATTGGATTTGGGGCTGAAAGGACAGGTCAGAGTCTAAGATTACACCTTGTACTCTGGCGTGAGGAGAGGGACTGATCGTGGCATTATTGATCTTGATGGAAAAGTACAGGCGGGGGGATATCAGCTTGGTTTTAGAGAGATTTTGTTTAAGTGGTGCAACATCCATGGTGAAATGTCAGTTAGTAATGCGAGAGGAGACTGAAGGGGTGAGGTGGTCCACAGTACCAAAATGCTGCAGAGAGGTCCAGTAGTAAGAGTGTGAAGTAATGGCCATTGGTTTTAGCAATAAGTAAATCTTTAGGGAGTTTCAGTAGGGCAGTTTCTGTGGAGTGCTGCGAGCGAAAGTCAGACTGTAGGGGGTCAAGAAGTGGTGTTTTCAGCGAGGTAGGAGCCAAGACGGTTGTAGATTAAGCATCCTAAAAGTTTAGAGGTGAATGGGAACAATGAGATGGGGCTTAAATTGTTCAGGTTGGTGGGGTCCCGTGAGGGCTTTTTAAGTATGGGAGTGATCTCTGCATGCTTTACAGGGGAGGGGAAGGTGTCAGTAGAGAGGGAGATATTGAAGACAGAAGAAGAGGGTGACTGTAGTAGTTGTGAGGGAACAGGATCCAGTTGACAGTTAGGTGTGCATCTGAGAAAAGTTTGGTAACCTCCTCAGAAGTAGCCAATTACAGGCATCAATGACCTCTGGTCAAAAAAGGGTTACTGGAGATGGTGTTCACATCCCTATGGTTAGTGGGCATTTAGTGGCCCTATAGTTCTACACAAATCATATATGTAGGAGAAATGCCAAATACTGTAGGATCAACAAAGAAGGTAGATCAGCAGTCAGTGATACAGATATAATAAAAATTAATTCAGATAATTCGTTTGACCACAATCTTAGATTTAATATACTAATAAGACCTTTTAAATCAGTGGTCACAGGGTCTTTCCAAAAGTAAATTGATTCTACAAAAAAAATAAAAAAATAAACATGTTTCAATACCTGAGAGCACAAAAGCATCACCAACTCGACCACAGAGCTGCTGGACTTCATGCAAACCAAACCTGTTAAAAAATAAAATATAACTTCAGTATAAATTATGCATTTGCAAGAAATGAACAGTAGCTGACAAAATGGAAGACGAAAAATGACATAAATCATATCAGGTTTGGGTGGAGAATAGCAGAGTTCTATACCTGCTCTGTCTTTCTTGCTGTCCAGGAGCCTGGAGGGTAAACACCCCCCCCCCCCCCACACCTCACTGTGGTCAATTCATACCTTATGCTCATCTGAGAAGCACTCTAACGGATTCTCCAACAGCAATATATGGAGAAAACAGCACCGTGACACAAAAAGCACCTTCCTAGAAAATTGGAATTTCAATTATGAGAAATAGCTTTAAACTTATAATTTTTGATAAATTCCAAAGTACCTATACTGCAGTGTAAAACTCTGATCCTAAACCTTCTATTGATCTGTAATGGTGGACAGAAAGTAAAAGGAAATTTCCCAATGGGTCCAAAAAACAGGCTTTAACCATTCAGCTGAGGAAGGTTTTACCCACTTCCTGACCAGGCCAGTGTGGAAATACTAGGCAAACTATGTTTCTTACAGAGAAAAGATGGTTACAAAATCACAATGGACTTATAAAAAAGGCCAATGTAGATACAAGCGGTGCGAAGTGGTGTTTTTTTTTTTCCAAAAATAAAATATTGGCACAATTGACAAAGATAAAACAAATGGTCATTATTTATTTTTAATTCATGTGACAAATTTTCAGATCTCATTGGACTCAACTAAATGTCATTTTTTTTTTTTTTTTTTTTAATAAGGACTCTTATCATGGTGTGCTAGATTTGTGAATTGAGCCTTATATGCCAAACTGAAGCTTTACAAGTACCCGTAATAAATATTTTTACACTTATATGTTTTTATCTGTCAGATTTTCTATTCCCACCTCATACCTGTACAGAAAGAAGGGGTAGGGAGCAGAGTGGTACACTTTACCACTTTACATTTATACATCCAGTGATACTGGTAATCTTCCAAGGAAAGATTTGAAGAATGCTGCCAGTTTTTTACATATTTCTTACAGAAGCACGTAACATATGTTTAACTGATTCTTAATATCTTTGTCTTCTCCAGCATAATCATTATATATGCAGAGAGGGGAAATGGTTCATTGACCTTTGCTTTCTCCAGTGCACTTCTTTCCTTTAGCCCTCTAGCTATCAATCAAGTTTCCATTTTGCTTGGTGGCAGCAGACATCCCGAACAGTCTTATTAGTACTTTGACCCTTGGCCTCATAGTAAACCTTTGTAGGAGCTTAAGTAGTTACCTACAAGATATTTCTGACTGTTTATATTCAAGGAGATGTAGGTAGTAGCAGTGGAAATTGAGAGAATTCCATACACAGACTTGGACCTAAAAGTCGTTTGTCTAAATTAATTAATAAAAGAAAATGATAGCTCCCGAGTTTTGCTTGCACAAATTGAGGGGCTATATGCCAATGTAAAGGTTAACAGGAGTAACGAAAGCTGTACTATATAGAATTAGCATCCACATGGTATTTTGAAAAGGAGAAGATTGTGGCAAATCCCTGCACTTTTGTGACAGGAGAAAGGTTGAGCAAATGTCTTGGCCTGTAGTTTCCTTCATTCTGCACTCCTGTGTCTCATTTTCAGCCGACAGCAGGTTAAAACCCACTGTCGATCTCGACCTAACAGTTGGGATCCACTCAGCAGCCTGGACCGGCAGCTGGCTCAGCCTCTCTGCGGGTGCTGGGAGACTGAACCAGTAATACTTCATATTCCCATTGAACACGTCCCTGGATAAGCTCTCAAGCCTCGTACACACGTGCGAGAATCCCGTCAAAAAAAAAAAAACTTTGGCTTTCTCGACGGGATTCCTGGCAAGCTTGTCTTGCCAAACCCTGTGTACACACGCGCCATTCAAAAGAACTGCCGTTCTTTTAAATGGCAAGAACGCAGTGACATCATTGACTACGACGAGCCTGCGCTCGTCACATTCGATGCCGTCGCCGCCATCTTGCTACACCCTACACTACCCTTGTATGCTACCGCGCATGCGTCAAAGTCTTTTCGAGCATGTGCGGGTTTACCATGGACAGGTAAGCATACACATTCACGGTTTTCTCGTCGGGAAACAGGCCAACGAGAATCCCAACGAGAAAATAGAGAGCAGGTTCTCCATTTTTCTTGCGAGATTATCGGCAGTTTTCCCTACGAGAAACCATACACATGACCGGTTTTCTCTGCAAAAAGCTCTCCCAGCAGTTTTCTTGCCGAGAAAACCGGTCGCGTGTACGAGGCTTTAAAGTTTGGGTGCTGCAGCAACAACCAGCTGGATACTGGTTCAAGTGACAAAGTAGAGATTTGCCAGCACATCCACTCAGTATGGATTAGTAAAGCAAGTCAAGAAAAGCAAGGGAATGTAGACAAGGGAGAGTGGAGAAAAGGAAAATAAATGGAGTAATTTTGAGAAAATAATAAAAAAAAAGGCAAATATCTACTCAGAGACTGAACCAGTCACTCCCACCACCTGCACAGCCCAGCACGACTCCAGTGAGCGCTGGAGGGGCAGAGCAGAGAGCCTGTGATTGACAGTAACGGCTCTCTGCTCACAGTGGAGGGGAGAACTGAGCGATCAGCAGTGTTGGATCACTCAGTTCTCAGTGTAGAGGCTGCATCCACCTAGGGGAGCACAATACTTCTCTTTTAATAGACAAAAGGGAGCATATAAAAAGTTATTGTTAGGGTATACATATACTTTAGTCAATGTCAAGCTAAAATGTACATAAAAAAAGTGGTACATCTCTACATCAGATCAGAGGATCTTACCTGGACAATCTACGCCACATCACTCACCAGGCAGGCACAACAGCGCCTCTATTTTCTCTGCTGCCTTAAAAGAGCCAGTCTCCCTCCAACCATCCTTACTACATTCTATAGTGGAACTATTGAGAGCGTGCTGACCAGCTGCATCATTGTCTGGTATGGGAACTGCAGTTCTGCTGACCGCAAGACCCTGCAGCGGCTAGTGAAGACCACTGAAAAAGATTATTGGTGTCCCTCTCCCCTCCATCCTGGACATTTTCCATACACGATGCTCTAGCAAAGCTACCAGTATCGTTAAGGATCTTACCCATAGTCTCTTCCAGCTCGTGCCATCAGGTAGAAGGTACCTGAGTATCAAATACCCGGCCTGTCAGACTGCTTAACAGTATTTTCCCCCAGGCTGTGAGAGCCCTCAACTCCAATCCCCTTTGAAACCTCTTTTAAAATCGATATATCATGACCAGGAACAACTCGCTTCCCCTCCTTTTTAGTCTTGAGTACGCACTAGAGCTAGACACTTTTACAAAAACTTGCTGCTACAAAAGACTCTTAGAAATATGTAGTGCTTGAGCAGTACACTACAAATCATCTTGCACTTTGTACTGACTGCCCTGAAATATTCCTCTTGTACAATCTCATTAACAATAATTATGTAAATCTTATATATAGCCATTTACTCACATTACATGTACAGTTACATAGTTCCCAGATGTGAATAGGTTTAGAATTGTTTATTTTAAGTTCTTTGCTGTGTTCTATTTTTGAATATTTATAATTACCATATATACTCGAGTACAAGCCGACCCGAATAAAAGCAGAGGCACTTAATTTTACCACAAAAAATGGGAAAACTTATTGACTTGAGTATAAGCCTAGGGTGTCCATCTGCATGCCTCACTGTGTCCATGCCTCACTGTGTCCATGCCTAGACTGACGTTTAACATGGGAGTCTATGGAAGGGGTGCCCGGTTCTGAAAAATCAATGCTCCCCGGCTGTAGGTCTCTCGAACAACAAACTTTCAACACTTGTAGAGGAAGAGTGGGGCTATATGTGTGCCAAGTTTGGGGTCCAGGGAACCTACGGCTGCCTAGTACCGGGTCCCCAAAGTCCGTGAGATCAGGCGCAAAAAGGTGACTCGAGTATAAGCCGAGGGGGGCATTTTCACCACAGAAAAATGTGCTGAAAAACTTGGCTTATACTCGAGTATATACGGTATGTTTAATTACTATGTAGCACTGTGGTCCTGCAAGATACGACATTTCGTTCTACCGTATGCCTGGACGTGCAGTAGAATGACAATAAAACTTGACTAGCAGAGTCTTAGAACCCCCAAACATTCTATATATATTTTTTTTTTTTAAAGCATAGGCCCTAAAGAATAAATTGATGGGTTTTGCAATTTTTATGTCACACGGAAAAAAAATACACTTTTTTACATTTTAATGCAAAAAAAAATAAAAATAGATAACCACATTTTTTGTAAAATTTAAAAGAGGTTACGCTGAGTAAATAGAAAAAGTTAACACACATTAGTAAATAGATACCAAACATGTCATGCTTTAAAACTGCACACACCCCTGCAATGGTGACAGACGTAAAATTTTACTATCCATAGGCGACGCTTTAAAAGCCTTTACAGGTTAACAGTTTAGAGGTCTAGTGCTAGAATTACTGCCCAAGATCTGACATTCACAGTGATTCCTCACATTTGCATGCAAGCACAGGGGGATGGGGGCATTTTAATTTAATTTAATTTTTATTATTATTTTATTTTTTAAACTGTTGCTTTTTTAGTTTAATCATTACTTTTATTGCAGTTACAAAGAATGTAAACATCCCTTGTGACAACAATAGGCATGTGACAGGTAATCTTTACTGAAGGGTCATCTGGGGCCAAAAAGACTCCAAATCCCTCCTCTGCACTTAAGAGTATTAAAAACACCAAGATCTGCATTTTTGAATGCGTAATTTTTTTTTTTAAATAGCGCCAAAGACATCTGGGTAAACTGGAAGTAGTGTCAGTTCATTGCTTCTGGGTTACTGCTATGGAGACCTGTTCAAAGCCGATCCAGGCTTTGTTGGGGTGTCCGGCCAGACAGAGAAAATGCCAGCTGGTTGCTCAAGTCTCCCGGTGGAATAAGAGAGCCTGAGCGAGCCACAGAAGGCAGAGGGAGGGGGGAAACATCCCCTCCCGCTGCTTGTAACAGCAACTGAGCAGCTAGTTAGCCGATTTGATTGCTCTTTCAAGCAAGCCAACCATCGGCTCTAAAAAACAGTACAAGGAGGATGCCTGCAGCTGCAGGCATCCTCCCGGTACAAACACTTGAAGTTAAACAACAAATCGGTACGTCAATTGGCAACAAGTTGTTAATATCACCATAAAAAGCTTGTTGATAAAAGTTTATTAGAAAAAAAAAAAAAATGTTACTTACTTGTTCCTTCTATAAGCAGCTCTTGGCCGTGGCTACCCAAAAGAGTGCGAGACAAAAATGGTGCAAAATCCACAAAGATTTCCCTCAGCAGGGGCGCAGCTTTCTCCAAAGCATGCTCCAGTCTTTCTGTAATACTAGAAAATAAAGACAATCTGCTTAGAAAGGGCAACACAAAGTAAACCTGAGGTAAATGTCCTTTATTCTGCATATTTTAAAAAGGACAATTTCACTTTCATAAAAAAATAAATTAATCAACCACCCGCCCAGTTCCCTAACCTAGAAACTCCTTGCCTAGATACTAATTTATCCCAGCATGACAGCCACTGCATCCTCTGCAGTTTACCTTTTCTGACTTAAAATCTTCAGGGCTGGCACTATCAGTTCCCCGAATTCTCATAGGACCATAAGGTATATTGAATGGGGAAGATGTACGCACAATGGCGATGTCCTTACGTATTGCATCAATCTGGCCCTTGAAGTGATTGCCAATCTCTTGGGCAGTGATTGAGCTAGTGGGTAGAGGGGGTGGGGGACAAAGTACAGTTAAAGTTTGAGAAGAGCTGACAGGAACTGGATGACAAGGTATTAATAAGAGAGAGAGCGCAACAAAGTTGGCTTGTTTGGCAGCATGTTGGCAGGAATTGTATTTTAGGAGGGCAGATCTATATAGGGTAAAGTCCTACAGGCATTTGGTTTTACGCCACAGTCATTCAAGAGCATGGTAATGTCTCTTCAGATTTCTGATGTTGTTTTGTTTGCCAGGTTTGTAATGGTCGGGGCCTGATTCTGCGTGTAGTTAGAGTAGCAAGTGTGTCCAGTGATGATAAAAGTAAACTGTTGTAGACAGAGGTGGCCAGGTCAGGGGAGAGATTATGTCATATAGGTGGTCAGTAGTAGAATAGAGAAGAGAATGGTTAAAGTTACGAAGGTTCCTACAAGTAATTGTTTGCTGCTTGGAGGGATGGGTGGTTGGAGACAAGGATACAGTGAAACCAATGAGGTTTTTAGGTCTATCAGGTCTAAAAAAAAAAAAGTATATTTTTTATAGATTTTTACACTGATCAATAGAAAATCATTCTTTTTGTTGATTTTTTATTTCAGTCACTTTGCAGAGAAGTCTTCAAGTGATTCTAAAGGCAGAAGGTAATTTTACCTCAATGCATTCTCAGCATTAAGGCCAAAACCATGCGCATGCAGCCCCGCCGCCCCAGCACTCTCTTATACTTACCTGAGCCCGATCTCGACCAAGCAATGTACACAAAAGCAGCAGCTCTCTCGCACACCTCACTGGTTTAGAGACAGCAATGGGAATTATTGGCTGCTGCTGCTGTCAATCACAGCCAGCGAGGGGTGGGGGGCACAATGGACACACAGAGCAGGGCTTGGGAGCGAGAACGTACGAGTGCTGCCATAGCAAGAGAATTGCTATGGGGTAACTCGGCAGAGGGGAGGGGCCAGGAGCTCCAGCAGGGGACCAGTGAAGAGGAGGTTTGTGGCTGATCTGTGCAAAACCATTGTACAGAGCAGGCAAATAGGATTTTTATTACAGCTTACCTGTAAAATCCTTTTCTTGGAGTACATCATGGGACACAGAGCCTTAAGTAATTTACTTAATGGGACTTCCCATAGCAATGCCACTTGAGGGGTGGGAGAAACAACCCGCAGGGTACACCCAGACTTGAGGATCTACACTGCTGCTTGCAGCACACTGCGCCCGAAGGCGATGTCCTCATACCTCCTTACATCCACCTGATAAAATTTTGTGAATGTATGCACTGAAGACCAAGTTGCGGCCTTACAGATCTGAGCCATGGAGGCCTGATGACGCACTGCCCAAGAAGCACTAACCGACCTGGTAGAGTGCGCCTTAACTCGAAACGGGGGAATCTTGCCCCTTAAATCACAAGTTTGAATTATCACTTGCCGAATCCACTTAGCGACAGTGGATTTCGACGCTGCCTGTCCCTTCTTAAGACCCTCCGGCAGAATAAATAAGGCATCAGTCTTACGAATCTAAACAGTTTTCTTTAAATAGATTTTCACTGCTCTCACCACATCAAGACAAGGTAGTGACTTTTCTTCCCTGGAACATGGTTTTGGAAAAAACTATGGCAGGACAATATCTTGGTTCAGGTGAAAACCTGAAATTACTTTTGGCAAAAAGCCTGGACGAGGGCGTAGTACCACTCTGTCCTCATGAAAAATTAAATACGGCTCTTTACAAGAAAGAGCAGCCAACTCTGATACCCTCCTTGCTGAGGATATAGCAACCAAAAATACCAACTTCCTTGTCAGAAGGACTAGGGGAATATGTTGTATCGGTTCAAATGGCTGTTTTTGTAACACAGACCAAACTAAATTTAAGTTCCAGGGATTCAAGGGAGGTTTGACGGGCGGATTAAGCCGCGTTACTCCTTGTATAAAGCCCCGGACTAAAGAATGAGTAGCAAGTGGTCTCTGAAATAAGACCGATAAAGCTGAGACTTGGCCCTTAATAGTACTTAAGGCCAATTTAATCTCTACCCCTAATTGTAGAAAGGCAAGAATTCTGCCTATGATATATCTCCGAGGGTGCCAACCCTTGGATTCACACCAGGAAACATAAGCCTTCCAGACTCTATAATATATTGTTCTGGAAGCTGGCTTCCTGGCATTGATCAGGGTGGAGATAACTGACCCGGAAAGCCCACGTCTCTTTAGAATGTGGGTTTCAATAGCCAGGCCGTTAAATTTAGAGACCGTAAGGAAGGATGGAATATCGGTCCCTGAGAGAGCAGATCTGACCGTAGTGGGAGGGACCATGGGCCCTCCACTGCCATCTTTAAGATTTCTGCATACCATGACCTTCTGGGCCATGCTGGTGCTACCAGAATAATCGGCTTCCTTTCCAGCTTGATTCTGCAAAGAAGTCGAGGCAGCAACTGGATGGGGGGAAATGCATAATATCAGTGAGTACTGATCCCATGGGGTCACCAACGCATCCGTTCCGCATGCGAATGGATCCCTTGTTCTGGCCACAAAGTTGACCAACTTTGTGTTGAATCTGGATGCTAGGAGATCTACGTCCGGAGTCCCCCATCTTTGGCAAACAGCCCGAAATATGTCGGGGTGAAGCGACCATTTCCCTGGGAATAACTGCTGGCGACTTAAGTAGTCCGCCTGCCAATTCTCTACTCCGGGAATGAATATTGCAGAAAGGCAAGGAACATTCCTTTCTGCCCACGTTAGAATATGGTTCACCTCTCTCTGCGCTGAGACTCTTGGTGCCCCCTTGGTGATTGATATAGGCCACAGCTGTGGCATTGTCAGATTGAATCCTGACAGGGTATTTCTGTAGCCTGGAAGTCCAGGCCTTTAGAGCCAGACGTACTGCCCGAATCTCTAGGCTATTGATGGGCAAGCCTCTTTCGGTCCTTGACCATTGTCCTTGGACAGTTGTCCTTTCTAATACTGCTCCCCAGCCTGAGAGGCTGGCATCCGTCGTTACGACCTTCCAGATAACTGGTCTGAAGGATCTTCCTTTCAGCAGATTCTGGGTTAGTAACCACCAAGTGAGGCTTTGGGCCACTCTTGGGGACAGCCGCATTGGCGAGTCTAAGGCTTGAATTGTTTTGTTCCAAGCAGACAGGATACTGTTTTGCAACAGTCTTGAATGGAACTTCGAATGAAGCCACCATGGTTCCTAGTAACCTCATGCAGAGGCGAATGGAGGGATTGCCATTTGACCTGACCCGCCGTACCAATTCTTTTATGGATTTGATCTTTGCTAGAGGCAAGAACACCTTTTCCTGGGCTGTGTCTATGATCAGACCCAAGTACTCCAGTCTTTTTAGCGGTATTAAGGAAGATTTCTCCAGATTGAGAATACAACCCAATGCTTTCAGATAGTCGGTTGTAGTGCGTACAGCTGGCTCCAAGCGAATCACTGATTGATCTATAAGTAATAGATCGTCTAGGTACGCTATGATTGTTATGCCCTGTGCCCTTAACCTGGCTAGAGGTGGGGCCAGCACCTTGGTGAACACCCGGGGTGCTGTGGCTAGCCCGAAGGGCAGGGCTACAAACTGGAAATGCTGTTGTTCTAATTCGAACCGCAGAAATTTTTGATGAGCAGGGAATATAGGGATATGCAGATATGCATCCCTGATGTCGATTGACGTGAGAAGTTCTCCTCCTAGAAGGATAGAAACTACTGATCTGATTGTCTCCATGCGAAAGGAGCGGATCTTCAGGAATTGATTTAGCTTTCTTAGATCTAGAATGGGTCTGACGTCTCCATTGGGTTTTGGTACCATGAAAAGATTTGAATAAAACCCCAGACCTTGTTCCCTTGTGGGGATCTGTATGATCACCCCTTGAAATCTTAATCGGTCTAGTGCTTGAAACAGAGATTGATTGTTTCTTCTCTGGATCCTTGGGTACGCTTGATCTTAGGAAACGAGATGGTGGAAAGTTCCGGAATTCCAGCTTGTATCCCAGCGTTACCGTGCAGATGACCCATGTGTCCTGAATTTCCTTTTTCCAGACTTCTGAAAAGTGCAGAAGTCTTCCCCCCACCTTGGTGAGGGGGGTTGCCTCTTCATAACGAGGCTTTAGGATTGTGTTTTGCAGATTTCCTACCCCAGGGCTTCTTTTGAGCCTGGGTCTGACTCTGAGGTCTTCCTCTAGAGTCTGACGGCGGAGGCCGTCACCACTGCTTAGAGGAGGAAGCCCTTGGCGCAGGGGAAAGGGCCCGTTTAAATGAAGGGCGTTTGTATTTTCTTTTGATGGGTAAAAGCGTGCTTTTCCCACTAGAAATTGTCTTGATATATTTATCCAAGTCCTCTCCGAAAAGTCGCTCCCCATGGAAGGGAAACCCAGTTAGGAGGTTCTTACATGGTGTTTCAGCTGACCAATTCTTTAGCCACAGGATCCTGCGCATATGTACAAGCGTAAGGCGGGATGCCTGGTGAATGGAATCTTTAATGGCATCTATGGCAAAATATAATGCCTTAGGTAGTTCAGCCAAATCCCAAGCTTGTTGTGTAGGAAGTTCTCTAAGGGCCGATTTAAATTGGTCCTTTAGGGATTGGCAGACGCCTATTGCGGCGACTGCTGGCTGAGTGACGGTACCTGCTATGGAAAAGGCAGATTTTAGCAGGGATTCCAACTTCTTAGCTGTTGGATCCTTAAGCATTTGTGCATTGTCTACAGGACAAGTCAAGTTATTATTCACATTGGAAATCGCAGCGTCAACTGCTGGTACTTTACATCTTTTGGAGAATCTTTCCTCCAGAGGATAGCGATTTGCAAAACTCTTAAGAGGGAGAAAATGTTTATCCGGATGATCCCATTCCGGAAAAATAAGCTGTTCTAGCAATGCATGTGCTGGAAACGCATGCAAATCATGGGAAGGTTTCACAGAACCTAAGGAAGAGGCCGGGTTTTCATGAGACTCTGTTAGAAGCAGCATGAAGGTGGAGCGAACCATTTCTGTAAGAGATTGTATCAGCAATTTCTCAGTTTGGGAAGCTGAAAAAGGTTCATCTACCTTTGTCTCCTCCAAGGAGGAATCATCGGTTTGTCTTTCTTCCTGATCGATTGAGGGTAACACCTCATCGTGAGTCCACTGTTCCCCTAGTAAAGCTAAAGTGGGGGAAGGGCTAGTACGTTTCTTATCACTCTGAATAGAGGATGCGATTAAAGCCGCTAATCTTTCTTCCATACCCTGGAGGGAGGAGGAGAGGGCATCTTCAGTCACATATCTAGGTGCTGAGATGTGAGAGGCAGTTGCACCATCAATTTGTTCCAATGGCTCACCCTGTGTTGCCATAATTGGCAATTCAGGCGAGAATGACAGCATGGAATTACAGCTAGAAGTCTCAATGCCTGGGGGTGAAATCTTTGCTTTTTTGGCAGGCATAGTCCTAAGTACAATAACAGAGGCGCTATACAATTTGCACTAAATCGCTGAAAATAGTCATGACTTTAAAAGCCGCTATAAAGTTTCAGCCTAGTGCTGAAAAGTGTGTCTTTCCTGAATCAGGAATGCCAGTGCAACCCATACGTGTCTCACAGCTCGTGTGTCTCTGTGTATGCTTCCTCCTCAGCAGCGGAGGAGAGACTGACATGGCTATATGTTTCCCATTTTCGCGGTACTGCGTTTAGGCTCCGCCCCCTCCAGGAAAAAATTCCGCCCCCTTTTTCTATTTAAAAAAAAAAGTTGTGTTTTTTTTGTTTTGTTTTTTTTCTATGGATCCCTGACCAAACAAGAGAAGGGGAGGGGGAGGGGAACAGAGACTGCAATGAGGCAGAGAAAAAAAAAAACAGCCAGACAATCCTATCGTGGTACATAGCGGGACCTCTGCGTCCCCCATGGCGGGGGGAGTGGGTAAGTAAGGGGGGTGCAGCGCTGCTGTCTCCCTAACCCACTGGTCCCATCAGAGGGGGGAAAAAACTATTTTAAAAGGCTTTATCTTACCTTGGTAAGAATATCCCCTCCATCTGCTGTATCAATCAAGCACGGACCGAGCTTAGTGAAGACGACAGAGTATGGTAAGTGCATAGGCTCTCTCTAGTGGAGACTTTAAGGCATGACAATCTCTTTTCCTTAATGGAAGAAATACATAGACATGGAAAATACCCAAGTTTCTTCCTTACCTTATCATCGTCGCAGGATTTTTCTAAATTAACAGAAAAAAATCCAGCTTTCACCCATCATGGTGGGCTGTGTTTAGCCAAACCTTCAAGGACAGGGGTCCTTGAAAAGGGATTTCTACTGCCTTGGGCCATGAATAGCACCCCAATGTAAAAGGAAAAAAGAAGGCGCACCGACCTAGTGCATTATCAATGGCTAGGTTTATTAAAAGTAAGTTGAAAGATTAAGAATACTCACAAAGCAAGTATAATAGTAGGCACATAATCATTCCATCAAAGGGGATTGCCTCCTACTGGAACCAGATGACCTAAGAGTCCAGACAACAGAGTTTACAGCTAAGGCTGACGCGTTGCGAGGGCGCACCCTCTTCCTCAGAGCCAAAAAGTGATAGTGACTGGACCCCTCTCTGGGCTCCTTTTTATCCATGTGTAAGTGGGCCTGAGTGGTCACCTGTCTACAACTCCACCCACCACAGGCCACTCCTCCTCTCACCCAAAGGGCATGCCCATATAAGCTTAACCCCTCACTATACACACTGATATATCCATCTATATATTCACATAGTATATGTATATAAACCATATGACTAAATGTCTATATGTCAGCTGGCAAATAATGAACTGGACCCATGCCTGGCGGGACTTACCCATACCACTCAGGCCACCAAGGGCAGCCAATCGCTGCTGCCACCCGTCTGCACATAGCCCAGTGTCATGGAAAGCGAATGTAGCTATCGTCCCACTACTATATGGGACGCACGCTGGCCGAAGAACCCGGAAGTAGCGGTGGATGTGCATTCCACCCGCCACTTCCGGTAATTGAAACCGTCACTTCCGCCCTCAGATGGGCTGGACAGGCATCAAAGGTTGTCCCGGATACGAAGGCGGCTCACGCACTCTGCATCCAGTATTAGCAATCCTCACTATACAGGCGCTAGTGCCGGCCAAAGACAGTGTCCCCGAATTACTGATCCGCGCGCGGCACAAAGCAAACGTGACCCGCGCAGACCGGAAACCCGGAGGACACATTGGTACCGACACAGCCTCTAATCCACATTGGGTCCCAAACCGCTACAGTAGTGGTGGACCCCGCACCCTCAATGGATAATAAGATCAGTGTGTACATGGGGGGACTAGTATAATTGATGGGAGCTAATTGATGATTAGCACAAGTTAATGATATACCATATCTATTGACAAATGGCAACTCAACCCATAAGGGGGGAACCTAAACTATTTGTAGAAGGGCAGTGCCATGCTAGGTGGCCTGTGAGGGCTGTTACCCCAGCATATGACCCCACACCTATAAAAAATACCACCAAAGAATAAAATTAAAATTAATACAATTAAAAAATGGTATAAGCACCCGTAGTTGCATAGTTAACTCTTGCCCAAATACACATGGAATCAATATATCAAATACACTAGGTATAGGGAACAAATATTCCTCAATTGCTCCAGGGGAAGTCCAATACCACACTCCGGTCCATATAGAAATCATAATATGGGACCAAATGACACAAACCAAAGCAATATAAATATACATGTGTGCTCGCACACCACCCACTCGGGGCACACACCCGCCCCACCGCATACCCATAATGATTGAGCCAGCGGCAGGCGCATATGTGCACCGAGTCACCCAACACCTTGAGCTCGTGCGCATGCGCCTACACACATGCACAGACTCTCAAACAATGTACCCAATCAATGTAGGAGCATTGTGCAGCATTGTAAAAGCATCTTGAAGGGCCCACCCACAGTCCATAGATATGGAAACCTGTCAAAACATATTCTTTGGTGGCAACATCCTCCAAAAGAAGATGACCTAACAACTACCTCAGGACTACATGTCTAACCTACCGCAGCCCCACTACCACAATATTAGATAGTTCGATGTAAAAACAAATAATTACCTAATTAAAAATTAGTTAAAAAGTACGAGAATACTAAAAATATATTAAATGTAGTGTAATGCATTCCCTAATACTTAAAAATTCTTCTAAAATACTATAAAAGATTACACTGAAGGTCCTACTACACTAGAGGACCAATGGGCCTGACCGCGATATGTAGATTCGCTATATGGCGGAGCAGATGGTCCCACTAACTTACTTCCTGGGGTCCAACCCTACAAAGAGAGGCGTTCCAGGCAAAACCTTGTGCTTCGGATACGAGGTCCCAGGTACCATCCATTTAGGCCACAGTGGCACTGTGGTGGATCTGGTTTCTTTTTATGGAGGAATTTAAATCCAGCATGGATCCCTCCTGGAGCTCCTCAGAGCACATCTTCACTCGTGACCAACACCTTTAGACACTGGCGAAAAAACTGATGTGCTCCTGGAAGGAGGAGGGGTTATATAGGGAGTAAACTTCCTTAATTAGGGTTTACCAGTGTCAACACCTGAAGGTAGGCCTATTACCCATTAAGTAAATTACTTAAGGCTCTGTGTCCCATGATGTACGATAAAGAAAGAACATATTTTGCTTTTTTTTTTTTAGAACATTTACAATCCATTTCACTTTGACATGAAAGGCTTTTTAGATTGATTAGCATATATTTACAAAACAGAAAAACAAAACACATCAGAAAAAATAAATGTTTATGGCCTCATTTATTAGCCTTCTCCTGTATGCATGTCTGCTCTCATTTCGCTCACATTAGAATTTTGCTATTTTTGCTAATGATCATATGTGCTTAGGGATGTGCACATCTGCTCAAGGTTTAATTTACCAATTGTTCAGGGAATCCTGGTTGATGTCAGCCAACCCCAACTTAACAGCAAATCTCATACAAATGTCTATGGGTGGGCTAAATAATGTCAAAAAAAAATAAAGAAGGAGGGAGCTGGGAACAGCAATGGAGGACATATATCAATGTGAAGGGAGACTCCCCTAATGCACCTCAATATAGCCCCACCCTCTGTGGGACTTTGGTGTTTGTAGCAAGCAATAAGGAGAGACAGAGGACAGAGGGCAGGGACCTGTGTCCGTTAATGAATTTCCAGAATAGCAACTTACTAGTAAGTTAAAATTCCCATTATCTTAAATCGAACAGTACAGGACTGAAGTCATAGACTGTGGGACATACCAAAGCAATAAACTGGGGGGGGGGGTGGACAAAAGCAAAGAAAACAGCAGCACACAAGCCCACAAAACAAAGAGTCAATGGACCTAAAACACTCAGATGATAACTTGAAGCACCTTGCAGCCGAAGCTTGCATCAGCAGAGCCCTGAATATCCACCTGGTAAAACTAACAAAGGACAAACAGAAGACCAGATGATGGCCTTGCAAACCTGCAAAGTTGATGCTTTATGTGAAAGGGCCCAAGAAACAGATAGTTTTGGTGGAGTGTGCCCTGATAGGGAAGAAACCCATTCTTTGGAGGAGCAGCCATGGAAATAAGTGGCCTGAGCATTGGAATCTTTTAGGGAGCACAACAAATTTATTTTTTTCCTGAAGAAACTGTTGCAGCTAGGTAGACCCTAACTGCTCTGACCACAACTAGGCAGTGGAGTGAAATCTCCTTGGCATGTTTCAGTCCCCCTGTCAAATTACAATAGCTCAGTAGGAGAGATCCCTACGTCATTGTGTTGATACAGGGATCTGTCAGGTTTTTTTTTCGTTCAGCTTGTACGTGCATACCCAGCTTTAATGCTGGTCCAGACCAGAGAGGAGGAAGGCTGAGATGTGAGGAATATTCCTGTGGGTTGAGGTGCCTGATCCTGCACCAGTCAAAGCAGGCCCTCCAGGTGTGATGGTAGATCCCACAAAAGGAGGATTTTCTCACCTTGAGTAAGGTAGAAATGACAGAGCCAGCAATGCCCCTATACTTTAGGTTGGAACAGAAGGCACTGACACAAGGTCTACCCTGTCTGGAAGAAGCCCAAGGCTCATATGCAAAGAGTCTGTATAAAGTGTCTGTAGGAAAGTATTCACAGCGCTTCACTTTTTACACATTTTGTTATGTTACAGCCTTATCCCAAAATGGATTAAATTAATTATTTTCCCACAAATTTCTACAAACAATACCCCATAATGACAATATGAAAGAAGTTTGTTTGAAATCTTTGCAAAATGTATTTAAAAAAATAAAATAAATTCACATGTACATAAGTATTCACAGCCTTTGCTCAATACTATGTTGAGGCGCCTTTGGCACCAATTACAGCCTCAAGTCTTTTTGAGTATGATGCTAGAAGTTTGGCACACCTATTTTTGGGCATTTTCTCCCATTCTTCTTTGCTGGACCTCTCAAGCTCCATCAGGTTGGATGGGGAGCGTTGGTGCACAGCCATTTTAAGATCTCTCCAGAGTTGTTCAATCGGGTTCAAGTCTGTACTCTGGCTGGGCCACTCAAGGACATTTACAGAGTTGTCCCGTAGCCACTCCTTTGTTATCTTGGCTGTGTTCTTAGGGTCATTGTAATGTTGGAAGATGAACCCTCCCCCTAGTCTGTGGCCCAGAGCTATCTGAAGCAGGTTTTCATCAAGGAGGGCTCTGTACATTGCTGCATTCATCTTTCCCTCCACCCTGACTAGTCTCCAGTTCCTGCCTCACCACCATGCTTCACTGTGGGAATGGTATTGGCCAGGTGAGGAGAGGTGCCTGATTTCCTCCAGACATGACGCTTGCCATTCAAGCCAAAGAATTCAATATTTGTTTCATCAGACCAGAGAAATTGGTTTCTCATGGTGCCTTTTGGCAAACTCCAGGTGGGCTGTCATGTGCCTTTTACTGAGGAATGGCTTCCGTCTGGCCACTCTACCATACAGGCCTGATTGGGGGAGTGCTGCAGAGATGGTTCTTCTGGAAAGTTCTCCAAAGAACAACGCAGGAGCTCTGTCATAGTGACAATTGGATTCTTGATCACCTCCCTGACTAAGGCCCTTCTCCCCTGATCGCTCAGTTAGGGCGGGCAGCCCGTTCTAGGAAGAGTCCTGGTAATTCCAAACTTCTTCTATTCATGGATGACAGAGGCCGCTGTGCTCATTGGGACCCTTATATGCTGCAGAAATTTTCTGTACCCTTCCCCAGATCCGTGCCCCAATACAATCCTCTCTCAGCGATCTACAGACAATTCATAGCTTGGTTTGTGCTCTGACATGCATTGTTAACTGTGGGACCTTTTATAGACAGGTGTGTGCCTTTCTAAATCATGTCCAATCAACTGAATTTACCACAGGGGGACACAAATCAAGTTGTTGAAACATCTCAAGGATGATCAGTGGAAACATGATGCACCCAAGCTCAATTTTGAGTGCCATGTCAAAGGCGGTTAATACTTGGGTGCATGTTTTTTTTTTCCCGTTTTTTTATTTTTAATAAATTTGAAAAGATTTCAAATTAACTTCTTTCATGTTGTCCTTATGGGGTAAGGTTTGTAGAATTGAGGAAAAATAGGATTTTTTGTACTCACCGTAAAATCCTTTTCTCTGACATCCATGGACTGACACGGTGTCTCTTTACACTTTACACGTGGGTTATGTCCCTGCTTGCTGGAGAAGACCTAGGCAGAATGTGAGATGTTATACATACATTCTAAAAGCCAGAGCTGAACAGCCCCACCCAGGGGGCGGTCCCTCCGGACATAACCCTCCCACTACAGTCAGCAGACTTCAGTTCGTAACAAAGCAGTACAAACTTAAAAAGGAAGGGTGGGTGCCGTGTCAGTCCATGGATGTCAGAGAAAAGGATTTTACGGTGAGTACAAAAAATCCTATTTTCTCTTATCATCCATGGACTGACACGGTGTCTCTTTACACTTTACACGTGGGATGTCCCAAAGCAGTGTCAAGAGGGATGGGAGCAGTATAAATGGAAAAACCAAAAACTTCACTCCAAGAAGGCAGAGCTCCTCAACGGAGGAGTCGCAACTTTAAACATCGGCCTGCAGCACCCTGCGGCCAAAGGAAGCATCCGGAGATGCAGCCACATTAACCTTATAAAACTTAAAAGGCATGAACAGACGACCAGGTCGCCGCCTTGCACACTTGTGCAACCGACGCTTTATGTCGGAAAACCCAGGAAGCACCAATTGCCCTGGTGGAATGCGCCGTAACCGGAAAGGGAGGCGCCCGCCCTTTGAGAGCATAGGCTTGAATGACGGTTTGTCTGATTCCCCTAGAAATGATGGCAGACGAAACCGCTTGGCCCTGTTATGGACCAGAGACAGTCACAAACAGTGAGTCGGACTTTCGAATAGAAGCAGTAGCAGACAGGTACACCCGTAAGGCTTGTACCACATCCAATATGTGCAGTGCAAACTCTCTGGGATGCGATGGGTGAGGACACAAGGAAGGGAGGACAATGTCCTCATGTAGGTGAAAGGTCGACACCACCTTTGGCAAAAAGGAAGGTCACGGATGCAACACCGCCTTATCCTTATGGATGACTAAATATGGCGACTTGCAGGACAAAGCCGCCAACTCAGACACCCGTCAAACAGAAGTGATTGCCACTAAAAGGCCACCTTCTGAGACAAGGCAAGAGGGGAATATCCCCGATATTCCCAAAAGGAGGTTCCTGGAGGACCGAGAGCACCAACTTCAGATCCCACGGTGGGAGAGGAGGCTTGACAGGAGGGAGCACATGGCGAACCCCCAACACAAGGTGCTAACCAAGAAATGACCCGCTAGAGGTCGCTGAAAGAAGACGGTCAAGGCCGAAATCTGATCCTTGATGGTACTCAAAGCAAGCTTTTGGGTCACTCCACACTGCAGAGGACGCAGGATTCTGGGGACGGAATACGTCCGAGGACGCCAGTCCAGCGCTTCGCATATGGCGATATAAGCTTTCCAGGCACGGTGATAGATCTGCTTGGAGGAAGACTTCCGTGTTCTTAACATGGTCAAAATGACCGAGTCTGAGAGACCTCGGTCCCTCAACACCTGGCTTTCAACAGCCCTGCCGTTAAAGCCAGAGACTGTAAGCCGGATGAAACATAGGACCTTGAGACTGAAGGTCCTCCCTCATCGGCAACCGCCAGGGAACGTCCGCGACGAGATGTACCAGATCAGCGTACCAGTGATGCTGAGGCCAATCCGGAACAATTAGGATCACCAGAGTTTATATCAGGCGATAAGGACCCTATGGGGCCACCAACGCATCCGAGGCATCGCCCAAGGATCCCTGGATCTGGCCACAACCTCGACCCTTGCGATTGAGTCGAGAGGCCATCAGGTCCACATCCGGCGTGCCCCACCGTCGGCAAAGGAGTTGAAATATGCAAGGACCACTCTTCTTTGTCCGGCGATTGGCGAATCAGATAGTCCGCCTGCCCATTGTCTATGCCCAGAATGTACATGGCCTACAGAGCCGACACGTTTCTTCCGGCCCAGTTCAGGATACGGACTACCTCGGAAGCCGCAGCTGAGCTCCGAGTCCCCCCTTGATGGTTTACATACGCCACCGCCGTGGCGTTGTCCGACTGGCTCCTGATGGAGCGACCCCGTACTCTCTCCGACCTGAGGAGAGACACAGTCCGATGGCCCGTATTTTCAGAACAGTGATTGGTAAAACGGGCTCGTCCGGAGTCCAAGGCCTTGAGCCGACAGGACTCCCCAGACTCCACCCCAGCCCGTCAGGCTGGTGTCCGTCGTGAGTACCGTCCATTGGATGGGAGGGGAACGACTTTCCGGACCGAAGAGCCGAGGATCTCAACCACCATGTCAGGGGCACCCTGACCAGGTGAATCACCTGGATCTGAAGATCCAAGGACAACGGGGATTTGTCCCAGGTGGACAAGATCTCCTTCTGCAATGCCCTGGTGTGTGATTGGGCATACGGAACGGCCGCGAAGGAGGCCACCACGAGTCCCGGGACTCTCATGCAAAAAAACGGATTGACAACCATTTTCGGGATGTCAGCACCCGCACCGCAGACTGAAGTGTCAGCAACTTCTCCAGAGGTAGGATACCTTTGCCTCCAAGGAGTCCAGAATCAGAACTAGATACTCCAGACACTGAGTCGGGACCAGGACTGACTCCTGAATGTTCAGGAACCACCCGAAGTCCCTGAGGGTCTAATTGACGATAGTCACCTTTCCTCTAAGTCTGAGCCACTTTCTGCTCTTAGCAGAAGATCGTCCAGATAGCCCACGACAGCAATACCTCACTGTAACAGAAGGCTAGAACCGGAGCAAGCACCTTGGTGAACACCCTTGGTGCTGAGGCTAGGCCGAAAGGAAGAGCCACAATCGATAGTGGACTTCGCTGATCGCAAGCGCAGAAACTTCTGGTGACTTGCGCAGATCGGAACATGCAAGTAGGCGTCCTTGAAGTCCAAGGACGCCAGAAGAAAATCCCTTTGGTGGAGTGTAGCGATCACCGTGCGAATGGATTCCATGCGGAATTTCTGCACCTTCTCGAAGGCATTCAGGGCCTTGAGGTCCAGGATAGGTCGAACCACGTCCTATTTTTCGGACGACAAACAGATTCGAGTAGAATCCCTGAAAACTCTCCTGTGACGGAACCGGCACAATCACTCCGGACCTGATCAAATCCTGTACAGCCCCCAAGAGGGCTGCCCGACAGGTAGGAAGGAGAGGAAGATTCGAGGGAAAGAATCTGTCTGGGGGCCAGGATCGGAATACTATCCTGTATCCTGAGGTGACCACCTCGCACACCCACCAGTCGGAGATTTGGGAGGACCACCGATTCGTGACCTGCGAAGTCGTCCCCCCACCCCAGAGTCGGGCGGAGGCAAGACTTCACGCGGAGGCGGGCTTGGGAGCCGCTTGTTCGGCTTATGCACCCAGGGGCACTTGTGCCCACCAGCCGCACTGCCGTCAGTCTGAGAGGACCTACCCGTGGGCTCTGACTGACGAAAAAACCCCGTTTTGCTGGAAAGGAAGGCCCCCGTTTGCGGCAGGCCTCCTCACTCTTGCTAGTCTAAGGAAGAAGAGTGCTTTTACCTCCCATGACATCCATGACGATGTCATCCAGAGCAGCACCGAAAGGTCTACCACCTTTAAATGGTAGATCCATCAGGAGCTTCCTAAGGCTAGGTCAGCAGACCAGCACTTCAACCAGATAAGACGACGCAATACCACCGCCGAGACAGAGGCCCTGGATATTAAAGGGGCTGCGTCCAACGTGGCGTCGCACACATAAACCAGGCCCTGAACCAGTTGGTAGGCCAGAGCAACTGTGTCTGGAGGAAGATTATGCTCCTGTACAGCTAGGTGCAACATTTTTGCCCAACCTGTAAGTGTTTAAGACACAAGGGTCGCCGCTACCACAGGCCGTAGGGCAGATCCCAACAAGGCAAACATGGCTCTGCTCACCACTTCTGACCTCCTGTCAGTGGGGTCCTCAAATGCAGGAGTCCCCTCCATCGGGAGAGTGATGGCCTTGTTCAACCGGGCGACTGGAGGGTCGACACTGGGGGAGAAGCACACTTTTTAAGTAGGGCATCTTCAAGGGGTATCTGATAGACAAACGCCGCGGGACCATAAAAAAATTCTTCTGCGGCTTTTCCCAGACCTTATCAATGAGCTGGTCAAAGAAAGTACATATGGAAAAACCTCTTTAGAAGGCCTGGCCTTAAAAGAACCAAAGGAGAGTGTATCCGCCTGAGGTTCTGCATCCGCAGCATTTTAGCTTGAGAGTGTCCCTCACCGCAGTCATGAGTACACTAACAAGCGCCCTGTCATTTACTGACTCAGAACTGGAGTTTTCCTCATAAGGAATGTCCTGTTCAAAACCATCCAATACATTCAGAACTAGGGTCCTGAGCGGTAGTGGCTAGGCCCATATCTGAATCAGCGCACTGCCCTCATGAAGTAAAGTGGGGAGAGGGCGCTTTTTTGCTCCCTTGCGCTTGCACACAGCTCCCATCCTGGTCAGAAATGATTCCAGGACTGCCCACAACTGGTCCCTAGGGACCGCAGGTGCTGAAGCACTGCCTGTTGTCCACTGACATTTAGGGGAAGCTGGTGACAGAGACTCCATATTGCCCCCCTCTGAGACTCCTCAGATAAAAAGTCCACCCACAGGCTGTGCTGACTGAGGAGGGGGCGCCCAGGGGACTCACCAAACCGGACCAGGGACCGCTCAGTTCCGCTGTCTGTACCGCGCTGTGTCAGCGCTGGTGAGCTGTGAGGAGAGTGTGAGGAGATTCACGCTGTTACAGCAGCGCTAGAGGCCAAAACTAGTGCTGAAGAGCGCGCAGGCTACAAGAAAATGGCCGCCGCACTTCACTGAGGCGATCCGCGGCAAGATGGCCGCCATGACTCAGCAAAAGTGAAAAAACAGCACACACACACACAGCGCCACTCGGCGCTCAGGCCCCAAAACACACAAAAAAAGGCCCCAAGCATATCTGCAGACCAGCATTAGCCCCTCCAAGAACAGTGTGACCCCCAGGCACCCCACACAGCACAGCGCCAGCAATGGTGACAGAGAGTGACAATGAAATACAGGGGGAGACAGGGAAAATCCCCCACAGAGAAACACACAGCTTTTTGTACTCACCTGCAGGCAGGAGAGACTACTTACCCGTCCCCTGAGGGACCCACTGGTGTGTTTCTGACAGGACTATCACAGTGCAGTACTGAGTAGCTGTCGGCCCGGTCCACCGCGAAAGATACAGTCAGTCAGGAACTGTTCAGTCTTGAGAGGACCGTGGGAGCATGAAAGCAAACCCGGCCACCCCTGGAGTCATGGGGCCTGTCGTGAACTGAGTCTCACGCACACAAGGCGAGGATCAGCACGCTCGATGGTCGGACAGGGAAGACTACGAGGATATCTTGTACCCAACCTGTTGCCCAGCCGACAGTTGATAGAAAATTCTCAAAAATAAAATAAAAAAGAATTCCAGAAAAGGAATAAAAATAGGTCAGGAGACTGGCTCCTGAGAGAGCCACGTCTTCTCCTTCTGCTAGGCAGAAAAAAACTGAAGTCTGCTGACTGTAGTGGGAGGGTTATGTCCGGAGGGACCGCCCCCTGGGTGGGGCTGTTCACCTCTGGCTTTTAGAATGTATGTAAAACATCTCACATTCTGCCTAGGTCTTCTCCTGCAAGCAGGGACATAACCCACGTGTAAAGTGTAAAGAGACACCGTGTCAGTCCATGGATGATAAGAGAAATGATGAATTTACTTAATTTTAAAAAGAGGCTGTAACATAAAAAAATGTGTAAAAAGTGAAGTGCTGTGAATACTTTCCTGGAGGCACTGTATACAGACTTTTTGCATATGAGCCTTGGGCTTCTTCCAGACAGGGTAGACCTTGTGTCAGTGCCTTCTGTTCCAACCTGCTTCTAGGGTTGTGAATACTTTCCGGATGTCTGTGTACCAAGCTCTCCTTTGCAAATTTAGAGCAATGAGAATCACCAGGGTCAGTTCTTCCTCCATCTTGCACAGCAGTTGAGGGAGAACCTTCACAGGAGGGAATGCATGCACCACTGGTTTCATTGAGCCCAAAGGAAGCACCAGGATATCCACTACGAAGGGAGGGGAATACGCAAAGAGCAGTGTCATTCTAGAAACTGTGAAAGTACACCCTCTAGGGCAGCGACACAATATAGCAGCATCAAAAGGCATGAGCTGACATTGTTCCATCAGATGAGAATTCTCAAAGACAGGAGCATGTTCTGTCTGACAAATGGCACAATGGCCAGCTGTAAGGCAAGACCAGAGAAAGCAAAGGTTGCCTATAATAGGGTTCCAAAGCATCTATCAACAGAATCCTTAAAGGAGGGAACATTCATAACAGGAGCAGTGAGATACATGTTGACAACAGAAATGGCAGGATCCACTACCAGAACAGATGACTTTTCATAAATTCGTTTTCCATAGGACAAAACTTGGCAAAGAGTTTGAGGAACCAATACTTTTCTGGATTTGGTTGATCCAAATTAAAAAGTATGGTCAACTTGCACGTGCATAGGAAAAGTCCTTCTAGACTTTTCCTGCCGTTTATTGCCCATAGGAGTTTGTTTAAGCCAAAGAGATTCTGGTGCTGCTAAGCAAAGGTTACTATGTATTGCATCAAACAGTGAGCTCACAGTAAAAAGCATAGGGCATGAAGCCTTAGCGTGCGTCTCATAAAATG
This sequence comes from Rana muscosa, assembly GCA_029206835.1. Classification (NCBI taxonomy): domain Eukaryota; kingdom Metazoa; phylum Chordata; class Amphibia; order Anura; family Ranidae; genus Rana; species Rana muscosa. The sequence goes on along the minus strand of CM055116.1, from coordinate 310,450,952 downwards.
CAGGTAATACTTCATATTCCCATCGCACACATTCCTGGATGAGCTCTCAAATTTGGGTGCTGCAGCAACAACCATCTATATACTGGTTCAAGTCACAATGAAGATATTTGCCAGCACACCATGGAACGACATAAATAGCATCCAATTGGACAGTTTATTGCATGATCACAACACAAGGCGAGCGCAACGTTTCGGAAGTCACCCAGGACCCCTTCGTCAGGCATGTGATGATCATCACATGCCTGACGAAGGGGTCCTGCGCGACTCCGAAACGTTGCATTCTCCTTGTGTTGTGATCATGCAATAAACTATCCGTTTGGACGCAATTTATGTCATTCCATGGTGTGCTGGCAAATATCTTCGTCATAAAATGCCGGATCCCCTTTGCATCTACCTCACCTTTTAAAATAATTTCCTCAGTCCAGGATCATACTCATGAAGAGATTCAGGCGGAATGCCAGAAGAGTGCTGTTGGGCCCTGGAAACCGGAGATTCTTGATAGGCAAAGTTTTAAGACATCAGACATAGTTGCAGTGAAATCTGCCTTGGTCAGTTAGACCATCTGTTGCGTGCCTGGGAGGGAGCTAGAATTATAGGAAAGGATCAGTGTCAATTTAGGACCTTAACCTGATGCACGGGAACAGCTACCACATAAGTGTTTTCCTGGTATTCCTCAGTGGAATTTGCAGCAAGAGTGTTACTACTGTAGGTCCTTATTTCTTGGCTCCTCTGTACCTTGTGTCTGCCATTGCAAAGTGAGAGGATTCCTCTGTGTGGTACTCATGAAACCGATGAAGGATGACAGTGTATTGGCATGTCCATGAAAGGATGATAACCCAGGAACTGTCCAATGTCCTGTGGCTGCGTCTCTGAAACAGCGGGTAGCCAGAAAACCAGCAGACCTGATGTATTTCTTGGGTTCTAGGCAGAAATGGTGGGCGGAATTGCATCAAAAAAACAGAACTGGGTCATAAATACCGTATCCATGCTGCAGGTTTCTTCAGGGGAAGTTGCAGGTTTCTTGAGGGGATCAAACTTCCCTCATCACAGTGGGCACAAGGGTCCTCAGGGTCTGGGTGCCATAGGAATGGACTACAACATAGGAACAGTATAGCACTCTGTTGCCAATGACATTCATTGCACCACATGCCAAGGTGAGCACCGAACAGAAGATCCAGTGCCCGAAGCAAACAATACAAGCCTGCCCTGCTACTGTGGGGTCCAGCTACAGTTTTCAAGATGTACATTGAAGGAAAGCAGATCAACTGAGGTGAGCCCTGAGGCAACAAGCAACTGAATCTTGATAGAAGTGTAGGTTGAAGTAGAGTAGAGAATTAAAAGAAGACCTGTTTGGAAACTTTTCCATAGGTCATCCAAGGACACAGACACTAGCACGGAGTGGGTAATGTTACGTTATAAAAGGGTGCATTAGAGGCATTGCCATCAAAGCCTTTGCCAGTGTCCAATTACCTAAAGGTATTAACATAACCTCATGGTCTGCGACTTCCAGTCCTGTACTATACAATTAAGATAATTTTGTTTTAAATATGGTACAGAGGGGCCTTTCGTGCAATTTCATTGAACACAAATCCTTTTAATAGCATTCTTGAAGGATGCCATAAACCTGTACAGGGTGTTGCCGTAAAGGAAGATTTTCTGGGACAATCTCAGTGACAGTGTACATCTGCAACAAATATTTGGCTTTCAAATAGATTTTTATCTTTTACAATTGCCTTGGATTACATACAACAGCATTCGGATTGATAAGTTTAGCAGTGACACATGCTGTTTCGTCAAGTGGTAAGTGGTCGATATGGCAGGACACTTTCTAAAAGTCTCATTTAGAATTAACCAACCTCAGATGACACAGCTGCAGTTGGCCAGCTTCTGGATCCATCGAGTCATACTGGGGTGTCGTGTAAGTTGGAGGTCTGTTGGTTCTTTTTTAAACAATTGGATTACACCAGCCACCAGTGGAGGAAACAGTGCAACGAGAGGCAGAGGGAACGTAAGGACTCTGGAGTCGTGATACCCCCAGGACCAGTACTAATACCCCGCAGAAGGTGATATCTGCAGGCTCTTCTGACCTTGCCACAGCGGAGGTCCAACTTTTGCGGTAAGGTACCCATCGTGACTCCCTACACATCGTGGTGGATGCAGTTTTCCTGTGACTTCTGTGGATCTACCCTGGGCTCTACCTTTTTCCAACACTTTCTCACAACCCCTTGCCCTTTCATTTGAAGCAACCTTTTGTCGTATTGGAACTGTTTGCCACATTGGACCTCTTTTGAACTATTAAGGAATAGACTATCTCTACCTTTTCAATATTTAGAGCATTATTGCAGTTATTATCAATAATAGCATCGAGCTGTATATGTTTTATTCATTATTACCTTATCAGTTTAATATTCTGTTAAACAACTGGCGTTTTTAAATATCACAGATTGTTTTTAGCACACTGTTGAGATCTACTTATGATTATTTCAATTTTTTGAACACTAGTTCAGTATTTTGAGGAGGGGTTGATTTCCCGTTTTTTGTCTACACGTTTTGGTGTTTATTTATACAATATCACTTTATTTATTTTTTCACAATTTTAGAGTAATTCTCATTAGTGTTTTACTCTTTTCACTTACTTGTGCGCGACATTTTTTAATTTACGATTTTACTTGATATGGTTTCACATATTTTTTTTGTCGCAGCCTAGCTGCTAATTAGCACGTTATTTTCACTTGGTTACATTAGCGCAGTATTACTTATATTATTGATCTGGATATGCAATAAGAGAGAATAGGTTGAAAAATACTAATGACAGGCAGTTTTACTACAAGAATTAAAAGATCAAAAGATGAGCCAGGCTAGGCCCAAATTCACTAGTGGCAAAGAGTACAGACAGGGTTTTACCAAAATAATTAGGACATTGCAGAGGATACAGCTGTTTAAATTTGGCCAACAGCTAGACAGTTTTAATCAAGGCCTTTTACACTGATACATTTTTTCCTGCGCTTTTACCTTTAAATCCTATGGGACTTTAAACACCACTGTGCTGTGGTGCATTTTGAAAAGTCCTGCACGCTGCAGCTTTGGTGTGGTTTTGAAAACCGCACCAAAAACGCAGCTTCCCATTGAAATGAATGGAAATCACTGCAAAATCGTGGTAAACGCACCCGCGATTTGAGTTTTTGGTGAATTTTTTAGTCACATGTGCAGGTGGCCAAAAAATGCACCAGAACCACAGGGCAAACGCATCTGTAACACAGCAAAATTGTGGTAAAACCTCAATTTTGCTACAGATCAGTGTAAAAGGCCCAACTGCTTTTATTTCTAATATGGGTGAAGAGGGATGTAGTGATATCACTTAGGGTCATTTTGGTGCATACAGTTCATGCAATTTGTTTTTTTTCTATTTAAAATGATGCAGTGGTATGCGGTCAACAAAAAAAGCAGCTTCAAGAACAGGCAGCCGGTAAAAAGTGAATGCTTTGCTTTGAGCACCCTAAAAATTCAAAAAATGCCCAGTTAACATAAAAAAAAAAAAAAATTAGGGAATCGCCAGCTGAAATGAAAACCCTAAAATATCACCCCTAGCCTTGATTATATGAATCAGACCAAGGACTCCACTATCCAGTTAGGCCAGCCAAACGTGAGATAATTAAAGATTCAACCTCTAACATTTTAAATTCCAATAATTGCTGGTGACAACAATTTTGATACCCAATTTATTGTTATGCGGGTACAATACTTGCTGTGAATAAATGCCAAGTTGATGCAATAAAAATCAACTTAAAAAAAAAAAGAATAACCAACTTGTCCTCATGATGGGAAATGCTGTAAACTTTGTACTTTAGAGATTGGTTACCTCCAAAAAGTGGAAGTGCTATACAGTATTGTGGTGAAAGATGGTTTGGGTACTTTAACCACTTAAGCCCCGGACCAATACGGGCCATTATGACCAGGCCCCTTTTTGCTATTCGGCACTGCGTCGCTTTAACTGACAATTGCGCGGTCATGCGACGTGGCTCCCAAACAAAATTGGCGTCCTTTTTTTCCCACAAATAGAGCTTTCTTTTGGTAGTATTTGATCACCTCTGCGGTTTTTATTTTTTGTGCTATAAACAAAAATGGAGCGAAAATTTTGAAAAAAATTACATATTTTTTACTTTTTGCTATAATAAATATCCCCCAAAAAAATATATAAAAAAAACATTTTTTTTCCTCAGTTTCGGCCGATACGTAATCTTCTACATATTTTTGGTAAAAAATAAATAAATCGCAATCGGCGTTTATTGATTGGTTTGCGCCAAAATTATAGCGTTTACAAAATAGGGGATAGTTTTAAGGCATTTTTGTTAAATTTTTTTTTTTACTAGTAATGGCGGCGATCAGTGATTTTTTTCGTGACTGCGACAATATGGCGGACACATCGGACACTTTTGACACATTTTTGGGACCATTGTCATTTTCACAGCGATCAGTGCAATAAAAATGCACTGGTTACTATGAAAATGACACTGGCAGTGAAGGGGTTAACCACTAGGGGCGCTGGAGGGGTTAAGTGTGCCTAGGGGCGTGTTACTGAGGGGGGGCGTGGCTACGACTGACACGTCACGATCTCCGCTCTGATTACACAGAGCGGAGATCGCTGACATTGTCAGTAGAGGAGCGGGGAGATGATGTGTTTACACACACATCTCCCCACTCCGAGCCTCCGTGAGACGATCGCGGGGATTCCCGCGGCGATCGAGTCCGCGGGACCCGCGGTCCCACTCACGGGGAAGGCAGGGGGTCGCGAGCGCGCGACCCCGACAGTTAAAGGGCCACGTGATTGTGCCTGTACGTGCCATTCTGCCGACGTATATCTCCGTGAAGGGGTCGGCAAGTGGTTAAAAAGTTTGTAATTGACAAATATGACTATTGATCTTAAAGTTGTTGTGAAACACAGTAAGAACTTTAAAAACTTCACCCAGGAAAGATATTTTTCCCGTGATTACTGTTATGCACAAATAGAAATGGAAAAGAGGTGGATATGTGCAGTTCCAATATAGATGGTTTGCAAGTACATTATTATTTGTGTCTGTATATAGGGAAACTAGTGCAAGAACATATATATATATATATATATATATATATATATATATCACACACACACACACATACATACATATACACACACATTTTATATATATATATATATATATACAGTGCCTTGCCAAAGTATTCGGCCCCCTTGAACTTTTCATCCTTTTGCCACATTTCAGGCTTCAAACATAAAGATATAAAATTGAAATTTTTTGTGAAGAATCACCAACAAGTGGGACACAATTGTGAAGTGGAACGAAATCTATTGGATTTTTGAAACTTTTTTAACTAAGAAAAAAATGAAAAGTGGGGCGTGCAAAATTATTCGGCCCCCCTGCGTTTATACTTTGTAGAGCCACCTTTTGCTGCGATTACAGCTGCAAGTCGCTTGGGGTATGTCTCTATCAGTTTTGCACATCGAGAGACTGAAATTCTTGCCCATTCTTCCTTGCAAAACAGCTCGAGCTCAGTGAGGTTGGATGGAGAGCGTTTGTGAACAGCAGTTTTCAGCTCTTTCCACAGATTCTCGATTGGATTCAGGTCTGGACTTTGACTTGGCCATTCTAACACCTGGATACGTTTATTTGTGAACCATTCCTTTGAAGATTTTGCTGTATGTTTGGGATCATTGTCTTGTTGGAAGATAAATCTCTGTCCCAGTCTCAGGTCTTTTGCAGACTCCAACAGGTTTTCATCCAGAATGGTCCTGTATTTGGGTGCATCCATCTTCCCCTCAATTTTAACCATCTTCCCTGTCCCTGCTGAAGAAAAGCAGGCCCAAACCATGATGCTGCCACCACCATGTTTGACAGTGGGGATGGTGTGTTGAGGGTGATGAGCTGTGTTGCTTTTACGCCAAACATATCGTTTTGCATTGTGTCCAAAAAGTTTGATTTTGGTTTCATCGGACCAGAGCACCTTCTTCCACATGTTTGGTGTGTCTCCCAGGTGGCTTGTGGCAAACTTTAGACGAGACTTTTTATGGATATCTTTGAGAAATGGCTTTCTTCTTGCCACTCTTCCATAAAGGCCAGATTTGTGCAGTGTACGACTGATTGTTGTCCTGTGGACAGACTCTCCCACCTCAGCTGTAGTTCTCTGCAGTTCATCCAGAGTGATCATGGGCCTCTTGGCTGCATCTCTGATCAGTCTTCTCCTTGTCTGAGCTGAAAGTTTAGAGGGACAGCCAGGTCTTGGTAGATTTGCAGTGGTCTGATACTCCTTCCATTTCAAAATGATCGCTTGCACAGTGCTCCTTGGGATGTTTAAAGCTTGGGAAATCTTTTTGTATCCAAATCCGGCTTTAAACTTCTCCACAACAGTATTACGGACCTGCCTGGCGTGTTCCTTGGTCTTCATGATGCTCTCTGCGCTTTCAACAGAACCCTGAGACTATCACAGAGCAGGTGCATTTATACAGAGACTTGATTACACACAGGTGGATTCTATTTATCACCATCAGTCATTTAGGACAACATTGGATCATTAAGAGATCCTCGCTGAACTTCTGGAGTGAGTTTGCTGCACTGAAAGTAAAGGGGCCGAATAATTTTGCACGCACCACTTTTCTGTTTTTTATTTGCTAAAAAAGTTTAAAATATCCAATAGATTTCGTTCCACTTCACAATTGTGTCCCACTTGTTGGTGATTCTTCACAAAAAATTAAAATTTTATATCTTTATGTTTGAAGCCTGAAATGTGGCAAAAGGATGCAAAGTTCAAGGGGGCCGAATACTTTCGCAAGGCACTGTATATATATATATATATATATATATATATATATATATATATATATATATATATATTTATTTAATTTATTGTGACGGTAGGAGATACTGTCAAGGTAAAATGGACAGATTGGTGGACACAGGTTGTGCACATCTGCTTTGTGCATGACTATAGAGCATGGATATGCAATTAGCGGACCTCCAGCTGTTGCAAAACTACAAGTCCCATAATGCCTCTGCCTCTGGGTGTCATACTTGCTGCTGTCAGAGTCTCGCTATGCCTCATGGGACTTGTAGTTTAGCAACAGCTGGAGGTCCACTAATTGCATATCCCTGCTATAGAGCATAGATGTGGACTGGAGAAGACTGCTTTCGCAGCTTTCTCCAGGTTTTGATATTCCGTCATGGGGCTCTGTAGTGTGGCTATTCCACAGTGTCTTTGGTGGGACGGAATCTCCAACCCTGTGTCCAGATTTTGTGGATGATCAGCAGGGTGTGTGCTCGAGTGATAATGAGTGTAGGGGAAGACCTCTTGGCTCAAAGTTGGAGACGGCTCCACACCAAGAGACAGGAGGTCTTCAGGAGTCAGAGAGGCTGTAGGAGACAGCCAGAACATTGGTGACTGCAAGAGGCAGAGCTGTGGACGCTAAAGGGAAGCCGCCTACTTTAAGGAGTCCGGTGGTCTGTGTGACCAGGATAAAGTGCAGAAGTACTTCTACAGATACTGCTACAGAGAGCCAGGTGGGCTAGCATTTTCTGTTCTGTGCATTTGATGGAGAAGATACATACATACATATACATATATATATATACACACACACACACACACACACACACACACACACACGTTTATTAGATAGCCATGTGTAGAGGGGTTACAGAACTCAGAATAACTTTTAGATCAATAATAGCATTAATTTCTCAGTTATGAATTTTGCCACCAAGTACCTCTCACCCCAATACTGTATAATGTATGGCTGACAGAGATACCTGATAAAACCGACACCAGCCAAATAAAACTATCAAAAAATAAGTTACTGCCAACTTCTCTTTAACGACCATAGTAGAAAACTTTTTTGGTTAATCTATCCCCATCTTCACTGACCCTTTCAAAATTCATTCGGTGTCCACAGAATGACATATCTGTGGCTTTGAAAGAAAATGTTATCTGAATTTTTTTGTATTTGTCTCAACGTTTTGTTTCTTTCTCTGCTATGTTGACAGTATACAAGCTGCACTCAGCCCGAACAACTGAAAAAATTAAACAAGTTTAGCATACATACCAAAAAAGCCTTACATATCTTTAAAATAAAGGTTATGGGGACCTGAACTCAAAAAAGAGAAAAGTTGCTAGAGAGATTATTAGAAGTGTTAGTTGTGCCTAGGCAGTACCTTGAACATGTATCTTGTCTCAAATTCTTTCTGAAAAAAGAGGATTTTTGTACTCACCGTAAAATCCGTTTCTCTGACGTCCATGGACTGACACAGCCTCTTCATACTGAACACGTGGGTTTATGTCCCTGCTCGCAGGAGAAGCCTAGGCAGAATGTTAGATGTTACAATATACATTCTAAAAACCAGAGCTGAACAGCCCCGCCCAGGGGGCGGTCCCTCCAAACATAACCCTCCTACCTGCAGCCAGCAGCCCTCAGTTCGTAACAAAGCAGTACAAACCTTAAAAGGAAGGCTGGGTGCTGTGTCAGTCCATGGACGTCAGAGAAACCGATTTTAAGGTGAGTACAAAAAATAGGATTTTTTACTCACCGTAAAATCCTTTTCTCCGAGTCCATGGACCGTCACCGCTTCTCTATTGACAAAGCGGGTATTATCCGTTAATTAGGAGTGACTAGGCAGAAAACTTGTAAAAAGTGTTGCATCACACCTTCTACAGTACCGCCCAGGGGGCGGACCCTCTGGGTATATCCCCTCAGTCTGCATCTCGCAGATCAGTTCGTCAAAAAGCAGTACAAACTTAAAAGGAGGGGTGGGTGCTGTGTCGGTCCATGGACTATGGTGAGTAAAAAATCCTATTTACTCTTTCGTCCATGGACCGACACAGCTTCTCTATTGATAAAGTGGGACGTCCCAAAGCAGTGTCAGAGAAAAAACGAGGGGTGGTAACAGCATAAAAATAAACTTCACCCCAAACACAAAACAGCGCTCCTCCAACGGAGGAGTTGCAACTCTAAACAGCCGCTTGCAAAACTTTGCGGCCGAAAGAGGCATCCGAAGATGCACCTACATCGACCTTGTAGAATTTTGTGAAAGTGTGAGCGGACGACCAAGTCGCCGCTTTACATAATTGGGAAACAGACGCTTGATATCGGAAAGCCCAAGAGGCACCTATTGCCCTGGTCGAATGCGCCGTGACCGGGAAGGGGGGCGCTTGACCCTTTAAGGCGTAAGCCTGGATTACTATTTGTCGGATCCACCTAGATATGGTGGCCGACTAGACTGCTTGGCCCTTCTTGGGACCATCCACCGAAACAAACAGCGAGTCTGACTTCCGGAACCGGGAAGTAGCAGATAGGTATACTCTCAAAGCTCGGACAACGTCCAAGGAATGCAAAGCCGACTCCTTAGCATTCGACGGATGAGGACACAAGGATGGAAGTACAATGTCTTCATTGAGATGAAAAGCCGAAACGACTTTAGGAAGAAAGGAAGGCTGCGGCCGCAGCACCAACTTATCCTTGTGGAAAATCAAATAGGGAGCCTTGCAGGACAAGGCTGCCAGCTCAGAGACTCGTCTAACTGACGCAACAGCCACCAAAAAGACCACTTTCTGAGAAAGTGTCAACAGGGGAATATCTCTAATATTCTCAAACGGTGCCTTCTGAAGCACCGAGAGGACCAGGTTCAAGTCCCACGGAGGTAGCGGGGGACGGACCGGAGGGGCCACATGTCGAACCCCCTGCACAAATGTACTCACGAGAGAGTGAGTCGCCAGGGGTCGCTGAAAAAGACAGCCAGGGCAGATATCTGTCCCTTACATCGTACTTAGGGCGAGCCTTAGGTCCACCCCATGCTGTAAAAAAAGCAGGATTCTGGAAACCAAACAAGTACGCGGATGCCATTTAATTTCCTCACAAATGGAGATGTAGGCCTTCCAAGTGTGGTGATAAACCTTCCTAGAGGACGGTTTCCGAGCACTTCTCATAGTAGAGATTACTGAATCTTACAGGCCCCGGTCTCTCAGTACCTGGTTCTCAACAGCCATGCCGTTAAAGCCAGTGACCGTAAAGCAGGATGGAGTATGGGACCTTGCGATAGCAGGTCCTTCCGTAGTGGTAGGCGCCAGGGGACATCTGCTACCAGACGTACTAGATCGGCGTACCAAGGACGCTGAGGCCAATCTGGAGCGATTAGGATCATTGGAATTCCCTCTGCCTCCACTCTGTGGAGCAGAAGAGGAAGAAGCCTTAAGGGAGGGAAGGCATAGATTAGCCGATACTGACCCCACGAAGCCACCATTGCGTCCGTTGCGTCTGCCCATGGGTCTCTTGACCGGGCCACAAACCTCAATACCTTCCGATTGAGTCGGGAAGACAGAAGATCTACGTCTGGTGTGCCACCTCTTTGGCAGAGGAGTTGGAACACCTCTGGGTGTAAGGACCATTCTCCCTGGTCCAGCATCTGGCGGCTCAGGTAGTCCGCCTGGCAGTTTTCCACACCCGGAATGTACGCGGCCGACAGTACCGGTACGCTCCTCTCTGCCCACTTCAGGATGCGAGCGACCTCCGATACTGAAGCTGAGCTTCTTGTTCCTCCTTGATTATTGACATATGCCACTGCTGTGGCGTTGTCCGACTGGATCCTGACTTGATGCCCTTGCAGCCTCAGACCATTTGAAGAGGCACAGCCTGATCGCCCGGATTTCCAGGACATTGATCGGCAGGAGGGCTTCCTCTGGGGTCCAGCGACCTTGCGCCGACTGAACACCCCAGACTCCCCCCCCCAACCTGTAAGGCTGGTGTCAGTCGTGATCACTATCCAGTAAACCGGAAGAAATAATTTCCCGGCCATTAGAGCCAGTGCTGTCAGCCACCATACCAGGGATCTTCTGACTAGGTGGCTCACTCGGATTTGATAATCCAGAGATGATGGACACCTGTTCCATCTGGACAGAACTTCCTTCTGTAACACTCGAGTGTGGTATTGAACATATGGGACCACCTCGAAGGAGGCTACCATGAGGCCTAACACTCGCATGCAAAAACGGAGTGACGACCAATTCCTGGAAGTCAGCTGCTGTACTGCAGCCCAGAGGGTCTGCAACTTCTCCACAGGGAGGAATACCTTTGCCTCTGAGGAATTCAGAATCAACCCCAGGTACACTAGGCGTTGAGTGGGCACCAATACTGACTTTTGCGCGTTTAGTATCCAACCACAGTCTCGAAGAGTCTGACAGGTAATGGACACGCTTACCTCTAATTCAGAGCTTGAAGGGGCCTTCAGTAGAAGGTCGTCCAAGTAGCCCATGATAGCGATACCCCGCTGTCTCAGAAGTGCCAGAATCAGAGCGAGCACCTTGGTGAAAGTCCTGGGTGCTGAGGCAAGGCCAAACGGGAGGGCCACAAACTGGTAGTGGTTCTTCCCAATAGCAAATCACAGAAACCTCTGGTGTCTGGAGTATATGGGGACATGCAGGTATGCGTCCTTGATGTCCAAGGAGGCCAGAAAGTCCCCCGAATGGAGGGCCTTGACTACAGATCGAACCGACTCCATCCAAAATCTTTGTACCTTCACAAAGCAATTGAGGGCTCTGAGATACAAGATTGGATGAACCCCATCCTTCGGCACAATGAACAGATTTGAGTAAAAACCCTGACCCCGTTCCTGTTCTGGAACTGGAATAACTACCCCGCGAAATTCTATCTTGTAGCCTGAGGAGATTACTTTGCAAACCCACCTGTCGGAGACTAGAGCTGTCCACTGAGTCGAGAATTTGCAAAGACGTCCCCCCACCCGAGAGCTGGGTGGGGGCGGACCTTCATGCGGACGCAGATTTGTCTGCAGGCTTGTTGGGTTTGTGGGACCAAGGATGCTTTTGTCCTTGGGCAGGTGCCCTGTTGGCCTGGGGTCTTTTCCCTGTCGCCCTAGAGGGACGAAAAAAACACTTGCGTGCAGTAAAGGAGGGCCCTTGCCCTTGGCGTGGCCCCTACCCTTGCTAGTTTGAGGAAGCAAAGTGCTTTTACCTCCTGTGGCATCCTTGATGATGTCATCCATAGAGGCCCCAAAAAGTCTGTCGCCCTTAAAAGGCAGATCCAACAGGGCTTTCTTGGAGGTCTGGTCCGCAGACCAGCCCTTTAGCCAGATCAGGCGGCGTATTGCTACTGCATAAACCAAAGCTTTTGACAGCAGGGGAATAGTATACATGTCTGACTCGCAGACAAACCTAAGACCCTGGACCAACTGGTCGGCCAATGTTATCTCATCAGGAGGAGCATCTCGCTCCTTAACCCCTGGAGTAGCAATCTTGCCCATTCAGTAAGTGTCTGAGACACTAGGGCCCCCGCCAATGCCGGGCGTACTGCCGAGCCTACCATTGAGTATAGGTAGCGAGCGAGTGCTTCAGCCTTCTTATCCACAGGGTCCTTAAAAACAGGAGCCCCTTCTACTGGAATTGTGGTGGCTCTATTAAGTCTGGACACCGGAGGGTCCACTATAGGGGGAGAGGTCCATTTCTTCAGAAAACTCTCCTCAAAGGGGTACCGTACCGCAAACCTCTTTGGGGCTGTAAAGACCCTCAGTGGGTTCTCCTATTCCTTGCATAAGACACACAAGGGAACACCTTAGCAGTGCGGGCAGGTTTATGAAACCCAAAGTGGACCGGAGTCTCTGCTGCTTCTGCAGTATTTTCCAACTTTAGCATATCCCGCACTGCAGTAATAAGGTCAGATACCAAAGCCGGCTCGCGTACTGACCTGGACTTGGAGTCATCCTCACTGTCCGGTCACGGTCTGCAGTCTCTGATGCGTCAGAATATGGGCCCTGAGCCGTAGCTGGACCTGGTTCTGCATCAGAATGATCCCCAGAAGCTTGCAGGGGACGGGGGCGTTTACTACCCCCTGTATTCCCGTGTTCTGCTTCCACCCTGGCGGCAAACGCCTCTAGGATTGCCGTCATAGCATTCATAGACACCTCAGGGGCACCAGCTGCTAAATCTGGTATTTCAGGGGAGAAGACATCTGGCTCAGATGCCATGCTGACCACGCGCTGACACCCACAGGGCTCCAGGCAAGATATCAATAGGCCACCCTCCTGTGCTGCAGAGATGCTGGGTCACCCAGAGGACTCACCACCCTTGGATCGGTACCGCTATGCTGCCGTGCTGCGCCTGTGATGCTGTCCCACCGCTGCTGTGTTAGTCTGCTTCTTTTATCAGTGCTTCCTGTGTGAATTTCTCGCGCCAGTGTAATGCACCCTAGAGGCCGGAGACTCTCGCAAAATGGCTGCCAAACGTCTGTATGGAAGATAATGTGGGCTCTAAGAAAATGGCCGCCGAGCCGAAGATGGAAGCCAAAGCAGCCGTAGACCACAAAAAGATGGCCACCGAATGGCAATATATACATACAGCGTGGATCATTACAAACATGGCCGCCGATCAGTCGATAGAGGCCAGAGGGTGTGGAACTACAAGAAAATGGCGCCTAAACCACAGGAAGATGGCCGCCGGGCAGTCACTAGAGGCCAAACCCGGCATGGACCACCGCAAAATGGCAGCCGACAGCATGGAGGGGGAAGAAGCACACACACACACACACACACACAGGTAAGCAGAAATTACATCTTTTTAAATGTTAGTTACAGCCAGCCCCGCTCCAGTGGAACCCCCTAGGTGACCCCCAGCACCCAGCAACCTTAGCCAGAAGCCCAGGGAGGAGGGAAGGGCAAGGAGAGAGGGAAGAAAGGGGGCCACAACCAATTACTTGGTCTCTCCAGGAATGTCCAGCCAAATCACCCAGACGAGGCAGGGGAGTTTACTTACCTATCCTGCATGTATCATGCTGTTAGACATTCCAAACAGATCATCGTCTACGCACGGAAGGTGACTGTTGGCCAGGCATGCTGTGATTGGACCCAAGGGGACGATCATATGTATGCCCTGGAGTGGGACGCTCACCGGACAGGCTGCTGCGACTCAGCCGAAAGGTCAGCCGAAGCTGAGCGATCCGATGCAAGCCTTGGAGCTTAAGCTCATCGGCCAGGCTGCTGCGACTCGGCCGTAAGGTCAGCCGAAGTTGAGTGGTCCGATGCAGGCCCTGGAGCGTAGGCTCACCGGCCACCCGTGGAGCGACGGGCATGTTGTGGAAAACCCAGCGCGTAGCTAGGGTCGGCACACGCTCTATGCCCGAAACTGGGGAGACTACAAGGATCGAGGATCCAGCCTGTCACCCAGTCGGCAATTGATCGAAGATCGCAGGAAACAAAAAAAAAATGTAGCAAAAAAATATATTACCAATGGGCCTGAAGGGAGCCATGTCCTACTCCTTGCTAGACAGAAAAAAACTGATCTGCGAGATGCAGACTGAGAGGTTATACCCGGAGGGTCTGCCCCCTGGGCGGTACTGTAGAAGGTGTGATGCAACACTTTTTACAAGTTTTCTGCCTAGTCACTCCTAATTAACGGCTAATACCCAATTTGTCAATAGAGAAGCTGTGTCGGACCATGGACGAAAGAGTAATCCTATTTTCTCTTACCGTCCATGAACTGACACAGCTTCTTCATACTGAACACGTGGGACGTCCCAAAGCAGTATAAAGAAGAGGGTGGGAGCAGTAGTAAAGGAAAAACCAAACTTCACTCCAAACAAGCAGAGCTCCTCAACGGAGGAGTTGCAACTTCAAACAGCAGCCTACAACACCTTGCGGCCGAAGGAAGCATCCGAAGATGCAGCCACATCAACCTTGTAAAACTTAGAAAAGGTATGTGTGGACGATCAGGTCACCGCCTTGCACACTTGTGCAACCGACGCTTGATGTCGGAAAGCCCAGGAAGCACCAATTGCCCTGGTTGAATGCGCCGCAACTGGGAAAGGGAGGCGCCCGCCCCTTAAGGGCATAGGCCTGTATGACGGTCTGCCTGATCCATCTAGAAATGGTGGCAGGCGACACCGCTTGGCCCTGTTGTGGACCAGACACAGACACAAACAGCGAGTCAGACTTCCGAATGGGAGCAGTAACAGACAGGTACACCCGCAAGGCACATACCACGCCTAGCGTGTGAAGCGCAAACTCTCTGGGATGCGATGGATGAGGACACAAGGACGGAAGATCAATGTCCTCATTAAGGTGAAAGGCAGAGACCACCTTCGGGAGAAAAGAAGGTCGCGGACGCAACACAGCCTTATCCTTATGGATGATCAAGTAACGCGGCTTGCAAGACAATGCCGCCAACTCAGACACCCGTCTGACAGAAGTGATGGCTACCAGGAAAGCAACCTTCTGAGACAAGGTCAAGGGAGGGATATCTCTGATGTTTTCGAAAGTAGGTTCTTGAAGAACCGAGAGGACCAAATTCAGATCCCAAGGAGGGAGAGGAGGTTTGACAGGGGGGGATCACATGGCGAACCCCCTGCACAAAGGTGTGAATCAAGGAATGGCCCGCTAGCGGTCATTGAAAGAAGACAGCCAGGGCCGAAATCTGACCCTTGATGGTACTTAAAGCCAGCTTTTGGGTTACAGCACGCTGTAAGAACAGCAGAATCCTGGGAACGGAATACATAGCGATGTAAGCCTTCCAGGTACGGTGATAGATCTTCCTGGAGGAAGATTTCCATTCCCTCAACATGGTCGAGATGACCTCGGTCCCTCAGCACCTGGCTTTCAATAGCCATGCCGTTAAAGCCAAGGACTGTAAAGTAGGAGAAGTATGGGACCTTGAGACAGAAGGTCCTCCCGCAGAGGTAGTCGCCAGGGAACGTCCGCGACTAGCCGCACAAGATCGGCATACCAATGGCGCAGCGGCCAATCCGGAGCAATGAGGATTACCAGAATGCCCTCGGCCTCTACCCTGCGAAGCAGACATGGAAGCAACTGCAGCGGAGGGTAAGCATACATCAGGCGATACTGACCCCAAGGGTCAACTAACGCATCTGAGGCGTCTGCCCAGGGGTCCCTGGACATGACAACAAACCTTGACACCTTGTGATTGAGTCGAGAGGCCAAGAGGTCCACATCCAGCGTGCCCCACCACCGGCAAAGGAGTTGGAACACCTCCAAATGCAAGGACCATTCCCCCTGGTCCAACGTCTGACGGCTCAGATAGTCGGCCTGCCAGTTGTCTATTCCTGGAATATAAAGGGCCGACAGAGCCGGCACGCTTCTTTCCGGCAACCGTAGGATGTGGGCGACCTCGAACGCTGCAGCTGAGCTCCGAGTTCCCCCCTGATGGTTGAGATAAGCCACTGCTGTGGCGTTGTTTGATTGGATCCTGACCGAGCGGCCCTGTAGCTTCTCCGACCACGAGAAGAGGCACAGTCTGATTGCCCGGAGTTCCAGAACATTGATCGGTAGACGGGATTCGGCCGGGGTCCAAAGCCCTTGAGCTGAGAGGACCCCCAAAACTCCCATCCAGCCCGTAAGGCTGGCGTCTGTCGAGATCATCGTCCACTGGATAGGAAGGAACGACTTCCCGGACCGAAGGGCCAGGTATCTCAACCACCACGTCAGGGACGCCCTGACCGGGTGACTCACCTGGATCTGATGATCCAAAGACAATGGGGATTTGTCCCAAGTGTACAGGATCCCCCTCTGTAGGGCACGAGTGTGAGATTGGGCATACGGAACTGCCTCGAAGGAGGCCACCATGAGTCCAGTCCCAGGACTCTCATGCAGAAACGGATTGACGACCATTTTCAGGACATCAGAACCCTCACCGCAGACTGAAGAGTCTGCAACTTCTCCAAGGGTAGGAATACTTTCGCCTCCGAGGAGTCCAGGATCGAACCTAGATACTCCAGACGCTGAGTCGGGACCAGGACTGACTTCTGAGTGTTCAGAAGCCACCCGAAGTCCCGGAGGGCCTGACTGACTATCGTCACATTTTCTTCTAATTCTGAGCCAGAGTCTGCTCTCAGAAGAAGATCGTCCAGATAACCCACGATAGCAATGACGTGCTGTCTCAGCAAAGCCAGAACCGGGGCAAGCACCTTGGTGAAGACCCGCTGTGCCGACGCTAAGCCGAAGGGAAGTGCCACAAATTGATAGTGGACTTCGCCGATCGCAAAACGCACAAACTTCTGGTGACTTGCGCAGATTGGGACATGCAAATAGGCGTTCTTGATGTCCAAGGACGCCAGAAAGTCCCCGGGATGGAGCGCAGCAACCACCGTGCGAATGGATTTCATGCAGAATTTTTGAACCTTCACAAAGGCATTTAGAGCCTTGAGATCCAGAATTGGAGGGACTCCGTCCTTCTTTGGGACCACAAACAGATTCAAATAAATTCCCTGAAACCTCTCCTGTGACGGTACCGGCACAATTACTCCGCACCTGAGCAAGTCCTGCACTGCCCTTAAGAGGGCCGCCCGACGCGCTGGAAGGAGAGGGAGATTTGAGGGAAAGAATCTGTTTGGAGGCCAGGAGCGGAACTCTATCCTGTACCCTGAGGTAACCACCTCGCACACCCACCGGTCGGAGATCCGGGAGGTCCACCGATCCGTGAACCAGCAAAGCCGTCCCCCCACCCCAGAGTCGGGCGGGGGCAAGACTTCATGCGGTGGCGGGCTTGTCAAAAATAAAATAATAAAATTCCAAAGGGAATCGAAAAAAAAAAATCTTAGTCTTCTAATCTGCTAGGCAGAAAAAAAACTGAGGGCTGCTGGCTGCAGGTAGGAGGGTTATGTCCGGAGGGACAGCCCCCTGGGCGGGGCTGTTCAGCTCTGGTTTTTAGAATGCATGTTGTATCATCTAACATTCTGCCTAGGCTTGTCCTGCGAGCAGGAACATAAACCCACGTGTTCAGTATGAAGAGGCTGTGTCATCCATGGACGGTAAGAGAAAAGTGCACTTTCTGGTATGTGAGGGTGCATTTGCATCTAGGCAGTACTGTGCATACACCCATATAACTGTATGGATTGTGAGATCGATAGCACTGCTTCCTCTGATTGATAGTCTTAAGAGATGTAAATGTGGGAGTTGGTGATATTACTACTTTACTGCTGTACTTCTTGCTCAAGTTTGACATGAGAAATAAGAAAAACCCTGCCACTACAGGAGACATACACTGCAATTGAAGGCATAGTATCAGCTGCAGTGAGACTACAGACATTACTGATGACTAATCATTTGCCCTTTGGAGTTCAGTTCATCTTTACCCAACATTATGAAACTTGTACTAGGCATCGATAATGTCTAGGATGTGAAAGTGTTAAAATACAGTAGTTGCAGTAATAGATGGTCTTCCGTAAGGCTCTCGAAATGTGGCAGTTGTGGTAAAGCATTGCAATAATCCTTTCTAAATTTTATATGGGAAAAAAGCAGATCGGAAGGAGAAAAGACAATGTTACCAGCTCAGCTTAGCTACAGTTAGAAGTGGAACAAACCTCATGTGAGACGCAGAATCTTCTGGAACGGATGCAACAGCTTGGACAGATGGCAGTTTTGAATTAGAGGATCCACTACCTAAAAAAAAAAAAAAAAAAAAAAAATGTAAAAAAAAAAAACTTTTTAGGATCTGTTTTAGCATTGCAAAGCATCACTAAACTATTTTATGGACATCATGTTTCAATGAAAGCAAAAATCACAGAAGACAAATCAAGTGTTTTGATCATGCCAATAGATATATTCACAGAATGATTTTGCAGCCCGAGTTAAAGCATCTCCACAGGCAAAGCCTGATAAAATCTACAAATGCACATGTGGATAATAAGTACAGTAGCCACTCCAAACATGTGGAATCAAGCTGACTTATCTCACTCTTATCCTTTCACTGATAAACTGGCTCCTTCAAACTGACAGTTTTACAGACACTCACAAGAACATAAAAGAAAATGCAAATAGATCATCTGTCTAGCACCCTTCTCCTTGCAGTTTACTGAAAATGCACAGTCCCCAAGGCTCTACGCAAATAATGTCTTTTGCAATAAAGTAACATTTAAGACCTTCTCTCCTTTCTGCCGCCTCATAAAAAAATAAAAAAATAAAAAAAAGGAGTTCATGTATTTTTATTTACAATGAATGGTTTTACATTTCACCCATTAAAAACACATTTTCTACTTATTTACATTTAAAGAAAAGATACTTAAAGGGTGAATGCAGGAATGCAGAAAGAGACTACAGAATATCCAAAAGATAGGCGTTATTTTTATCCACACCCACCAAATTAAAGACTAGCCACACACGTTGATTTTTCTCTTGTTTAGCCCATGAGAAATCAAAATAGATTCCTCCATCCAGGATAAACAAGTTGGATAGAGGAATCCGCACTGGCCATTGTATTCAGTCAGCATCAGAGGCTGTCTGAAAGCCCAAACAGCGAATGAATGGAATAGGATGCAGTTGCCGTTTGGCCAATAATTTTCCACCTGGTTTAGACAGCTTTTAGATCGCATTTTCTCTTGCCTAGTGGTGCCAACGGGACTGCTCAAGGCACAAATTTCAGCCAATTCACCAGAAAACCAGCCAAAATTCACGTAAAGTGTGACCAGCACAAAATGTTGCTCCTCCTAACAATGGCAAAAGAAAGCACACCAAAAGATTAAACCTTCCTTCAGAAGCTCAGTGCTCTTTTTGTCACTACTATTTTAGAAAGCTATGTAGTAGCAGGGCCATCAAAACACTACATCAGAAATAGTTTCACTTAAGCCAGGCATAGATGGTTCAAATCTCAGCCGGTTGCAGGGCCTGAATGAGATTTGAGCCATCTATGGGCAGGCTAAAGTAAATGTGATATGAGTCCTATGACAGATAGAATGAAGTCATGCCCTGTGAGTAGGAAACCCAATTCCTCTTTGATCCCAATACAACTAGTGGAATAGATAAAGATGTTAAGCAATGATGCCCCGTAGCTCAAAAATGAAAAACCTTGCATTTTGGAAAATATTCCTTGGGGCTAAATGTCAAAGCCTAGTGCACACAATCAGAAAATCGGACATAAAAAAAGCTTTCGAAGGAATCGTATGATAACCTGATCTTTTAGTACTTCCGAGAGCTGATCAGGACCCTTCCTCCGAAATTATCCGAAAGGACAGATGTGAAACTCTCGCGCGATACTAGATTGAATGTATTTCGTTCATTCAGTACAGTTTGACAAAAAAAATTAACAAAAATTAACAATAAAAATGCAAGACCAAGACTACGCATGCTCCGAAACTAAAGAATACAATACAACACATATCACTTCCGAAATTGTATTCTGCCATACGAGAATTTTTGAAAAAATAAGCTGAGTAACCTCTTAATTTTCGATTTGAAACTAGCATGCAAAAAAAAACAGACTATCATTCGTTCGATAATCTCATCATGTGTATGAGGCTTAAATGCAACAGGTCTAACATTCGAGGCACCAAAATGGGTGTTGGCTTGCGATAGTAAGCAATTGAACAGATACCTGTTGTACAAGAAATTGAAGATGAAATAGCCATTTGACATATTTTTACAAAACAACATGTAAAATAAAGAAGCCACCCTGAGAATAAAATAAAATTGTGCCACTGTATTGGATGTTTTTCTGGTAGAAGAAAAGCAGGACTTAAAAGGAGAAGTACAGCCAAAGCGCATTTGGCTGTACTTCTCCTGTGGATCACAGGAGTGTAGTTTGTTCTGCACTCTTGTGACCCATTTTCAGCAGACAGCGAGCTGAAGCCTGCTGTCTGCTGATGTCACAGAGCTGTTCCAGGCTCAGGAAATATCGCAGCCGTATGGTCAGGGTCTGTCCGCAAGCTGCTGAGAACCTGAGTCGGCCGCTCCTGCCCCCTCCAGTGAGTGCAGGGGGGCAGAGTAGAGAGCTGCTCAGGGATCTGTGAGAACTGTGCGACCGGCGGTTTGATCACTCACTTTGATCAGCTATGAGTAAGCACCAGTAGTTACGTGTGAAACTCATTAGCGATCTACTTCATCCTTTGCTGTATGGATTTTTACCAATAAAGATATCATTCAAGTGCGGCCATCTTTTCATATGCTATTTGCATACTGAGCCAGCACTCGAATCGGATGGAGGAGGAAATCCTGTGGCTCAGACACCAGGAGCGGGTTCTTTTCCAGTTTGATCACTCAGTTCTCAGTCTTAGAGCTGGCAGGGGACAGATGCAGCATCACACCGATGCTACATCCACCTAGGCAAGTATTGAAAAAAAAACTTATTTTAAAGCAGAACCACACAAACCAAAAAAGCTATTTAATTCATTTTTAATGCTCAAAGCAAACGCAAACATCCATCGTCTCCATGCTTCATTTTGATGAGAAACCACTTTGATAAACAACCCCTAGCATTTCTAGCCATGGCCATCTTGAGTAAGGGCAGATGATTCATGTAGCATTTACTTCCTGGAATCCATCTGCCCTTCCTCGTCTCCTGGGATGTATGCCATCATTTACCTAGGCCTGGAAACCAGAAAGTAACTTAAGCAACGTTAAAAAAAAAAAAAAAGTTTAAAACAAGCAAATATAATATACTTTTCCTAGCTCTTTACTATAGCTAGCAGCATAAGGATTAAAAAGTGTCAACAGAGTGAGGTTCTGGGGGTGGACTCTCATAGCCAGATCGTTTTTCACATGGTTTATGTCAGATGGCTAGTAAACCAGACTATTGTCAGATCTTCCTTTCTGGAGGAAAAGCTTGCTGTACTCTCTTGGGCAACATGCTACAATATTTGGGGTTGCCTGAGCACAAATTATGAATGAGGTACAAACGAGGGACGGCAGTAGAAGAGACTACCTATTGTAGACCAATACACTACATGCGTACCAAAGTCAAGTGGGCCAAAGCCCAACTAAACTGCTATCAATGACTATGGACCCAACGTAGATTAGCTAAGGGGTTTTTGTTAAAGGCAGTTACTTCCAATGAACCAACTTAAAGTGGAAGTAAACCCATTGATTTAACAGTTTAAAAAATTCCCGGCATGCCGGAAATGCTAACTGCCACATTGGTTGTGCTCTCAACCAAACTGTCAAACCATCCAATGGCTGGTGTCATAACTGGTCACATGTGCAGCATCATGGCAGTTGAAGATTAAACAAAGGTCAAGATGGCAGCTTCCTTGCCTGAAAACGATAGGAGGGTTTACTTCCACTTTAAGTCTTGAGAATTACTGTCTTAACTTCAGAAGGGAGAATGTTACAGGACATGTCCCATTGAATAAGCTTTATTCTTAAGATGTGTTAACAGTTACTCACATCAAAACACAAAAGGGATACATATCTCTCCCTTAGAATCAGAAAGGCTTCTCAATTGGGCCAAGCAATGAGTAATTTCTAAATGCCAGCTCATCCAGGGTTGCCAACTGACAGTAAATTAACAAAAAAACTGCAGGTCCATAACGGACATTCATGGACAGATGCAAAAATAACCAATTTTGCAAACTGTAAATTTACTGACAGTTGGCAATCCTGAGCCCATCTCAGGTGATCCTCCTATGTGTGGTAACTGCTGATTTCCTGCGATATCCAGCTGGCTATACACTGTGCAAGTTTCATTCAAACCAAATTAGTTTAGTGGATAGCCCTGTTCTGTTTGACAAAAGTCAATCGTTCACACACACACACACACATATATATATATATATACTTTACGTCCTGGACAGGAAGGGGTTCTAGTAGGATCATGGCTGCAGTCATTAAATTTTTTACAGCCAGCGATTAGCTTTCAGGTAAAAGTTCCATCAGTATTAAGTAATGATTGCTTCTTTGCAACACACACTGACTGGTGACAGATGCCCATCTGCCAAGAGCTTCAAAGCAGAACAAGCAGGCACGCTGAGAATGGTCCACATCTTACCACATTCTGATAGTGCTAGTCTAATTTAGGATCGATCAATTTATTTTAGAAAGTTGTGCAATATGAGCTGTTAACAGCAAAGAGAAATGTATCCAAAAATTTAGGACATTTTCACCTAGGTCATATAATGCGTCAACCCCTGGTTTTGAAGGGGCTGCTGTCTTTTAACAAACGGATAAATTCTGACACAGTAAACAAGCCACTAATCAATACATGAGGGTAAAAAAAAAAACTGCTAAAAATCTGTTTTGTTTTCAGGCCAATCATCCAAGCGTTTTGTTTTTGGGCCAGTCCTTTATTCACTGAAAGCGCAGAGTCTATGTGAACTGTGATCATAAATAGAATGGAATGTTTTCGTTGGACTATGACTGCATTAAAAATGAATTTGCATTGATATGATTATTAGAATAATTACTATGATTGTGTTATTTCTGCAGTGTAGACAAATTAAATGTTTAACCTTGAATGGTCTTTAACATTTTAATTTATTCTACAAAGCTTTTCTTTTCCTTCTGCAATGATCACACTTTATGTTACCATATTGCCCGATTTTCGCGCTCTCTCTCTTTCTCTTATTCTAAACCGACCACCCTCACTTCAGCATTTCAGGTTATATTAAAACACCACAATTAAAAGAATGTTGTGCAGGTATTAGATACACTTTTTTACAAGATGCAAAACAGTACAGCAAGTGGATTTTAAAAATGTCACTGCTATCATGTAAATGCTAACACCATATTGTAACAAAGCATTGGTCTGTTCATTAGGAATTTTGCTATAACACCAATACATACAGTGCCTTAAAAAGGTATTCCCACCCCATGAAATTTTGCATATTTTTCATGTTACAACCAAATCATAAAATGTATTTTATTAGGATTTTATGTGATAGACCAACACAAATTGGCACATAAGTGGAAGGAAAATTATAAATGTTTTTCACCTGTGTGTAATTTAATCTCAATATAGATCCAGCTGTTCTGTGAAGCCCTCAGAGGTTTGTTAGAGAACCTTCGTAAACAAACAGCATCATGAAGGCCAAGGAACACACCAGACAGGTCAAAGAGAACATTGTGCTGATGTTTAAAGCAGGATTTGGTTATAAAAAAATATCCCAAGCTTTTAAGATCTCACAGAGCACTGTTCAATGCAGAATTCAAAAATGGAAAGAGTATGGCACAACTACCAACCTACTAAGACATGGCCGTCCACCGTCTCGGCCAATCCCCAGTTGATGTCCCATCGTGACAAAACGCGTAGGGGGCCGGTGACGTCATCACGCTTTCCTCGGACGAGAAGCAGCGTTGCGGAACATACGGAGCTTAGTGAGAGACACGGACGAATGCCGTAATTGCATTGCTTCATCGCATTAATGCTGAACTTACTTTTGGATTTTGTAAGTGCAATTTAACTTTTAATAAACCCCGCTGGTTTTTCATACTACACCATGAGCTTTTTCTTTTATGTCTGAGATCAAGGTAGACTGTGGAACCTGCTGTATTGGAGTTTTTATGGTTGTGGGAAAACCTTATTTCCTATGCTAGGCGAGACTGTCATCATACAGTCATGGCTTTCTGGTAAGCAGAAACATATCCGCTTCACTTTGGGTGTCAGCACTATTTAGAGGATCATACTCACGTGTTGAAGCTACTCTCTTCAAGGTGTTTTGGAGCACACTGTTTTCTTCACTTTGGACTCATTTTCCTCATTAGGAGTTTTACTTGGATTGAGTTATTTGGATTTTTTCTTCACTCCATATTCTTCATTTATCATTTTTATTTATGTTTTTATCACTTAGCACATTTATCATTATATGCTAATTTTGATATATTATGTTATTTTCATGGATAAGCGCTGCATATTTTTGACCACATGATTTTTATAGTTTTATTTGTATTTAGCTATACATGCTAGCAGTTTACTTTTCACCTATTTTTGATTCATTTGACTTATCACACACCTTAGCACGGTTTATCTTGCGCAGCGTTTGGCCTTAGGGCCTTTCTCCCTTTTTTCGTCCACCTAAACTGACAGGCTGGGCAAGGAGAGCATTAATCAGAGAAGCAGCCAAGTGGCCCATAGTAACTCTGGAGGACCTGCAGAGATCCACAGCCCAGGTGGGAGATTCCGTCCACAGGACAACCATAAGCCGTGCACTCCACAAATCTGGACTTTATAGAAGAGTGGCAAGAAGTATGCCATGGTTGAAAGAAAGCCATAAGAAGTCTTGTTTGCAAAAAGCCATGTGGAGGACACAGCAAACATGTGGAAGAAGGTGCTCTGGTCAGATGAGACCAAAGTTTAACTTTTTGGCCTAAAACAAAATGCTGTGTGTGGAGGAAAACCAACACTGGACATTACCCTGAACATATCCCCACTGTAAAACATGGTGGTAGCAGCATCATGTTGTGGAGATGCTTTTCTTCAGCAGGGACAGGGAAGCTGGTCAGAGTTGATGGGAAGATGGATGGAGCCAAATACAGGGCAATCTTAGAAGAAAACCTGTTTGAGTCTGCAAAAGACTTGAGACGGGGGTGGAGGTTCACCTTCCAGTAGGACAACGACCCTAAACATACAGCCAGACAATTGGCCAAAGACCAGGGGAGTCTGGCAGTTCCACATGCCAGATACTACTTTGTAGTTGCCCAGCTCCAACACCTGGGTAATTGGGGAGGGGTGGATATTAGTGATCCCATCAGGTCCCTGTTAATCCCAAAAGGCTCCTTACTGACAGCCCTCTCTCATTTAGAAGCAGGTTTTACACATCCAACGCAAACTCTCCCCACGATACTTACTGAATACTTTATGGAAATATACCAGGTCCATTCTGAAAATTAGGGGTGTTTGCTCCTTCACACCCATATGGAGAAATAAGTACTATAAAAGGAACTCTTTAAACTCAGATTATTGGTCCTGGGAAAGTCTGGGCATTCATTATATCTCCCAGTTGTTTAACGGTAATATATTAAAATCCTTTACAGACCTACAAGGGGAGTTCGCCCTTGCTATTACTAAATTTTATCAATTTCTGCAGCTTAGACATGCTGTCCAAAGTGAAAGTAGAATATCTTTACTCGCACTAGTTATGCACCCTTTGATGACAGATGTGTTGCTCACGGAAGATAGGAAGGGGATGATCTTGAGGGTATACGCTAGGCTACTATGTTCCACACATGATGCTTCTAAACTTCCCTGTAGAAAGGGGTGGGAAACAAATCTGGGTCCCATCGACGGAGAACAATGGAATTTATGCTTAACGTCTGCTCTTACTGCATAGAGTGTACAGGACACCTGCTCGACTGCATAAATTGGGGTTCAGAGACTCTGCGTTGTGTCCAAAATGTTGCAGACATGGAGATTTATTGCATATGATGTGGAAATGCCCGAAACTCTTCCGGTACTGGCACTGTGTTCTATCCACTATATCTTTGGTATTTCAATTTCCGATTCCACATGACCCCGTCGTTTGTCTGCTTGGTGCCTTGGAGATCCCCTCACTTTCACCAAATGGCCATACTGCAGTTTTGCGTTTATTATACATAGCTCGCAAGGCGATTGCGAGTCTTTGGATAACTCAGAGTACCAACGGGAGAATGATGGGTAGAACTGGTAAACAGTATGCCGATACGTGAAAAACTCACCTACCAGCATACAAATGTCCTTTAAAAATTGTATTCAATGTGGCAACCTTGGCTGGATACCCCAGGATTGGGTCCAGCCCAGATGGTGAAAGACAGACTTCTACAAATGTGATCTAATAGATCTTGAGGTACAGATAGACCAGTAGAATGGATTCTTCGTTTTTTTTATAGTAGATGTTCCCAGAGTGACTATGGTAGATGCTGACATGTATGTTCTGGGGAGGACATGGTGTCCTTTTTTTTTTTTTGCCTACCTTTTGCACTATTTTTCGCAGTTCTGGAATTTTGAGCTGGAATGTTAGACATTGATGTTGGGATATGGTACAGCACTATTTATGAGTAGGCCAATATTTCTGTATGGGATGGTGATATCTCATTTAACTTTTTGTATGTGAAATGATATATAATAGAGCCTGTACTTGACCTTCCTTTTGCTGCACAAGAACTGTTAACAACTCTGTATCGGTTTGGTTTTTCAATCAACTTTTTTATTTATTTAAAAAAACAAAAAAACAAAAACAAACATACAGCCAGAGCTACAATGGAATGGTTTAGATCAAAGCATTTTTATGTGCTAGAATGGCCCAGTCAAAGTCCAGACCTAAATGAAATTGAGAATCTATGGCAAAAATTGAAAATTGCTGTTCACAGGTGATCTCCATCCAATTTGACAGAGCTTGAGTTATTTTTGCAAAAAAGCATGGGCAAAAATTCACTCTGCATGTGCAAAGCTTGTAGAGACATACCCAAAAAGACTTGTAGCTGTAATTGCAGCGAAAGGTGGTTCTACATAGTAAAAAGGTGGTTCTACATAGTATTGACTCACGGGGGCTGAATACAAATGCACGCCCCACTTTTCAGATATTTGTAAAATATTATGAAAACCATTGATATTTTCGTTCCACTTCACAATTATGTGCCACTTCGTGTTGGTCAATCAGATAAAATCCCAATAAAATACATTCACGTTTTTGGTTGTAACATGTCAAAATGTGAAAAAATTTCAAGGCACTGTACGTCAAGTATTATAGCACACCTGTATCATTTTTTTTTCTTTTTAATTCTTTTTATTGGAATTTTGACGAACACAGACATCACCCATGCAGGGGCAACCTTAGGCACACCTGTATCATTAAACACTGTAAGGCAAAAGCAGGATCTATATTTATGGCGAAAGAATGAAGACTCTTTGGCATACTATACATTTGTAAACCTCCTACCTCCATGTATATTAGACAGGCAGACATACCAGGGTATGCTCAAAGTGCTGATCAGGAACGTCAATGTGTGCTGTTTTGCATTGCATTAAGGCAGTACGTTGTGCAAATTTAGGCATTTGAGAACGTTTGTACTTATTGCAGTTTATCCAATCTGATATAAACGTATTCATATCTTTCTTACCCTATCTACATAGAACCATACAGTTTATTAATTATATAAAATTTTTATGATTTGCTACAAATACAATAGACTTAAATTGTTTGTAAATACAGAAGGTTTTTTATATGCATTAAGATAATACTTACCTGAGCCCCATCTCTATCCATCAATGTCCACGAGTGAATCGGCCACCCGGGACTCTTCCTCTTAATTGGCTGAGACACAGCAGCGGCACCATTGGCTCACTAAATGGATACGCAGAGCTGCAGCTCGGCTCGGGTGCCCCCATAGCAAACTGCTTGCTGTGGGGGCACTCAACAGGAGGGAGGGACCAGGGGCTCCAGCCGAGAAGAGAAGGATCCGGGCTGCCCTGTGCAAAACCATTGCACAGAGCTGGTAAGTATAAAAAAAATAATAATAATTCTGTTAAAATAACAAAGAAGACTTAACAATCACGTTAAAGAAAGTTTAGAATTCTCCCCATTACACAAAAGTAGATCTACCTAATGTGTGGGTTACCATGCTTTGTTTTTAATTCAATCATAATCCATAAATTGTTTCATCTTCTAAAGGTTGGACAAGTTTGCATGAACGTACTAATGCAAACTGTAAAAAGTTCAAGACTGGCGGGATTTGCCAATTCACCTATCCCAAGCGAGGAAAGTAAATGCAGGGAGTTGCCCCTTCTAGAAAACGTGTGTGTGTATTGGATCCTTTTTAAATCATAACAGAAATCACCCAGATGGCCCTGATCTAAAGTTTACACACCCTGGAATGTTTGGCCTTTGTACAGACACAGAAGGTGGCACACACAGGTTAAAATGGCAATTAAGGTTAATTTCTCACATTCGTGGCTTTTTAAATCACAATTGGTGTCTGTGTATAAATAGTCAATGAGTGCGTTAACTCCCACTTGGATGCCCTAAGCAGGCTAGACACTGAGCCATGAGGAGGTAGTAAAGAACAGTCAAAAAGACCTGCGTAACAAAGTAATGGAACTTTAAAAGATGGAAAAGGTTATAAAAATATATCCAAAGCCTTGAATATGCCAATCAGTACTGTTTAATCCCTTAATAAGAAGTTGAAAAACCTGGGCTCTTGATACCAAGCTCAGGTAGACAAAGAAAGATTGCAGCCACAACTGGCGGAAGAATTGCTCAGGATACAAGGAAAAACCTACAGGTAACCTACAGGCTGCTCTCCAAAAAGACGTTGTGGTTGTTTTTAAGGAGCACAATTTAACAATACTTGAACATAAAAGAGCTGCATTGTTGAGATGCCAGAAGGAAGCTTTTACTTGCGCCAATGCCACAAAAAAGCCCAATAAAGACAAGTCAAGGTGTTGTTGGCATATTGTAAACAGGCTTTTTTATGGTACTTGTGCAGTAAAGGCTTCTTTCTTGACCATGCAGCTATTTTTTTTATTTAAGTATCAACGTATCGTGCTCCTTAAAAACAACCAGAGCAGCCTGTATTTCTCCTGAGGTTACCTGTGGGTTTTAATTTGTATCGTAAACAATTCCTGTTGCAGTTGTGGCTGAAATATTTCTTGATCTACCTGACCATGGCTTGGCATCAAGAGATGCCCAAATTTTCCACTTATTAAATGATTGAACAGTACTGACTGGCATATTCAAGGCTTTTGGTATCTTTTTATATCTTTTTCCATCTTCGTAAAGTTTCTTTACCTTGTTACGCAGGTCTTTTGACTGTTCTTTTTTGCTCCACATGGCTTAGTATCTAGCCTGCTTAGTGCATCCATGTGAGAGCTAACAAACTCATTGACTTTTTATACACAGACACTAATTGCGATCTAAAAAGCCACAAGTGTGGAAAATTAACCTTTAATAGGCATTTTAACCTGTGTGTCTGTACCAAGGCAAAAAAAATTCAAGGGTATGTAAAAACTTTTCATCAAGGCCATTTGGGTGATTTCTGTTCTGATTTTAATAGGAGCAAAAAAAAAACTGTGAGATAATAAATGGCTTCATGTGATCACTATCCTTGAATAAAAGACAGTTTTTTGGCATGATTAGTCATATTTTCAATATAAATGCCAACATTTCTCAATTTCTTTCTTTTGAGCACAACTGTGTGTAGATAGATAAATATATATATATATATTTATTATTTATTTACATATACACACACATTCTAGAAATGTAATTGCAATATATATACCTGATGAGTCTTTGTCCGCTTCTGCAGACTGAGAGGCTTCTAAGGATGACACCACACTGACTGCTTGAGGGACAGGCCCAACAGTAGCTGCAACAGGAGCGTTTTTCTTCTGTGCTATAACGACACTCCTGAGAAAAAGATGAAAAAGATAAACTGCTATTAAATGCCAATTCTGAAGCATTCAGCACAAAGACTTCAGAATAATGAACAGTTTGAACATCATTACACAAAAAATGACAGACACACATAATTGTGACATCACAAGAAAAATTACACTTTGTTAATGTAAATGAATATAAGAGGATCTGAGATTTGGTTACAAGTATAAATAACATAGCAATTTGCACTATTTTGTATAAAACACACACAATAAATATACCCAATATAAATAAAGACCTCTTTGCATTAATACAAAGAAGCACATCTGATATTCACTTCTCTCTTTAAACACATTTTTCATTATTTTTGGGTTAAACTATAACTAGGTTGCATCACTAACCATCACAAATCAAATCTGTTCTCAAGGCCAGCAAAGCTGATTATAACGTTGTCCTCTGAGACACCTTGATTCTTGATGACATGCAAGGCTTCCTTTCCTCTAACAAACTCCATTTCCTTAATACACAAGTCATCGTACCATGACAAGTGAATAAAGCAATAGCCAATTATTCAGCAGAAACCTTCTTGGCCATTAGGAACCTAATCCCATAAATCAGATAGCTCTTTCTATACAATGTCAATTGCAAGTTCCACCAAACTGCAAAATTCAAAATTAAGCTACACTTTAACAGCTCACTGTCATATTTAAAAGCAATGTATCTTTTAAGTAGCCAATGTGAGAACGGCAGTGATTTCAAAGAGGGGCTTACATCACTTCTGACAGAACAAGGGTGAAAAGACCAGCAACCATAAATATTCAGAGGCATAAGGTCAGTGTGTTATTAGTCCCAATTATCCTGGACCGTAAGGAGGGCTTTGTGGTGCAGATAATTATTACCTGTTGAATGAGTACAGATCACCAGACCTGGTCAGGCCACTTCCTCACTCAGGACTATGTGTTTATAACATAAGATACGAACATTTAAAAGCAATGATACACATTATGAGAACTTGTTTGGTGTATGGTAAAATATGAGAGTTCATGTGTCTAGTTGCATTTACAGCCTTTAGAAACCCATGGACAACAAGATATTCAGCTGAAACCCAAAAAACTATTTAGGGGTACCCGAGACCACAGAAAAACAGCTGTGATAAAACGTCATCCTACTGTTTTTTTTATGTGCATTACTACCGCTTTAAAAAGGCAGGTCTGGCAGGCTTTAGGGAAATTCCCCCTATAGATCAGCATTCAGGTAAACCGCCTTGAGGTAGACATCCAATACTCCTGCAAACAAATGTACAAATAAGAGAGCACTGGATAGTGTAAAAACCAAACGCTAATTTATTAAGGTAAAATCACACTCACATATGTAAAATAAGAATGTGCATATCACCAAACAAATTCAGTAGGTAACAATGGCATCTAATCTATAGAGGGGAATTTACCTAAAGCCTGCCAGACCTGCCTTTAACTTGGGGGTCCTAGCCACATGTTAAGGGCACACCTGATCCCTTTTGGTGGTGGTTGGCCTTTGAGGTGAAGGGAGTTTGATGTGGCCCACACTTTGATCTGTGACAAGAAGAATCCTCGACATTATCTGGGGACTCTTTATTTGTTTTCACTTGGGACTATTCACTTAAATTGTGATGCTTATTATTTAGAGCCAAAACGTTGATTTATTACACTATAACATATTGATTTATTGCACAGGTTTATAGAAATTTGTGGTTGGGTTAAGTATACGTAGCATAGCACTTAAGATTTTTCCTTTTGTCTATTGTGACTTAGATAATAATCAGATACACATTTTATGACAAATTACTGCAGAAAAACAGTTAATTCTAGGGGGTTTACATACTTTTTAATTAGAATGGAGACTGTGAGCCAGACCTTCGCGTCCACATCAGTGCCTGACCTCACAAATGCGCTTCTGGAAGAATGGTCAAATATTCCCATAGACACACTCCTAAACCTTGTGGACAGCCTTCCCAGAAGAGTTGAAGCTGTTATAGCTGCAAAGGGTGGGCCAACTCAATATTGAACCCTATAGACTAAGACTGGGATGCCATTAAAGTTCATGTGTGTGTAAAGGCAGACGTCCGAATACTTTTAACAATATAGTGTCTATGTAAACAAGGCATATCTCAGTTCTGATGGGGGGGAAAGGGATGTATTCTGCAGCTCTGCAAAGCAGGGACTAGAATCAAGCTATTCCCCTGGTAAAAGCAGCACATGGTGTGCACAAAAACACTGGCTAGGCACACAGATAACCCTTTGATCGTCCTAGATGTTTAACCCCTTCCCAGCCAGTGTCATTAGTACAGTAACCGTTCATATTTTTTGGGGAAAAGGCGACACTAATACAGTGCTACACACTGACTGTATTAGTGTCGCTTTTTCCCGAGAAGTGTTAAAAGTGTCAGTTAGTGTCTGATTTTCACAGTCCTGCTATACATCGCCGATCGCCACCATTACTAGACACTTCTATACCGGGTCAATTCTGGCATTCCTCTCCTATATGGAAAAAACTTTTTTTGCCAAAAATTACTCAGAACCCTCAAACACGAGATTTACACCAAATTTTTTTGTATAGCGTGAAAGATGATGTTGCAGCGAGTAAATAGATAACCAACATGCCACGCTTTAAAATTGCTCACAGTCGTGGAATGGCGCCAAACTTCGGTACTTAAAAATCTCCATATGCGACGCTTTAAATTTTTTTTTTACAGGTTACCAATTTAAACTTAGTAAGTCTTGTGCTAGAATTATTTTTCTCACTCTAAAACTTGCGGCGATACCTCACATGAGGGTTCGAAAGCCATTTACATATGCGTGCGCAACGTACGTATGCGGTCACTTCTGCGTGTGAGCACAAGGAGGACAGAGGCTCTTTATTTTATTTCTATTTTTTACACAGTCCTTTTAATTTTCTTTTTTTTATGATCCCTTTTATTCCCATTACAAGAAATATAAACATTCTTTGCAATAGGAATAAGGCAGGACTGTTCCTCTTCATGGAGACATCTGGGGTCAACGAGACCCCAAATATCTCCTATACCCAGGAAAGCATGCGATCTTAAAAAAAAAAAAAAAAAAAAACGCCATCTCGGCTCTTAAGGAAAAAAAAATTGTCAATGTTTCCATCTGCCAGTGCCGGAAGTGACGTCATGACATCGCTTCCAGCCTCTCAGGGTCATAGAGATGGCCGGGGATCATCCAGTCCACAGCCAACACTGATAATCCAGCGCTTGATATTATAAATAGAAAGAAAGTGGAAGACAGGAAGAAAGTGAGGCCAGAACATATTGGCCCCATAAAGGATGATGAAGGGAAATTGGTTACAAAGGATAGAGATAAGGCAAAGGTCTTAAATGCATTCTTCTACTCTGTTTTCACAAAGGAAAGGGGGGTATAGTAACCAAGACTGTAAGGTTAATAACATGTCACAGGATGTACCCTCATGGCTAAGACATCAGAAATAGACTTGAAAAATCCAACATAAGTCACCAGGACCAGATGGCTTAAACCCTTAAGGAACTCAGTCAAGTGATAGCTAGACCATTGTTCATCATTTTTATGGACAGTTTACTGTCCGGAATGGTACTGGCTGATTGGAATCGCATTGGCTTTTCTCCAATTTAAAAAAAGGGCTGAGATATAACCATGGAAACTACAGGTCAGTCAGCCTAACATCGTTAGTATGCAAGCTAATTAAGGGAATAAGGGACTATATCCAAGATTTTAGTAACGAAAACGGTATCATTAGTGGTAATCAGCGGATTCATTAAGAATCGTTCTTGCCAGACCAATCTATTAACGTTCTATGAAGACGTAAGCTGCCATCAAGATAGAGGTAGGTCTGTGGATGTGGTGCATCTGGATTTTGCAAAGGCATTTGATACAGTTCCCCACAAACTTTTACAAACTAAGGTCTGTCGGCATGGACCATAGGGTGAGTACCCGGATTAAAAACTGGCTAATGGGGCAGGCCAAAGGGTGGTGATTAATAGCAAGCACTTTGTATAGTCTGGTGTAAGTGGGGTCCCCCAAGGATCTGCCCTGGGATCAATTCTGTTTAATGTATTCATAAACAATATAGAGGCTGGGATAAACAGCTCAATCTCAATTTTTGCGGATGATACAAAATATTGGCATGCATTAAAAAGGGGACTCACTTCGGAGATAAAAACTATAAATTTTCCCACTCTACAAGACTCTGGCCGGACCGCATCTTGAGTATGCCGTCCAGTTCTGGGCACCAGACCTCAAAAAGCATGTGCTGGAACTGGAAAGAGTTCAGAGAAGGGCAAAAAAGCTAATAAAAGGGACTGGAGGAATGACTACAAGCATTAAACGAATTCTCTCTGGAGAGGAGATGCTTGAGAGGGGATATAATAGCAATGTAAAAATACTGTACTGGTGACCCTAGCAAAGGAAAAAAACTTTTCTGTGAAAAGCAAATTAAAAAGACATGCAGCTATTTACTGAAATTGGAAGAGGAGTGGTTTAACCTCTAACTGTTGTGAAGGACTAGCATCAAAAGGTAGAGCTTGAAGGACACCGCCACTCGCTGGGTCTTCTTTTTGAGGGCTTCATTTGCCTATTTTTATTAAAAGAAGTTCAAACGAAATCAAAGGTTTCCCTTCCAGGGGTTTCAACACTCCTTTTCATCAATAACATGACATTCAGCCTCCTGGCTTATACATACAGCAGTGTTGCTCAGGCCTTCCACTTCAGGCTCTTGTCTGTCTCCTACAGACTATTGGCAACACCGTCCATTTAGATAGCAGCCCATTACTGCTCTGACCCTCAGATCTGGGTCTCTGGCTTCCAGTGTGCAGACAACCACTCTCTGGCTTCTCCAGTGCACACTTGCACTCTATGGCTTCTCCAGTGCACACCTGCACTCGTCGGGAGGGTGGAGCCCAGAACCATGGTCAGGTGTCTACAAATAGGCCAGCACACACCTGACCAGTCAGTGGGCTGGTAAATCTCAAAATCTGGACCCAGGACTGGGGATTTCATCCCACCCGGATCTCTAAGAAATCCCCGGGCTCCAGGTCCCAAAGTGGACTTTATTAAAAGAATGAGAAAACAGAAACGCCAGTTTCCTCTGTACATTATAAACTCCCTGGAGCCCCTCAACCTGTCCAGTTGAGAATTCTGGGTCACTCTACACTGGTGGGGTACCACACTACCACACTGTGTAGAGGTTTCTTTACTGCCAGAGCGGTAAGGATGTGGAATTCTCTGCCACAAGCAGTGGTATCAGCAGGGAGCGTCAATAGTTTAAAAAATAGGATTTTTTACTCACCGTAAAATCCTTTTCTCTGAGTCCATGGACCGACACAGCTTCTCTATTGACAAAGTGGGTATTATCCGTTAATTAGGAGTGACTAGGCAGAAAAACTTGTAAAAAGTGTTGCATCACACCTTCTACAGAACCGCCCAGGGGGCGGACCCTCCGGGTATAACCTCTCAGTCTGCATCTTCGCAGATCAGTTCGTCAAAAAGCAGTACAAACTTAAAAAGGAGGGGTGGGTGTGTCGGTCCATGGACTCAGAGAAAAGGATTTTACGGTGAGTAAAAAATCCTATTTACTCTTTCGTCCATGGACCGACACAGCTTCTCTATTGACAAAGTGGGACGTCCCAAGGCAGTGTCAGAGAAAAAACGAGGGGTGGTAACAGCATAAAAATAAACTTCACCCCAAACACAAAACAGCACTCCTCCAACGGAGGAGTTGCAACTCTAAACAGCCGCTTGCAAAACTTTGCGGCCGAAAGAGGCATCCGAAGATGCACCTACATCGACCTTGTAGAATTTTGTGAAAGTGTGAGCGGACGACCAAGTCGCCGCTTTACATAATTGGGAAACAGACGCTTGATATCGGAAAGCCCAAGAGGCACCTATTGCCCTGGTCGAATGCGCTGTGACCGGGAAGGGGGGCGCTTGACCCTTTAAGGCGTAAGCCTGGATTACTATTTGTCGGATCCACCTAGATATGGTGGCCGACTAGACTGCTTGGCCCTTCTTGGGACCATCCACCGAAACAAACAGCGAGTCTGACTTCCGGAACCGGGAAGTAGCAGATAGGTATACTCTCAAAGCTCGGACAATGTCCAAGGAATGCAACGCCGACTCCTTAGGATTCGACGGCTGAGAAAACAAGGATGTTAGTACAATGTCTTCATTGAGATAAAAAGCCGAAACGACTTTTGAAAGGAAGGCTGCGGCCGCAGCACCACCTTATCCTTGTGGAAAATCAAATAGGGAGCCTTGCAGGACAAGGCTGCCAGCTCAGAGACTCGTCTAACTGACGTAACAGCCACCAAAAAGACCACTTTGAGAAAGTGTCAACAGGGGAATATCTCTAATATTCTCAAACGGTGCCTTCTGAAGCACCGAGAGGACCAGGTTCAAGTCCCACGGAAGTAACGGGGGACGGACCGGAGGGGCCACATGTCGAACCCCCTGCACAAATGTACTCACGAGAGAGTGAGCCGCCAGGGGTCGCTGAAAAAAGACAGCCAGGGCAGATATCTGTCCCTTAATCGTACTTAGGGCAAGCCTTTGGTCCACCCCATGCTGTAAAACCAGCAGGATTCTGGAAACCAAATAAGTACGCGGATGCCATTTAATTTCCTCACACATGGAGATGTGGGCCTTCCAAGTGTGGTGATAAACCTTCCTAGAGGACGGTTTCCGAGCACTTCTCATAGTAGAGATTACTGAATCTAACAGGCCCCGGTCTCTCAGTACCTGGTTCTCAATAGCCATGCCGTTAAAGCCAGTGACCGTAAAGCAGGATGGAGTATGGGACCTTGCGATAGCAGGTCCTTCCGTAGTGGTAGGCGCCAGGGGACGTCTGCTACCAGACGTACTAGATCGGCGTACCAAGGACGCTGAGACCAATCTGGAGCGATTAGGATCATTGGAATTCCCTCTGCCTCCACTCTGCGGAGCAGAAGAGGAAGAAGCCTTAAGGGAGGGAAGGCATAGATTAGCCGATACTGACCCCACGATGCTACCAACGCGTCCGTTGCGTCTGCCCATGGGTCTCTTGACCGGGCCACAAATCTCAATACCTTCCGATTGAGTCGGGAAGCCAGAAGATCTACATCTGGTGTGCCCCATCTTTGGCAGAGGAGTTGGAACACCTCCGGGTGTAAGGACCATTCTCCCTGGTCCAGCATCTGGCGGCTCAGGTAGTCCGCCTGCCCGTTTTCCACGCCCGGAATGTACACGGCCGATAGTGCCGGTACGCTCTTCTCTGCCCACTTCAGGATGTGAGCAACCTCCGATGCTGCAGCTGAGCTTCTTGTTCCTCCTTGATGATTGACATATGCCACCGCTGTGGCGTTGTCTGACTGGATCCTGAATGGACGCCCTTGCAGCCTCTGAGACCATTTGAAGAGGCACAGCTTGATCGCCCGGATCTCCAGGACATTGATCGGCAGGAGGGCTTCCTCTGGGGTCCAGCGACCTTGCGCCGACTGGACACCCCAGATTCCCTCCCAACCTGTAAGGCTGGCGTCCGTCGTGATCACTATCCACTAAACCGGAAGAAATGACTTCCCGGCCATTAGAGCCGTTGCTGTCAGCCACCATACCAGGGATCTTCTGACTAGGTGGCTCACTCGGATTTGATAATTCAGAGATGAAGGGCATCTGTTCCATCTGGACAGAACTTCCTTCTGTAACACTCGAGTGTGGTATTGAACATATGGGACCGCCTCGAAGGAGGCTACCATGAGGCCCAACACTCGCATGCAAAAACGGAGTGACGACCAATTCCTGGAAGTCAGCTGCCGTACTGCAGCCCGGAGGGTCTGCAACTTCTCCACAGGGAGGAATACCTTTGCCTCTGAGGAATTCAGAATCAACCCCAGGTACACTAGGCGTTGAGTGGGCACCAATACTGACTTTTGCGTGTTTAGTATCCAACCACGGTCTCGAAGAGTCTGACAGGTAATGGACACGCTTACCTCTAATTCTGAGCTTGAAGGGGCCTTCAGCAGAAGGTCGTCCAAGTAGCCTGTGATAGCGATACCCCGCAGTCTTAGAAGTGCCAGAATCGGAGCGAGCACCTTGGTGAACGTCCTGGGTGCTGAGGCAAGGCCCAACGGGAGGGCCACAAACTGTTAGTGGTCCTTCCCGATAGCAAATCGCAGAAACCTCTGGTGTCTGGAGTATATGGGGACATGCAGGTATGCGTCCTTGATGTCCAAGGAGGCCAGAAAGTCCCCCGGATGGAGAGCCGTGACTACAGATCGAACCGACTCCATCCGAAATCTTTGTACCTTCACAAAGCAATTGAGGGCTCTGAGATCCAAGCTTGGACGAACCCCCTCCTTCGGCACAAAGAACAGATTTGAGTAAAAACCCCGTTCCAGTAGACCCTGGACCGCCCTATACAGGGCCTCCCGACGGGTCAGTAGTAGCTGGAGATTGGAGGTGTTGAATCTGTACGGTGGACAAGAGAGAAACTATCTTGTAGCCTGAGGAGATTACTTTGCAAACCCACCTGTCAGAGATTAGAGCTGTCCACTGAGTCGCGAATTTTGCGAAGACGTCCCCCCACCCGAGATCTGGGTGGGGGTGGACCTTCATGCGGACGCAAATTTGTCCGCAGGCTTATTGGGTATGCGGGACCAAGGACGCTTTTGTCCTTGGGCAGGCGCTTTATCGGCCTGGGGTCTTTTCCCTGTCGCCCTAGGGGGACGAAAAAACCGCTTGCGTGCAGTAAAGGAGGGCCCTCGCCCCTTGGCATGGCACCTTACCCTTGCTAATTTGGGGTAGCAAAGTGCTTTTACTTCCTGTGGCATCCTTGATGATGTCATCCAGAGAAGCCCCAAAAAGTCTGTCGCCCTTAAAAGGCAGATCCAACAGGGCTTTCTTGGAAGTCTGGTCCGCAGACCAGCCTTTTAGCCAGATCAGGCGGCGTCTTGCTACTGCATAAACTGAAGTTTTAGACAGCAGGGGAATAGTATTCATGTCTGACTCGCATACAAACCTAAGGCCCTGGACCAACTGGTCGGCCAATGTTCTCTCATCAGGAGGAGCATCTCGCTCCTTAACCCCTGGAGTAGCAATCTTGCCCATTCAGTAAGTGTGTGAGACACTAGGGCCCCCGCCAATGCCGGGCGTACTGCCGAGCCTACCACTGAGTATAGGTAGCAAGCGAGTGCTTCAGCCTTCTTATCCACAGGGTCCTTGAAAACAGGAGCCCCTTCTACAGGAATTGTGGTGGCTCTATTAAGTCTGGACACCGGAGGGTCCACTATAGGGGGAGAGGTCCATTTCTTCAGAAAACTCTCCTCAAAGGGGTACCGTACCGCAAACCTCTTTGGGGCTGTAAAGACCCTCACTGGGTTCTCCCATTCCTTGTATAAGAGTTTATCAAAAGACACACAAGGGAACACCTTAGCAGTGCGGGCAGGTCTATGAAACCCAAGTGGACCGGAGTCTCTGCTGCTTCTGCAGTATTTTCCAACTTTAGCATATCCCGCACTGTAGTAATAAGGTCAGATACCAAAGCCGTCTCGCGTACTGACCTGGACCTGGAGTCATCCTCACTGTCCGGTCACGGTCTGCAGTCTCTGATGCGTCAGAATCTGGGCCCCGAGCCGTAGCTGGACCTGGTTCTGCATCAGAATTATCCCCAGAAGCTTGCAGGTGACGGGGCGTTTACTACCCCCTGTATTCCCGTGTGCTGCTTCCACCCTGGCAGCAAACGCCTCTAGAATTGCCGTCATAGCGTTCATAGACACCTCAGGGGCACCAGCTGCTAAATCTGGTGTTTCAGGGGAGAAGACATCTGGCTCAGATGCCATGCTGACCACACGCTGACACTCACAGGGCTCCAGGCAAGATATCAATAGGCCACCCTCCTGTGCTGCAGAGAGGCTGGGTCACCCAGAGGACTCACCACCCTGGATAGGTACTGCTATGCTGCCGTGTGCTGCGCCTGTGATGCTGTCCCTCTGCTGCTGTGTCAGTCTGCTTCTTATATCAGCATTTCCTGTGTGAATTTTCGCACCAGTGTAATGCACCCTAGAGGCCGGAGGCTCTCGCAAAATGGTTGCCAAAAACGTCTGTATGGAAGATAATGTGGGCTCTAAGAAAATGGCCGCCGACCGAAGATAGGGGTCAAGCAGCCATAGGCCACAAAAAGATGGCAGCCGAATGGCAATATATGCATACAGGGTGGACAAACATGGCCGCCGATCAGCTGATAGGGGCCAGTGGGTGTGGCCGAACCACAGGAAGATGGCTGCCGGGCAGTCACAAGAGGCTGAACTCGGCATGGACCACCTCAAAATGGCCGCCGACAGCATGGAGGAGGAAGCACACAAACACAGGTAAGCAGAAATGACATTTCTTTTAAATGTTAGTTACAGCCAGCCCCGCTCCAGTGGAACCCCCTAGGTGACCCCCAGCACCCAGCAACCTTTAGCTAGAAGCCCAGGGAGGAGGGAAAGGCAGGGAGAGAGGGAAGAAAGGGGCCACAACCACTTACTTGATCTCTCCAGGAATGTCCAGCTAAATCACCCAGCCGAGGCAGGGGAGTTTTACTTACCTATCCCTGCATGTATTCTGCTGGAAGACATTCCAAACAGGTCCTCGTCCGCGCACGGAAGGTGACTGTTGGCCAGGCATGCTGTGATTGGACCCAAGGGGACGATCATATGTATGCCCTGGAGCGTGACGCTCACCGGACAGGCTGCTGCGACTCGGCCGCAAGGTCAGCCGAAGCTGAGCGGTCCGATGCAAGCCTTGGAGCGTAAGCTCACCGGCCAGGCTGCTGCGACTTGGCCGTAAGGTCAGCCGAAGCTGAGCGGTCCAATGCAGGCCCTGGAGCGTAGGCTCACCGGCCACCCGTGGAGCGACGGGCATGTCGTGGAAAACCCAGCGCGTAGCTAGGGTCGGCACACGCTCTATGCCCGAAACTGGGGAGACTACAAGGATCGAGGATCCAGCCTGTCACCCAGTCGGCAGTTGATCGAAGATCGCAGGAAACAAAAATGTAGCAAAAAAATATATATCTTTTTCCCCCGGACCAATGGGCCCGAAGGGAGCCATGTCCTACTCCTTGCTAGACAGAAAAAAACTGATATGCTAAGATGCAGACTGAGAGGTTATACCCGGAGGGTCCGCCCCCTGGTCGGTACTGTAGAAGGTGTGATGCAACACTTTTTACAAGTTTTTCTGCCTAGTCACTCCTAATTAACGGATAATACCCACTTTGTCAATAGAGAAGCTGTGTCGGTCCATGGACGAAAGAGTAAATAACTTTTAGATGGGCACCCTAACGATCACAACATACATACAATGTACTAATGACAAACACATGCATACACACAACACAGGTTGAAATGGATGGACTGGAGTCTTATCAACCGTACCAACTACAGGTCGTCATTTGACGTCCTATGGGCGGGAAGTGGCTAGTATAAAAAAAAAATTCAAAGATTTAAAATTGTATAAATAGATCTCATGTAAACCAGGATTTTTTTTTTACCAAAAACATGTAGCAGAATACATATTGGCCAAAATCTATGAAGACTTTTTTTTTTTCAAAAATTGTTGGTCTTTTTTTTTTTTTCTTGGGGCAAAAAATATAAACTGAAGTGGTGATCAAATACCACCAAAAAAAGGGCTATTTATGGGAAAAATATGAAAAAAATTTTTGGGTACAGTGTCGGAAAATGCAATTGTCAGTTAAAATAACTGTGCCAGATCGCAAAAAATGGCCTTGTCATTAAGGGGGGTAAATATTCCAGAGGTCAAGTGGATAAAGGCATTCTACACAAAATCCCCCAGTAAAAAAGTTTCTTTTGAGCAATGGAGGAAAGCAAACCGTAATTTGTTAATTTAAAGCACTGACACCGTAATATTAATCAAACTCAATTGTACATTAGATGGTTAGCTATGTATTCTTTTTGCTACTGTCTATATTTTGTATAGACATTCCCTTGCAATATACGATTTACAAAAATCATCATAATAATGGTTGTGGTCTTCTCAAAAGAAAAAAACAGAAAAAAAAGCACAAACATAGTTGACCAAGACAGTTTACAATTTATTTAGGCAAGCTTTGATTTGCTTCTTTTTTTGCTTTATAGGTCACCGGGTGGAGAAATATTTGTAGGGATGCGTGTAGTGGTGGGGGGGGGGGGAATGTGTTGTGTTTGCCATGTTGATGACAAATGGAAAAAAAAACCTCTACGGATACATATATGAGGAGACATGCAATGCCCATGTTTTTATGTGAAATTATATTTTAAGGCTTGTTTTCATGGTCTTATCCAACTGAATATGGTATAGACAGACAATATCGAAGTATCGCTGAGCCACCAATACAATCACTGAGCCATTGAATAGTTGAGATGTAAAATAACTGAGATGTGTTTTTAATAATGGTCTAGTTTAAAAGGTATGAACTTTGTTTGACTACACTAGCAGTACAATTAGTAACAGTAGCAATACATAAAAATTATCTTTCAGTCATTCTCATTCTTTGCAGAGCTAGAGACAAGAAAGCAGTGCAGACAAACGTTATCTCTATACATTTCTGGCACCCACTAATCGCTAGGATGGATGTGTATATGATAG
Organism: Rana muscosa; assembly: GCA_029206835.1. Taxonomy (NCBI): domain Eukaryota; kingdom Metazoa; phylum Chordata; class Amphibia; order Anura; family Ranidae; genus Rana; species Rana muscosa. The sequence goes on along the minus strand of CM055116.1, from coordinate 310,408,283 downwards.
AAAGAACATCACTAGCATGGGAACCAACATGCACACCTTGGCTACAACAGCCCCTCTTCTGGAAGTATTTCAATGGGACGGCCTTCAGTTAGCTGTTAGTGTATACTTTCCAGCTATAGCTGGATAGATGATAATCCTCAAGATATGAGGAGAGTTTTGATTTCTGACAAAGCATTCCAGAGATAAATGCAGGATCAGAGGGATGCTTTGAAATTCCCAGGGACAACCCACTGGTGAAAAAAGATACACGAGAAGCACTTAAAGATGATGGGTCTTTGTGTACAGACTGTGAAGCAGTTGGGACTGTCACTGCTTCAAATGCCAAATATGAAACCGAGCATCACATGCACACAAAGTCATGAGTATACTATAACTATACATTACAGGACCCCTTAAAAACAAATACAGACACCTCAGATTTCCAACCTCAGTCTTTAAAAGTAAAGACACTACAAAGATCTGTGCCATATTATAACACCAAGTACCACTGAAGATTATAAATACAGAGTGTCCCTAAACAGGCACAAGCAATGTACCTCAAGTGAAAAATAATATTGAAAATCATAATATTCCTCATATACCCTTTAAAATCTGTTCTTTAATACATCATTAAAGTATGATTGTACAATTCATAAAATATACATAAAAAAAAAAAACATTGAAAACATTACATTTTGCTTGTACCAATGCAGATTCAATTATGGTGTGTATATCAAAGCCCATGGAAAACCCATAAAGTTTAACAATGTGGTTAATTGTAATGAAGTTGCACAATGTTTTGTAGTGATGTTCATCAGCAGGATTTTTTTGTGTGAGCCTAATGCCTCATACACACGACTGTTTTTTCAGATGGGAAAACTGCTACGAGAGCTTTTGCCAGGGAATTCCGGCCGTGTGTATGCTCCATCGCAGTTTTTCCGACGGTAAAACTGCCGGACAAAAAAAAAAAAAAAAAGAGAGTAGGATCTCTTTTTTCCCCCCGTCAGGAAAAAATCCTGGTGGGAAAACCGTTCGTCTGTATGCTTTTCCGAGGGGCAAAAAACTTGCATGTTTGGAAACAAATCGACGCATGCTCAGAAGCATAGAACTTAATTTTCTCGGCTCTTCGTAGTCTTTTACGTCACTGCGTTCTTGCCAGTCAAAAGTTCACGGACTTTGTGTGACTGTGTGTATGCAAGGCAGGCTTGACAGGAATTCCGTCGGGAAAATCGTCGGTTTTTTATCCGACGGAAAAAACGGTTGTGTGTACTAGGCATTACAGCTATGAGAGTTTCCCAGTCTCTTTCCTCCAGTGTATCCTTTAACTGTCCATGTCCACACACTAGAGCACATATTCTCCGCTTTACCCTTTGGCCTGTGCCACTTTTTGGTGGATGTGGGGTCCCTTTTTTTGGGGTTGGGATTATGGGGTGTGTGGCTGTGTGCAAGTCAACCATGGACCTATATTCATAGCAGCTGTCCCCCTCCTTTTTGATGGGTTCCTGGGCTTGAACCTGGGGAGGGGTTTCCTGCTCCATGGTCTGGCCTAGAACAGTTTTGCATTTCTGCAGAAGTGTTTTCCACCTGACTTCCGGGCGCAAGTGATGGTTGTAGCTCAGAAAGTTTGTACATTGTGAGTAAATATGGGACAGAAGGCTAGAGGATTTTTTACATTCTTCTGACGTTGGTAAAGCGGTGAGTGTTTTTTTTTTTTTATTGGTTGCCACAGATCCATGACATTTATTTTTAAGGAGTATACATTGGGAAAATGTTATTTTATGCGTTTCCGACACGGTGTATGGCTGGTATTGGTTCTCCAGTATATATAAAGGGCTATTTGACTCACTGGTCATATAGGAATGTTTAGGGATTCGGGGCCTACATTTTTTGAACCAGAAGTGTAGGCATAAGATTTAATTTATAAAAGTGTTTAAGAATACTTTGGTACTATAAATAAGGCTTTATATGGATCATCTTTGCCTGGATATTTAAAATCCCTCCATGGGCTGGTTAGCCCATTTCAACACCAGAGTGCGGTAATCTATTTTTGTGGGTCACCTATATATTTGCTGACAATTTACCTGTAAGTATCTATATTGCGTATTACATCTATATTCCATGTATACTTTATACCTGTATATGATATACTACATATATAATCCAATGTGTTATTAGTAGTGAGTATAGGTTTCATAGGTTTGTATTGCAGATAACTCTACAGAACTTGTACATATCAATGACCCGATCCTGAGGAAGTGCAATTAGATCATGAAACACATCAAATCATGGAATTTGATATATGCATCACTGTTGAATCTGCATTGGTACAAACCAAAAATTATTGTTGGTGAAGTCAATACGTTATTGAATATTTTATGAATTGTACAGTTGATATTTTTAATGATGTATTAAAAACAGGGCTAGAGTAAAAAGAGGAACTATGTTTTTAAAATATGGCTTTCCACCTGAAGTACTTTTAAGTCCCTTGGCTGTGACTGTTTAGTGGCACCCTGTATCTATATAATCTTTAGGATTGTACCCCTTTATGAAATGAGTTAATTAATATGAGAGTTGCACTTTGTTTTTTTCCCTTCAATGATTTAGGACTGATGAATATTCATTTCATCGATAACAATATGCTAGAGGAAGCTATAATGCACATAAAGTCTTCATCTAACCAAATTATTTGCCAATTGCTCCAGCTTCCAGGATCAATAGCTAGCCAGACTGTACCAGGCCCAATAGCAGGCCTATGGTCTGCAATATTTACACAAGGGTGGTCCAGTCACACGGGTGTGCTGATTAGGTCTGCCTATCAGTTTTTCAGACGGACCTGATCAGAAGCTCTACGCAAGTCTTTGGGGCAAAAGGATGTATACAGATATGCATCTGTTTACATCTGATTACCTTAACCACTTGTCCACCGCCCACTGTCAATTGACGGCGGGCGGAGGATACTCTCGTTCTGGGAGGACGTCATATGACGTCCTCCCTTTAAAACCAGCTAGAAGGCGTGTGCTCGCCGCCAGCGGCGCGCGCCCCCCGCGTTCACAAGGCCCCGGTGCGCGTGCCGGCGGCCGCGATTGCCGCCGGGCACCCGCGATTGCCCAGGAAACGAGCAGGAAAGTGGGTCTCTGTGTGTAAACACAGAGATCCACGTCCTGTGAGGGAGAGGAGGCTGATGGTGTGTCCCTTGTACATAGGGACAACCATCAGTCACCTCCCCCAGTCAGTCCCCTCCCCCCACAGTAAGAACACATTGAGGGAACATATTTAACCCCTTCCCGCCCCCTAGTGGTTAACCCCTTCCCTGCCAATCACATTTATACAGTAATCAATGCATTTTTATAGCAGGGATCGCTGTATAAACGTGAATGGTCCCAAAAATGTGTCAAAAGTGTCCGATGTGTCCGCCGCAATATCGCAGTCACAATAAAAAAAATCGCAGATCGCCGCCATTACTAATAAAAAAATAAAAATGCTATAAATCTATCCCCTATTTTGTACACGCTATAACTTTTGCGCAAACCAATCAATACGCGCTTATTGCGATTTTTTTTTTTAACCAAAATATGTAGAAGAATACGTATCGGCCTAAACTGAGGAAAATTTTATAAAAAAAAAAAAAAAAATGGGTATTTATTATAGCAAAAAGTAAAAAAGTTTTTTTTTCCAAACTGGACGCTCTTCTTTTGTTTATAGCGCAAAAAATAAAAACCGCAGGAGGTGATCAAATACCACCAAAAGAAAGCTCTATTTGTGGGAAAAAAAGGACACAAATTTTGTTTGGGAGCCACGTCGCACGACCGCGCAATTGTCATTCAAAGTGTGACAGCGCTGAAAGCTGAAAAATGGCTTGGGCAGGAAGGGGGTTTTCGTGCACAGTAGGGAGGTGGTTAACCACTTAACGACCGCCCACCGCCGATTTACGTCGGCAGAATGGCACGGACAGGCAGAATCACGTAGATCTACGTGATCGCCTTTGTGCAGTTGGGGGGTCCATCCGGACCCCCCTTCACTGCAGTGAGCGGCCGTTAAGTGTTCGGGAGCGATCAGGCATGAGGGGGCGGCCGCTCGATTCCGCCCCCCCCCCTCGCGATCGCTCCCGGCCAATGAAATTGCTTCCTCCGCCATGTGATGTAAACAAGGCTGGAGGAAGTGATGTCATCTCCCTCGCCGCGGTCTTTTCGTTCCCGGCGCCGAGGAGTGAAGACAGAGGTTAGTGCTCTAACAGTCCACTGACACGTAGGTACACATAGGCACACAAATCACCCCCCAGTCACCCCCAGATCACCCCCCAGGTCACCCCAAAGCCCCCAATCACAGTGTCACTGATTGCAGTGATCATTTATTTTACTGATCACTGCATTTAGTGTCATCTGTGATTGTAAAAAGTTGCAGGGCAGTTAGGATTAGGCCCCTTTAGGTCCAGGGTAGCCCCCTAACCCCCCCTAATAAAGGTTTAACCCCTTGATCACCCCCAAGGTAACCCTTTCACCCCCTAACTTCAGCGTCACTAAGCGATTGTTTTTCCGATCGCTGTATTCGTGTCGCTGGTGTTTTAGATAGGCAGTTATTTTTTTTTTAGGTTCGCCGCAGGTTTTTATTGGTGTCAGGTACCCCCATATATTATTTTAACCCCCTGATTGCCCCTAGAGTTAACCCTTTCACCAGTGATCGCCGTATAAGCGTCACTGGTGTCACTGGTTAGCCAGTAAGTTATTTAGTTATTTAGGTTACCCGTCAGGTTTTTATATAGTGTCAGGTACCCCCATATTTAACCTAATAAAGGTTTTAACCCCCTGATTGCCCCTAGTTAACCCTTTCACCAGTGATCACCATATAAAGGTTACGGGTGACGCTGGTTGATTAGTTTGCTTTTTATAGCATCAGGGCACCCGCCGTATATAACCCAATAAAGGTTTAACCCCCCTGATCGCCCGGCGGGTGAGATCAATTAGGTTTTAGCGCCAGAGAGGGTCTGCGTCGCCCCAGGCAGTGTTAGGTTAGTGCCAGTAACGCTAACACCCACGCGCAAAGCATACACCCCCCTTAGTGGTATAGTATCTGATCAGATCTATACTAGCGTCCCCAGCGGTTTAGGGTTCCCAAAAACGCAGTGTTAGCGGGATCAGCCCAGATACCTGCTAGCGCCTGCGTTTAGCCCCTCCGCCCAGCCCAGCCCAGCCCACCCAAGTGCAGTATCGATCGATCACTGTCACTTACCAAACACAACACACATAACTGCAGCGTTCGCAGAGACAGGCCTGATCCCTGCGATCGCTAACAGTTTTTTTGTAGCGTTTGATATATTTGCTGACGACAGTCAGGTGCTTTTTTTCCTGTGAATCTTACTAGTGTACCCCTAAATTTAGAGCCCAAAATGGCAAGACGAAGGTACACTAGTAAAGAGGCCTACGAGATTCTGAGCATGACAGATAGTGAAGAGGAGGTCACGTATCTGTCAGATTCAGGCTCAGAATATCTTCCCGTAGAAGACAGTGACGTCAGCGGCCCCACGTCAGATAGCTCTGACGACGAAGTTGAGGTCCCTGCTAAGGTTAGGCGTACCCGATCCCGATCTTCTGAGGTTGTTGAGGAGCAAGAACCGCAGGTCTCTCGTATCATGGAGCAGAGTAGTACTAGCGCCGCTATTCCTTCTGGTGAACTGGCAAGCACCAGCGGCCTAGTACAGCCTGGACGTACATCCAGCACTGCAGTAACACTTGGTGACGTGGCGAGTCCCATAAGTGCAGTTCAAGCTGGCGAGGTGGCAAGCACAAGTAGTGTCCCACTGCCACCAAGAAGACAAAGGCAGGCCCGTCGTGCCCATACTGCCCTTCCTGCAGAATTCGCCTATCCTGATTGGGTCCCCACCACTTCTGCAGAACCCGTACTTCCCCCATTCACTGCCCAACCCGGTATTCAGGTGGAAACAGCTGATTTTATTCCAATTGATTTTTATTCGCTGTTTTTCACGGAAGATCTCTATAGATCTATTGTGGACCAGAGTAATTTATATGCTGGTCAATTTATCGCCGCTAACCCCCAGTTGCCTAAAATTGCCAGAAATTGGAAACCAATTACGGTTTCCGAATTTAAGACCTTTCTGGGCCTTTCCCTCAACATGGGCACACATAAATTTCCGTCATTGCGTGCTTATTGGTCCACGCACCCAATTGACCACATGCCCGTGTTCTCTGCCTCCATGTCCAGGGCACGATACGAGCAGATTTTGCGGTTCATGCACTTCAACGACAATGAACTTTGTCGTCCACGTGGGGACCCAGAATACGACCGGCTCTATAAAATTCGGCCCCTCATAAACCACTTCAACGAACGTTTTGCAGCCTTGTTTACTCCCGATCAAGTTGTCTGCGTTGATGAGTCCCTGATTAAATTTTCTGGCCGCTTGTCTTTCAAGCAGTACCTTCCCAGCAAGCGTGCCAGATACGGGGTCAAGCTCTACAAGTTCTGTGACAGGGCAACAGGCTATGTAGTGAACTTTACGGTTTATGAGGGAAAAGACAGTCAGATTGAGTCGGTCAACTGCCCGGATTACATAGGGAGCGCTGGCAAGATAGTGTGGAACTTGGTGTCACCCTTATTCGGAAAGGGGTACCACTTGTATGTGGACAATTATTACACGAGCGTGCCACTGTTTAGTCACTTGTTTGATCATCAGATTGGAGCATGTGGCACCGTGCGACCTAATCGCCGGGGCTTTCCCCAGCGGCTTGTAGATGCCCGTCTTAGGCTGGGGGAGAGAGCCTGCTTGAAGTGTAATAACTTGCTCGCTATGAAGTGGAGGGACAATAAGAATGTTTTCCTTCTTACCTCCCTTCATGCAGACACGACAGTCCAAATTCTTACGGCGACTGGTGTTGTGGAGAAACCCCTCTGTGTCCACGAATATAACCAAAATATGGGAGGGGTGGACCTCAACGACCAGTTGATGGCGCCGTATCTAATTGACCGTAAGGCGAGACGCTGGTACAAAAAAGTGTCTCTATCATTATTCCAATTGGCTTTGCTGAACGCTCATGTGCTATACAGAGCTTCAGGCGGGACGTTATCTCTTCTAAAATTCCAGAATGAGATAGTCACAGAACTCCTGTATCCAGGCGGTTCTGCACCTCACCATCCCCAACCAAATGCAGTAAGCCGGCTGCATGAGAGGCATTATTCGTATGTCCTCCCGAGTACCCCTACCCAAAGCCACCCCCAAAAAAGATGTCGTGTCTGTAGCAAGCGCGGATTTAGGCGTGACACCCGTAGTTTTTGTCCACTCTGTCCTGACAAGCCTGGTCTTTGCCAAGGTGAATGTTTTGAACGCTACCACTCAAAAGTGAAGTTTTAGCGTAGGGTACAGCATTTCACAGACAAGGACACACTTACACAGGGTCTCCCAAGATGCCATTACATTTTGAGAGACCCGAACCATTACAGTTGTAAAGTTACAAAAAAAAGTGTAAAAAAGAAAAAAAAAACGTAAAAAACAAAACACAAAAAAAAATATAAAATAAAAAAAACCAAAAATAGTTGTCGTTTTATTGTTGTCTCTCTCTCTATTTTCTCTCTATTGTTCTGCTCTTTTTTACTGTATTCTATTCTGCAATGTTTTATCATGCTTGCTTTTCAGGTATGTAATTTTTTGTTTTCAGGTGCGCCATTCAACTGCAGCGCGGAATTATTTATCTTGACAGCAACAGCGTTTGCTCCCACGATACATAAAGCCGTGACTCCAGTGCTGTAGGAGGTGATTTCACCACCACAGTTAAAATAAAGAGCATATATGCCGAAGCATGGGGGCAGCAGGGGCGGAGGAGCGACTTTGCTCCTAATGCCGCGTACATACGGTCGAAATTCCGACCGTGTGTACGCGGCATAACTTTTTTGCGGGAGGATGCCCCCATGCTTCGGCATATATATATTTTAGGCACAGGTTGCGTTAAAACATTTTTTTATTTTTTACTAGGTTTTGTTTTGGTATTTGCTTTGCAGGTATGGCATGGTAAGGTCTTACTGTTGTACTGTAATGTTACTTTGTTTTAATGTTAACCACCATTTGCTTAGCAGGTACGCCATTCAGTTGCAGCGCGGATCTATTTATCTTGACAGCAACAGCGTTTGCTCCCACGATACATAAAGCCGTGACTCCAACGCTGTAGGAGGTGATTTCACCACCACAGTTAAAAAAAAGAGCATATATGCCGAAGCATGGGGGCAGCAGGGGCTGAGGAGCGATTTTGCTCCTAATGCCGCGTATATACGGTCGAAATTCCAACGGAGGCTTGCCCGTGGAAAAGTCCGACCGTGTGTACGCGGCATAACCTTTTTATGCCGCGTACATACGGTCGAAATTCCGACGAAGGCTTGACCGTGTGTACGCGGCATAACTTTTTTGCGGGAGGATGCCCCCATGCTTCGGCATATATGCCCATCATTAGAAGTGGGTGGATGAAGGGAGGTATTCTAATGGTGGGCATACCCACCAATCAATCTCTTTTTTTCGTTCAGCCAATAGGCTGTATGAAAAAAAGATTACAATACATGTCCAACAAGGACCAGCAACGTACTGGTATGTTGCTGGACTTTGAATGTTTATACCAGAATGATGCCTGCGGGTTTAGGTATCATCTTGGTATCATTCTTTTCAGCCAGCAGCCGGCTTTCATGTAAAAGCAATTCTAGCAGATAATTAGCCTCTAGACTGCTTTTACAAGCAGTGGGAGGGAATGTCCCCCCCCCCCGGATATAAAAAGCGCCATTGGGAAATTGGGAAAGCATTTTATCACACCGATCTTGGTGTGGTCAGATGCTTTGAGGGCAGAGGAAAGATCTAGGGTCTAACCCCCCAATTTTTTTCAAAAAAAGAGTACCTGTCACTACTTATTGCTATCATAGGGGATATTTACATTCCCTGAGATAACGATAAAAATGGTAAAAAAATAAAATATGGAAGGCACAGTTTAAAAATAAAATAAAAAAGCCAAATAAATAATAATAAAAAAAAAAAAGCACCGCTGTCCCCCCCCTGCTCTTGCGCAAAGGCGAACGCAAGCGTCGGTCTAGCGTCATATGTAAACAGCAATTGCATCATGCATGTGAGGTATCACCGCGAAGGTCAGATCGAGGGCAGTCATTTTAGCAGTAGACCTCCTCTGTAAATCTAACGTGGTAACCTGTAAAGGCTTTTAAATGCTTTTAAAAATGAATGTAGTTTGTCGCCGCTGCGCGTTTGTGCGCAATTTTAAAGCATGTCGTGTTTGGTATCCATGTACTCGGCCTATGATCATCTTTTTTATTTCATCAAACATTTGGGCAATATAGTGTTTTTTAGTGCATTAAAAATAAAAAAAGTGTGTTTTTCCCCCAAAAAATGCGTTTGAAAAATCGCTGCGCAAATACTGTGTGGGAAAAAAAAAATGCAACACCCACTATTTTAATCTGTAGGGCCTTTGCTTTAAAAAAATATATAATGTTTGGGGGTTCAACATAATTTTCTTGCAAAAAATTTTTTTTTTTCATGTAAACAAAAAGTGTCAGAAAGGGCTTTGTCTTCAAGTGGTTAGAAGAGTGGATGATGTGTGACATAAGCTTCCTAATGTTGTGCATAAAATGCCAGGACAGTTCAAAACCCCCCCAAATGACCCCATTTTGTAAAGTAGACACCTCAAGCTATTTGCTGAGAGGCATGTTGAGCCCATTGAATATTTTTTTTTTTTGTCCCAAGTGATTGAATAATGACCAAAAAAAAAAAAAAAAATGTACAAAAAGTTGTCACTAAATTATATATTGCTCAAACATGCCATGGGCATATGTGGAATTACACCCCAAAATACATTCTGTTGCTTCTCCTGAGTACGGGGATACCACATGTGTGGGACTTTTTGGGAGCCTAGTCGCGTACGGGACCCCAAAAACCAAGCACCGCCTTCAGGATTTCTATGGGTGTAAATTTTTGATTTCACTCCTCACTGCCTATCACAGTTTCGGAGGCCATGGAATGCCCAGATGGCACAAAACCCCCCCCAAATGACCCCATTTTGGAAAGTAGACACCCCAAGCTATTTGCTGAGAGGTATGTTGAGTATTTTGCAGATCTCGCTTTTTGTCACAAAGTTTTGAAAATGTAAAAAAAGAAGAAAAAAAAAGAAAAAAAAATGTCTTTCTTCATTTTCAAAAACAAATGAGAGCTGTAAAATACTCACCATGCCTCTCAGCAAATAGCTTGGGGTGTCTACTTTCCAAAATGGGGTCATTTGTGGGGGTTTTGGGCTATTTTGACATTTTATGGCCTTCAAAACTGTGATAGGTAGTGAGGAGTGAAATCAAAAATTTATGCCCTTAGAAACCTTGAAGGCGGTGCTTGGTTTTTGGGGTCCCGTACGCGGCTAGGCTCCCAAAAAGTCCCACACATGTGGTATCCCCGTACTCAGGAGAAGCAGCAGAATGTATTTTGGGGTGTAATTTCACATATGCCCATGGCATGTGTGAGCAATATATCATTTAGTGACAACTTTGTGCAAAAAAAAAACAGTTTGTCATATTCCCGCAACCTGTGGCAAAATATAAAATATTCCATGGACTCAACATGCCTCTCAGCAAATAGCTTGGGGTGTCTACTTTCCAAAATGGGGTAATTTGGGGGGGTTTTGTGCTATTTTGGCATTTTATGGCCTTCGAAACTGTGATAGATAGTGAGGAGTGAAATCAAAAATTTACGCCCTTAGAAATCCTGAAGGCGGTGCTTGGTTTCCGGGGTCCCGTACGTGGCTAGGCTCCTAAAAAGTCCCACACATGTGGTATCCCCGTACTCAGGAGAAGCAGCAGAATGTATTTTGGGGTGCAATTCCACATATAACCATGGCATGTGTGAGCAATATATCATTTAGTGACAACTTTTTGTAATTTTTTTTTTTTTTTTGTCATTATTCAATCACTTGGGACAAAAAAAAAAAATATTCAATGGGCTCAACATGCCTCTCAGCAATTTCCTTGGGGTGTCTACTTTCCAAAATGGGGTCATTTGGGGGGGTTTTGTACTGCCCTGCCATTTTAGCACCTCAAGAAATGAGATAGGCAGTCATAAATTTAAAGCTGTGTAAATTTCAGAAAATGTACCCTAGTTTGTAAACGCTATAACTTTTGCGCAAACCAATAAATATACGCTTATTGACATTTTTTTTTACTAAAGACATGTGGCTGAATACATTTTGGCCTAAATGTATGACTAAAATTGAGTTTATTCGATTTTTCTTATAACAAAAAGTAGAAAATATCATTTTTTTTCAAAATTTTCGGTCTTTTTCTGTTTATATCGCAAAAAATAAAAATCGCAGAGGCAATCAAATACCATTAAAAGAAAGCTCTATTTGTGGGAAGAAAAGGACGCAAATTTCATTTGGGTACAACATTGCATGTCCGCACAATTTACAGTTAAAGCAGCGCAGTGCCGAATCCCAAAAACAGGCTTGGTCCTAATGGCCCGAAATGGTCCGGGGCTTAAGTGGTTAAAGTCCATCCAGGTTCAGAGAAAAAAAAATTTGAAAAAGTCTGCGTCCTTTTCTGATTTTCTTGACCTATGCATGACAGATCAAGGGAAGTCTGATGTAAACAGACACAAGTTGGTTTATGTCTAAGTTTCCATAGATCCAATATGGGTCTGCAAAGCTCCTGCAGCAAAAACTGGACAGATATAGGAGGTCAGAAAAATTGACATCTGTTCTGCTCTGATTCAGCAAGGGATCTGTTCAAGGACCCCTTGCTGATTGGACCTGATCCAGCCTGTGTGAAAAAGGGCTTCACAGAGCCTTGGAAAGGAGTAAAGACTCATTAACCCCTTAGCACCGACATTACGCGCATATGCGGTCTTGGTTTTAAGGGGTCATACCAGTACCGTTTTTTAGAGCGGGTGGTTGGCTCTTCAGGGATAACAACTGATGGGGCTAAAAGCCGCTCGGCTGTTATCCTGAAGGAGTGAGAGTTGATGTCCCCCCCCCCCTGCCGCCGCTCTTCCCGGGCCTCCAGTCCCACTAGGAGACCTGATCCACAATCCGGCACTTCCATCAGCTAGAGGGAGAGAGACTGGAAGGAAGCCAGGAAACTGATTCGTACCAGTTTCCGGTGTGTAAACATGGAAGCAACGTCACGTCGTCACTTCCAGTTTAGTTGGCTGCCAATGGCACCCTTTAAAAAAAAAAGACAATATTCAGAATCGCCATTTTGGCGCTCTGAATACTTTGAAGTTCAAAGGAGGGATTGGGGGTCTTTAAGACCCCCAATCCCTCCATAAAGAGTACCTATCACCACCTATTACCGTCACAAGGGATGTTTACATTCCTTGTGACAGCAATAAAAGTGATCAGATTTTTTTTTAAAGGTGACAATGTAAAAAAAAAAAAAAACCCACACTTAAGTAGCGCCCGCATATCTAAACGGTGTTCAAATCGCACATGTGAGGTATCGCTGCGATCGTCAGAGCAAGAGCAAAAATTCTAGCACTAGACCTTCTCTAATTCTAACCTGATAACTTCGTTTTTTTTTTTAAAGCACCACCTATGGAGATTTTTTAGGTACGGTAGTTTGTCGCTATTTCACGAGTGTGAGCAATTTTAAAGCATGACAGGTTAGGTATCTATTTACTCGGCGTAACATCATCCTTCACATTATACCAAAAAATTGGGCTAACTTTACGGTTTAGTTTTTTGTTTTTTAATAACGAAAGGGTCTTTTTTCTCCAAAAAATTGCGTTTGAAAAACCGCTCCGCAAATACAGTGTGACATAAAATATTGCAACGATCGCCATTTTATTCCCTAGATTCTCTGCTAAAAAAATTATATTATAATATATAAAATGTTTGGGGGTTCCAAGTAATTTTTCTAGCAAAAAAATACGTATTTTACCTTGTAAGCAACAAAATGTCATAAATAGGCTTAGGCATGAAAGGGATTTATTCTACTATACTTTATATATAAAGAAAAAGATTTTAGCTTGCCCTACACAATGGGGTATATTTATAAAAGCAGGGTCATTTTCACCAATCATTCACAGGAAATTAATATTCCTGGTGTTCTAATGACAGTAATAGAAATATCTGCAGTTCATATTTGGTGAATGTCACATTCACAGCTTTATAAAGAATACCCCCTGTATGTGTGTGTATTTTATCGGTATTCTTCAATTTAGTGAATCATAAAGACAAATTTCAAAACATAAGCATCATGGGCCTAAAACTAAATTGTAATGATTGGGAAGATTGGCAATCTAAATTGGTAAGTGTCATTCTTAGGCGCATACAATTTTCTTAAACAGAGCAGTTCATATAGATCAGTGGTTCTCAACATTTTTAGGGCAGTGACCCCTTGATAAAATTTCCCAAGTTGTGGGGACCCCTAACACTAAAAACAAATTGTAGCATGGGTTGTCAGCACCCAAGGCAAGACAAGTAATTTGTGCCCCTAACCCACGGACATGTAACGCTCCCTGAGTCCCTTCCACTTGTACAGCATTACAACCCCTTATGGTCCATTTTAGGATGTACCACTCCTTCTCTTTTTTCTCTTTTCTTTCCCTTTTATCGCTCTCTATCCTAATTGGTTTTTTTTCCCTCATTCCCTCTCTCTAGCTGTCTTTCTTGTTCTTTTGCTTATTCTTTCTCTACTTTTTTCTTTGTTCCTCCCCCTCTTTTCCTCTCCCTTCCATGTATTCTCTATATTTATTCCTTCTCTTACTCCTTGGTGGGGGGGGGGTGGGGTGAATGGGATGAGTGGCAGTGCTGGCGGGGAGATGGGATGAGTGGCAGTGCTGGTGAGGGGTGGGATCAGTGGCAGTCTTAGGGGGAGTTCTGATCAGCCAACTTAGGTGCTCTTCATCAAGGTGATCTGCTGATCTGAGAACTGTAGTTGGGACATTTAATGGCAACTATAATCACAGGTAGTGTTACTCCCTGTCTCCCGCTTCACTGTGGCTCCGAATTTGTGGTGTCTCGCAGCAGTGACAATTATGCTGAAATCAGGAGATGAGGTCTCCTCCAGCCTCTCCCACTTCACATTCTGACCTCTAGTCTCTGCCCCCCAGCCATGCCGTGAACTGAATGGGTGGCTGAGACGAGGCTGAGCGGGCAGCCACAGGCTCCAGGAACAGCTGAGCTGGCGGCTTCAGGGAAAGTCCTGCTGGGTGGCCGCGAAAAAGGCTGGGAGAGTGGTGCAGGATTCAGGAACAGCCCAGGATTCGGTGACCCCTGGCAAATCATTATTCGACCCCCGAGGGGGTCCCGACCCCCAGGTTGAGAACCACTGATTAGGATTGTTTTCACACGTTTGTCCTCTGGTGTCTATTGGCAAAGTATATGGCAATCTTTGTCCAAATTAAAGGGGTTGCAAAGGTTTGTTTTTTATTTTCTAAATAGGTTCCTTTAAGCTAGTGCATTGTTGGTTCACTTACCTTTTCCTTTGATTTCCCTTCTAAATGTTTTTATTCTTTGTCTGAATTTCTCACTTCCTGTTCTCCTCAGTAAACTTCACACCATCATCCGAGTGGTGTTTAGTCAGCCAGAGCAGCTTACTGAACAGCTTACTGAGGAGGAACAGGAAGTGAGAAATTCAGACAAAGAAACAAAACATTTAGAAGGGAAATCGAAGGAAAAGGTAAGTGAACCAACAATGCACTAGCCTAAAGGAACCTATTTAGAAAATAAAAAACGAACCTTTACAACCCCTTTAATGCCCCGATATTATCTATCCAGTGTATGTTGTATAAACATTCACAACACTGACACTCAGGCACTACATCTCTAGGAAAAGATTATTAAATCTCCATTATGAGTGCTGTTCCATGACTAAGCTAAAGTAGCTTACAGATTAACAGACAAAAATGGTTCATGGTCAGAATGTCCCCAAAACTTCCTACTCAACTGTGTGTATATTAAACAATTTCTATGCTACCAAACACATCGGTTTAAAACATGAGCTCAGATCAGTAACATTATTTGTAACTTTTGTTTAGGAGAACAGAACCTCTGTGGATCTTTTACTGCTATCTGGGGTCCCTGCTAGGGAGATGCCCTTGACCTGTGGTCACCAGGACAGAAGGGGAGAAGAAATCTGTCAAATTGGGACACATGGCAATATTAAAAGGACAGTTGTTTAAAATTTTCCCCAATCTATTCAAAACAAAGAGTTGCTTGCAGTTCTACTTTAAAGCTTATCTCCATCTTTTAGAGAAATTTAAGCAGTTCATTTGAACAAAACCAGTCCAAACAAACTATTTTACTTCACTAACAGATGCAGCAGTTGTGCGTGCTGTCTGAAAAATATATTGCCTCAGCTACATACAATATACAGCACTATGTTCTGACAGTAGAATGGAAATGCCCTGCGCCTTGAACAAAATCAAGTTGGGCCAAGCACTGCTCAGACATTCACAGCAAACTTTGTATTCTATGAATGAATACAAAGCTTTCTCTGACTGGCAGAGGAAGAGAGGCAGGCAGATGATGTCACAATGGTCCAAAAGGAATTATTTAAAGATCACTAAAGCCTAGAGCAGAGATCTTCAAACTACACCCTCCAGCTGTTGCGGAACTAGACGTCCCACGAGGCATTGTAAAACTCTGACATTCATAGACATGGCTAGGCATGATGGGAATTGTTCCTGAACAACTGGAGGGCCATAGTTTGGTGACCCCCGGCCTAGAGATTCGCTTTAAGTCAGCAACCACAACCCTTGTGAGCAGCATATTCAGAGTGCATATAGCCTTACTAGCAAATCAGGAAAGGTGAAATATGTCAAAGAAGGTTGGGTCCCAGGTGGAGACATTGCTGTATGCAGGCATTTTGTTGAGAATAATTAAAGCAAAAGGAGTTAAGACTGGAGTGTGGCCAACGCATTTTCTCCTAATTCTGATAGGGAGTAGAAAGGGACTATGCCGGCTAGCACCCAGATTGTGCATGTACAGGAGGGGCGAGTCTTGAGTGGAGCTGTGGACTTGGGTATGTTTCTGCCTGGCTGAGCTGTTAGCTGTATGGCTGTCTGTGGCTTTTGTACAAGTATGTAGCAAGTAAAGTCAGAGTAAAGTTATAACTCCTGATCTGCATACCTGTTCCAAATCCTTGTCCCAAGTCAGGTGCTCAGACAGTGCTGAAGTACAATTGTCAAGAAAGCTGGGTGAAAAACATTTTCACATCAGCAATAGCAGCCGGTTTCTCTCAGCCCAGGTTTCTTTTAACTATACTTGACAACCTACCGATTCAAAAAGACACAAGTTCTGTCCATAGGCAGAACTACTGTATATATACACAAACGACAAAATTACACTGCTCCAGTATAATAATGCTTAAAACCGAGCATTTCTCTTTCCCATTACACCTTTTAGCTGACCAATCAGAACAAAGCAAAAGTAACACCACTCATGTATACCTCAAGTATACCTTTCACAAAAGAAATATGGAAGCTAGTAGTCCATGAATGGGCCATGTGTTTATGCAGACTGAGCGGCCAGGTGCTGTGTGCAGGCAGCCCATACATGTCTAGAAATAGACCAACTCATTTAAGGAAACATGTAGTTGCCATCGTCCCTTGTACGTTAAAAATAGAAATAACCTCTAAAGGCGGGATTTTTTGGGCAACGAATATACTCAGAAAAAATTATAGAAAAATTATTGCAAAATACAAATACAAAAATTAGAACAATGCCATGATGTACAAAAATTAAAAACATGGACAATGGTTGAATTCTAGATATATAAATGATACTATCCGTCATCAAATACACGTCACCATATCAACTGGCGACAAGTAGAGGCGGGTAGTCCGACGCGTTTCAAATGCAAGGCATCCTTCAAGGGATGTTACAGTATCATAATCTACAATAAATCAAAATACAAATTTCCATTAAATATCAGACAAAAATAAATGATCACAATCCCACACCCATTGGGGTGTAACCAAATGGTGACTCACTTTTCTTCAATCATATGTACCAAAAAGTCAGTGGATGCATTTCCCATGAAAAAAAACAGGTGGAGGTGCTTATTTCTCAATTCTTCATGTTGAAAACTACTCCTCATATCTATATCCCATAGGTGAGCAGGATATGCACGATCCAATCAAATGGCGTTTAAATGCAGCTGCTGTACCAGAAAAAGTAAGCAATAATAAGGGGGGGGATGAGAGGGGGGAAAAAAAAGTGAGTCATCATTTGGTTACACCCCAATGGGTGTGGGATTGTGATCATTTATTTTTGTCTGATATTTAAATGGAAATTTGTATTTTGATTTATTGTAGTTTATGATACTGTAACATTCCCTTGAAGAAGGATGCCTTGCATTTGAAACGCGTCGGATTACCCGCCTCTACTTGTCGCCAGTTGATCTGGTGACGTGTATTTGATGACGGATAGTATCATTACATATCTAGAATTCAATCATTGTCCATGTTTTAAATTTTTGTACATCATGACATTGTTCTAATTTTTGTATTTGTATTTGTAGAGGTTATTTCTATTTGTGCCCATACATGCCTATGGAGATATATTGGCTGCACAGACACATCCACTCGTTATTTTGACAGTGTCCATTGGGGGCCATTCACCAGCACCCACATGGTCGTCAGTACTGTGTGAATGAAGCCTAAAAAAAAAGTTTAATGACTGGCTGTATACAGCTTATAATTTTGGAGCTGCTAAGCTAAAACGAGCATGTACGTACACAGTATATTGGGAAATTCAGGGGGAAGTCAGACATCCATATATTTATGCTGGTTTCAGATCAGTTACTTCACTGTACTAAAGGTCAGCATGGCACATAAGTAGCTAGCTAAAAAAAAAAGGAGGGCAACAATGAAAACTCGTTGTTTCACAATTGATTATGGATATTAGACATACTTACGAATTCGATTTTTTAAAAGACATATACTCTACCCATTTCGGTAGGTTATTTTCCACCCCTATTCTGGTGTGAGAAAGACATTTATCACATTACACAGGTAATATTTTTCTAGTCCAAACCATATGATAGCAACCATACCTGTCAAATGATCGGAACTGTACTGAATGCTCAGCAGCAGGGTCACCAAGTGCTCCTAGGAACGTGGGGGGTAATAAAGTTGAGTCAACAAGGGATTCTTCAGCTGGAGAGCTCACCAGGCTACGGAGAATGTCTTTTACATTCACATTCTTGGTAGTGGACTGTTCTCCATTCCCATCACCTACAGTATCATTAGGTTTTCTGACTTCCGAAGACAGGGTATGCAACACTTCACTAATTGCATCTGGCCCTGAACTCACAGGATCCGTTCCAGCTTCTGTCTCTGAATTACAACCGGACACCAAAATTGGTTCTTCTCCAATACCAGAGTCTCTTCTTCTTACAGATATAGAGCTCTCCAAATCCTCTGAAGCTGCTGGCATGGCACTGGGTAGAGAATCTGAAATGAAGTTGCAAGCTAGATCAAGCATTTTAAAAACCAGAAATACAAAAACATTTTAAATAAAATTTGTTATTTACGCAACTTTGGAATTTAGTCTTTAGGCACCAAATAGCCGAACCATGAAGACAACTTAAACCTTGTTCACACAGGTGAATCTATGCGTGTGTTCTGTGCATCCACATGCAAGCAGTTCGGTTTGTGTCTAATGGGACAAACACAGCTGGAGGTCCCAATATGAGAGCTGTGCAGGTGTATGTCATAAAATGCAAAAATGGTCCTCTAGGTCCCAATAGACATGAATGGGAATTCCTGCGGGCAAACTGACAGCACAGCTGTGCATCCCGTGTGGGCAAACACAGCTCTTCCCATGGGTGTATGCATACCCCATGTGAACATGGCCTTACGAATGGTTACCAGTCCTTCGGCCCTAATTTCACGAAGGAAATTAAGAAATTTAGAAATTATTGGTATAAACCAGCCCCTAGGGTGCTACTCATTACAGAACACAAAGACAAAAAATAAAAGAAAATGCACATATGTTTAATCTGACATAAATTCCCCAAGCCCAGGTATCATTTTAATTATAAAAATTGTTAAGATTGCAATTGGCAATCTTTATCCACTGCTTACCAGGTATCCCCTTTGTAACAAATGAGTAGACAAAGTACTAAAACGTACTGAACTGGTTTGCATTTTTTTTTTTTTAACCGAGTACCATGGTGAATGAGCAACGTTAAACAGGCCCCACTACTAGTGAAGTGCAGGGAGTAGCAATTAGCCAACTGCAAGCAAATAAACCCTCCCCTAATATTACCAACATCACCTACTGGGGCACTATGCTGTGAAAATCCCACTGACTGTACTTGGACAGAGGGCTCAATTTTTTTGACAAATATGTTTGCACTTGAACCGGCTCAGTGTGAAGAGGAACTTTGGGCTGGCATCAGCATTGAGAAGGCCTTAAAAAGCTTATTTACTATACTGCTACTTTTATGGAAAGGGAAGGGGGGAACTTTTTATCTCTATATTTAAAAAGAAAAAAACTGTAACAAAAAAAAATGTATGCATTGAGAACTAAAATGTAGGTGCTGAATGTTCATTTAAAGTATAAAATCAAATGACACGAAAGTAAAGATTGTTATTAAAGGCTAACTCTACCTCAAGACCAGGTTACATCCATATTTAGGATCTAACACACAACATGGTGCAGATATACTCCCCACCCTCAAAACGCCCCTTACTGGGGATTCAGATATTTAGAGACTCCCTCCAGAGATACGAAGATTTCAGCGCTAAAAGTCCTGTGCCAGCTGCCTTGTGCAGTGGATCAGCTGGGATCTGTTGGAGCAATGTGAGCGGAGGCTGCTGTGCCCAACCGTGTGTGTGTAGAGGTGGCAGGGACCCAGCATACATTCACCTTGGTGGTGGGGGATGGGGTTCAGGAGGGTTGGTGAGCAGGCAGATCACTCTTCTCATCACTGGCTGCGGGGGCTCAGAACTCCTAAGCTAGATCCGGGATCCTCTTCTGTGTCTTCCAGCACCCACTACTGACACCATAGTAGGGTGATATTATTGCAGCCACTGACCCCATAGTAGGGGGTTATTATTGCAGCCACTAACACCATAGTTGGGGGGGGTTATTATTGAAGCCACTAACACCAATGCTGGGGGGTTATAATTGCGGGGTGAAGGTGTAGCCGACACCAGTGCTGGGGGTTACAATTGCAGCCACTGATACCAAAGCTGGGGATTTCTATTGCAGTCACTAACACCATAGTAGGGGATTATTATTGCAGCCACTGACACCATAGTAGGGGATTATTATTGCAGCCATTGACATCAATGCTGGGGGTTGTTATTGCTAGCACTGAACCCATAGAAGGGGATTATTGCAGCCTGTGACACCATAGTATTGGGGGTTATTATTGCAGCCACTGATACCACTGCTGGGGAGAATTATTGCAACCACTAACACCATAGTTAAGGGTTATTATTGCTTCCACAGACACCAATGCTGGGGGTTATTATTGCAGCCACTGACACCGAAATGCACCTTCTCTCATGTAGACAAAAATCCTCTCACCAGCACTGAATGAATTGCCAATGAGAACGCAAAGTTAAGCGAAGCAGTAAGAGAAGCGCTCATGTACAGTACATGATGGCTGATCCAAAAAAGAGAAACAGTGAAAAAGTAATCTATGATAAATGGAATATTTATACAGGAGAACATGTCTGCCCCTTTGATAAAACAAACGGCACAATCCAGGACAACAGATATGTTAAATCTGAAAATGTTCAGTACCATGATTTCTGTAATATTTGCTACAAATTACATAACCATATCATTAACAAAAAAAATGCACAAATTAAACACTGTTGGTAGAAAACTTTCCATAGTTCAAGTAATTTTTTTTTAAGCAACTCTTAAATCACAAGCGTTTGCAAATAAACCAGGAGAGCAAGCAAAAGACAGAATCAATGGTGTTGGAATGGGAGTGTGAGGGGCATGAATGTAATCTGGTGAAAGGGCTAAAATGGTAAAAAAAAAAAAAAAAAAGGAGTGCTGGAAAAATGGATAAGATCAGCTGTGTAAGGAATGGAAAAGGAAATGTATGAAACAAATTGCCCTGTAAATTCTGCAATATGACAACTCATAAACCTATATGTACTGGTGTTGTAAGCAGACAAGCTGGTGATGCTTTGATTTATATGGCCACATGGCTATAACTACCTGATGTTCCAGCATCAGCACTGCCATTTTCCACATGCTCGGAAGGGGTGCCGGTATGAAGTGGCTTTCTCTCATTCTGAGGCTCCAGGATGTCCCGATATTTAGATACCATGAGCACAGAGATGAAGTAGACAACAGCCAGTGCTAGAAACTGGGCCTGCTTACTGTCCTCCTATACAATGAAAGGGAGGTGTTACATGTTAATGTTCAGGTCTTAACAAAAATATCTTTAAAAAAAAAAAAAAAGAAGAATAGACCTGTAAAGAGCATCAATACTAAAAGTAAACACATTCTGACCTATTGCAGTGTTGTCCCTTTCTTCTATAACCTAATCAAGAACAATTTAAGTTATGGAAAACAACAATATATTGTTAAATATAATACATGCTTCTCTTAAAGTGCAACTCAAGGCAAGCGACTACATACAGAACTAAATGCATACTGTATGTTTAAAATTTTACTGCAAAAGTATTTTTTTCGTTTTTTAACTTGTTTGTCCAGTATTGTGACTGAAACACCTCTATCACAATGCATAGCCAGGCAGTCAACACGCTTCTATTACGGTTCAGTATGGTAGCATCCAATGTCACCTCTCTGCCTTCTGCTCAATATAAAATGAACTAGCATCATTAGCTTTGTAATCCAGGAGGTGATCCAGGATTATAAAAAGCTGAACCTAGAAACAGTGACACAAACATCCTGGTTGGTCACGTACAAGACCATAAAGCCTTCACCGCTTTGATGTAAAAGATTTAGAAACACAGTAGAGCAAAAGTCTAAGAGAAAACTTTTGCCACTTTGTTAAGAAATGGCTGAAGATTCTCAATAGACAAAGTTGTAGATTTTAGTGCAATACAAAAATATATGCTATAGCATCCTAATTGAATTACATTATCATTCCATACTTTATGCAGATAGCATATAGTATATGTAGCGGGTATGTACGTTCCCGGGTGTAATTCAAACTGGCAGAGACACCAGTGATGTGCAGTCCCTTGCGGTCCAGTGGGTGGCGCTGTCGGCTGGGGTTGAACCATCATTGTGTGCTGTGCCTCCATTTTGTCCTCCCTCATCAGCGGTATGGTGGGGCGGAGAACCCGCCGTGCTTGCTGGGAGAGGGTATAAAGGGGCCGGCCATCTTTGTCATGGGGTCGAGTCCCAGGCACCTTCAGCCTGAGGGCGTGTGGTTCGTGTCGGTCCTCTAGGCGCCCTAGGCCTGGAGGACGTCCGTAGATCGTGTTCCATCCCAGGCACCTTTGGCCTGGGATGAGGTACTTGGATGGAGGTCTGGAGCTCAGTGCCCAACACTGAGTTCCGCAAGGGAAGGAGGTCCTAGGGAACCCAGGGATTGGGTACCCGAATCCAGAAGGCGTAATGGACCGGGGGGAGCTCCTCACTTGAAGACCGGGTGCAGCAGATTGCCAGTGACAGGTGAGCCTCCCATCGGAGACCGCCTGGAAGGAAAATCCCCTCTCGCTAGGAGACCTCAGCCCACTTTCGGGAAGGAAAGTGGAGAGTTCATTGTGTCTGGGCCTACTCGCATCCACACCTCTTTGTTTGTTCTGTTCTCTAAGGGAGTCTGATTATGCTGTTCACTCGAGAAGAATAAAGGAGTGTTGGACTTTAATGGTGTGGGGCTCTTTTCTGGTGGACATTGTTCATGGTAACTCCAGGTGCACAACACTGACCCGAAGGTAGAGAAAGAACTTTGCTTACACCGCACAGACATCGTGCTGAAGGCTTGGCGTGGTGACCAGGCTCTCTCCCCTCTAAGGTACCCCTAGACAAGAGAAAGACGAGCTGATGCAAAGAGGGGGGTGAGGAGGCCACTACATATAATTTAAGGAAAATATGTTATTTATAGATATAGATTTATATGGTTCAGCCAAATCTTCTATTACAAAAAAATAGAATTTTTGTACTCACTGTAAAATCCGTTTCTCTGACGTCCATGGACTGACACAGCTGTCATAGTGATTACGTGTGGGTATATGTCCCTGCTTGCAGGAGTAGACCTAGGCAGAATGTTAGAGGTTAAAACATTCTAGAACAAACCAGAGCTGAACAGCCCAGCCCAGTGGGGCGGTCCCTCCGGACATTACCCTCCCACCTGCAGCTAACAGCCTCAGTTAGTAACAAAGCAGTACAAACCTTAAAAGGAAGGGTGGGTGCTGTGTCAGTCCATTGACGTCAGAGAAACGGATTTTACGGTGAGTACAAAAAGCCTATGCTCCTTATAATTCTTGACTTGTGTGACGTCCCCAAGCAGTGCAAAAAACAAGGGGTGGGAACAGCAATTAAACAACTTCACCCCAAACAACCAGAGCTCCTCAACGGAAGAGATGCAATCTCAAAACAGCCTGCAAAACCATGCAGCCGAAACAAGCATCCGAAGATGCTTACACATCAACCTTGTAAAACTTAGTGAAGGTATGAACGGACTACCAGGTCGCCGCCTTACACACCTGTGAAACAGATGCTTGATGTCGGAAAGGCCAGAAGGCCACAATTGCCCTGGTCGAATGCGGCGAGACAGGAAGGGGAGGCGCCCGCCCTCTAAAGGCATAGGCCTGAATCACAATCTGTATGATCCATCGAAAATGGAAGCCAATGACACCGCCAGACCCGTCCATGGGCCAGTCACCGTAGCAGACGGATACACCCGCAGAATACTTTTAAGGAATGTAATGCAACCTCTTTGGGATGCGACGGCCGAGGACACAAGGATGGAAGTACAATGCCCTTATTCAAAAGAAAAGCCGAGAACACCTTCAGAAGAAACGAAGGCTGCGGGCGTAGCACCACTTACCTGTATGGGGGATCAAGCAGGAGGACTTGCAAGACAAGGACGCCAGTTAGAAACCCTCCTGACAGAGGTAATAGCCACCAGAAAAGCAACTTTCTGAGAGAGTGTCAAAAGAGGAATCTCTCTGATGTTCTCAAAGGGAGGTTACTGAAGTACCGAGGGTACCAAATTCTAATCGCATGGAGGTAGTGGTGGCCGAAACGGAGGAGCCACATGTCGGACCCCTTGCGCAAACGTACTTACCAGTGAATGAGCCGCCAAGGGTAGTTTAAAGAAAACAGCCAAGGCTGAAAACTGGCCCTAATGGTGCTTAAAGGCAAGTTTTTGATCCACACCACGCTATAAAAACAGCAGGATCCTGGAAACCGACTATGTCCGTGGGCGCCAACCCATCTCCTCACACAGAGAAGTAGGCCTCTCACGTGCGATGATAGCTCTTCCGAGAAGAAGACTTCCGTGCCCTCAGCATGGAGGAAATTACTGAGTCCAACTGGCCTCAGTCCCCCAGAACCTGACTTTCAACAACAAAGTCGTTAAAGCCAGCGACTGTAAAGCAGGATGAAGTATATGACCAAAGGGGCATCCGCCACCAGGCGCACTAGGTCAGCGTACCTGGGACGCCGAGGCCAAACTGGGACAATTAGAGTCCCCGGAATCCTATTTTCTCTTATCGACCATGGACTGACACAGCTCTCATACTGATTACGTGTGGGACGTCCCAAAGTAGTATAAGAAAAGGGTGGGAGCAAAATAGTAAAGGAACAACCAAAACTTCACTCCAAACCAGCAGAGCTCCTCAACGGAGGAGTTGCAACATTAAACAGTGGCCTGCAACACTTTGCGGCCGAAGGAAGCATCCGAAGATGCAGCCACATCAACCTTGTAGAATTTTGAAAAGGTATGAATGGACGACCAGGTCGCCGCCTTGCACACTTGTGTAACTGACGCTTGATGTCGGAAAGCCCAGGAAGCACCGATTGCCCTGGTGGAATGCGACGTATCCGGGAAGGGAGGCGCCCGCCCCTTAATGGCATAGGCCTGTATAACAGTCTGTCTGATCCACCTAGAAATGGTGGCAGACGACATCGCTTGGCCCTGTTTCGGACCAGAGACAGATACAGTGAGTCAGACTTCCGAATAGAAGCAGTAGCCACCAGGTATACCCGTAAGGCATGCACCACATCCAAATTGTGAAGCGCAACCTCTCTAGGATGAGATGGATGAGGGCACAAGGACGGAAGGACAATATCCTCATTAAGGTGAAAACCCAAAACCACCTTAGGAAGGAAAGACGGTCGCGGTCGCAATACCGCCTTAGCCTTATCCTTATGGAGGACCAGGTAAGGCGACTTGCATGACAGAGCTGCCAACTCAGACACCCGTCTAACAGAAGTGATGGCCACTAAGAAAGCCACCTTTTGGGACAAAGTTAAAAGAGGAATATCTCTTATATTTTCAAAAGGAGGTTCCTGAAGAACCGAGAGCACTAAGTTCAGATCCCAAGGAGGGAGCGGGGGCTTGGCAGGTGGAACCACATGGCGTACCCCCTGCACAAAGGTGCCAACTAAGGAATGACCTGCTAGGGGTCTTTGAAAGAAAACGGCCAAGGCCGAAATCTGACCCTTAATAGTGCTCAAAGCCAGCCTTTTTGTGCAACACCATGCTGCAAGAACCGCAGGATTCTGGGGACAGAGTACGTCCGTGAACGCCAGTCTAGCTCTTCGCACATAGCGATGTAAGCTCTCCAGGTAAGGAGATAGATCTTCCTAGAAGAAGACTTCCTTGCCCTAAGCATGGTCGAAATTACCGAATCCGTCAGGCCTCGGTCTTTCAGCACCTGGCTCTCAATAGCCATGCCGTTAAAGCCAGAGACTGTAAAGCAGGATGAAAGATAGGACCTTGAGATAGAAGGTCCTCCCTCAAGGGCAGGCGCCAAGGGACGTCTGCGATGAGACGTACCAGGTCGGCGTACCAGTGACGCTGAGGCCAGTCCAGGGCAATGGGGATCACCGGGATGCCCTCAGCCGCTACCCTGCGCAGCAGGGGAGGAAGCAACTGCAGCGGAGGGTAGACATACATTAAGCGATACTGACCCCACAGGGCCACTAACGCGTCCGAGGCATCCGCCCAGGGGTCCCTGGACCTGGCCACAAACCTCGACACCTTGCGATTGAGTCGAGACGCCATCAGGTCCACATCCGGCGTGCCCCACCGCCGACAAAGGAGTTGAAACACCTCCGGATGCAAGGACCACTCCCCCTGGTCCAGGGACTGGCGGCTCAGATAGTCCGCCTGACAGTTTTCTACGCCTGGAATGTAGACGGCCGACAGCGCCGGCACGCTTCTTTCCGCCCACCTTAGGATGTGGGCGACCTCGGACGTCGCAGCTGAGCTCCGAGTGCCCCCCTGATGGTTGACATACGCCATGGCTGTGGCATTGTCCGACTGGATTCTGACCGAGCGGCCCTGTAGCCTCTAAGACCATGCGGAGAGACACAGTCTGATCGCTCGCAATTCCAGGACGTTGATTGGGAGACGAGATTCGTCCGGAGTCCAGAGCCCTTGAGCTGACAGGACTCCCCACACGCCTCCCCAGCCCGTCAGGCTGGCGTCCGTCGTGACCACCGTCCAGTGGATGGGGAGGAACGACTTCCCAGCTCGAAGAGCCGGGGATCTCAGCCACCATGTCAGGGACGCCTTGACAGAGTGACTCAACTAAATCTGAAGATCCAATGACAATGGGGACTTGTCCCAAACAGACAGAATTCCCTTCTGCAATGCCTGAGTGTGTGATTGAGCATATGGAACCGCCTCGAAGGAGGCCACCATTAGTCCCAGGACTCTCATGCAGAAGCGAATTGACGACCATTTTCGGGACGTCAGAACCCGCACTGCCGACTGAAGTGTCAGTAAGTTCTCTGAAGGTAGAAACACCTTCGCTGCCGAAGTGTCCAGGATCAGACCCAGATATTCCAAGCATTGAGTCGGGACTAGAGCCGACCAGCATTTCAGCCAGATAAGGCGACGCAGCACCACAGCAGAGATAGAGGCCGCTAATATTAGAGGGGCCGCATCCAAAGTGGCATCGCACACGAAGACTAAACCCTGCGCAAGTTGGTGCGCCAGGGCAATGGTCTCAGGAGGGAGATTATGCTCCTGCACTGTCTGGTGCAAAATCCTTGCCCATCCTGTGAGTGTCAGACACAAGTGTCGCCGCCACTATAGGGCGTAAAGCGGACCCCAATAAGGTAAACATAGTTCTACTCGCCACTTCTGACCTCCTGTCAGCGGGATCCTTAAATGCATCGGGAGTGTGGTAGCCTTATTCAAACGGGCGACCGGGGGGTCGACCACTGGGGGGTGAGAGCCCACTTCTTAACCAGGTCCTCCTCAAAGGGGTACCTTAAAGCTATGCGCCGCGGGACCGTCAAAGTCTTCTGCGGCTTATCCCAGACTTGGTCAATGAATGTATTAAAAAAAAGGCACATATGGAAAGACCTTTTTTTGAAGAAGCGGCTTTAAAGGAACCAAAGGACACCTGAGGTTCCTCAGCCTCAACATTCAGCTTGAGAGTGTCCCTCACAGCATCAATGAGTTCACTTACAAGCACCCTGTCAGTTGGTGGTTCAAGACAGGGGTCTTCCTCACAAGGAATGTCCTGTCCAAAGACATCAAAATCCTCAGAACTAGGGTCCTCAGGAGCAGTAGCTAGGCCCATATCTGAGTCAGAGCACTCCTCATGTGGAGATTGTGTGGGGAGGGGGCGCTTTACACCTCCCGTGCGTTCACACACCGCTTCAAGCTTGACAAGGAATGATTCCAGGACTGGTCCATAGGGACCGCAGGTGCAGGAGCACTGCCAGTTGCCTCTGACAAGTGTGGAGAATCAGGTGTACCAGACTCCATACTTCAACCCTCTGAGACCTTATTCACTATTACAGTGAATAATACAGTCCACCCACTGGCTGCGCTGAGGCTGAGGAGGGGATACCCAGAGGACTCACCACCCTTAGGGACCGCTCAGTTCCGCTGTATGAGCCGTGCTGCAGCGCGAGTGAAGCCTGAGGAGAGTGAAGAATCTGTGAGGAGACTGAGATTTTCGCGCCGTCAGCAGCGCCGCTAGAGGCCGAAAGTGAAAGCGTTGCGGCTACAAGAAAATGGCCACCTGTATAACTGCGCATTTGAGCCGCGGCAAGATGGCCGCCGAGCGCACTTTTTAAATTTAAAACAGAGCGCCAATGGCGCACGCAATAAGGCCTCACTCACTCCACCAGAACACTTCCCAGAGTTCACCAACAGCCATGAGCGCACCCCCCCAGGCCAGAGCGACCCCCCAAGCACCCCCACACAGCACAGCGCTAACGACGCACGCAATAATTACCTCACACACCAGAAAAAACTGCAGACATGAGCGCCCAGCCCGGCCAGAGTGACCCCCAAGCACAGCACCAGTACAGGGTGCAGAGAGCAGCATAACAGGGGGGAGACAGGGAGAAACCCCCCATATAAAGAAACACAGCCAGCATGTACTCACCTGCAGCAGGAGAGACTACTTACCTGTCCCTAGAGGGACCCACTGGCTTGTTTCAGACAGACCTATCACAGAGTAGTACTGCGTAGCTGTCGGCCCGGTCCACCGCGAAAGATACAGTCAGGTACTGTTCTATCTTGAGAGGACCGCGGGAGCATGAAAGCAACCCGGCCACCCCTGGAGTCATGGGGCATGTCGTGAACCGAGTCTCACGCACACAAGGCAAGGATCAGCACTAGAGGTCGACCGATACCGATATTTAGAAATCGCGGCGGCCGATGGCCGATATATATGATGCTGATTTTTTTGGGCCCGATATGTTAGGTTGATTCCCCCCCCCCCCTCATCTTATAAAATCTTAGTTAGACCCCTTTCACACTGGGGTGTTTTCAGGCGCTTTCGGGCTAAAAATGGCGCCTGTAAAGTGCCTGCAAAACGGCTCCCCTGCAGTCTCAGTGTGAAAGCCCGAGTGCTTTCACACTGAGGCGGTGCGCTGGCAGGACATTAAAAAAAAGTCCTGCAAGTAGCATCTTTGGAGCGGTGTATACCGCTCCTCCACCACTCCTGCCCATTGAAATGAACTGGCACCGCTGCCGAAGCACCTGCAAAGCACTTCTGCAGTGGCGCTAATCGGGAGCATTTAACCCCTTCATCGGCCGCTAGCTGGGATATAAGCTTCCCGCTAGCAGCCAAATAGCACCGCTAGAATGACGGTCCAGTGTGAAAGCAGCGGAGTTCCGCGGAAAAAAAAAATATTAAAAGTCGGCAGCTACAAATACTGCAGCTGTTGACTTTTAATATATGGACACTTACCTGTCCTGGTCGCCCGTGATGTCGGCACCCGAAGCCGATCTCTCCCTCGGGTTCCTGCGCCGCCATCTTTGGTAAGGGAATCAGGAAGTGAAGCCTTGCGCCTTCACTTCCTGGTTCCCTACTGTGCATGCGCGAGTCACGCTGCGCGATCCCACTGGTCCCTGCTGTCTTCTGGGACCTGTGTGTCTCCCAGAAGACAGCGGGGGGGGGTGAGAAGGAGGCGCCAGATGTGGCGTAGGTCAGCGCGATGATTTATACCCAGAAGAGGGAGCAAATACCTGGATTACACAAGGAAACTGCTCCCTCCTCCCCCTGAAAGGTGCCAAATGTGACACCGGAGGGGGAGGATTCCGAAAAGCGGAAGTTCCATTATTACTCCGCTAAGGAATACAGAAAATTTCTTAAAATTTTAACATTTATTTTAAACACAACAAGCCTCCAATCAGTGCACTTGTATGTATAATAATTTAGATATATATATATATATATATATATATATCTTAAATACACAAAAACAGGTAATCAAAACTTTTGGACAAAAAAAATATGGGCTAACTTTACTGTTTAGTTTTTTTAATTTATTTTTTATTCGTTAAAGTGTATTTTTTCCCTCAAAAAATCGTTTGAAAGACCGCTGCGCAAATACCGTTTGAAATAAAATATTGCAACAATCGCTATTTTATTTCCTAGGGTCTCTGCTAAAAAAATATATATAATGTTTGGGGGTTCCAAGTGATTTTCTAGCAGAAAATACAGGATTTTTACTTGTAAGCAACAAGTGTCAAAAAAGATTGTCTTTAAATGGTTAAACTGAGGACTCCTACACACAGTGTTCAGTCCTTTGAAGTTTAAACATTGTATTCTTTTCTCACCTCACACTTGGCAGGCTGCCCAGGAGAGAGATGTGGCTTTCACGGGAAACTTCTCAGGCAACTTGCATTGACTTCTTACAGAAGCTATTTGCAAGTCACGCTGAAGTTGAAATCGGCTTTGTAAGCAGATCAGTTCGTCAAAATGCAGTATAAAAAAACTTAAAAACGAGGGGTGGGTGCTGTGTCTGTGCACAAACTCAGATAAAAGGATTTTACAGTGAGTACAAAAATCCTATTTTCTCTTTCGTTCATGGACGGACACAGCTTCCTTCTTGACAAAGTGGGACATCCCAAAGCAGTGTCAAAAACGAGGGGTGGGAACAGCATTAAAACAACTTCACCCCAAAACAAAACAGAGCTCCTCAACTGAGGAGTTGCAACTCTAAAAAGCCGCCTGTAACACCTTGCGGCCGAAAGAAACATCCGAAGATGCACTCACATCAACCTTGTAAGATTTAGTGAACGTGTAAACTGACGACCAGGTCGCCGCTTTACACAACTGGGAAACAGACGCTTGATGTCGGAAGCCCAAGGAGGCACCTATTGCCCTGGTCGAATCCACCGTGACCGGAAAGGGGGGCGCCCGACCCTTTATGGCGTAAGCCTGAATCACGATCTGTCGGGTCCACCTAGAGATGGTGGCCGACAAGACCGCCAGGCCCTTCTTAGGGCCAGCCACTGAAACAAATACTGAGTCTGAACTGCGGAACGGAGCAGTAACAGACAAGTATACTCTCAGAGCTCGGACAATGTCCAAAGAATGCAAGCCGCCTCTTTAGGATGCGACGCACAATGACACAAGGATGAAAGTATAATGTCCTCATTGGGATGGAAGGCCGAAACGACCTTTAGGCAGAAAAGAAGGCTGCGGACGCAGCACCACCTTATCCTTGTGGAAGATCAGATAGGGAGCCTTGCATGACAAGGCTGCCAGCTCAGAGACCCGTCTAACCGACGCAACGGCCACCAAAAAGACCCTTTCTGAGAAAGTGTCAACTAGGGAAATTCCCTAATGTTCTCAAACTGTGGTTTCTGAGGAACCTAGAGGCCATGCCGTTAAAGCCATTGACTGTAAAGCAGGATAGCGTATGGGACCTTGCGACAGCAGGTCCTCTCGTAGTGGTAGACGCCAAGGGACGTCTGCTATTCAAATCCCACGGAGGTAGTGCAGGACGGACCGGAGGGGCCACATGCCAAACCCCCTGTACAAACGTTCTCACTAGAGAGTGAGCCGCCAGGGGTCGTTGAACAAGGACAACCAGGGCAGATATCTGCCCCTTAATCGTACTTGAGGCAAGCTTTTGGTCCGTCCCACGCTGTAAGAACAGCAGGACTCTGGAAACGAAACAAGTACGCGGATTCCACCTTATTTCCTCACAATGGATATGTGGGCCTTCCAAGTGTGATGGAAAATTTTCCTAAGGGTAACTTCCGAGCTCATGATAGAAATCACTGAATCCGACAGGCCCCCGTCTCTTAGCACTTGGCTTTCAATAGCCATGCCGTTTAGCCCAGTGACTGTAAAGCAGGATGAAGCATGGGACCTTGCGACAGCAGGTCCTCTCTTAGCGGTAGACGCCGAGGGGCGTCTGCTACTAGACGCACTAGGTCGGCGTACCAAGGACGCCGAAGCCAATCCGAAACAAATAGGAATGTGAAGCAGATGAGGAAGGAGCTTCAGAGGAGGGAAGGCATAGATTAGCCGGTACTGACTCCACTGTGCCACCAACGCATCTGTCGCGTCTGCCCATGGGTCTCTTGACCTGGCCACAAACCTCAATACCTTCCGATTGGGTCGAGAAGCCAGGAGATCTTCGTCTTTGGAGCTGAAACACATCCGGGTGCAGAGACCATTCTCCTTGGTCCAGCATCTGGCGACTCAGGTAGTCCGCCTGCCAGTCTTCCACACCCAGAATGTATACGGCCAACAGGGCCGGTACGCTCCTCTTTGCCCACCTTAGGATGTGAACGACCTCCGATGCTGCAGCTAAAATTCTTCTTCCTCCTTGATGGTTGACATACGCCACCACCGTGGCGTTGTCCGACTGAATCCTGACTGGACGCCCCTGAGACCATGTGGAGAGGCACAGCCTGATCGCCCGGAGTTCCAGGACATTGATCGGCAAGTGGGATTCCTCCGGAGTCCAGCGACCCTGGGTCGGCTGAACCCCTCAGACTCCCCCCCCCAACCGGTAAGGCTGGCATCCTTTAGTGACCACCATCCAGTGAAAAAAGAAGGAACGACTTCCCGAACAGACCCGGACAGAAGTGCCGGTGATGTCAGCCACCAAACTAGGGAGGTTTAAATGGCTCACCCGGATTCAACAATCCAGGGACGATGGGCACTTGTCCCATCTGGATAGAATTTCCTTCTGCAACACTCGAGCGTGGCATTGAGCATATGGTACCGCCTCGAAGAAGGCTACCATGAGGCCCAAGATTCGCATGCAAAAGCAAAGTGACGACCATCTTTGGGATGTCAACTGCCGCACAGCAGCCCGAAGGGTCTGCAACCTTCCCCCAGATATACTAGGCGTTGAGTCGGCACCAATACCAACTTCTGAGTATTCAGCACCCAACCAAAGACTCAGAGGGTCTGACATTCTCACCTCTGATTCTGAGCTTGAAGTGGCCCTCAGAAGAAGATCGTCCAAGTAGCCCATGATAGCGAAGCCATGCTGTCTTAGTAGGGCCAGAATCGAGGCGAACACCTAGGTGAACTCCCTCGGTGCCAATGCCAGGCCAAAGGGGAGAGCCACAACTTGGTAGCGGTCTTCCCCGACCCTAAAGCGCAGATATCTCTGATGCCTGGTGCATATGGGGACATGCAAGTATGCGTCCTTGATGTCCAAGGATGCCAGAAAATCCCCTGGATGGAGGGCAGCGACAACAGAGCAAACCGACTCCATCCGGAATCTTTGTACATTCACAAAGCGATTGAGGGCCCTGAGATCCAGGATTGGACGAACGTCCTCCTTTTTTGCTACTACATTGGTACTACGAACAGATTTGAGTAAAACCCCTGAAACCGTTCCTGTACTGGGACAGGAATGATCAATCCGCAGATCTTGAACCGCCCCATATAGGGCTTCCCGACGAGTCGGCTGAAGCTGGAGGAGAAAAATCTGTTCGGCAGGCAAGAGAGAAACTATCTTGTACCCTGAGAAAACTACTTTGCAAACCCACAGCGGTCAGAGATCCAAGATGTCCACCGGGTCGCGAATTCGCAAAGACGTCCCCCTACCCGAGAGATGGGTAGTGGGTAGACCTTCATGCGGACGTAGATTTGTTGGCAGGATTGTTGGGCTTGCGAAACCAGGGACGCTTCTGTCCCTCAGCAGGCGCTTTATCAGCCTTGGATCGTCACCCCAGAAGGTCACTGCACAGCTGCCGTCCATCCCGCTTGAGATGCTTATCTATAGCCGCCTGCATCAGTCTGACCCTCTGCAGCGTCTCTGTTGTTTCACGCTGTTTAAATGTACACTAGAGGCAAAAAGACCTCCACAAAATGCCCGCCGAGCGGCTGTGCTGTAAAAGGCGGCAGATGACCACAAGAAAATGGCCGCCGAGCGGCATATAAAAAGGTCAAACAGGCACAGGGCGCTGCAAACATGGCCGCCGACAGCATGGAGGGAGAAACACGCAGGTAAACAAATCTGACACACTTAATGGCAGCCCACTAGCACCCCAGTAGGTGGACGTACAGCGCAGTTCCCGCCACAGATGGAGCCCCCCAGATGAACCCCCGGTCAGCAGCGAGCCTAGCTCCAGAGGCCAGGGAGGAGGGAAGGAAGGGAGGAAAAGAGGAAAGGAAGGATAGACCCCCTACTCGACCTCCCCGGGAATGTCCAGCCATGTCCTCCTGCCGAAGCAGGGGATTACTACTAACCCTTCCTGCGTGGATTAAGCTGGAAGCATCCCAGACAGGCCATCTTCTGCGCGGTTACGGAGGTGACTGTCGGCCCGGCATGCTGTGACTCGGCCGTATAGACTGGTCATATGCATGCCTTGGAGCGCGTAGCTCACCGGCCACCCGTAGAGCGACGGGCATGTCGTGGATGACCCAGCGCGTAGCTAAGGCCGACACACGCTCGATGGCTGAAACTGGGGAGACTACAAGGATCTGGGATCCAGCAGGAACAAAAAAAAAAAAACGCAGAAAGAATAGAAAAAAATCCCCAGGACCTATGGGCCCAAAGGGAGCCATGTCCTTCTCCTATGCTAGGCAGAAAAAAACTGAGCTGCTGAGTGCAGGCTGAGGGGATATAGCCAGTAGGGCCGCCCCCTGGGCGGGGCTGTTCAGCTTTGATGTTGTTAACACATTCTGCCTAGTCACTCCTGAATGAAGGCTAATACCCAACTTTGTCAAGAAGGAAGCTGTGACCATCCATGAACGAAAGAGAAAAGTAATTTGGCACCAATATACTGTACAGATCTGGCTTGACAAAAATTTTAGTGCACTAGGGTAAAATATTAACTAGAAATATGTTTATAGTTATCTCACACTATTTAAAAGCAGACTTTCAGGATGTTTTTTTATTTTTTCTCTAAATATTCTCCCACTTTGCATGCTGGAATAAATAGGATATTTGTACTTACTTTACAATCCTTTTCTCAAGTCAAATGAGGAACACACTGTTGAGTGATACTGCTGCCTACAGGAGTAGTGGACACAAAGATAATGTATGCCAGTCCAGGATACCCCTCTTACTACCAGTATGCATCAGTTTGTAGCAAAGCAGTACAGGGAGCATGATGATCAACAGAGGTTGGAACCTGTGACCCTTAAATCCTAATTTCTGTCTCGTCCATTGAGGGACACAGGAAGTCATTAACTGTCAGGACATCCAAAAACATTAACTGCTTCAACAGACCAAAAGGCCAACTATAAACAATAGAAAATGGGGACTGATTGTAGCTAAAGGAGCTGCTGGAAGGACCTCACACCTAAAGCAAGCATTTTTCAGTGTGATTATGTAAATTGGATGTGGTCTGCATATTCTACGGGGCTAAAACCTAGCTAGAATTGCACCAAAGTAGTACAGGAACCTTTTCCAAAATCACACAATGCTTATTTGCATTGATGTAAAGAAGCACCATTGAAACAAATTAGATTTTCATGCGATTCTGTTGCACTCAAGACACATCTAAAATTGCACTAGATGAGGTCTAAACATCCATCTAGAAGAACTTGGAAAACATGTCAACAGAAGACCAGGTAGAAGGCTTGCAAATCAGGGAAACAGTAGCCTTGATGTTGAAGAGCCCAAGAGGAATGTCCACAAACAAGAAAGGGTGCAACCCTATCTGTATGACCAAACTTGAATAATGCTCCATTTGAGGAACTGAGAAATGGTGAACAAGAAGCTGGCCCACCTTTATGAGAACATCTAAAATGATAGAGAGAGTGTCAGACTTTGAGGAAAGCACAGATTTTCACAGTCCAAACTATATCCAGGCAATTTAGGTTGGAAGGTAGTTCTGGGTCTCAACACCACCTTGTCCTTTTGCAAGTCCAGAAGAGGTTTTTTAGAGAATAAGACCACCATCTTATGCACACACCTCACCAATGTGATGGCTACAAGAAACATCAGCTCATAGGTAAGAGTGGAGAGAAGACTATTTCTCATGGGTTCAAATTCTTCTTTTTGAAGTGCTGAAAGAAGTCAAAGGGGAGAGAATAGGGGGAGCCACAGGCACTCTGTACAAAGGATTATTAAAAAAAAAAAAAAAATTGGGAAAGACAGTGGTCTCTTAAAACCAGATAGCAAGTGCAAAGGCCTGACCCTTAATAGTGCTGAGGGCCTAATGCTGGTCCAAATCCAGCTTTATGAAGGAGGGAAGTTGTTCCACAGAAATTTTTCCAAGTGAAAAACAAACATTTTTCTTGCATCAACTGAAGAAAAGAAGCCTTCCTAGTTTTAACATTGTGGGAATAACCAATTCAGAGATGCCCCCTTGCTTAGAACTTGGGCTTTAACAGCCACGCTCATCACTGTTCAGATTAACAGCAGTAAAGTTAAAAGATATTTCACCCACTTGTTTTCAGAAATCCTGCAGTACCAGACAACTCAAAAACATGTGCAACATAAAACCCTCCTGTTGAAGACATTGCCAATTTTGTGGAAAAGATTGTGGGAAAAGCCTATGTAGAGATTGGGGGACACTGTACCGAGACGTGAAAAGCCTATGTAGAGCTTGGGGGACTCTGTACCAAGACGTGATATTAAAACTAGTTTCCGGGGACAGACCAATTTTTAACCATGTTCTCCTCCAATGTCAAATTAAAACGCTAATAAGCCTTTGGAGGAAACTGACATCTTGTTTGGTGTTCAGAGTCTCCATAAAAGGAAGAGTTGAAACACTGTCTTTCTTGCGGGTCTTAGGAGCAGTAAAAAGACCCCAAATTATGAACTGCACTAGTAGCAACAGTGGGCTGATCCTCTAGCTTCAAAAGCTGTGCATACCACCTCAATAAGCACTAAAAAGGTTTTTTAACTTAGGATTGACAGCAGAAAAAACAGAGACTTCTCTGGGTCAAGTTGGAAAGTTCTGAGGTCGCAAGTAGATGGGATACAAAATCTGCAGGGGAAGATGCAGGATCACCGTTGTGGCCTCTGTGATCAGTCAGCAAACACTTGAGCTTTTTGGCCTATAAAGTCATACATCTTTGGACAGAGCAGAGGAGTCTGCCATATTTGACAGAGCTAGGAAAGACTCTGAAGAGGACAAAAACTCCATCTGCAGAAGGCTTGATGATTCCAAACTGCAGACATTGGTCACATCAGTAGGCACACTACAAATAGCAATGGAGCCCTTACTGGAGTTTGAGCTGGGGGCACACAAAAGCAGGACTGTGCCCTTGTGTCTAGAATCAGACATGGTGCAATTTTTTTTCACACACATACATACATATATATGTGTGTAAAAATCCAAATTTTGACAATAAAATTACTTAAAGCGGAGGTCCGCCTAAGAGAAAAAATAATAATAAAAGCCAGCAGCTACAAATACTGCAGCTGCTGACTTTTAATAAATGGACACTTACATATCCAGGGTGCCCGCGATGTCGGCAGCCGAAGCCGATCAATCGCTCGGCTCTCGGCTGCCCCCGCCGCCATACTCGTTGAGGAAATCAGGAAATGAAGCCTTGCAGCTTCACTTCCCGGTTCCCTACTGCGCATGCGCGAGTCGCGCTGTGCATCCTCACCGGTCCCCAGCTATCGTCTGGGACCTGTGTGTTTCCCAGAAGACAGCGGGGGAGGACAATGTAGGAGTCGGACATGACGTAGATCACCGCAGTGATCTATGCCAGGAGGTTGGAGCAAATACCTGTATTACACAGGTATCTGCTCCCCCATCCCCCTCCCCCTGAAAGGTGCCAAATGTGACAGCGGAGGGGGGAGGAATCCAAAAAGTGGAAGTTCCATTTTTGGGTGGAACTCCACTTTAAATATAGATTTTCTGAAAGCAAAGGCCCTGTGGAATAAAAAAGTGATAGTTACACAAATATGTGCCATAAAAATTTGCAACTGTTTATTATATGCAAATTTTCAGGAAAAAATATAATAAAATAAATTTTAGTGCAAAAACATCATATGATACCCATTTTGGTTAAAATATAAAAGATAAGATTGCATCGAGTAAATAGATGCCAAACATTCCCTGTCTTAAAAATAGCGTGCGCACGCGATATCGCCAATTACTATGGTGCCCAAAAATCTCCATGGGTGCTGCTTTAAAAACATTTACAGCCAACTAGGAGCTCTTTTGCTAGAATTATTGTTCTCACTCTGACATTCGGGAAGATACAGTGCCTTGAAAAAGTATTCATACCCCCATGAAATTATCCACATTTTGTCATGTTACAACCAAAAACGTAAATGTGTTTTATTGGGATTTTATGTGATAGACCAACACAAAGTTGCACATAATTGTGAAGTGGAAGGAAAATGATAAATCGACAGAGTAAATAATAGGACTTTAAATACCACCACACTGTGTGGATGCTTATGTGTCTCTATACACAGTGTAAGATATCCGTCCTCCACCCAAATCCTTTTCTCTGGTCTCTGGATAAAAAGGATGGAACATCTAGTGCCTATGAAGTAATTGACTATTTATCAGCGCTCTACCCTGGGGCTGGTTATTCTCCCATGGGCGGGCGAGACTATACCACATGGGTTTCCACCGTTTTCATCCTTATACTATCATATACAAACTGGCATAGCAGAAATATACTATATATTGATGAAACCTTTCCATGAAAATAATTTATTCCTTTGGTCATATATATTCAGGTGAGAGATGGGAGGTCCTAAAGAAGCGGTGGTCTCTGCGAAACGTATCACCCTTAAGCTCTCTATGTCGACCAATAGCCATGCATGTTTGCAGAGGACAACGATTGTTGGTATCAATATGCAAGCTGCAACATACAATAAGTGTTTATACATTTTGTTGGTAGGAATAAAGTTTTGTATTTTCTATATATAACCAACGGTATGCTCGCTGGAGGGGTATTTAAAGTCCTATTTACTCGGTCACATATTCCTAGTTGGAACCTCCCCCATACACATTCAAACAACTTTTGAAGGAAAATTATAAATGGTTTTCAAGTTTTTTTTTACAAATAAATATCTGAAAAGTGTGGCGTACATTTGTATTAAGCCCCCTTTACTCCGATAGCCCTAACTAAAATCTAGTGGAACCATTTGCCTTGAGAAGTCACCCTATTAGTAATTACCTGTGTGTAATTTAATCTCAGTATAAATACAGCTGTTCTGTGAAGCCCTCAGAGGTTTGTTAGAGAAACTTAGAGAACAAACCGCATCATGAAGGCCAAGGAACACACCAGACAGGTCAGAGATAAAGTTGTGGAAAAGTTTTAAGCAGGGTTAGGCTATAAAAAAAAATATCCCAAGCTTTAACATCTCATGGAGCACTGTTCAATCCATCATCTGAAAATGGAAAGAGTATGGCATAACTGCAAAGCTACCAAGACATGGCCGTCGACATAAACTGACAGGCTGGGCAAGAAGAGCATTAAGCAGCCAAGTGGCCCAAGGCAACTCTGGAGGAGCTGCAGAGATCCACAGCTTAGGTGGGAGAATCTGTCCACAGGACAATCATTAAGCCTCGTACACACGGCCGGGAATCCCGTCAAGAAAAAAACCTTGGTTTTCCTGACAGGATTCATGGCAAGCTTTCCCTGCTCTCAGAGTGCGTACACGGCCATTCAAAAGAACCGCCGTTCTTTTGAATGGCAAGAACGCGGTGACGTCATCGACTACGACGAGCATGCGCTTGTCACATTCGATGCCGTCGCCGCCATCTTGCTACACCCTACACTGGCCGCCAACACAGACACCCGTCTAACCAAAGCAATGGCCACTAAGAAGGCCACATTCCGGGACAAGGTCAAGAGAGGAATCTCTCCGATATTCTCAAAAGGGATGTTCTCGGAGAACCGAGATGCATGAAATTCAGATCCCAAGAAGGGAGAGGAGGCTTGACAGGGGGGATCACATGGCGAACCCCCTGCACAAAAGGTGCCATCAAGGAATGGCCCAGTAGCGGTTGTTGAAAAAGACAGCCCGGGCCGAAATCCGACCCTCAAAAAGGTATGCAAGGCCAGCTTTTGGGTCACACCACGCTGTAAGAGCAGCAAAATCCTGGGAACGGAATACATCCGAGGACGCCACTCAAGTTCCTCACACATAGCGATGTAAGCCTTCCAGGTATGGTGAGATATCTTTCTGGAGGAAGATTCCCGTGTCAACAACCTAGAAGAGATGACCGAAAACAAGAGAACTCGGTCCTTCAGCACCTGGCTTTAAACAGCCAAGCCATTAAAGCCAAGGACTGTAAAGCAGGATGAAGTATGGATCATGAGACAGAAGGTCCACCCCAATAGGCAGTCGCCAGGAACGTCTGCGACTGGCCGAAGTAGATCGGCGTACCAATGTCGCCGTTCCGGAGCAATGAGGATCACTGGAATGGCCTCAGCCCATACTCTGCGAAGCCGGCGAGGCAACAACAGTAGCGGAGGGTAAGCATATATCAGGCGATACTGCCCCCATGGGCTTCCAACGCGTCTGACGCGTCTGCCCAGGGGTCCCTGGACCTGACCACGATCTTGCCACCTTGCGAGTGAGTCGAGAGGCCATAAGGTCCACTTTCGGTGCCCCACCTCCGGTAAAGGAGGTGGAAACACCTCCGGATGCAAGGACCCTTCCCCTGCAATGCACACGGCCGACAGGACCGTCTTGCAGCGAGATGTATGAAAATCCCAAAGAGACTCCGCAATGTATCGGAGAAGGGAGGCCCCGGTGTACAGGGTGCCTCAGCTGTTGGCCAATAAAGGCAACTTGATGGAACTTCCCTAGAAACTCGGTCAGAGGACTAGTACCTCAGCCTCCACAGGTGGCGCAAAACCACCCCGGGCACAGAGACCCTAAAAGGCTAAAGCAGTTGCAGTGCACCTGCTAGACGACTGATGGATGAAGCAGAGGCTTTTGCCCAGTTATTGAGCTACAAAAACCGCCAGAGACGCAGCCACTAACGGGCGCAACACTAACCTCAGCCTGGCGAACACAGTCCAAGCCAGCACTTCTGATCACCATTGAAAGCAGGTGGAAAGTGATACCCCTGAAACCAGGGATCCTTGTGACAATGCTCCATCCAGCAGCTACCCATGGATAAGTGCTGATTGTACAAACACATAGTTTATACTATGTATTGCGTCAAACGCACAAATGGAGAGTGTGGGAGGAAACCCACCCAGCCACAAAGAGCATAATACCACCACATACGGTGTATGTAGTTTAGTATGTTTGGATAAACCTATTAAACACGGGTATATACTGTGCCAGCGACGAAGGCGCGCACATCATCGGGGCTTGGACGTAAACCAGCCACGCAGATTGCGTACACAACCGTGTAGGTATATTAGCCTGCGAATAAAAAAATTGCACATGTTTATACTGTGCATAGCGCTGAGAATGTGCACACCATTGAACGCAGGGGAGAAACCTGAGCACCCGGATGAAACCCATGCAGACGGCATACGCATTCCGTGTAGGTATTATAGTATGTGTGCTAAACATTTTGCACAAGCCCATGTGTGCATAGCACCGAAGGCACGCACACTGTTGGCGCGTGGGAGGAACCAAAGTACCCCATGCATACTCAGAGAATGCAATACCTACAACTACTGTAAATGTATTTAGTGTAGTGTATAGACATAATGTGTATTGTTTACACCGTGTATTGCACCAAAGGCATGCATGTCATGTACCGTGGGCGGAAACCCACGCAGACTGCACAGACATAGCGGGTAGGTATGTTGGTATGTGGATATCCAATCGCACAAATTGTGCATAGCGCCGAAGTGCCCATACCAATGGAGTGTGGGAGGGAACCGGAGTACCCGGAGGAAAAACCACACAGACTGCCTACACATACCGTGTAGGTATTATAGCATGCGTGATAAACATTGAACACGTTGAACTGTGCAGAAGGCCAAAGGCGCACATACCGTCAGCACGTGGGAGGAAACCGGAACACCCGGAAGAACTCCACGCAGACAGCACACAGATACCGTGTAGGAATGATAGCATGTGAATCAACATATTGCACATGTTTATGCTGTGCATTTCCATTGGAGCGTGGGGGGAAACCGGAGTACCCGGAGGAACCCCACGCAAACAGTATACCCATACTGTAAACATGTATAGTATGTGCAATAAACATATTGAACAGGTCTATACTGTGCAGAGAGCCGAAGCGCATATACCATGAGAGCGCGGGAGGACACCGGAGCCCCCGGCGGAAACCCGCGCCGTCCCAGAGAGTATAATACATATATATACTGTAAATGCATCTGGAGTCGTGCATAAACATATTTTGTACGTTTATATCATGTATGGCACTGAAACACAGCATTGGAACGTGGGGGGACAGCCACGCAGACACAGAGACCAATAACACATACATATACTGTGAATGTATGCAGTTTATAGGTATAGGATGAGTTTAAATTATGGTGCAGAGGTGCATAATCTTTCTCTGTATCATTCCAACCTGCTTGACCGTGCGGCCGTAGCAGCATGCAGGTAACAGGTAACCTCTGATCCTCAGGCCGTGTCTGTCAGAGCTCAAAGCGTTCCCCAGGAAATGGCGGGAAATGTTGCCTCAGGATATCACACAGAAGGCTCACAGGGACTAGAGACATAAATGAATAAAGTCCTCCCCCCCCACCATGCTGCACCGACCAGGGGGAGGGAACACTGTGTACCACTATCATCCATGCTGCTCTTGAGGCAGCGTGTGAGGAAAACCGTGAGGAAGCTGTGTAAAAGAAAGGCTTGTCACAGCAATTCCAGCTTGAGAGTGTTCCTCACATCATCAATGAGATCACTTACAAGCGCCCTGTCATTCACTGACACAGAACTGGAGTCTTCCTCACAAGGGAATGTCCTGTTCATAAACATTAAATATTCAGAGCTAGGGTCCTGAGCACAGTAGCCAGGCCCATATCTGAATCAGAGCACTCCTTCACGAATGATATTTGTGGGGGGAGGGGGCTTATAGCTCCTTTTGCTCGCACACCGCTTCCATTCTGACAAGGAATGATTCCAGGACTGCTGACAACTGGTCCATAAGGACCGCAGGTGCAGGAAACATATGAACATGTTTAACTGTGCAGCACTGCCAGTTGCCCCAGGCAAGTGTGGAGAGCAGGTGCATCAGACTCCATAACGCCACACTCTGAGACCTT
Organism: Rana muscosa; assembly: GCA_029206835.1. Taxonomy (NCBI): domain Eukaryota; kingdom Metazoa; phylum Chordata; class Amphibia; order Anura; family Ranidae; genus Rana; species Rana muscosa. Next base: position 310,365,340 of record CM055116.1, on the reverse strand, counting down.
ATACACTATACAGTGAATATACAGTCCACCCACTGGCTACGCTGAGGCTGAGGAGGGGATATCCGGAGGACTCACCAACCCTTAAGGACCGCTCAGTCTGTGAGGAGATTAGGAGGGGATTGGGAGGGGATTCGCGCCGCCGCTAGAACCGAAAATAAATGCGCAGCGGCCACAAGAAAATGGCCGCCGGCCGCAGCTATAACTGCGCCATTGAACGGCAAGATGGCTGCCGAGCGCGAAATTCAAAGCTCTAATGCGCGCCAATGGCGCACGCAATAACCGCCTCAAACAGCGCTAATGCGCGCGCTAACGGCGCACGCAATAATGACCTCACACACCAGAAAAAACTGCAGACATGAGCGCCCAGCCCGGCCAGAGTGACCCCCAAGCACCCCACAGCACAGCACCAGTACAAGGTGCAGAGAGCAGCATAACAGGGGGGAGACAGGGAGAAACCCCCCATATAAAGAAACACAGCCAGCATGTACTCACCTGCAGTAGGAGAGACTACTTACCCGTCCCTTTCAGGGACCCACTGGCTTGTTTCAGACAGACCTATCACAGAGCAGTACTGCGTAGCTGTCGGCCCGGTCCACCATGAGAGATACAGTCAGTCAGGTACTATTCAATCTTGAGAGGACCGCGGGAGCATGAAAGCAACCCGGCCACCCCTGGAGTCATGGGGCATGTCGTGAACTGAGTCTCACGCACACAAGGCGAGGATCAGCACGCTCGATGGTCGGACAGGGAAGACTACGAGGATACCAGTGTACCCAACCTGTTGCCCAGCTGACAGTTGATTGAAGGTCTCAAAAATAAAATAAAATTCCCAAAAGGAATAAAATTTTAAAGTAAAATCTTCCAGGAGACTGGCTCCTGAGAGAGCCACGTCTTCTTCTGCTAGACAGAAAAAAACTAAGGTCTGCGGACTGCAGGTGGGAGGGTAATGTCCGGAGGGACCGTCCCCCTGGGCGGGGCTGTTCAGCTCTGGTCTGTTCTAGAATGTTTCTAACATCTAACATTCTGCCTAGATCTTCTCCTGCGAGCAGGGACATATACCCACACGTTTACAGTATCCAGCTGTGTCAGTCCATGGACGGTAAGAGAAATTTGCACTGCGCTGCTGGCTCTGTAAAATTGATTGACAGCTATGGAGCTGACAGCTCGCTTTCACTTTGAAGCCAGTCACCAGCTAAACAAAACCTGCACAAGCTGGTGGCTGCTACTGCAGCCGAACTGAATAGGATCAGATATCCAGAGGTGACCATGTAAATGTAGGAGTGTAGCAGGGACAGCCCGAAGTCGGGATTTCCACATTGCTCTTGCAAAGCAGGAGCATCAGCAGGTAGATGCCAGTGCAGGTCAGCGCTCAGTCCCTCAGTACTGACCCCTTGTTGGGAAGCTGAAATTTCCACACATCTGTTTTTACAACCAAAATCAGATGGCACTTGCCGTCCCCAAAGTTTGCATAGCAAAGAAAGGCTCGTCTCGAGGCCCCCTGGTGTGTTGGAAGCTTCAAAGAGTTTAATGACAATGGACTGCAAGTCTGTCCCCAGTGACCAAGTTGTAATTTACTGGAGGAAGGACTGCCCTGTGAGCAATGATTGAGTCAAAATTCAAATGGGTTGGCAAGGGACGGAGTTCGAATGAGTGAGTTTTTGTAAAAAGGGTTCGTACACAGAATTTGGCCTGTTTTGACTGCAAGGACCCCTGCCATATGGATGTCCGTCGGTTATATTGCTAGGACCTTGATCTGAGGGCCATTTTGGGGCCTAAGACATGTGACCTGCAAAAGCCTAGTTATCTATTACATCTGGGAGCTCAGCAGGCAGAACCTTTGCCTCGAGGAGAGAATAAGTATCATTTTCATTAGTACTGTTGATATAGGCTGTATAGATATAGGTTGTTAGTATGTAACATTCCTACTTTTAGGGAATAAATGTAATTTATTTTACTAAGCAACTGTGTCTGTTTTCATAATAACATTGTACCATCAGGCCTAGAATTCTCTAAAGGGTAAGACTAGCAAACAAGGGACACATACAATTAATACCTAGTTGCGATAGATATATGTATGATAGATCACAATAGTGTATATATATATATATATATATATATATATATATATATATATATATATATATAAATAAAAAGATATCGCGTTTCTAACACCCCTTCAGAATGACATTGAGAAATTCATAGGTGTAACAGTACAAATAAACGTTAGTGCCCAGTGCTATACATCATTGACATTGAGGCCTAAAGCCCAGCACCAGAAAACTTGAAAAGCTGAGTTAGGCTTACCGGTAACTCCTTTTCCGAGAGTCTTCCAGGACAGCCCATGAGACCTAGGGCTCCTCCTACCAGGACAGGAAACACGTTACCCCCACCAGATAAAAGGGCGGTCCTCCAGGCCCCACCTCAGTCTTCTCGAGAACTGTAGGACAACCCTGAAAAACACATGCATAATATACATAACTTCCAGACAGAAACCGGATGGGAATCCGGCTGTCCTGGAAGACTCTCAGAAAAGGAGTTACCGGTAAGCCTAACTCCGCTTTTCTCTCAAGCGTCTTCCAGGACAGCCCATGAGACGATGAGCCAGAACTTACCAGTCTAGGGTGGGACAACTGCCTGAAGGACCTTTCGACCAAACGCCTGCTCCTGTGCAGAAAGGAGATCCAGGCGATAATGTTTCATGAAGGTCGAAAAACTGGACCATGTGGCAGCCTTGCAAATTTGTTCCGGTGAGGCACCAGCCCTCTCAACCCAAGACGCAGACAAGGCTCTTGTTGAATGCGCAGTGACAAAAGGTGGAGGAACTTCTCCAATTCTGTAAGCTTCCGAGATGGCTTGTTTTATCCATCTAGCCAATGTGGCTTTAGATGCACTCTTACCTTTGTGCGTACCTGAAAAAAGGACAAACAAGGCGTCCGTTTTCCTAAAGGTCTTGGTTACCTCAAGATAGACGAGAAGAATTCTTCTCACATCTAAAAAGCCAAACTTCCTTTCTTGGTCGCCCTGCGGCAAACTACAAAAGGTTGGCAGTACAATGTCCTGCGATCTGTGAAATGTACTGGCCACTTTTGGCAAAAAACCGGGATCCGTTTTCAACACAACCCGATCCTCAAAAATCGCGAGGAACGGCTCCCTCACCGATAAGGCCTGTAACTCGCTTACTCTACGAGCTGAGGTAATTGCTACCAAAAAAAATGTTTTTAAAGTAAGTAACTTAATAGAAATATCCTCTAGGGGCTCAAAAGGAAATTCTACCAGAGTTTGAAGCACCAGGGACAGGTCCCAAGTTGGACAACTTCTCACCACTACTGGCCTGGCCCTAGAAATGGATTTGAAAAATCTAGCTATAGTGGGATTTTCCAGGAGAGAAAACTGGGAGGAAAACACTGATAGCTGCCGCTTGTACCTTTAAGGTACTAACTGAAATACCTTTGTCGACACCCTTGATGTTATCGGACATAATTTGGAGATTATGACCCCTGATCTCCAACTGGAAAACTTGCAGGGCTCTCTGAACTGCTAGAAGCTCTCTCTGGTTCGATGAAGCTCTTGCTTCTCTCAAGGACCATTGTCCTTGTGCGACTTTGTTGCTGAGGTGGGCTCCCCAACCGCAGGAACTCGCATCCGTCGTGATCCTCTGGGATATAGGAATGGACCATGGAAGACCTCTTGTTAAGTGAAGGTTTGTCCTCCACCACCACAAGCTTCTTTTTACCTTGGTAGGCAATAAGACCCTTGACTCCAGAGACCCTTGACTCCAGAGACCCTGCGTCTCCATTCCACTTCCTTAAGAGAAACATCTGTAAAGGTCTTTGATGGAATCTTGCCCATGGAACTACAGGAAAGCATGAGGTCATCAGACCTACTGCTCTTGCAAGCTCTCTCAGTGAGACCGATTGATTGGTCTGTAAAGCTGAGACTGTTTGCACCATCTTTGAGACCTTCTCTTGTGGGAGAAAAACTTTTTGGTCTACTGAGCAAAAGTCGTATCCCAAATATGTCCCCTTCTGGGCCGGAATCAAGGAAGACTTTTCTCTGTTTATCAACCAACCCAGGGATTGCAGGAAGTCCTGTACAGTCTGGAGATCCGCTGATAACTTTTGGTAAGACTCCGCCACCACTAGGAGGTCGTCTAGGCAGGGGATAATAGTCATCGCCCTTAATCTTAGCGGAGCCAGCGCCTCCCCCAACACTTTTGTGAAAATGCGTGGGGATGAGGACAGACCGAAGGGGAGGGCTTGAAATTGGAAGTGCCGAATCTCTGTTCCCATTTTGACTGCTATTCTCAATAATTTTTGGAAGGCTGGATGGATAGGGATGTGAAGATAAGCATCCCTTAAATCCAGCGTGGCCATGAAGCAGTTTGGATAAAGCAGGTTCTTGATTGTGAACACTGTCTCCATACGGAAGTGCTTGTACCTGATCGATCAGTTTAGAGACCAAAGGTTCAGAATAAGCCGATATTTTCCTGATGGCTTTCTGATCACAAAAATATGGGGAAAAAAAACCCTTGTTTTGTTCTGAGCGGGGAACAGGGATCAAGACTTTCTGATCTAGCAAGTCTCCAATTTGGAGAACCAGAGCCCTCGCTTTTTCCCGATCTCGGGGAAGGGAGGTGACCAATAGTTGCTCTGGTGGTTGGCAAGCAAATTCCAGCCTGTACCCATTGGCCACTAGATCCAGAATAAATGGACTCGCGGTGGCTGCTGCACACTGTGGGAGAAAGGCCCTCAATCTTCCTCCCACTGGGAGACGAGCGTCACTGTGGCTTAGCGAGTTGTTGAGGAGGGTTAAATAAGACGCCCCCTCTACCTCTGCCTTTGTAACCGGTCCAATGCTTCTTGGGCCCATTGTCCTTCTCTCTAGGACCCTGCTGCCTACTTTGGCCACGAATTTTGTTTCTGGCTGTTGGTTTTTTCTTGTTTTCTGGAAAGGCCTTCTTGTCGGCCATACGTTCCAGTGCCTCCTGCAGACCTGGGCCAAAAAGATGATCCCTGTTAAGGGAAGCCCACAAAGGCGCAACTTAGAGGCTGCATCACCTGACCAGGTTTTAAGCCACAGGCTTCTTCTGGCCGAGTTCACTAAGGCCGAAGTCCTGGCTGACATTCTTACCAACTCTGCGGAAGAATCAGGTAGATACCCTGTGGCCTGAAAAAGGAGAGGGAAAGATTTTAGAATCTGCTCTCTAGAGGTACCTGCCAACAAATGGGATTGTATCTGTGTCAGCCATACTTCCAAATTCCTGGCTACACAGGTGGAGGCTAGAGCTGGTTTAAGATTCCCCACAGCTGAATCCCATGCTCTGTGAAGGAGGACATCTCCTTTCTTATCCATCGGGTCCTTAAGCGTGCCCATATCGTCAAACGCCAGGTCCGAGTTCTTTGAAACTTTTGAAAGAGGTGCGTCCAACTTCGGATTTTTATTCCACGGCTGCGCTGCATCCTCATCAAATGGAAACCTTCTTTTTAGGCTACCCGAACAGAAAGGCTTTCTCTCTGGATTTTCCCACTCCAGCTTGATAGTGTCAAGGAGGGAACTATGCACTGGAAAGACTTTAGATTTCTTTCTGTGCAGACCCTTGTACATAAGGTCATGTTTGGACAATTGTACCTCCTCCTCTTCCATTTCCAGAGTGGTGTAGATAGCCTTTAATAAATCATCGACATCCTCCAGAGATAACTTATATCTCAAGCCCCTAGTGGATTCTCTATCCCTGGGCCCTGTCTCTGACCCTGATTCTTCTGGAGAAGAACGGGCAGATCTGGCTTCAGTCTCAGAGTCCTCACTCTCCGCCCTCTGCTGATGGGCGCTACTGACTGAAGCCTTTCTACTAAGGGACTGACCCTCTGTGGGAGCCTGAAATCTGTCAATTAGATCTTTAAAAGAGCTGAATGTAGATACAATCTCATCTCTAACAGACGTCAGCATCTTCTGACAGGAGGCTGCTGGGTCATCCCTTACTAGGCTCTCTATACAAGTGCAGCAAACTGCTTTGCTCCATGAGGAGCTCAGTTTGTTTCCGCAAACCGCACATTTTCTCTTAGGTGGCTGCGCTTGGGCCTTGTCCTGGGTCTTGGTCTGTAAGACAAAACAAATGGCCCAAAGTAAACATTTAAACCACCACACACTCCGAAACACCACGTGCAGGAGGGAGAAAAATGTGTCCCCTTACACCAAAATCCTATGATTGGGAGGGGGGGGGGTAAAAACACTCACCAGGATAGCAAGAGAGTGACAAAACAAAACACTCCAGGCTTACCTGAGAGGTGCTGGTGTTGGAAACCGCATCCGCTGCCTGTGCAGGTACTGCAGAAGAGTCCATCAGTCTGCTGGTCGTCCACAGCCTGTGCTGCTATAACCAGAAACACCAGCAAGCCAGCGTCCTGTTTGCGCCATTTATGGAGACAGGAACCAGCGTCTCCGGCGCCCGACGATGACGTCGTATGACCCGGAAGTGACCCCGCCGGATACTTCCTGTGGGCCAGCTTGGAGCGCAGAAGCTCCGCCCCCTCGAGCGCCGCGGCTTCCTCTTTCCCCTACACAGATCAGCCAGGCTGTCGGCGGGGGAAAGGATACCACCATGCTGCTTTAATGCAGCGCGCGCGCTGTGGAGCCTGACATCACCGCGGTCGTGGCCCTCCCCAGGCACAGAGGACAGCAGATGCTACCAACCTCCCCAGCGGAGACACTGCTTCTGGCGAGGAGAGAGGTTAGTACACAAAAAATACCCTACCGCCATTTAGAGCCCCTGCTCATGAGACCCAGGGTACCAGGTTCCAGGAAACACGTTACCCCCCGTCCAGAGGAAACACTAATACTGAGGTGGGGCCTGGAGGACCACCCTTTTATCTGGTGGGGGTAACGTGTTTCCTGTCCTGGTAGGAGGAGCCCTAGGTCTCATGGGCTGTCCTGGAAGACGCTTGAGCGAAAATACATTTTTGCAGTTGGACTGAATCCTCACTACAAGGGTTAATTGCTCAGTCTATTTAGTCTATTACCCAATCCTCAGCCCTTCATTGCATGTGATGAAGCTATGGAGCCTACACTGGTCTTGATTATGTCAGACCTTAAACCGCTGGAGCCTAAGGTAGGAGACGCTGCCGGGACCAGTCTAGGAGCACGGAGGATCAGGAAAGTGAATAGGAAAAAAACTCTACAAAATGCTCAGGTGTGAATGGAGGCTTAGTAGGGTAAGAGTTTGTGTTTAGGGTCTTTGTGGAGAAGGCACACAAACCTGAGGGAGTTTTGCCTGTAAACCTCATTACCCTCTTTTCTATATGGTAAGCTTACAAAAAACAGAAAAAATTATTAAAATAAGGAAATATATGAAGAACATGTTAAAGTGAATAAACTTTGAAAATTCCTGTAACACCAACATAGGAAACACATTTCAAAGGTAATATAGAACTCAGGTATTGATCTTCCACTCACCACATCTCTGAAGACCACAGCTCGCAATCTGTTTATATCCATGTCTTGTAGAAGCCTGTCATAGTCTCGGACGGGAGAAATTCCACTTGTCAGTATGTCAACTGGACTCTGAAAACATATATACAAAAAAAAAACAGCAGTGTTGTTAAAGTTATTGACATGCCTTTGAAGTTTCTAGTTACTAGATCTCACTTGTAGTGCAACCATGTACAAAAACTGACTGCATTAAATCTTTTTAGAGATAAATCAGCACCACTCTTGCAAAGCATGGACTAAAACTTTCCAAATACTTAAGTGGGTGAAGAAATACTTAACTTCATTTTTACAGACCTTTATATAGCGGCAACAATTTATGCAGCACTTTGCACACTGTATATTTACATCGGACACTGTGATTCATCCCTGTCTAATTACGGCTCAACACATGTATTGACTGATTTCAATTTACTAGTGGTTAATGGTGTTCACATGTCTTTTTAAATTAGATTACATATTAGAAGTGTTTTTTATACATGCCAGCTATGAGTAAGCACTAGATTATAGTGCGAAACGCGTCAGTTGTTTGTCCCTTATCTTTCTGTGATATGTAGTGCTTTTTATCCTTTACAATAAAGGCAACCACCAAGGAAATCGCTGTTGTCCTGGAAGATTCCATTAGTAAGTTACCAGGCAATCAACTCCGTTTTCCCAAATCATCTTCCAGGACAGCGTATGAAAGGACAAGTTAGAAATACCAATTAGGGTGGGGTTACTGCTTGTAGGATCTATTCCTCAAGCCTTAAGAGGACCATAGACTGATCAAAATACACCATGTCAGATAGGAAAACAACCAAATTTTGATCAGTGCGTGGCCATCCCTGCTCAACAGAAGACAATTGTTTAATATTTTTTTTCCCCATTTAGCCCACCTGGCTGAAGAAAAACTGTCTATGGCAGACTTTAGTGCTGACAGGAGAGCAGGACACATCCGATGTATCAAACCAACTTATGAAAATTGGACCAGGTGACAGCACTGTAGAGACAAATAACTAATTATTTTGTCAATGCAGAGGCCAAAGACCTGTGGATCATCTCTAAATCCACTGGAAGATTCTACTTTTAAAAAATATGTACAGTATACACCGAAAAGTTGAATCTGCCTATAGTGTTCTTAGACATCCTAGCAACCAAAAGGCTACTTTATTTTTTCCATCGTTTGGATTTCTTAAGATAAAATAGGATTTTTATAACAGCTTACCTGTAAAATCCTTTTCTTGGAGTACATCACGGGACACAGAGCGGCATAGTCATTACTATGTGGGTTATATAGTTTACCTTCAGGTGCTGGCACTGGCAACTTCCAAACCGGAAGTAACCTTCCCTATATAAGCCCCTCCCATCCGGGAGCACCTCAGTTTTGTAGCAAAGCAATAAGTGTCCCCAAAAGAGGGGTGGGAGCTCTGTGTCCCGTGATGTACTCCAAGAAAAGGATTTTACAGGTAAGCTGTTATAAAAATCCTATTTTCTTTCTCGTACATCACGGGACACAGAGCGGCATAGTCATTACTATGTGGGACGTCCCAAAGCAATGCCCAATGAGGGGGGGGGATACACCATACATAAGCTGGGCGCTATCTTAGACATGAGGATCTTTTGCGGCCTGCAACACACTGCGCCCAAAGGCGACATCCTCCTGACTTCTAACGTCCACCTGGTAGAACCTAGTAAACGTGTGTACTGAAGACCATGTTGCGGCCTTACAGATTTGAGCCAGGGAGGCCTGGTGATGCACTGTCCATGAAGTTCCAACTGCTCTCGTGGAGTGCGCCCTAACTTTGAACGGAGGCGGTCTCCTTCTCAAGCCATAGGCATTATGACCTGTCGAATCCACTTGGCTAAAGTAGATTTTGATGCTGCCTGACCCTTTCTGGGGCCTTCCGGCAGAATAAACAAAGTATCCGTTCTGCGAATCTGAGCAGAGGCTTTTAGATAAGCTTTAACTGCTCTTACTACATCCAAAGAATGTAATAACTTTTCCTCTACCAAACTAGGTTTGGGGAAAAAGGAAGGAAGAACCACATCTTGGTTCAAATGAAACCTCGATACCACCTTAGGAAGAAAGGCTGGATGAGGACGTAACACTACTCTGTCCTTATGGATAACCAGATATGGTTCTTTACAGGACATAGCGGCCAATTCCGACACTCTTTTAGCCGAACAAATGGCTACTAGAAAAATCAATTTCCTGGTGAGAAGAACCAAGGAAATGTGCTGTAATGGTTCAAATGGTTGTTTCTGTAGAACCGACAGAACCAGGTTTAAGTCCCATGGACATATGGGAATGTTAACCGGAGGGCTAATACGCATCACTCCTTGTATAAAGGCTTTGACTAGTGAATGCGAAGCCAAGGGCCTTTGAAAAAATATTGATAAGGCCGAAATCTGACCCTTGATAGTACTCAAGGCAAGCTTCCTATCTACAGCCCACTGTAGGAAGTCCAGAATCCTACCTATTACGTACTTACGTGGATGCCATTTCTTGGCCTCACACCAAGCGATGTACACCTTCCAGATTCTATAGTAGATCTGCCTGGATACCGGCTTCCTGGCATTGATCATGGTAGATACCACAGGATTAGAGAGACCTCTCTTTTTTAGAATGTGGGCTTCAATAGCCAGGCCGTCAAACCTAGGGCTGGTAAGGAAGGGTGGTATATCGGTCCTTGTGAAAGCAGGTCCGGACGATGTGGGAGGGTCCAAGGACTCCCCACAGACATTTTTACAATCTCCACGTACCATGCTCTTCGGGGCCACGCTGGAGCCACCAGAATCACTGGTTTCTTTACTACCCTGATTCTGCGGAGTAATCGAGGTAACAATTGTGGCGGTGGGAATGCATATATCAGCTTGAACTGATCCCAAGGGAACACTAGGGCATCCGAGCCGCAAGCTAGGGGATCCCTTGTCCGAGAGACAAATCTGTCCACCTTTGCGTTGAATCTGGATGCTAGCAGATCTACATCCGGTGTCCCCCACCGCTGACATATTGTCCGGAAAACCTCGGGGTGAAGGGACCATTCCCCTGGGCATAATTGTTGGCGACTTAGAAAGTCCGCCTTCCAATTCTCCACTCCTGGAATGAATACCGCGGATATGGCTGGGACATATCTTTCTGCCCATTTCAGGATGCAATTTACTTCCCTCTGGGCTGCACGACTCCTGGTGCCACCCTGATGATTGATATATGCCACTGCCGTGGCATTGTCTGATTGAATTCTGACAGGGGACCCTTGGAGTTTGGATGTCCATGCTACTAGGGCATACCGGGCTGCTCGTATCTCTAAGAGATTGATGGGCAGGGCCTTTTCTGCATCAGACCATCTGCCCTGGAGAGACCATTGCTCCAGTACTGCTCCCCAGCCTATAAGGCTGGCATCTGTAGTGACCACTTTCCAAGAAATCGGACTGAAGGATTTCCCTTTTTCCAGATTCTGGGGAACCAACCACCAACGGAGGCTCTTGCGAACGGAAGGGGACAAGGACATTGGTAAGTCTAGGGCCTGAACTTTTTTGTTCCAGGCTGACAGTATGGCCCTTTGCAAATTCCTTGAATGGAATTGACCGTAGGGTACTGCTTCGAATGATGCCACCATTTTTCCCAGCAGCCTCATGCACAGGCGTATGGACGGCTGTCTTTTTGTACCCACTAGGTGGATCAAATCTCTCAAAGACGACACCTTTTCTTGAGGCAAGAAAATTTTTCTCTGGTCTGAATCCAGCCTTAGCCCCAAGTATTCCAGACTTTTGACTGGTTTTAGGGCTGACTTGTCTCGGTTGATAATCCAACCGTGAGATTCCAGATACTTGATTGTCTCGTGAACAACCACTTCTAGTTTTTCCACTGAGTGGTCTATCAGCAACAAGTCGTCTAGATATGCCATTATCGTTACACCTTGTGTTCTTAGATTGGCCAATAATGGGGCCAGAATTTTTGTGAACACTCGTGGTGCTGTGGCCAGACCGAAGGGTAAGGCTCTGAACTGAAAATGGCGCCCTTCTACTGCAAAGCGTAGAAATTTTTGGTGAACTGGAAAGATGGGAATGTGCAAATAAGCATCTTTGATGTCGATCGAGGCTAGCCATTCCTCCCCTTGTAGGGCAGTGGTCACCGATCGGATCGACTCCATCCTGAAAGTTCTGATATGTAGGAATTTGTTTAGCCCTTTTAGATTTAATATGGGCCTCACGTCCCCGTTTGGTTTCGGGACTGTAAAGAGGTTTGAGTAAAACCCGAACCCGCATTCTTCCAGGGGAACCTCCATAATTACTCCTTGGAGCAATAGTTGTTCTAGTGCCAACAGGAGGGATCCTCTCTTCCGGGGATCCCTTGGCACGTTCGACCTTATAAAATGGGAAGGAGGGGAGTCTTTTAACTCCAATTTGTATCCCAGACTTACTGCGGAGAGCACCCATCTGTCTCTGATCGTGTCCCGCCAGGTCTCTGCGAACAACTGAAGTCTTCCCCCCACCCGATTGAGTGGGGGCAACCCTTCATGCATTTGATTTTGGGGGAGGTTTTGTACCTCTCCTGACCTAGGGTTTCTTGTTAACCTGCGATTGTCCCTGATTTTTACCCCCGGGATTTGACCGAGGAGGCCGTCGGAACTGTTTCACAGCCGATGTCCCAGGGACTGGAGAAGCAGGCCTCTTAAAAGAGGGACCTCTAACTCTGTTTTTTACAGGGAGCTTCAGCAGACCAGTTTTTGAGCCATAGAAGCCTGCGCATATGTACTACAGACAGCGTAAGGCAGGAGGCCTGATGGATTGAATCCTTTATGGCGTCAACCCCAAAGCATAAGGCTCTAGGTAGATCAGCTAGGGCAAGGGCCTGCTGATCTGGCAGGTCCCTTAAGACCTGTTTCAACTGATCCTTCACTGCTTGGCAGACCCCAATAGCTGCCACTGCTGGTTGTGTCACCAAGCCTGCTGTAGAGAAAGCAGATTTTAATAAGGACTCCAATTTTTTTATCTATTGGGTCCTTGAACATTTGGACATTATCTACTGGACATGTCAGTGATTTATTCACACAAGAGATGGCTGCGTCCAATGTAGGGACCCTCCATTTTTTGATGAACTTATCCTCCATGGGATAGACCACCGGAAATCTCTTGGGAGGAGTAAATATTTTATCAGGATGTTCCCAATCCTGGTAAATGAGCCCTTCCAGTAAAGGATGGATTGGAAAGGAACAAACAGTCTGGGGAGCTTTTAGCGACCCCCAACGAGGAGACAGAAGTGGATGATGGCTCCGCAAGGGGCATTTTAAATGCTGATTGGACCATGGTTAGTCAGGGACTGAACCCATAATCTTTCAGCATGTGATGCTGAGAATGGCTCTTCCACTGTTGATTCCTCTACAACAGAATCAACCTCATCCTGATCCCCTTCAGGTAGGTCGATCCCTGTATGGGACTGTTGCTCTGCTAACAGGTACTCTGAGGGAGGAGACGGAGATTGGGCGCGCTTTCCCTCTGACAGGGAAGCAGCGATCAATGTTGTCAATCTCTCTTCCAGTCCTCCCAGAGCTGAGGAAAAAACCTCCTCTGTTATATACACAGGAGCAGGTGAACTGAGGACAGCCACAGTACCAGGTACTCCTGAGGGTGCTCTACGGTCACTAACCTCTGATTTTTCAGGGGAGATTGGTGCAGCCAAAGCATGCCCAAGATCCTCAGAGCCCGATGGAGACCCCCTTTGCTTCCTGGGATTCTTAGTCCCGGAGACTTTAGACGGCATATTCCTAAGCCCAAAGCTGAGGTATTCCAGCCGAAATACACCACTTACTGACAATAATCTAGCACAATTGCTGCTATATAAACAGTTGGTGTCTACTAATGTGCCTTTCTATGGGGATGCCTGCCTCAACCGCCTGCTGTATGCCTTTCTAAATGTTGCCAGCTCTGTTTCTGCCTTCCATAACCAGCTGACAACACCTAATTGTGCTTTTTAACATGCTGGGACGCCCGCACATGCGCAGAAGCGCCGCGGCGCGCACAGAGCGTCATCCACCAAGCTCCGCCCCTTTTTCCAGCTTACCTCTATAAATAGAGGCGCGTGCACGCGCAAGCACGCAGGCACGTGCGCCTTTGGCGCTCTTTTTGAAAAGGAACTAGGGACAGAAGCCAGGGCCCTGTTTGCCACAGGGCTGGGGGATGGACGAGCATTGCAACATGGCAGAGGAAACAGTTTCCCATTCAGAGAACTCACCATCTGCCTGGATTTTGACTTGGAAAGAAAAAATCCACATGACAAGAAAACATTCCACAGCGGCCTCTAGTGGTTTAACACAGGTACCGCGGTTTAACCATTTTTTTTTTCTTGACCACTCTTAAAACTATTACATTTTTTAGTAGTTACAGGCATGCACAGATATTTAGCGGGAATACCGTTAGGTAACAGGCAGAAAGACATATTAGGCTTGGGGGTCCCCCAATAGAACCAAGTTCCTGAGGGGCCCCCACTTACCTTTTCCCCGCCGCAGGACTCTGTTTGGTCCACAGAAGCCCAAACTTCACCTCTCACGGCAGGCATTGTAATTAAACCTTCAGGGACCGGGTTCCCAAGGATTCCACTCCCCTGGACCTGTATAGCACCCTGCACAGAAAACATCTTGGTCGTGGGTATGACCAGAGCTCTGGATCCCAGAGTCCAGCCCTCCTAAGAGAAGCATTACAGGCAAAACCTTGCTCTTCTCTGCAAGGCCCGGGTACCGACCGTTTAGCTATGAAGCTTTTTTGGACGGATCCGGAATAGCTTACTGAGGCCCAAAAGAACCTGTACGCAAGCTTAGTGAAAAACACATGTTACTTCTTGGCCAACACCTTAGACACTGGCAAAAAAACTGAGGTGCTACCGGATGGGAGGGGCTTATATAGGGGAGGGTACTTCCGGTTTGGAAGTTGCCAGTGCCAGCACCTGAAGGTAAACTATATAACCCACATAGTGATGACTATGCCGCTCTGTGTCCCGTGATGTACGAGAAAGAAAATAGGTTTGCTCTGAGCTAATCTAAGCTTGAAAACATTACTTACTATCCTAGGATGGGGTTGAAAATGGGGACGGAATCGCCAGTTCCTAAACCTATTAGCTCAGCTGAATTTTATTCAGACCCAATGATCTACTATAAGAACTATATCTTGGGAAAACCCTACAGTAGGATCCTGGGATAGCTAAACCAGGATTTCCACTGTAGCTCCTGATATAGCCAAGCTGCTACTTGCAACATGGTCTTAAAAATAATATCACTGTCCAAGAGAGTACAAAAAGGGTGACTAGAGGAGTCCTACATTCACTATGGATAAATTCTATCTCAGAAATTGCTAGATTGCCAACCATTTACTAAACCGTGCATTGGTACTTGTTGGTGTAGGACTGGGCCCTGGTGTATTAAATCATTGTTGATTGGAAATATCCTACGAGGAGGAGTCTTGCACATACTGCTGCTCATTCAGGAAGACCCACACAATGGTACGGAACTCCATCCTTGCCCTCACAGTGGAAGTGCGTCACTTGGCTCAGCAGACCCATGTTACCCCCCTTCCCCCTAAAAAGATTCAGGGATGTCAGCGACCATGGTCCATCCACAAGAATCAGTAACCTCTATCAGGGGACCAGCTGCCCATAAGGACTCCCCCTACCCCACATCTCCTGAAGCAACACAGTGGAGGACTTGGAGCTTGACAAAATGTGAGCAAGGGAGGACTCCACCAGAGTCTCTGTCCCCACAAGGATAGTTGCTTCTTCTCAGGCCGACAAGAAACCTTGGAAAAAAACAAAAAGGTGGTAATAGGGAGGAAAGGTCCCACAACTAGGATACTACCAATTGTAGCGCAGAAAAGCCAATAGATGTATCCGCTCTAGGTCCACTCTTCCTGAAATCATGGGGGGGGGGGGGCATATACTGGGAGGCTCCTGCAACCACCCCGAAGGAAAATAATGCATGTTGATGTTCCTGTTAGTCCAGAGGAAACAAGGCCTCTAGGCGACTTTTATTGATTGGGGATGATAGGTTTCCTATTTTAGGTAAGTGGAGCCTCTCTCTCTCTCTCTCTCTCTCTCATATCCTGTACTGGAAGAGAATTTGGGAATACTTTTGCTCCACATCTTATTTTATTGCAGTGCAAATCATGCATTGCATGCTGCAATGCTCTGTGCTTGCTGCATTATGATAACCACACAACCATATTGCAACATAACCATTTGCTCATTTTTTGCATAAACTGATACTTTCCCTTATCTCTGTGATCTAGTGATTAGTAGTCAAACCTTGCAAAGAGAAAAGGTCTGGTAAATAAATTTCAACGAAGGACAGTTTTTTTTTTCAGGGAGGTTTTATGTCCTTTTTATATTTGTGTCAATTTCCTCTGGGTGCTCCAGTTTCCTCACACAATCCAAATTACTATAAAAGCAAGCTGCCAATAATAGAAATGATTATAAAAAGCAAGCTGCCAATTTAATGTTATGATTAGTCGACAATACTTTCAGTGTCACTATGGAACAGGTTTGCTCAACATGGGGTTTTATGGCTAAGCAAGTTTCTGGGATCAATGAATTCTCTAAGCACACATATAGTCCTTTTTGTTTGGACCTTAATGAGAAACACACAGTACCGTGCCATGCCTTGCACAGAGACATTACCTTTGCAACAGACTTTGCTGTTCCCACCAGGCCATGAATTGCCTTCTGGTTTTTCATATTTTCTCCTGTGGATTTTAATTGCAAGTGCTGCTGACACTCCAGACAATTTCTAACAGCAATGGCACAAACTAAAATGAAAAATAAATAAATAATTCTCCACTTACAAAAGCCTCCAAATAACTTATGACTTACAGTGAAAACACCAGCATTTTCTGCTACCTTTAATAGACAGCAAAACAAAACACATCATTTTTATAAACTGATTCATGTAAATACATTCTAATAAACTACTTTATGGAAAATGAAAGATTCTTGGCAATCAGAAGAAATTATGGGGTGGTATAGAGGTCAGACACAGGCTGTTTAAAAACCCCATTAAACAAAAGAACGGTTTATTTTGCACCTCATTTTGCCTAAAATGGCAGCAAACATAATGCAACAAGCTGTGAAGAAATGCAGCATACATATTCAATATCTCAGTTTCTGTTTCTTAAACCTTTTGCAGCAACCAACACATGGCATTACAGCAGCAGAGAAATGCTTTCAGCATGCCAGATGTGGGCTGCATTCCTCCTTCGAAGTTCATGGTCCTTCAGCGATCAGAATATTTCAGCCTCTACTTACAGCCCTTTTTGGCCATTTGAATGAGGCTTAAAAAACCATCCTACAAAACGCACACACGATAAACATGTGCACTACAAACATTGCGGTAATACACTTTACATGCATTGGTGCACTGCAGTGTACCAACACAGTGAGAGACCACTTTATGGTGAATAAAACCTGTGGGCGCTGGTATGCGTTGCACACAAATACTGCAGTCCGTTAATGCAAAGCGTTGCAGTACCGGATTTTTTTAAAATTATTATTATTATTATTAAGTTCTTTCAAATTACATTCATTCAACACTGTGCAGTAGCGCATTGTAACATGGTACCACACATTGTAACGCACTGCGTTGTACTAAAATGTATGCATGGAGTGGAGTTTAGGGCCTGGCAGCAAAAAGGGTTAAATACACTAATACATGTTCAAAAAGTGTCAAATACACTTTATTTGCATGTTCTATAACTGGTATTGGTTTGTTTCAAACAGTCAGTAAACTAAAGTAGTAATTAGGGTTGTCCCGATACCACTTTTTTAGGACCGAGTACAAGTACCGATACTTTTTTCCAAGTACTCGCCGATACCGATTACCGATTTTTTTTCAATGTCATGTGACAGTTTGAAAGATGGGGACTGATAGGTGGCACTGACAGGTGGCACTTATGGGCACTGACTGGTGACTGGCTCTGATGGGCACTAATAGGTGGCTGGCACTGATAGATGGCACTGATTGCACTGCTAGGTGGCACTTATGGGCACTGATAGATGGCACTGATTGCACTGAAAGGTGGCACTTGTGGGCACTGATAGGTGGCACTTGTGGGCACTGATAGGTGGCACTGATATGTGGCACTTGTGGGCACTATGTGGCACTTGTGGGCACTGATATGTGGCAATTGTGGGCACTGATAGCACTGAAAGGTGGCACTTGTGGACACTGATATGTGGCACTTGTGGGCACTGATATGTGGCACTTGTGGGCACTGATAGCACTGAAAGGTGGCACTTGTGGACACTGATATGTGGCACTTGTGGGCACTGATATGTGGCACTGAAAGGTGGCACTGATAGATGGCACTTGTGGGCACTGACAGCACTGATAGTGCAATCAGTGCCACCAAGTGCTACCTATCAGTGCCCACAAGTGCTACCTATCAGTGCAATCAGTGCCATCTACCAGTGCCACCTGATAGGTGGCACTGGTAGATGGCACTGATTGCACTGATAGGTGGCTGGCACTGAAATGCTGCGGGGAAAAAAAATATGACACAGGATTTAAAATAAAAAAAACTAGTGCAACGCCCATCTTGGTACACCCTGCACTCGGCTGAAGTAAGCAGCAGCAGACATCTTGTTACACCCAGCCCATATAGCTCAGGCTGGGTGTAACAAGATGTCTGCTGCTGCTTACTGCAGCCGAGTGCAAGGTGTACCAAGATGGGCGTGGGGACGTTCAGCCGCTGACAGCGACCGAATGCGACAGCACTGGTCACCGATCCTGCGCCCTGCACCCCTGCCAGCTTACCAGTTTCAACTGCAGGTGAGGGACTCGCTCTCCGCCCTGGTCTCCGACCCCTGCCGCACTCTCCGTCCCGCTCTCCGCCTTGGTCTCCGCCCCCCGCCCTCCGCCTTGGTCTCCGCCCCCCGCCCCACTCTCCGCCCCGCTCTCCGCCCTGGTCTCCGCCCCCCTCTCCGTCCTGCTCTCCGCCCCCCGCTCTCCACCCCCTCTCTGTGTCCGCTCTGAAAAAAAAAAAAAGTATCGGACTGGGCATCGGGAGCATTTGCGCGAGTACAAGTACTCGCACAAATGCTTGGTATCGGTCCCGATACCGATACTAGTATCGGTATCGGGACAACCCTAGTAGTAATGCGTGTGCAATTTTACCAAAACCTTTTCTCAGGGTTTATTTACACAGTCTGTCCATTCTATTTGTCCTCTGGCATGGAAAGGTGAAAGTGCTTCTACAGGCTTAAGGTGTTCTTACCCCAATGCATGTTCTGCATTAAAGAAAACCTTCTGTGCCACAGAATCGATCCTTTTCCTTATACTTATCTGAGCCCAATTTCGATCCAGAGCTGTGCCCCAACGCAGCAGCTGTCTTTGCCATCTCCCTCCTCATAGGGCAGATTGATAGAAGCAGGAGCCATTGGCCACTGGTTTTGAGAAAGTAGGGGGCAGGGTCGAGCTGTCTTTGTTTATAAAAGCAGGCAGTGCAGCTTAGGATCAAGCCTGCACGAGTGCCCCCCATATGAAGGGGCTCCCTATAGGGGCATTTGCTAAAGAGGTGAAGCCAGGAGCGCTGGGGGGGGGGCAGAATAGGAGGAACTGGGCTGCTCTGTGCTAAACCATTGCACAGAGCAGGCAAGTATAACATGTTTATTATTTAAAAAGAAAGTGGTCTACAATCACTTGAAGTGCTTATGAGATCTTGGACAGGTCTGTATGGTTACAAACTGTTAATCTGCTTCCTTGCTGGTTAACCATATGTCATGAATATCAATTGCATTTTTGACATGCAGGCAAATCTACAGCAGCAGAAAATGCAGGCGACTCTGTTAGCAACACTTCATAGCCATGAAGTATACTGCAAGATCATTGCTAGAAATGTTTAATATATGAATACATATGCTTTATAATGAGCTTACCTAATCGAAGGCACTGCCGTAAGATGCCCCCAGATGACATATTTTTTTCAGCTTCAATATCTGTAAAGCCCAATGAACTTGCAAAAATAAGGACATCTACAAGACTTATTGCTCTCTGAAGGAATGTTATAGCTGTTTCTATAGAAAGACCTTGGGTAGGTTCAATATTTTCCAGTTCATGCTGAAACAAAAAAATAAATCCAAAACAGCTTTTTATGGTTGTATGGCTTTACTTGCAACAGAAAGTCTAGACTGCTCCAAGAGAGGAGAAAACAAACAATATACATTAACTGTACATTAGGAATAGCGTAAAATTTTAAAGAACATGTACAAAAACGAATGCAACAACAGTCCCCAACCAGTGGATTTCAAACCAAATGCAGCTTTTAATTTTTTTTTAATGCAGCTTCAAGAAGCCTCTTGTGATTAGCAAACAAGCGGGTTAACTGAATAGCTGCATGCTTATATGCATTCAAGAAAATAAGCAGGCGTTTCCTAATTTGTATATAAATGCAGCAAAATTTTAACATTAAGCCTAGGTTCACATTTGTGCGAACACAGACATCGCATTTGATACGCACCCGCACTGCGGGGCCAATCGCATGTGATGTCTGTGTAATGCGAGTTCAGACAGTTTTATGGCTGAACTCGCATTGAATTTGCAAAAAAAGGCGCAGGGACTTTTTTCTCCCACACTGAAATCATATCGCATGTTCTCAACTATGCAATCCGATTCCTGTGCAAGTTTACAGTTCGCACTGTGATCTGTGAACCAATCTGGGGTTGTCATTAACAATGTATGGACACCCGCAGCGGTTCGCAGAGGGCAGTGTGAACTGCCTGCGGGAGAGATGTGATGCAGGACCAGTGCTGTAATCGCGCCGGTTCCCGCATTGCACAAGTGTGAACCTAGGCTAAAGGGTAACTCCACTTTTCCGAAAAAATAACAAAAAATGTTTTTTTCACTTGTGTGATTGGCTCATTGATTTTACCAGAAGTCTGCACTAAGATACAAAAAAGGCCTCATGCACAATGGACGTTTTTAATGCTGCTGTTATGAGCTATAAACCTTTCATTGATAAATAATTACCTTAAACTTAACAAATTCGCAAACAGGTTGTCCTCCTTTATCATATCTTAAATTCGAAAGGGTCAGGTTCCCAGCAGGCAGGGTCCTGATCAAATCAGAAGGGTATTCAATATAATAGCTCAAACTTTCGACGGGATGGAGGCTCCTCCCAAGAAACCCTTCTGCATTTTGCAAAAGGCATTTAATTCGGTATCTTGACCCTACCTATTTGGATACTGGAATTTTGCAAATAGGAGATACAGGGACATCTTTTAGAACCTCTTACAACTTCCAAGGGTACTCGCCAGGGATGCTTGTTTTATACACAAATTTTTGCTATAGCGATTGCAACTTTCCCAATTGCTATACGGGACAACCTGAATATTAAAGGTGTGGCTGTGCCCCCAGGACCATAAGTGTGCTTTATTCACAAACAATTTCCTTTTATTTGCCACTTTCCCCAATATGTTTTGCACAATTTTGGTGAAATTTCTGGCCTCAGGGTCAACGAGAAAGTCAATGGCTCTGAATGTCAATGTCCCCTTGGATATGCTAGCTATAATGCAAAACAGCTTCTCTCATCTGGCAAGACGCATCGTACTCACACATGGGGTTTTGCCTTATCTCTTCCCTTTGGCCGCTCTATATAAACGTCTGGAGGAGGAATTTACTAACTAGTTGCTTTTGATACGTCATGGATAGGTAAAATTAATAAAGTAAAAAATTACTTATACCCAGGTTCCTACATTTCTTTTGTTCTCTACCTGTGGCAATTAGAACTTTATCATGTTTGAGCATCTAATAGAAAATGATTTGCTACATATGGGAATGGAAGGAACAGACAGTGGTTTAGGGGTTCCCAACCCTTTTCTTAATTACCAAGCATCCCAGCTAACACAATTCTCTCTCATTTATTCTAGAAGAAAAAAACCTGAATGGGTGGCCACTCAGCCTTTTACTATAGATTTTAAAATGTGGAAACATACTAAAAAACGACCTCTGGTCTTGGCCCTAGCATTGTCACACTCGTTAGCTCTTGGGGAACAGTTATTGGGTCATAGGAATCGAATCTTCTTATTCTCCCCGCTAGCTCATTTGTTTAATAATCCTCATTTCCCCCCAGGTTTGGACGCAAGGACGTTTAAGTGATGGTTTGATAAGGGGCATCACATTGGGCACGACTTTACTCCTAAACTAGAAATGCCTTAATCAGAAGTTTTTTGTTTTCATCAATCCTCCCACTACTTGAAGTCATTGTGGCCTGGCTTATCGGATCCCTCTCCCTTACAAATTATGAGAAATGGTGTACTAAAGATATGGGTCAAAGAGGGGGGTATATCTATGATCTACACCCTGGACACAGTACTTAAAAGCAGAAGCTCCACCCAAAAGGGGAAGCTCGGTTTGCATCCTCACCCCCTCCGCTGCCACATATGGCACCTTTCGGTGGGGGGGTTAGGAGAGTGGGTACCTGCTTGACAGGTACCATTCCCCACTTCCAGGAGACCTCACTGCGGCGCGGTCCCTCTGAAGTTCCGCCCCCCTCCTCCTTCCCCCACCAATGGGCCTTTCACAAAACGCAGAACGTTTTGTGCATGCACAGTAGGGAACCAGCTGTGAACCCTTACAATGAATGGTAGCGGTAGCAACCAAAAGCCGATTAATAATAAATTACATTCAGGATTACCACTTTTCCCCAAGAATGTGGACAGCACACAGACTACAGGTACCTCGGGGTAAATAGCTTGCTCAAGGTCGAACCCCAGGGTTTTGTCTAAAACAGAATTCTTGTCAAATTAATAGCAAAGCATAACTTTAAAAGGAGGAGCTACTCACCCAATATAGCTAAATCAATACTTCTTATATTACAGTGAAGAACCCCTAACACATAGTAAGTGTCCTACATCAAACTACAACCCCAAATCCAAAAAAGCTGGGATGCTGTTTAAAATCAACAAATAAACAGCATGCAATGTTTGCAAATCTCAAACTCCTATGTAATTCACAATAAAAAATAGAAAACATATCAACTGTTTAAACTGAGCATATGTGTAATTTTAACCACTTGACCGTTGAAAGTTTTTACCCCCTTCATGACCAGGGCAATTTGTCCTATTCAGCATTTCGCTACTGTAACTGGCAATTGCGTGATCATACAGTAGGTGCCGCCGATATTGTGTCAATCTCGCCGCTTCTAGCGGCGATATTGACACCCTATGAGCTCCGTCGCGAGAGCCAGCGCCGAGCTGTCTCGTCATCGGGAAAGGAAAAAATGTTCCTTTCACGATGAGCGACACGCATTGCTGATAGGCGGGCATCCGACGCGGATTCCCGCCAATACCAGGCACTGCGTTTGGTATGAATCCTGAGCGGGAACTCCACGCCAATTTTTAAAGAAAAAACCGGCGTGGGTTCCCCCTCCAGGAGCATACCAGGCCCTTGGGCCTGGTCTGGATTTGAAGAGGAACCCTACGCCGAAAAAACGGCGTGGGGGTCCCCCTCAAGATCCAAACCAGACCCTTATCCGAGCACGCAACCTGGCAGGCCGCAGGGGAAGAGGGGGGGACGAGAGCGCCCCCCCCTCCCTCCAGAACCGTACCAGGCCACATGCCCTCAACATGGGGGGTTTGGTGCTCTGGGGCAGGGGGGCGACCTGCGGCCCCCCACCCCAGAGCACCCTGCCCCCATGTTGATGAGGACAGGGCCTCTTCCCGACAACCCTGGCCGTTGGTTGTCGGGGTCTGCGGCGGGGGGCTTATCGGAATCCGGGAGCCCCCTTTAATAAGGGGGCCCCCAGATCCCGGCCCCTCCACCCTATGTGAATGAGTATGGGGTACATCGTACCCCTACCCATTCACCTGGTGGGAAAAAAAAATGGTAATAAAAACACAACAGTTTTTAAAAGTATTTTATTGCACCGCTCCGGAGGTCTTCTTCCGACTTCGGGGGTCTCCGGTGTCGTCGCCACGCTCTCCGGTTCTTTCTTCTGCCGGGCCTCCGCTAACGTCTTTTTAGCTCTTTTGCTAGCGGAGGCCCGGTCTTCTCCGTCGTCTCGTCCGGCTCTCCGTTGTCCTTCTGCCGGCCCCTCCACTAACTTCTTGGTAGCTCTTTTGCTAGTGGAGGAGCAGGTCTTCCCGTCATCGCCGTCTGAGAATCTGGAGAAATCTCTGTGCACAAAGGACAAGGCCGAAAAGCAAAATTGAAAGCCCATATTCTTGGGGCCCCTAAGACTTAACTGCATTTTAAACTGGCATAATTCTGTGCTGGACATCACTGGATGGGCTTAAGAATACTTCCAAAAATAACCACCTGTTAACACAGTTGGCTGTGAAATCCAAAAATGCAAGGTAAAGACCAATCACGCAAAGAGGCCATATTTGAACATGATCCAGAAAAACCTCTCATTCCTCTCCCTAAACTCCAGCAGCTCCCAGACATTAGAAAAGACAACGTTAAAACCCTGGTAAACAAGGCCCTGTTCCAACTTTTTTTTTTTTTTTTTTTTTTACCATCTCAAAATTCAAAATGACATTTTTTCCCCTAAACATTGCACTTTTCCTCAGTTTAAACACTGGATATATTTTCTGTTTATAAAATATGGGTTCATGAGATTTGCAAACCATTGCATTCTGTTCTGTAGATTTGTTGCAGTATCCCAACTTTTTGGGAATTGGGGTTGCATTTGTTTGTTTCTTTTCATAATAATCAACAGATTATTAATTATGATGTAGGCCACAGCTGTGGTAATGTCCGATGGACATTCTGGATAGTCCGAGATCTAGGGGAAGAATGACAGATGACTTGTTATAAGTCCAGGATGTTGATCAGAAATGTCAATTCCTTAAAACAGAGGGCCTAGAACAGTGATAGTGAACCTTGACACCCCAGATGTTTTGGAACTTAATTTCCCATGATGCTCAACTACACCGCAGATTGCATGAGCATCATGGGAAATGTAGTTACAAAACATCCGGGGTGCCAAGGTTCGCCATCACTGGCCTAGAATCTCCCCCAACCTAGAACACTGGCATGCATCATGGCAATCTTCCGCTGTAAGGGAAGAAAATAAATCTGCCCTTCATCAATGCATACAAAAACATCATGGCTTGAGGATGCAACCAATTAATGTTTTCCATCGACATTTGTCCCACATTAAAAAAATGTTCCATTACAAGGTTCTCAAGTGCAATTGAGCAAATAGAATTGCTTGCAAGGTGGATAACGCCAATGCAAGAACTTGCATGCAACTTTACAGAGAAGACAGATTTTAGGATTGAACTTGTTGAATCTAAAATTTACAGCTTCATCAACTTCTTCCAGGGCAGAAAGACCTTGGCCTGAAGGGCATCCAGGAGACGGCCCAAGTACTCTATGGGGTCCATTTATAAAGGTTTTCACACAAGATTCCCACAGCATTATCTTATTATTCTAATAGGATTTAACTGGAAAAATTTAGAAAATTCTTGGAGAAAGTAATGTTAAAACCTTTTATAAAAAGACCCCCAAGTGATGAAATCAGAGATGCAACATTAGAGTCCAAAGTCAAGGAGGTCTTCTCTCACAGCAGTAGACAATCCAGGTACCTAATCACTGGAATACTTCTGAGGTAAAGAAAGCCCAGAGGTTGTGCGAGGACCTTTGTGAATTCTCCCAAGGCCAAGGCAAGACTAAAGTAAAGAGCCACAAACTAATAGTGGATGCCGCCATAGCAAAATCAAGAAAACAAGGATGACCTGGAAAGATAAAGTAATTAGTGTTTACATATTCCTAGGTCAATGATTGCCAAAAAGGCTCTTTGATGAAGCGAGGCAATAACTGAACCAATAGATTTCATAAGAAATTTTTGAGCACATATAAAGACACTGAAGGCCTTTAACCGATTCTACAAAGTAGAAACAGCAATCTGTCATCTCTCCTAGTCACTCCCCTCACCACACAGTTAGAACACAGTGAGGGAACACACGTTTAACCCCTTGATCGTCCCCTAGTGTTAACACCTTTCCTGCCAGTGACATTTATACAGTAATCGGTGCACATTTATAGCGCTGATCACTCTATAAATGTCAATGGTCCCAAAAATGTGTCAAAAGTCTCCGATCTGTCCTTCACAATACCGCTACAAAAAACAAACAAAAAAAAAAATTGCAGATAAAAAAAATAACGCAATAAAAATGCCATAAATGCCATGGACGTTTTGAACCCGGTGTCCAAGGAATTGAAAGGTTTGTGGGTCCTGGAACTGCAGCATGACTTGAAGGAACAAAAAGGAACATTTTGATACAAGATAGGAAAGTGTCAACCTACACCAATAACCCTTTACATACAGTCATGACCAACAATAACACACATTAATACATCATACATTTTGCTCAACACATTCACATACTCATGTGAGAAAATTTTAACACACGGACTATAGATTTCCTTAAAACCACATTATGTACACAAAAATGTCATACAATAGCCTGACCAATGTATAAAAGAATGGCATGCTTACAGTAGTAGAGGTTGCAGCAGAAAGTAATGGTAATATACCACCACACGCCATGATCATGTTGTCCGTTATTTGAGATATAAGGTGGATTGTATTATGTACAAAAATAACATTATCGCTGCTGTTTACAAAGTCCATTATTGTCTTTGTCGAGTGACTGTAACAAAGAAAAAAAAGCAAAGGAAATTTCATAGTAATTATTATTGCTGTGAATAAATGGGTCTAGCTTGATAATGATTAGCAATAAGAATAATAAAAAAAAAAAATAAAAAAAAAAGATGACTTACAGCTGGACACCTTACTGTGATATAATTGGTTACCTGCAAGGTACTGTACCTGCTATTCTCCCAAGCTACACTAGAGCTACATTCGCATGGCGTTTTGCCAGGATGCAAATGCTAGCAGCAGAAATCTGATTCCTGTGGCTCTGTTTGACAACTGAGTGGCTAGTTGCGGCCGCCAAGCCTGTACACTGCAATATGTTGTGGATGGCTGCAGCTATTCATTGCAGTTCACACAGAAAGTGATCACTTGTGAAGATCACTGCTGAACGAACTTTGAGCTCAGCAGCCACAGCTGTCAAACAGCAGCAGAATTCAGTAGATTCCTGCTGCTGGCATTCACACGGTGGTGAAACGCCCATGTGAATGTAGTCGATGAGACTGAAATTGGATTGGCCTGAAAAAAATATTTGGGACATTCAGTAAACAATGTCTCATGGGAAAGGAAAAAAGGAATTTTGACTTGCCCGTAAGTTCCATGTCTTGGAGCACAGTACAGGACACAAGCAGAGCATTAATACATCATGGGTTATAGGCGTGTACCTTCAGGAGATTGGACACTGGTAAAGCTTTAGGAGGAAATGTCCCCTGTGCGACTTCACTATAACCCTACCACACTCTGACTCTGCAGTTTTGTAGCAAGCAATTTAAAGTAAACCGAGGAATAGAAGGGAGGGTGGCCTGCATCCTTATCTTATTCATACATGCACATGACACAGGCAGAGTATTTGTACACCATGGGAGGTCTTCAAGTAATGATTACGAATGGTGGGCAACAATAAGGCAAACAAAACGGTGCTGACAAGCACAAACAGGGGTCAGAAGTCTCAACCTTAGAGTGCTGCTGACAAAATTGTGTGGCCAAAAGCTGCATCTACTGATAACTGGACATCCACCTGGAAGAATTTAGAAAAAGTATGAACAGAAGACCCGATGACTGTCTTACACAACTGGGCTACTGAGACTTGGTACTGAAATGCCTAGGAAACTCCCACCAACCTGGTAGAATGGGCGCATAAAAGCACAGGAGAAGATTTATATTACAGAATGTAAGCTCTTTCGATCATATTTCTTATCCATCATGCGATGGGTCCCAAGGAGGGGACAAACAGGGAATCCTGTCTGACTGGAGCAGTAGCTTTGAGGGAGGGGGGCGAGACAAGGGTGCCCTTTGTCACCCCTCCTTTTTGCCATCGCAAGCGAACCTTTGGCCATTGCCCTTAGGTCTTCCACTCAGGTAAAGGGCTTTAGAAGAGGCGGGCTGGAAGAGAAAGTCGCATTATATCCAGACGATCTCTTGTTCCTTGGCGATATGCAGGACTCCCTTCGGGAAGCCATGGATTTCATCAACAAGTTCGGTCGAATATCCGGACTTAAGATAAACTAGGAAAAATCCACCCTCTTGCCAGTAGACCTCTTGGAAGGCCCCCTACCTAGAGAGGTGGCCCAGGTACAAATAGTGAACACTCTTAAGAATCTGGGTATAAAAATCTCTAGAGACCCCCAACAGTACATAGAAGACAATAAAGCCCTACTGTTGGATAAATTCAGGGGGAAAATAAAAGTATGGAAACGCCTACCAATATCTACGGCTGGTTGCTGTAACCCAATTAAAACGATTTGGATGCCGCAATTTTTGTACGTACTACACAACTCCCCAATTTGGCTGTATAAAAAGTGGTTTCGAAAGACAACTCCAGCACATGGCAGGCTGTAATCTGGAAGGGGGAGAGGCAGGAAGGAAAATTTCAAAACAAATAAAAATAATATACCGTATTTATCGGCGTATAACACACACTTTTTTCCCCCTTAAAATCAGGGGGAAATCGTGGGTGCGTGTTATACGCCGATACTCCGTCGAATTCCCCTGCTGAAACGAGCGTGAGGAGCGAGCGGAGCCGAAGCCGAAGTACACTCGGCTTTACTCGGCTCCTCTCGCAGTCCCGCCCATCTCCGACTGCGCCGCTGACAGAGAAAGCCGAGTGTACTTCGGCTAGTCTCGGCTCCTCTCGCAGTCCTGCCCCTGACTGTGAGCAGAGCCGAGTCTAGCCGAAGTACACTCGGCTTTCTCCGACAGCGGCGCAGTCAGTGGAGATGGGCGGGACTGCGAGAGGAGCCGAGTCTAGCCGAAGTACACTCGGCCCCGCTCGCTCCTCTCCACAGAAATCGGCGCCAAATTTTAAAAAACGCCGAGACTGACAAGATCACAAAGGCACTGGGCAAGGCTGCAGATGGACAGATGGACACTGGGCAAGGCTGCAGATGGACACTGGGCAAGGCTGCAGATGGACAGATGGACACTGGGCAAGGCTGCAGATGGACACTGGGCAAGGCTGCAGATGGACAGATGGACACTGGGCAAGGCTGCATGCTGCATTTAAAAGTAAGTTTTTTTTTCCTTGAATTTCCCTCCTAAAAGTTTTTTTCCTTAAAATTCCCTCCTAAACTTGGGGTGCGTGTTATACGCCGGTGCGTGTTATATGCCGATAAATACGGTACCTCCTATCGATTTACTAATGCTAGCCTCTTAAAGGGGTTGTAAAGTCAGGTTTATCTTATACATTCTATGCATTAGGATAAAAAGCCTTATGTGTGCAGCAGTCTCCCCAACACCTAATACTTGCCTGAGCCCCATCTCTCGCCAGCGATGCCCACAAGTTCCTGGGCCCTCCGAGACTCTTCCTGATTGGCCGAGACACAGCAGCGGCACCATTGGCTTCCGCTGCTGTCAAAGTCAGTTAGCCAGTCAGGAGAGAGAGGGGGCGGGCCGATTTGGGGCTCCATGTCTGAAAGGACACAGGGAGCTGTGACTCGGCTCGGGTGCCCCCAAGTGACAGGTGGGAGGGGCCAGGAGAGCTGAAGAGGGACCCAAGAAGAGGATGATCTGGACTGCTCTGTGCAAAACCAACTGCATAGAGAAGATAAGTATAACATGTTATTTTTAGAGAAAAAAAAATAAAACTAGGAGTTTACAAGCATTTTAAGGTAAAAAAATAGTTTATGTTGACTGAGAAAGTTTAGTTCCACTTTAAGACTTTGGTGGTTCACTATTCAGCGGGACAGTGACCATAAACACACAAGACCGGCTGGAAACTCTTGGACCATTCAATTGTATTCAGTAAGCATTGTCTCATGAGAAAGGGAAAAGAGAGTTACAACTATGTCTTCTGTGATATACACAGCATAGCTTGTGCATGTAATAAAAAAAGGAAAGGATCATTCCATAGTCAGAGTAAAAAAATCTAACAGTGGGAACCTTTGAGGCCATTAACGGCAGAATTATTTCATCAAAGCATACTAACATTCTTTCCTTACAAAGAATGTAAATTTGAAAGGTTCAAGTGTTACATTATAGCTTAGATCTCAGCCTAGATACTTGTGATTGTATCAAATGCAAAATACAAAAAAAATCCAGAAATGTGGTTTTTATGTACTCACATAACTGACCTTTAAGTCAGTAAATCCGTATTGGGCCCAAAGACAGTCACAATTTTTTTTTTATTTAGGTGGTACCCAAAACAATGTAGGTATCTACTTTATTAATAATGTAGGTATCTACACTGAAAAATAAAGCAAAGTCCTACCCATACAGAATATAAAAAAAACATACCTTCGCCACATTTGAATATCAGTTTCTATTGAAAATAAAAGGTCTGTTAGTAGCCGCTGATGCATTATTGACCATTTAAACTCCGGAATTCGAAACATTGTAGATCTAGAATCTCTTCTCTGGCTGTCAGGGGAAGTCATTCGGTTCGTCTCATGTACTGCTGGCTGCTTAACAGCTTCCTAAAAGAGAACACAATGTAATTAGCTACTAAACACTACAAAATGTAGAAATCAGCTTTTAAAATGTATTTCAAAACGTTAGAATTGCTTTCAGGCTCATTGGAAAAAAGTTCTACTGCCACTGTAAAAACTGTCTCTAGGTAAAGCTGTATGGTTATATTTGTAAAGCAGTGAATGTGACACAAACATTCACTGCAGGTGAATCACTAATTTACAACACATGCACCAAGAAAAGACACCTGCAGTGTATTATATTATAAATTCCTGTAGAGTTTCTACCTTGAGGCCTGGTTCACACTGGGGCGACAAACGCTCCGACATTGGGAGCTCATGTCGCATGACGTGTGAAAATCAATGTTTCCCTATGGGAGCCGTCCTAACTGGTCCGACACATGTCGGTCCGACTTTGAAAATGCTCCCTGTACTACTTTGGTCCGACTTTGATCCGACTTCAGCCCATTGACTATCATTGAAGTCGGATCAAAGTCGGACCGCAGTCTTGCATGGTCCGACTTTGGCATGCGACTTGTGCTGTACTGCTCTTGAGGGGGAACTCCACGCCAAATTTTAAATAAAAAACCGGCGTGGGTTCCCCTCCAGGAGCATACCAGGCCCTTGGGTCTGGTCTGGATTTGAAGGGGCGCCCCTACGCTGAAAAAACAGCGTGGGGTCCCCTCAAAATCCAAACCAGACCCTTATCCGAGCACACAACCTGGCCGGCCGCAGGGGAAGAGGGGGGGACGAGAGAGCGGCCCCCCCTCCCTCCTGAACTGTACCAGGCCGCATGCCCTCAACATGGGGGGTTTGGTGCTCTGGGGCAGGGGGGCGACCTGCGGCCCCCCCACCCCAGAGCACCCTGCCCCCATGTTCATGAGGACAGGGCCTCTTCCCGACAACCCTGGCCGTTGGTTGTCGGGGTCTGCGGGCGGGGGGCTTATCGGAATCCGGGAGCCCCCTTCAATAAGGGGGCCCCCGGATCCCGGCCCCCCCACCCTATGTGAATGAGTATGGGGTACATCGTACCCCTACCCATTCACCTGGTGGACAAAAAATTGCAATAAAAAAACACTACACAGGTTTTTAAAGTAATTTATTGCACAGCTCCGGGGGTCTTCTTCCGACTTCCGGGGGTCTTTTCCGACTTCCAGGGGTCTTTTCCGACTTCCAGGGGTCTCCGGTGTCATCTCCGGTTCTTTCTTCCGCCGGGCCTCCGCTAACTTCTTTTTAGCTCTCTTGTTAACAGAGGCCCGGTCTTCCCGTTGTCTCGTCCGGCTCTCCGTTGTCCTTCTGCCGGCCCCTCCACTAACTTCTTTTTAGCTCTTTCGCTAGTGGAGGGGCCGGGCTTCCCGTCGGCGGCTTCTTCCCTCTTCTCCTCCTCGATGTTGACGCGTCGCTTCTTCCCGCTGTAATACTGGCTCTCCTCTCCGCATTAATATAGGCTTCTCATGACGTCACAGTCACATGTTCCGGGGCACATGGCCCCGGAGCATGTGACTGTGACGTCATGGGAACATGTGACTGTGACGTCATGAGAAGCCTATATTAATGCGGAGAGGAGAGCCAGTATTACAGCAAGAGGAAGCGACGCGTCGACATAGAGAAGGAGAAGAGGGAAGAAGAAGCCGACGGCGACAGCGACGGGAAGCCCGGCCCCTCCACTAGCGAAAGAGCTAAAAAGAAGTTAGTGGAGGGGCCGGCAGAAGGACAACGGAGAGCCGGACGAGACAACGGGAAGACCGGGCCTCTGTTAGCAAGAGAGCTAAAAAGAAGTTAGCGGAGGCCCGGCAGAAGGAAGAAAGAACCGGAGAGCCCGGAGATGACACCGGAGACCCCCGAAGTCGGAAAAGACCCCCGGAAGTCGGAAGAAGACCCCCGGAGCTGTGCAATAAATTACTTTAAAAACCTGTGTAGTGTTTTTTTATTGCAATTTTTTGTCCACCAGGTGAATGGGTAGGGGTACGATGTACCCCATACTCATTCACATAGGGTGGGGGGGCCGGGATCCGGGGGCCCCCTTATTGAAGGGGGCTCCCGGATTCCGATAAGCCCCCCGCCCGCAGACCCCGACAACCAACGGCCAGGGTTGTCGGGAAGAGGCCCTGTCCTCAACATGGGGGCAGGGTGCTCTGGGGTGGGGGGGCCGCAGGTCGCCCCCCTGCCCCAGAGCACCAAACCCCCCATGTTGAGGGCATGCGGCCTGGTACGGTTCAGGAGAGAGGGGGGCCGCTCTCTCGTCCCCCCCTCTTCCCCTGCGGCCAGCCAGGTTGTGTGCTCGGATAAGGGTCTGGTTTGGATCTTGGGGGGGCCCCCACGCCGTTTTTTCGGCGTAGGGGCGCCTGTTCAAATCCAGACCAGACCCAAGGGCCTGGTATGCTCCTGGAGGGGAACCCGCGCCGTTTTTTTAATTTAAAATTTGGCCTGGAGTTCCCCTTCAAGATTCATACCAAACACAGTGCCTGATATTGGCGGGGATCCAAGTCGGATCCCCGTTCATTGAAAGTCGGACATATGTCGGCTTCATGTCGCAGGGCAAAGTCGGATCCAAAGTAGGACGGATGTCGTGTCGCACTAGTGTGAACCCGGCCTGACAATGCTTTGTTTTTACACCCTTACAGCTAGCTAATTCACAAAAATGGTCTATAAAGTTTGATAAATCAAAGTCCAAAATTTCTAAACATATACCAGTAGTTATTCAAATTAATTTAAAAAAAAAACTGCCAAAACTACTATAAGACCCCCTCCTCTTCACACTGAGGCGGTTTTCAGGCATTTTAGCACTAGAAATAGTGCTTGTAAAGCGCCTTCCATTCATTTCAGTTTGACTTTTCACACTGGGGTGGTGCGCATGCGGGCGCTGTATTTAGAGCTCCAAAAACGTCATGCCCATTAAAATGAAAAGCACTTTGGAAGCACCACAACACGGTTGCTTTTAACCACTTCTTTGCGGTTATAAGTGCCCCACTACTGGCCAAAAAGCGCCGCTAAAATGAGCGGCGCTTTATCGATAATGTGGTCGGGGCCCCAGTGTGAAATGGGTCTAGACAATAATCCCCTTTGTTGTGAAACCCCTGAAAAGCTCTCGTGCAGCCAATTAGCTCTAGAAGTCACTTCCTTAGCTGAATGAAAACCACCTGTGTGCAAATAAAATATCACATAAGCTCAAAATAAATGCACCGGTTTCCAGAAAGAAAGTTTCCAATTAAACACTGCACCGAGGTTGGCTTATAAATTGGAAATGGGATAAATAGTGCAGCGCTAAATCATTTAGTAATGATAAATGTTTACCACAATGTGATAAAGGTATGGAAAACCAAACCTCAATGATGAAACACAAATGTGAATTGTGAGAACTCCCATGTATGGGAAAATTGAAGTCCAAGTGAAATAGACACAACAGATGTGTGGGAAACTTCAACATGTGTTATAAAGTCCATGCAATAAAAACACACACTGAGATGATTCTTCCCACAGGAATGACCCGGATAAATAGAAATACCAAGTTGACTGTTGAAATCAAACACTTGTATAGGTAAATAGATGGGGTACTCTTACTGCAACTGGTGGAGTCAAAAAGGCTTGAGGTCTCAACGACCTGAATCAATGGAACTGGATCTCTGTGGGTGCCGCAGCGGTCTAGATCAATCCAAAGGAGGGTAGTCCGATGAGCTAAGATGCTGAAACAACTCTCAATAAAACCGATCAGGGATTATTAAGATAAAATGTCATACAAACACATGACAAAAAGGTAAAGACTATAAAAGTGATCACAATTTAAAAAGCAATGTGGGGTGCAGTAATGCATGTCTTTACCTTTTTGTCATGTGTTTGTATGACATTTTATCTTAATAATCCCTGATCGGTTTTATTGACCTGCACCATTGGGAGCCATCCCTTCTTGTCCCCATTTTTGTTTCCATCTTTCCATTTGGAGCCTGCACATGGGAGGAGAGTTGTTTCAACATCTTAGCTCATCGGACTACCCTCCTTTGGATTGATCTAGACCAGTGTTTCTCAACTCCAGTCCTCAAGGCGCCCCAACAGGTCATGTTTTCAGGCTTTCCATTATTTTGCACAGGTGATCTGATCAGTTTCACTGCCTTAGTAATTACCACAGCCGTTTCAACTGAGGGAAATCCTGAAAACATGACCTGTTAGTGCGCTTTGAGGACTGGAGTTGAGAAACACTGATCTAGACCACTGCAGCACCCACAGAGATCCTGTTGCATTGATTCAGGTCGTTGAGACACCAAGCTTTTGTGACTCGCTGTCATATGATAGATGAGTCCACCAGTTGCAGTAAGAGTACCCCATCTATTTACCATTACAAGCATTTGATTTCAACAGTCAACTTGGTATTTCTATTTATCCGGGTCATTCCTGTGGGAAGAATCATCTCAGTGTGTGTTTTTATTGCATGGACTTTATAACACTTGTTGAAGTTTCCCGCACATTTGTGTTTATTTCACTTGGACTTTAATTTTCTTATATATTGGAGTTCCCCCATTTCACCTTTGTTTCCATTTGGGTCATGGTGTGGGAAGAATCATCATAGTGTGTGTCCACAGATTACGGACCACCCAACACATGTTGAAGTTTCCCACACATCTGTTGTGTCCATTTCACTTGGACTTCAATTTTCCCATACATGGGAGTTCTCACAATTCACATTTGTGTTTCATCATTGAGGTTTGGTTTTCCATACCTTTATCACATTGTGGTAATCATTTATCATTACTAAATGATTCAGCGTTGCACTATTTATCCTATCTGTTTACTTTGTTTGCGTGCTGGCAGCTTTTGCAGAATGTTCTTTTTGAGTTCTAGCGCAGTTTTTTCTTACCCTTTACTTATAAATTGGAAACATCCTGCAAGAATGCTAGGCCCCTTTCACACGGGCGGACCGTATGTCCGTTTTTCACCCATCTGTTTTCGGATGAAAAACGGACATACATGTATCCCTATGGGACAGCGGATGTCAGCGGATGAACATCCGCTGACACCCGATCTCACCCGTGTCCGCTACGCTCCGTTTTTCAGGATAGAAAAATTTCTATTTTTCTATCCGTCTGCGGAGCGGATCGGATGAACACGGACAGACGGTCCGTGTTCATCCGATCCCCCATAGGGGAGAGCGGAGATCTGACAGGGCGGTCCCTGCACAGTGTGCGGGGACCGCCCAGTCATCAGCCGGCTCAGCGGGGATCAACGGAGCGATCCCCGCTGAGCAAGCGGAGGTTCACGGGGCGGATCATGACTGATCCGTCCCGTGTGAAAGAAGCCTTATTCCATTGCATAACTTGGTTTCATCTGCGAAGCCTGAAATTGTACTTTTAATACAAGACTCTTCTTTATAGAATTTCTGTTCAAATTATTTTTTTATTTATATCATATAAAAAATTAACAAGGAGAATTCTCCAGTATAAAAAGGAGAACAAACGTTATAGCATTTCTAAACACATTAAAAAGTAAGGGTCCCAATACTGAATCTTGGGGAACACCACTAATTACCTTCGATTTAGACCATTCAGGGTAAATCATTAACCACTACTCTCTGAATATGGTATTTTAACCAGTTTTCTATCCATTTACAAACCGATTTTTCCAAGCCTGTAGACTTTCCCTGATACATTAGCCATGTGTGGGGAACCATGTCAAACGCTTTTGCCAAATTTGAGCATACTACAGTGGGGAAATTTTTACTGTATATACTCGAGTATAAGCCGAGTTTTTCAGCACATTTTTTGTGCTGAAAATGCCCCCCTCGGCTTATACTCGAGTCACCTTTTTGAGCCTGATCTCCCGGATTTTGGGGACCCGGTACTGGCTGGTCGTAGGTCCCCTGGACCCGAAACATGGCACATATGTAGCCCCATTTCTCCTCTACAAGTGTGAAGAGTTTGTTGTCTGGGGGACCTACGGCCGGGGAGCAACGATTTTTCAAAGCCGGGCACCCCTTCCATAGACTCCCATGTTAAACGTCAGTCTAGTCATGGACACAGTGAGGCATGGACACAGTGAGGCACACTGAGGCAAAGTGAGGCAACACTGAGGCATGCATATGGACACCCTAGGCTTATACTCGAGTCAATACGTTTTCCCATTTTTTTTGTGGTAAAATTAGGTGCCTCGGCTTATATTCGGGTCGGCTTATACTCGAGTATATATGGTATTTGAATCCCTGCAGATATTGTAAGCTTACAAAGAAATGAAGGGTCTATAATTTTTATCACAGGTGTATTAAATGACAGAGAATATCAACCAAAAATACACAAAACACACATAAAAACAGATGCTATAAATTAGGTTGCAGCTCAGTGAGTAAAATAAGTACCATATATACTCGAGTATAAGCCGACCTGAATATAAGCCGAGGCACCTATTTTTACCACAAAAAAATGGGAAAATGTATTGGCTCGAGTATAAGCCTAGGGTGTCCATCTGCATGCCTCACTGTGTCCATGCCTCACTGTGCCCAATCTCCATACCTGATCTCCGGCACTGTGTGACTAGACTGACGTTTAACATGGGAGTCTATGGAAGGGGTGCCCGGCTTTGAAAAAAAAATAAATAAATTAAAATCGGTGCTCCCCTGGCCAATAAACTTTGCACACTTGTAGATGAAGAGTGGGGTTACATGTGTGCCAAGTTTGGGGCCCAGGGGACCTACGGCTGGCCGGGATCAGGCGCACAAAGTTGAAGATGGACACAGACTCCAGTATAAGCCGAGGGGGGC
This sequence comes from Rana muscosa, assembly GCA_029206835.1. Lineage (NCBI taxonomy): Eukaryota > Metazoa > Chordata > Amphibia > Anura > Ranidae > Rana > Rana muscosa. The sequence goes on along the minus strand of CM055116.1, from coordinate 310,328,596 downwards.
ATTTTCAGCACAAAAAATGTGCTGAAAAACTCGGCTTATACTCGAGTATATACGGTATTTGATCCCCAGGCAAAACTACTTGGTGGAGAAACCCTTGTTGGCAAGCACAGAGGTAAGACGTTTCTTGTAGTTGGTGACCAGGTTTGCAAACATCTCAAAAGGGATTTTAGTCCACTCTTCTTTACAGGTCTTCTCTAAATCGTTAAGGTTTCTTGGCTGTCTCTTGGCAACTCGAACTTTCAGCTCCCTCCATATATTTTTTATAGGATTAAGGTCTGGAGACTGACTAGGCCACTCCATGATCTTAATGTCCAAACCTGGCGAGTTGAGTTAATGCCAGAGCTAAATTTTGGTCTCATCTGACCACAGTACTTTCTCCCAATCCTTCTCTGAATCATTTAGATGTTCATTGGCATGACTGTACATGTACTTTCTTGAGGAGGGCACTCGCCATGTTTGGAGGAAGAAAAATGCTGACTATGACCCCAAGAACACCATCCCTACAGTCAAGCACGGAGGTGGAAGCATTAAGCTTTGGGGGGTTTCTCGGCTAAAGGTACAGGCTGACTTTGCCGCATTGAGGGGCCAATGGACAGGGCCATGTATCCTGGTATATTTTCTTTGTAACATTTAAATAATAGTATTGCTTCATTTTTATATTTTTTAAAAGCCCTTTTCTTTTTATTTATAGGAGTTTTTAACTTTGACCATGAGCCACATAGGTTTGTTTTTTTAGCCTTTTAAACGTATTGCCCATAGGAATATATGTTGCAGTGTGTTCCCATACAGTCATTTTTGAAGAATTCTGTTCTGTGTTCAACAATGACAACATTCCCTCCCAGTCTATGCCTTAGAGAGTAGCGCTCAGCCTTGGAAGATTTGCTCTCTAAGGCCCATTGCCGCAGGCATCATAATTTACTGATGTTTACTCAGGAATTTGTGAGGCCCGTGTACAAGGGGCCTAAAACAAAAAAATTTAATTTCTTCATTTGAGGGCAGTAATTTACTCTCATACGTGTGTTTACTTGTCCAAGGCCCCTTGCACACAGGTGTCATAATTAAGCATATTTACGTGAGTTTTAATGAGTATATTACAATACTGGCAATGAAGAAGAATTTTACTAGTCTATACGCTTATGCACCTTTTACTCACCTATACACAACATTACTCAGGTCTTCAATTTTCCAGGTATGTGCTTGTTGATTACATGTTATGCTACCCAGATGTTCTTTTATACGAACATTAGTAATAAGCTCTGCATGGTTTGAAATGACCAGGTCCAGCTGAGCATTATTTCTAGTTGGGGCCTCTATGAGCTGTACCATAAAATTGACTTGAAATGGGTTTATACATTTGAATTCCATCAGTACCTTTACTCCAGTCACTTTGAGGTAGTTAAAATCCCCCATTATCACTGTGCCAGCCCTTTTTATCTGTGCAAGGAGCAGAGTCTCCACCTCCTCTTACACTGGGTGGCCTATACCAAACTCCAATAATTATCTTTGTAGTATGCACAGTCACACCCATTTGCAATTCCACCCATAAAGCTTCAGCCTCACCACTCTCTCCATCAACTAGGTCCTCTTTCATACTCGCTTTGAGATCACTTCTCACAGACACAGACCCCTCCGTTTTACCCTGTCTTTCCAAAAGAGAGCATAGCCAAGAAGAGTAAGAGTCCAATCATGTGAAGAATTAAGCCGAGATTCAGCAAAATCTATTAAATCACATTTCTCCTCCTGCACCAAAGCTTCCAACTCACCTTTCCTGACAGACTCCATGGTAGACTACGTGTGGGTTAACCCCACCTCCTCTCCACAGCTATAGGACCCCTTACCCATAAATTTGAGCTCACCTCCACAGACAGGTGTTCCTTTTTTGTCCTCCTCACATGGACCCTTCATTATGCAATTCAGGTGCAGTCCAGGATGTCTGTCGGATCAGGTACGAGTTGTACGGTGCACCCAGGGCCCAGCTATGAGCGGGTGAGTGGTTTTGGGCTGATGGATACCCCTATGGTGGAAGGGATGTGGCCCCAGCGTACCATGACGGACGGTGGATCTCAGCTGGCAAGGTCTGAAGACTTTTTCCATTTCCATGGCAGATAGTTTTTGTTTGTTTGTTTGTATGTATGTCTTTCTCTGCTGTTTTTTCTCTGTCATACAGCGCTGCTAAGCTTAGTATATGTGTGGAACACTTTTGCGTTCCAGGATGCCATTCCCTTCCTGATCCCAGCCTGTTGATCGTCTGTGCATGCGCAGAGCCACGGTGAAACCGAGGCTTGGTTTTTGTGCATGCGCAGTATGGCGGAGGGGTCAGGGGCCGCGCAGGCGCAGTAGGTTCGGTCCCTCCAATGCATGCGCACAGCGGGACCGGCCATGACGTCATTCCGGCGGGTGATTTAAACCGCTGAGGAGCCCTATACAGGTGGGATAACCTGTGGGCATATAGCAGCAGCCTCCCGGAGTCTCAATACTACCAGGACGGGGTAAGCACTTCTTGGCAATGTAATGCATGTAATGCTTAGTGTCTCTTAAAGGGACAGTTTAAAAAAAAAAAAAATTTCTGCGCTGTTCTTGCATTGATTTGCTTATCCTTAGTCTAGGTAGTGGAGTTACGCATCATTGTGAGTCTTCCTCGTCATGGACTCATCTGCACCGCCATGTGGCCAGCCCTCCCGCACAAGGTCTGTGCGGAGTGGGTAGGGGGTTGGTGTCTTTGGTGTCATTTTTTTCTGGTGGTTGCCAACGGTTACAACCTGCCCACCTTCCTCCCCCTCCCTTTGTCTGTATTATCTCTTACAGCCCGGCTACATCAGTTCATCGGTCACAGGATAGGGACCTTGCCAGGCTACACCATCATCACCATCACCAATCATCCTCCAGGTCCAGACGTGACACTCCGTCTGGGACCCACTATCATAGGGGACGCTCACATTCCCCCTCTAAATATAGGAGATGTTCCCATTCCTCCTCAAGTCACCGCTACCACCACCGCGATGATCGCTCTGATCACAGAGCCTGTTGGGGATGTAAAACTAGAATCCCAGAGGGCAAATCGCTGTGTGACCCATGCTATGCCCGAGCGGTCGGTGAGAAAGAGACCGAAAAATCAAAATCTTGAGTCTCTTATTAAACGTGTGGTACAGCAGTCTATGATGGAAATAGATGCCCCCCCCCACACGAGGAGCCAGTCCACCACCTTGTCTGGCTCCTTGGCTGACGAGGCCCAGGAGGATTCCGGCCAATTCCAGCCCCATGATTCCTCCCATGATTCCTCGCAAGACGAGATGGAGGGAGATGATTCTGTAGTGGGATTCGACTACGCTTTAGTCTCTCCACTGATCAAGGCAGTGATGGAAACCTTAAAGTTGGAAGATACCACTGCCCCCCCCCCCCCCAGAGAAACAAAGGAACTGTTTAAGAAACTGGGGAAAGAATGTTCCAATTTCACACCGAGCTGAAAGGAGTGTTTAAGGAAGAATGGAGCAAGGGGGATAAGAAGGTTTGGAAAATGCTCCCCTCGTGGATGCAGCAGTAATGCGCCTAGCGAAGCATGTCACCCTCCTGCTAGATGACACTGTATCTTTTAAAGATGGTCTGGATTGAAAGATTGACCAAGACATTAAGAGAATATATAACTTGAACGGTATGGCTTGCAAACCAGCTCTAGCCCCTGCAGTAACCTCCAAAGCAATGGAGGCCTGGGTGGAAAATGTTGACTCCGTTCTGAAAGGTGTCTCGGAGGAATTGGCACAAAGTCCAGCAGTGCAAGAACTTAAACTGGCTATCGCCTTTTTGGGAGAAGCTTCAATTGATCTCATCCGCTTGATGGCTAGATCCTTGCTATCTTCGGTCACAGCCAAACGAGCACTATGGTTGTGCCCCTGGCTTGTTGATCCTGCCTCAAAGCAGGCATGGTGCAAAATTCCTTCTGAAGGAACTTCCTTGTTTGGAAACAAACTGTATAATGCCATTTCAAAGGCTACAGGCGGAAAGTCGGGATTCCTCCCTCAGGACAAACGTCTGTTTAACCAAAGAAAACCTCAGCAGAGACGCGTTCAAGAGAGGCATGCTCCTATAGGCCCGGACGGGATTTTAGGAGAAGCTGGAACTGGAATAGGCAGATATCTTTCCAAAAAATCTGGCAAGAAACAGACGCTCGGTGGGCGCGAGCCAACCAAGTCCTTTTGAGATTGGGCCTGCCCAAGCGGTCGGGTAGGGGCTCGCCTACGTCTCTGCCGGCACGTCTGGGTGACCTTGATCTCAGATTATTGGACCATCAAAACGGTCTCAACAGGTCACGCATGGTCCTTCACCAAAGTCCCTCCATGCAGACCAATGCAATCTTCACTGCCTCAATCAGAAGAAAAACAACAAGTTCTTCTTTCATATGTGAATGCCCTGAAAGATCAAGGAGCAGTGGTGCCCGTCCCAAAGGACGAGGAATTCCAGGGGGTATACTTCCCCCTCTTCCTAGTACAAAAGAAGAACGGCTCTTGGCGTCCAGTTATAGATCTCACTTTCCTGAACAGGTACATAAAGCACGAGAAATTCAAGATGGAATCACTCTCATCCATCCAAAAAGTCGTTCAACCAGGCGACTGGTTGATCTCAATAGATGTTAAGGACGCGTATTTCCATGTTCCCGTGGCAGAAGAATTCCACAAATACCTTCGATTTCAGGTCGAACGAGAGCACTTACAATTTATTTGTCTTCCATTCGGACTAACGACCTCTCCAAGGGTCTTTTCCAAGGTACTGTTGGTAATTGTGTCTCTTATCAGAATACAGGGTGTGCGTCTGTATCATTACCTGAACGATCTGCTACTACTGTCTCAAGACAAGCAGCAGCTGCTGATCCACAAAGATCAAGTGATCTCTACATTGATAGAGTTTGGATGGCTCTTAAACCAACAGAAAAGTCAGCCAGAACCGACCAAACGCCTAACCTACCTAGGAGCTCAATTCGACACAGTAGAGAATACCATCTCTCTTCCGGAAGAAAAAATCCCGGTCATTCGGGTAAGAATATCTTTAGCCCTAGACTACTCTAACCTAAGGGCGTCACAGTGCCTGAAGATAATCGGCACGATGGTGGCCACGTTCCCCATGTCAAATGGGCAATGTGGAGGCTTCGGCCTTTTCAATCAGGATCCCTTCAGCAATGGAAGACAGACGATCGCAATCAGCTGATCAGGACCACTCAGTCAATGAGGAACAGTCTTCTCTGGTGGCTTCAACACAAAAACTTGTTAACATGCCACTCCCTTGCTCCCATCCAATGGATGACTGTTTCATCCGATGCCAGCAATGCGGGCTGGGGAGCACATGGTGGGGCAGAACTGGCTCAGGGCAAATGGGATGCCCATCTCCACATTCCAGGGTCAAACGTTCTGGAATTGCATGCGGCATGGTGCGCCCTTCAAGCCTTCTCCCACCTTCTGAAAGGGAAGTCGGTCCTACTCAAAATGGACAATTCCACCGCCGTGGCATATGTGAAGAAACAAGGGGGCACTCGGAGCCCCACCCTTCTCCAAGAGGTCGAACCTATCATGACCTGGGCTCAGAGGAATCTACAAACTTAACAGCAGTCTTCATTCCAGGGGAACAGAACATTCAAGCGGACTTTCTGTCACGCAGCAACCTAGACAACAACGAATGGTCACTGCATACACAGACATTCAAGTGGATCCTATCGTTGGGAATCGATCCAGAAGTGGATCTGTTCGCATCCCCCTGCAATCACAAAGTAGACAGATACTACACTCGAGGTCGGTGCAGTCAAGCCTTCGGAGTAGATGCATTAACAAGCCAATAGAAATTCAACAAGGCATATGCCTTCCCTCCACCTCCGATCATGCAAAAATTCCTGCAGCGGCTCCAGTTGGAGAAAGGCGAAGTGATAACAATAGCACCATACTGGCCGAACAGGCCATGGTTTCCTCTCCTGAATCTGATGAGCTTCAGGGACCCGCTAGAGTCTCTTGGGTGTGCTTTAGGGGTAATCTCTACCCTTATGAGCTCCAGAAAGCCTAACATGAACAAAACCTACAACAGAATCTGGACCAGGTTTGTCAGCTTCATGACTTCTGCTGGAAAATCTTTCAGAAATCCTGGAGTTCAAGACGTTTTGAGTTTTCTACAATCAGGCTTGGATCTTCCTTTGTACTCTGAGGGAACTGATTGACAAGTTTCAGCCTTATCGGCATTTTCAGGATCATGGGCAACTCATCCCTTGGTTCAACAATCCTTTCAAGGGGCTTCGAGAATCAGGCCTCAGAGGAAACCTAGATTCCCCAAATGGGATCTTCTGCTCGTCCTTGATGCTCTTTCAGCACTCAACAAGGATCTTTCTATTAAAGACTTATCAAACTGGCCTTTCTAGTGGCCATTACTTCAGCCAAAAGGGTTTCAGAAATAAGCTTCCTGGGTTGTCAAGAACCCTTTTTGACTTTCTTCCCGGACCGAGTGGTCCTTATTCCCATGCTTGGGTCTAAACCAAAAGTCAAGTCAGTTTTTCACGAGAATCAGGAAATAGTCCTTCCTACTTTCAATTCTCCAGAATCAGCAGATGTTCATCCCTTGGATGTAGGCGAGACTCAAAGAATATTTGCGAGTCACTTCATCTTTAAGAAGCTTGAACTACCTGTTCTTGTTACACACTGGTAGCAACAAAGGAAAGAGGGCTTCCTCCAGAACAATAGCAGCCTGGATCGTCCAATCTATTCAACAGGCTTACAGGGCAAAGGGCTTAGCTCCTCCAGAGGCGTGACGGCTCATTCCACCAGAGGCATGGCAGCCTCATGGGCAGCAGCTCGACACGTGGCTCCTGAAGTGATATGCAGGGCAGCCTCGTGGTCTTCTATTCATACATTTATGTCTCATTATTGTATTGAGCCTGCTTCCCTTTCCTCTGTTAATTTTGGTCGAAAAATCCTGTCAGTTGACGGGAAAGATTAAAATATTTTTTTTGAGCAAGCATACCCTCCCGTGTGGATTGGCTAGTTATTTCCCACACGTAGTCTGCCATGGAGTCTGTCAGGAAAACGGAAAATTTATTACCAATACTTACCGTAATTTTCCTTTCCTGATAGACTCCATGGCAGACGGAGTTCCCACCCATGAATTAAAAATATGAGAGTTGAAATTTGAGTCGGCTATTTACGGAACACCTGTCTGTGGAGGTGAGATCAAATTTATGGGTAAGGGGTCCTATAGCTGTGGAGAGGAGGTGGGGTTAACCCACACGTAGTCTGCCATGGAGTCTATCAGGAAAGGAAAATTACAGTAAGTATTTGGTAATAAATTTTCCGTTATTTTGCACGGCAGACTTCTGAAATTGTGATATATAAATGATCAAAATAATTGAACTCAATATTGTGAAAACACAAAAATGAATCAATATAATGACATCAAACTTATTAGGTGAAAAATATGTACAAAGAAATCACACCTAATATATAAATACCGTATTTACTCGAGTATAAGCCGAGATTTTCAGCCCTTTTTTTTGGGCTGAAAGTCCCCCCCTTGGCTTATACTCGAGTCAGCGAAATTTTACATTGTAAATAGTACCTGAAAAAAAAGTTGAGAGGCTGCGGCATCCATCGTTTAAATCCCGCGGTCTCTTCCTGGTCCCTTCCGTGATAGGCGATTCTCAGCAGACACTCTCCGCCTATCACGAACGTTCTCTCATCCTCAGTTTCCCAGCAGACGTCTGTGATTGGCAGAACACCGAACACAGTGTCTGCTGGGAAACTGAGGATGAGAGAACGTTCGTGATAGGCGGTGAGTGTCTGCTGAGAATCGCCTATCACGGAAGGGACCAGGAAGAGACCACGGGATTTAAACGATGGATGCCGCAGCCTCTCAACTTTTTTTCAGGTACTATTTACAATGTTAAATTTAAACGGTGAGGATAGGGAACGGTGAGGATAGGGAACGGTGAGGATAGGGAACGGTGAGGATAGGGAACGGTGAGGATAGGGAACGGTGAGGATAGGGAACGGTGAGGATAGGGAACGGTGAGGATAGGGAACGGTGAGGATAGGGAACGGTGAGGATAGGGAACGGTGAGGATAGGGAACGGTGAGGATAGGGAACGGTGAGGATAGGGAACGGTGAGGATAGGGAACGGTGAGGATAGGGAACGGTGAGGATAGGGAACGGTGAGGATAGGGAACGGTGAGGATAGGGAACGGTGAGGATAGGGAACGGTGAGGATAGGGAACGGTGAGGATAGGGAACGGTGAGGATAGGGAACGGTGAGGATAGGGAACGGTGAGGATAGGGAACAGTGAGGATAGGGAACAGTGAGGATAGGAACAGTGAGGATAGGGAACAGTGAGGATAGGAACAGTGAGGATAGGAACAGTGAGGAACAGTGAGGATGGGAACAGTGAGGCATTGTTGACCCTCGGCTTATACTCGAGTCAGTAGATTTTCCCAGTTTTTTGTGGTAACATTAGGTACCTCGGCTTATACTCGGGCCGGCTTATACTCGAGTATATACGGTAAGTGTCCATAAGAGCCTTTTCACAAGGGCTAAAAAGGAAAAAAAATATATGAAACAAGAAAGTCCAAAGGAAACAAATCATCCATGATTGACTTGCTGCTCCACCAGTGTCCCTGCAATCACAATTCGTAGTGCTTTCACCACCAGGTTTCTCTCCAAAAAAGCAGCAGGCTGTGTGGCTGCAATTGACTCTCCCAAAGGTCAGCAAGCTTGCGTGATGACGAAGCGTCGTAGCCACGCTTAACTAGTTTCATCAGAGGTGACTTAGTCGAGGACTGGCTTGCCTGCTGCTTTCTGGGAGAGCAATTGTATCTGTTTTTATTGCCATGTGCAAGTTTTTTAACCACCTCAATACCGCACGCCGTCATATGACGTCCTGGTATTTAGGTGGGGATATCCGAATGATGCCTGTAGCTACAGGCATCATTCAGATATCCTTTTCAGCCGGCGATTCTCGCACCATAAGAACGATCATAGCGGCAGTTCCACCGCTTGATCGTTCTTATAGGCGACGGAAGGGGACGTCGTCCTCCCGCCGCCATCCGGTGCTTCTCCGGGCTCTCCCGTGCCATCTAGGACCCTGAGAACGAATCGTCCGGCGCTGGATGACGAGGATAGAGATTTTCAGTGACCAGGTTGTCACCGGTCATCTCTATGACCGTCGGAGGCCCGGGCGCGACGTTATGACGTCACGCCCGGAAGTTAAAGCCGCAAGTTGAAGCCGCAAGTTAAAGCCGCAAGTTAAAGCCGCAAATCGCGGCTGTCGGCATGAGATTGGTGATTTTTTTTTCACAATCTCATGCTTTCAAGCCTGGAGGAGAGATATGGGGTCTTATTGACCCCGCATCTCTCCATAAAGAGGACCTGTCACAATGATTCCTATTACAAGGGATGTTTTACATTCCTTGAAATAGGAATAAAAGTGATAAAAAAAAAAAAAAAAAAAAGGTGCAAAAAAAGGGATTTTTATAACAGCTTACCTGTAAAATCCTTTTCTTGGAGTACATCACGGGACACAGAGCGACTTAGTCATTACTAATGGGTTATATAGATTACCTTCAGGTGTTGGCACTGGCCAATTCCAAACCGGAAGTACCCTCCCCTATATAAGCCCCTCCCACCCGGGAGCACCTCAGTTTTGTAGCCAAGCAATAAGTGTCCCAAAAAGAGGGGTGGGAGCTCTGTGTCCCGTGATGTACTCCAAGAAAAGGATTTTACAGGTAAGCTGTTATAAAAATCCCTTTTTCTTTTTCGTACATCACGGGACACAGAGCGACTTAGTCATTACTAATGGGACGTCCCAAAGCAATGCCAAATGAGGGGAGGGATACATAAGCTGGGCGCCATCAGGCATGAGGATCTTTTGCGGCCTGCAACACACTGCGCCCAAAGGCGACATCCTCCTGACTTCTAACGTCTACCTGGTAGAATCTAGTAAACGTGTGTACCGAAGACCATGTTGCGGCCTTACATACTTGAGCCAGGGAGGCCTGGTGATGCACTGCCCATGAAGTTCCAACTGCTCTTGTGGAGTGCGCCCTAACTTTGAACGGAGGCGGTCTCTTTCTCAAGCCATAGGCTTGTATTATGACCTGTCGAATCCACTTGGCTAAAGTAGATTTTGATGCTGCCTGACCCTTTTTAGGGCCTTCCGGCAGAATAAACAAAGTATCCGTTCTGCGAATCTGAGCAGTGGCTTTTAGATAAGCTTTAACTGCTCTTACTACATCCAAGGAATGTAATAACTTTTCCTCTACCGAGCTAGGTTTGGGGAAAAAAGAAGGAAGAACCACATCTTGGTTCAAATGAAACCTCGATACCACCTTAGGAAGAAAGGCTGGATGAGGACGTAATACTACTCTGTCCTTATGGATAACCAGATATGGCTCCTTACAGGACAAGGCGGCTAATTCCGATACTCTTTTAGCCGAACAAACGCTACTAAGAAAATCAATTTCCTGGTGAGAAGAACCAAGGAAATGTGTTGAAATGGTTCAAACGGTTGTTTCTGTAGAACCGACAGAACCAGGTTTAAGTCCCATGGACATATGGGAATACTAACCGGAGGGCTAATACGCATCACTCCTTGTATGAAAGCTTTGACTAGTGAATGCGAAGCCAAGGGCCTTTGAAAAAATATTGACAAGGCCGAAATCTGACCCTTGATAGTACTCAAGGCCAGCTTCCTATCTACAGCCCACTGTAGGAAGTCCAAAATCCTACATATCACGTACTTATGTGGATGCCATTTCTTGGCCTCACACCACGTAATGTACGCCTTCCAGATCCTATAATAGATCTGCCTGGATACCGGCTTCCTGGCATTGATCATGGTAGATACCACAGAATTAGAGAGCCCTCTCTTTTTCAGAATGTGGGCTTCAATAGCCAGGCCGTCAAACCTAGGGCTGGTAAGGAAGGGTGGTATATCGGTCCCTGCGACAGCAGGTCCGGACGATGTGGGAGGGTCCAAGGACTCCTCACTGACATTTTTACAATCTCCGCGTACCATGCCCTTCGGGGCCACGCTGGAGCCACCAGAATCACTGGCTTCTTTTCTACCCTGATTCTGCGGAGTAATCGCGGTAACAATTGTGGCGGTGGGAATGCATATATCAGCTTGAACTGATCCCAAGGGAACACTAGGGCATCCGAGCCGCAAGCTAGGGGATCCCTTGTGCGAGACACAAATCTGTCCACCTTTGCGTTGAATCTGGATGCTAGCAGATCTACATCCGGTGTTCCCCACCGCTGGCATATTGCCTGGAAAACCTCGGGGTGAAGAGACCATTCCCCCGGGCATAATTGTTGGCGACTTAGAAAGTCCGCTCTCCAATTTTCCACTCCTGGGATGAAAACCGCGGATATGGCTGGGACATATTTTTCTGCCCACTCCAGGATGCAATTTGCTTCCCTCTGGGCTGCACGACTCCTGGTGCCACCCTGGTGATTGATATATGCCACTGCTGTGGCATTGTCTGATTGAATTCTGACAGGGGACCCTTGGAGTTTGGATGTCCATGCTACTAGGGCATACCGGGCTGCTCGTATCTCTAAGAGATTGATGGGCAGGGCCTTTTCTGCTTCTGACCACTTGCCCTGGAGAGACCATTGCTCCAGTACTGCCCCCCAGCCTATGAGGCTGGCATCTGTAGTGACTACCTTCCAAGAAACCGGACTGAAGGGTTTCCCTTTTTCCAGATTCTGGGGCACCAACCACCAATGGAGGCTCTTGCGAACGGAAGGGGACAGGGACATTGGTAAGTCTAAAGCCTGAACTTTTTTGTTCCAGGCTGACAGTATGGCCCTTTGCAAATTCCTTGAATGGAATTGACCGTAGGGTACCGCTTCGAATGAAGCCACCATTTTTCCCAGCAGCCTCATGCAGAGGCATATGGATGGTTTTCTTTTTGTACCCACTAAGTGGGTCAAATCTTTTAAAGACGACACCTTTTCTGGAGGTAAGAAAATCTTTCTCTGATTTGAATCCAGCCTTAGCCCTAAGTATTCCAGACTTTTGACTGGTCTTAGAGCTGACTTGTCCCGGTTGATAATCCAACCGTGATATTCCAGATACTTGATTGTCTTGTGAATAGCTACTTCCATCTTTTCCACTGAGTGGTCTATTAGTAGCAGGTCGTCTAGATATGCCATTATCGTTACACCCTGTGTTCTTAGATTGGCCAATAATGGGGCCAGAATTTTTGTGAACACTCGTGGTGCTGTGGCCAGACCGAAAGGTAAGGCTCTGAACTGAAAATGGCGCCCTTCTACTGCAAAGCGTAGAAATTTCTGGTGGGCCGGAAAGATGGGAATATGCAGATAAGCATCCTTTATGTAGATCGAGGCTAACCATTCCTGCCCTTGTAGGGCGGTGGCCACCGTTCGGATCGACTCCATCCGAAAAGTCCTGATATTTAGGAACTTGTTTAGCCCTTTTAGATTTAATATGGGCCTCACGTCCCCATTTGGTTTGGGGACTGTGAAAAAGGTTCGAGTAAAACCCGAATCCGCTTTCTTCCAGGGGAACCTTCATGATTACACCTTGGAGCAATAGTTGTTCTAGTGCCAGAAGGAGGGATCCTCTCTTCTGGGGATCTCTTGGCACGTTTGACCTCATAAATTGGGCAGGAGGAGTGCCTTTTAACTCCAGCTTGTATCCCAGACTTACTGCGGAGAGCACCCATCTGTCTCTGATGGTGTCCCGCCAGGTCTCTGTGAACAACTGAAGTCTTCCCCCCACCCGATTGAGTGGGGGCAACGCTTCATGCCTTGGGGGGAGGTTTTGTACCTCTCTTGATCCAGGGCTTCTTGTTACCCTGTGATTGTCCCTGATTTCTGCCCCCTGAATTTGACCGCGGAGGCCGTCGGAACTGCTTCACAGCCGATGTGCCCGGGACTGGAGAAGTAGGCCTCTTAAAAGACGGACTTCTACCCTTGTTCTTAACCGGTAAGAGTGAACTTTTACCGGCAGAAATTTTCTGGATATATTTGTCCAGATCTTCTCCAAATAAGCGTTCTCCATGAAATGGGAAGCTAACCAGCAGTTTTTTACAGGGAGCTTCAGCAGACCAGTTTTTGAGCCACAGAAGCCTACGCATATGTACTATAGACAGCGTAAAGCGGGAGGCCTGTTGGATTGTATCCTTTATGGCGTCCACCGCAAAACACAAGGCTCTAGGCAGGTCAGCTAGGGCAAGAGCCTGCTGATCTGGCAAGTCCCTTAAGACTTGTTTCAACTGATCTTTCACTGCTTGGCAGACTCCAATAGCTGCTACCGCAGGTTGTGTCACCATGCTTGCTGTAGAGAAAGCAGATTTTAGTAAAGACTCCAATTTTTTATCTATTGGGTCTTTGAACATTGGAACATTATCTACTGGACATGTCAGTGATTTGTTAACAGAAGAGATGGCTGCGTCCACTGTAGGGACCCTCCATTTTTTTATGAACTTATCCTCCATGGGATAGATCACCGGAAATCTCTTGGGGGGGAGCAAATATTTTATCAGGATGCTCCCAATCCTGGTAAATAAGCCCTTCTAATAAAGGGTGGATTGGGAAGGAACAGACAGCCTGGGGAGCTTTTAGCGACCCCAGCGAGGAAACCGTAGTGGATGGTGGTTCCGCCAGAGGCATTTTAAATGCTGATCGGACCATGTTAGTCAGAGACTGAACCCATAATCTTTCAGCCTGAGATGCTGAGAAAGGTTCTTCCACTGTTGATTCCTCCATAACTGAATCAACCTCATCCTGATCCCCTTCAGGTAGGTCGATCTCTGTGTGGGACTGTTCCTCCACTAACAGGCACTCTGAAGGAGGAGACGGAGATCGGACGCGCTTTTCCTGTGACAGGGAAGCAGCGATCAATGCTGTTAATCTCTCTTCCAATCCTCCCAGAGTTGAGGATAAAACCTCCTCTGTTATATATACAGGAGCAGGTGGACTGGGGACAGCCGCAGCACCAGGCATTCCTGCGGGGTTTCTACGGCTACTGACCTCTGAATTCTCAGGGGAGATTGGTGCAGTACAAGCATGCCCAATATCCTCAGAGCCCGATGGAGACCCCTTTGGCTTCCTGGAAGACCTATTTCCGGAGCGTCTGGACGACATATCCTTTAAGCACAAAGCTGAGGTATTCCCGTCGTCTTACACCAATTTTTGCTGGTAATAGTCTAACACAGTTGCTGCTATATACCAGCTGGTGTCCACTAAAGTGCCTTTCTATGGGGATGCCTGCATCAACCGCCTCTGTGTGCCACTGTTTGTTGCTAGCTCTGTTTGCATCCAGCTGACACTTGTACTGTGTCTTTTAACCATGCTGGGACGCCTGCACATGCGCAGAAGCGCCGCGCATCATCCACCCGCCCCTTTTTTTTCATAGGAGGCGCGTGCACGCGCCCGTGCGCCATTGGCGCCCTTTTCGAAATCAAACAGGGACTAGGAGCCAGGGCCCTTTTTGCCGGAGGGCCTGTGCGGTGGATGAGCGCAGCAACAGGGCAGAGGAAGTGGATTCCCACAGAGAAACTTACCAACTGCCTGGATCTTTTGACTTGAGAAAACCAAAGATCCACATGACAAGAAAAATGGACTACAGCGGCCTCTAGTGGTTTAAACACAGGTACCGCGGTCCCTTTTTTTTTTTTTTTTTCTTGACTACTATTAAAATTTTACATTTTCAGTAGTTACAGGCATACACAGATATTAGCGGGAATACCGTTAGGTAACAGACAGAAAGACAAATTAGGCTTGGGGGTCCCCCAATAGAACCAAGTTCCTGGGGGCCCCCACTTACCTGATCCCCCGCCGCAGGACTTTGTTTGGTCCACAGAAGTCCAAACTTCACCTATCACGGCAGGCATTGTAATTAAACCTTCAGGGACCGGGTTCCCAAGGATTCCACTCCCTGGACCTGTATAGCACCCTGCACAGACAACATCTTGGTCGTGGGTATGACCAGAGCTCTGGATCCCAGGGTCCAGCCCTCCTAAGAGAGGGATTACAGGCAAAACCTTGCTCTTCTGCTGCAAGGCCCGGGTACCGACCGTTTAGCTATGAAGCTTTTTTGGTGGGATCCGGAACAGCTTACTAAGGCCCAAAAGAACCTGTACGCAAGCCCAGTGAAAACACATGTTACTCTTTGGCCAACACCTTAGACACTGGCAAAAAAAAACTGAGGTGCTCCCGGATGGGAGGGGCTTATATAGGGGAGGGTACTTCCGGTTTGGAATTGGCCAGTGCCAACACCTGAAGGTAATCTATATAACCCATTAGTAATGACTAAGTCGCTCTGTGTCCCGTGATGTACGAAAAAGAAAAAAAAAAGAAAAAATTAAGCAAAAAAAACTATATGTAAAAACACCTGTCCCCGGTAGCTTGCGCTCAGAAGCGACCACACACACACGCAAGTGCGCTAGAGCGCGTGCAACAATTCTAGCACTATAGCTCCTCTGTAACTCTAAACTGGTAACCTATAAAAAAAATCAAGCGTTGCCTATGGAGATTTTTAAGTACCGAAGTTTGGCGCCATTCCATGTGTGTTTTTAAAACGTGACAAGTTAGGCATCTATTTACTTGGCGCAACATCATCTTTCACATTATACAAAAAAATTAGGCTAACTTTATTGTTTTGTTATTTAATTCATGAAACCGTTTTTTTTTTTAAAGGCGTTTAAAAAATTATTGCGCAAATACCGTGTGAGATAAAAAGTTGCAATGACCGCCACTTTATTCCCTAGGGTGTCTGCTAAAAATAAATATATATATATTTGGGGGTTCCGAGTAATTTTCTAGCAAAAAAAATAGGATTTTTTTGTACTCACCATAAAATCCCTTTCTCTGTCGTCCATGGACTGACACAGCATCTTCAATCTTGCCAAAGTGGGTTATGTTCCTGCTCTATAGGAGAGGACTAGGCAGAACATGTTCGATATCCCTTCTGCGGACCAGACACTGACAGAAACAGTGAGTCAGACCTCCGAAATGGAGCCGTAACAAACAAGTACACCCACAAGGCACGTACCACATCTAAAGTATGGAGCGCAGTCCTCCTTGGAATGCGACGGCCGAGGACACAAGGATGGAAGCACATGTCCCCATTCAGGTGAAAGTCTGAAAACCACCTTCGGAAGAAAAGAAGGCTGCGGGCGTAGCACCGCTTTGTCCCCATGGAGGACCAAGAATGGGGACTTGAGACAAAGCCGCCAATTCAGAAACCCTCCTGACGGATGTAACGGCAACCAGGAAGGCCACCTTCAGAGAGAGCGACAAAAGAGGAATTTCCCTGATGTTCTTAGGAGGATTCTGAAGCGCCGAGAGCACCAGATTCAAATCCCACGGAGGTAGTGGTGGTCGCACCAGAGGGGCCACCTGTTGGACCCCTTGCACAGTGTACTTACCAGTGAATGAGTCGCCAGGGGTCGCTTAAAGAAAACAGCCAAAGCTTAAATCTGCCCCTTAATGGTGCTTAAGGCAAGTTTCTGATCTAATCCTCGCTGAAAGAAAACAGCAGGATCCTGGAAACCGAATAAGTCTGTGGACGCCATTCCATCTCCTCACACAGATGTGGGTTCCCCATGTGCGAAGGTAGATCTTCCTAGAAGAAGATTTCCGTGCCCTCAACATGGTCGAAATGACCGAATCCGACAGGCCTCGGTCCCTTAGTGCCCGGCTTTCAATAGCCATGCCGCTAAATCCAGCGACTGTAAAGCAGGATGAAGAATGGGACCATGAGAGAGAAGGTCCTCCCTCATTAACAGTCGCCAAATCACCTCCGCCACCAGCCGAACGAGGACGGCGTACCAGGGACGCCTGGGCCAATCTGGGGTGATCAGAATCCCCGAAATTCCCTCGGTCTCTACTCTGCGGAGTAGACGAAGCAACTTCAGTGATTGAAAGTCATAATTTAATCGAAACGGGGCCACCAACGCATCCAACGCGTCTGCCGAGGGATCTCTGGACCTGGCCACGAACCTCGACACTATGCAATTGAGACGAGAGACCAGGAGATCCACGTCTGGCGTGCCCCATCTCCGACAAAGGAGCTGAAAAACCTCTGGATGCCTAGACCATTCCCCGTGGTCTAGCATCTGGCGACTCAATTAGTCCGCCTGCCAGTTTCCCACGCCGGAATGTAAACTGCCGACAGGGCCGGCACGTTCCTGTCCACTCACCACAGGATATGAGCGACCTCCGACTCTGCAGCCGAGCTTCTTGTTCCTCCTTGATGGTTGACCCCAGAATATTGATCGGCAGTTGGGATTTGGTTGGAGTCCAGCGGCCCTGGGCCGCCTGAAACTCCCAGACTGCCCCCCAACCGGTCAGACTGCCGTCCATCGCAATCACAGTCCACGGAAAAAGGGCGGAACGACTTCCCGGACTGAAGAGCCGGGGATCTCTCAAAAAAAATAAAAAGTAAAAATTTCTTCAAGACTCTGGGCCCAAAGGGAGCCAGGTCTTTCTCTACTAGGCAGAAAAAAACTGAGGCTGCTGATGCAGGGTGGAGGGTTATGTACGGAGGGACCGTCCCCTGGGCGGGGCTATTCAACTCTGTTCAAGTAACATGTATTAAATATCTAACAATGTTCTGCCTAGTCCTCTCCTATAGAACATGAACATTACCCAACTGTCAATAATTAAGCAGCTGTGTCCGTCCATGGACAAAAAGATTATGATTTTTTACATGAAGGAGAGAAGTGCCAGAATAGGCCCGGTATTGAGGGGTTAAACCCATTGCCCAAGGATTTGCTTAGTGTGACTCTCCCTTTGCAGTTTTCACTGGTTACTTTTTGAATAAACGTTTTTTATGTGTTACACTATGGGCGAATATGGCGTTTGACCATACCATATATGATAGTCCACAGATCTGGCAAGAGGCTTTAATACTTGGTGTCACCTGGTGGTGGAAGCACTGCGAATTATGATTGTGGGGACACTGGTGGAGTAAGTGAATCGTGGATGATTTGTTACCTTTGGACTTTGTTTCACATATAATTTTTCCTTTTTAGCCCTTGTGAATGTGCTTTTATGGACGTTTATTTTTATATTTGGTGTGAATAGTTCTTTGTAACATGGGAACCCTCTTGTCGCCTGCTATAGACCTCCCCCCCATCTTCCCCCATTCCACCCATTAGGGGCTGACACACGTTTTACCTGTCTGCCCATTATAATGCAATTCACCCTCTCTCCCCAATCCTAGTTTATATACTCTTCCAGCCTTCCCATAAACCTCTCCCCAGCACAGCAGACCCCCCCCCCCACCCCCCCTTCCATCTAGGTGCAAACCATCTTTAGCATGTAGGTTGTATGCCAATGAAAAGTCAGTCCAGTGCTCTAGAAATTCATATTCGTCCCCACTACACCAGGTCTTTAACCATGTATTCAGTTCTCCAAGCTCCCCTTATCTTTCCTGTGTTTCATATGACACAGGCAATATTTCACGGAATATCACCTGGAGGCCCTTCCCTTCACCTTGTAGCCTAGTCCTTTAACCACTTGACCTCTGGAAGGTTTACCCACCTTCATGATTAGGGCACATAAAACTGAATAGCAATTGAAAAACAACCATCACAGAAGCATGCATGTTCATACACAAAGTCCCAACAGATGTCCGTAAGAATTAAAAGTAAATACCTCATGTAACACTTTCAGAGGTTGATCCGATTCACCGTTTGAACTGGCTTTTAGTTCTAAGTTCTCAGTATCAGAAGCAATACTTGACACATCAAGCTTGGCAATTTTTTTATCAGAGCTCTGAGCATCCAAGGTGCTGCTTTTTTGATCCCCAATATCATTGGAGCCAATTGTACTGGTAGAAACTGCACCTTCCTCTATAGGTACTGAAGAAGATTCAACATTTTCCGTGGGCATAGATGGTGCTGTAAAGACTTCTTGAATGGCACTGTCCTGTGGTGTAGTGTCTGTAGAAACTATGCTGGAAGGTACATTCAAAGTGTCAGGAATATTAGCGCACACTACCTGTGAACTTTCCAATTCACTGTTTTCAGTGTAGATTGCCTTCTCCTGTGCTTCTAAGCTTTCACTCTGTACTGAAGTCTCAACCTTTAGTGACAAGTCTGTACTCTGTACTTCTTCATTCAAATCTTCATTTGAGTTGATTTCCCCATCATCCAGTTCTTTTGTTAAACTCTCTGTAGAACCAGCTTCATCAGCCACAATACAATTAACCCCTATAGCTTCACTCTCATTTGAAGGAAGGCCAAGGCTAGGTGCATGCTCTTGCATACCAGTAGTTTGTTCATCTACATGAACCTCATTTTGATTTTCTGTTATATCAACTTCTGCAACATCTTCACCATCTTTTTGTTTCAGGTTTTCTTTTGTACGAGTATTGTTGTCTTCCCCTTCATGTCTCTCTTCTGTTTCGACAGTTTCACCAGGTAGTGAATGATCTATATTTGATGGTGCCTCTGTAAATTCCAAAGGTGGAGTCTGAGGCCTGCTCTCAAATGTTCTGCTGCTTCCAGAAACAGTACGTATTGGGCTTGAGGGTCCGGGTCCTATTTCACTATCAACTTGACCTTCGTAGTCTCTGAATGCCTGAGCCAAGCTTTCCTTATGCATTTCAAAAGTGACCTAAAATTTATGAAAAAAAAAAACATTTTATTTAAGTTTGGCAGTTGACAACATAATTTGAGTATGGCATTGGGACAGTGAATAGACTAAACTGTGATTTAAATAATATAGCACAAAAAGTGTTAACATGCACAACCCAGCATTCATTAGCTTATGGTCCTTCTCCACGGGAGCACTATAAAGACATAGTTCTATCATGCGTTAGTTAAGATCTTTAAGAATATTTGTGAAGTTTGACATTAGCTTTAGCATCAAAACCTTTTTACTTTTTGGTACCCAAAACACCACAAACATTCACATGTGGCCAGATTATGACAACTTAATCAACTCAAACTGGATAATGACATACAAAAAAACAATAAAGTGAATAAAAAATTGAAAAAATAACTACTAAGCCAGAGTTTCTGTTTAACATTTTTTAGATGTTTAACTAAACTTGCAATAACATTAAAACATATTTAAAGTATGCCACACCCAAGTCAAACTGAGGTGCAGCGATTTCGCTGGGTATTTGTAAATAGCAAGTCAATATACAAGTCAATTTATTTCTTGAAAGTACGTACTTTGCATATGTAATGAAAAGCCTCTACAGTGCGATTAATTACTAGGTTTTGTTTTAAATGTGCCAGGTAAAAGATCATTAATCTTTACTGCAACTGGAAAGTTAATCCATAACTGTAAAAACAATTTTTCACAGTACTAATTCCTGCACTGTTAGTTTAGCTTCTTCTCACAGATAACCAAGCAAAACAGGCACCGGTTTCTATGAACATGGCATGTTACAAAATAACCACAACTGTATCCTTCTATCACAGCAAGACAATATAGGATACTTGCCCTATCTTAATATGCAATTTGATTTTGTGTTAATAATGATCAATTTTCAGCAGAAATCACATCATGATACACTTATCTCAAAGAAAAGACCTTCCAGTTAGGAAATACAAGAAAACTGTCTGAAGCAAAATCAATTATTAAAAAACTAAAGTATTATGACTATAGGGCACCGTTTGATTCAACAATTAATGTGGCAATATGTGTTATTTAATTTGCATGAAAAATAAAAAATACAAAACACCTTTGGCTTGGCATTAATGTGGCTTTTTATGCATCACTGACTGGCAAGCCAATTTTATGGTGCTGATAAAATAAAAAAAATCAGTATCTGTTCAATATATTGTGTGCTGCTTCAGCCAGATCAAGCAGAAGAAAAACAAACATTCACTGCGAGCAGTCATGCGAGTCATTTTCAAAACAGAGGCAGAATTAAATGATTATTAATATTAACTATATTTTTAAAGAGGTGCAGCTCCAACGTGGGTGTAAAAATTAGACAAAATAGTTTTTTTCCCCACAGTAAACTGCTTCAATACAGACTACACATTACCCTATGAAGTTGTCACTTTGTCACATTTTGTGTAATTTATTGATGCAATTCTTCAGTAAGAAGATGCAAATTAAGTTTGACTAGAAGCAGCACTCCATGCCGATGTATCAGCAGTAAGGTCAAGAATCTGCAGATAGATAAAGCAAACAACAAGCCACCCTCCAGAAGGAAATGTCTGCTGGTTTAACCTTCCCCACACACCGGTATGCATAGGTGACAAAAGGCAACAAGTGGAGTACAACAGTTTTGAATGCAAGCCTGATGTACACAAATTTTTTTTTTTTTAATTATAGTGGCCAAATTTTTTTTACAAAGATCGCTTATTTAATAACAAAATCTTTTTGATATTTCAATAAATATATATTGAAACATTTCCTTGAATTTCTTGTAAAACAAAATAAGCACTACGGAGTATGAAAAGTAACACTAAGGAGTACACAGGATTATAGGTATGTATATGTATTTTGCAAACGTGAAAAAAAAAAATGCACAGATGGCTTAAAGAATGTTGCTTTGTGCTGCAACATTCTCCTTTTTAAAAAAAAAAAAAAAAAAAAAAAGGACAAACCTGCCTTGCATCATGCCAAAGTGGCATCTAGCTGAAGAGGACTGGAAATAATTGAGCCAGTGAAAGAACTGCAGATGCTTGGGTAATGATAGCTCACTTAACTTCCCAACCTTACCCCACTGCTGGAACACTCTCAACAATTCTGAAGCTCTACACAAAACGCAACTGTTCATACATTCCATACATTGTACCGAAATCTGCTAACTTACATGCTGTTTGGAAATGTCAAACAAAAAGGCTTCAGTAAAGCAGATAAAAATGAAAACTAGCTATTATGACATAGAATATGGAGGAGATGCATGTTTTCAGAAAATTGCACACTGTTAAACTTGTGCTTTTTTTTTTTTTTTTAAAGAATGTACACAGGGTTGCTCACTGCTTCACATATAGATTAAGTGAGCTAAGAAAATGCAGTTAAAGCAAACTGGTAACAAGAGAAATTATAACACATTTCACATGCAGACACTTTTTAAGATCTTTAAAATATATGCAGCCACTTAAAAATGTAGCCGCCAAGAAGTTCACTGACCTGGACATTTAAAAGTCAAAGGGCACACATGCTTGAAGATTGTTAATCACATCAATTGCAGAACAAATGCTTAGTATGATAGTTTAAAACCGGCAATGCAGCAAAACAAAGGTTTGTCGAATGCAATAAAAATTAATAAAAATTATATCTTTGTGTGTTCAAATACTAAAAAAATGGTCATCGCAAAGTTATTTATATTTTATTATTATATATTTTTTATTGTACTTTAAATAAAAAGTAAAAATATAGAAAAATACAAAATTATACAAACTATATCATATACATTACACTGGTTTTATACAAAAATATTAAATATTAGCTTGTATATGTACATTCCTTTAACCCAGATTTTTTTTGCCGCCACAGCAGCAAAAAAATATATAAAAAATTTGATAAATTTAACAAAAACGTATTAAAAAAAAATAATAAAAAACACACAGGGATTCTGTGTACTTTTGAAAAAAAAATAATGAGTGGTACAATTATGCTGGTGAAGCAGTTACTGCTTATAAAGTGTGGTGCAGCTGTGGGAGGAGAGGGCTACATTGACAAACAGCTACCCTGCTACAAAGGTGGCAGGAAATCTATCATACTGGACAATAAAATTGCAATTGAGTTTCTTTGGCTTTTTATAGCAGACGCACGTATCATGATATGTAGCACTGCAAAGCCTTTCCACTTTTGGAACATTTGTTCTTTTATCGAAGAAAGGTGTCTTAAATTGGTTAGCCAAAGGCGATGGCTGCCTTAAAAACAATGAAAGGAGTGAATTGAAAATTTACTTATACCCACGATCAAGAACAGACGTGCTGCTCAAAGAATTGGTCTGTACATTTAAAAAATTTAAATCACTAGGTGATCAATTAATTACCTGGTGTAAAATTAAAATGTATAGTCTCTTACAAAAAGAAGAATTAGTAAATGTAAGAATTCTTATTGTAGTAAATTATAGCCAGACGACAACGCTTCTTTGCATTGCCATCATAGCCCTACGCTTTCAAAGCATGCCTGCACCCCCTTGTGGATGCAAAAGACATCTACATTAAAAACAAAGTCATGAAATTGAGTTTTAATCAGATTGAATCTATGGACAACACACACACACAAGGAATTTAGAGGCTAGCCAGCAGAATTTTTAATAAGCCAGGGAATATGAGCATCTACTGACTTCAATGCAAATGAGGGCCTAAATATGGATGCCAGAAGTTCTTTCTAAAACACCAGTGCTACTTGGCTTGTAGAATTTTTCCAGACCCCTAGTAAAATATTGTGGTAAATTATGTTTCCAAAGACCAACTAATCTTTTTTTTTTCTTCACTTTTTAGTTATTCATGAGTGTGCGTGTTTAGAAGGGTCTATTTTCATTTAGAAAATGCAGCAATAAAATCACAAAACCTTTTGTTGTATGCTTTCCTTAAAAATCTAAATGTACTGTTTTGGTTGCATTAAGAAATATAAAATCTTTGTGCTGTGGAGGCTCTAAATGTATGTAGGTTAAAATAATTTCCTAAACATGGCAAAACCACCTTATAATGGGCCTCCACCAGTCATTCATTAAAATAACTGTAAAGCAATTTAAACCAATAAAAATAGGATTTTTATAACAGCTTACCTGTAAAATCCTTTTCTTGGAGTACACCACGGGACACAGAGCTAGTCATTACATAATGGGTTAAGGGTCACCAGCGGTGATTGGACACTGGCACAACCAATGGAAGACAGTTCCCCTCCATATAACCCCTCCCATCAGGGAAGTACCTCAGTTTTGTAGCAAAGCAGTAAGGTTCCCATAAGAAGGGTGGGACCTCTGTGTCCCGTGGTGTACTCCAAGAAAAGGATTTTACAGGTAAGCTGTTATAAAAATCCTATTTTCTTTATCGTACACCACGGGACACAGAGCTAGTCATTACATAATGGGACGTCCCAGAGCAATGCTCATATGAAGGGGGGGAGACACAGATCAAACCGACCGCTTGCGGACCAGAAGCCCTATACTGCTGCCTGCAGCACACTTCGCCCGAAGGCGGAATCCTCATGTCCTTTCACATCTATTTGATAGAATTTGGAAAATGTATGGACTGAGGACCAAGTTGCAGCCTTACAGATCTGAGCCATCGAAGCCTGGTGGTGCACTGCCCATGAAGCACTTATCGCCCTGGTAGAGTGCGCCTTAACAGGAAAAGGAGGAGTCCTGTTCTTTAAACCATAAGCTTGAACAATTACTTGTCTAATCCACCTGGAAATGGTGGATTTTGATACCGCTTGGCCCTTCTTGGGCCCATCTGGTAAAATAAACAAAACATCTGTTTTACGTATCTGAGCGGTTGCTTGCAGATACACCTTTACCGCTCTCACTGGATCTAGAGAGTGTAATAATTTTTCCCCCGACGTCCGCGGGTTTGGAAAAAAGGAAGGCAGAACAATGTCTTGATTCAAGTGAAAAGCCGACACCACCTTAGGTAGAAAAGCCGGATGGGGTCGTAGTACGATTTTGTCCTTGTGACAAATTAGATAAGGCTCTTTACAAGAAAGAGCTGCTAGCTCTGATACTCTCCTAGCAGAAGCTATAGCAATCAGAAAGGCCAACTTCCTACTTAATATAATTAAAGGAATATGGCGAATAGGTTCAAAAGGTTGCTTTTGCAACACTGACAATACCAAATTCAAATCCCATGGACACAAGGGAGTCCTAACTGGAGGATTTATCCTCAGTACCCCCCTTAATGAATGTCCGAACTAGGGAGTGAGATGCCAATGGTCTCTGAAAGAAGACTGATAGAGCCGATATTTGCCCTTTGATGGTGCTAAGGGCTAAATTCATATCCACTCCTAACTGGCAAAAAGCAAGAATCCTGCTTATTTCATATTTCTGAGGATTCCAACTTCTGGATTCACACCAGGAAACGTATGCTCTCCAGACTCTCTGATAGATGAGTCTGGAGGCTGGCTTTCTAGCATTAATGAGCGTAGAAAGAGCCGGACCAGAGACCCCTCTCTTTTTAAAAATGTGGGTCTCAGCAGCCAGGCCGTCAACTTTAGCCTTTGTAAGGAAGGGTGGAATACTGGACCCTGTGACAGCAGGTCGTGTCGGAGTGGAAACTTCCAGGGCCTTCCTATCGCCGTTTTTACAATCTCGGCATACCAAGGCCTCCTGGGCCAGTTTGGGGCCACTAGGATTACTGGTATTCCCTCCTCCTTGATCCTGCGAAGCAGTCTTTGTAGAAGAGGGATCGGAGGGAATGCCTAGATCAGTGAGAACTGATTCCATGGAGTTATTAGAGCGTCTGTATTATTAGAGCGTCTGTCCCGTAGGCTAGAGGATCCCTCGTTCTGGACACAAAGTTGTCCAATTTCTTGTTGAACCTGGCAGCTAGCAGGTCTACATCTGGGTTTCCCCATCTCAGACATATGGCCTGAAAGATCTCGGGGTGAAGAGACCACTCCCTGGTAGCAGCTGCTGACGACTCAGGTAGTCTACTTGCCAATTTTCCATCCCTGGAATGAAGATTGCAGAAAGGCAAGGTACATGCTCTTCTGCCCATGCCAGGATCCGGTTCACCTCTCTTTGGGCTGCCCGACTGCGGGTGCCTCCTTGGTGATTGATGTAAGCTACTGCAGTAGCATTGTCGGATTGAACCCGAACTGGGTAGCCCTGTAACCTGTATGTCCAGGTTTTGAGGGCTAGATATACCGCCCGGATCTCTAGCACATTGATGGGCAGGATCCCCTGAGTCTTGGCCCAGGTTCCCTGGGTAGAAGCCTCCTCGAATACTGCACCCCAGTCCGATAGGCTGGTATTCCTAGATACCACCTTCCAGGCCACTGGGAGGAAGGACTTTCCCTTCCGTAAATTCCTGGCTTCTAGCCACCAATCGAAGTTGTGGCGTACTTGTGAGGACAGGCGCATGGGTATATCCAGAGCTTGGCTCTTCCTGTTCCAGGAAGCTAAAATATTGCCTTGAAGTAGTCTCGAATGAAACTGGGCGTAAGGAACCGCCTCGAAGGAGGCTACCATCTTTCCCAATAGTCTCATGCAAAGGCGAATAGACGGCCTCTTGTTTGCTTTGACCTTGTGGATCAGGTCTTTCAGAGACTGTATCTTCGGTTCTGGCAGGTATACCTCGTTTTGGGCTGTATCTATGATCATGCCCAGGTACCCTATCCTTCTTTGGGCCTGGAGAGAGGATTTTTGTAAATTTATAATCCATCCTAAATGCTCCAGGTATCCTACTGTAGTGTGTACAGCGTGACCCAATCCGTCCTTTGACTGATCTATTACTAGTAGATCGTCCAGATAGGCTGTTACCGCAATGCCCCGTGTTCTTAGGTTACTAACAGAGGAGCTAGCACCTTTGTGAATACTATGGGCGCGGTGGCTACACCAAACGGCAGAGCCACAAATTGAAAGTGGCGATCTTCTACCGCAAACCTTAGGAATCTTTGGTGAGCGGGGAGGATGGGTATGTGTAAATGTGTGTCCTTGATATCTATGGACGCCATGAATTTTCCGCCCTTTAAAGTGGCGGCCACGGATCGGATCGTTTCCATTCGAAAATGGCGATCGTTCAGGAACCGATTTAGGGATTTTAGATCCAGGATGGGTCTGACATCTCCATTTGGCTTTGGAATCACAAAGAGGTTTGAGTAAAAACCTGAACCTCGCTCTTTTTGGGGTACGTCTGTAACTACCCCTTGAGCCCTTAAGTGATTCAAACCTTTGAAGAAGGATTCTCTTTTTTGTGGATCCTTGGAGAGTCTTGAACCTCGGAATTGAGAAGATGGGATCTCTCGAAATTCCAGTTTGTACCCTGAGGATATTGTGGATACTACCCAATTGTCCTGGATTTCTGACCACCAAGTTGCTCAGAACTGACAAAGCCTTCCTCCCACTCGGCCGAGCGGGGGCGCCCCTTCACTGAGAGGCTTTGGGGGCTTGCTTATTAGCTCTTGCACCCCACGGCTTCTTGTTCTTCTGAGCTTGCCCCTTGGCTTTTGTGGGCGGCTAAAACAGGCCGCCGCCACTGGTTGGAGTCAGATTTCCCGGGAGCTGGGGAGAGAGCGTTTAAAACAAGATCTCTTGTTTTTCTTTCTCTCAGGTAAAAGTCATTTTACCACTTGATCTTCTGTATATATTTTTCTAAATCTTCCCCAAATAGGCGTTCGCCATGGAACGGGAACTTGCCAACAGCTTTTTGCATGGGGTCTCCGCTGACCAATGCTTAAGCCAAAGTACTCTGCGCATCTGTACCAGCTGGAGTGTAAGGCGTGATGCCTGTATGATAGAATCTCTCATGGCATCCACTGTGAAGCATAAGGCTTTTAGGCAAATTTTTCCCAATTTCTAGCCTGCTCTGAAGACAGTTCCTTCAGCCCCTGCTTTACCTGTTGGCTGATGACCTGACCCATACCGACTGCTGCTACTGCAGGTTGGGTAATTGAGCCGGCCAAAAGGAAGGAGGATTTCAACTTCCTCTCAGAAGGATCTTTTAAACCCTTGTACATTATCCACCGGACATGTCAGGTTTTTATTTACACAAGAAATAGCCGCAACTACCGCAGGCAGGCTCCATTTCTTAAAAAAATTTTTTTTCCCCCATAGGATAAAGAATGTTAAACCTTTTTGGAGGTGAGAAACGCTTATCTGGATGTTGCCAGTTTGCGTATATTAGATCCTGTAGTAACGGATGAACCGGGAAGGAGCATGCACCTTGCAGGGATCTTAATGACCCTAGGGAGGAGACAGGTAATTCCGTTACCTCCGCAGAGGTTAACTTAAATGCACTGCTATAGCATTGTACCTGTGACCTTAAAATCTGGCTCCTCATCCTCTGCTGATGTAGCCTCCTCCTCCTCATCCTCCTCCCTCAGGTACTTCTGAAGGGAGGTCCAATACTGGAAGAGACCTGCTTCGCTTATTGTTCCTTTTTAGAGGACTTAGCGATTAAGGTAGCAATTTTTTCCTCCAGATTATTTAGGGCAGCTGATAAAGTGTCCTCAGTGACATATACAGGCCCAGGCTCCACTGGGGAAGCCGCCATACCTGACAGAGGTAATGGCTCATCCTGAACAGGTGCATTTAGCAACACAGGAGAGAAAGGTACCGAGTCAGCACAGTTAGAGCCTCCTCTCAGGCGGTGGTGCTTTCTTATCTCTTTTTGTCCGTATTACTTCCCCTGGAAGGCTTACCGTTTAGACAAAATACAAGGTACCTAAATGCATATACTACCGTGTTCAGTTTAGCAAATACATTAAGTATGCAACTTTTAACACATAACTATGCATAACATGGATGTCTTCTAGGAAGTACCCAATCCAACCACATGGAGTCTTACGTCCCTGTATAGCTGCTGTGTTTCTCTGCCAGGAATAAGAGAACTAACGAGCTTGCTTGCTGCTGCAGTGCTTCTCACACTGACAGTCTTTTAAAATTGGCGCCGTTTCTGTGCCTGCGCGCGCCACGTGCCCGCGCACGCCTTCGCCTTCGCCCCCCCCCCCTCCGATAAAGCGCGCTCCCGCGCGCGCGCGCGCGCGGCCCTTAGCGCTATGGCGGTGGCCATAGTGAGAGAGGACTCTCATCAGCCCTTGTTCCCACTTACCTGCATCTGCAGGTGTCTGGTCGGCCACCGAAAGGAGGATCGGGGTGCCCCAGCAAGCTCAGCAGCGGAGGTGACGAGCAGTGTACTTCGCCGAAGCCGACACTGAACAGAGTGAGGTGAGTATATTCAGCTCTTTACTCCCCCCAGTGGTGGAAAAAAAGAAGACATCCACTTTTTGAAAAAGGTCCCAACCTAGTTATGGACCTTCTAATCTCACCTTATCCACGCCGCAGGTTTTTCTGCTGAAAAATTTCAGACAGATACCAAACTTCACCCTTCACGGTGGGCTATGTGTGCCAACCTTCAGGGATATGGGTTCCTATTTAAAGGATACCTCTCCCCTGGGCCTTGTACAAGACTCTTACCAGGACTTTATAGCGAAATAGCGAAAGTGCTGGATCTTAGAGCCCAGTCCTCCGAAGAGAGACATTACAGGCGACGCC
This sequence comes from Rana muscosa, assembly GCA_029206835.1. NCBI lineage: Eukaryota > Metazoa > Chordata > Amphibia > Anura > Ranidae > Rana > Rana muscosa. The sequence continues at coordinate 310,299,464 of CM055116.1, read as the reverse complement.
TCATGGATGAGGCCCGGATCCCATCCAGATTCAGCTCATTTGTAGGCGTCTTGGATGGATCCGAAAGCATAGCTCTTTTACCCCCAGAGGGTCTCTTTGGTAGAGCTTTCCTTTAGCACCTCCTAACGCGTCCAACACCTTTCGACACTGGCGAAAAAACTGAGGTACTTCCCTGATGGGAGGGGTTATATGGAGGGGAACTGTCTTCCATTGGTTGTGCCAGTGTCCAATCACCGCTGGTGACCCTTAACCCATTATGTAATGACTAGCTCTGTGTCCCGTGGTGTACGATAAAGAAACACTATTATTAGCCTAGGTAATACAAATGTAACAGAATAAAAATTAGTATGGGAGGGCTGGAGTGTGAGAAGAAGCAATCTCTGGATTGAAGCTAAATGTTGCAGCTGGTTTTATTATTTCGGCTTTTAAAGACCAAGTTGACCTTTACTTAAAAAATAATAAATGCACATATTTTTGCAGGTAAAAAAATGTGGACTTATTTATTTTTTAAACAGGTGCCTGTCAGGCTCCTGCACACACTGCCTACAGCTCTGCTGTTGTTCTATGTGAATTATAAGCATGCTGATTAAAGCTCTTATAGTTCATTCAAACTACAAGTGGTGGCAGACCGTACTTGTAGTTTATTCCTTAACAGAAGTCTGTGAATGAAGGAATAAATGATGCGGCTCTGTGGTGGCACAGTCCAGCATGGCTGCGCTATTTTTCAAAAGTGACAGCGGGTACGGGGATAACACAGGGAGGTTGGGATTGGGAGGAGAGGGGACAGGGACTGGAATAGGTTACATGTTCCACCCGTATTTAGAACATGTTCCAAAAGTAAAAATCATTGAGGGTTTTTTTCATCTTGATATTTCTTGGCTGGAGTTCTGCTTTAAGAAGCTTCACAATCCAATAGCTAAGACAGAAGAAATAGTGCACCAGACAATCATATAAACACTTTAGAGAAAAGCGGAAAAAAAAAAAAAACACAGGGGTTGATTTACTAAAACTAAAAGGCTCTGCATAGAAACCAATCTGCTGCAATTTTTTTTTGGTTAGAAGCAGATTAGCTACCATGCACCATTGCACCAGATTTTGCACTCTTCAGTTTTAATAAAATCAACCCCAGTTATTGGTTTAACCACTTCAATACTGGGCACTTTCACCCCCTTCCTGCCCATGCCAAGTTTCAGCTTTCAGTGCTAATACACTTTGAATGACAATTGCGTGGTCATGTAATACTGTATCCATATGACATTTTTCATTCTATAGAGATTGAGATTTGAGCTTTCTTTTCCTAGTATTTAATCACCACTGGGTTTTTATGCCTAGATAAACAAAACAAAAAAAAAATTTTTGTAAAGAAGTAATTTTTCTTCTTCACCGAGGTGCACTGATGAGGCAGGACTGCTAGGCTGCACTGATTATCAGTGTAAACAAAGTACTGACAGCCTTGCTGGGTATTGACTGTTCTTTCGTCACACAGGCACAGCCTGTGAGGAAAGGACTGCCGATATCCGGCAAGTCTGTTTACATGTGATCAACAGTGATTGGACACAGCTGATCACATGGTAATGGGCTGCTGTGATTGGCCCTTTACTGAAATCTGATCAGCTGGGTGCGAAGGACACAGTGGTCACAGAGCGTATTGGATGTGTGCCCCAGGGGGTGTTCAGGTGGCGGGGTTTTGGGAGGACATCCATGGACGCCTTCCCAGAACTGGAAGCCCAAGCTGTAGCTGTCTTTTGGCTATAGTGCAGACAGGAAGAGGTTAAAAGAACAATTTCTCTATGACCCCACTTAGACTTAATCCTGCCTTTACCCCTGGAATGCAGAAGAACTTCTTAAAAGATGTTTGGCCACATTCAAATGTAAGAGCTTCACACTTCTTTGAAGATGACCAACTTCTCTCTTATGATAATTTAGCTGCTAAAATGTTGACAGGCGCCTAAACCTGCTTCAGATTGGTCGAGAAAACCTACCCCATTTGAAACCTTGTGTTTGAAAACGGAACCCCAACGTCATTGTCATGGATTTGCAGACGTGTTTGTTAGGCATTGTGTGTTTGGGTTCCTGCCTGCCGTGTGCTACGTCTGTCTCTGTTACGTTATTGGCTTGTCCCCGACTATCCCTGTCTGCTCGTGACCCTTGACCTTCGGCTTGTCTTTCGTTATCCCTGTCTGCTTGTGGCCCTTGACCTTCAGCTTGTTATTCGTTACTCTTATATCTTGTGCTGCTGCTTCCCCTCTTTTCCCCTTATCCTACGGGGCGTGAGCTAGGAGACTCTAGGGGCCGCGACCTGGACCCAGCCTGCAGCATAACATCCTCACCACTAGAGGCTCTGGAGAAGACCTGCTGGGTCTTAGACTCCGCGCCCTGGGGAATCTTGGCTCTAGCTTCCTATAGGATCCCGGTTGTGCTCCTCTGGTCCCGCTTTCCACAACCACCCAGTTTCCTATCCGCAGCAGTCAGCCATAGGGTTCACTACATTGCGGTGCACTCCTGTCCCTATACGGTGTGCATCTGTCACCTGGCCGTAGGTGACCTGACAGTCATCTTATTTCTTGCACATATGCCCTATTATTCTCAGAGCACACTTCTAATGAAAATTGGACTTGTTGTAAATGGAAAAAAGACCTTCCTAGAGACCTAGCTGAAAATGATTGGGAAAGCCACAAGAAAATGCTTTTAAAATAGCTTCAAGGTGGTACAGAACCCCCCTCAAGCTTCACCATATGTACCCAGCTCTTTCTCCACAATGCTGGAGATGTGGTTTAGAGATTGGATCACTCTTGCATATTTGGTGGACGTGCCCTAAAATCCAACCCTTTTGGTTGGATGTCCATAACTACATTACACAAATAACCTCCTACAACTTAGATTATACACCAGTTCAGTTTCTGTTACATCTCCCCTCAATCCCAAGGAAGGTGTATTTTCGCTCTTTACCTATGCATATGGTGAACGCTGCTAAAATGTGTATTCCTACTAAATGGCGCTCCCCTAACCCTCCATCCATTGCGGATTGGTTCCATCGTATTGGTAAAACTGCGGAAATGGAGGATCTAATCCACCATGCAAAAGATACACCTTCCAAATTTAACAAGATCTGGTCTTGATGGTTACATTTTACAACTACAGATGAATACAAAACGGGTTATTTCATGATAAGTCATTGAGAATGATATTAGGATATTTGAGACTCTGGTATTTCCCCTCCCTCACCCTTTTAACCCCTCTTGCTTTTCTTGATACTCCATATCCCTTTTCCTTGATACTGGAAAATTTGAACACCTACGTTATTTCTATATAGCTCTTCTAGCTATATATACTTTCATTGTTCTTCCCTCCCAGTTAGAAGGCTACTCCTTTTTCATTTCCCCACCTTTTTTTCTCTGAATAGCCCCCTTGTTTTATTATCTATTTGAGTTTCTTTTAATTGATAAGATTTTATCTTATCAGGTATTCTCCTCACTAATATTATATCAATATCTTATTGATATGCCTGTTTATATGGTTTAGTTTTCCCAGCTTTGAACATATTTTGCCTTTCTGCTACAATATGTTGTTTTAACTTATCTTTAAGACTGTAATGGTATACATCTGTATTTTATGTAGCGGCTGCGTCCGCATTTATTATCTTTATGTACTTCTGTATACAATGTCAATAAAAACTTTAAAAAAAAAAAAGAACAATTTCTGTGGGAATTTTTGCAACATCAAAAACTGGAGAAAAGGCAGTTTCTGCTAAACAGACAAGACCAAATTCAAATCTCACAGACACAAGAGCATCCTAACCAACAGAATCATCTGGGCCACGTACGTACCAATGAAATGAGAAGCAATTCACCTTTGGGAAAAAAACTTTGAGGCCGAGACTTGTTCTTTAATGGTACTTAAAGAGGAGGTCCAGCCTGGGTGAAAGAAATTAAAAGTCAGCAGCTACAAATACTGTAGCTGCTGACTTTTAATATTAGGGCACTTACCTGTCCAGCAATGTCGGCACCCAAGCCAATCTTCAGATCAACTCCCGGGTGCTGCCGCCACCATTCCCGTTAAAGGAATCAGGCAGTGAAGCCAAAAGTGATATGTGCAAGGTGAAGTCACGTGGTGTGACGCAACATGTAAGGGCCGGATGTACTGTGAAAAACGGAAGTGACGCTAAAAGTGACTACAAACGAGTGGTTTGCATTTCTGCCCATTTTAACTTGTTTTTTTGGAAGAGCAATATTGGTTATTTAATAAATCCATGTTTTAAAAGTTTTTACGCTATGGGAGGCCTTTTGTTTCGGTTTTAACCCATACACTGAGAGGCTTATCCACGTTTGAAAACCCGGATATCCATATTGCCACCGGAGATATCCAACCACACCATTGGAAGCACGCACACGTGTGGAAACTGTCAGCAGCTGATGCCCCGGACATCCAGGAGATCTGTAAGGCTCAGTGTAATCTACCGTGAGGTAAGCGCTCTGTGAGCATTAAGTATTACGGAAACAATCTACAGAAGATTTGTTTGACACTCTGATGCACGAAGATTTACTACACTCAATTTTTATACTTGCAAGGACTATAATCATTTGTTCATTACCACTTTGGGAATTGATCTTATTTTGGACTATTGCACATATCATATCCATTTGATTTTATGTTAGAGGTCATTATTTTAGTTTGTTTTACTCAGGTAGACGCGCTTATTATTTGTTTATATTCAGTGAAGCCAAAAGGCTTCACTGCTGGTTCCCAACTGCGCATGCTTGAAGCACGCTGCACTTTCCAATTGGCCCAGCGGCAGGGGAAAGGAGGGGGCTGAACTTCCGGGAGATCGTGCCGTGGCCCATCTCTGGAAAGTGGGGAGGGGAACCTGTCAAAAACGGGTCCCTGTTTCCCCCCTCTCCCCTAAAAGGTGCCAATTGTGACACCGGGGGGGGGGGGAGAGCATATAAGCCCCATCACATATTAACAGGGATGACATTTCCTAGCCTCACATCAGCCCATAAGAGTTCCAAGTCCTATGGCAAATATTCCTGAAAGAGGCCTTCCTGGCTCTCATTAAAATGTGGAAATGACCGTGTCAGAAACTGCTCTCCCCTTCAGAACTTGAGTTTCAATAGCCAACCCTTTAAGTTAAGGGACTGTAAAGCAGGATGGAAGACTGGCCCATGAGATAGGTGGGTCCAGTCGAGCTGCAAGTGCCCAAGTGCCATCCCCTGCCAAGTTCACGATGTGTGCATAAAACATTCTTCTGGGCCAAGCTGGTACGATCAGAATCACCAACTTTCCTTCCACTCGAATCCTGTGTAACAGACATGGAAGAAGCTGAATTTGCAGAAAATAATTTTATTAGAGAGAACTGGCCCCATGTTGTCAACTAGGATGTGTACCGCAATTGCCTGTGGGTCTCTTGTCCTGGAGACAAACCACTCCAGTTTTGTATTGAATATGGATGCCAGAAGATCCACATTGGGTGGGCCACATCGCTGACAAAGTACCCTGAATAGATCAGACCTCCCTTCTGGCACCAAACAGTAGCAACTGAGGAAGTCCACCTGCCAATTTTCCACCCCTGGGACACAGAATTAGAGCCACCTCCTTCTAGGCAGTCCGGATGCTGGTGCCCCCCTAATGGTTGATATATGCATCAGCCGTTGCACTGACTGGATCCTGACTGGAAGCACCTGCAACTGCCCCGTCCAGTGCAACAAAGGGGGACAGACAGCTCAATGCTCCAGAATGTAGATTGGTAATAATTTTCCTAGGAAGACCAAGTCCCCTGAACCAAAAGGGACCCAAGAACAGCACCCCCATCCTGTCAGATTGCAATTCATTGTTAGCACCTTACAGGCAATCAGATCTTCCTGCCTCCAACTTCCAAGTTGCGTATCAGGATGTAGGGACATTGGATGATTCAACAATCTTCTTCTTCCATTCAAACAGGATATTCCTCTGTAATGGTCTGGAATGGAATGGAGCATATGGAACAACTACAGAGATGAATCAGGGGGCATTTGCGATTTCTGAGTACAGACACCTTGATTTCTCAGAGAAAGGAACTTTTCTAGGAGGCAGTAACTTTTTTTGGACAGTGCCCAGCTTGACACCCAGATACTCCAGACTCTGCACTGGTTCCAATGCCGATTTCTGCATATTGAAAACCCAACCTTTCCAAAGTATGGACCGCAAGAGACATTTTGCCTGACTATTTTCTGAGCTACAGTCCATCTGGGTACTCCAGAATGAGAATTGTTTGAGTGAGACTCAGGCCCGGAGTTAGCATTTGTACTGTGAATACTCAGGGGGGATTTAGTCAGCTAAAAAAGGGTTTCTCCTCTGCTGATTTTTGACATCATAAACGGAGGAGGAGGGAACTCCAGAAACTCCAATCTGTACCCCTGAGTAACCGTAGAAAGGACCCAACTGTCCTCCCCCAGGACTAACAGCCTGGGAGCCAGAAAGGGCTGTCTAGATAAGCTACAACCGGATGTAGGAAGAATGGGTGCTCTATATGCATGGCAATTCTGCGGACCAGTTTTTTAACCACAGAGCCTTGCACATGCAAATGTACACCACAGCAAGCCAAAGGTTTGCTAAATGGAGTCCTTTATGACATTCGCTGCAAAACAAAGAGCACAAGACGACTCTTAACTCTTCAGCAACACCCACTTTGACGTGTGGCAAGTTCTTTTTAACCACTCACTTAATGCGATGCTTAAGACCTTAACATACCCAAATGGCTGCCACCACTGGCTTGCATAGCGAATCCAGCCAAGAAAAAAAAAGGCTTTGCACAGCATCTGCAATCTTTTGTCAACCGGGTCTTTGAAGTCATGAACATCATCCACCACACAAACCTCAAATTCTTATTGAGATGCAATACTGCAACGTCTACTGAGGGCGGTCTCTTTCTTTATAAACTTTTCTTCCATCGAATAAAGTTGAGCAAATCACTTAGGCGTCACAAACACCCTGTTTGGGTGACTCCACTCAACATACATCTCTTCCAAGAGAGAATGCAAATGAAAAGCCTGACGATTCTCTGGAGAACATAATGATCCTAGAGAAGAATACTTAACAGACAAGTACTTGGCAGGTAGCAATCTGAAATGAGATTGAACAATCTCAGTGGGGGGATTCACGAACATACTCTGTGCCTGAGAAACGGACAACTTCTGAGTTTCCCTCAGGCTCAGATGTGTAATCCACAGCCTGACCTTCAAGTTCCACCTCTACTGCCTCCTCGTTTATCTCCACCCATTCCTCCTCCCTAAGAGCCCTTTCACACTGAGGAGATTTTCAGGCGGTTTAGCGCTAAAAATAGTGCCTAAATACCGCCTGAAAACTCCTGCCCCTGCAGTCTCAATGTGAAAGCCTGAGGGCTTTCACACTGAGGCGGTGCGCTAGCAGGACCGCTCCAAAAGTCCTGCTAGCAGCATCTTTGGAGTGGCGAGAGGAGCGGTGTGTTTACCGCTCCTTCCCATTGAAAGTAATGGGAAACCGCGGTAATACCGCCGGCAATGCGCCTCTGCAGAGGCGCATTGCCGGCGGTATTAAGCCTTTTTTGGCCGCTAGCAGGGGTTAATACCGCACCGCTAGCGGCCGAATACCGCGGCAATTCAGACGTTATAGCGCCGCTATACCCTCACCGCCCCAGTGTGAAAGTGGCCTAACAAGATAGGGAACTGGTGAAGGAGATCGCTCCAGTTTGCCACTTTGTCCTATGGAGGTAAGCATACCAGCAATCTTTCCCTCCAAACCAGCCAAGGCAGATGCCAAGTCTTCTTTTGTGACACGCTTGTGACAAAAGCCCCTGCAGTAGCCAAAATACCAGACAAATGGTCTCACACAACCCTGGTCTCTTGGGAGACACAGTCAACAGGATTACATTCAGCTCCTGAGGACATGACGGCAGCATGAAGGCAACCTTCCCAACTGTGCTCCCCCCTCCGCGCTTTCTGGATGACATACTAACCTTGTTGAAAGTTAACGGGGGTCTAAGCAACCCCACTTAGCTAGGAGAACATGCATGCAGACAGCAGTAAAGAGAAATCCTTCAAGGTACCACCCAGGTGCCAGTGCGCTTCACCAAGGGTGTACTCATGTGTCCCTGTCCATCGCTGCAGCTGCAAAATAGACTGAGAATTGCATAAGAGAAAAGCATGGTTTTGCTCCTTTACCAAGATGGCCTCTGGCTCCACCCCACGATGCGTTTCCACTTCCACTCCTGTGCAGGCACCACGTGCCTGCCACTATTGTGGCAGCAAAATAAATTACTACTTTAGAAACTCAGAAATTAGGGGAAAGCCACAGAATTACATCAGCTCCTGGCAACTTGCAGGAACACATGAAAACTGCACACCACTGCCTCTAATGAAAGAACTGGGAGAGGCTCTAGGTAACCTAAATTGTGATCCCCACCTAAAAGGGGCCTCATGCTGCACTTAGCATGTCTCGCTGCAGGATCCTGTCCTCAGAACAAGGATCCAATCTTCATCATTCATGGCAGGCTATGTCATTCTGGACCCTCAGGAACTTGATCCCTTTTGGAGTCCACTGCACTGGACTTGTACAGCACCCTACCGGAGACATTTTGGTCAATTACAACGGCACAGGGTTCCATATCCTCAGGGTGCAGCGCTGACTGGCCGTATTACAGGTAATCCACTGTTAAACGTCCAATCCCTTCGTAGCAGGGCCTGGGTATCATCCATCTTAGCCTCCCAGTTATAGGAATAGATCTGGATGCCCAATCTCCACATCACTTCCAGAATCATTTGAGAACCTGGTACTATCACGCAAAGAGCTGCCCTTTAGTGGCCATCACCTTCAGACACTAGTGAGAAAAAAAACTGAGGAACTTCCTGGGTAAGAGGGAGTTATACAAGAGGGGGTTATATAGGGCGGGGGGGGGGGGGCTGTCGGTTTTTATTTTTCTGCCAGGGTCTATTCACCCATAGGTGTTGCATAACCCAGGTAGTCATGATTTATAGCGAACTCTGTATCCCATGATGTATGAAAAAGAAAACAGTTTGCTGTAACCAATTATAAAGTGTTAGTCGAAGTTGGATTTCGTTTTGTTTGTGTATTTTATATAGAGTATTTAAATCTGCTAGTACAACACTTCTCACCCCCTAGACAGACAATTCTGCTATCCAAATTCGCCATCTATGCACTCTCATTAGGTGGTGCGTTACTGGCCAGATCACTCTGAAAACAGAGGGAAGCAAGGACTAAAGAAATCTGACGCAGCCACCATATCTAATGAATGGTAACCTGTAATATATATATAAAAATTTAGCATTTTGTATAGCAATACTGTATTTTCTGCATAAGGAGCTTAGGGCTTATTTACACTTGCTGTGACTAAAACACACATTAAAGCACCCACCAGATCCGATTAAACGTGTGGTTTTTTTTGCTGCCGTGATGGTTCTGTGATGCTTTTTTGAAGCTTTAACTAAGTTGTAAACCCCAGCTCTGTTGATACTATGGTTTGATGATCCTCCGCTCTCATGGGTCCCCACTCACCTCCCACTATATTGCTTCTATGCTGCACACCACCTTTGAAATGTGCTAGTTTCTCCTGCTCTGGTACCCCAGCTCTGCTGATCCACTGCTGCTCAGTCCTCTCTCTTCGGTCCCCGCTTACCTTCCTCATGCTGCACACCATGTATGCCGTCTGCTAGTTGCTCTGCTCCAGTCCGGGGGCCTGTTCATCTTCCTGCTGCACAGCAGATGTGACATCTGCACCAGACTGGATGCATATGAATCAGGAATTAACCAACAATGTCTTTTTTTTATTTGTTTCCCAGTGTATCCTGGGATATCTCACACCTGCAATACCTCTAAAACAATGCAAAGCAAAACTCTGAATAAAAGCCCTTCAAAAGCTGCAGGTGCTGTTAGAGAGCATTGTCAGACTTCTATGGAGGCCTTGGAGAAGCATAGAAGCACCAAAAAAGTGGCATGGTGTATAATTTTTGAAGCAAAACAAATACACCTGTAAGCTTACCATTTTATTTAGTGACATGTGCTTTGATTGGCATTCAGAGTGCTGTAAAAAAGGTGCATCAAATAACACATTTTGAAGCAACGTAAACAAGCTCTTAGAGAGGTGGGGGTGTCCTCAGCGGAGTGCCTCCTTACACCTTATGTCCCCCCCCCCCCCCCCCCCCGAGCCCTTCTATAGCTCAGCAGCGGTGTCTCCGCCGCCATGACTGAAGGCCGAGGCGAGAGGCGAGGGGGAACGAATTAGAGGCAGAGCCAGCCGGTTGTATATAGAAATTGAGCTGCGGCACCGCTCACCCGCCACCCCTTTCCACAACAGGTCACAGATGACAGACAGACAGACCGGAGGTGGGGGTGGGCGGCGCCGCAGCTCTATTTCTAATTCGGCAGGATCCCTTCTCGTTCTGGTCTTCAGGAAAATAGCGGCCGGCGGAGACATTATCTCTGCCGGCCATGGACCTCTAGCGGCGGCGGCGGGTGATCAAAAGAATTTTGTTTGATCAAAAAAATCAAACGATCAATCAACGGATTAATCGTTAATTTCCGTAGCCCTAAAAAATAACAGGATAATTTTTCATACAAGTACATGGTAATACAGACATAAGCAATATGAAATGTTGGGGTAACACATACATTTTAAATTGATAGGTTAAGTTCCATTTTATGGCTTGCTTCACATACATCGCACTGCGTTCAATGCGAACCGCAGGGGGTGTCAATCTAACAATAACACCATCCCAAAATTGTTTGCAAAATGCAGTGCGATTGACAATCTGATTGCACAGGTGTGAAAACCCATGCAATCCATTTCCAGTGCAGGTGGGGGGGGGGGTCCTGCGCCTTTTTTGTGAGGATTTGGTGCGATTTGAGCCAAACAAATGAATGGCTGAAATTGTACCGCACAGACATCAAATGCGATTTGAATAGGAATATGGTGCGATTCCAATCCAAACCATATGTGCACCCGCACTGCATGTATGTGAACCCTGCATATATGTGAACCCAGTGTTAGCTCGTTTTAATTTGTTGGTCAAGTCCATTTAAATCTGCCAGTGCACCCAAACTACCCTCTGCCCAGACTGAAAATGCTGCTGTTCAAAGGTGTCCCCCATTGCTCCTCCATCGAGAATGGAGACATCCTAAGACATGAATGCCTTACTACCCAGATCACCAGGTAAAAAGAAAAAAAAGCCTAAAAAATAAAAAATACAGCCATTACATTTGATTAGTAAGCTGCATTATATTCATTTGGTTTGGGGTTTTAATTCTGCACTTAAAGTAGCAATCCACAATCCAGTCAAATCACTCCCACAATCTAAGTCTATTCCAAATACACTGTAAAGAAAAGATGTCCAACTACCTATGCTGAGGGAACCTCAGTCACATGATTGGCTCCCAGAGTCTGCCTCATTGTGAAAGAGGAACCGCTGAAAACAGATGCCCCTATGGAAGCCTGTGGGTGACATTGCCCAGACTCTGCAGCCATCGTCAGTGACCTCTCCTCACTGAAGCTGGCCGCTGGAGAGATCATGTGACCAAACCGGCATGCCCTCAGAATAGGCAAGTCAAGTGTAGACATCTTTCCTTTATTGGGTAGTTATAATAGGCTTAGAATGAGGGTGGGTTCGGGTTTAAATATAGTAAGCATTTGACTTGAATTCTACTTTAAATAAAAAGACTGCTTTTAGTTTACAAATGTATTTAAAAAAATAAATAAAAGCATTAAAACTTGGTCCCAAAGTCCTCACAGTTTTCCTTTAACACATATTCAAAAGCACTCATCAGGTTATATCATCAGGTTATAGGACAGGCTTTTTTAGAATTTAGGGCTTGATTTTTTTTATTTTATTTTTTATAATAGTGAATTTTGAATGTGCGTTTTAATCACAGAAGTGGGAAAGCCGCCTGATCAAGCAGCAGTACTGCTAAGAGACATGATAAACATAAACCTCTTAATTAGTAGTCTCTAGCTGTCAAATGCTTTAAAATCGCCAGAAATTTACCAGGAGAAGTAAAGCAAAGATCCTTAAAATTACTATGTAAGACTGTAAAAATGTAAATCAAAAATTGAAAAAGTACAGCCAACGCTTTTTTGGCTGTACTTCTCCTGTGGATCACAGGAGTGCAGTAAGTTCTGCACTCCTGTGACCCATTTTCAGCAGACCGTGGTCCCGACTGGGGAAAGATTGCGACCGCTGAGCCTGAGCCAGCTGCTCCCTCCATAGCCCAGCGCTCCAGTGAGGGGGCTTCACTGGCTCACTGACAGTCACCAGCTCCGTGCTCACGGAGCACAGAGAACTGAGCAATCAGCAGTCAGTCAGATGCAGCATCGGACCAATACTGCATCCACCTAGGTAAGCATGATATCTAAAAAAATTAAATAAAAATCACTTCTTTGAAAGTTATATTTTAAAAACAAACCTCTTATTAAAAGGACTAGTCCAAAACACCAATAATGAAAGCACACGCTACAATTAAAAAATTATATAAAATATGCCACGCTAAACCACTGTGCAATACAACAAAGAGAATATACTGTAGTTAGTCTCTATAGATTGTTTCTTACCTGCTTAAGGCTCCGTTTACACGTGCTGCGTTTCACAGCATGGGGTCCGATGCGCCCTTGTTCACTGATTCAGGTGTTAATCGGGTGCGGATTTTTGTCTGAATTAGCACCTGTATCAGACCAAAAAGGACACACAGGACCCTTTTCCAAATGGGGATTGTGGCCATCCCGGAGCTGGGTGAACCGTCTCCATTGGGAGCCAGTGACACTCTTGTCATGCGAATTGGATGTGGGGAAACCCGCATCCAAGCCACATGTGTGTGAACCCGGCCTTAAGTCCTGCATTCTTGTGGTGAGAGTGAGCTGCATCTTTCTTTGGAGTCAGCCCTATCCCAGTTTTAAAGCAAACAATCTGTTAAAGCGGTTGTAACTGCAATTTTTTTTTTTTCTTTAAACAAACAGGTTTATACTTACCTGCTATGTGCAATGAATTGCACAGAGCAGCCCTAAACCTCTGTCTCGGGTCCCTCGCTGGCGCTCCTGGCTCCTCCCTTCCAGCAAGGGCCCCATAAGTCGCTTTCTTTGGGGCCACTTGTGCGGGTTGCTCCCGAGTCTCGCTGTCCTGACTGTGCCCCGTCCGCTCATCACTGGCTTTGATTGAAGGCCAACCATCAAGCCGGCCTCAGCAAAGCCAGTGAGACCAGAAGTAAAGTGAGAGATGAGCTGAAGACAGGCACAGCGCTGGATCGATTGAGGGCTCAGGTAAGTAAAAAAAAAAAAGGGGGGGGCTAGTGGGGTGAGGTGGGGATACCAATGCCCATTTTGTTTAGTACATCAAATTTTACATAATTTTCAAACACTGAAAGGTAATAATTGGTGGTTTTGGCTACAACTTTTGCAGGTAAACTACAATAAGTGGGTACTGCCAGCAAAAAGCTTCAAAGTAAAATTTCATATTTGCAGTTTTGGTCCCTGCATCTAGGTCGCCACAAGAAACCAATTTTTACACAGATTAAAAGTAGCTTTGGTGTTATATAATTAGAACACTTTAAACAGAAAACCTATGGATAGCAAGTCATCTTAACAGTTACCTTGGAATGTGTGATAGAGATTGTATCCACCCAAACACGCCATCCACCCCATTCATATTTCACAGCGTGATAAAGAAGGATGCGGAAGATGGCATAAACCATTTCTGTGATCTTCTGTTCCTCAACGTTTTGGGGATTAAAGTAACACAGCGACAGCATCCATTCCTGCCACACAGAGCACTGCAGCAAACTCCTAAAAATACAAGACAGGGGTCATAAGCAAAATACAACTTTTCATCACTTTAAGACCAGGCCTATTCTGACACTTCTCACATGTATGCAATGTAACAAATAAGCCCTACAGAATATAAGGGTTGCATATTTTTATGTCACGCGGTATTTGTGCAGTGGTTTTTCAAACACAATTTTTTGGGGAAGAAAAAAAAAAAATAGGATTTTTGTACTCACCGTAAAATCCGTTTCTCTGACGTCCATGGACTGACACAGCTGGATACTGTAAACGTGTGGGTATATGTCCCTGCTTGGAGGAGAAGATCTAGGCAGAGTGTTCTAGAACAAACCAGAGCTGAACAGCCCCGCCCAGGGGGGCGGTCCCTCTGAACATTACCCTCCCACCTGCAGCCAGCAGCCTCAGTTCGTAACAAAGCAGTACAAACCCTAAAAGGAAGGGTGGGTGCTGTGTCAGTCCATGGACGTCAGAGAAACGGATTTTACGGTGAATACAAAAATGCTATTTTCTCTCATCGTCCATGGACTGACACAGCTGGATACTGTAAACGTGTGGGACATCCCAAAGCAGTATCAGAAGGGTGGGAGCAGTAGTAAAGGAACAACCAAAACTTTACTCCAAACAAGCAGAGCTCAACGGAGGAGTTGCAATATTAAACAGCGGCCTGCAACACTTTGCGGCCGAAGGAAGCATCCGAAGATGCAGCCACATCACCCTTATAGAACTTAGAAAAGGTATGAACGGACGACCAGGTTGCCGCCTTGCACACTTGTGCAACCGACGCTTGATGTCGGAAAGCCCAGGAAGCACCAATTGCCCTAGTGGAATGCGCCGTGACCGGAAAGGGAGTCGCCCGCCCCTTAATGGCATAGGCCTGTATAACGGTCTGTTTGATCCACCTAGAAATGGTGGCAGACAAAACTGCTTGACCCTGTTTTGGACCCGAGACGGACACAAACAGTGAGTCAGACTTCCGAATGGAAGCAGTAGCAGACAGGTACACCCATAAGGCTCGTACCACATACAAATTGTGAAGCGCAACCTCTCTAGGATGTGATGGATGAGGGCACAAGAACGGAAGGACAATGTCCTCATTAAGGTGAAAAGCCAAAACCACCTTTGGAAGGAAAGATGGTCGCGGACGCAATACTGCCTTATCCTTATGGAGGACCAGGTAAGGCGATTTGCATGACAGAGCCACCAACTCAGACACCCGTCTAACAGAAGTGATGGCCACTAAGAAAGCCACCTTCTGAGACAAGGTTAAAAGAGGAATATCTCTGATATTTTCAAAAGGAGGTTCCTGAAGAACCGAGAGCACCAAGTTCAGATCCCAAGGAGGGAGCGGGGGCTTGGCAGGGGGAATCACATGGCAAACCCCCTGCACAAAAGTGCTAACTAAAGAATGACCTGCTAGGGGTCGTTGAAAGAAAACGGCCAAAGTCGAAATCTGACCCTTAATAGTGCTCAAAGCCAGCCTTTGGGCTACACCACGCTGCAAGAACCGCAGGATTCTAGGGACAGAGTACGTCCGTGGACGCCAGTCTAGCTCTTCGCACATAGCGATGTAAGCTCTCCAGGTACGGTGATAGATCTTTCTAGAAGAAGACTTCCGTGCCCCAAGCATGGTTGAAATCACTGAATCCGACAGGCCTCGGTCCTTCAGCACCTGGCTCTCAATAGCCATGCTGTTAAAACCAGAGACTGTAAAGCAGGATGAAAGATAGGACCTTGAGACAGAAGGTCCTCCCTCATAGGCAGTCGCCAAGGGACGTCCGCGATGAGATGTACCAGAACGGCGTACCATGACGCAGAGGCCAATCTGGGGCAATGAGGATCACCGGAATGCCCTCGGCCGCTACCCTGCGCAGCAGACGAGGAATGAACTGCAGTGGAGGGTAAGCGTATATCAAGCGATACTAACCTCACTGAGCCACCAACGCGTCTGAGGCATCCGCCCAGGTCCCTGGACCTGGCCACAAACCTCAACACCTTGCGATTGAGTCGAGATGCCATCAGGTCCACATCCGGTGTGTCCCACCGCCGACAAAGGAGTTGAAACACCTCCGGATGCAAGGACCACTCCCCCTGGTCCAAGGACTGGCGAATCAGATAGTCCGCCTTCCAATTTTCTACGCCCGGAATGTAGACGGCCGACAGCGCCGGCACGCTTCTTTCCTTCCACCTTAGGATGTGGGCAACCTCGGATGCCGCAGCCAAGCTCCGAGTGCCCCCCTGATGGTTGACATACGCCACGGCCGTGGCATTGTCTGACTGAATTCTGATCGAGCGGCCCTGTAGTCTCTTCGACCACGCGGAGAGACACAGTCTGATCGCTTGCAATTCCAGAACATAGATTGGCAGACTTGCACTGACAGG
Source organism: Rana muscosa (assembly GCA_029206835.1). Classification (NCBI taxonomy): domain Eukaryota; kingdom Metazoa; phylum Chordata; class Amphibia; order Anura; family Ranidae; genus Rana; species Rana muscosa. The sequence continues at coordinate 310,283,293 of CM055116.1, read as the reverse complement.
ACTCCCCAAACTCCTCCCCAGCCCGTCAGGCTGGCGTCCGTCGTGACCACCGTCCACTGAATGGGGAGAAACTTTCCGGCCCCGAAGAGCCCGGGATCTCAGCCACCATGTCAGGGATGCCTTGACTGAGTGACTCACTCGGATCTGAAGATCCAATGACAATGGGGACTTGTCCCAAACAGACAGAATTCCCTTCTGCAATGCCCGAGTGTGTGATTGGGCATATGGGACCGCCTCGAAGGAGGCCACCATTAGTCCCAGGACCCTCATGCAGAAACGGATAGAAGACCATTTTCGTGCCGTCAGGACCCAAACCGCCGACTGAAGAGTCAGTAACTTCTCCGAGGGTAGAAACACCTTCGCTGCCGAAGTGTCCAGGATCAGACCCAGATACTCCAATTGTTGAGTCGGGACTAGAACCGACTTCTGCATGTTCAGAAGCCACCCGAATTCCCGGAGGGTCTGACTGACTATTGTTACATTTTCCTCCAACTCTGAGCCAGTTTCTGCTCTTAGAAGGAGGTCGTCCAGATAGCCCATGATAATTCCTCGCTGTCTCAGCAAAGCTAGAACCGGGGCAAGCACTTTGGTGAAAACCCGCGGTGCCGATGCTAGGCCGAAGGGAAGAGCCACGAACCGAGATAGACTTCGCCTATGGCAAAGCACAGAAACCTCTGGTGACCTGCGCAGACTGGGACGTGCAAGTAAGCGTTCTTGATATGCAAGGACGCCAGAAAATCCCCTTGGTGGAGGGTCGCAATGACCGTGCGAATGGATTCCATCCGGAATTTTTGTACCTTCACATAGGCATTCAAAGCCTTGAGGTCCAGGATTGGCCGTACCCCGTCCTTCTTCGGGACAACAAACATGTTAGAGGAAAACCCCTGAAACCTTTCCTGTGACGGAACCGGCACAATCACTCTGCACCCGAGCAAATCCTGTATGGCCCCCAAGAGGGCTGCCCAGCGGGCAGGAAGGAGAGGGAAGTTTGAGTCGAAGAACCTGTTTAGGGGCCATGAGCGGAACTCTATCCTGTATCCGGAGGGGACCACCTCGCGCACACACCGGTCGGAGATCCGCGAGGTCCACCGAACCGTGAACCTGCAAAGACATCCCCCCCACCCCAGAGTCAGGCAGGGGCAGGACTTCATGCGGTGGCAGGCTTGGGAGCTTGCTTGGTAGGCTTACGCACGCAGGGACGCTTGTGTCCCCCCACCGCACTTTTTTCAGTCTGGGCGGGCTTACCCGTGGATTCTGACTGACGAAAAAACTTATTCGCCAGAAAGGAAGGGCCCGACCTGCGGAGGGGCTCCTTTCCTTTAACAGACTGAGGAAGGAAGGTGCTGTTACCCCCTGTGACATCCTTAATAAGGTCATCGAGGGTGGCCCCAAACAGTCTACCGCCCTTAAAGGGCAAGTCAGCCAGGAGCTTTTTGGAAGCTAGGTCGGCCGACCAGCATTTTAGCCAGATAAGGCGACGCAGCACCACAGCAGAGATAGATGCCCCAGATATTAAAGTGAATGTCTGAGACACAAGTGTCGCTGCCACTATAGGGCGTAAGGTAGACCCCAATAAGGCAAACAGTTCTACTCACCACCTCAGACTTCCTGTCAGTGGGATCCTTAAATGCATGAGTCCCTTCCATTGGGAGCGTGGTAGCCTTACTCAAACGGGCGACCGGGGGGTCGACCACTGGGGGGTGAGCCCACTTCTTAACCAGGTCCTCCTCAAAGGGGTACCTTATGACTAGACGCCGCGGGACCGTCAAAATCTTCTGCGGCTTATCCCAGATTTGGTCAATGAATGTATTAAAAAAAAGGCACATATGGAAAGACCTTTTTTGAAGAGACGGTTTTAAAGGAACCAAAGGAGACAATTTCCACCTGGGGTTCCTCAGTCTCAACATTCAGCTTGAGAGTGTCCCTCACAGCATCAATGAGTTCACTTACAAGCGTGTGACCCCCAAGCACCCCCGCACAGCACAGCACCAGTACAGGGTGCAGAGAGCAGCATAACAGGGGGGAGACAGGGAGGAAACCCCCCCATATAAAGAAACACAGCCAGAATGTACTCACCTGCAGTAGGAGAGACTACTTACTCATCCCAGAGGGACCCACTGGCTTGTTTCAGACAGACTTATCACAGAGCAGTACTGCGTAGCTGTCAGCCCGGTCCACCGCAAAAGATACAGTCAATCAGGTACTGTTCAATCTTGAGAGGACCGCAGGAGCATAAAAGCAACCCGGCCACCCCTGGAGTCATAGGGCATGTCGTGAACTGAGTCTCACGCACACAAGGCAAGGATCAGCACGCTAGATGGTCGGACAGGGAAGACTACGAGGATACCAGTGTACCCAACCTGTTGCCCAGCCGACAGTTGATTAAAGGTCTCAAAAATAAAATAAAATTCCCAAAAGGAATACAATTTAAAAGTAAAATCTTCCAGGAGACTGGCTCCTGAGAAAGCCACGTCTTCTTCTGCTAGGCAGAAAAAAAACGGAGGCTGCTGGCTGCAGGTGGGAAGGTAATGTTCGGAGGGACCGCCCCCCTGGGCAGGGCTGTTCAGCTCTGGTTTGTTCTAGAATTTATGTTTCTAACATCTAACATTCTGCCTAGATCTTCTCCTGCAAGCAGGGACATATACCCACATGTTTACAGTATCCAGCTGTGTCAGTCCATGGACAATAAGAGTAAAAAAACTTTAATGAATGTTAGTGCACACAAACAAAATACAAACAGAATACATAGCCCATTTTTTGGGTTCACCCTTCTGTAATATATTCCCAAATACACTGCTCAAAAAAATTAAAGGAACACTTTAAAAAAACACATCAGATCTCAATGGGGAAAAATATTCTGGATATCTATACTGATACGAACTGGGTAATGTGTTAGGAATGAAAGGATGGCACATTGTTTGATGGAAATGAAAATCATCAACCTACAGAACTGGAAACACACACTTGCCACATGAGGCCGGGCATTGTCAATCCAGGACCCATTGCACCAGCATAGGGTCTGACAATGGGTCCAGAGATTTCATCTCGATACCTAATGGCAGTCAGGGTGCCATTGTGTAGCCTGTAGAGGTCTGTGCGTCCCTCCATGGATATACCTCCCCAGACCATCACTGACCCACCACCAAACCGGTCAAGCTGAATGATATTTCAGGTAATACAACATTCTCACGTTTGTCACATTAGCACAGGGTGAACCTGCTCTCATCTGTGAAAAGCATAGGGTGCCAGTGGCGGACCTGCCAATTCCGGTGTTCAATGCCAATTGTCAATCGAGCTCCAAAGTACTGGGCAGTGAGCACATTGTTTGCTCAGAGACATTAATGCCAGTGGCCTGCTGGAGGTCATTTTGTAGGGCCCTGGCAATGCTCATCCTGTTCCTCCTTGTACAAAGGAGCAGATACCCATCCTGCTGATGGGTTAAGTACCTTCTACGGCCCTGTCCAGCTCCCCAAGAGTAACTGCCTGTCTCCTGGAATCTCCTTTATGCTCTCGAGACTGTGCTGGGAGATGCAGCAAACCTTCTGGCAAGGGCACGTATTGATGTGCCATCCTGGAGGAGTTGGACTGCCTGTGCAAACTCTATAGGGTCCAGGTATAGCCTCATGCTACCAGTAGTGACAGCAGCTGAAACTGATTAACAACCCCCTCTGCTACTTAACTGTTTAATTGACTTGATGCTATACTCCGATTTAAAATTGTTCCTTTAATGTTTTTGCGCAGTGTATGTATAATTCAAGTCTCGCCACTTCTGTATTTTACCATATAGTGTATGCCATTTTTCTTACATTTTCTTAAAGTGGTTTGTAAAGATTAAAAGGTTTTTTGCCATAATGCATTCTTTGCATCAAGTTAAACCTTTGGAATCCAGTTTCCCCCTAGCCATCCTAAATACTCACCTGAGGGTGATCTCAGGGCTGCTCTGTGCAAAAGCATTACACAGAGCAGGCAAGTATAAACTTGTTTTTCATTTTTTTTTTTTTATCTTATTATATATTTGTTCACAAATCACTTTAATGTGATTATAAAGTTTTTTTTTTTAAAACAAACATGTTATACTTACCTGCTCTGTGCAATAGAATTGCACAGAGCAGCCCTGGTCCTGCTCTTTTGGGGTCCCCCGCACTTATCTTGGTGGTACCACACTGCCTATTGTGGTACACCTGCGGGCTCTATCCCAAGCCGTGCTGCCTGCATCCTTAGATACCGACAGTTCTGCACAGCCCCAATTCCCCCGCTCTTTCATTACATGATTTGACTGACAGCGGCAAGAGCCAATGGTTCCCACAGCCTCAGCAAAGCCTGAGAGTGCCCGGTACAGACAGGCACTGTGCTGGATAAAGTGAGGGCTCAGTTAAGAAGGGGGGGGGGGAACGCATTAAAGTAAAAAATGTTTAGGCTTTAGTACCCACTTCAAATGAGAATCTCAAAGACTCTTCACAGTACACTGCAGAGAGTGTATTTCATGGTTTACTTATTAATTTTAAATATATATATGCAGATTTCATTCACTTAAGGTAAAAAAATGTATGCATTATGTAAAAACGCATACCTTCTGTTCTCTCTGCTGTTATTAAAAAGCTTGATCATGTCTGACAGGAACATCCGTCTTACTTCCATGACTTCTTGAGTTGCAGGAGAGTTCCGCAGGAGAGTGGCTATAACTTTTAAGATCACTAGGAGAAAAAAAAAAATTAAATCTGGTTCTTATTGTGGGTATATAGGAGGTACACTAACTCTGCGGATCACATAATTCGAAAAAATAATGCTTTCTGAATCCAATTATAATCCAGGATTATAACTATAAAGCACAGGTAACGGAGACCAGTAAAGAATAACGTCTAAGAGGTCTCAAACCGCAAAAAACTGACGGAACTTCGAATTCTTCTCCAGTCCACTTTTGTAGTTGTAACTATTCTTATCCAGATCCAATGCCAGATCAGTAGCTTGTTATCTTATACAGTGGCTGCTCATTTACTGGATAATCATTTTCAGCAGGTGCCAAAGGCTACCCTTTTTGAGACACTACATTGACTATTTAATCATGAATGCTCTAGCACTCCCTGGGTCACGCAGAATTCTGCAGATCTTAATTGTGCTGGCGTACATCGAGAACTGACCTGCCTTGCCCACCAAGGCATCTGCCCCTCAATGACCAGCACAAAGGCTCTATTTATGCCAGACGCTCAGTTATTTGCACACTGGGTCCAAATTTCAGCCCCATAAGCTGAAATGCAGGTTGTGCAGAGATGCAAACTTAACTTGAGTCACCAAGAGAAGCGGTCAATCAAAGAAATCAAACTAAAACAGACAGTTCTCTCCGCATGACATAATTCTAACACATTCTAAACAAGTAAAGCCTTCTATCAAAAACGCAGCAACAAAATTGATTATATAGCAAAAAGAAAAAACTGTATGATTTACAGGTCAAGACTGCACACCAGCACATGACGCAGAGGCTTTTATAAATAGATTTACTACATATGCAGCCAAACTGCAATATTAGTAAAAAAATCAAGAAAATTCAACTGAGCTTTAGGAATGGCCACACATTGTAAAGGCCAAGTACAGGTGCCCCCCAAAATAGTCTTACGCAACTTTGGTGTTTGTTAACAGTTACGTACCATTCAAACAGCAAAAGGATTCAAGTAAGGCTCCACGTACACGGGACGTTTTTACAACTGCTCCTAAATTATTAAACTTGACAGATAGTAACCCACGTTTAAAACGTCCGTTTTGCCGCGTTTAGCGGCGTTTGCGTTTAGAACCGTTTAAAAAAAAAAGAAGAAATCTCCGGCGTTTGAACAAATTTTTTTGCTTTCAAAGAAATGCAAGAAAAGCAACTGCCTAAAAACGACTGTAAACAAGACTGTGTTATGGTCACATAAGATTGAATGAGTTCAGGGGCAGTTGAAAAAAGCTTCATGTACACGGGACGTTGTTCAACCTCTCCTGAACGATTTAACTTGACAGCTAGAAACCGGCGTCTAAATACATTCGTTTAGCCGCATTTGCATCTAGAAGCATTTGGAAAAAAAATATTTTTTTGCTTAAAATGAAAAACGTCTGTAAACGAAAACGCTGCTAAATGCGATTTACCGCGTTTTGCGCTTGAAATGCTTTTAAACGCATTTTTTGGGCTTACAGAAAAAGCCTCTAAACTCAACTGCCTAGAAACTACTATAAAAACGACCCGGTGTACATGGACAGATAAGATAACAGAGGTGAGTTCAGGAGAAGTTGAAAAAAATGCCCAACTGCTCCTAAGGCCCCATGTACACGGGACGCTGCTAAACGTACATTCAGAGGCAGTTGGACGCTTTTTTCAACTGCCCCTCATTCAATGTTATCCTATGTGACCATGTACACAGTCTCGTTTGACGTTTTTAGGCAGTTGCGTTTAACAGCGTTTCTTTGAAAGCAAAAAAAAATATGGATTTTTGTACTCGCCGTAAAATCCTTTTCTCTTTCGTTCATGGACGTACACAGCTTCAATCTTGACAAAGTGGGTATTAGCCTTCATTCAGGAGTGACTAGGCAGAAAAAGTGTTATCAGAGCTGAACAGCCCCAACCAGGGGGCGGTCCTACTGGCTATATCCCCTCAGCCTGCACTAAGCAGATCAGTTCGTCAAAAAGCAGTACAAACTTAAAAACGAGGGGTGGGTGCTGTGTCCGTCCATGAACTCAGAGAAAAGGATTTTACGGTGAGTACAAAAAAACTATTTTCTCTTTCATTCATGGATGGACAGCTTCAATCTTGATAAAGTGGGACGTCCCAAAGCAGTGTCAAAAAAACGAGGGGAGGGAACAGCATTAAAACAACTTCATCCCAAAACAAAACAGAGCTCCTCAACGGAGGAGTTGCAACTCTAAACAGCCGCCTTGCGGCCGAAAGAAGCATCCGAAGATACACATGCATCAACTTGTAAAGTTTAGTGAAAGTGTGAACGGACGACCAAGTCGCCGCCTTACACACCTGGGAAACAGACGCTTGATGTCAGAAAAAAGCCCAAGAGGCACCTCTTGCCCTGGTCGAATGCGCCAGGAAAGGGAGGCGCCTGACCCTTCATGGCGTAAGCCTGATCACGATCTGTTGGATCCACCTAGAGATGGTGGCCGACGAGACCGCTGGGTCTTGGGACCAGCCACCAAAACAAACAAACAGTGAGTCTGAACTACGGAACGGAGCAGTAACAGACAAGTATACTCTCAGAGCTCGGACAACGTCCAAGGAATACAACGTCGTCTCCTTAGGATTCGACGGATGAGGACACAAGGATGGCAGTACAATGTCTTCCTTTAGATGGAAGGTCGGAACACGACCTTAGGAAGAAAGAAAGGCTGCGGATGCAGCACCACCTTATCCTTGTGGAAGATCAGATAGGGAGGCTTGCCCGAGAAGGCTGCCCGCTCAGAAACCCGTCTTAACTGGCATAACAGCCACCAAAAGGACCACTTTCTGAGAAAGTGTCACAAGGGAATCTCCCTGATGTTCTCAAACGGTGGTTTCTGAGGCACCTAGAGGCCATGCCGTTCAAGCCATTGACTGCAAGCAGGAGGGCCTATGGGACCCTGCGACAGCAGGTCCTCTCATAGCGGTAGACACCAAAAGGACGTCTGCTACGCAAGCCCCACAGAGGTAGTGGAGGGGCCGCCTGCCGAACCCTCTGTACAAACGTTCTTACTAGAGAGTGAGCCACCAGGGGTCGTTGAAAAAAGGACAGCCAGGGCAGATACCTGCCCCTTAATTGTACTTAAAGCAATATTTTTGGCCCGCTCCATGCTGTAAGAACAGCAGGACTCTGGAACCAAATAAGTATGCGGATGCCACCTCATTTCCTCACAAATGGATATGTAGGTCTTCCAAGCACGATGGTAAATCTTCCTAGAGGATGATTTCCGAGCACTCCTCATGGTAGAGATCACAGAGTCTGACAGGCCCCGGTCTCTTAGCACCTGGCTCTCAAGCCATGCCGTTAAGCCAGTGACTGTAAAAACAGTATGGGACCTTGCGACAGCAGGTCCTTTCTCTGCTTCCAAACACACTAGATCAGCGTACCAAGGACGCCGAGGCCAATCCAGAGCAATTGGGACCATTGGAATCCTCTCTGCCTCCAGTCTGCGAAGCAGATGAGGAAGGAGCTTCAGAGGAGGAAAGGCATAGGATTAGCTGGTACTGACTCCACGGTGCCACCAACGCATCTGTCGTGTTTGCCCATGGGTCACTTGACCTAGCCACAAGCCTCAATACCTTCCGATTGAGTTGAGAAGCCAGGAGATCTAAGTCTGACGTGCCTCCCCTCTGGCAAAGGAGCTGAAACGCCTCCGGGTGTAGAGACCATTCTCCTTGGTTCAGCATCTGGCAACTCAGGTAGTCCGCCTGCCAGTTTCCCACAACCGGAACGTATACGGCCGACAGGGCCGGTACGCTCCTTTCTGCGCACCTTAGGTGAGCGACCTCCGATGCTTCAGCTGAGCTGCTTGTTCCTCCTTGATGATTGACATACGCCACCACTGTGGTGTTTGTCCGACTGGATTCTGACTGGACGCCCCTGTAGCCTCTGAGACCACGTGGAGAGGCAAAGCCAGATTGCCCGGAGTTCCAGGACAATGATCGGCAAGTGGGATTCCTTCGGAGTCCAGCAACCCAGGTTGACTGAGCTCCCCAGACTCCTCTCCAACTGGCAAGACAGGCGTCCGCCGTGACCACCATCCAGGAAAAAGGAAGGAACGACTTCCCAGACAGAAGTGCCAGTGATGTCGGTCACTAACTAGGGAAGTCCTGACTAGGTGGCTCACCCGGATTTTGACAATCCAGGGATGAAGGGCACTTGACCCTTCTGGACAGAATTACCTTCTGTAACACTCGCGTGTGAAATAGTGCATATGGTACCACCTCAAAGGAGGCTACAATGAGGCCCAGAACTTGCCTGAAAAAAAGTGGTGTGACGACCATCTTTGGGACGTCAACTGCCGCACCGCAGCCCGAAGGGTCTGCAACTTTCCCATAGGGAGAAAAAAAACTTTTGCCTCTGAGGAGTCCATAATCAACCCTAGATACACTAGGAGTTGAGACGGTACCAATACTGACTTCTGAGTGTTCAGCACCCAACCAAGTATCGGAGAGTCTGACCGGTTATAGACACGCTCCCCTCTAATTTTGAGTTTGAAGTGACCCTCAGAAGATCGTCCAAGTTGCCCATGATAGCGATGCCACGCTGTCTTAGTAGGGCCAGAATCGGGACGAGCACCTTGGTGCCGATGCCAGGCCAAAGGGGAGAGCCACCAATTGGTAGTGTTCTTCCCCGGCCGCAAAGCGCAGACATCTCTGATGCCTGGTGCATATGGGGACATGCAAGCATGCGTCCTTGATGACCAAGGATGCTGTAAAATCCCCCGGATGGAAGGCAGCGACAACAGAGCGAACCAACTCCTTCTGGAATCTTTGTACATTCACAAAGCAATTGAGGGCCCTGAGATCCAAGATTGGACGAACCCCCTCCTTCTTCAGCACTACGAACAGATTTGAGTAGAACCCCTAAACCCGTTCCTGTACTGAAACAGGAAGGACCACCCTGCGTATCAGCAGGCCTTGAACCGCCCTATATAGGGCTCCCAGACGAGTCGGCTGAAGCTAGCGGTTTAGAGGGGAAAAAAATCTGTTCAGTAGGCAAGCGAGGTTGGGCTTGCGAAACCAGGAACGCTTCTGTCCCTCAGCAGGCACTTTAACGGCCTGGGGTCGTTTACTTGCCACACTAGGCGGACGAAAGAACTGCTTGTGCGCGGTGAAGGAGGGCCCTTGCCTATGGCGTGGCTCTTTACCCCTTTTTGGATTGCGGGAGCAGCATGCTCTTACCTCCTGTGGCATCCTTAATGATATCATCCTGAGAGGCTCCAAAAAGACTGTCAACCCTTAAAGGGCAGGTCCAATAAGGCCTTCTTGGAAGTTTTTGGTCCACTATCGGGGAGAGGTTCATTTTTTCAGGAAACTCTCCTCAAGGGGTACCGGACCGCCAAATTTTTTGGGCACGAAAAAACCATCAGTGGTTTTTCCCACTCCTTGAATAAAAGTTTATCAAGATAAGACATACAAGGAAACACCTTGGCAGTGCGGGCCGGCTTACGGAACTCAAAAGGGAACCGTTGTCTCTGCCTCTTCTGCAGAATTCTCCAACTTCAGCGTAATCCGCACTGCGGTGATAGATGCCAAGCCTTCTTGCGTGCTGACCCGGACCTGGAGTCATCCTCACTGTCCGACCGGTCAAGGTCCGCGGTCTCTGATGAATCAGAATCAAGGCCATGTGCCCCAGCTGGACCTGGCTCTGCATCAGAATTATCCCCAGAAGATGGCGGGGGAAGGGGGTGCTCCCTACCCTCCGTGTTCCCACGTGCCGCTTCCACCTTGGCAACAAAAGCCTCCAGGATCGTCAACATAGCGTCCACTGATATAGCAGGGGCACCAGTTGCCAACTCAGGTGTTTCAGGGGAAAAAACTTCTGCTTCTGACGTCGTGAGGACCCACGCGCCTGACAACCCACAGGGACTCCAGGCAAGGTATCAACAGCCCACCCTCCTAGCTGCTACAGAGATGCAGGGTCTCCCAGAGGGCTCGCCACCCTTAGAGCGGTCACTGTTACTGTTGCCGTCTGCTTCCGCCTGAGATGCTCTCCCACAACTGCCTGTGTCGGTCTGATCCTCCGTCAGCGTGTGTCTGTATATTGCGCGCCTGTAGAATGCACCCTAGAGGCCAAAGACTTCCACAAAATGGCCGCAGAGCGGCCGTGCTGAAGAACGGCATTGACCACAAGAAATTGCCCGCCGAGCAGTCGACAGAGGCCAAAGCGGGCGCGGACCACAAGAAAATGGCCGCTGATCGATAGACAGAGGCCAAAACAGGCCCGGACCACAAGAAAATGGCCACCGAGCGGCAGATAGAGAAAGCAGGCGCAGACCGCAAGAAAATGGCCGCCGACAGCATAGAGGGAGAAACACACAGGTAAGCAGAAAAACAGACATTTCCAATGACAGCCATACAGCGCAGTTCCCGCTCCAGATGGAGCCCCCCAGGTGAACCCCCAGCACCCAGCCTAGCTCGCAGAGCCCAGGGAAGAGGGAAGGCAGGGAGAGAGGAAAGAAAGGGTAAAACCACTTACTTGAACTCTCCAGAAATATCCAGCCAAGTCCTCCTGCCAAAGCAGGGGAAGCTACTTACCCTTCCTTCGTGGATTATGCCGGAAAACATTCCGGACAGACCATCTTCCGCGCGGTTACGGAGGAGACTGTCGGCTCGGCATGCTGTGATTCACCCATAAAGATAGGGTATGTCGTGGAAAACCCAGCGCGTAGCTAGGGTCGGCACACGCTCGATGGCCGAAAACTGGGGAGACTACAAGGATCTGGGATCCAGCCTTTCACCCAGTCGGCAGTTGATCGAAGATCGCAGGAAAAAAAAAGTAGAACGTAGAAAAAAAAACCCGGACCTATGGACCCGAAGGGAGCCATGTCCTTCTATGCTAGGCAGAAAATAACTGATCTGCTTAGTGCAGGCTGAGGGGATATAGCCAGTAGGACCGCCCCCTGGGTGGGGCTGTTAAGCTCTGAAGTTAACACTTTTTTTGCCTAGTCACTCCTGAATGAAGGCCAATACCCACTTTGTCCAGATTGAAGCTGTGTCCGTCCATGAACGAAAGAGAAAAGGGGTTCAGAAGCAGAAGATTGCCACGTTTCAGATGCCAAACGCGGCTAAACGCAGTAACCCGCGTTTAGCAGCGTTTCATTTATAGGCATTTTTCATTTTTGGCCATTTAAAAAACGCTTCTAAATGCAAACGCGGCAAAACAAACATTTTAAACGTGGGTTACTATCTGTCAAGTTTAATCATTTAGGAGCAGTTGTAAAAACGTCCCATGTACATGGAGCCTAAACGTCTGTTTACCAGCAGCAGTGGACATGAGGTCTTACAAACATACTTCAGCAACACACATCCACAGCTTCAAACTTTTGCAACATTTTTCTTGAGTTTCCAGGAAAAGGAAGTGGAGAGGTTTTGAAATAAGGGTCAATACAGTATGTTTATCAGCAGCAGTTTTTCAATGCAAGTGCCAACATAGGTCTAGAAAACACCATCATTATTAGGTGATGAGAGGGTGTACACAGGAAATTTGTAAGCAGCCTGCAGTCTTAATAGGCTAAATTGTATACAGTATATTATATGATGTGTTTCCAGTTTAAGGGCAGTACATGGAGAGTTTGCATCTTGTAGTGATAGTGGAGGGTAAATGGGTGAGAAATGTTGTAGTGGGGTGATTGTGGAGTCTCAGGGGGTATGGGGACTAGTTGGAGGAAGAAAAGGAAAAGGAAAAGGAAAAGGAAAAGGAAAAGGAAAAGGAAAAGGAAAAGGAAAAGGAAAAGGAAAAGGAAAAGGAAAAGGAAAGGAAAGGAAAGAGATAGGGCATGGTTTGAAATTCAGGCAAGAGTTTAGATTTTTGGGTGGGAGGGGGGTTTAGTGAAGGTGGGGATTGCTGGGTTGCATGGAGGGCTAGCTGGGGGAACATGTGCTCAGACAAGTACTGAGCTACTCACAAGAATAATAGTTGTGGGTCTATTCTGGGCATGTGATGGTGGTCTAGACAAAGGGACCATATTGTGAAAATATATATATTTTTTGTGTATTCTTCAGGATGACAGTCAGTCATTTTCTTCTTTATAAAAGTTACCATTATTTTCTATTTTATCTCCGTGAAGCACCCTTTTAGTGTTTTCCAGGCTCTTGCATTATTTGCCAGGTAGCAAAAAATATGAAGGACACATTTAGCATTGATCTGCATCCAAAATTTGCTGACTTCAGGGCATTCCCACCAACTATGTGATGGGAAGCCTGGTAGATTTAAACCTTCGAAAGTGGTTAGGGTCAAATTTGGCAATACATGATGGTGTCTTGTATAAGCATTACAGCACTTTAAAGGCATTTTCCTGAGCCAGAATGTTGGTTTAACAATTAGCGGTGACCAGCCATATCTTTTCCCACTCAAAGGCTTGTAGGCTCTCTTCAAATAAGAAGAGATGGGAGTGCTGCAAAGCTGGGAAAGCCTGAGCCTGTGAGCACGGGGTCTTGTAGGAAGCCAGTCCAGGTAATTTAGAGGTAGCGAAACATTTCTGCCAGTGGCATTTGCAAGTTTTACAGTGAATATTAAAGAGATTTGATGCCATCTATTTGGAGCACAATCTTTTGATGAGTGCCAACTATTTCCAAGCACTGAATTGTTGGGTTGGCTTGTATTGCTGCTGCCAAATATTCCAGCACTAATAGATAGAGTATGGAGGAGAGGGGCAAGCTTGGCATGTGCCACAGATTGGGAAGGGTTTGGACTCAAACCCCTAATATCTGACGATTGCTGACGGGTAAGCACAAAGGGCTGAAATTCAAGACAGCAAATTGGTTCTGAAGCCTAATTTTTTTAAGGCAAAAAACACATACTGCCACGAGATTGTATCCAATGCTTTGCATACATCAAGAGGTGAGCAGCCTCATTTTGTTTGGGAGAGTGTGAGGGCGATGGACGAGTTGCAGAACTCCTCTTATATTGTCACCACCCAGTCTTGACATGAATAAGCTGGCCCATGAAGCAGAAAGTGGTTCTAAAGACTACCAGTTTTTTACCTTAAAGCATTCCCTGCATTAAGGTAAAAAACTCCCAACTAGCCGCTCCCCCTATGCTATCCCCCCAAACACTTAACCAGGTCCTGTTGGGGGTCCCGGTTGCAACTTTTTTGCCCTTCACCTCCTGGTCCCACAGGAGACACAAGCAGCTGCAGGAGCCTAACTGGTACTGTCAGTCAAAACCTGTGAGGAGGGAGTGGGAGGCGTGGCCAAGCCACACTGTGTGCGTCTATGGAAGAACCCAACCTGGCTTAGGAGATTGCCTGTACGGGTGCCCAATATCCTTCCCTGCTAACAGCAGGGATGACTCGTTGTTAGCCGTGTTAATTTCATCAACATTTGTCAAAGATTTTGTCAGCTGCATTTTTATTGTGACAAAAACTAAAACGAAAAGTACAGCACATTTTCGTCCACTGACGAAAACTATGACGAAAATCAGATCCGTTTTCGTTAACGAACGAAAAACGGGTCTAAAATGTGAGGCACGGATTTTTTTTACAGAGCTCCACCTGCTTCCGCAATCCTCCTCTCCCAGCACTGTGCAACATTACAGGCCTCCTCTGACGAGTGACCACCGGAATGGTGGCATCTAGATCACTGTGCGTTACAGGCCATCACTCAGACCACCATGCAGCACTCTGCAGCTTTACATGCCTCCTCTAACCACCGTCCCGAGCACTATACAGCATTACTGGTCTCCCCAGACCCCCCAGAGTGGCTAAATCTGTTTCTGTGAGTTTATACAAACCCTAATACCATAGTCACAGCTAAAATCGGATCAGTGTGAAACATGCCTTGCTGTGCATATTTTTATTTTTTTATTTTTTTTTACTTACAAGGATTTTGTATCTTGACTGATGAATCAGGGTCAGGATGTTGCTTATGTATCACCTGAGTGCTAATCTGTTCAATAAGAATCTGTAGAAAAAATAACCCACTGTTATATGTAATTAGAATAAATAATTCAATAAACTCAAGCATTCATCGTTTGACAAACTCTTTCCTAGCTGCCAGTTATTGTAACTTCTAATCTTAATTGTATAATTTTGTATGGCCAGCAAGAAAAAAAAAAAAAAAAAAGTTTTAGGTGTCATGCACATTCATATTGAAATTAAATAGCATGAAGTTCGTTTTTCCATCTCTAGGAAACATGAATACTTAAAAAGCTGCAGTTCAGAGGCAGGAAAACTCAGCCTCGCACTTATTCTCTACATAGAATAAATGGATAATTCAGCAAGGAGAGCTTTGACTAGCACATTTGACCTGAAAAGTAAGACACCAACAATTCAGCTGTTGGATCCTGTTTGTTACCCACTGTAAGAAAAAAATAGGATTTTTATTACAGCTTACCTGTAAAATCCTTTTCTTGGAGTACATCATGGGACACAGAGCCTTAAGTAATTTACTTAATGGGTAATAGGCCTACCTTCAGGTGTTGACACTGGTAAACCCTAATTAAGGAAGTTTACTCCCTATATAACCCCTCCTCCTTCCAGGAGAACATCAGTTTTTGTAGCAAAGCAATATGTCTAAATCCCAAAAGAGGGGAGGGACCTCTGTGTCCCATGATGTACTCCAAGAAAAGGATTTTACAGGTAAGCTGTAATAAAAATCCTATCTTCTTTATCGTACATCATGGGACACAGAGCCTTAAGTAATTTACTTAATGGGACGTCCCATAGCAATGCCACTTGAGGGGTGGGAGAAACAACCCGCAGGGTACACCCAGACTTGAGGATCTACACTGCTGCTTGCAGCACACTGCGCCCGAAGGCGATATCCTCATACCTCCTTACATCCACCTGATAAAATTTTGTGAATTTATGCACTGAAGACCAAGTTGCGGCCTTACAGATCTGAGCCATGGAGGCCTGATGACGCACTGCCCAAGAAGCACTAACCGACCTGGTAGAGTGTGCCTTAACTCGAAACGGGGGAATCTTGCCCCTTAAATCAAAAGTTTGAATTATCACTTGCCGAATCCACTTAGCGACAGTGGATTTCGACGCTGCCTGTCCCTTCTTAGGACCCTCCGGCAGAATAAATAAGACATCAGTCTTACGAATCTGAGCAGTTTTCTTTAAATAGATTTTCACTGCTCTCACCACATCAAGACAATGTAGTGACTTTTCTTCCCTGGAACATGGTTTTGGAAAAAACGATGGCAGGACAATATCTTGGTTTAGGTGAAAACCTGAAATTACTTTTGCCAAAAGGGCATAGTACCACTCTGTCTTCATGAAAAATTAAATATGGCTCTTTACAAGAAAGAGCAGCCAACTCTGATACCCTCCTTGCTGAGGATATAGCAACCAAAAATACCAACTTCCTTGTCGGAAGGACTAGGGGAATATGTTGTATCGGTTCAAATGGCTGTTTTTGTAACACAGACAAAACTAAGTTTAAGTCCCAGGGATTCAAGGGAGGTTTGACGGGCGGATTAAGCCGCGTTACTCCTTGTATAAAGCCCCGGACTAAAGAATGAGTAGCAAGTGGTCTTTGAAATAAGACCGATAAAGCTGAGACTTGGCCTTTAATAGTACTTAAGGCCAACTTCATCTCTACCCCTAATTGTAGAAAGGCAAGAATTCTGCCTATGATATATCTCCGAGGGTGCCAACCCCTGGATTCACACCAGGAAACATAAGCCTTCCAGACTCTATAATATATAGTTCTGGAAGCTGGCTTCCTGGCATTGAACAGGGTGGAGATAACTGACCAGGAAAGCCCACGTTTCTTTAGAATGTGAGTTTCAACAGCCAAGCCGTTAAATTTAGAGACCGTAAGGAAGGAAGGAATATCGGTCCCTGAGAGAGCAGATCTGACCGTAGTGGGAGGGACCATGGGCCCTCCACTGCCATCTTTACGATTTCTGCATACCATGACCTTCTGGGCCATGCTGGTGCTACCAGAATAATCGGCTTCCTTTCCAGCTTGATTCTGCAAAGAAGTCGAGGCAGCAACTGGATGGGGGGAAATGCATATATCAGTGAGAACAGATCCCATGAGGTCACAAACGCATCCGTTCCGCATGCGAATGGATCCCTTGTTCTGGCCACAAAGTTGACCAACTTCGTGTTGAATCTGGATGCTAGGAGATCTACGTCCGGAGTCCCCCATCTTTGGCAAACAGCCCGAAATATGTCGGGGTGAAGCGACCATTCCCCTGGGAATAACTGCTGGCGACTTAAGTAGTCCGCCTGCCAATTCTCTACTCCGGGAATGAATATTGCAGAAAGGCAAGGAACATTCCTTTCTGCCCAAGTTAAAATATGGTTCATCTCTCTGCGCTGAGAGACTCTCGGTGCCCCCTTGGTGATTGATATAGGCCACAGCTGTGGCATTGTTGGATTGAATCCTGACAAGGTAATTCTGTAGCCTGGAAGTCCAGGCCTTTAGAGCCAGACGTACTGCCCGAATCTGGATATTGATGGGCAAGCCTCTTTCGGTCCTTGACCATGGTCCTTGGACTGTTGTCCTTTCTAGTACTGCTCCCCAGCCTGAGAGGCTGGCATCCGTCGTTACGACCTTCCAGATAACTGGTCTGAAGGATTTTCCCTTCAGCAGATTCTGGGTTAGTAACCACCCAGTGAGGCTTTGGGCCACTCTTGGGGACAGCCGCATTGGCGAGTCTAAGGCTTGAATTGTTTTGTTCCAAGCAGACAGGATACTGTTTTGCAACAGTCTTGAATGGAACTGGGCAAAAGGAACTGCTTCGAATGAAGCCACCATGGTTCCTAGTAACCTCATGCAGAGGCGAATGGAGGGATTGCCATTTGACCTGACCCGCCGTACCAATTCTTTTATGGAGTTGATCTTTGCTAGAGGCAAGAACACCTTTTCCTGGGCTGTGTCTATGATCAGACCCAAGTACTCCAGTCTTTTTAGCGGTATTAAGGAAGATTTCTCCAGATTGAGAATCCAACCCAATGCTTTCAGATAGTCGGTTGTAGTGCGTACAGCTTGCTCCAAGCGAATCACTGATTGATCTATAAGTAATAGATCGTCTAGGTACGCTATGATTGTTATGCCCTGTGCCCTTAACCTGGCTAGAGGTGGGGCCAGCACCTTGGTGAACACCCGGGGTGCTGTGGCTAGCCCGAAGGGCAGGGCTACAAACTGGAAATGCTGTTGTTCTAATTCGAACCGCAGAAATTTTTGATGAGCAGGGAATATAGGGATATGCAGATATGCATCCCTGATGTCGATTGGCGCGAGAAGTTCTCCTCCTAGAAGGATAGAAACTACTGATCCGATTGTCTCCATGCGAAAGGAGCGGATTTTCAGGAATTGATTTAGCTTTCTTAGATCTAGAATGGGTCTGACGTCTCCATTTGGTTTTGGTACCATGAAAAGATTTGAATAAAACCCCAGACCTTGTTCCCTTGTGGGGATCTGTATGATCACCCCTTGAGATCTTAATCGGTCTAGTGCTTGAAACAGAGATTGTTTCTTCTCTGGATCCTTGGGTACGCTTGATCTTAGGAAACGAGATGGTGGAAAGTTCCGGAATTCCAGCTTGTATCCCAGCGTTACCGTGGAGATGACCCATGTGTCCTGAATCTCCTTTTTCCCAGACTTCTGAAAAGTGCAGAAGTCTTCCCCCCCCCACCTTGGTGAGGGGGGTTGCCTCTTCATGACGAGGCTTTAGGATTGTGTTTTGAAGATTTCCTACCCCAGGGCTTCTTTTGAGCCTGGGTCTGACTCTGAAGTCTTCCTCTAGAGTCTGACGGCAGAGGCCGTCGCCACTGCTTAGAGGCGGAAGCCCTTGGCGCAGGGGAAAGGGCCCGTTTAAATGAAGGGCGTTTGTATTTTCTTTTGACGGGTAAAAGCGTGCTTTTCCCACTAGAAATTGTCTTGATATATTTATCCAAATCCTCTCCGAAAAGTCGCTCCCCATGTAAGGGAAACCCAGTTAGGAGGTTCTTACATGGTGTTTCAGCTGACCAATTCTTTAGCCTCAGGATCCTGCGCATATGTACAAGCATAAGCATAAGGCGGGATGCCTGGTGAATGGAATCTTTAATGGCATCTATGGCAAAACATAATGCCTTAGGTAGTTCAGCCAAATCCCGAGCTTGTTGTGTAGGAAGTTCTCTAAGGGCCAATTTAAATTGGTCCTTTAGGGATTGGCAGACGCCTATTGCGGCGACTGCTGGCTGAGTGACAGCACCTGCTATGGAAAAGGCAGATTTTAGCAGGGATTCCAACTTCTTATCTGTTGGATCCTTAAGCATTTGTGCATTGTCTACAGGACAAGTCAAGTTATTATTCACATTGGAAATCGCAGCGTCAACTGCTGGTACTTTCCATCTTTTAGAGAATCTTTCCTCCAGAGGATAGCGATTTGCAAAACTCTTAGGAGGGAGAAAATGTTTATCCGGATGATCCCATTCTGGAAAAATAAGCTGTTCTAGCAATGCATGTGCTGGAAACGCATGCAAAGCATGGGAAGGTTTCAAAGAACCTAAAGGAAGAGGCCGGGTTTTCATGAGACTCTGTTAGAGGCAGCATGAAGGTGGAGCGAACCATTTCTGTAAGAGATTGTATCAGCAATTTCTCAGTTTGGGAAGCTAAAAAATGTTCATCTACCTTTGTCTCCTCCAAGGAGGAATCATCGGTTTGTCTTTCTTCCTGATCGATTGAGGGTAACACCTCATTGTGAGTCCACTGTTCCCCTAGTAAAGCTAAAGTGGGGGAAGGGCTAGTACGTTTCTTATCACTCTGAATAGAGGATGCGATTAAAGCCGCTAATCTTTCTTCCATACCCTGGAGGGAGGAGGAGAGGGCATCTTCATTCACATATCTAGGTGCTGAGATGTGAGAGGCAGTTGCACCATCCATTTGTTCCAATGGCTCACCCTGTGTTGCCATAATTGGTAATTCAGGCGAGAATGACCGCATGGAATTACAGCTAGAAGTCTCAATGCCTGGGGGTGAAATCTTTGCTTTTTTGGCCCTTGGTGTCTTTTTTGGTAGGCATAGTCCTAAGTACAAAAACAGAGGCGCTATACAAATTGCACTAAATCGCTGAAAATAGTCATGACTTTAAAAGCCGCTATAAAGTTTCAGCCTAGTGCTGAAAAGAGTGTCTTTCCTGAATCAGGAATGCCAGTGCAACCCATACGTGTCTCACAGCTCGTGTGTCTCTGTGTATGCTTCCTCCTCAGCAGCGGAGAGACTGACATGGCTATATGTTTCCCATTTTCGCGGTACTGCGTTTAGGCTCCGCCCCCTCCGGAAAAAATTCCGCCCCCTTTTTCCATTTAAAAAAAAAAAAAACGTTTTTGTTTTTTTTGGATCCCTGACCAAACAAGAGAAGGGGAGGGGGAGGGGAGCAGAGACTGCAATGAGGCAGAGAAACAAAAAAACAGCCAGACAATCCTATCGTGGTACATAGCGGGACCTCTGCGTCCCCCACGTCGGGGGGGAGGGGGTAAGTAAGGGGGGTGCGTCGCTGCTGTCTCCCTAACCCACTGGTCCCATCAGAGGGGGGGAAAAAACTATTTTAAAAGGCTTTATCTTACCTTGGTAAGAATCTCCTTTCCACCTGCTGTACCAATCAAGCACGGACTGAGCTTAGTGAAGACGACAGAGTATGGTAAGTGCATAGGCTCCCTCTAGAGGAGACTTTAAGGCATGACAATCTCTTTTCCTTAATGGAAGAAATACATAGACATTGAAAATACCTAAGTTTCTCCTTACCTTATCATCGTCGCAGGATTTTCTGAATTAACAGAAAAAAATCCAGCTTTCACCCATCACGGTGGGCTGTGTTTAGCCAAACCTTCAAGGACGGGGGTCCCTGAAAAGGGATTTCCACTGCCTCGGGCCATGTATAGCACCCCATCAGGAAGCAAATAGGTAATGGAACAAGACCTAAGCCCTGGTTTCCTGGGGTCCAGCCCTACAAAGAGAGGCGTTACAGGCAAAACCTCGTGCTTCGGATACGAGGTCCCAGGTACCATCCATTTAGGCCACAGTGGCACTGTGGTGGATCTGGCTTCTTTTTATGGAGGAATTTAAATCCAGCATGGATCCCTCCAGGAGCTCCTCAGAGCACATCTTCACTCGTGACCAACACCTTTAGACACTGGCGAAAAAACTGATGTTCTCCTGGAAGGAGGAGGGGTTATATAGGGAGTAAACTTCCTTAATTAGGGTTTACCAGTGTCAACACCTGAAGGTAGGCCTATTACCCATTAAGTAAATTACTTAAGGCTCTGTGTCCCATGATGTACGATAAAGAAATAAGCTGAGGTGTGTACTTCCTACATACTTGACATACCCTACTGCCAAAAAGTGTAAAAATTGAATTGGAATTAAACTCTATAGTATAATACATTCTTCAGTTAGGAGGCATTAATAGTTTTAAAATATTTTTCAACACTCGTAGCCTTTATAAAAAAAACAAAAAACCATTTACATTAAAAAAAAAAAAAAAAACAAACATACAAGAAAAATCAATGTGAAATTTTAGGCTTTTCCTATCTATGCTCATACCTGCTTCCAACTTATATTCTTACTACCCTTTGAAAGATGTGTATACTTACCTATTCTGAGGCTGCGCCTTTATAGTCACATGACTGGCTCCCAGCGGCAGCACATGGGAGAGGGGGGACAGCTGACAACAGATGCCCCATAGCAAGTCTATGGGTGACGTCACTGTACAGGCATTTCAACCATCGCACCTCTCCCCTGAAGCCGGCCAGAAGAGAGGAAAGATACCCGGTGCCGCACATCCACGGAGTCCTATAGTGGTAATGAGAGACAACCCCAGCCTGGGCTCCATCCAGGCTACATCTTCAACGCGTTTCGCTCCGCGCCCCTTCAAGCTTGGTCATGGGGAACCCTGAAGCTGGCCACTGGGGAGATCACATTATCAAACCAAAGCTCCCCCAGAATATGCAAGTGTACCCATCTTCCTTTCACGGGATAGTTAAAAAAGACATTAGAAGGGGGGTGGGAGCAGGTTTACACATAGTTTGGTATAGTATGGACTTCCACTAGAAACTCACACAGATGCTCACAAATTGCACTGCACAAGCACACTACCATAACAAGAAAGAAAAAAAAAAAGAAGAACATAATACCTCAAACAACACATTGTATGTTGTGACTGTGATGGTTTTTGCCTCTAGCATCAGCCTCTCAGCCAGGAGAGAGAATAATCCATGAGCCTGCATAACTTCAACTTTCCTCCTGTACCAGAAAGGAGTTATTTATAATAACAGCATATTTTTTTAGCATCACACAGCACAACTAAATGAAAGCATTTAGAATAAGTACCAATATTATAATGTAAATGAATAAAAAGGCTGCATTAGAATTATTAACAGAACCGTAACAGGGGAAGCATTTTTCAGGTCAGTAAGTGAGGAAATATTCTCATTGGAGCCCCAAAATGCCAGTACACATTACCCAAAATGAGAAAACAAAACAAAATGGCTGGACATAAAATGGAAAGAAATCACTGTACAGTGTAAAATGGTAAACCACATTTGGGAAACATGCCTGGCCCTCTTATTCTTTTGTGCACCATAGATGGCCTAATTACATTTCCTACAGAAGACCAAATCTTCACTTCCTTTGGGTTCAGGTCCAGTTACAAAAATCTTTACATGACATCAATGCTAGATCACTTAAATTCCATTTGAGATATTGGTAAACTTACAACTTACCAATGACACCATAAAACTATACATATAAAAACCAACAAGCTAGACCAACACTTTGTATTATGTATGAGTCAGCCACCCAATATGAAAATCAGAGTTTCTCTATTCATGCTTAACAGAAAAGCAGCAAAAAGTGTTGCACTTACTTTGGAGACAAATGCTTCAGAAAGTATCCCAGGACTTTTAAACCTTGAACCCGTATTCCTTCGCCCTTTGATGCCAGCAGTTTATAAACCACCCTGTTAGACGTAAAAATACAAAAATTGTAAAGCAAATTTGAAAACAAAATTAATACACGTTAAAAATCACTGTACAAAGATTGTCACCTTAATCCATTTCTCTGATCAAAAGCTGGGATCATGGAGCTTGGGTGCTCGGACATCAGTGCAACAAGCAATTGCAAAACATCCATCAAGTTGTCATCCTATATTGAGAAATAAATGCATGAATACATTTAACAGATAGCCAAAGTTCTTTGATCAGTGACCCAATGTGCAGAGATTAAAAAGTAAAAAAGATAAATCTGAAAGTCTAGATGACATAATATAGGACATGAATACATAAAAAACCAAGAGGTTAAAGTGCAAACACTTTTAAGTGGTGCGTCATTAAAGCCTAGTACTAGAGCTGCACGATTCCGGCTAAAATTAAAATCAAAATTTTTTTGCTTAGAATAAAAATCACGATTTCCGCAGCGTAACATCTTTTACATTATACAAAAGAAAAAAAAAAAATTGGGCTAACCTTACGGTTTAGTTTTATTTTTTTAATTCATTGACGTGTATTTTTTCCCCCAAAAATGTGTTTGAAAAACCGCTGCGTGAATACAGTGTAACATAAAATATTGCAACAACCCCCATTTTATTCTCTAGTAGGGTCTCTGCTGAAAACAATATATATAATGTTTGGGGGTCCCAAGTTATTTTCTAGCACAAAATAATGATTTTTACTGGTAAGCAACAAGCTTCAGAAAAAGTTTTAGTCTTCAAGTGGTTAAACGGCCCTCATTTACAGACAGAGGTTCTTCCCTTTGAGCTAAAAGAATGAAATGTTAAAAGAGAAACATTGCATCTCCCAGCAATGAGCAATGTTGATAAACATTGCTGGCTTTTTTTCCCCCTTTTGACAGCTCTGAGCAGAGAACAGCTCTGCACTTGTTACACAGAATCAGGGAAATGCGGGATTAAGATCGTGAGGGGGGGTTGAATCGAGATTGCGATTTTTTAACAATTAAATCGTGCAGTTCCACCTAGTACACACGGGTAAAATGTGGGGCAGTAGGCTGGTTCAATAGAAACTGGCTGACATTCAGCTCGTGTGAACTGCAGCCGGTTAGATAGAAGTCGGCCATTTGGCTGCCTTCTGTTGAAGTGGCATGACTAAAAAAGGTCTGCCGATTGGCTCCTGATCAGCACTCTCAGCCAACGGCTGAGAGCGCTGACCAGAGAGTGTTAGGGCGGGGGGCAGTCCCCCTTGCTAGAACACAATAGCACAGCAGGGAAGATATCTGTACTAACATTACATAGTTAGTACAGCGGCTCCTCCTGAGCTGAACGAAAATAAAAAAAAAGACTAGTAGTATGTACCAGGCTTTATTCAACGCACTTCACAGGGTTCAAATTGAGCAGTGCAAATCAGATTAGTGTGAATGTGAAAACATTGTGGCAATCCGTGACCACAAAGTAAACAAGTTAACCCCTTGCCGCCGAGCGTACGCACATGTGCGGCCTCGGCTTTCGGGAGTTATACCGGGATGATGCCCGCAGCTTCAGGCATCATCCCGGTACCGTTGTTTAGAGCGGGCGATTGGCTATTCAGGCATAACAACCAATACGGCTAAAAGCCGCTCGGTTGTTATCCCAGAGGAGCGGGAGGGAACATCCCCCCCCCCCTCCCATCGCTCTTACCAGGCCTGCTGTCCCACCGGGAGACCCGATCCAGGATGCGCCACCTCCGGCACCTAGCCACAGATTGGAACAAAGCTGTAAATGGCTTCGATCCAGTCTCCTGAATGTAAACATGGAAGCGACATCACGACATCACTTACGGTTTACTCGGCTGCCAATGGCGGCAGATTTAAAAAAATATATATATACAGTATTCAGAAATCGCCGTTTTCGGCGATCTAAATACTTAGAAGTGCAAAGAAGGGATTGGGGGTCTTTTAGACCCCCGATCCCTCCATAAAGAGTACCTGTCACCACATATTACTGTCATAAGGAATGTTTACATTCTTTGTGACAGCAATCAAAGGGACTTATGCATACGTAAGTCGCGCCCACACATGCAAACGGTGTTCAAATCACACGTGAGGTATCGCCGCGATTGTCAGAGCGAGAGCAATAATTCTAGCACTAGACCTCCTCTGTAACTCTAACCTGGTAACCGTAAAAAAAATTAAAAGCGTCGCCTATGGAGATGCGTGCAATTATAAAGCGTGAGATGTTTGGTATCTATTTACTCGGCGCAACATCATCTTGCACATAATACAAAAAAATTGGGCTAACTTTACCGTTTCATTTTTTTTGAATTCATGCAAGTGTCTTCTTCCCAAAAAGTTGCGTTTAAAACACCGCTGCACAAATACCGTGTGACATAAAATATTGCAACAATTGCCATTATATTCTCTAGATTCTCTGCTATATATATATATATATATATATATATATATATATATATATATAAATAAATAAATAAATGTTTGGGGGTTCCAAGTAATTTTCTAGCAAAAAATACAGATTTTAACTTGTAAACACCAAATGTCAGAAATAGGCCTAGTCATTAAAGGGTTAAATAAAAGACTCAATTGATGACCTTAGCACATCGTACAAAAATCTAAATGAAATCCTATAAATCGATAAACAGCAAGTCAGACCCTAATAATTCTCTCCTGCAAATAAGCAGCTGGATAATTCAGTTTCTTTTATAGCAGTGCCACCAAGTGGCAAAAAATAAAAATAAAAATGTGCAGTAAATTGTTTACATACCTCATGTATTGTGAGCAAATAATTCAGAATTGCCTGCAGTTCATCTTCTTTCACCCCATAATCCTTTAAAAAAAAAAAGAAAAAAAAAATCTGAGGCAAAAGGATCTAGCTAGCAGACTATGCCAAATGGTTATGAGGGTACAGTACAATCAACCTACTAAAATAGTGTATGCCAAGATTTCAGTTAAAGCTTTCAAAAAGTAGCATTTACAAGCACCACGAGGCCAGCAACAACCGCACTCCCTGTCAGGGTAGCACCAAAAGACTCATCAATTTCAGTGTCCAAATAAAACACAGCCTGTATGAAACTAGAAGTCCCAGTTGCTCTACATAGGGTAGGTGCAGATCTCTAGGTTTCAGCATTTCTAATCTTCTAATCTCCTGCCATTGAGACCCTACAACCACGAGTACCTCCCTGTCTAGCACATGTGTGCTATATTCAGTTTTCTCTGTTGCCAGCACTGTGAAAGCGACCGAACGGCTATACAGCTGCTGTATCACTTTGACTTTACAGTTGGGAGCTGGCTGAGGAAAAACCCTTCACTACTACGCACATCTAAAAAGCTGAAGTACAACCCGAATTCCAAAAATGCTGGGAAAGTGCAAAAATCTGATAAAAACCAGCATGCAAACATTTGCAAATCTTATAAACCAAGATTTTATTCAGCATAGAAAATACACCTCAAATGTTTAAACTGAGAAAATGTACCATGCTAAGAAAAAAAGATGATCATTTTGAAATCGATGGCAGCAACAAGTCTCAAACTAGTTGGCACAGGCAATATAAAGCTGGCAAAGTAAATGGTACTAACAAGGAAGAGCATTTGTAACTATTGGGTTATTTGGCAACAGGTCAGTTACATTTTAGATTGTTGCATAAGTAAAGAAAGTGGAAAGCTAAATCTAAAAAAAGTCGCACAATTTCAGAATAATTTTTCTCAACGTTAAATTGCAAGGACTTTACCTATATCATCATCTACCATCTACAGAACATCAACAGATTCCAAGAATCTGGAGAAATCTCTGTGCACAAGGGACAAGGCCGAAATGCAATATTGAATGCCTGTGATCTTTGGGCCCTCAGACGACACGGCATTAAAAACAGGCGTGATTCTGTTATGGACATCGCTGCATGGGCTCAGAAATACTTCCAAAAAATAACTGTCTGAACACAGTTCACCCTGCCATGCAAAAATGCAAGTTAATACTCTTTCATGCAAAGAAGAAGCCATATCTGCTCAAGACTCAGAAACGCTGCTGTCTTCTCTGGGTTAAGGCTCATTTAAAATGGTCCATTGCAAAGTGGAACACTGTTCTGAGGTCAGACAAATCGAAATTGACGTTTTTTGGCAACCATGGGTGCCGCATCCTCCAGACTAAAGAGGAGAGGCATCTTTCGGCTTGTTATCAGCACTCAGTTCAAAATCCTGCATCTCTGATAGTATGGGGGTGCAGTATTGCACAGGGAATGGGCAGCTTGCAAATCTGAAAAAGCACCATGAATGCTAAAAGCTATATCCAGGTCTTAGAGCAGCATATGCTCCCATCCAGATGATGCCTTTTTCACACAAGACCTTGCATATTTCAGAAGAACCATGCTAAAGCCCAGACTGTACTTATTTCAACAGCATGGCTTCATAGCAGAAGAGTCTGACTGCTTCACTGGCCTGTCAGCAGTCCAGACCTTTTACTTGAAAATATTTGATGCATCTTAAAGCAAAAAAATATGACAAAGACGACCCAGGACTGTTGAGCAGTTAGAATCCTATATCAGGCAAGAATGGGACAACATTCTTCTCCCAACACTCCAGCATGTGGTCTCCTCAGTTCCCAGGAATTTATAGAATGTTGTTAAAAGAGAGGATGCAACACCACAGTAAACATGGCCCTGTATCAAGTTTTTAAAAACATTTTGCTGCCACCAATTTCAAAACGTACCTATTTTTTCATAAAATAGTACATTTTCTGAGGTTAAACATTTGATAGGTTTTCGAAAATGAATAAAATATGGGTTTATGAGACGTGCAAACAATTCCATTCTGTTTTTATGTAGATTTTGTACAGCATCCAAACTTTTTTGGAATTTGGATTGTAGTTAAAAATGGGATTCTGATATATTTCACAATCTGAACAATAACAAATATAATAAAAATCTCAAAATAAATGACTCGCTACAAAAAAAAAACTAAAAACAGACACAGTCTACTCATTAAATGTAAACTAAAAGCCTTGCTTGTGTACATTACCTTCATTACCAACTGTTTGATGAAAATGAGCAGAAATGCTCTGAGAGAAAGGATCTCCTTTTGGTTAGGCCGAAGTCCATCTTGGGGTATTAAAAAAATAAATAAAAAAAATACATTTCAAACACACATTCACACACATTTTTACAAAACAAATTTCGACATCTTCCTTCTACCTGCCATGTCAGCAACTAATAGTCCTAAACATAAGAAGCTAGCCACTGCAAAAGTTTGAGTACAAATACAAAACAATTAAAACCACACATATTAGGCTAGTAAGCATTCAGTCCACATCTCCACAAGTAAAAAATAATCAAATATTTCAATAGCTTCTTCTGGGGTACAAAAGCTTAAAAGGACATTGGGTGGTCAAACATTCAACATACCCAACCCTTTAGGAATGATTCCACTTCGATCCTGGGGGTTAACAATCCAGTAGTAGTACTTTAGTGTGTGCATCACCAGGAGAACAGTGCCGATTCGCCGCACTGCATTGTAGATATTAACTGTGCTGATAAAGTCCATAGACATGTAGGTATACAAGGCCAATTGTACCTTCAGAGTGAAAAAGGAAAGCTACTTTAGTTCAAACACTGTTACAGTAAACCTGTCAGGGGAGGAATATGGGGTCTAC
Source organism: Rana muscosa (assembly GCA_029206835.1). Taxonomy (NCBI): domain Eukaryota; kingdom Metazoa; phylum Chordata; class Amphibia; order Anura; family Ranidae; genus Rana; species Rana muscosa. The sequence continues at coordinate 310,255,072 of CM055116.1, read as the reverse complement.
CACCGTATTTTTAAATTCTAACAGTTTGGCTGTTATGCTGACTCACTTTCTTCAATACTTATGTAGCGGGGTGTTCCCCTTTAATGCAGAGAGACAAGAAGTTCCAGGTGAGAGGTGAGTCAGGAGGAAGTAAAGAGACATTATGGAAGTGAAAGCAGAGGAGAGAGAGACTACATCTCCCAGTACATCTTGCAGCACCCAGGGTGCATTGCTCCAGAACAGAGACTGCTGGGGCAGACTTTATAAAGGGGAGGCGGAGTTTTGGTCGGCCTCTTTGGACACCCCTCTCTTAGCAAGAGGATCTCTGTGCTGAACTGCTGTGTGCACAAGGCCTGAAGCCTGGGCCGTGTGCTCCTTTCCAAAGAGCCCTCTGCCAGCCTAGCAGAGCCTTAGAGACATCTAATCCTCCTTGCTGCAGTACACCAGAAGGATTGAAGACTTGGATGTCGGTGGATTCCTGTTCCTAGACGAATCGATGGAGGAAAGGGACTTGGACTTGTCCAGGTGGTGAGAGCTGTTTAAAGACAGATACTTTATCTTTACTATTCGTTGGGATTACAAAGTTGTTCTTCAAGTGCACCACCGAGAGATTGCTAGTGAATATTGTTTCACTGAACTTCCATTTAGATCAGTCAGGCCTGACTGCATAGGTAGACATTGCTGGGTGTTAGTCTACCCATGAGGGGAAGTAGCTGTAAAAGGGCAGCGCTAGAGTTGCATAGCAATACTTTATTATTCTGATTACTCTGTTTATCTTTATTACTGTTTGTTGCAGGGATCTGCAACTTGTTATACTGTTGTTTATTACTTGCCCATTAGCCTCAGTAAAATATCTGGGTAAAGTACATTTGGTGTCAGTTCCGCTTACTTTAATAGGAGTTTTAAAGTATATTCTGTGTATGTTTGTTATAGGACTGCGTCACCAACAGTTGCGATCACGCGGTCCTATCTCTCTATCACCAGCTGTGCCACGGGAGGTTAGAGCCGATTGCCGGGGGTTGACAGCGGTGCACTGCAGGGCCCAAATCAATATCAGCGGCTCTCTTAACTGGGGGTAGCGCTACACTTATAATAACTTGGAAAACATATGCTGTTAAGAAACCTGAGTTAAAAGTCAGATGATCTTATCTGTTTGGTTGTTCTGGGTTAGTGACTATAAGCACTCAAAGCAAGTGAATCACCAAAACTTCCATTCAACTAGCAATTTCAAAAGCAAGAGGTCAGGAATAGAAGCCGCATCATTTCTTGCATTAAAATTTTACTTTTATAACAACATCTTCCTATAATTTAACTGACTTTAAGCTGAATAAATTGCTCACAAAAGAATTTTTTATATCTATCTATTCTATATATACAGCTCATGGCTGAAATTGTTGGCACCCCAGAAATTTTTCCAGAAAATCAAGTATTTCTCACAGAAAAGTATTGCAGTAACATGTTTTGCTATACACGTTTATTCCCTTTATGTGTATTGGAACAAAACAAAAAAAGGGGAGGAAAAAAAGCAAATTGGACATAATGTCACACAAAACTCCAAAAATGGGCTGGTCAAAATTCTTGGCACCCTTGGCTTAATATTTGGTTGCACACCCTTTGGAAAAAATAACTGAAATCAGTCGCTTCCTATAACCATCAATAAGCTTCTCACACCTCTCACCTCGAATTTTGGACCACTCTTCCTTTGCAAACTGCTCCAGGTCTCTCTTATTGGAAGGGTGCCTTTTCCCAACAGCAATTTTAAGATCTCTCCACAGGTGTTCAATGGGATTTAGATCTGGACTAATTGCTGGCCACTTTAGAACTCTCCAGCGCTTTGTTGCCATCCATTTCTGGGTGCTGTTTGACGTATGTTTGGGGTCATTGTCCTGCTGGAAGACCCACGCTCTCGGATGCAAATCCAGCTTTCTGACACTGGGCTCTACAGTGCGACACAAAATCCTTTGGTAATCCTCAGGATTTCATGATGCCTTGCACACATTCAAGGCACCCAGTGCCAGAGGCAGCAAAACAACCCCAACACATCATTGAACCTCCACCATATTTCACTGTAGGTACTGTGTTCTTTTCTTTGTAGGCCTCATTCTGTTTTTGGTAAACAGTAGAATGATGTGCTTTACCAAAAAGCTCCATCTTGGTCTCATCTGTCCACAAGACGTTTTCCCAGAAGGATTTTGGCTTACTCAAGTACATTTTGGCAAACTGTAGTCTTGCTTTTGTATCAGCAGTGGGGTCCTCCTGGGTCTCCTGCCATAGCGTTTCATTTCATTTAAACGTCGACGGATAGTTGGCGCTGACACTGATGCTCCCTGAGCCTGCAGGACAGCTTGAATTTCTTTGGAATTTGTTTGGGGCTGCTTATCCACCATCCGGACTATCCTGCTTTGCAACCTTTCATCAAGTTTTCTCTTCCGTCCACGCCCAAAGAGATTAGCTACAGTGCCATGGTTTTGCAAACTTCTTGATAATGTTGCGCACTGTGGACAAAGGCAAATCTAGATCTCTGGAGATGGACTTGTAACCTTGAGATTGTTGATATTTTTCCACAATTTTGGTTCTCAAGTCCTCAGACAGTTCTCTTCTCCTCTTTCTGTTGTCCATGCTTAGTGTGGCACACACAGACACACAATGCAAAGACTAAGTGAACTTTGCTCCTTTTTATCTGACATCAGGTGTGATTTTTATATTGCCAATACCAGTTACTTGCCCTTAGATAAGTTTAAAGGAGCATCACATACCAGACCATTTTTGGAGTTTTGTGAGACATTATGTCCAATTTGCTTTCTTTCCTCCCTTTTTTTTGTTTTATTCCAATACACACAAAGGGAATAAACATGTGTATAGCAAAACATCTGTTACTGCAATACTTTTGTGGGAAATACTTGATTTTATGGAAAAAAAAACATATACATACATACATATACACACACACACACACACACACACACACACACACACACACACATATATATATTGTGGTAGTGTGGTACCCCATCAGTGTAGTGACCCAGAATTCTCAACTGGACGAGTTGAGGGGCTCCAGGGAGCTTATAGTGTACAGAGGAAACTGGCATTTCGGTTTCCTCGTTATTTAATAAAGTCCACTTTGGGACCTGGAGCCCGGGGATTTCTTAGAGATCCGGGTGGGATGAAATCCCAAGTCCTGAGTCCAGATTTTGAGATTTACCAGCACATTGACTGGTTAGGTGTGTGCTGGCCTATTTGTAGACACCTGGCCATGGTTCTGGGCTCCACCCTCCCGAGGAGACCAGGCTTGCAAGGGAGAACCGAGAGTGTGCAGGTGTCCACTGAAGTAGCTAGAGAAGCTGGAGTAGCTAGAGAGTGCAGGCTGCACTGTGAAACCCAGAGACCTGAGTCTGAGGTTGCTGACAGGTGTCAGGAGGTCTCCATGCGGGAGCCTGAGCAGTGGTGCTGCTGCTGAAGAGAGCCAGGTGGCTCGGTATTTTCATTTGCACTTTTACATGTGTGAGCCAGGAGGCTGAACATACAACCGTTTAATGTTGATGATGAAAACCCCGTGAGGGAAACCACATTTGTTTTCATTTCTGGAACTTTGTTTGATTTTCTTTAATAAAAGTGGGCCAACAAGCCCTCAAAAGGAAACATTTGTGTGGGACTGTTCTCGCTAGCGGGTGTTTGACATGAGCTAAACAACCCCCCAACATTACAAGATTATATATATACATATATATATATATATATATATATATATATATATATATATATATATATACACACACACACATACATACATACATATACACACACCGTATTTATCGGCGTATAACACGCACTTTTTCCCCCTTAAAATCAGGGGGAAATCGTGGGTGCGTGTTATACGCTGATACTCACCTATCCCCCGTCGAATCTCCGCTGACTGAGCGCAGCGATCGCCGCCGAGATACACATAGCCAAATGTGTACTCTGCTTTTCTCGGCTCCGCTCACAGTCACGCCCAGTCCTGTGTTATGTCCATCATAGGGCGGGACTCGGCGTGACTGTGAGCAGAGCCGACTAGAGCCGACTACACTCGGCTATGTGTATCTCGGCTCCGCCCAGTCCCTGTGTTCTCGGCGGCGTCGTCCCGCTCCGCCCAGTCCCTGCGGCGATCTCGGCGGCGCCATTTTTGAAATGCGGGCAAGGCTGTGCTGGGCACTGAGGCAAGGCTGTGCTGGGCACTGCTGGCAAGGCTGCACTGACAAGGCTGGCAAGGCTGCACTGACAAGGCTACAATGGACACTGGGGCAAGGCTGCAATGGACACTGCTGACAAGGCTGCAATGGACACTGGTAAGGCTGCATTTAAATGTAAGTTTAAATGTAATTTTTTTTTCCCTTAAACTTCCCTCCTAAAAGTTTTTTTCCCTAAAATTCCCTCCTAAACTTGGGGTGCGTGTTATACGCCGATACATACATACACACACACACACTCACACACACCACAAATTTGTAATAGGGACAGCAACAAATATTTTTTGTATCATGGACAAAATCTCCATGCCAACTAATAAGTGTGATATTTGATTTACTATTAGAAATTCAACTAAACATAAAAGCTTATTTGCAATATACAGTTCCTCCAGAAGGCATTCATAGCGCTTCACTTTTTCCACGTTTTGTTAGGTTACAGCCTTATGCATCAAAATTCTACAAACAATACCACTTAACGACAACGTGAATGAAGTTTGTTTGAAATCTTTGCAAATTTATATTAAAAAAAATATATATATCACATGTAGATAAGTATTTACAGCCTTTGCCATGACACTCAAAATTGAGCTCAGGTGCATCCTGTTTACACTGATGATCCTTGAGATGTTTCTACAACTTAATTTGAGTCCACCAGTGGTAAGTTCAGTTGATTGGACATGATTTGGAAAGGAACACACCTGTCTATACAAGGTCCCACAGTTAACAGTGCATGTCCGAGCACAAACCAAGCCAAGAAGTTCAAGGAATTGTCTGTAGACCTCCGAGACTGGATTGTATTGAGGCACAGATCAGGGAAAGGGTACAGAAACTTTTCTGCAGCATTGAAGGTTCCAATGAGCACAGTGGCATAAATAATCCGTAAATGTAAGAAGTTTGGAACCACCAGGACTCTGACTACAGCGGGCATCCGGGCCAAACTGAGCGATCGGGGGAAAGGGCTTTAGTCAGGGAGGTGACCAAGAACCCAATGGTCACTCTGACAGAGCTCCAGCATTTCTCTGTGGAGAGAGGAGAACCTTCCAGAACAATCATCTCTGCAGCACTTCACCAATCAGGCCCGTATGGTAGATTGGCCAGACGGAAGCCACTACTCAGTAAAAGGCACAAGAAACCCGCTTGGAGTTTTCCAAAAGGCACCTGAAGGACTTTCAGCCCACGAGAAACAAAATTCTCTGGTCTGATCAAACAAATATTGAGCTCTTTGGCCTGAATGGCAAGCGTTGTGTCTGGAGGAAACCAGGCACCGCTCATCACATGGCCAATATCATCCCTACAGTGAAGTATGGTGGTGGCAGCATCATGCTGTGGGGATGTTTTTCAGTGGCAGGAAATGGGAAACTAGTCAGGATCGAGGAAAAGATGAATACAGCAATGTACAGAGACACCCTTGATGAAAACCTGCTCTAGAGCACTCTGAACATCAGACTGGTTCATCTTCCAACAGGACAACGACCCTAGGCACACAGCCAAGATAATAAAAGGAGTGGCTACGGTACAACTCTGATTGTCCTTGAGTAGCCAGACTTGAACTCGAATGAACATCTCTGGAGAGATCTGAAAATGGCTGTGCACCGACACTCTACATCCAACCTGATGGAGCTTGGGAGGTCCTGCAAAGAAGAATGGGAGAAACTGCCCAAAAATAGCTGTAAAGTAAAGGAAAACAGAAGGCGCACCGACCTAGTGCATTACCAGTGGCTAGGTTTTATTTAAAAAGTTTGAAGGATTAAAAATACTCACAAAGCAAGTATAGTATTGAACACATAATCTTTCCATCAAAAGGAGATAGCCTTCCACTGGAACCGGACGACCAGAGCGTCCAGACAACAAAATTCACAGCCACGGCTGACGCGTTGCGAGGGCGCACCCTCTTCCTCAGAGCCAAAAAGTGATGGTGACTGGACCCCCCTCTCTCTCTCTGGGCTCCTTTTTATCCATGTGTAAATGGGCCTGAGTGGTCACCTGTCTACAACTCCACCCACCACAGGCCACTCCTCCTCTCACCTAAAAGGCAAACCCATATAGGCTTAACCCCTCACTATACACTCTCATATGTCTATCTATATGTTTACATGGTAACTGTTAGTACGCCATACCTAAATACCTAAGTGCCAGCTAGCAAATGGCAAATTAAAAGCCATTGCCTGGCGGGACTTACCCATGCCATTCAAACTATCATGGAACGCACATCCACCGCTACTTCCGGTTTCTTCGGCCAGTGTGCGTCCCATCTAGTAGTGGGAAGATAGATACATCAGCTCCCATGACGTTGGACTACCTGTAGATGGGTGGCAGCAGCGATCGGCGGCCCATGATAGTTTGAATGGCATGGGTAAATCCCGCCAGGCAATGGCTTTTAATTTGCCATTTGCTAGCTAGCACTTAGGTATTTAGGTATGGCGTACTAACAGTTACCATCACTTTTTGGCTCTGAGGAAGAGGGTGCGCCCTCGCAACGCGTCAGCCGTGGCTGTGAATTTTGTTGTCTGGACTCTCTGGTCGTCCGGTTCCAGTAGGAGGCTATCTCCTTTTGATGGAAAGATTATGTGTTCAATACTATACTTGCTTTGTGAGTATTTTTAATCCTTCAAACTTTTTAAATAAAACCTAGCCACTGGTAATGCACTAGGTCGGTGCGCCTTCTGTTTTCCTTTACTTTTCAGTCTTAAAGAATACCAATTGTTCTGAGGAGGGCAGCAAGATTCTTGGTCATTTTCCTACGGAATACTCTGGTTGTGCCACTAAGAGACTGTACTTCCGAGCGCAGGAGACTGTTTTTGTGTGTCTGCCAAAAATAGCTGTGCCAACTTGTAGCATTATACGTCAAACGACTTGAGGCTGTAATTGGTGCCAAAGATGCTTCAACAAAGTATTGAGCAAAGGCTGTGAATACTTATGTACATGGGATTTTGTTTTGTTTTTATTTTTAATAAATTTGGAAAAGTTTCAAACAAACTTCTTTCCCGTTGTCATTATGGGGTATTGTTTGTAGGATTTTGAGGAAAATAATGAAAGTAATCCATTTAGAAATAAGGCTGTAACATAACAAAATGTGGCAAAAGTGAAACGCTGTGAATACTTTCCGGATGCACTATAGAGGATCAAATATAAAAAATTCAGGAACTAAAGACTTTAGGGTTAACTTACTAAAAAAGGTAGAAGGTTGTTTGCTCTGTAAAGTAAATGTTTGGGGGGGGGGGGGGGGAATCAAAAATAAAGCTGTGTTTACTTTAAATTTCCGACCATTTGTTAGCAGAGAAGATGAATTTGGACTTGCTTGTAAAATACCATACTTTGGAGTACAGTACTAGGAGTATTCATAGGCCCTGGGTTATAGACTCGTTCCTTCAAGTGACCAGACACTGGCAAAACTTTTACAACCCTATCCCACTTCACAAGTCTTGAGTTTGTAACAAGCAAAGCAGAGTAACCAAGGAATACAAGGTAGGGTGGCCTGTGTCCTGTACTATACTCCAAGATATGGAATTTGCAATTAGGTTAAAACTCCCAATATCTTTATTGTACAGTATCGGACAGAAGCCGAGTAGTCATAGACCTTGGGACATCCCCAAGCAAAGAATGGGAAGGCTGGGCAACAATAAGGCAAACAGATCTGTTTTAACAGGCCCAACAAGGGTCAATAGATGCAACTTCTGATGGATGCTGCAAGAACCTTACATATATAGTCAGGTTGAAAAAAAGACACAAGTCCAACCTGTGTGTGTGTGATATGTCCGTATTGCTTTGTAAATCCCTGTATGTTGTGGTCGTTCAGGAGCTTATCTAACAGTTTTTTTTTAAACCATCGATGCTCCCCGCTGATACCACCGCCTGTGGAAGGTAATTCCACATCCTTGCCGCTCTAACAGTAAAGAACCCTCTACATAGTTTAAGGTTAAACCTTTTTTCCTCTAATTGTAATGAGTGACCACGTGTCTTTTTAAACTCCCTTCCGCGAAAAAGTTTTATCCCAATTTCACAGTAACCATGAGACAAGCCAAAGTTCAAGAATATTTCTTTAGCCCATTGTTTTGCAAATCTATGTACACTACAAACTTTATGATTGAATCGGTCTGAAATCACTGCTTTACTAACCTGACAGCTTATTGTTCTAAATGGGAAACCTTCATTCTGTTTCCAAATATTAAAGATTATAACTACCAGCAAGGATAAGTCCTTACATTTAAAGCGCACCTGTCATTTCAGATCCATCATGGCAGTGCCTGTTAACGGGCATCCACTCACCTGCTGCCGCCACATCCCTCACCTTGTTGTGTCACTGCCGCATCGCCAGTCGTCCCAGTGAAAGTGAATGGGACTGTTGGCGAGTTAACAGCGGGTCAGAAGAGGAGCCATTGCGGGACAGATGAGAGTTTCTATTTAAAAAGGATTTAAATCGAGTTGATTTAAATCAAGCCTTTTTACCAGCGATTTAAATCATGATTTAAATTGCGATTTAAAATCGACTTGATTTAAATCAAATCCACCCTGCTTGCGAGGTCCCGAGGACAGGATATATAGCATGGATATGCAATTAGCGGACCTCCAGCTGTTGCAAAACTACAAGTCCCATCATGCCTCTGCCTCTGGGTGTCATGCTTGCTGCTGTCAGAGTCTCGCTATGCCTCATGGGACTTGTAGTTTAACAGCTGGAGGTCCGCTAATTGCATATCCCTGATATATAGGGAATCCATCTCCCTGACCGAAGATATTGCTTTGAGGCAGACTCTTAAAGTGGTTGTAAACCCACTTTTTCAACTTGCACCTACAGGTAAGCCTAGATTAAGGCTTACCTGTAGGTGCAAGAAATATCTCCTAAACCTACACGGTTTAGGAGATATTTACTAAAAATGACAGGCGCCGCTGTCTACGGCGCATGCGCGCCGTAGACAATGGCGCATTCATGGGGTTAATCCCTTTCACAAAATCGGCTACTTCCCAGCATTCGCAAAGTGACCTTCCGGCTATCGCCGCAGCGATGGATGCGGCTGAAGAGGGAGACGAGGGCGGCTTCGGGGGCCCCCGATCTAAGGTAAGTGATGCATAATGAGCTACTATGCTAGTCATATTAGCCCATTATGCCTTTCTCTTACAGGTGGTTATGAAAAAAAAAAAAAAAATAATCGGGTTTACAACCACCTTAAGGTTTTGACAAAGTCCAGAAAATGGAGAGCAGTTTCCTTTGGGTTCTTTGGAGCCAGGCAAGATCTTCATTAAGGTGAAATACTGATACCATTTAAGGAAAAAAAAAAAAAAGGATGTCCTTGGGCATATGACTACCTTGCCATTGTGAAGAACGAGGAACGACTCATTACAAGAGAGCAGCCAACTGAGAGACATGCATCACAGACATAATACTGACCAAAAAGGCTACTTTACAGGGGGAGCTCATCTTAGGGGATATCCCTGATGAGTTTAAAGTGTGATTTCTGCAGGGCAAAGAGAACCGAGATGAGATACCAATGATGGATATGGTGCTGCCAAGGGAGCTTGATGTAAAAATATAACAGAATGGACAAGGCCAAAACCTGTCCTTTCAGAATAAGGAAAAATGCAGCTCAAGACCTGATTGTAGGAAGGCCAAAATGTGAGGCACAGGGTATTCTCTTGAACTGGAGACCCTGCATTCACACCAGGCATAGAAGGATTTCCAGGTTATGATAGCAGATCTTTCATGACGTGGCTTTTCAGTTGTCAGATTGGGCACCCTTGCAGAAAGACGGCACAGTGTTGCAGAGCAATCCTTATTGCTCTTAACTCCAGGATGTTGATAAGGAGCTTTGCTTCCACTGGTGACCATGGTCCCTAACCCACAAGGGACTGAACACTCCTCCTCCACCTGAAATTCTGGCAATTGGTGTTATCACTTTCCAGTGATATGGAAGGAAATATATCCCTATTGTTAAGGCTGGGTTTGAGATCCACCAAGTTAGGAAATTCGTTGCTTGGCTGGATACGAGCACCGGTAGGTTGAGAGAAGGGGTATGTTTACTTCAGGTTGACAAGATGGTGTGTTAGAAAAGGTCTCAAATTAAACTGGGAAAATGGAACAGCCTGGAAAAGGAAAACTATGAGGCCCAGAAATCAGAGAATCTCAGTGGGGGATGTCTCTTTACCTCAATTCCCAAGCGTAAGCTCACATAATTTTTCTCTGGAAAAAAAAACCAGTTTGGAAAGTGTCCAAGACCAGACAAGTATTCCAAAAGAATAGAAGGCTGGAGACCTAAAAAGGAAAACATGGAACATGTGCATTGTCCTGTTGACATCTACAGACAGCTGCATTGGAAATTAGTCCTTCAGGTGAAGGCAATCCAGATAACCTGCGACTTGGATGTCCTGAGTTCTAAGAAGGGAAAGAGGCGATAGGAGATTTGTGAATTCTTTAATGTTGATGGATGCCAGGTATTCCCCTTGTCTCAGAGGCAAAAACTGATCTTGCAGATACCATGTGAAATTTTGGAATTTTAAAAAAGGTACCGTATTTTTCGCACCATAATGCCGCGTACACACGATCATTATTCACGGCGGTTAAAAAACCGCCGTGAATAATATCATTTTTACTCTTGACGAGAAAAACGACCATCTGTGGGCTCCGCGGCAGTGTTTCCCTATGGGAAACACTGCCACGGAAAACATGTCGAAAAAAACGACGAGAAAAATTAGAACATGTTCTAATTTTTCTCGTCGTTTTTAATGCCGTTTTTCTCGTCGAAAAAAAAACGACAGAAAGCCCACAGACTATCGTTTTTCTCGTCAAATGGGAAAAATGTTTTTTTCGACGAGAAAAACGGCCGTGTGTACGTGGCACAAGACGCACCCCCCCACAAAAAATGGGGGGAAATGCCTGTGCGTCTTATGGAGCGAATATAGACCAGCCCCCCCGCCGAATACCGAGCCAGCCGCATAACTCCTCAGCTGTGGGTTGCCTGCTCCTCCCTGTCAGCACGGGAGTGTGTTCTCTCCCCCCCTTCTCCGGGCAGAGCGGGCCGAGTGTGTTCTCTCCCCCCCCCTTCTCCGGGCAGAGCGGGCCGACTGTGTTCCCCCCCCCTTCTCCAGGCAGAGCGGGCTGACTGTGTTCTCCCCCCCCCTTCTCCAGGCAGAGCGGGCTGACTGTGTTCTCCCCCCCCCTTCCCTGGGCAGAGCGGGCCGACTGTATTCTCCCCCCTTCTCCGGGCAGAGCGGGCCGACTGTGTTCTCCCCCCCCTTCTCCGGGCAGAGCGGGCCGACTGTGTTCTCCCCCACCCCCCTTCTCCGGGCAGAGCGGGCCGACTGTGTTCTCCCCCACCCCCCTTCTCCGGGCAGAGCGGGCCGACTGTGTTCTCCCCCACCCCCCTTCTCCGGGCAGAGCGGGCCGACTGTTCTCCCCCACCCCCCTTCTCCGGGCAGAGCGGGCTGACTGTGTTCTCCCCCACCCCCCTTCTCCGGGCAGAGCGGGCCGACTGTGTTCTCCCCCCCTTCTCCGGGCAGAGCGGGCCGACTGTGTTCTCCCCCCCTTCTCCGGGCAGAGCGGGCCGACTGTGTTCTCCCCCCCTTCTCCGGGCAGAGCGGGCCGACTGTGTTCTCCCCCCCTTCTCCGGGCAGAGCGGGGCCGACTGTGTTCTCCCCCCCTTCTCCGGGCAGAGCGGGCCGACTGTGTTCTCCCCCCCTTCTCCGGGCAGAGCGGGCCGACTGTGTTCTCCCCCCCTTCTCCGGGCAGAGCGGGCCGACTGTGTTCTCCCCCCCTTCTCCGGGCAGAGCGGGCCGACTGTGTTCTCCCCCCCCCCCTTCTCCGGGCAGAGCGGGCTGACTGTGTTCTCCCCCCCTTCTCCGGGCAGAGCGGGCTGACTGTGTCCCCCCCCCCCCCCCTCCTTCTCTGGGCAGCAGCACAAGCCGAGTAGGAGATCAAAGACACACAGAGCAGGGTGTGTCTGTGTGCATTCCATTTCCGCTCCCTTCTTCTGTCAGCAGTGGGGGGTGGGGATTGTTAAAGCAGCGGCAGGACTGATCAACTTGCAGAGGGGGACACTGAATTGCAGGCAATTAGTGTTTAATAACCACTAACAACTGAATGGTGAGTGGCAATCTGTAGTAACCTATAGAAACCAATCAGCAAGCAGTAATGTGTAGTAACTTCCAGCAACTGAATGGTAAATGGTAATGTACAGTAACCTCAGAATATTTTTTTTTTCACGTTTTCCCTCCTCTAAAACCAAGGTGCGTCTTATGGTCAGGTGTGTCTTATGGAGCGAAAAATACGGTATTTAAGGTATAATTAAGATATTTGTTGAGGGATTTTAGGTCCAGAATAAGACACTCGCCAATAAAAACAAAAACATACATATATGTATGGATTTTACATTTTTATCATGCACTAGCCATTTGTTATTCCAACATATCCAATAACATCTCGCATTGGACTTTATCCCAATCCAGCTGGTGTGGTGTTCTCTGTTGGCGGCGGTGCTACTTTATTTCTCCCTGGGAGCTGCGATGTGCATCACAAGGGGGATCCTTGTCCCCTGCTGTCCCCGCCTGCCCTTTTTGAGCGGGCGGGGCCACTTGCACATCGGCACCATGTCAATGCGTCGGCCGCGCGATGTCTGTGATTTTGCAGCATCGCTGTGGCTGCAGGCATTACTACCATCAAGATGGTCCTGGGAGTGTCTTGGCTCACACACCGCCTTTTTGATGGTTGGTGGGTTTAGGCACTCGTTTGCTGGTCATTTGCACATGGTGTTGGGGGCGGAGCCTCTCGGGCCCCTTCAGGGGTATATATTGGAGGTTTGCACAGCATGGATCTCATTGTTTGCTTTCTTTCACTGAGGACAGACACACAAGTGCAGGTCCTTCCCTTGGAATTTACTACTCTTAGACCTACTTCACCAAGGTATACTTTTATATGTCTATATATTACTCGCTGCAAGCATTTACATGCAACTTGTTTTCTCATCACAGTCCTCACCACACACCTGTATTTCATTCCATTCACACTCTCTTTCACTTATTACTTTCCTCTCTGATCCTTCCTTAATCATACTAGTCAATCTGGTATTTTTTCACTCTCCCCCTCAGTCTCCATACTCTAACCATTCTTGGCTCATGTCTTTTACACATGCAAAGACATATATGTTACCATATACTCGTATACTCCTATATTTTAATTATTCAATATACATATTTATATTTAGAGCCAACATTCCTCTTGGATTCACTGACACTCTTGGGGTTACACCTATTCCATCCATGCTGGGCCTTCCTTCCGTTTTACTCCGATTTGGGGCTTTGTTTGGCTCCGCCTCCTCAGCTCCCTGGTGAGACAGTCGCTGCCGCCGTTTGAGCTTCACCCCCGCTGTCTTTTGGCAATGTCCAGTGGTGAGTATGGGGTTTTCCATATTCAAGGCCCCCCCCCCCTGTGCCTTCATATCATGCTTTATACTATATCACTCTCATTTTAGGTACACTACGTGCATCTACCCCTGAAGAGCGAGCCAAGCCTCGCGAAACGCGTCGGGTTACTTTTGATGCCTATGTGTTTACATAATTACTGTCAGATACTCGTAATATCATTTTACCTAATTTATATTGGTCTTGTATTTTGTATGAATTGGCCCATGTTCATGACATCAATGTATGTACTGCTTTTTACCTGAATAAATATACACTGCAATTATTCTTGCGATTTTTTTATTGGCCTAACAGTGCTCACCTCACTCAAAGTCCCAAGGGCGAATCTCTCTTTTTTTCATGAAATTCAGGGATGGAGGTGTGTCACTGGTGACACCAGACCCTTCTTTTTTCTTAGAATAAGACAAACACCCCTGGTGCGCTTTTGTATTGTGAATAGAAACTTCTGAACCTGTCTTATGGGAATACTGGCACAACTTCTTCCTGGGACAAAATCTGACTGTCCCTAGAGAGTTTTTGGTTGATTCCGGAGAAGAAAGAGGGGAGGGAGTAGAGTTTTGAACTTTTATTTGTATACCTTTGAAACCACCAATTGATCTGGGACCCAAAGAGAAGAAGCAAGGTGTAGAAAAACATCCACTCCCTTCGAAGTGAGGGTGCCCCTTTATTGGGAAGAAGGCTTTGTGGGCCAAGTCTTGCAAGGAAAGAAAGGGTGTTTGAAGTTGAAATGTGTGTAGAGCGATTAATTGATCTGCATTTTGAAAAGGGAGATGCTTCTGAGGGGGTTTGGAGGATCTTTAACTGTGGAAGTAAAACCTTCCCTCCTGTGACATTTTTTGTAAAGGTGTCAAATGCCTATCCAAGAAAAATATATCCTCCTTGGATGAGAAAATGAAGGAGTTGATTCAAGAATCTGAAGATAAAATAAACTAGTTCAGCCAAGAGTAATTTCTCTATAAGGGTGAAGGAGGTCCATCACCTTAAGACACTAGAAAAAAGTAAAAACTCAAAGTGGTGTTGAGTTATAGGGGAGAAGCCCAAGGGTGTGTCCTCAAAAGCTTTCCAGTATCCAATCACCTGAATGTACAAGCCTCTAACCCAGAATCTATGAATACTCAACCTGTGTCCTGTTCTGTACACTTAAGATATGTTATGTTATTTTAAATTTCCCACACACAATTGTGTATACAAAAACACAGGTTCAGCCTATTTCCCCACATTTACTTTGCAGAGTGAACAGCTACTGTTTTTGAGACACTGACCCAGAATTCCTGATCCAAATAGCTGGCCTGAGCCAGCGACTCTAAAAGGTATGGAAGAAAGACACATGGGTACTTGGCATTTCCACAAGGAGAGTGGACCATCAGAAGCCTGCATTATTCCTTTAGCACATGCTTAGTTTTATTTTCTGAAGTAAAATGTATATTGGCTTGTAGAAGGATTACCTATTGCACTTGTTAACACAACAATCACAGAAAAAGAAAAAAGTCCATTGCAAACCTTTGCTGGTGTATGAATCCATATCGCTGGGTTCAGAAGAATGTGGTCACAGAGCTGTTTCAGTAAGGGGACTCCATTGTGCAAAGTGCTCAGGTATTTTGAAAATGCCAAGCTGAGATCAAGTACTGCTCTGGTAACATGCGTTTTGGAAGACTGCACCACAAGATACAAGTAAAAAAAAAAAAAGCAATTATGGCAAAGATAAAACCTTGCTTACCCTAGGCAAATTATAACGCATCAGAATGTAAAAAGCACATCACACCTTCTTTTAATTTATAGCAAGAATAATTAAAATTAGAACTATTTTAATCAAACAAAAAATCAGCCCATTTACAGCCAGCAAAATATTACAAGGCCAATGTAAGTAATTTATAGACGGGTGCAAAAGAGCAAACTGCAGCTTTTTCAGGTGTCCACAGACATCTTAGGAAATCTCTAACAATACAGTATCTCACATTCTTTAATGCTTGGTTAGACAGATTTTGGCCAGCCTCAGATGTAACTACATATAACATGTTCAGAGTAGTCATTTGCATTATTAATTACAGGTTTTAATGCATAAATATACTAAAGAAAATTACTTCTATATTAAAAAAAAAAAAAAAAGAGGAAGAAATATGGGGGCAGCCACTGCTGATGTGTTTTTGAAAGGACAAGATCTCAGGATGTCTTGACTCTTACTTCACTACTTCATAAACAATGGACATACGACATGCATATGCATATCAAGCGTTAGGCCGCTGGGAATATATTCGTCTGAACCAGGCCAGATATTAAAAAGGTAGTGAAGGTTCAGGATGACCAATGTTAATGAGTCAGGGGTCAATTTACAAGAAACCCATCATGAGAGAAATCAGTGGAGCTGCCACTGCTAATCTTGAAAATGCTAGTTGTCTGGCTGCATTGCGAATATTAAGATCAGCAAAGTAGACTGAAGTCCTTAATGTGAGTGCAGCCAGTGAAGCTAAACTGTCAATTGACCCCAAGCATTAAAATTTGAAGAGTAATAAAGTCAGAAAGCCAGGCAACTAGCATGTCCAAAAGGTTAGGAACTGAATCCTACACACTTCTTTCAGGACAAGTTTTCTTTAGGAGCCTGTTCATACCAATTGATTACGGCAGGGGTGTCAAACTCAATTTCATTGTGGGCCGCATCAGCATTATGATTGCCCTCAAAAGGGCCAGTTGTATCTGTAAGATTAGATGTCCAGCGCATTCCCCCCCCCCCCCCCATAACATTAGATGTCAAGTGCCACATGGACAGCATCAATCAATGAGCACTTGCCATTGCTCGCGACATGCCGATACACATCCTCTGCCATTGCATAGTGATGTTTTAAAGCGCCAGCCAATTTACCAGCTGGAAAAGTCGGTGGAAGATGGGCATACAGCAGGAACGGATGGGGGAGGGTGTTCCGAGTTGGCGCACCTTTTTCATTTTTGTGAAAAGCTGAACTAACCCTTTCAGTATATACTTCCAGCTTTCACCCTCATTCGCAGTTCATGTCAGTTGATATACTGTAGCAGGGGTGTCCAAACTTTTTTCAAAGAGGGCCAGATTTGATGAAGTGAACATGCGTGAGGGCTGACCATTTTGCCTGACATTCTGTGAACCATGAAAATTTGCGTGTGTTCGTTCGAGCACTAATACACTGCCCAACAAGAAATCTCCTGTTTTTGTTGGCTGTGTGTGGTGAAGAGATGAGCTCGGGCGTATGTTTGGATATACCGTATTTATCGACGCAGAACACACACCTTCACTTTAAGAGGGACGATTCAGGAAAAAATCTTAAATTTTAAATAAAGAACTGTGAAGCAAAATAAGGGTCAGTGCCCATCAATGCAGCACCCCCCCCCCCCCCATTGCCCTGAATGCAGCAGCCCCTCCCCCCGGTTGCCCTGAATGCAGCAGCCCCTCCCCCCGGTTGCCCTGAATGCAGCAGCCCCTCCCCCCGGTTGCCCTGAATGCAGCAGCCCCCTCCCCCCGGTTGCCCTGAATGCAGCAGCCCCTCCCCCCGGTTGCCCTGAATGCAGAAGCCCCTCCCCCCGGTTGCCCTGAATGCAGAAGCCCCTCCCCCCGGTTGCCCTGAATGCAGCAGCCACCCCCCCCCGGTTGCCCTGAATGCAGCAGCCACCCCCGGTTGCCCTGAATGCAGCAGCCACCCCCCCCCCGGTTGCCCTGAATGCAGCAGCCACCCCCCCCCCCCCCGGTTACCCTGAATGCAGCAGCCCCCCTCTCCCCGGTTGCCCTGAATGCAGCAGCCCCCCCCGGTTGCCCTGAATGATGCAGCAGCCCCCCCCGGTTGCCCTGAATGATGCAGCAGCCCCCCCCGGTTGCCCTGAATGATGCAGCAGCCCCCCCCGGTTGCCCTGAATGATGCAGCAGCCCCCCCGGTTGCCCTGAATGATGCAGCAGCCCCCCCCGGTTGCCCTGAATGATGCAGCAGCCCCCCCCCGGTTGCCCTGAATGATGCAGCAGCCCCCCCCCCGGTTGCCCTGAATGATGCAGCAGCAGCCCCCCCCCCCCGGTTGCCCTGAATGATGCAGCAGCCCCCCCCCCCCGGTTGCCCTGAATGATGCAGCAGCCCCCCCCCGGTTGCCCTGAATGATGCAGCAGCCCCCTTCCCCCGGTTGCCCTGAATGATGCAGCAGCCCCCCCCCCCCGGTTGCCCTGAATGATGCAGCAGCCCCCCCCGGTTGCCCTGAATGATGCAGCAGCCCCCCCCGTTGCCCTGAATGATGCAGCAGCCCCCCCCCCGGTTGCCCTGAATGATGCAGCAGCCCCCCCCCCCCGGTTGCCCTGAATGATGCAGCAGCCCCCCCCGGTTGCCCTGAATGATGCAGCAGCCCCCCCCGTTGCCCTGAATGATGCAGCAGCCCCCCCCCCCCCCGGTTGCCCTGAATGATGCAGCAGCAGCCCCCCCCCCCCCCGGTTGCCCTGAATGATGCAGCAGCCCCCCCCCGGTTGCCCTGAATGATGCAGCAGCCCCCCCCGGTTGCCCTGAATGATGCAGCAGCCCCCCCCCCCCGGTTGCCCTGAATGATGCAGCAGCCCCCCCCGGTTGCGCTGAATGATGCACCAGCCCCCCCCGGTTGCCCTGAATGATGCACCAGCCCCCCCCCCGTTGCCCTGAATGATGCACCAGCCCCCCCCCCCCCGTTGCCCTGAATGATGCACCAGCCCCCCCCCCCCCCCGTTGCCCTGAATGATGCACCAGCCCCCCCCCCGTTGCCCTGAATGATGCACCAGCCCCCCCCCCCCCCGTTGCCTTAATGATGCACCAGCCCCCCCCCCCCCGTTGCCTTAATGATGCACCAGCCCCCCCCCGGTTGCCCTGAATGATGCAGCAGCCCCCCCCGGTTGCCCTGAATGATGCACCAGCCCCCCCCCCCCCGTTGCCCTGAATGATGCACCAGCCCCCCCCCCGTTGCCCTGAATGATGCACCAGCCCCCCCCCGTCGCCCTGAATGATGCACCAGCCCCCCCCCGTTGCCCTGAATGATGCACCAGCCCCCCCCCCCGTTGCCCTGAATGATGCACCAGCCCCCCCCCCCCCGTTGCCCTGAATGATGCACCAGCCCCCCCCCCCCCCCGTTGCCCTGAATGATGCACCAGCCCCCCCCCCCCGTTGCCCTGAATGATGCACCAGCCCCCCCCCGTTGCCCTGAATGATGCACCAGCCCCCCCCCCGTTGCCCTGAATGATGCACCAGCCCCCCCCCCGTTGCCCTGAATGATGCACCAGCCCCCCCCCCCCCGTTGCCCTAATGATGCACCAGCCCCCCCCCCCCGTTGCCCTAATGATGCACCAGCCCCCCCCCCCCGTTGCCCTAATGATGCACCAGCCCCCCCCCCCCCGTTGCCCTGAATGATGCACCAGCCCCCCCCCCGTTGCCCTGAATGATGCACCAGCCCCCCCCCGTTGCCCTGAATGATGCACCAGCCCCCCCCCCCGTTGCCTTGAATGATGCACCAGCCCCCCCCCCCCCCGTTGCCCTGAATGATGCACCAGCCCCCCCCCCCCCCGTTGCCCTGAATGATGCACCAGCCCCCCCCCCCCCCGTTGCCCTGAATGATGCAACAGCCTCCCCCCCCCCCCCGTTGCCCTGAATGATGCACCAGCCCCCCCCCGTTGCCCTGAATGATGCACCAGCCCCCCCCCCCCCGTTGCCCTGAATGATGCACCAGCCCCCCCCGTTGCCCTGAATGATGCAGCAGCCGCCCCCCCCGTTGCCCTGAATGATGCAGCAGCCGCCCCCCCGTTGCCCTGAATGATGCAGCAGCCGCCCCCCCCCGTTGCCCTGAATGATGCAGCAGCCGCCCCCCCGTTGCCCTGAATGATGCAGCAGCCGCCCCCCCCGTTCCCCTGAATGATGCAGCAGCCGCCCCCCCGTTGCCCTGAATGATGCAGCAGCCCCCCCCGTTGCCCTGAATGATGCAGCAGCCCCCCCCCCCGTTGCCCTGAATGATGCAGCAGCCCCCCCCCCCCCGTTGCCCTGAATGATGCAGCAGCCCCCCCCCCCCCGTTGCCCTGAATGATGCAGCAGCCCCCCCCCCGTTGCCCTGAATGATGCAGCAGCCCCCCCCCCCCCCCGTTGCCCTGAATGATGCAGCAGCCCCCCCCCCCGTTGCCCTGAATGATGCAGCAGCCCCCCCCCCCCCGTTGCCCTGAATGATGCAGCAGCCCCCCCCCGTTGCCCTGAATGATGCACCAGCCCCCCCCCCGTTGCCCTGAATGATGCACCAGCCCCCCCCCCGTTGCCCTGAATGATGCACCAGCCCCCCCCCCGTTGCCCTGAATGATGCACCAGCCCCCCCCCGTTGCCCTGAATGATGCACCAGCCCCCCCCCGTTGCCCTGAATGATGCACCAGCCCCCCCCCCGTTGCCCTGAATGATGCACCAGCCCCCCCCCCGTTGCCCTGAATGATGCACCAGCCCCCCCCCGTCGCCCTGAATGATGCACCAGCCCCCCCCCCCCGTTGCCCTGAATGATGCACCAGCCCCCCCCCCCCGTTGCCCTGAATGATGCACCAGCCCCCCCCCCGTTGCCCTGAATGATGCACCAGCCCCCCCCCCCGTTGCCCTGAATGATGCACCAGCCCCCCCCCCCCGTTGCCCTGAATGATGCACCAGCCCCCCCCCCCCGTTGCCCTGAATGATGCACCAGCCCCCCCCCCCGTTGCCCTGAATGATGCACCAGCCCCCCCCCCCGTTGCCCTAATGATGCACCAGCCCCCCCCCCCCCGTTGCCCTGAATGATGCACCAGCCCCCCCCCCCCCCGTTGCCCTGAATGATGCACCAGCCCCCCCCCCCCCCGTTGCCTTAATGATGCACCAGCCCCCCCCCCCCCGTTGCCTTAATGATGCACCAGCCCCCCCCCCCCCCGTTGCCTTAATGATGCACCAGCCCCCCCCCCGGTTGCCCTGAATGATGCAGCAGCCCCCCCCGGTTGCCCTGAATGATGCACCAGCCCCCCCCCCCGTTGCCCTGAATGATGCACCAGCCCCCCCCGTCGCCCTGAATGATGCACCAGCCCCCCCCGTCGCCCTGAATGATGCACCAGCCCCCCCCCGTTGCCCTGAATGATGCACCAGCCCCCCCCCCGTTGCCCTGAATGATGCACCAGCCCCCCCCCCCCCGTTGCCCTGAATGATGCACCAGCCCCCCCCCCCCCGTTGCCCTGAATGATGCACCAGCCCCCCCCCCCCGTTGCCCTGAATGATGCACCAGCCCCCCCCCCGTTGCCCTGAATGATGCACCAGCCCCCCCCCCCGTTGCCCTGAATGATGCACCAGCCCCCCCCCCCCGTTGCCCTGAATGATGCACCAGCCCCCCCCCCCCGTTGCCCTGAATGATGCACCAGCCCCCCCCCCCCCGTTGCCCTAATGATGCACCAGCCCCCCCCCCCCCGTTGCCCTAATGATGCACCAGCCCCCCCCCCCCCGTTGCCCTGAATGATGCACCAGCCCCCCCCCCGTTGCCCTGAATGATGCACCAGCCCCCCCCCGTTGCCCTGAATGATGCACCAGCCCCCCCCCCCGTTGCCCTGAATGATGCACCAGCCCCCCCCCCCCGTTGCCCTGAATGATGCACCAGCCCCCCCCCCCCCGTTGCCCTGAATGATGCACCAGCCCCCCCCCCCCCCGTTGCCCTGAATGATGCACCAGCCCCCCCCCCCCCCGTTGCCCTGAATGATGCACCAGCCCCCCCCCCGTTGCCCTGAATGATGCACCAGCCCCCCCCCCGTTGCCCTGAATGATGCACCAGCCCCCCCCCGTTGCCCTGAATGATGCAGCAGCCGCCCCCCCCGTTGCCCTGAATGATGCAGCAGCCGCCCCCCCCGTTGCCCTGAATGATGCAGCAGCCGCCCCCCCCCGTTGCCCTGAATGATGCAGCAGCCGCCCCCCCCCGTTGCCCTGAATGATGCAGCAGCCGCCCCCCCCCGTTGCCCTGAATGATGCAGCAGCCGCCCCCCCCCCGTTGCCCTGAATGATGCAGCAGCCGCCCCCCCCGTTGCCCTGAATGATGCAGCAGCCCCCACCCCGTTGCCCTGAATGATGCAGCAGCCCCCCCCCCCCGTTGCCCTGAATGATGCAGCAGCCCCCCCCCCCCCGTTGCCCTGAATGATGCAGCAGCCCCCCCCCCCCCGTTGCCCTGAATGATGCAGCAGCCCCCCCCCCCCCGTTGCCCTGAATGATGCAGCAGCCCCCCCCCGTTGCCCTGAATGATGCAGCAGCCCCCCCCCCCGTTGCCCTGAATGATGCAGCAGCCCCCCCCCGTTGCCCTGAATGATGCAGCAGCCCCCCCCCCGTTGCCCTGAATGATGCAGCAGCCCCCCCCCCCCGTTGCCCTGAATGATGCAGCAGCCCCCCCCCCCGTTGCCCTGAATGATGCACCAGCCCCCCCCCCGTTGCCCTGAATGATGCAGCAGCCCCCCCCCGTTGCCCTGAATGATGCACCAGCCCCCCCCCCGTTGCCCTGAATGATGCACCAGCCCCCCCCCGTTGCCCTGAATGATGCACCAGCCCCCCCCCGTCGCCCTGAATGATGCACCAGCCCCCCCCCCGTTGCCCTGAATGATGCACCAGCCCCCCCCCCCGTTGCCCTGAATGATGCACCAGCCCCCCCCCCCGTTGCCCTGAATGATGCACCAGCCCCCCCCCCCCCGTTGCCCTGAATGATGCACCAGCCCCCCCCCCCCGTTGCCCTGAATGATGCACCAGCCCCCCCCCCCCCCCGTTGCCCTGAATGATGCACCAGCCCCCCCCCCCCCGTTGCCCTGAATGATGCACCAGCCCCCCCCCCCGTTGCCCTGAATGATGCACCAGCCCCCCCCCCCCGTTGCCCTAATGATGCACCAGCCCCCCCCCCCCCCCGTTGCCCTAATGATGCACCAGCCCCCCCCCCGTTACTCTGAATGATGCACCAGCCCCCCCCCCCGTTGCCCTGAATGATGCACCAGCCCCCCCCCCCCGTTGCCCTGAATGATGCACCAGCCCCCCCCCCGTTGCCCTGAATGATGCACCAGCCCCCCCCCCGTTGCCTTGAATGATGCACCAGCCCCCCCCCCCCGTTGCCCTGAATGATGCACCAGCCCCCCCCCCCCCGTTGCCCTGAATGATGCACCAGCCCCCCCCCCCCGTTGCCCTGAATGATGCACCAGCCCCCCCCCCCCGTTGCCCTGAATGATGCACCAGCCCCCCCCGTTGCCCTGAATGATGCACCAGCCCCCCCCCCCCGTTGCCCTGAATGATGCACCAGCCCCCCCCCCCGTTGCCCTGAATGATGCACCAGCCCCCCCCCGTTGCCCTGAATGATGCAGCAGCCGCCCCCCCCGTTGCCCTGAATGATGCAGCAGCCGCCCCCCCCGTTGCCCTGAATGATGCAGCAGCCGCCCCCCCGTTGCCCTGAATGATGCAGCAGCCGCCCCCCCCGTTGCCCTGAATGATGCAGCAGCCGCCCCCCCCGTTGCCCTGAATGATGCAGCAGCCGCCCCCCCCGTTGCCCTGAATGATGCAGCAGCCGCCCCCCCCGTTGCCCTGAATGATGCAGCAGCCGCCCCCCCGTTGCCCTGAATGATGCAGCAGCCGCCCCCCCCGTTGCCCTGAATGATGCAGCAGCCCCCCCCCCCCGTTGCCCTGAATGATGCAGCAGCCCCCCCCCGTTGCCCTGAATGATGCAGCAGCCCCCCCCCCGTTGCCCTGAATGATGCAGCAGCCCCCCCCCCGTTGCCCTGAATGATGCAGCAGCCCCCCCCCGTTGCCCTGAATGATGCAGCAGCCCCCCCCGTTGCCCTGAATGATGCACCAGCCCCCCCCCCGTTGCCCTGAATGATGCACCAGCCCCCCCCCCGTTGCCCTGAATGATGCACCAGCCCCCCCCCCGTTGCCCTGAATGATGCACCAGCCCCCCCCCCGTTGCCTTGAATGATGCACCAGCCCCCCCCCCCCGTTGCCCTGAATGATGCACCAGCCCCCCCCCCCCCGTTGCCCTGAATGATGCACCAGCCCCCCCCCCCCGTTGCCCTGAATGATGCACCAGCCCCCCCCCCCCCGTTGCCCTGAATGATGCACCAGCCCCCCCCGTTGCCCTGAATGATGCACCAGCCCCCCCCCCCCGTTGCCCTGAATGATGCACCAGCCCCCCCCCCCGTTGCCCTGAATGATGCACCAGCCCCCCCCCCCGTTGCCCTGAATGATGCACCAGCCGCCCCCCCCGTTGCCCTGAATGATGCAGCAGCCGCCCCCCCGTTGCCCTGAATGATGCAGCAGCCGCCCCCCCCGTTGCCCTGAATGATGCACCAGCCCCCCCCCCGTCGCCCTGAATGATGCACCAGCCCCCCCCCCCCGTTGCCCTGAATGATGCACCAGCCCCCCCCCGTTGCCCTGAATGATGCACCAGCCCCCCCCCCCGTTGCCCTGAATGATGCACCAGCCCCCCCCCCGTTGCCCTGAATGATGCACCAGCCCCCCCCCCCCCGTTGCCCTGAATGATGCACCAGCCCCCCCCCCCCCCCGTTGCCTTAATGATGCACCAGCCCCCCCCCCCCCCGTTGCCTTAATGATGCACCAGCCCCCCCCCCCCCGTTGCCCTGAATGATGCAGCAGCCGCCCCCCCGTTGCCCTGAATGATGCAGCAGCCGCCCCCCCGTTGCCCAGAATGATGCAGCAGCCCCCCCCCCCGTTGCCCTGAATGATGCAGCAGCCCCCCCCCCCCCGTTGCCCTGAATGATGCAGCAGCCCCCCCCCGTTGCCCTGAATGATGCAGCAGCCCCCCCCCCGTTGCCCTGAATGATGCAGCAGCCCCCCCCCCCCGTTGCCCTGAATGATGCAGCAGCCCCCCCCGTTGCCCTGAATGATGCAGCAGCCCCCCCGTTGCCCTGAATGATGCACCAGCCCCCCCCCCCGTTGCCCTGAATGATGCACCAGCCCCCCCCCCGTTGCCCTGAATGATGCACCAGCCCCCCCCGGTTGCCCTGAATGATGCACCAGCCCCCCCCGTTGCCCTGAATGATGCACCAGCCCCCCCCCGTTGCCCTGAATGATGCACCAGCCCCCCCCCGTCGCCCTGAATGATGCACCAGCCCCCCCCCCCGTTGCCTTGAATGATGCACCAGCCCCCCCCCCCCGTTGCCTTGAATGATGCACCAGCCCCCCCCCCCCCGTTGCCCTGAATGATGCACCAGCCCCCCCCCCCCCCGTTGCCCTGAATGATGCACCAGCCCCCCCCCCCCCGTTGCCCTGAATGATGCACCAGCCCCCCCCCCCCCGTTGCCCTGAATGATGCACCAGCCCCCCCCCCGTTGCCCTGAATGATGCACCAGCCCCCCCCCCGTTGCCCTGAATGATGCAGCAGCCGCCCCCCCCGTTGCCCTGAATGATGCAGCAGCCCCCCCCCGTTGCCCTGAATGATGCAGCAGCCGCCCCCCCCGTTGCCCTGAATGATGCAGCAGCCGCCCCCCCGTTGCCCTGAATGATGCAGCAGCCGCCCCCCCCGTTGCCCTGAATGATGCAGCAGCCGCCCCCCCCCCCCCCCGTTGCCCTGAATGATGCAGCAGCCCCCCCCCGTTGCCCTGAATGATGCAGCAGCCCCCCCCCGTTGCCCTGAATGATGCAGCAGCCCCCCCCCGTTGCCCTGAATGATGCAGCAGCCCCCCCCGTTGCCCTGAATGATGCAGCAGCCCCCCCCCCGTTGCCCTGAATGATGCAGCAGCCCCCCCCCCGTTGCCCTGAATGCTGCAGCAGCCCCCCCCCCCGTTGCCCTGAATGATGCACCAGCCCCCCCCCCCCGTTGCCCTGAATGATGCACCAGCCCCCCCCCCCCGTTGCCCTGAATGATGCACCAGCCCCCCCCCCCCGTTGCCCTGAATGATGCACCAGCCCCCCCCCCGTTGCCCTGAATGATGCACCAGCCCCCCCCCCCGTTGCCCTGAATGATGCAGCAGCCCCCCCCCCCCCCCCGTTGCCCTGAATGATGCAGCAGCCCCCCCCCCCGTTGCCCTGAATGATGCACCAGCCCCCCCCGTTGCCCTGAATGATGCAGCAGCCCCCCCCGTAGCCCTGAATGATGCAGCAGCGCCCCCCCCGTTGCCCTGAATGATGCAGCAGCCGCCCCCCCCCCCCCCCGTTGCCCTGAATGATGCAGCAGCGCCCCCTCCCCATGATGCAGCAGCAGCGCCCCCCCTGCCCTGAATGATGCAGCAGCCCCCCCTCCCCCCCGTTGCCCTGAATGATGCAGCAGCCCCCCCTCCCCCCCCGTTGCCCTGAATGATGCAGCAGCCCCCCCTCCCCCCGTTGCCCTGAATGATGCAGCAGCCCCCCCTCCCCCCCGTTGCCCTGAATGATGCAGCAGCCCCCCCTCCCCCCCGTTGCCCTGAATGATGCAGCAGCCCCCCCTCCCCCCGTTGCCCTGAATGATGCAGCAGCCCCCCTCCCCCCCGTTGCCCTGAATGCAGCAGCCCCCCCTCCCCCGTTGGCCCTGAACGCAGCAGCCCCCCCTCCCCCGTTGGCCCTGAACGCAGCAGCCCCCCCTCCCCCGTTGGCCCTGAACGCAGCAGCCCCCCCTCCCCCGTTGGCCCTGAACGCAGCAGCCCCCCCTCCCCCGTTGGCCCTGAACGCAGCAGCCCCCCCTCCCCCGTTGGCCCTGAACGCAGCAGCTCCCCCGTTGGCCCTGAATGCAGCAGCCCCCCCTCCCCCGTTGGCCCTGAATGCAGCAGCCCCCCCTCCCCCGTTGGCCCTGAATGCAGCAGCCCCCCCTCCCCCGTTGGCCCTGAATGCAGCAGCCCCCCCCCCCCGTTGGCCCTGAATGCAGCAGCCCCCCCCCCCGTTGGCCCTGAAAGCAGCAGCCCCACCCCCCCCGTTGGCCCTGAATGCAGCAGCCCCACCCCCCCGTTGCCCTGAATGCAGCAGCCCCACCCCCCCGTTGCCCTGAATGCAGCAGCCCCCCCCCCTCGTTGCCCTGAATGCAGCAGCCCCCTCCCCTCGTTGCCCTGAATGCAGCAGCCCCCCCCCCGAATGCAGACTCACCATTGCCATCAGTGCAACCTGATTCATGTCCATCTGTAGCCTTCAAGGAGACAGGGAGGGGGCATGACGAGCGCCGACAGACATACAGGAGAAACTCCTGTATTATCGGCGGCCTCTTTAATAGAAAGTCCCGCCTCCCATGATGGACATAACATTCGTCCAATGGCAGCAGAGGTCGTCGTGTAAACAGGAAATACTCCTGTATGCACTGCACTCGTTCCGCCTCCTCCTTGTCTCCTCCAAGGCGGCCAGCATGTATTTCTTTAGTGGCCCCCGGCAAGTCGTTGGGGGGCCACAAAAGATATCAATGTCAAAATTACCAGGCGGGCCGTCCAGGACCGGAATGCGGGCCGGACTTTGGACATGCCTGTGATACAGTTTCAAAACAGATTAGTTGCAATGTCAAAATAAAATAAAGTGAAAAAAATATTGCCATCCATTTTCAGTTTCCCCCAATTAAAAATAACAAATAATGCTTGTTTGGGGTGCTGGTAGTGTACGAGAGAGGAAACTTCCCAGAACAGGATTTATAAACCAACAAAATAATCTGGATTAATAATCATGAAAATAAAATAACAAATATAGACTCAATATAGGGCACAAAGTACTAAAGGAGATTGCCCTATGAAGTGCCCAAATGATTCTCCTGCACAGAAAAGCTTACCTTCTCAAGACTGTATCCGATTACAAGGAAGCCCTTTGAAGACAGCATCTGTTCTTGCATAGCGAGTGAGTTTTTCAGCAGCTCCAAAATGAAGGACAAAAGTGTTGAACTACAGAGAAGACAAAAAAAAAAAAACGAATTATTGCAGTCATTTCCTCAAAACACATCCATTAAACTGTACATTGTTCCACTTCTGGAAAATGTATGCAATTAACAGATTTAAAATCAAACATAAAAGTGTAGCTATAGCTAAAGCAAAGAAAAGATGTTACAATTTTTTTTTCTTTCACTATAATAGTAGAGGTGGATTAGAACCCCTGTCAGTTTTTATTGCTGTCTGTGCCCCCATTAGGCAGATTCACCCTCTATTTGTCCTGTTCATCGTTATAAAACGAAAGTAAAAGAAAATCTCCAAATTTGGGTTGTCCCCAGAAAAATAATAGAGGTGAAATCTTCCAATGGTGACACTAGTTCTGGTGGCCTGTGGGTCCCCAAGGGATTACATTAATTTTCAGAGATTTTCTCTAACTTCCTGTTTTGGCTACCGGACAGTAAGAGAAGGGAAGACTCCCCAATGGAAACACAGATGGCAAGGAATAAACTGACAGGGGTTATAACCCTCCCTTACGCTATCCAAAATGAAAAAAAAACGTTTTGCCTACAGTTCTACTTTAAATCATAGCGACAGTGATCTCCAGGAAATAAACTGATAAATTCATCTCCCCAGTGGGGATACAAATGGCAAAAAACGGTTTGCCTTTAACATACACCAAGTTAAAAGGTTTCAGTTTAAATTTCCCCAAGTCACAATTTCTTACAATATTAAAAACTTCTGCAGAATCTGTAATGTTCACATTATCTTTAATGTTGTTTAATCTGTGTGTATGTAAAAGTCTGCATTTTTGGCTATAAAATTACTTAAGACCCCCAGAACAATATATATTTTTGAAAGCAGAGGGAGGCCTTGTAGAATAAAGAGATATTTGTAGTAGAGAATATCTCCACTTGGATGCGGTCATTGGTTACCTTTATTATTGCACCAATTGGGTTTACAATATATCTATATATCTTGGAGGTGTCATTAGATTGTCTGGGGTCACTAAACATAATGTGTTTTAAAATGTGTTTCTATTAATGTTTTTAACTTTATTCAATTAAAAATTTAAACAAAATTTTTTTTACGTAGTTTATGCGTCTGCCTATTAAGTCCATTTCTTTAGTTTCAACTCTCTCCTTATCAACATTGGGACGTTGGCACGCTGTTATCTGTGTATCCACAGAGTCACCCTGTGAGGATACACTGTGGATCCATAATTTTTGTCATGTACACTATATAAAAACACTTTTTAAAAATCCTCCAAATAAGGTGAGGATGACCAACAATGGTCATTCAGTGTTGGCAAAAATTAGATCCATTACTCACCAGACTGAAGTGTCAATATGATCAGAACCGTGTTGCTTGTAATCCAGCTGAGCAAAAAGAGGGAAGAGAACCTGGACTCCTCCAATGGAGTGCATTGCACTTTGAATAGAGTGTGTCAGAACAGCCTTGACATCCTTCAAAATAAACAAATGAAGTAAAATACAGATCAAGCAATTACATAAAATAAATTTTTACACTTACCGTACTGTTAAAAAAAAAAAAAGCTTTTAAAGGAGTACATTAATGGACATGGGATGAAATCATTCAGGTACACAGAGTCATGCTGTTGCCTTCAGGATAATGGACCTTCGAAAACAAAGCTGTAAGGGCAATCTATCCCTTCATGCTTCAGTCTTGTAGCAAAGCAACATCAGGAGCAATCATAATAACAGAGGGGTGGGATCTGTCCGTTAATGTACTCAAAACTACAGAACTAGGTAAGTGAAAACGCTTATTTTTTTCGGAAATTATATATTTCAGGAAACAAGATAAATTAACTCTGGTACATTGCAACATCCAAAAGCAGTCTAGCTAACGAGCTGGAAACACAGTAAACAATGAGCCAACAGGCCCATGAAAAACTACAGGTTAACAGAGGGGGAAAGGGGGCCCAACAAAGCTTGTAGAGTTGCCCGAAAATCCTACAACCAAATCCAACATCAGACAACAGGGGGAGATCTTCTTTGGATGCCGTGTAGCAGGCCATAGAGAAGGAAGAACAATAAAGTGTTAAAGTGAAAATAAGAAACCACTTTGGGAGGAAAAACAAGCCAAACAGCATTTTTTGAGGAACTGACAGAACCAGGTTAAGATCCCCCAGTGTCACAGGGGAACGTACAGGTGGAATAATGTGAGTGACACTCTGTAAGAATATGAACTGCAAAAGTGATGATAGTCAAGGCTGTTAATCCAGATCTGAATGGAGAAAAGGCAGGATTTGGATAAGAAAATACACCTTACAAGTCAATAGTAAACTTGCTAGAAGTTAGAATTATAGCTTTTAAATGCATAGGGAAACTGAATCAGTCAGGCCCATATACCTCAGAAACCATGCTTCAAAAACCAGGCATTAAAGGCTGCAACTGAGAAGTAGGATGGTAAACCAGTTCCTAGGACAGAAGATCTGAACAATCTGAGAGGGCCCACAGGGAGTCTATAAAGTTCTAAATGAGGTCCAAGTACCATGCCCAGTTTGGAGTCATGGGATTCACGATCTCTCTCCATCTCGATTCATGAGTTTTGAAAAAGGAAAGGTGTAGACCAGGCTAAACTGAACTCCTGGAGTCACCAGAGCATCCAATGCCAAGACTACTGGATCCCTGAACCAGGAAGACAAACCTGCTCAAGTTTGTTGGACCTGAAAGCCAGGAGGTCCACATTCAGCATCCCCTATCTGTGACAGAGGGCTTGAAGCACCTTGGAATGAAGCGACCATTCTCTGGCGTTCAGACTTTGATGACTGAGGTAAGTACTTGCCAAGTTGTTTGAGCCTGGGATGTGCATGGCAGACAGTGCTGGAATAGGAGGTCCTCCCAAACCAGGATCTGATCTACTTTTCTTTGAGCTTCAAAATTTCTGGTTCCTCCCTGATTGATGTAAGCCACTGCTGTGACAAACTGAATCCTGGTCGGATGACCTTACAACTAAGAGGTTTAGCACTGAAGGAATAACAAAATCATTCTGAGCGCTAGAATATTGTGTGGGAGACCAGCTTCGTCTAGCATGAAAATAAGAAAAAAGGACTCCATCCCAGCCCAACAGGTTGGCATTTGCAGTAGGAAGTGGAAGGAAATAGTTTCCTCAAATCCAGAGCTAGGTTCATGATCCACCAGGTCAGGACAAGCCTGGTTTTGTGGGTCCAGCACATCTGACAGCCCAGAGACCAAGATGGCTTGTCCTGCACTGCCAAAATGTAGTCCAGACAAGGGAGCAGTCTGGAGTTTGTTCAATAGCAGCAATACTTAGAGCAGGCAATGTTCAGGACTAGGCCCAGATACTCGAAGCTACGAGACGATTTAGGATCCATCCGTAGCTCTGAAGGGTCTGCACAGTCTGTTGGACTAATCCCTCAGAAGGACAGCCAGACATTATATTTCGGGGATGCCCTCAGAGCGAAGCAGAGCAAGAACTGAGGCTAGCACCTTGGTAAAGACTCTAGGTGCCTGGGACAGGTCAAAGTGGAAGGGCACAAAATTGATAATGCTGCATGTCCACTGCAAAAGGTAGGCAGCAGTAATATGATGGGACCATGCATGTAGGATACCTGTGTTTATGTCCATACAGGTCAGCTGGTCTCCTAAATGGCTGACCTAATGAATCCAATGCTCATTTTTTTGCACCTGGGAGGAAGGTGTTAAGAACTTTCATATCCAGTATGATACAAATGCCCTCGTGGTCATAAGGCTGGGGAACAGCTTTGCATAAAAAAAAAAAAAACTGAAACCTTTCCTTTCTAGAACAATGGCAAGAACTCCTTGAAAGAGGAATCATGTCAGGGCAACGTGGAGGTCAACAATCTTTGCAAGAATGTTAGCAAGTTAGACAACATGGAGCGGGGTGGAGACTGAAATTCCATCTTGAAAGCCTTTGGATACAACTTTTTTACCCAAACATCTAAAAATATCCTGGGTCCAACATCACCCACATCTAGGAGAGCTTATTTATCAAAATTGGTGGATTTGAGTGTCTTGGACTTGCCTTAGACTACAGAGTACCGAGAGGAGGGAAAAGGATGTTTATCAGTAGAGGTTTTTATCAAAATGAGGTTCTGCCTTCTTTTTCTGTGGAATGAAAAAAAATCTTAACCCAGCGACCTCCTTGAGGGCATAAACAAGAGGCATTTCTTGTACTGTTGCACCACAGACCGATATTTGAGCCAAAGAGTGCTCTGCATGTGTACCAAATGGGAGCACCGTCTGCATATTTGGTAAAAGATACTCAGCAGCCCATCAACACAGTAGAGTAGGGCCTTAGGCTTGAGCTCCAATTGTTGAAGTATAGAAGGATCTGTTAAAGCAGATCCATGATCCTGAGAAACCCAAGAAACAGCTTGATCTGACCAGGCATACTGACATAGCAGCACAGCCCGGTTGCAGGGTGGGGCCGATTGAGGGAAAATATAGCCTTAAGCCAGCCAAAGATGGAGCAGATTTCTTTCCAGCAACCACGGTGGACGGCCGATTTCATCTTGCCTGTGGGCATTTGAAGCCCACAAGCATTAACTTCCTGGTTCCAGTGAATGCTGAGCTACCAGCATTCTTTGCTCGCACCCGCGCATGCTCAGTTGCAACGGCGGGGAGCGCCGTAAACTTCCTGGTTGCCATCACAATGGGCGTCGGAAGTTCCCGCCCTGTTGTGATGGCAACAAAAAGTACACACAACAAACCTCGTAAGATTTTTGAAACGCCCTCCAAACGTGACTGTCGTAATCGCGTCACTTCCTATTTCCAAATCCCGCGAGAATTCGCGGCAGGCCTCCGCACTTACTCCTGGGAACAAATGACACGAGGTCCCAAGAGACAGTGGGGGGCACAGGACTTTACGTACATACCCGCAAAATACCCGCCCATAGCCGCAGGGGTCATATACTGGAAACAAACAGAAAAAGAACACATACACAGGTACACCCCATTAAAAAAATGTTCCGTTTAACAAATGTATACATTAATGTAATGCGATTGAGCTAAACTTATAAAATTGGGTGGACCTCCGCTTTAAGAGTAAAGTCTCATCTGGAATAGGCAAAAACTTTACAAAGCAAGTTGCAATAGTGAGCATACAGTGTGAGACCAGCCACCATACCAAACAGGCTGCAGTAACGAGTATACTGGGAAAGCTTTGATGAGTTGGAGACTGGTAAAAAGAGGAGAGACTGGTAGCCTTTTAAATTCTGATACAGTATGCTTTAGTTAAAGGTGTGTCAAAAAATATCAATAAAGTTTCCTGAGCCTAGGAGCAGGCTGAGTCTCCAATGACAAAACCTCTCCAAGGAGAGACTACATTCCACAATGTCCTCAGCTGAAAATGCAGAGACAGCTGCAGTTGTAACAGATTGGCTCCAAAGGGAGGGTGTGCCTATGTCCCCTACATTCAGAGTCAGCTAGTGTGAATATATTTAGGCAGGATATCTGCCAAAAGGTAACAAAAAATTTCTCCCTGGGCAACGCAGAGCTTAAAAGAGCAAGGTGGGTAAACTTAAGCAGGGGCAAATGTTGTTGTTTGTGGATTGAGAGCTGAGAGGGGCCACGCTGAGGGAGGGAGCCTCTGCATTATGGATATTACATACTGCCAAGTATGTAATACAAGATCTCCCAAGGGGGGTACTCACAACTGGCTGCTGAAGCAGGGAGTGTTATTAAGCTGCCTGCAGCACATTTACTGTAGAGTTGCAACAGCAAGATTACCATCTCCAGTAGGGAGCATGGTAGTGGTGCAGACTGCGGGAGAGACTAGTAAGAGGGCATGTGCGCATACTAGAGGAGACTGCCCTGTGCAAGGGCAGTGATTTGCAACCCAATAATGGAGCTACACAATCTCAGTAAGCCGGGCGCTTGCAATGCTTTTGCATAAGGGAAGATCGAATCATAAGTACACACCAAACCCCACATAAGGAAAGGGCAAAGAAGTGTTGGTCCAGAAGGTTGAACTAATCCCCTTCCAAACAGTCTTTGCCCCTCCATCAAGCATTTAGGGTCTTCAGAGACAGGCTTTTACTAGCAGAGCCCAGTGCTCACGAAGCCAGTCACAATTCTTCCCAGCAGGGTCCAAGTATCCATTCTGAGAAAATGCCAAGGATCAGCTGAAAGGTGCAAAATGAGTTCCATCTGGCTCTGCAGGAACTGTAGAAATTTTCTAGAAGAAAAAACCTTGAGTGGGAAAATAAAGGTTTTGCTTCCCTCAGGAGGAGAGACGACAACATCCATTCTCCTAGGACACTAGCATAAAACTGAGGCATGATGGAAGTGGGAGGGACTATCCTTACATCTGTCTGTCTGCCAGTGTCCAATCTCCTGAAGGCAGCAGTAAAACCTAATGTAACATTCAGGTTGAACTGGATGAACTTATGACTTTTTTCAACCTCACCAACTATGCAACTTAATTATTCATACATTAGGGACACCAGATTAGTAAGAAAATACATTTTAGCCCTGTTCCGTATTGACATAAAGACAATAAATCGATTTTAAATACTATAAACTATTATAACTACAGTACCTGGAATTTATTTTACTGCCATCTTAGCAAAGCAAAAATGTAAATGGAAGTGGGAGAAGAAAGTGTATTTCACCTTCTGCAGCTAAGTTAGGATAACACCTACTTTACAGGTGTTACATCTTCCCATTCACATAGCATAGTATACATTTTAAAATAATGTAAAAAAAAGTGTGATGCGCTGAAACATGCATCACACTGTTCTCTGCCAGAGCAGACACTGCACTAGCCTGTAGGGTAAAATGCTGTGTGTTTTATCATGCAAGCTGATTAAAACCTAGCCTCATCATACTACACGATGCCTGGAGACAAAGTTCCAGAATTGCAGCATGAAAAAAAAATAATTAAAAAATACCTGGCAACAGAAATAATTCATGTGTTTTCTTGCCGTTTGTCCATCTGGACTAACGCAACTATAGAGACCAGATAATGTCTAAATGATAGCAATGATCAATTCCATTACACTGCCCAGATTTAGTCAACGTATAAAAAACAGCAACATGGAACACAAGTCAAAGAGCTGTACCTGAAGCATCAGGGCATGGGGGGAGTGAATAAATATTGAAGTGTTATCTTTAGGAGATGATTCCAGGCAAAGCTGAGCATCTGTAGCTCGTGGGTTATACGTGAAGGCAATTGAACTGGACAGCTTGCCATCATACAGCAACAGTTTGTGGTGCTCGGCAAGAAAAAGGTCACTCTCTGCCTTGAACTTAAATGTACCCTGCAAACAAAAAAGGAAAAATCATCACTAGACTTGCTAAAATTGATTCGTTAAACAGCTCCATCTGACCAGAAAAATATCACACAGTACATATTGTATTATAAATGTAATATCTCCTATTAAGTCTTTACTATCGATTTAAGCTAGTGACCCCTTATTAGGGGAGTCTTCATATACCTACAGGCAGGGGTGTCAAACTCCATTTCATCATGGGAAGCACTAACATTGTATCATTAAGACTATGTGCGCAAATTTCAGAGTGCAGAGTTCGGGAGTACACAGCAGGGATCTGTGGGAGTTGCGAGTCGCAAAGAGAAAAGCGGTCCTTGTAAACACAGAAGGCTGCTGTGTTTACAAGCGACAGTGGTGTGCGGGGAGTGAAAGGCCGAAATTCAGGTGGCGAAACGGGCGCCACATTCTGGCTGAAAAAAGCACTGGGTGCGAGGGCCAATGAAATATCCTGGAACGCCAGATTTGACCCGCAGGCCTTGGATGCATGTGCCTAAGGGGAATGCTATGATCGCTTTTACACACAGATGTTAATAGCCTTTTTTTTCTTTTTGCAACAGTTTCACCTTTTCAAGTTCAGCCATTTGCCAGTTTTAGTAGTAGCAAGACATTATGTGGATCACTAGGCTTTTTTCAGAGCATTAGCAAAAACAGCAATTGTCTTATGATCGAAGGACAGCAATTACCAGCTGGGAGCTTAGATGTTTGGCCCTCAATCCCTTATGCCAATGGTTCTCAACTCCTGTCCTCAGGACCCACTAACAGGCCAGATTTTAAGTCTTACCTTGGGGAGATGCAGACTAGAATACTGCAATCACTGAGCAGCAAATTATATCACCTGTGATGTATTTCGGTTATCTTGCAAACCTGGCCTGTTAGTGGGTCCTGAGGACAGGAGTTGATAACCACTGCCTTATGGGAACCATGGCTGCTAGTAAACAAGCTCACCTGAGCAAATGCTGAAAAATAGTATTTTTGTACTCACCGTAAAATCCGTTTCTCTGACGTCCATGGACTGACACAGCTGGATACTGTAAACGTGTGGGTATATGTCCCTGCTCGCAGGAGAAGATCTAGGCAGAATGTTAGAAACATACATTCTAGAACAAACCAGAGCTGAACAGCCCCACCCAGGGGGGGGGTCCCTCCGGACATTACCCTCCCACCTGCAGCCAGCAGCCTTAGTTCGTAACAAAGCAGTACAAACTTTAAAAAGGAAGGGTGGGTGCTGTGTCAGTCCATGGACGTCAGAGAAAACGGATTTAACGGTGAGTACAAAAATCCTATTTTCTCTCATCGTCCATGGACTGACACAGCTGGATACTGTAAACGTGTGGGACATCCCAAAGCAGTATCAGAAGGGTGGGAGCAGTAGTAAAGGAACAACCAAAACTTCACTCCAAACAAGCAGAGCTCCTCAACGGAGGAGTTGCAACATTAAACAGCGGCCTGCAACACTTTGCGGCCGAAGGAAGCATCCGAAGATGCAGCCACATCAACCTTATAGAACTTAGAAAGGGTATGAACGGACGACCAGGTTGCCGCCTTGCACACTTGTGCAACCGACGCTTGATGTCGGAAAGCCCAGGAAGCACCAATTGCCCTAGTGGAATGTGCCGTAATCGGAAAGGGAGGCGCCCACCCCTTAATGGAATAGGCCTGTATAACGGTCTGTTTGATCCACCTAGAAATGGTGGCAGACAAAACTGCTTGACCCTGTTTTGGACCCGAGACGGACACAAACAGTGAGTCAGACTTCCGAATGGAAGCAGTAGCACACAGGTACACCCGTAAGGCTCGTACCACATACAAATTGTGAAGCGCAACCTCTCTAGGATGCGATGGATGAGGGCACAAGAACGGAAGGACAATGTCCTCATTAAGGTGAAAAGCCGAAACCACCTTTGGAAGGAAAGATGGTTGCGGACACAATACTGCCTTATCCTTATGGAGGACCAGGTAAGGCGACTTGCATGACAGAGCCGCCAACTCAGACACCCATCTAACAGAAGTGATGGCCACAAAGAAAGCCACCTTCTGAGATAAGGTTAAAAGGAATATCTCTGATATGTTCAAAGGGAGGTTCCTGAAGAACCGAGAGCAACAAGTTCAGATCCCAAGGAGGGAGTGGGGGCTTGGCAGGGGGAATCACATGGCGAACTCCCTGTACAAAAGTGCTAACTAAAGCAGTGTTTCTCAACTCCAGTCCTCGAGGCGCCCCAGCAGGTCATGTTTTCAGGCTTTCCATAATTTTGCACAGGTGATTTAATCAGTTTCACTGCCTTAATAATTACCACAGCCGTTTCATCTGAGGGAAATCCTGAAAACATGACCTGTTGGGGCGCCTTGAGGACTGGAGTTGAGAAACACTGAACTAAAGAATGACCTGCTAGGGGTCATTAAAAGAAAAACGGCCAAGGCCAAAATCTGACCCTTAATAGTGCTCAAAGCCAGCCTTTGGGCTACACCACGCTGCAAGAACCGCAGGATTCTGGGGACAGAGTACGTCTGTGGACGCCAGTCTAGCTCCTCGCACATAGCGATGTAAGCTCTCCTGGTACAGTGATAGATCTTTCTAGAAGAAGACTTCCGTGCCCTAAGTATGGTTGAAATCACCGAATCCGACAGGCCTCAGTCCTTCAGCACCTGGCTCTCAATAGCCATGCCGTTAAAACCAGAGACTGTAAAGCAGGATGAAAGATAGGACCTTGAACAGAAGGTCCTCCCTCATGGGTAGTCGCCAAGGGACGTCCGCGATGAGACGTACCAGATCAGCGTACCAATGACGCTGAGGCCAATCCGGGGCAATGAGGATCACTGGAATGCCCTCGGCCGCTACCCTGCGCAACAGACGAGGAATCAACTGCAGAGGAGGGTAAGCGAATATCAAGCGATACTGACCCCACGGAGCCACCAACGCGTCCGAGGCATCCGCCCAGGGGTCCCTGGACCTGGCCACAAACCTCGACACCTTGCAATTGAGGCGAGATGCCATCAGGTCCACATCCGGCGTGCCCCACCGCCGACAAAGGAGTTGAAACACCTCCGGATGCAAGGACCACTCCCCCTGGTCCAGGGACTGGCGACTCAGATAGTCCGCCTGCCAATTTTCAACGCCCGGAATGTAGACGGCCGACAGCGCCGGCACGCTTCTTTCCGCCCACCTTAGGATGTGGGCAACCTCGGATGCCGCAGCCGAGCTCCGAGTGCCCCCCTGATGGTTGACATACGCCACGGCCCTGTAGTCTCTTCGACCACGCGGAGAGAGAAAGCCTGATCGCTTGCAATTCCAGAACGTTGATTGGGAGACGAGATTCGTCCGGAGTCCAGGAGGCCTTGCGCTGACAGGACTCCCCAAACTCCTCCCCAGCCCGTCAGGCTGGCGTCCGTCGTGACCACCGTCCACTGAATGGGGAGAAACTACTTTCCGGCCCGAAGAGCCGGGGATCTCAGCCACCACGTCAGGGATGCCTTGACCGAGTGACTCACTCGGATCTGAAGATCCAATGACAATGGGGACTTGTCCCAAACAGACAGAATTCCCTTCTGCAATGCCCGAGTGTGTGATTGGGCATACGGGACCGCCTCGAAGGAGGCCACCATTAGTCCCAGGACCCTCATGCAGAAACTGATAGACGACCATTTTCGGGCCGTCAGGACCCGAACCGCCAACTGAAGTGTCACTAACTTCTCTGCGGGTAGAAACACCTTCGCTGCAGAAGTGTCCAGGATCAGGCCCAGATACTCCAAACGTTGAGTCGGGACCAGAACCGACTTCTGCATTTTCAGAAGCCACCCGAATTCCTGGAGGGTCTGACTGACTATTGTCACATTTTCCTCCAATTCTGAGCCAGTGTCTGCTCTTAGAAGGAGGTCGTCCAGATAGCCCACGACAACAATTCCTCGCTATCTCAGCAAAGCTAGAACTGGGGCAAGCACTTTGGTGAAAACCTGTGGTGCCGATGCTAGGCCGAAGGGAAGAGCCATGAACTGATAGTGAACTTCGCCTATGGCAAAGCGCAGAAACCTCTGGTGACCTGCGCAGATTGGGACGTGCAAGTAAGCGTCCTTGATATCCAAGGACGACAGGAAATCCCCTTGGTGGAGGGTCGCAATGACCGTGCGAATGGATTCCATCCGAAATTTTTGTACCTTCACGTAGGCATTCAATGCCTTGAGGTCCAGGATTGGCGGTACCCCGTCCTTCTTCGGGACAACAAACAGGTTTGAGTAAAACCCCTGAAACCTCTCCTGTGACGGAACTGGCACAATCACTCCACACCCGAGGAAATCCTGTATGGCCCCCAAGAGGGCCACCCGGCGGGCAGGAAGGAGAGGGAGGTTTGAGGGGAAGAACCTGTTTGAGGGCCGTGAGCGGAACTCTATCCTGTATCCGGAGGTGACCACCTCGCACACCCACCGGTCGGAGATCCGGGAGGTCCACCGAACCGTGAACATGCAAAGACGTCCCCCCACCCCAGAGTCAGGCAGGGGCAAGACTTCATGCGGTGGCGGGCTTGGGAGCTTGCTTGGTGGGCTTATGCACCAAGCGACGCCTGTGTCCCCCCGCCGCACTTTTTTCAGTCTGGGCGGGCTTACCCGTGGATTCTGACTGACGAAAAAACTTCTTCTTCGCCGGGAAAGGAAGGGCCCGACCTGCGGAGGGGCTCCTTTCCCTTAACAAACCGAGGGAGGAAGGTGCTCTTACCCCCTGTGACATCCTTAATAATGTCATCCAGAGCAGCCCCAAACAGTCTACAGCCCTTAAAGGGCAAGTCAGCCAGGAGCTTTTTGGAAGCTAGGTTGGCCGACCAGCATTTTAGCCAGATAAGGCGACGCAGCACCACAGCAGAGATAGAGGCCCCAGATATTAAGGGGGCCGCATCCAAAGTGGCATTGCACACATAGACCAGGCCCTGCACAAGTTGATGAGCCAGGGCAATGGTCTCAGGAGGGAGATTATGCTCCTGTACCGTCTGGTGCAAAATCTTTGCCCATCCCGTGAGTGAGACACAAGTGTCTCCGCCACAATAGGGCGTAAGGCAGACCCCAATAAGGCAAACCGTTCTACTCACCACCTCAGACCTCCTGTCAGTGGGATCCTTAAATGCAGGAGTCCCTTCCATTGGGAGCGTGGTAGCCTTATTCAAACGGGCGACCGGGGGTCGACCACTGGGGGGTGAGCCCACTTCTTAACCAGGTCCTCCTCAAAAAGGGGTACCTTATGGCTAAGCGACGCGGGACCATCAAAGTCTTCTGCGGCATTATCCCAGATTTGGTCAATGAATGTATTAAAAAAAAAGGCACATATGGAAAGACCTTTTTTGAAGAGACGGTTTTAAAAGAACCAAAAAAGGAGACAGTTTCCACCTGGGGTTACTCAGTCTCAACATTCAGCTTGAGAGTGTCCCTCACAGCATCAATGAGTTCACTTACAAGCACCCTGTCAGTTACTGGTTCAGGACTGGAGTCTTCCTCACAAGGAATGTCCTGTCCAAACGCATCAAAATCCTCAGAGCTAGGGTCCTGAGTGGCAGTAGCTAGGCCCATATCTGAGACAGAGCACTCCCCACCAGGAGAATGTTTGGGGAGGGGGCGCTTTACAGCTCCCTTACGCTCACACACCGCTTCCATTCTGACAAGGAATGATTCCAGGACTGCCGACAACTGGTCCATAGGGACCGCAGGTGCAGGAGCACTGCCAGTTGCCTCAGGCAAGTGTGGAGAAGCAGGTGTACCAGACTCCATACCGCCACCCTTTGAGACCTTATACACTACAACAGTGAATATACAGTCCACCCACTGGCTAGGCTGAGGAGTGGATACCCGGAGGACTCACCAACCCTTAAGGACCGATCAGTTCCGCTGTATGAAACCGCGCTGTGAGCCTGAGAGTGAAGAATCCTATGAGGAGATTGTGAGAAGATTCGCAGCGCCAACGCTAGAGGCTGAAACCGAAAGTAAATGCGCCGCGGCTACAAGAAAATGGCCGCCGGCCGCAGCTATAACTGCGCCATTGAACCACGGCAAGATGGCCGCCGAGCGCGAAATTCAAAAGGCAAAAACAGCGCTAATGCGTGCGCTAATGGCGCACGCAATATTCCCCACCTCACACACCAGGAACAAACTGCCTCTCTCCCCAGAGCCCACTACAGACATGAGCGCCCCCAGCCAGGCCAGACAGACATATCCACAGAGCAGTACTGCGTAGCTGTCGGCCCGGTCCACCGCGAAAGATACAGTCAGTCAGGTACTGTTCAATCTTGAGAGGACCGCGGGAGCTAAAAGTACCCAGCCACCCCTGGAGTCATGGGGCATGTCGTGAACTGAGTCTCACGTACACAAGACGAGGATCAGCACGCTCGATGGTCGGACAGGGAAGACTACGAGGATACCAGTGTACCCAACCTGTTGCCCAGCCGACAGGTGATTGAAGGTCTCAAAAATAAAATAATAAAATTCCCAAAGGAATACATTTTAAAAGCAAAATCTTCCAGGAGACTGGCTCCTGAGAGAGCCACGTCTTCTCCTTCTGCTAGGCAGAAAAAAAACTGAGGCTGCTGGCTGCAGGTGGGAGGGTAATGGTCCAGAGGGACCGCCCCCCTGGGCGGGGCTGTTGAGCTCTGGTTTGTTCTAGAATGTATGTTTCTAACATCTAACATTCTGCCTAGATCTTCTCCTGCGAGCAGGGACATATACCCACACGTTTACAGTATCCAGCTGTGTCAGTCCATGGACGATAAGAGAAAATAGGTTGTGCTAATCTACATTATTGTTTTAGATTAGAGAGCAAATTAGGACACACAACTATGCTTGCAGGTCACCGTTGACTAGAATGGCACAGATCTCATTGTGCATTTTTCATTGAGTCTTATGCAGTTAACTGAATCAAAAAAAGTTAAAATGTAAACCAGAACCAATGGTATGCTTCTGAAGATGGGCAGTACAGACATCAGAAGGGTCTGGTATAAATTTGCAGTGTACACTAAGGTGGTGACTACAACATATAGCAAAAAAAAAAAAAAAAAATGTTAAAGATAGTCTCCCTTTTAATACAAGTTATTATTTATAGTATAGAGCACCAAACGGTCCTTTCCAAGTACCAGTGAACTGGTAGCTATAGTAGCATTTTTAAAAGCTGCAGTTTGCACAATGATGCCATCAAAATCTGAAAATCAATTGTACAAGCGGCATACTCCCACAGCTGGACATAATGGTTTCATGGAACCAATTCTCAGCAGATGAAAATATCCCCAGGCATGGATAACAATTAGAATCTTAGGAGTGTGATACAACCTAAGAAAAATTATAAATGCAGAATCCAAGATGGTTTTAAATGATTTTTTTTAAAGGAACCACAATTCCTTTAAAAACTTTTTTATGCATGGGCACCTAATCCTGTGGTATGTAAATTACAGCGTATTTCCCCCCACACAGAAAGCCCAGGCGCTATGTACAACGGTTCACAGACATGAAAGACTGTGCGTAGCTGTACTTGGGTATATGCCAGTGTTCTATCGAGAAGTGCCCGCTATCGAGAATTGCCCGGCTCAAACTGCGCATGCACATCGCAACACTGAATTTACGATTTACGATCAGCTGTTGTGTCGGTGAGACGGCGCCTGCGCACAATAACGGCCACTTCTCGATACAACACTGTGCGCTGCCAAGGCATGTTCAGGTCGGTGAGGGGCGGATTTTTACATGAGGGGCCGGATTATTAAATGATGGGCAGTGCTGCTAAAAACGGGGGTGGATTTTTTAAAAATGCCTAGTGCTTCAAAACACATTTTTCTGATACAAAAACCCACCCTTCAGTTTACTAAACATGCCTTGCAAGCGTCAAGGAAGAATAGCAGAAAAATATGTGTTTTGCAGCACTGCCCATCATTTCATAATCCGCCCCCATCATGTACTAATCCACCCCTCACCCACATGAACACGCCTCGGCAGCACGGGGCACAATCCGACAGAAAAAAATCTTCTGTCTGCTATTGTGCGCAGGCGCCGTCTCAACAGTTGATTGTAAGCTCAGCTGTTGTGATGCGCATGCGCACTTTGTCCCGGCACTATTTGATGGGGGGGGCACTTCGACAGAACACCGGTGGTCGCGTAAACTTTTCTATTTTTTACATGCATCTATACGTTTTGTTCGTGTGCAAGTTCGTGTGTATTTATACAAGGGTTTGCCTATTTTGGTTAAACAGCTTTGAGAGTTATTTACCGACAGACAGACAGATTTACAACCTATACGTACCTTGTATGAGGGGCCCAACTGATAAATTGCAAAAATTTGAGCAGCATTGAGTGCTTCACTAAAAAGGTATACAGCAGCCATCTGCCCACAAAACACTCTGTTAGCGTCAGCTGTTTCAGAAGACCCAAGGAAACACTTGTCAAACGTCTGCAAAAAAAGAAAAAAAAAAAAAAAGCATATATAAGAAATGAGGACAAATTCAAATGTACATGGCGACTTTTATTTTTTATCTAAAATTCAAAACTAGGCAAATAAGCATAGCTAAAAACCAAATAGTTTTTCTCTTTTTCAGATTTTGCTAAATTTGAATTAATGTCAACTTCCAAATACAGTAGTCTATTTTTGCATCATATGCATGTGGGAGGTTTGGCCTGTAAGCAAATTCCAGCATCTTCGGGTGTGCAGGAAGGTCAGATGAAGCGTCCTTTTTAGTAAAGCTCCCCCAATATATAGT
Source organism: Rana muscosa (assembly GCA_029206835.1). Classification (NCBI taxonomy): domain Eukaryota; kingdom Metazoa; phylum Chordata; class Amphibia; order Anura; family Ranidae; genus Rana; species Rana muscosa. The sequence continues at coordinate 310,211,689 of CM055116.1, read as the reverse complement.
TGAAATTCTGAATATATTAGATACGTGGCTTTCAAGACAAAACAAAAAAGTTAATATTTTCCACCACCAGTTCAAAATTCTGTGCCTGGGCAGTATTTTTTTTTTTTTTTTTATAGCAATCTGCATGAAAGCAGCAGAGTCTCTGTAGCTCCTGACATGCTCCCATGCAGAGTTTGGCCTGCAACTCTAAACAGCATGAGCAGTAAGTATGCGACTCATTAGAACTAATCATGACTGAGCTTATAAAGGTTTAATGTTACTGGTTACACCAATATATTTACGTTACATTACCACAGAAAATTACCCAAAGTTGCCATGTTATTATTTGCAATATCTTCCAATCAAATGTGATTTTTGTACTCACCGTAACATCCCTATACTGAAGTCCATTGAGGACACAGAAGCTTTAAAAGTGTCACAAAACCCACATCCTAAAAAACGATCAATAAATGCTGTATTACAAGCTGTTTATACTCACTCAGTCACTACTCGAAATTCATTTTCTGATCAACCCTAGAGATTAAATTTTTACTGTATTCTAAAGACTTTTTTTTTCCTTCTTTACATGTGACCAGCAGTAGAGGACTAGAAGCTCCTCCTGCTTATGTTTCCCTGCAGACAGGCTGGGAAAGATCTGGGTCATGTGACAGCTGTATATCGATTAGGGAAAAGGTTTAGATTTTTTTTTTTTATTAAAATAATTACAGCCCCATCATCCACATACAGAAATAGAAGGGACAATGTAAATTAAACAAACAGTTTGTGTTTAGCATCACTTTACCTTTCTGATTATATTGCTGCCCACAGGAGGATTAGACACTGGCAAACAGCATCAAGTTAATCTGTTAGCATGGAGGAAGCAGTAGGGAGGGAGAGGAGGAGGCAGTAAAGAGGGAGGGGGAGGAGGGAGAAGCAGGGGAATGCCTTCTCATCTTAGTCTATGGGGCTGCAAGTTAGTTGATGCAAAACATTTAGGGAGACAACTCTAGTCCCTTCATGCAAGAGTTGCTTCATAGGATAGTGCGAAAGAAGGGAGCCACCCTGAGACAGGAATCGAGGGGCAGTGGTCAATGCACCAGCTTACAGTACAGCGAGTTCTGGATGCAGTACTTCCAAGGTCAGGCTGAGGATGACAGCACTAAAATGCTGCAAATCAAAGAGACAATTTCTAGCTGCGATATAGTCTCGATTACAAAAATATAAAAAAAAAAAGTACAAGCAAAAAGAAGACCATCTTCCCGAGACACTAGCAAAAAAAACTGAGGTATGCCGATAGTAAGGATTATCCTGAACTCGCCTATAGTTTTTTGGTTTTCCAGTGTCCAGGTCTCCTGTAGGCAGCAGTATAACCAAAAAAAGGTTTAAGACTTCTGTGTGCCTCAATAGACATAAAAATGTTTGAGTGCAGACGTCAGATTTGATGTAACAAAGATATATCAGGGGAGTAACAAAACACAGATGACAAAAAAAAATCTAAATCCATTGAAAGCTGGCAATGCAATAAAATAAAAGTTTTTGCTAAAGACAATATACTCACATCACTTGTGTTGACAAACCAAGTTATCTCGCCATATGAAGCTAGTTCTCCATTCACATAACAGCGCAATTCACTGTTTTTCCATCGATTATAGATGTGGACAATTGAAACCATGTACCACTAAAAAAAAAAAAAAAAAAAAGAGAAAGTCAAACATTACAGCCAATTCGTAATAAATGACTCTAAAGATTCCCAACCTATGTGCCATTACATATAATGAAAGAAAAAAAGAAAGTACTTTGATACAAGTTGATACAAGGTACTGAGAGGGCAAAAACATTTGAAGAGCCGACTGGCTCAGGTTAGGCTGCTCACAACAGACAAGGCTACCCCCCAGTGGGTACCCCTACAACAAAAACACAATATAATGTAATATGATTGTAACTGATAAAATCGTGAGCCCAACAATGTGTACACATGTATAGGGTTTGTTATCCATGATGTTTTAGGATTGTTGGGCTCATGATTTTTATCAGTCACAATTAAATATGTTTTGTTCTAGGCCTGAAGGGCCACGAAAGCATTGGCTGTCTTTTAGCACACCAAGAATAAAAGCAATTGGACTCTTATCTTTTTGGTCTGGCACTCCTTCCATGTAAGCACATTTTTTTGGGGTACATAATAAGTCACTTTAGTGCAAGCAGGGGGATGCCTGCTGTAGCCCCACTCACAAGCTTATTAATGCCAGAAATCAAGGCTCATTTTCTATACACTAATTTAGAGTGAAAAAAATGTTAATAGGCTCCAACGGCCATTTTGGGGTCTGCATGATCTATAAAAAAAGACCATGTTGATGGATGAATTCCTTATCCATCACTCTTAAATGAGAAGTTTACCTTCTATAACATATTGCATATAAAACCCGTATTCAGGGTATAATATATAACATGTTACTGCTGCCCCAGCGCCCCAACAGTCCTCGCTGTGACAGCGGGCTAGGGATCTTCTCCCTGCGCCCGTTTTAAAAATTTCTGAGTTCTGTGAATGGGAAACTACACATAACGTCAAGCCTTTGCGGCTGTCGACTTGTAGTTCTTTATGAATTACCAGGGTGCTGTTGAGCACTCTAGGTAGTTCATTGATGCTTCCTGTCAGTGTGCAATTGCCTGCTCATACAGAGTACAAGCAGAAAGCTTACAACAATAGTCTGCAAAAGCCCTGTAATTGCACCTACGATATGCTGATCGCGGGTGCAATGCTTTACAGCAGGGGTCTCAAACTGGCGGCCCTCCAGCTGTTGCAAAACTACAAGTCCCATCATGCCTCCGACTGTGGGAGTCATGCTTGTAACTGTCAGCCTTACAATGCCTCATGGGACTTGTAGTTTTGCAACAGCTGGAGGTCCGCCAGCTTGAAACCCCTGCTTTACAGGCTCCCAATAAAATATAAATAATAAATGTAAAGGTAAACCTCTCCTTTAAGCTTGCCATATAGGATTCAGTTTTTTTTTTGTTCAGCCAGCGGCTGAATGGAAAAAAATTTAACTGATTCCCTCATTCACACATTCAATCCTCGCCACTGTGTTATTGTATTCTGACAGCGGAGGAGTCAGCTGAACTCCTCCGCTATCAGAATACACTGATCAGTGCTGAAGCCTATTGGCTACAGCGCCGATTGAACTAAAATTTTACAACAAGCCTGTTCATGAGAAGTTTATTGAAAGATCGACTTCTCATGAACAAAAATGACCATAGAAGGATCAAAATTCAGCCAGTTGGATTTATGTATGGCCAGCTCTAGTGAGGACTGTATCTTTCTATAACTACTCTAAAGCCAGACAAACTCCTTAAAATCTGAAGTATAGTGCGAGGGTGTACCCAAACAATGTATTCATTTTCTAGCTAATCAGGTCGGCCCTCAAACTAAACATTGTTTGTAATTGAAAGGAGATTGAACGATTAAATTGTAAACCTAATAAAAGTAAAGATAAGTTGGAAGGGGCAAAAACAGACCATCAAGAAACTCCTTACACACCTTCTGTGGCTTGAAGTCATATTTCACACAATGCTGGAAGCCTTTTCCTTTTGACTTAATGGATGTGACGATAAGGCAGCCACCAACAAAATGGGCAGAATAGCCAAGTCCTTTGTTTGTTCTGAAACTACAAAGAGGGTGTTAACGTAAATATGCTGCAAATAATCTCAAGGCCTCAAAGTTCTAAGAAAAAATAAAATAAAATATGAAGCATGGCAACACTGTACAGGCAGTCCCCGACTTACGAACGGCCTCAATGTCGGCTGCTTATACTCCACGCTGGTCCTGGATACCTCCAAGCAGCTATCTTACCACATTCCACACTGCAGGCCACATGTACTGCATGGCCAGAAGAGCCCCAGAAGCGCCCGGAACATCTCACATCCCTGCACAGGCGGAAGCTACACTTACAAGCAGTGTTCCGACTTACGAACAACTTCCACTTACGAACAGACCTACAGTCCTTATTGTGTTTGTAACTGAGGGACTGCCTGTAAATCACAAAGGTTACAACCAATCCAAACACATAGTCTAAAGCTCATTAGACTTGGGAAGTCTAGGCTGTTCCTCAGTAGGAAAATCAATGATCGGTGCTTTGGTATGTCCTGATGCAAGATTTTGCTGAAGCTCTTAAAGAGGAAGTAAACCTATTTATTTTTTTAAAAACCTTGCAAAAGAAAGGCATAATGAGCTAGTATGCATAGCATACTAGCTCATTATGAATGACTTACCTGAGATCGAAGCCCCTGAACTGCTCCTCGTTCCCCTCCGCCGCCATCTTGCCTCGATATCCCGTCACTGCCGTCAGTGTATCGCAGCTCCGGCGCGGTGATTGATTACGTCACACGCATGCGCGCTTGGGCCGGCAAGATCCCATTAAAAAAACTGCCAATGATGCCAGCCCGCTAGTGCGCATGCGTGCGACGTCATCGGCGCTGTGTTAACAGCAAATATCTCCTTAACAGTGTAGGTTAAGGAGATATTTCTTGAACCTACAGGTAAGCCTTAATCTAGGCTTACCTGTAGGTGCAAGTTTTCTAAGTGGGTTTACAACCACTTTAAGCCATGGATGCCAAGCCAGATCTTCAGTCACAGGACATGCCCAAAGCAGCAGAGATTCACTGAGAATTTTCCACACAGTAGATCTTAGAGCTGCACGATTCTGGATAATATGAGATTTTTCCCCAATATAATATATAAATAACACACACACACGAGCTGGGTGATTTTTTTATTTAAAAAAAAAAAAACTTGATTTACGATTCGATCCCCCCCCCCCCCATTTAAAACAAAATAACTGTAAATATATTTTAAAAATATATATTTATTGTATTTAATTAAAGTGCATCAACAAACAAAATTGCAAAGGCAGGGGCAGAGAAAACCTTTTCCTCCTTTGCATACCCCGAAGAGGCTACCGAGGCTGGAGGGGCACTGGAGGGTGTGTTGAAATGTCTGCACCCAGAAAACGATGAACACTGTGCCGGGCCTGCGGAGCTGCGGGCAGGCGTTTAGGCGAGGCCGCGGCTTCGGCCAAGTCCGCTGCATCCGGCCTCGCGGCCTTTTCCCGGGATCGCGGCTGACTGACTTCTCCCCTGCACACCCCAGAGACGCTATCAAGACAGGAGGGTCGTTTGTGAGGGTCTGCTTCCGGTAAAAGGAGGATTCTTAGCGCCGGTCCTGGGGAGCTCAGACACAAACACGTCTGCTCCCAGTGCCATTCCGGACACGCCCCTTGCTACGGAAATCCTGAAGGAAGATTTGGCGAATGCAAAAGTATTGTTTGTACGCTATATTGAAGTGGGGGAGAATTTTTTTTAAAAAAATCAATTTTTTTTAAATATGAATCGATTTGACCTACCAACTCGATTTTTAAATCAAAGAAATTTTTTTCCCAGCCCCAACACATACACATATTTTTTTTAGGTTTGGGAGTTCGAAGTGATTTTCTAGCAAAAAATAAATAAAAAATAATTGTTAACTTGTAAGCAACAAGAGTAAGATAAAGGCTTAAAAGGGTTGTAAAGGTTTGTTTTTTATTTTCTAAATAGGTTCCTTTAAGCTAGTGCATTGTTGGTTCACTTACCTTTTCCTTTGATTTACCTTCTAAATGTTTTTTTTCTTTGTCTGAATTTCTCACTTCCTGTTTCTCCTCACTAAACTTCACACCATCATCCGAGTGGTGTGGAGTCAGCCAGAACAGCTTACTGAACAGCTTACTGAGGAGGAACAGGAAGTGAGAAATTCAGACAAAGAAAACAAAGAAAAAAAATATTTAGAAGGGAAATTAAAGGAAAAGTTAAGTGAACCAACAATGCACTAGTTTAAAGGAACCTATTTAGAAAATAAAAAATGAACCTTTACAACCCCTTTAGGCTGGGTTCACACTGGTACGACACGACAGTCATACAACTTTCATCCTACTTTGCTCTGCGACATGAGTCCTACATTGATCCTACATTGGTCCGACATCCATCCGACTTTCATGAACAGGATACTACTTTGATCCGACATTGTGCTAGTCTGACTTGTCCTTTGACCAATCAAAACAATCCCAGGGTGAGATAAATTCCTTTTACTGCTGCTGTAATCACCATGTCGGATGTCAAATGTCGGATGGTTAGGACAAGGATCCTACTTTGATCCGACTTCAATGATAGTCAATGGGCTGAAGTAGGATCAAAGTCGGACCAAAGTAGTACAGGGAGCATTTTCAAAGTCGGACCGACTTGTGTCGGACCAGTTAAGACGGCTCTCATAGGGAAACATTGATTTTCACACGTCATGCGACATGAGCTCCCAATGTCAGAGCGTTTGTCGGACCAGTGTGAACCCAGCCTCAATCTCGAGTTCACACTAGCGTTGCTTCAAATTCACCCGACTTTGAAGCCGCGCCGCAAAGCACGACTTCATCTCGGCTTGCAAAGGACTTCTTTAACAGGAGTCAATGCAACTTGAGTTGCTCCGATTAGAACGGTTCCATTGCACTGAATGGGGTGCGACTTGTCAGGGGACCAAGTCTCCTGACAGGTTGCCCCAGTGTGAACCGAGCCTTAGTTTTAAGTGGTTAAACTGACCTCATTTACAGACCAAAGTTCATCCCTTTGATCTAAAAGAACCAAATGATACAATTTTTTTTTTTTTTTATCTCTCAGCGTTAAGCAATGTTGTGATAAACTGTCAGCTTTTTTTTTTTTTTTGACAGCTCTGAGCAGAGAACTGCTCTGCACTTGTTACATTAATCGTGGAAAAGCTGGATTAAGCTTGTGAGGGGGGTTAAATCAAGATCGCAATTTTTTAACGCTCGTGCAGCTCTAGTAGTAGATTGCCAAGCATAAATGATCTCACCTTATACCCAAACATTTTGCCAAGCATGACTGATCCTATGAAAAACACTTTGAAACTGGGGAAGGTTACCTCTCCCCTTATTCTCATGAATAAGGGGAATAAAAGGGGAGAGGTAACCTTCCCCAGCCATTGGGCTCAGGAGGGATCTCTTTGGTAGGGGCATCACCATGGTGGGGAACAGGCCCGGACTGGCCATAGGGCATACCGGGCATATGCCCGGTGGGCCGCATGTCACGTCTCCCCCCCCAGTGCACTCAGCTGCGTGTCGAAGCCTCACTTGAGTGACACCCATCGGCACATCAGGGGGCCGGGACCCGCAATGATCCCCTTCTCTCTGGCACGGTGGCCGCGCGTCTGATGATCTGATCAGTCTCGGCTGTCTCACACAGCCGAGCAAAGTGAAGCCGCCTCCCCCACCTCTTTAATGTCTACACAGGGGGAGGGGACCCGACATGCAGTCCCGCGCTGATCTGAGGTACATTATGGGTCTGAAGGGGGGGTCTGTATTGTAGGGGGGTGTCTGTATTGTAGAGGGGGGGTCTGCACAGTAGGGAGGGGGTCTGCACAGTAGGGAGGTCTGTGTAACAAACCGTGGGGGGCTGTGTAATGTAAAGGGGTCCAGAGGTGTGGTGCTATGCATCGTAAAGGGGTCCAGAGGTGCAGGGTGCTGTGTAATGTAAAGGGGTCCAGAGGTACAAGGTGCTGGAACCCCACATCCCATCATTAACGTCTGTCGTGAAAAGCCACCGCCTTGCCTGCCCCCCCCCCCCCCGAGTTGCTCAGTCTAAAATGCCCGGGCCTATTTTTTGTCCCAGTCCGGGCCTGGTGGGGAATGTTTGATTTAAAATCTCAGTACTTTATGCTGACAAGTTTCCTATACAGGAATATCTGCTTTTTATAATATACAATATATATTACTCTGGAGCCTGTTAAGACAGTGATTTGAGTGTTTGGACCACAAAATGTAGCGGATTGTAATAGAAGACTAAAGACCACTAGCGGTAATTAAATGTATTCCACATGCACATTTTAATATAGAGAACCCCTCAATTTTGTCATCACTACTGTTGCCATCTAATTGCTCTCCTCCCAGGGGGTGGTTTCGTGGGATGGAGGTCTTCAATCCTTGGTCTACCGCACAGTCCTACCAACATATTATTGTATAGTTTACGGGTGGGGTTTACCAAGGTAAATGTGAAGGGGAAAAAATGTATAAGGCGATTTTGTTGTATGGCACTAAAACAAACTTGATGAGATTCGTCTTGTATATGCATTTTAAACTAAACTAATTGAATTAAAAATTTGAATAAAATGAATAGAATTTTAGAATGTGATTATATATGTGAACTAACACCTTAAAAGTTCCAGAATTAGCGGATTTGAAGAGATTATAAAAGACAACAGCAACTTTGTTCTTTTTTCAAACTGTGTGCATATTCAAAAGTATGCCCATGTAAAACTTACCAATACAAATAGGGCTTTGCCGTGTCAACATTTATATTGTTTATTGGATCCATTCTTAGCCATGTGTGAAAAGTGAAGCCATTCTGGTATGGCCATTTAGCAATTGGAGGTAAGGCAATGGCCTAAACATAAAAATGCAGATTTAGATTGGATTACATTCTATTTTACAATTAAAACTGCAAGAAATAAAAAATACACTTTCAACAATTATCTCCTAAACAATCTCTCCCTGACCACCATAGCTGCGATCTCTGTAGAGCAATTTATCCTCAAAAGAGAACAGTAGAAACACAAACGTTGTTTAAGTCAGTCTCAGTAGTTCAGCTCCCCTCGCCTAGAAGAGACAAGGCAGCCCTTCAAACCTTTAACATGTAAATGAGTATACAAAAGGAGGAAATTTTTTTTTTTCCTCTTCCCCCCCCTCAAGAAGGGAGGTAAATCTGAATCAAGGATAAACAAGTATAAGAAGGCACAAAGGAAACACAATAAATACCACATTTATATAGCACTAGGAATATACATATATTAATATATCCTTTATAGTCACAAATAGGGGTGCAACGGATCGGTGGTGATCCGAACGGGTCACCCTGTTCGGATCACCACGCGATCCGCTCTGGAGCCTCGGCCGTAGGAAAGTCCGTGGCTTCGGCCTAGCTCCGGAGCGGCGGCGGCCATCTTGGTACACCCCGCGGTGGCCGCTGTAATGACGTTTCGCCGCCATCTTGCTCCACCCCACACTCCTGCACAGTAATGAGAGAAGGGGCCAAGCGGACATCTTGTTACACCCAACGATTCAACACAAAACGGAGCTTATCAGCTTTAATACATTATTTGGAAATTCATCGGACAGTTTACATTTTAAAAGCAGCAGCAAACCTTACATGATTGCTAATGTGACGGAACACCTCTGATTTTCACATTTAACATTTAGTTAAATGTGAAAATCAGAGGTGTTCTGTCACATTAGCAACCATGTAAGGTCAGCAGGTTAGCTGCTGCTTTTAAAATTTAACATGTAAAGAGTCCGTTGGATTTACAAATACTGTATTTAAGCATACAAGCTCCGTTTTGTGTTGAAAATAACTGTGAAATTGAAAATTCCGGTGGGTGCAACATTTTTTTTTTTTTTTTTTTTTTGTCGATCCGAAAATGATCCGATCCGTGGCTCTGATCCGAGGATCGATCTGATCCGTGAGTTTTTTGATCCGTTGCACCCCTGGTCACAAACACTTTTTCTCGCCCTCCACACCCCCCCCTATTTTTTTTTTTTGGGTGGGGGGGGGGAAACCACCATCTAGTAAAAGGAAGGTATTATGGAGCTACCTTTTAGTGTCAGGGCATGTTAGATAATGTTATATGTAAAGAAAAATGTAATAAAGGAGAGATTAAACAAAAATAAAAATGTGTATACAAAGAAGGGCTCTAGGAAGATGGAACGTGACGGGCTGAGCTGTTAAGAAAAGGATGTGAATGACTTCAGTGCTCTGCTGTGAACTTTGAGAAATAATTGCCCCACAGTGCCCGCAGGTAGAGAGGTACCTCCTTTACTTCTAGGTAGTTCCTTTACTACTGGTAAGTACGCATGGGGAAATTAGGAATTAATGGCAAACAAGTAAATTTCCGTGCGTTCCTGCAATGCACGGTGTGAACAAAGCCTAAAATTAAAGTACTACATAGAGTAGAATGCAACAAGTTTGTTACTTTAAGAAACACACCTGTAACAAAAAAAAAATACAGCACAATGATGTAGTACTTACTGCAGCACTCTTTCCAGGGAAGTTGAAAAAGGCATCAGGACCATATTTCTGAGGCATGTGCTTTAACACCGACAAGAGCTTTACTGCATGTGGAGGCTATGGTAGATAAAAACAAAAAAGCAAATCAACAAAGGGAGATTTTGGTTCAGAAGAATGATGCTTGCACTTCCAGTGTAAAGCTAACCTATGAAAAATACCAGCTGTAGGTTTCCTTTAAAGTGTAGCTACCAACAAAGTCAACAGCATAGACCTACAGACAGCAGTATGAATGCTAGACGCAGGGCTTGACAAATTTACTTGGAATCTAGGAGTCAGCTAAAAAAGTTAGGAGCCAGGAACGCGCCCTGTCCCGCCGAGCTTGCGCGCAGAAGCGAACGCATACGTGAGTAGCGCCCGCATATGAAAGCGGTGTTTAAACCACACGTGAGGTATCGCCGCGATTGGTAGATCGAGAGCAATAATTCTAGCCCTAGACCTCCTCTAACTCAAAACATGCAACCTGTAGAATTTTTTAAACGTCGCCTATGGAGATTTTAAAGGGTAAAAGTTAGTCGCCATTCCACGAGCGGATGCAATTTTGAAGCGTGACATGTTGGGTATCAATTTACTCGGTGTATCATTATCTTTCACAATATAAAAAAAAAAACTGGGCTAACTTTACTGTTGTCTTATTTTTAATTAAAAAAAGTGTATTTTTTCCCAAAAAAGTGCGCTTGTAAGACCGCTGCGCAAATACGATGTGACAGAAAGTATTGCAACAACCGCCATTTTATTCTCTAGGGTGTTAGAATAAAAAATATATATAATGTTTGGGGGTTCTAATTAGAGGGAAGGAGATGGCAGGGAAAACAGACAGGGAAACTCCATTAGCATTGCTGGTTGTCATACCAACGGCCACCACAAGATGGCGCTAGACCACAGAAGGAAGCATAGGCCTGCAGAAGGCCGCAAAACCGCGGCCTCAATTACCGGCCGGCGCGGCCCGACGCGATCCCGCGGCACGGAGGGGGGGGGCACGGAGACACAGGATACCCCCAGCTGTGCTGCCCCAGGTCGCTAATTCTAGTCGCAATGGCGACCTGGCGCCCGGGGTTTGTCGAGCCCTGTGCTAGAGCAATTTTTAAGTTTTTTTCTGCACATGAACACATTGTTTGCTTTAAAGCAGAGAATGGCAAGCTAAGCAAATGGCTTGAGGATGCAAAAAACCTTTCAGTAACTTTACACATCTGCATGAATATATTTCTGACCATTCAAAATATACAGAAAAAGCATCAAATTTCCAAACAAACTTCATCTTATATTAAAATGCAGCCCATACGTTCCTGTCATTTGACATAACCTAGACCACCTAATTCTCAACCAGGGATCCATGAAACCCTTGGATTCTTCCAGAAGTTGATAGGGGTTCCCTCGAGCTGTGGTTAATTAAAATCCCATCTGATGATGCGTTCACAATTCCAGATGCATTGCAATTTGGCAGAGCCAGTAGCAGGACACCTTTTTTTTTTTTTTTTTTTTTTTAGTTGAGTGTAAGGATGGCATTCTTATGCTCCAATGTATGGAGCATTTTCCTAAATACCACTGATGGACTAATCTTAGCAAGGGTTTCCTGACACCTGAATTTTTTTTTAAGAGTTCCTCTGGGGTTAAAAGGTTGCAAGATGTGATCTTAGGCTGGATTCACACCTATGCAGTTTGAGCTTTTTGCATTTTGCAGATTTGCACTACAGTCCATTTAACATGGTTTCCCATGGAACACGTTCCGTAATGCAAATCTGCAAAAATCACTAAAAATGCATAGGTGTGAATCCAGCCTTTGACTGGGATAGTGCTGCCATCAGTTTGATGCAGGAAGCCTCCTCTTCCCCAGCCATTAGACTGCAACACTGTAATAATTCATAAGGTGAAAGGCTGCAGCAATTGCTAATCTGTAATGGAGCAGCTGTGAGAGCTGTACAAACTATATGTAGCCTCAACTAAATAAAATATACAGTGCTGTGTTCCAGCAGTGAGATGGGAACTACCCATCCTGCACCCAAAACAAAAAAATGCACTTGATGTACCTCCTGAGACGTGGCTAAAAACTCCCAGAGATGCTACCCTTGTCCTGTTTTTTTGCTAGAATGTTACCAAGATGCTATTGAGGCCCCTTTCACACTGAGGCGCTGCAATAACGCGCTAAAAACGATTAGCGTTATTACCGCCTATGCGTTTTTACCACCTTAGCGCTATTTTTAGCGGTAAAAACGCATAGGTGTTAGCGCTATTTTTAAAAATAGCGCTAACGCCTATGTGTTACCGCGGTACTCATTCATTTCAATGGGGATAGGCGTTTTTACAGCGCTATTTTATGCGCCCCAAAGATGCTCCAAAAAGGCTGTTTGCAGGATTTTTTCCAAAGCACAGCCAGCACAACGCCTCAGTGTGAAAGCCCTCAGGGCTTGCACATTGAGAATGCTGGGGCAGGATTATTTCAGGCGTTTTTACAGCGCTATTTTTAGCGCTAAAACACCTGAAAAAACACCTCAGTGTGAAAGGGGCCTAAGTGTTACTGCTTGCCCCACTATCACAGGTAAAAACTTTCTTCGATTCTGAGCTCAATGTTTCTGCGAAAAAAGAGATGGTGAACCAGAGGCGCAACTAGAAATCTTCAGGGCCCTGGTGTAAGACACCATTAAGGGTTCCCCGACCTCTGGCCTGGGCCATTCCCGCCAAGCCCAGAGCCGTTCCCACGACCCTTTACGGTCCCACAGCGGATCCCTTTTCACTTGTTGTGCAGTCCTGCAGTCTTGGGCCTTGTAATGGTGGCAGAAGGCAAGGGCCCAGTGGCAAGCACAACCTTTGTAACCCTGGTAGTTGTTCCACCAGTGGTGTCAGTGCGGACTGTGAATGGTGTCGATCAGTAGGGCAGCGGACAGGGTCAGAAGGGCAGGGTAAGTAGGTTTTAATTTTTTTTTTTTTTTTTTTACCATTTTATTTAAATTTTACAATTTTATTTATTTATCTTTTTTTTTTTTACATTTTTGATGGGAGGGAGGCATTGGAGGGCAGTATGGGGGGACAGCCGAAGGCAGTATGTGGGGACAGCATGACCGAAGGGAAACAGTATAGGACGGAGCAGCGTGACAGTCAGCAGCACACCTAGAACACCATACTCTCTCTGCTGTGACAGATTTTGTTGCTTACTAGGAGCGGCCTGGGGGCAGGGAGCATTTCTCCTACTGTTCCGGCAGCAGAAACAGCCTTGAGGCAAGAAGTGGGAGCCGGAGAGACAGGGGTCGGAGCTGGGAGATAGAGCTGGCAGTCCTAGGTACAGATGACTGCTTGCCTCTACACTCTGGATGCAGCTAGCACCAGGCTGGATAGGAGGACTGAACCTTCAGCCGCTGAAAGCCATGCAGGAGCTAGGAGAATAGAGGAGATCAGGTCTTCTATATGCCGCCCCTCCTATGACAGCTTGCTGTTGTGATGATGCAGTCAGTAAGGGCTATGAGACTATTGAAGGGCTGGGAGTGTCCAGAGACATCCTAGCAACAAAGCTGGACAGGGGGGGTGCCATCCCTGGAAGTTTTTTAGCCTGGCTTCAGGTAAATGGCCTACATCCATAGTAAAGGGCATTAATTTAAAAACTTTAGTCAAAGCTGCACAGTTTGTTTTTACCAACAGGCCCCTATAACCTGCACTGGCAGTTTTTTGGTAAAGGCGAAGTAATCTTTATGTTCTGAATGATATCTACCATTAGCATACACATGAGAGAAAAAGAGATGCAATGGTTTTTTGTCCTCTACCACAAAAACACAATCATCTTCCAATGTCATCATATAAATAACTGAAACCAGAAATTTGTATTGGAGTTTACTGTATTAGAAAACAGACTAAAAATGTTCCACATGTAACAGTTGGGGCTAATATATTATAGAAAACAGGCTTAAATATTGGTACCTCCAAAATGGATATAGTAAAAAACAGCCAGTGCTTACAGACTTTAACGGTACCAGAGAAGGGCTAAAACACAATACAAAAACAAATTGCATATAAAGAGGAATATAGATAGAGCTCATGCTCTTAATAACATCATACGATTGTTGGATAAGATAGTATATATTATACATATATATATATATTATACATATATACATATACATACACATACACACGCCACATATAGTTTCTTTGAAAAGCTGGCCAGGAGATCGACGCATTTTACAAACAGATCGCTCAGTACCTAAATTCCTTGACCACAAAGACTCGAGTGTACCCCTACGAACAAACCGTTGATTTGAGGCATATTTTGCTGCCGGCTCTTGCTCTGAATGTAAGTGACGCCTCTGTTCCACCTTGGGAGATGGGATATAATTGATATATATTGTGTTGCTGGATATATATTTTGTGCATTATATAATTACTGTCAATTTTGTTTCAGAGATAGGTATAGTTTCTTTGTGGTCAAGGAATGTAGGTCCTGAGGAAGCCGTTTGTGAAACGCGTCGAACTCCTGGCCAGCTTTACAAAAAAGGAATAATATGTGGAGTATATATGTACTAGCCAATCCAAGCCACCTTCGGGAGAGAAGAAGGCTGCGGGCGTAGCACCGCCTTGTCCTTATGGAGGACCAAGTATGGCTGTTTGCAAGACAAGGTCACCAACTCGGAAACCCTTCTGACAGAAGTGATGGCTACCAGAAAAGTCACCTTCTGAGACAAGGTTAAGAGAGGAATCTCTCTGAGGTTTTCAAAAGGAGGTTCCTGAAGAACCGAGAGCACCAAATTCAAATCCCAAGGAGGAAGAGGTGGTTTAACAGGGGGGAGCACATGTCAGACCCCTGTACGAAGGTACTGATCAAAGAATGGCCCGCTAGCGGCCTCTGAAAGAAAATGGCCAAGGCTGAAATCTGACCTTTAAATAGTGCTTAAGGCAAGCTTTTGGGTCACAGCACGCTGTAAGAAGAGCAAGATTCGGGGAACGGAATACGTCCGTGGACGCCAATCCAGCTCCTCGCACATAGCGATGTAGGTCCTCCAGGTACGGTGGTATATCTTCCTGGAAGAAGATTTCCATGCCTTCAGCATGGTCGAGATGACCGAATCCGAGAGACCCTGGTCTCTCAGCACCTGGCTTTCAATAGCTATGCCGTTACAGCCAGCGACTAAAGCAGGATGAAATATGGGACCTTGAGACAGAAGGTCCTCCCGCAGCGGCAGTCGCCATGGAACGTCCGCCACTAGGCGTACAAGATCGGCGTACCAAGGACGTTGAGGCCAATCTGGATCGATGAGGATCACCGTAATCCCCTCGGCCTCCACCCTGCAAAGCAATTGAGGAAGCAGCTTCAGTGGAGGATAGGCATAAATCAGCCGATACCGACCCCACAGGGCCACCAACGCGTCTGCCCAGGCATCCCTGGACCTGGCCACGAATCTCGACACCTTACGATTGAGCCGAGAGGCCAAGAGGTCCACATCCGGTGTGCCCCACCTCTGGCAAAGGAGGTGAAAAACACCTCCGAATGCAAGGACCATTCCCCCTGGTCCAACATCCGGCGGCTCAAATAGTCCGCCTGCCAGTTGTCCACTCCTGGAATGTAAATGGCCTACAGAGCCGGCACGCTTCTTTACGCCCATCTTAAGATGTGAGCGCCCTCGGACAGCGCCGCTGAGCTCCGGGTTCCCCCCTGATGGTTGACATAAGCCACCGCTATGGCGTTGTCTGATTGGATCCTGACCGAGCGTCCCTGCAGTCTCCTCGACCACGAGGAGAGGCACAGTCCGATCGCCCGGAGTTCCAGGACATTGATCGGCAGGCGGGACTCATCCGGGGTCCAGAGCCCTTGGGCTGACAGAACTCCCCAGACTCCGCCCCAGCCTGAAAGACTGGCATCCGTTGTGATCACAGTACACTGGACAGGAAGGAACGACTTCCCTGACCGAAGGGACGGGGATCTCAGCCACCACTTCAAGGATGCCATGACCAGGTGACTCACCTGGATGATGATGATCCAGTGATAATGGAGACTTGTTCCAGCAAGATAGGATCTCCTTTTACAAGACTCGAGTGTGGAATTGGGTGTAAAACACCACCTCGAAGGAAGCCACCATGAGCCCCAGGACCCTCATGCAAAAACGGAGTGATGACCGTTTGCGGGATGTTAGCACCCGCACCGCAGATTGAAGAGTCTGTAACTTGTCTAAGGGTAGCAATACCCTCGCCTCCGAGGAGTCCAGGATCAAGCCAAGGTACTCCAGATGCTGAGTTGGAACCAGGACCGACTTCTGAATGTTCAGCAGCCAGCCAAATTCTCAGAGGGCCTGACTGGCTATCACCACATTTTCCTCTCAATTCTGAGCCAGAGTTTGCTCTTAGAAGAAGATTGTCTAGATAGCCCACGACAGCAATGCCTCGCTGTCTCCGCAAAGCTAGAACCGGGGCAAGCACCTTGGTGAAAACCCGCGGTGCTGACGCCAAACCTAAGGGAAGAGCCACAAACTGATCGTGTTCTTCGCCTATCGCGAAGCGCAGAAACTTCTGGTGACCCGCGCAGATTGGGACATGCAAGTAGGCGTCCTTGATGTCCAAGGATGCCAGAAAATCCCCCGGGTGGAGCGCAGCAATCACCGAGCGAATGGATTCCATGCGGAATTTCCGAACCTTCACGAAGGCATTTAGAGCCTTGAGATCCAGAATTGGACGGACTCCGTCCTTCTTTGGGACCACAAACAGATTCAAATAAAATCCCTGAAACCTCTCCTTTGACGGTATCGGCACAATTACTCCGCACCTCAGCAAGTCCTGCACCGCCCCTAATAGGGCAGCCCGACACGCTGGAAGGAGAGAGAGGTTTGAGGGAAAGAATCTGTCTGATGTCCAGGAAAGGAACTCTACCCTGTACCCCAAAGCGGAGGTAACCTCCTTGCATACCCACCGGTTGGAGATCCGGGAGGTCCACCCATCTGCGAACCTGCAAAGCCATCTCCCCCACCCCAGAGTCAGGCGGTGGCAAGACTTCATGCAGTGGTGGGCTTGGTAGCCTGCTTGGTTGGCTTACGCACCCAGGGACGCTTCTGTCCTCCAGGCTTCTTGTCCGTCCAGGAGAACTTTTCCACGGGATTTGACTGACGACTGACTGAGTGGGAAAGGAAGGGCCCGGCTTACGGCGCGGCTCCTTCACCTTAGGAGGTTGAGGAAGAAGGGTGCTTTTACCCCCCGTGACATTTTTAATAATGTCATCCAGGGAAGCACCAAATAGCCTCCCGCCTTTGAAAGGCAAATCCGTCAGAAGCTTCTTAGAAGCCAGGTCAGCAGACCAGCATTTCAACCAGATTAGGCGGCGCAAAACCACCGCCGACACTGAGGCCCAAGAAATTAGGGGGGCAACGTCCATAGTGGCATCGCACACATACACCAGGCCCTGTACCATTTGCTCTGCCAATGTAATGAATTCTGGAGGAAAATTATGCTCCTGCACATACTGTTGCATAATCTTTGCCCATTCCGTGAGCGTCTGAGTCACCAAAGTCGCCGCTACAAGAGTACGCAGCGCGGACCCCAGCATGGTGAACATGGCACGGCTCACCATTTCCAACTTCCTATCAGTAGGGTCCTTAAAAGCAGGGGTCCCCTCAACCGGCAGAGTTGTGGCTTTATTCAACCGGGCTACCGTGGGGTCGAATACCGGAGGAGAGGCCCATTTTTTAATCAGACTGTCCTCAAAAGGGGTACCTAACTGCCAGATGCTGCGAGACCGCAAAGGCCTTCTGTGGTTTGTCCCAAACCTGGTCTATGAATCTGTAAAAAAAAAAAAAGGTGTATAGGGAAAAACCTTTTTAAAGGGCTTAGCTTGAAAAGAACCACAAAGGAGACTGACTCCACCACAGGTTCCTCAGCCGCAGCATCCAGCTTGAGAGAGTGTCCCTCACAGCATCAATGAGTTCACTCACAAGTGTCCTGTCATGTACTGACCCAGATAAGGAGTCTTCCTCACAGGGAATGTCCTGGTCACAATTATCAAAAAATTCAGAGTTAGGGTCCTGTTCCGCAGCAATGCCCATATCTGAATGAGAGCACTCCCCTGGAGGCAGTGGGGGGTGAGAGCACTCAATAGCCCCCTTGTGCTCGCACACCGCTTCCATCCTGGCAACAAATGATTCCAGGACTGCTGACAACTGTTCCATAGGGACCGCAGGTGCAGCAGCACTGCCAGTTGCTTCTGACATGACTGGGGAAGCAGGTGACACAGACTCCATGATACCACCCTCTGAGACTATGTCCATATGAGGCACAAAGTCCACCCTCCGGCTGCACTGACTGTGGGGGGGGGGGGGTTACCCAGGGGACTCGCCAACCCGGCTAGGACTGCTCAGTTCCGCTGCCTGTGTCCGTTCCTCTACAGCGCGGCTCCGCGAGTGAGCAGTGAGGAGACTGAGGAGAATTACTCCTTCCAATGAGCGATAGAGGCCAACCCAGCACAAAAAGCGCGTGCGGCTACAAGAAAATGACCGCCGCAATAAGTGCGCCACAGGCGGCTACGGCAAGATGGCCGCCAATGCGGTTTTCAATAGTAAAACAAAACACAGTAAAAACATGGCGCCGAATGGCGAGCAAGGCCCCCGCTGACCCAGCCAATCCCGCACACCACATGCAGACCCCTGTGGACCTCCACCAGGACAGAGAGACCCCCAGTCAGCACACCATAGTGTCAGAGAGTAGTAAAAACACAAGGGGGAGACAGGGAAAAACCCCCCCTACCATAGGAACACACAGCATGTACTCACCTGCTGAGGCAGGGGAACAGTACTTACCCGTCCAGCTAGGACCCACTGGTGTGTTCCTGACAAGCATATCACAGTGCAGTACTGAGTAGCTGTCGGTCAGTCCACCGCGAAAGATACAGCAAAACTGTTCAATCTTTTGTGAACCCTGGAGCAAAAGCTCACCGGCCACCCCTGGGGCCATGGGGTATGTCGTGAACTGATCTCACGCAGAGCGAGGATCAGCGCGCTCGATGGTCGGACTGGGAAGACTACGAGGATAGCGAACTACCCAACCTGTTGCCCAGCCGACAGTTGATAGAAGAATCTCAAAAATAAAATAAAAAGTTCAAAAAAAAAGAAGAACAAAAAACATTTCTTCAAGAGACTGGCTCCGAAGAGAGCCACGTCCTCTCCTCTGCTAGGCAGAAGAAAAAAAAACTGAGGCTGCTGGCTGCAGGTAGGGGGGTTATGTCTGGAGGGACCGCCCTGGGCGGGGCTGTTCAGCTCTGGTAAGGGAATGCATGTTGAAACATCTAACATTCTGCCTAGTCTTCTCCTCTGAGCAGGAACATAACCCACTTTGTCAAGAATGAAGATGCGGTGTCAGTCCATGGACGGAAAGAGAAAATCCTAATTTTCTTTTTCATACATCATGGGACACAGAGTCGGGCTAATATTCATTACCTGCTGGGTGATAGCCATCAGGAAGTCTAGCTTGCGTGACAGCAAGTCTAATGGGATTTCCTCAATAGGTTCAAATGGTTGTTTCTGTAACACAGAGCACCAAGTTCAAGTCCCAAGGACACATAAGTGACCTAATGGGGGGGGGGGGGGGAGCAATCGAGTTACCCCCTGCATAAAAGGTTTGCACCAGTGAATGGGAGGCCAAATGCCTTTGCCTTGCAGACACAGGTAAAAAAAAAACTGATGCGCTTCCTGTATGGGAGGTGTCATATAGGGGATCACTTCTTGTCTAAAGACCTTTGGTCCACCAGTGTTCATTCATCTGGAGATGGAGTATAACCCAGCAGGTAATGAATATTAGCCTGACTGTGTCCCATGATGTATGAAAAAGAAATGGATAGCTTAAAGTCCCGTGTACACCTTGCTTTTGCTTGGTGCTTCAGTGGGGCTTCGAGGGACCTTTGGTGGGGCTTCAAGAGAGCTTTGCCATAGACTTCTATGGAGGCTTTAAAGACGCTTTGAAGTGCAACTAAAACGACATGGGGTATAATTTTTAAAGCAAAAGCAAGGTGTCAACAGGACTGTAAGCTAGCCCTTTTATTTAGTGACAGGAGCTTTGACAAGCATTCAGAGAGATTTGACAAAGCGTGTCCAAAGCCTTGTTTTGAAGGAAGTGTAAACTAGCCCTATGTGTGTTGAAGCCGAAGCAAGTGTAAATGAGTTACTAAACCCAGGAGCCTGCATTCACTATATCTGCTCTCCCACAGTTTACAGAACATAGAAATACAATTATTTTAGTAAATATAAACTGCTAAAATAGGATTTTTTACTCACCGTAAAATCCTTTTCTCTGAGTCCATGGACCGACACAGCTTCTCTATTGACAAAGTGGGTATTATCCGTTAATTAGGAGTGACTAGGCAGAAAAACTTGTAAAAAGTGTTGTATCACCCCTTCTACAGTACCGCCCAGGGGGCGGATCCTATGGGTATACCCTCTCAGTCTGCACATCGCAGATCAGTTCGTCAAAAAGCAGTACAAACTTAAAAAGGAGGGGTGGGTGCTGTGTCGGTCCATGGACTCAGAGAAAAGGATTTTACGGTGAGTAAAAAATCCTATTTACTCTTTCGTCCATGGACCGACACAGCTTCTCTATTGACAAAGTGGGACGTCCCAAAGCAGTGTCAGAGAAAAAACGAGGGGTGGTAACAGCATAAAAACAAACTTCACCCCAAAACACAAAACAGCACTCCTCCAACGGAGGAGTTGCAACTCTAAACAGCCGCCTGCAAAACCTTGCGGCCGAAAGAGGCATCCGAAGATGCACCTACATCAACTTTGTAGAATTTTGTAAAAGTGTGAGCGGACGACCAAGTCGCCGCTTTACATAGTTGGGAAACAGACGCTTGATGTCGGAAAGCCCAAGAGGCACCTATTGCCCTGGTCGAATGCGCCGTGACAGGAAAGGGGGGCGCCTGACCCACTATCTGTCGGATCCACCTAGAGATGGTGGCCGATGAGACTGCTTGGCCCTTCTTGGGACCAGCCACCGAAACAAACAGTGAGTCCGACTTCCGGAACAGGGAAGTAGCAGATATGTATACTCTCAAAGCTCGGACAACGTCCAAGGAATGCAACGCCGACTCCTTAGGATTCGACGGCTGAGGACACAAGGATGGAAGTACAATGTCTTTGTTGAGATGAAAAGCCTTAGACTTTCGGAAGAAAGGAAGGCTGCGGCCGCAGCACCACCTTATCCTTGTGGAAAATCAAATAGGGAGCCTTGCAGGACAGGGCTGCCAGCTCAGAGACTCGTCTAACTGACGTAACAGCCACCAAAAAGACCACCTTCTGAGAAAGTGTCAACAGGGGAATATCTCTAATATTCTCAAACGGTGCCTTCTGAAGCACCGAGAGGACCAGGTTCAAGTCCCACGGAGGTAACGGGGGGCGGACCGGAGGGGCCACATGTCGAACCCCCTGCACAAATGTACTCACGAGAGAGTGAGTCGCCAGGGGTCGCTGAAAAAAAAGACAGCCAGGGCAGATATCTGTCCCTTAATCGTACTTAGGGCAAGCCTTTGGTCTACCCCATGCTGTAAAAACAGCAGGATTCTGGAAACCAAATAGGTACGCGGATGCCATTTCATTTCCTCACACATGGAGATGTAGGCCCTCCAAGTGCGGTGATAGACCTTCCTAGAGGACGGTTTCCGAGCACTTCTCATAGTAGAGATTACTGAGTCTGACAGGCCCCGATCTCTCAGTACCTGGTTCTTAACAGCCATGCCGTTAAAGCCAATGACTGTAAAGCAGGATGGAATATGGGACCTTGCGATAGCAGGTCCTTCCGTAGTGGTAGGCGCCAGGGGACGTCTGCTACCAGACGTACTAGATCGGCGTACCAAGGACGCTGAGGCCAATCTGGAGCGATTAGGATCATTGGAATTCCCTCTGCCTCCACTCTGCGGAGCAGAAGAGGAAGAAGCCTTAAGGGAGGGAAGGCATAGATTAGCCGATACTGACCACACGATGCTACCAACGCGTCCGTTGCGTCTGCCCATGGGTCTCTTGACCGGGCCACAAACCTCAATACCTTCCGATTGAGTCGGGAAGCCAGAAGATCTACGTCTGGTGTGCCCCATCTTTGGCAGAGGAGTTGGAACACCTCCGGGTGTAAGGACCATTCTCCCTGGTCCAGCATCTGGCGGCTCAGGTAGTCCGCCTGCCAGTTTTCCACACCCGGAATGTACACGGCCGACAGTGCTGGTACGCTCCTCTCTGCCCACTTCAGGATGCAAGCGATCTCTGATGCTGCAGCTGAGCTTCTTGTTCCTCCTTGATGATCGACATATGCCACTGCTGTGGCGTTGTCTGACTGGATCCTGACTGGACGCCCTTGCAGTCTCTGAGACCATTTGAAGAGGCACAGCTTGATTGCCCGGATCTCCAGGACATTGATCGGCAGGAGGGCTTCCTCTGGGGTCCAGCGACCTTGCGCCGACTGGACACCCCAGACTCCCCCCCCCAACCTGTAAGGCTGGCGTCCGTCGTGCTCACTATCCAGTAAACCGGAAGAAATGACTTCCCCGGCCATTAGAGCCGGTGCTGTCAGCCACCATACCAGGGATCTCCTGACTAGGTGGCTCACTCGGATTTGATAATCCAGAGATGAAGGGCCTCTGAGGAATCCAGAATCAACCCCAGGTACACTAGGCGTTGAGTGGGCACCAATACTGACTTTTGCGTGTTTAGTATCCAACCACAGTCTCGAAGAGTCTGACAGGTAATGGACACGCTTACCTCTAATTCTGAGCTTGAAGGGGCCTTCAGCAGAAGGTCGTCCAAGTAACCTGTGATAGCGATACCCCGCTGTCTTAGAAGTGCCAGAATCGGAGCGAGCACCTTGGTGAACGTCCTGGGTGCTGAGGCAAGGCCAAACGGGAGGGCCACAAACTGGTAGTGGTTCTTCCCGATAGCAAATCGCAGAAACCTCTGGTGTCTGGAGTATATGGGGACATGCAGGTATGCATCCTTGATGTCCAAGGAGGCCAGAAAGTCCCCCGGATGGAGAGCCGTGACTACGGATCGAACCGACTCCATCCGAAATCTTTGTACCTTCACAAAGCAATTGAGGGCTCTGAGATCCAAGATTGGACGAACCCCCTCCTTCTTTGGCACAATGAACAGATTTGAGTAAAAACCCTGACCCCGTTCCTGTTCTGGAACTGGAATAACTACCCCGCGTTCCAGTAGACTCTGGACCGCCCCATACAGGGCCTCCCGACGGGTCGGTAGTAGCTGGAGATTGGAGGTGATGAATCTGTCTGGTGGACAAGAGAGAAATTCTATCTTGTAGCCTGAGGAGATTACTTTGCAAACCCACCTGTCAGAGACTAGAGCAGTCCACTGAGTCGTGAATTTGCGAAGACGTCCCCCCACCCGAGAGCTGGGTGGGGGCAGACCTTCATGTGGACGCAGATTTCTCCGCAGGCTTGTTGGGTCTGCGGGACCAAGGACGCTTTTGTCCTTAGGCAGGCGCTTTATCGGCCTGGGGTCTTTTCCCTGTCGCGTTAAGGGGGCGAAAAAACCGCTTACGTGCAGTAAAGGAGGGCCCTTGCCCTTGGCGTGGTCCCTTACCCTTGCTAGTTTGGGGAAGCAAAGTGCTTTTACCTCCTGTGGCATCCTTGATGATGTCATCCAGAGAAGCCCCTAAAAGTCTGTCGCCCTTAAAAGGCAGATCCAATAGGGCTTTCTTGCAAGTCTGGTCCGCAGACCAGCCCTTTAGCCAGATCAGGCGGCGTATTGCTACTGCATAAACCGAAGCTCTTGACAGCAGGGGAATAGTATCCATGTCTGACTCGCAGACAAACATAAGGCCCTGGACCAACTGGTCGGCCAAAGTTATCTCATTAGGAGGAGCATCTCGCTCCTTTAACCCCTGGAGTAGCAATTTTGACCATTCAGTAAGTGTCTGAGACACTAGGGCCAATGCCGGGCGTACTGCCGAGCCTACCACTGAGTATAGGTAGCGAGCGAGTGCTTCAGCCTTCTTATCCACAGGGTCCTTGAAAACAGGAGCCCCTTCTACTGGAATAATGGTGGCTCTATTAAGTCTGGACACCGAAGGGTCCACTATAGAGGGAGAGGTCCATATCTTCAGAAAACTCTCCTCAAAGGGGTACCGTACTGCAAACCTCTTTGGGGCTGTAAAGACCCTCAGTGGGTTCTCCCATTCCTTGTATAAGAGTTTGTCAAAATAAGACACACAAGGGAACACCTTAGCAGTGCGGGCAGGTTTACGAAACCCAAAGGGGACTGGAGTATCTGCTACTTCTTCAGTCCTTTCCAACTTTAGCGTATCCCGCACTGCAGTAATAAGGTCAGATACCAAAGCCGTCTCGCGTACTGACCTGGACTTGGAGTCCTCCTCACTGTCCGATCGGTCACGGTCTGCAGTCTCTGATGCATCAGAATCTGGGCCATGAGCCGTAGCTGGATCTGGTTCTGCATCAGAAATATCCCCAGAAGATTGCAGGGGACGGGGGCATTTATTACCCCCTGTATTCCCGTGTGCTGCTTCCACCCTGGCAGCAAACGCCTCTAGGATTGCCGACATAGCGTCCATAGACACCTCAGGGACACCAGCTGCTAAATCTGGTGTTTCAGGGGAGAAGACATCTGGCTCAGATGCCATGCTGACCACACGCTGACACTCACAGGGCTCCAGGCAAGATATCAATAGGCCACCCTCCTGCGCTGCAGAGATGCTGGGTTACCCAGAGGACTCACCACCCTGGATAGGTACTGATATGCTGCGCCTGTGATGCTGTCCCCTTGCTGCTGTGTCAGTCTGCTTCTTTTATCAGCACTTCCTGTGTGAATTTTCGCGCCAGTGTAATGCACCCTAGAGGCCGGAGGCTCTCGCAAAATGGTTGCCGAAAACGTCTGTATGGAAGATAATGTGGGCTCTAAGAAAATGGCCGCCGACAGAAGATAGAGGTCAGGCAGCCATAGCCCACAAAAAGATGGCCGCCGAACAGCAATATCTGCATACAGGGTGGACAAACATGGCCGCCGATCACCCGATAGGGGCCAGTGGGTGTGGCCAAACCACAGGAAGATGGCCGCCAGGCAGTTACAAGAGGCCAAACTTGGCATGGACCACCTCAAAATGGCCGCCGACAGCATGGAGACACAGAAACACAGGTAAGCAAAAATGACATTTCTTTTAAATGTTAGTTACAGCCAGCCCCGCTCCAGTGGGACCCCCTAGGTGACCCCCAGCACCCAGCAACCTTTAGCTAGAAGCCCAGGGAGGAGGGAAAGGCAGGGAGAGAGGAAAGAAAGGGGCCACAACCACTTACTTGATCTCTCCAGGAATGTCCAGCTAAATCACCCAGCCGAGGCAGGGGAGTTTTACTTAGCTATCCTGCATGTATTCTGCTGGAAGACATTCCAAACAGATCATCGTCCGCGCACGGAAGGTGACTGTTGGCCAGGCATGCTGTGATTGGACCCAGAAGGGACGATCATATGTATGCCCTGGAGCATGACGCTCACCGGACAGGCTGCTGCGACTCGGCCGTAAGGTCAGCCGAAGCTGAGCGGTCCGATGCAAGCCTTGGAGCGTAAGCTCACCGGCCAGGCTGCTGCGACTCGGCCGAAAGGTCAGCCGAAGCTGAGCGGTCCGATGCAGGCCCTGGAGCGTAGGCTCACCGGCCACCCGTGGAGCGACGGGCATGTCGTGGAAAACCCAGCGCGTAGCTAGGGTCGGCACACGCTCGATGGCCGAAACTGGGGAGACTACAAGGATCGAGGATCCAGCCTGTCACCCAGTCGGCAGTTGATCGAAGAAGATCGCAGGAAACAACAAATGTAGCAAAAAAAATATTATATATATATATATATATATATATATATATATATATATATATATATCTTTTTTCCCCGGACCAATGGGCCCGAAGGGAGCCATGTCCTACTCCTTGCTAGACAGAAAAAAACTGATCTGCGATGTGCAGACTGAGAGGGTATACCCAGAGGGTCCGCCCCCTGGGCGGTACTGTAGAAGGTGTGATGCAACACTTTTTACAAGTTTTTCTGCCTAGTCACTCCTAATTAACGGATAATACCCACTTTGTCAATAGAGAAGCTGTGTCGGTCCATGGACGAAAGAGTAATACCTTTTCTCAGTAGTATATACATGTACATCTCCAAAAAGAGAATATAATAAAAAAAAATATGTATTTAAGTAATTAAATTCAAAAAATTTAACTCAATGTATAGATGCGTTACACAGAGCGATATATTTCAAGCTTTTCTTGCTTTTAATTTTGAGGATTATGGCTTACAGCTAGTGAAAACCCGAAATTCAGCATCTCAGAAAATTTTAATATTGTGAAAAAGTTCAATATTGTAGACTCATGATGTCACCCTCTAACCAGGTAACTGACTCAAAACACCTGTAAAGGTTTCCCAAGCCTTTAAATGGTCTGTTTGGTTCCGTAGGTTACACAATCATGGGGAAGACTGCTGACTTGACAGTTGTCCAGAAGACAGTCATTGACATCCTCCACAAGGCGGGCAGGTCACAAAAAGGTGATTGCTAAAGAAGCTGGCTGTTCAGAGTGCTGTATACTAGCATATTGATGTAAAGTTGATTGGAAGGAAAAAGTGGTAGAAAAAGGTGCACAAGCAACAGCTTTGAGAGGATTGTGAAGCAAAAGGACATTCAAGAATTTGGACGAGATTCACAAGGAGTGGACTACGGCTGGCGTCAGTGCTTCAAGAGCCACCACACACAGACATATCCAGGACATGGGCTACAACTGTTGCATTCCTTGTGTCAAGCCACTTCTGAACCAGAGACAACAGCTTAAGTGTCATACCTGGGCTAAGGAAAACAGGGCCTGGACTGTCGCTCAGTGGTCCAAAGTCCTGTTATACGGATGAAAGTAAATTTTGCAATTAATTTTGAAAAAAAAGGTCCTAGAGACTGGAGGAAGAGTGGAGAGGCACAGAATCAAAGTTGCATGAGGTCCAGTGTGAAGTTTCCACAGTCCGTGATGATTTGGGGAGCCATGAAATCTGCTGGTGTTTTATGAAGTCCAAAGTCAATGCGGCCCTCTACCAGGAAATTCTAGAGCACTTCATGCTTCCCTCTGCTGACCAGTTTTGTGAAGATGCCCATTTCATTTTCCAGCAAGACTAGACACCTGACCACACTGCCAAAAAAAGGTACTAATACCTGGTTTAATGATCATGGTATCACTGTGTTTAATTGGCCAGCAAACTCGCCTGACCTAAACCCCATAGAGAATCTGTGGGGTATTGTCAAGAGAAAGAGGAGAGACACCAGACCCAACAATGCAGACGAGCTGAAAGCCGCCATTCAAGCAACCTGGGCTTCCATAACACCAGTGCCACAGGCTGATTGCTTCCATGCCACGCCGCACTGATGCAGCAATTCATGCAAAAAGCCCACCCGACCAAGTTTTGAATGAGCCAACATTTCTGTATTAAAGACCCCTTCTTTGTTGGTCTTATGTAATATTCTGATTTTCTGAGATACTGAATTTTGGGTTTTCACTAGCTGTAACCCGAATCAAAATTAAAATAAAGAAATGCTTGAAATATCCATCACTCTGTGTGTAATTAATCTGTAATATAGGAGTTTCCTTTATTTTAAATTGAATTACTTAAATAAATTAAACTTCAACGATATTCTAACTTTTTGAGATGAACCTGTAGTAGTCTTGTGACTCCTATCAGTGTCCTCTGCCTGTCCTATGAAGCTGCATGACCCCCGCGCTGACCCTTTGTCTGGACAGTGCGGATTGGCTCTGCGCTGATCACATGCACCCTCCCAAAAAAATAAGCAATAAAAATAAGCAATATACACCAAACTAAAGCATGTACATAGTGCCACCATGGCTCTGTAGTATCAGCAGATGGATTGAGGACAGTAAAGGGGAGGATCAGAGAAGACAGGCTTACACAGCCTTTTTACACAACGCGCAGGATTAACCCCTTAGGTTCCACAGAAAATATAACAAACATGCTTTACTGCATATACAGACTGATTTTTACTGTTGTGGGTTTAGTGACACTTTAAAAACACTTTTCCACCAGAAGCTCTATTTTCTTAAGAAAACCAAAACATACTAGGAGAATATATATTTCCACCTACACTGATGTACTGCAAGTATCTATCAGGCTAGCCAAATCTTGTACAATTTTCCTTTTAGATTTACTAAAGCCATATATGAGATCAAATCTAAAACACTTTCAATTTGTATGCAGTCAGGCAGCCCCTTGCACTATATAGTTTAAGGTAAATCTAAAGAAAACTGAAAAGGAAAAATTAAGCTCAAGACTGTTGTAGGGGCATTGAATTATCACATCACTTGGGGCTTAAAATCACACAAAACTGCTCTCTGTAAAAACGTGTTAAATTTTTGGATAGGGAAAAAAAAAAAAAAAAGCAAAAATTAAACACTGCATGCTTACCCATTGTCCCTTTTCTCCTTGGAGCCTACTAAAAAACAATTTTAATTCACGGACGGTAAGACTATAGCTTGCCAAAACCCCCAACATGTCCACCAACAGATCTGAAATGAAGGAAAATACAGTACAGTCAACATATTGTACCACAAGCAATAAAATATACAAGCTTAAAAACATAGAAGCACATCAAACACAAAATCATTAAACCAGGCTAAATAAGGCTTGTGATTAGAAATTTACTGCCATCTTTCCAATTTTTATCTGAGCTGAACAAAATTTTAATATAACTGAGCACTTCAAAAAGGTCTTCTCTCATATATGGTATACATATTGCCTGCCATTCTAAAATCTTCCTGGCCACTGGTGGAGCATTGGATCCTCTCATACAGGACAGTTCTTGCAAGTCCTAGGGATGCAAGAGAGACACTCCCATAGATTTCAATGAGGACCTACTGCACAAGCATGATGCAGTAGCAAGAAAAATTCAGCCACAGGCTTTAAAAACATTGCCAAAAGTTGCAATTGTGTCTAGCGTACGTAAACATCTTGAACAGGGTCGGATCCTTTGGATCAAAAGGAGCTACGCAGACAGAATAAAAATAGGATTTTTTGTACTCGCCATAAAATCCTTTTCTCGTTCGTCCATGGACGGACACAGCTCCTTAAATCTTGACAAAGTGGGTTATGTTCCTGTTCATAAGAGAGGCCTAGGCAGAACATGTTAGTTATCTTAAAACAGGTAACTTTAACAGAGTTGAACAACCCTGCCCAGGGGGCGGTCCATCCGTACATAACCCTCCTACCTGCAGCCAGCAGCCTCAGTTCGTAGTAAAGCAGTACAAACTAAAAAAAGGAGGGGTGGGTGCTGTGTCCGTCCATGGACGAACGAGAAAAGGATTTTACGGTGAGTACAAAAAAAATAAATTAAAAAAATCCTATTTTCTCTTATCGTCCATGGACGGGGACACAGCTCCTTAAAGGGGTTGTAAAGGTTCGTTTATTTTCTAAATAGGTTCCTTTAAGCTAGTGCATTGTTGGTTCACTTTCCTTTTCCTTAGATTTCCCTTCTAAATATTTTTTTTCTTTGTTTTCTTTGTCTGAATTTCTCGCATCCTGTTCCTCCTCAGTAAGCTGTTCAGTAAGCTGTTTTGGCTGACTCCACACCACTCGGATGATGGTGTGAAGTTTAGTGAGGAGAAACAGGAAGTGAGAAATTCAGACAAAGAAAAGAAGGTAAAGCAAAGGAAAAAAGATAAGTGAACCAACAATGCACCAACTTAAAGGAACCTATTTAGAAAATAAAAAACGAACCTCAACAACCCCTTTAAATCTTGACAAAGTGGTATGTCCCCAAGCAGTGTCAGAAAAAACGAGGGGTGGGAACAGCAATCAAAAGAAGACTTAACTTCACCCCAAACAGAGCTCCTCACGAAGGAGTTGCAACCTCAAACAGCCGCCTGCAAAAACTTGCGGCCAAGGAAGCATCTGAAGATGCACACACATCAACCGCATAAAACGTTGGGAAAGTGTGAACAAACGACCAGGTCACCGTCTCACACACCTTCAAGACAGATGCTAGATGTCGGAAAACCAAATGCCCTGGTTGAATGCGCCGTGACAGGAAAGGGAGGCGCCCGCCCCTAAAGGGCACAGGCCTGGATGACGATCAGCCTGATCCACCTAGAAAGGTGGCCGATGAGACCATCAGGCCCTTCTGTGGACCAGATACCGGCACGAACAGTGATTCGGAACTCCGAAACGGAACAGTAGCAGACAGGTACACCCGTAGGGCAGGTACCACTTCCAAGGTATGTAGCGCAGCCTCCTAGGATGCAACGGCCGAGGACACAAGGATGGAAGCACAATGTCCTTGTTTCGGTAAAAAGCCGAAGCCACCTTAGGAAGGAATGAAGGTTGCGGGCGAAGCACCGCTTATCCATATGGAGGACCAAGTAAGGCAACTTGCAAGACAAGGCCGCCAATTCAGAAACCCTTCTAGTGACAACTAGAAAGGCAACTTTCGTGAGAAAGAGAAAGGCAACTTTCGTGAGAAAGAGTGGAATTTCCCTGATGTTCCCAAATGGAGGTTCCTGAAGTACCGAGAGCACTAGAGTCAAGTCCACGGAGGAAGGTGGTCCATCGGGGGAACCACTATCGGACCCCCCTGCATACACTTACTTAGCAGTGAGTGAACCACCCGAGGCCGTTGGAAGAAGACAGCCAAGGCTGAAATCTTCCCCCTTAATAGTGCTCAAGGCAAGGTTCAAATCCACTCTGCACTGCAAGAACAGCAGGATCCGAGAGACGGGCTATGTCCGTGGGCGCCAGGCCATCTCAGCACACGTAGAGATGTAGGCCTACCAAGTGCAATGGTAGATCATCCGAGAAGGTTCCCAGGCCCTCAACATGAAGGGGGATCATTGAATCTGCCAGACCACGGACCCTTTCAGTCTCCCGAGGTCGGCGCATCAGGACCAATCTGGGGCAATTAGAATCACCAGAACCCCCGCGGCCCCCACTCAGCGGAGCAGACGAGAAAGCAATTCCAGTAGGGGAAAGGCATAAACTTCCCATGGAGCCAACGCATCTGCCCAGGGAGCCCTGGACCTGGCCACAAACCTCGACACATGCGATTGAGTCGAGAAA
The DNA here is from genome assembly GCA_029206835.1 of Rana muscosa. Lineage (NCBI taxonomy): Eukaryota > Metazoa > Chordata > Amphibia > Anura > Ranidae > Rana > Rana muscosa. Next base: position 310,180,520 of record CM055116.1, on the reverse strand, counting down.
ACCAGGAGAACCACAACCGGTGTGCTCCAATCCCGACAAAGTAATTGAAAAACACCTCTGGGCGAAAAGACCATACCCCTTGGTTCAGCATCTGGCGACTCAGACAGTTCGCCTGCCAGGTCTCTACGCCCGGATGTAAGCAGCCGATGGAGCCAGCACGCTCCTTTTGGCCCAACATAGGATGCGAGCGACTACCGACGGTGCGGCCGTCCAACTGAAAACTGATCAGATGCCCCTGAAGTCTATGACCCTTTGGAGAGGCACAGTCTTATCGCTCGAATGTCGAGGACATCAATCGGCGGTCGAGGTTCTTCCAGACCGTGAGGCTGGCGTCCGTCGTGATCACAGTCCTATGGAAAGGAAGGGACGACCTCCCGGACTGAAGAGCCAGGAAATGCAGCCACCCGCTCATGGAAGCTTTGACCAGGTGACTTACCTGAATCTAGAGACAATGGAGATCTGTTCCAAGTGGACAGGATCCCTTTCTGCAATACTCGAGTATGGAACAGGGCAGACGGAACTGCCTCAAAAGGAGGCCACCATGAGGCCCAGAACTCATGCAGAAAAAAAAAAAAAGGGGAGAGACGACCATATGCGGGATGCCAACAATTTCAACGCCGACTGGAGCGTCCGCAACTGCCCCAAAGGAAGGAAGACCTTCGCCTCCAAAGAATACAGGATCAAGTCTAGGGACTCCAGACACTGAGTGGGGCATGTCGTGGTCAGAACCAAGCGCGAAGCAAGGGACTGGCACGCTCGCTGGCCGGAACTGGGAAGACTACAAGGATCTATAATATTCAGCCTGTCGCCCAGCTGGTGTCAGGTCACCTGTGGCCAGATGACAGATGCACACCGTAGGGGGTCAGGAGTGCACCACATGGTAGTGAACCCTATGGCTGACTGCTGCGGATAGGAAACTAGGTGGTTGTGGAAAGCGGGACCAGAGGAGCACAACCGGGATCCTACAGGTAGCTAGAGCCGAGATTCCCCAGGGCGCGGAGTCCAAGACCCAGCAGGTCTTCTCCAGAGCCTGTAGTGGTGAGGATGTTATGCTGCAGGCTGGGTCCAGGTCGCAGCCCCTAGAGTCCCCTAGCTCACGCCCCGATGGGTAAGGAGGAGAGAGGGGAAGCAGCAGCAGCACAGGATACAAGAATAGTGAGGGGAAAGCCAAGGTCTGGACAACAAGCAGACAAGGATAAAACGAAGGACAAGCCGAAGGTCAAGGGTAACAAGCAGACAGGGATAGTCGGGAACAAGCCAATATCGTAACACAGAGACAGACGTAGCACACGGCAGACAGGAACCCAAAACACACAATGCTTAACAAACACGTTGATCAGCAAAGCAGGCTTGCAGTGCACAGGTTAATATAGTGTTCTGTGATAGGCCCTGGGGTGGAGTCAGGCTGGGGAGGAGATTATAAAGGAAGCCAGGTGAAGGGGTCTGGCCTCTAAGATGAACACATGAGGAGGAAAGGTAAGATGGCAGACAGACATTAGTGCATATCCATGACAGCCGGCAGTTGATAAAAGATATCACAAAAAAAATAAAAAAAACTTTCTTCAGGACTCTGGGCCCAAAAGGGAGCCACGTCCTCCTCTGCTAGGCAGAAAAAAAAAAACTGAGGCTGCTGGCAGCAGGTAGGAGGGTTATGTACGGAGGGACCGCCCCCTGGGCAGGGCTGCTCAACTCTGTTAAAGTTACATGTTTTAAGATAACTAACATGCCTAGTCCTATCCTATGAACAGGAACATAACCCACTTTGTCAAGATTTAAAGGAGCTGTGTCTGTTCATGGACGATAAGAGAACTGTACTTTATTCACCTTTAAAAGGCAGACCTTTCCTGTATTCTACCAAGTTTCACATCAGCATGCAACTCTGCATGCTATTGTGAAATCTAAAAATTGTGTTACTTTTTGTTTTGCTACAGTCACATTTTTATTTTAATTTAAAGGAGGAGAGTACAGCATATGATTAGCCCCTGTAGAGGCAATGGCAAATGATAGCGCATCCTGAGGTGTAATTTCTCATAACAAATGCCAAAATGATTATTATTCAAAGTGCTTAACATCTAGATACTAGGGAATTTGCATAGGAGGCCTGAGCAGGAAAACAAAGGAAAATGAAAAGATAGGCAGTAGGACCAGGATTTGTTTCAGTCTTCCAAGTCCACAGATATCAAAAGATCACGCTCCCAATAAAACTACATATGAGAAGAAAGAAGGGGCAACCCAGGTATTTCGCATAGCATATAGCAGTGGTCCAGAAACGGCGGACCGGGGGCTAGACATGGCCCTTTGCCTGCTTTCGAGGCCAAAGCAACCCCCCAACAGGTCTAATTAAAACAATTTAAAAAAAAAGCAGAATTGTAATGAATAAAATATTGAAACGGTTAAAATTGTAAAAAATAATAAAATAAAAAAAACACACAAAATTGTAAAAAAAAACAAACAACTGACACACGTCATCAGTGCCACTGTCACATGACATTAGAGCTGCACAATTAATCGTTAAAAAAACGTGATCTCGATTCAACCCCCCTGACGATCTCCAATGCAGTGTTTGCCGATTCTTTCATACAACAAGTGAAGGAGACTTTTCTGCTCACTCAGCTGTCAAAAGAAAATATCCGGGCAGTCTGCCAATTTTTTAATGGGAAACATTGTAACCAATGCTTCTTTCTTAGATCAAAAAGGGATAAATTTCTGTGTGTGTGTGTGTAAAGAAAAAATCCAGGCAGTCTGCCAAGTTTGTAACATGAAACATTGTAACTAACTTCCTTCTTAGAGCAAATGTCTGTGTGTAAATGCAGGAAGTTTAACCACTTAAAGTCCAAATCTTTTTCTGACACTTGTTCCTTAAAGGGGTTGTAAAGGTTTGTTTTTTAAATTTTCTAAATAGGTTCCTTTAAGCTAGTGCATTGTTGGTTCACTTACCTTTTCCTTTGATTTAGCTTCTAAATGTTTTTTTTCTTTGTTTTCTTTGTCTGAATTTCTCACTTCCTGTTCCTCCTCAGTAAGCTGTTCAGTAAGCTGTTCTGGCTGTCTCCACACCACTCAGATGATGGTGTGAAGTTTAGTGAGGAGAAACAGGAAGTGAGAAATTCAGACAAAGAAAAAAAACATTTAGAAGGTAAATCAAAAGGAAAAAGGTAAGTGAACGTGAATGCACTAGCTTAACCACTTAAGCCCCGGACCATTTGGTAGCTAAAGGACCAGAGGTGAATTCAGAATTTTGCACTGCGCTGCTTTAATTGTAAATTGTGCGGACATGCAATGTTGTACCCAAACGAAATTTGCGTCCTTTTCTTCCCACAAATAGAGCTTTCTTTTAATGGTATTTGATCGCCTCTGCGATTTTTATTTTTTGCGATATAAACGAAATTAGACCGAAAATTTTGAAAAAAAAAAATGATATTTTCTAGTTTTTGTTATAAGAAAAATCGAATAAACTCAATTCTAGTCATACATTTAGGCCAAAATGTATTCAGCCACATGTCTTTAGTAAAAAAAATGTCAATAAGCGTATATTTATTGGTTTGCGCAAAAGTTATAGCGTCTACAAACTAGGGTACATTTTCTGGAATTTACACAGCTTTTAGTTTATGACTGCCTATCTCATTTCTTGAGGCGCTAAAATGGCAGGGCAGTACAAACCCCCCCCCAAATTACCCCATTTTGGAAAGTAGACATCCCAAGGAAATTGCTGAGAGGCATGTTGAGCCCATTGAATATTTTTTTTTTTTTTGTCTCAAGTGATTGAATAATGACTAAAAAAAAAAAAAATTACAAAAAGTTGTCACTAAATGATATATTGCTCACACATGCCATGGTTATATGTGGAATTGCACCCCAAAATACATTTTCAGCCAGAGGCCGGCTTTCATGTAAAAGCAATCCTAGTGGCTAATTTGCCTCTGGACTGCTTTTACAAGCAGTGGGAGGGAATGCCCCCCCCCCGGATATAAAAAGCGCCATTGGGAAAGCATTTTATCACACCGATCTTGGTGTGGTCAGATGCTTTGAGGGCAGAGGAAAGATCTAGGGTCTAGAAGACCCCAGTTTTAAAAAAAAAAAAAAAAAAGTGTACCTATTTACATTCCCTGAGATAACAATAAAAATGATAAAAAAAATAAAATATGGAAGGAACAATTTAAAAATAAAATAAAAAAGCAAAATTAATAAGAAAAAAAAGCACCCCTGTCCTGCCCTGCTCTTGCCCAATGGCGAACGCAAGCGTCGGTCTGGCGTCATATGTAAACAGCAATTGCACCATGCATGTGAGGTATCACCGCGAAGGTCAGATCGAGGGCAGTAATTTTAGCAGTAGACCTCCTCTGTAAATCTAACGGGGTAACCTGTAAAGGCTTTTAAAAATGTATGTAGTTTGTCGCCAATGCGCATTTGTGCGAAATTTTAAAGCATGTCGTGTTTGGTATCTATGTACTCGGCCTAAGATCATCTTTTTTATTTCATCAAACATTTGGGCAATATAGTGTGTTTTAGTGCATTAAAATTAAAAAAAGTGTATTTTTCCCCCAAAACATGCGTTTGAAAAATCGCTGCGCAAATACTGTGTAGAAAAAAAAATGCAACACCCACCATTTTAATCTGTAGGGCCTTTGCTTTAAAAATATATATAATGTTTGGGGGTTCAACATAATTTTCTTGCAAAAAAAAAATATGTTTTCATGTAAACAATAAGTGTCAAAAAGGGCTTTGTCTTCAAGTGGTTAGAAGAGTGGATGTAAGCTTCCTAATGTTGTGTATAAAATGCCAGAACAGTTCAAAACCCCCCCAAATGACCCCATTTTGGAAAGTAGACACCCCAAGCTATATACTGAGAGGCATGTCGAGTCCATGGAATATTTTATATGTTGACAAGTTGCGGAAAAAAGACAATTTTTTTTTTTTTTTTTGCACAAAGTTGTCACTAAATGATATATTGCTCAAACATGCCATGGGCATATGTGGAATTCCACCCCAAAATACATTCTGCTGCTTCTCCTGAGTACGGGGATACCACATGTGTGAGACTTTTTGGGAGCCTAGCCGCGTACGGGACCCCAAAAACCAAGCACCGCCTTCAGGCTTTCTAAGGGTGTAAATTTTTGATTTCACTTCTCACTGCCTATCACAGTTTCGGAGGCCATGGAATGCCCAGATGGCACAAACCCGCCCCCCAAATGACCCCATTTTGGAAAGTAGACACCCCAAGCTATTTGCTGAGAGGTATTGTGAGTATTTTCCAGATCTCGCTTTTTGTCACAAAGTTTTGAAAATTGAAAAAAAATATATATATATATATATATATATATATATATATATATATATATATATATATATATATATATATATATATATATATATATTTTCTTCATTTTCAAAAACAAATGAGAGCTGTAAAAAACTCACCATGCCTCTCAGCAAATAGCTTGGGGTGTCTACTTTCTAAAATGGGGTCATTTGGGGGGGGTTTGTGCTATTTTGGCATTTTATGGCCTTCAAAACTGTGATAGGTAGTGAGGAGTGAAATCAAAAATTTGCGCCCTTAGAAATCCTGAAGGCGGTGCTTGGTTTCCGGGGGCCCGTACGCGGCTAGGCTCCCAAAAAGTCCCACACATGTGGTATCCCCGTACTCAGGAGAAGCAGCAAAAGAATGATACCAAGATGATACCTAACCCCGCAGGCATCATTCTGGTATAAACAAAGTCCAGCAACATACCAGTACGTTGCTGGTCCTTGTTGGACATGTATTGTAATCTTTTTTTTTCATGCAGCCAGTTGGCTGAACGAAAAAAGAGATTGATCGGTGGGTATGCCCACCATTAGAATACCGCCCTTCATCCACCCACTTCTAATGATGGGCATACATGCACCATTTATATATCCCGAAGCATGAGGGCATCCTCCCGCAAAAAAGTTATGCCGCACACACGGTCGGACTTTTCCACGGGCAAGCCTCCGTCGGAATTTCGACCGTATGTACGCGGCATTAGGAGCAGAATTGCTCCTCCGCCCCTGCTGCCCCAATGCTTCGGCATAGATGCTTTTTTTTTTTTTTTTTTAACTGTGGTGGTGAAATCACCTCCTACAGCACTGGAGTCGCAGGGATCAGGCCTGTCTCTGCGACCGCTGCAGTTATGTGTGTTGTGTTTTGTAAGTGACAGTGATCGATCGATACTGCACTTGGGTGGCCTGGGCTGGACGGAGGGGCAAAACGCAGGTGCTAGCAGGTATCTGGGCTGATTCCGCTAACACTGGGTTTTTGGGAACCCTAAACTGCTGGGGACGCTAGTATAGATCTGATCAGATCAGATATTGATCTGATCAGATACTATACCACTAAGGGGGGTGTTAGCGTTACTGGCACTAACCTGACGCTGCCTGGGGTGTGACGCAGACCCTCTCTGACGCTAAAACCTAATTGATATCACCCGCCGGGTGATCAGGGGGTTAAAACCTTTATTGGGTTATATATACGGCGGGTGCCCTGACACTATAAAAAGCAAACTAACTAACCAGCGTCACCCGTAACACTTATATGGTGATCACTGGTGAAAGGGTTAACTAGGGGCAATTAGGGGGTTAAAACCTTTATTAGATAATATATGGGGGTACCTGACGCTATAAAAACCTGCGGCGAACCTAAAGAAAAATTACTGGCTACCGATCTGCATCACCGACGCTAAGACAGTGATCAGAAAAATGATCGCTTAGCGACAGTGGTGATAGGGGGTGAAAGGGTTACCTGGGGGGCGATCAAGGGGGTTAAGCCTTTATTAGATAATTTATGGGGGTACCTGACGCTATAAAAACCTGCGGCGAACCTAAAAAAAATTACTGGCTACCGATCTGCATCACCGACACTAAGAGAGCGATCAGAAAATTGATCGCTTAGCGACAGTGGTGATAGGGCGTGAAAGGGTTACCTGGGGGGTGATCAAGGGGTTAAACCTTTATTAGGGGGGGGGTTAGGGGGCTACACTGGACCTAAAACTAACTTTAGTGACACTTTTACAGTCACAAATGTCACTGATTGCAGTGATCAGTAAATAAATGGTCACTGCAATCAGTGACACTGTGACTGGGGGCTGGGGGGGGGGCGATTTGTGTGCCTATGTGTCAGTGTAGTGTTAGTGTACTGACCTGTGTGTCTTCTCTTGTACGGCACTCGGTATATGTGAGCGCCGCATGAGAGATGACATCACTTCCTCCTGCTTCCTCTGCCTGTGTAAACATTACACAGCAGAGGGAGCATTTCCATTCGCCGGGAGCGATCGCGGGGGGGTGGCCGGAATCGAATGGCCGCCCCCTCATGTCGGATCGCTCCCCAACGAATAACGACCGCTCACTGTAAGGAGGGGGGTCCGATCGGACCCCCCAACTGTACAAAGGCAATCACGTACACTGTACGTGATTGTGCCTGTCGGTGCCATTCTGCCGACGTATATATATACAGTGAGCGGTCGTTAAGTGGTTAAAAGGAACCGATTTAGAAAATAAAAAAGGAACCTTTACAACCCTTTTAAGTTGTCAATATTTTTGCTAGAAAATTACTTGGAACCCCCAAACATTATATATATTTTAGCAGAGACCCTAGGAAATAAAATGGCAACTGCAATATTTTATGTCACATTGTATTTGCCCAGTGGTCTTTCAAATGCAATTTTTGGGGAAAAAATACACTTCAATGAAAAAAAAAAAAACAGTAAAGTTAACCCAAATTTTTTTGTTTTAATGTGAAAGATGATGTTACGGCACGAGAATCGTGATCTACCTTCTAAGCAAAAAAAAAATTGGGATTCTCATTTTAGCCAGAATCGTGCAGCTCTACATGACATAAAAAAAAAAAAAAGGATCGGTACTTGTACTCGGTCTTAAAAAAAATTAAAAAAATCGGGACAACCTTAGGCGAGACCATTCGCGGATCACCAGGCAAAGGACCTGGGGTGGTCTGAGTCAGGAGGAAGGAGCAGACTTTGAAGGATAGGTAAGAGGCAAGAAAGAGGACATCGGGAGGCCAGATTTAAAAAAAAGAAAGAAAAAAAAAAAAAGTTCCAGACCCTTAAGCTGGCCATACATGGCTCAGTTTCTTTTTTTTTCCAGCCATCTTGGTGAAGGAAAAAGCTGAACCGATTCCCCCATCTACACATTCAATGTGGATTAGGGAATTATCCTGCTGTGTCATATTCTGGCAGCGGGACTCCCCTGTTGTCAGAATACAATGATCAGCGCTGCAGCTGAAGGCCTGCAAAGTACTGATCGAATGGAAATTGTCCAGCAGGACCGTTCAGCATCAGGGCAGGGGTCAGTGTGTGGAAAGTGGCGGTAGGGCAATGGCCAGTGGCAGCTTTTTTTTTTTTTTTTTTTTTTTAATCTTTATTTTTCTTACAATTTTTTTTACAGTTCTTAAAATGGCTGTAAAGGCAGGTTTTATTATCTTAATGCATTCTATGCATCCTGTGTCTGCATGAGGTTTCTTCAGTCATGTCCGACTCTTCGTGACCTCACGGACCATAGCGCGCCAGGCTTTTCTGTCCTCCACTGCCTCCCGGAGCTTGCTTAACTTCATGTTTATTTTTTCGATTACGCCATCTATCCATCTTGGTTTTCGGTCGTCCTCCTCTCCTTTTTTCTTACATGTTTCCCAGCATTAGGGTCTTTTCCAATAAATCCTCTCTTGGCATTAGGTGGCCAAAGTATTTGAGTTTCAGCTTCAGGATCTGTCTTTCCAGTGAATATTCAGGGTTGATTTCCTTCAAGGATTGACCGGTTTGATCTTCTTGCTGTCCAAGGAATATCAAGAGAGTCTAATCCAACACCATAGTTCAAAAAGCATAAATTCTTCGGCATTCAGCCTTCTTTATGGTTTAACTTTCACAGCCATAGGTTACTAATGGGAATACCATAGCTTTGACTATACGCTACAGTCGGTAGGATGACGTCTCTCCTTTTAATAATATTGTCTAGGTTTGCCATGGCTTTCCTCCCAAGAAGCTTGTCTCCCAATTTCATGGCTACAGTCACCGTCTGCTGTGAACTTGGAGCCGATAAAATCTGTCACGATTTCTATTTATTCGCCTTATATTCGCAAAGGAGTGATGGGACCGGTTACTATGAGCTTAGTTTTCTTAACCACCTTCTTACTGGGCACATATACCCCCTTACTGTGCTCAGGGGCAGTTTTCAGCGCTGTCACTCTTTGAATGACAATTGCATGGTCATGCTACACTGTACCCATATGACATTTGTATCATTTTTACAAAAATAGAGCTTCCTTTTGGTGGTATTTAATCACCACTATTTTTATTTTATTTTTTTGTTAAGCAAAAAATAAAAAAGTTCATAGTTTTAAAATTTAGCAAACTAGTAATTTTTCTCCTTCATTGATGTGCGCTGATGAGGCTGCACTGATGGGCACTAATAGGCGGCACTGGTTATCAGTACTGATGAGCACGGTGTGGGACCGATATCCCCTTTACAAAAGCCGGTAATCGGCTTTATTTATTTTTTTGCATAAAAGGTTTTTTAGAAGACAGGTGAGGTGGTCTGGTATTCCAATTTCTTTAAATATTTGCCAAATATTGCTGTGATCCACACAATCGAAGGCTTATAGAGAAGTAGACATTCTTCTGGAACTCTTCCTTTCTCCAGGATCCAGCGAATGTTGGCAATTTGATCTTCAGTTCCCCTGCCGCTTCGAAATTGTACTTCTGGAAGCTCTCAGTTCACATGCTGCTGAAGCCTAGCTTGTAGAATTTTCAGCATAACCTGCTAGCGTGTGATACGAGTGCGATTGTATGGTAGTTTGAACATTCTTTAGCACTGCCCTTCTTTTGTATCAGAATGTAAAAAACTTACTTTTTCCAGTCCTGTGGCCATTGTTGAGTTTTCCAAATTTGTTAGCATATTGAGTACAGCACTTTAACAGCATCATCTTTTAGGATTTTTAATAACTCACCTGGGATACCATCACTCCGGCTAGCTTTGTTATAAGCGATGTTCTCTAAGGCCCACTTGACTGCACTCTCCAGGATATCCGGTTCAAGGCCAATGACTGCATCATCATGGTTTATCCCTTTGCTTATAATGTATTGGCTGTTCCCTATCCATAAACTTCTCCATTCTCTTGGTACTCTCGAAAGTTTTATTTTTTATTTTTTATTTTTTATTTATTTATTACATCCTTTTTCAATAAACCCATTGACCAATATAACCAGTTTGGGTCTCAGTCAGTTTCAATATCACAGTTTCTTCATCAGTTGTCCTTTGGGGACTCACTTAAAGCACTGGGCAAATACAAAATGAAAATTATTAAATAAACCGGGTTTTCACTGCATACCTTATTTTAGGCCCAGAGTCATCATCACTAGATCTTTGTGCCTCTCTATTCAATGCAGGCAGATCGTGGTTGGTTGGAGAGGCTAGTTAAGTGCTGTACATAGCTACTTAAAAACATCACAGCACCCTACCTCAGTACTCCTCCCAAGAGCCCTGTCACCTGATGAAAGCAGTAGGCTGGTTCTTGAGAGGAATTATGCACAAGTCAAAAAGCCTTCATGAGTGGACGTCAGTCTGAGGGAGTGGGCATTCCTAAGCAGACTGTATTTGGATGCAGAAAAAAAAAAAGAGAAAAGGCCCAAAGCTGAGCCTCCACAATTTAACAAAGTGAAATTCAATGAATGAAAAAGGAAGGCCCAAGACATTAAAGGTGGAAAGGGCTAGATGAAGCTGGATGTCCCCTAGCCAGGAAATCAGGTGGGTTCTATCTGACCTGCTGCAGCTTCTAAATGCACACTGTGAGAAGCTCAGAGTGTGCAGGGAAATCAGGGAAAGCAATTTCAGTACAGGAGAAGAGTCTGTACAACTGTGCAAGACTGAAAGTAAGGCTGGAGTTCAGCTTTTATATTTTACCATTATTGCCCAATAAAAACAAATGTGCTCTTAAAGCGGAGCTCCACCCTAAAGTGGAACTTCTGCTGATCGGAACCCCCCCCACCCTCCGGTGTCACAATTGACACCTTTCAGGGGGGAGGGGGGGTGCAGATACCGGTCTAAGACAGGTATTTGCACCCACTTCCGGGAGTCCTCTCTTCGGGAAATCTGCGGGAAGCACGTCACTTCCCGCAGATTCCCCGTTGTGTTCTGGGAGACACTCGGCTCCCAGAACACAGGGGACCACTCAGAACGGCGCAGCGCGACTCGCGCATGCGCCGTAGGGAACCGGGCATGAAGCCGCAAGGCTTCACTTCCTGGTTCCCTCACCGAGGATGGCGGGGGGGGCAGCACGGACGTCGCTGGACTCCAGGACAGGCAAGTGTCCATATATTAAAAGTCAGCAGCTGCTGTATTTGCAGCTGCTGGCTTTTAATATTTTTTTTTCCCGCGGCACCTCCGCTTTAACAAAGGGAGCATGCAGTTCAGCTCTAAGATAATCAAAAACGACCACATACAATGCATCCGGAAAGTATTCACAGCGCTTTACTTTTTCCACATTTTGTTATGTTACAGCCTTATTCCAAAATTGTTTAAAATTCATTATTTTCCTAAAAATTATACAAATACGGTATTCCACTAAAGATAGTACACCCCTCACATTTTTTAAAATATTTTATTATAGATTTTCATGTGACAACACTGAAGAAATTATACTTTGCTACAATGTAAAGTAATGAGTGTACAGCTTGTATAATAGTGTCAATTTGCTGTCCCTTCAAAATAATTCAACACAGCCATTAATGTCTAAAAAGCTGGCAACAAAAGGGAGTACACCCCTACGTGAAAATGTCGAAATTGGGCCCAATTAGCCATTTTCCCTCCCTGGTATCATGTGATTAGTGTTACAAGGTCTCAGGTGTGAATGGGGAGCAGATGTGTTAAATTTGGTGTTATCGCTCTCTCACTCTCTCATACTGGTCACTGGGAGTTTAACATGGCACCTAATGGCAAAGAACTCTGGGGATTTAAAAAATAGAATTGTTGCTCTACATAAAGATGGCCTAGGCCAGAGATGGCGAACCTTGGCACCCCAGATGTTTTGGAACTACATTTCCCATGATGCTCATGCACTCTGAAATGAAATGTACCGTATATACTCGAGTATAAGCCAAGTTTTTCAGCACTTTTTTTGTTCTGAAAATGCCCCCTCGGCTTATACTCGAGTTACCTTTTCGCACCTGATCTCCCAAACTTTGAGGACCCGGTAACGGCCGACCATAGATCCCCTGGATCCCAAACTTGGCACACATATAGCCCCATTTCTCCTCTACAAGTATGCAAAGTTTTATGTCTGGAGGACCTAAGGTCGGGGAGCACCGAATTTTCAAACCCAGGCACCCCTTCCATAGACTCCCATGTTATACGTCAGTCTAGTCATGGGCACAGAGAGGCATGCAGATGGACACAGTGAGGCAAAGTGAGGCACAGTGAGGCATGCAGATGGACAGAGTGAGGCATGCAGATGGACACGCTAGGCTTATACTCGAGTCAATAAGTTTTACCAGTTTTTTGTGGTAAAATTAGGTGCCTCTGCTTATATTCGGGTCGGCTTATACTCGAGTATATACGGTAGTTGATCATGGGAAACATAGTTCCAAAACATCTGGGGTGCCAAGATTCGCCATCACTGGCCTAGGCTATAAGAAGATTGCCAAGACCCTGAAACTGAGCTGCAGCACAGTGGCCAAGACCATACTCAACAGGACAGGTTCCACTCAGAAGAAGTTGCGTGCACGAGCTCAGCGTCATATCCAGAGGTTGTTTTTTGGAATTGGATGAACGAGTGCTGCCAGCATTACTGCAGAGGTTGAAGGGGTGGGGGGGCCAGCCTGTCAGTGCTCAGACCATACTCCGCACACTGCATCAAATTGGTCTGCATGGCTGTCGTCCAAGAAGGAAGCCGCTTCTAAAAGATGATGCACAAGAAAGCCTGCAAAAATTTTGCTGAAGACAAGCAGACCAAGGACATGGATTACTGGAACCATGTCCTGTAGTCTGACGAGACCAAGATAAAAACGTATTTGGGCTCAGATGGTGTCAAGCGTGTGTGGCGGCAACCAGGTGAGGAGTACAAAGACAAGTGTGTCTTGCCTACAGACAAGCATGGTGGTGGGAGTGTCATGGTCTGTGGCTGCATGAGTGCTGCCGGCACTGGGGAGCTACAGTTCATTGAGGGAACCATGAATGCCAACATGTACTGTGACATATTGAAGCAGAAAAAAATAGTAAGAAAAGGCGGGAAAATCTAAATCCTTGAAGCTTTGTTTCTTGGCACACCAAAGCGACAGTAAAAAAAATAGCACTGACATGTTTTGGCAATAGCCTCAGTCATAGCTTGTTTGAAATAGATAGAGAGCCACCAGTCACGGCATTACCTCCTTTAGAAACGGCACGATCGCCATTTCTAAAGTGTGCCTGCGCCAGGGTTGCCAACTTTCAGTAAATTTACAAACAGTTTGTAAAATCCATAATGGTTTCATCTGTCCATGAATGTCAGTTACGGACATGCAGCCTACATGTCCGCAATGGACATTCAAGGACAGATGCAAAAAGTACAGATTTTACAAACTGTTTGTATATTTACTTAAAGTTGGCAACCCTGGCCTGCGCCGTTGTCTACTGCGCATGCGCCATAGACATCGGTGCAAGTCTCTATTGTAATTATCTCCTAAACGTGTAGGTTTAGGAGATATTTCCAGCACCTACAGGTAAGCCTTAATCTAGGCTTACCTGTAGGTAAAAGTGGTTGTACAGGGTGTACAACCACTTTAAACTGGCCATACAGTCATCATTTAAAAAGGGTATAGGATTACCTGCTATCATGCTGTCAACTTTATCAATTCTGTTTAAAACCAGTTCAACCAAACCAACTTCTGTGCAGACTAAAAGATTGCGAATGCTCTTCTTCAGAATGGCTGTAAAGATGCTCCAGATTTCTGCTTGGCAGGTGACATCACATTTGTCCAACAATTCAACCATGCAGAAGATGCTGTCTCCTTCCTGAATGATGAAATTCATCTCGAGATCAAACTGTCCTCCTACAAGCTGTAAGTAAAAGATATAAAAAAAACTTTAATGATTCATTCAGTTTTTTGGTAACCCTTTTAAATACTACTACTGAATATGATACTACTAAAATCAAGAACTAAAAATGTAATATTGGAGTTTACAAGCACAGATGTGATGACTGCTTTCGTTTTTGTTTTTCAGCAAATTCAGAAAATAGCTGTTGAGCTTGCCAACCTTCCTTCCTAGCCATCTGCTGTAAACTACCAACTGACCTTCCCCCCTGGAGATAAAGAAACATGGACATTTTTGTAGTCTATAACAGGAGAGCAGACCAGGGTAACAAGCCTGGTTGCCATCACAGGTAAGTAAAGGAGAGACATAGAAACTTAGAGACAGGAAGTGTGTTATTTGCACGATTACCAGGTGAAAATAAGGCAAAAGCTTGAAAAAATGAATGCAACCACCACACCAAGGATTAGTAAATTGCACCAATATCAATTTTTTATACATTATATACACTTTAAACTGATAGTCTATAAAAAAAAATTTCTTAAAAAAAAGAAGTTAGTTATACTTGCCTGCTTTGTGCAACTATATTGCACAGATCAGCCACTTACCCCCTCTTTCGGAGTCCACCGCCGACACTGTCCACTCCTCCTTCCAAGTGTCCCCTCAGCAAACCGGCTGCTAAGGGGACACACACATACATGCACTCCATAGACACAGCCCAACTCGCCCATACCTCCCCACTGCCTCCTCAAAGGACTTGACTGACAATAGTAGGAGCCTATGGCTTCCACTGTTGCTTGTCTCCTTTGAGACTAGGAAATGGAGCAGCAGTGCTGCAGATGGAACAGCAATGAAACAGCAAGAAGCCAGGTAAGTGTTTAGGGGTGGAAAATGGGAACAGTTAGGCGGGAGTTTTTTTATTTTTTTATGTAAGTGGTATTGAACCCAAAACAAAAAATATAACATATCGCAGCTTACTACTCATTAGATGTGGTGGCTGCATCCCTTTTCTTTCTTAGGCTTTTCCCCCTCTGTTGTCACCTGGTGATCTGGCCAGTAACACACCTACTGTATTATATAGTATACTGTATAGAGTTCCCCTAATTTTGGATGAGGGAGCACAGGTACACCTTTGGACAGCAGCACTGTTAATCTGTGGGGGAGGGGAAAGCTAGATGCACTAACAAATTGAAGCTGAACATCAGCCAACACTTTATAAGCAATTACAGGAGTTTTTTTTCCTCCTTCTGGAATAAAGTATTTACATAAATAAAAGAGGATCAGTGAAAGAATCCCTGTTGGTAGTAAATGGCTTGTCTCAACCCTGTTACTGCTACATCTGCAGGAGAGCTTGTTCTACAAAAAAAACAGACTTGGGCCCAGTTCCAGTGGCGGCTGGTGCTCAAAAATTTGGGGGGCACAAACAAACTGAAAAATTTAACTGTTAATAATGTAGGACTGTAAATAGCCAATTTATCAGGTGATTATGTATCATTACTGCTAGATAAAACTGTGCCCATCAATTGCAGCCTCACTGTGCCCATCAATTGCAGCCTCACTTTTTCCCCATCACAGTATGCCAATCACATCCAAATTTCAAGTAAAATAAAACCACTTAACATAAGGTGTCCTCATCAGAGCCCACTTTTACATCAGATGTCCCAATCAGAGTCCCCCTTTACAACAGCTGTCCCCATCAGCATCCCCCTATAAATCAGGTGTCATCAGGTGTCCCCATCAGAGTCCTCCTTTACATCAGATGTCCCCATCAGAGCCCCCCCTCATACTCTCACCCAAGTCGCCTATCTTCCACCTTCGTACTGGCCAAGATGAGTCAGAGAAACAGGAAGTGAAAGCACAGGACCTGCCAATCAATATCCACAGCATGGAACAATGCTAGAGGGAGTGTTCAGGGCGCAGAGCTCAGCACCCCGAGGACTTTCTAAAGGAAGCCAATAGAGCTTCTTGTTTGCAATCACGTGATTGCAAACACGTCATGCTTCCCATAGCAGCTGTGTGTCCGGTGCCCTGCACACAATTTGAGTCCTTTTTTTTCCCCCCCCCAAATTTTTTTTGCAGTGATTGCAGCACATCATGCATCCCAAACCCAGGGATATGCAATTAGCGGACCTCCAGCTGTTACAGAACTACAAGTCCCATGAGTCATAGCAAGACTGACAGCCACAAGCATGACACACAGAGCCATGATGGGACTTGTAGTTTTGCAACAGCTGGAGGTCCGCTAATTGCATATCACCAGTTGAAAAAAAAAAAAAGAGAAAGCCTGAAAAAGGAAAAAAATAAATAAATAAAAAGAACTGCAGCTATCACACCTAACAATTGGTACACTGCAATCTAATAACTCAAAAACTTTTTGAAACCAAATATTAAAAGTCACTGAATCAAATCAAGTATGTAGATCAAGTAAGTAAGAAAAAAGTCCTTCCCTATATTTGTTCCAGGTTACTGAAGCAGTAGGGCTGGCATTGCCAACAGACAACCAGCATTTTCTGTCTATTAAAGTTTTACATCTGTAACAAAGTTGGATATTCCTAAAATAATGGAATTGCATAGTGGTCCACAATGCAGGCGGAGCATAAAGTTTAGATCAACAGACCGAAAAAGCACAGGTAATATGCATGAGTACAATTCGAAGATCAAATGAAAACAGCAAGACATTCTGGTTGCATATCATGCCCACTAGTGGAACACACCAATGCTACCTCATAGTACCCTGTCAGTCCACTCAATAATAACAGGAGATGAACTCAAGATCAGAAGTAGGGTGATACCTTATCACCTGCAACCAGCATTTTCATGCTACAACATTCCTTGGAACTGCTTCTGTTCCCTTCTACAACCAAGGCTCCGCAGACACCGGTGCTGGTCTCCCTCCAGGCCCTATTCTCCCACATACCTATACAATTAATATTTCAAGGAAAGCAGCAGCCAGCAGCACATAGGACACATCAGATCAGACACATCAGCTTAATCCCTTGTGAAGATAGTTTAATATATAAATAAGGCCTTAGGCTAGGTTTCTACTATTGCGACCCCAGTGCGACTTTGCAATGTGATTTTTGATGCAATGTCATGCGACTGGTGAGAACAAGTTGCACCGAAGTCGGAACAAAGTAGTACATAAACCCTTTTTTTGAGTCGCTGCGACTTGAGTCGTGCCAATTAGAACGGGGACCATTGAAAATACATGGATTTTGACTTGTCATGTGATTTCACGTGTCCAGTCGCACAACAACTCGCAGTAGTGGAAACAGAGCCTTAATGCTCATTTTTGTTTAGGGTAACCTTTTAAAAGAAGTTTTTCTTGCCTTCTCTTTGATTCCCCCTACAGCTGCAGCTTTCTCCCCAACACACCAGTTTGTGGGCAGGTCCTTGGCATCCTCACTTACAACGCAGAACTGATTTTCCTGCATTGTATGTGATGTCATCCATGAACTTGTGACTGACAAAAGAGAAGCAGTTTCATCAGACTGGTCATGCAGAGGGGAGGAATCCTGCAGGAGCAAGGGAAAAGGTAAGTAAAACTGCTTTTATATGTTCCCCAAGACAAAAAAACGGGCATTTAACCTTAGCAGTGGGAGGAATGTCCCACCACATGGATACGTTTGGAGTTCACCTTTAATAAACTGCTCAAATGCTTAACGTGCAATGAAAGTGAAAAACATCTGCCCTATCAAATTCTTTATAGGATTTAGGTTTGTCAGTGCAACCTCTGGGCTGACTTCATTCAAACTAACATATTACCACAGAAACAACAGCTTGATATTGCCCACAGTATCGTTGCATAAACAGATGAAAGCAACAATTACTAGGGAGCACTTTGCTTCATTTTAGCAGATTAGAGAGCGATGAGGAAACTGCAGGAGATGAAACAAAACAGCCCATTCAGCTCCCAGCTGGCTCTGGGAATTGGATCAAGTGGTACATCAGCAGGTCTCAGCTGGAGAGACGGCATCAGTTCAAACATTACCATATACAAGCTAAAACACCAAGCAAAGCAAATGCTCCTTACTTGTGGAAAGCAGTCCAGCTGACAAGGTCTGCATTTTTTCACAAATTAACCATACATACAGAACATTTTAAGCCCTTCAAACCTAAAACTTTACAGTTTAGATACAGCTGAATTGAAAATGGATTACCAAAACATACAGTAATTCAATATTAGCACTCATAACACAGGTGCATGGTTTTATGTCCAATCTTGTGCATACACTGTACACAAAAAACACACAAGCTTGACACAAAAGATAGGGGCACCTGTCATGTAAACTATGAGCCCCAATCCACTAAGCAACCCGGACTGGAAAGACATGGCAGTGCAGCCCTTCTCAGATCGGAGAAATCCAACACTACACAAAACACAACCAGAGGGAGCAAACACCTACTGCGTTTCCCCGAAAGTAAGACCTAACCTCAAAATAAGACCTATATTGGTTTTCCAGGAGGGCTGCAATATAAGCCCTACCGCGAAAATAAGACCTAGTTTGAAGTGGCTGTCTCCTCCTCTTCTCCTGCCTGTCAGCAGGGGATCTCAACCCCCCTCCCTCTGCAATGCTCTGCTTGTGGAAGAGAGCTCAGGCGGGCTATGGAAGCCCAGAGCGGCACTCAGATCTCCATCTCCTGCCTGTCAGTGGGGGGGGGGGGGGATCTCGGCCCCCCTCCCTCTGCAAAGCTTGGCTCATGGAAGACAGCTCAGATGGGCTATGAAAGCCAGGAGCGGCACTATAATAAAAAAAAGGTACCTGACACACATGAGATTCCTGTCAGGCAGGGAGGTAGAGAAGACCGCACAATAGCAAGGCCTACCACGAAAATCAGCCCTAAACTGTTTTTGGTTGTGAAAATTTATTATAAGACCCGGGCTCATTTTCGGGGGAAACACGGTAGTGCATTATCTTTAGCACTTCATTAAATCCCTTCCCGCCCTTGCCCTCCCACCATTATCCTGGGAGGACGTCATGTGATGTCCTTCCAGGATTGGGCCATACTCCAGCGTGATCTGTCACCCGTTGCGTCCACCAGACATAGCCGGTGACAGACCACTGTACCGGTACCATGTAATCGATGTCATGTGATCTGTTGTGATTGGCCACAATTATACACAATATATGGCTTTGTTACATGCCATTCATGTGTACTATTGTGATGAGCTCTGTTATTTGTAACAGCCAATCACTGCCCATCTCTACCATGTGATTAGCTGTGACCTATTTTACAGCTAATCACAATAGACACTGAATGAAAAGTTTTCATAAAAAAAAAAAAAAGGGTTACTTCTAACTGTAAAATTCAGTGATAAGCAATCAGTGTGTAATAATAATAAAAATAATAAATATATAAATATTGACACAAATATGACACACAAAAAAATAAAAAACAACTTAAAAAAAACTTGCCATGCCTCTTACTAAATACCTTGGACAGCCTACTTTGCCAAAAAAGAGGCAATTTGGGGGATATTCCTGGCATTTTTAGGCCTCAAGAAACGATAGGCCATCAGTATGGATCGATCGATTTTCAGATATATACCAAAGTTTGTGGACTCCTACAAAACTAAATAATAATATACACTTATTTAAGTTATTTTCACCAAATTAATGTAGCAGAATACATTCTGGCCTAAATTTATGAAGAAACATTTTTTTTATTTGCAAAATGTTAAACAGAAAAATGTTTCTTCTTTTTTTTTTTTCCCCAACATTTTCAGTCTTTTTATTTATTTTTGATAAACAGCAGTGATTAAATACCACCAAAAGAAGGCTCTATTTGTGTGCTCCTTGTTACAAAAAAATGCATCATTTTCAGTTGATACTGGGATTCCATAGACACAACTGAAAAGTAATAGGTACAGTGCATCTGGAAAGTATTGACAGCGCTTTACTTTTCCAACATTTTTTTATGTTACAGCCTTATTCCAAAATAGAGGAAATTCATTATTTTCCTCAAAATTCTACAAACAATACCCCATAATGACAACGTGAAAGAAGTTTGTTTTTTCATCAACTGCGTTTCTGTACATTGCTATATTCATCATCTTTCCCCCAAACCTGATTAGTCTCCCAGCACCTAAAAAAAAACATCCCTACGGCATGATGCTTCCACCACCATGCTTCACTATAGGGCTGGTATTGGCCAGGTGAGCGGTGCCCGATTTCCTCCAGACATGAAGCTTCTCATTCAGGCAAAAGAGTTCAATCGGTTTCATCAGACCAGAGAATTTTGCTTCCCATAGGCCGAGAGTCCTTTAGGTGCCTTTTGGTAATTTCCAGACGGCTGTCATGTGCCTTTTACGGAGGAGTGGCTTCCATTTGGTCACTCTACCATACAGGCCTGATTGGTAGAGTGCTGCAGAGATGGTTGTTCTTCTGGATAGTTCTCCTCTCTCCACAGAGAAACGCTGGAGCGCTCTCTGTCAGAGTGACCATTGAGTACTTGGTCACCTCCCTGACTCAGGCCCTTCTCCCCCGATCACCAAGTTTGGCCGGGCGGCCCACTCTAGGAAGAGCCGTGGCGATTCCAAACTTCAAATTTACAATTTTGAGTGTCATGGCAAAGCATGTGAATACTTATGTACATGTGATTTTTTTTATTTTTATAAATTTGTAAAGATTTCAAAACAAAAAGCCTGGTCCTAGGCTCTGAAGAAAGGGGTGCGCCCCAGAAACGCATCAGCCATCTGGATGTTTTGTGGTATCGTCTGACCCTCTCTGTTGTTGAGTCCAGTCGATGGATGCCGAGAATTCCAGCCCCTTTGTCTGATAAGCTTGTACTAAAGCTCTGTCTGTGAGTAGGACTATTGCTTTTTTAATCATATTTTAATAAACCTTTAAGTGATAATGCGCTAGGTCGGTGCACCCTCCTTTTTTCTTTCTTTTTCTAGCCATATGAACACCCATCGTTCTGAGGAGGGCTGCAAGATCCTAAACTTTGCCTCTAGAGAGAACCTCACCACCTGTTTTTGACGATACACCGAGAGCGCAGGAGATTTTTGTCTTACTCGTACAGGAACAATCACGTACCTGTACGTGGCCCTTTAACTGCCGACATTGGGGCGGCGCGCTCGCAATCCCCCTGCCTTCCCCGCGAGTCGGACTGCGGGTCCCGCGGACTCAATCGTCGCGGGGATCCCAGCGATGGTCTCACGGAGGCATGGAGGGGGAGATGTTAGTGTAAACACAACATCTCCCCGCTGCCCTACTGACTATGTCAGCGATCTCCGCTCTGTGTAATCCGAGCGGAGATCGGTGATGTGTCACAAGTAGCCACGCCCCCTCAGTTAGAAACACGCCCCTAGGCACACTTAACCCCTCCAGCGCCCCTAGTGGTTAACCCCTTCACTGCCAGTGTCATTTTTACAGTAACCAGTGCACTTTTATTGCACTGGTCGCTGTAAAAATTACAATGGTCCCAAAAATGTGTCAAAAGTGTCCGATGTGTCCGCCATGTCGCAGTCACGAAAATAAATAAAATCGCCGATAGCCGCCATTACTACTAAAAAAAAAATTGGATTTTTGTACTCACCGTAAAATCAATTTCTCTGACGTCCATGGACTGACCACAGCTGGATGCTGTAAACGTGTGGGTATACGTTCCTGCTCGCAGGAGAAGATCTAAGCAGAATGTTAGAAACATACATTCTAGAACAAACCAGAGCTGAACAGCCCCTCCCACCTGCAGCTAGCAGCCTCAGTTCGTAACAAAGCAGTACAAACCTTAAAAGGAAGGGTGGGTGCTGTGTCAGTCCATGGACGTCAGAGAAATGGATTTTAAGGGGAGTACAAAAATCCTATTTTCTCTCATCGTCCATGGACTGACACAGCTGGATACTGTAAACGTGTGGGACGTTCCAAAGCAGTATCAGAAGGGTGGGAGCAGTAGTAAAAGGAACAACCAAAACTTCACTCCAAACAAGCAGAGTTCCTCAACGGAGGAGTTGCAACATTAAACAGCGGCCTGCAATGGTTTGCGGCCGAAGGAAGCATCCGAAGATGCAGCCACATCAACCTTATAAAATTTTGAAAAGGTATGAACGGACGACCAGGTTACCATCTTGCACACTTGTGCAACCGAAGCTTGATGTCGTAAGGCCCAGGAAGCACCAATTGCCTTGGTGGAATGTGCCGCAACCGGAAAGGGAGGCACCCGCCCCTTAAGGGCATAGGCCTTTATGACGGTCTGCCTGATCCACCTAGAGACGGTGGCAGGCGACACCGCTCGGCCCTGTTTTGGACCAGACAGACTTCCGAATGGTAACAGTAGCAGACAGGTACACCTGTAAGGCTTGTACCCATCTTAATGTATGAAGCGCAAACTCTCAGGGATAGGATGGGTGAGGACACAAGGACAGAAGAACAATGTCCTTCTTAAGGTGAAAGGCCGAGACCATCTTTTGAAAAGGATGGTCATGGGCGCAACACCACCATATCCTTAGGAGGATCAAGTAAGGCGACTTGCAGGACAAGGCCGCCAACTCAGACACCCGTCTAACTGAAGCAATGGCCACTAAGAAGGCCACCTTCAGGGACAAGGTCAAGAGAGGAATCTCTCTGATATTCTCAAAGGGATGTTCTTGGAGAACCGAGATGCATCAAATTCAGATCCCAAGTAGGGAGAGGAGGCTTGACAGGGGGGATCACATGGCGAACCCCCTGCACAAAAGGTGCTAATCAAGGAATGGCCCGGTAGCGGTCGTTGAAAAAGACAGCTCGGGCCAAAATCCGACCCTCAAAAACGTATGCAAGGCCAGCTTTTGGGTCACACCATGCTGTAAGAACATCAAAATCCTGGGAACTGAATACATCCGAGGACGCCACGCAAGTTCCTCGCACCTAGCGATGTAAGCCTTCCAGGTACGGTGAGATATCTTTCTGGAGGAAGATTCCCGTGTCAACAACATAAAAGAGATGACCGAATACGAGAGAACTCGGTCCTTCAGCACCTGGCTTTAAACAGTCATGCCATTAAAGCCAAGGACTGTAAAGCAGGATGAAGTATGGGATCATGAGACAGAAGGTCCACCCCAATAGGCAGTCACCAAGGAACGTCTGCGACTAGCCGAAGTAGAGCAATGAGGATCACCGGAATGGCCTCAGCCCCTACTCTGCGAAGCAGGCGAGGCAACAACAGTAGCGGAGGGTAAGCATATATCAGGCGATACTGCCCCCACGGGCTTCC
The DNA here is from genome assembly GCA_029206835.1 of Rana muscosa. NCBI lineage: Eukaryota > Metazoa > Chordata > Amphibia > Anura > Ranidae > Rana > Rana muscosa. The sequence goes on along the minus strand of CM055116.1, from coordinate 310,157,306 downwards.
AACGCGTCTGACGCATCCGCCCAGGGGTCCCTGGACCTGGCCACGATCTTGCCACCTTGCGAGTGAGTCGAGAGGCCATAAGGTCCACTTCCGGTGCCCCACCTCCGGTAAAGGAGGTGGAAACACCTCCGGATGCAAGGACCCTTCCCCTGCAATGCACACGGCCGACAGGACCGTCTTGCAGCAAGATGTATGAAAATCCCAAAGAGACTCTGCAATGTATCGGAGAAGGGAGGCCCCGGTGTACAGGGTGCCTCAACTGTTGGCCAATAAAGGCAACTTGACGGAACTTCCCTAGAAACTTGGTCAGAGGACTAGTACCTCAGCCTCCACAGGTGGCGCAAACCCACCCAGGGCACAGAGACCCTAAAAGCTAAAGCAGTTGTAGTGCACGTGCTAGACGACTGATGGATGAAGGAGAGGCTTTTGCCCAGTCATTGAGCTACAAAAAAACGCCAGAGACGCAGCCACTAACAGGCGTAACGCTAACCTCAGCCTGGCGAACACAGTCCAAGCCAGCACTTCTGATCACCACTGAAAGCAGGTGGAAAGTGGTACCCCTGAAGCCAGGGATCCTTGTGACAATGCTCCATCCAGCAGCTACCCATGGATAAGTGCTGATTGATGCAATACATAGTATAAACTATGTGCTGTACAAACGCGCAAATAGAGTGTGGGAGGAAACCCACCCAGCCACAAAGAGCATAATACAACCACATACGGCGTATGTAGTTTAGCATGTGTGGATAAACCTATTAAACACGCTTCTACTGTGCCAGCGACGAAGGCGCGCACATCATCGGGGCTTGACGTAAACCAGCCACGCAGATTGCGTACACAACAGTGTAGGTATGTTAGCCTGCGAATAAACAAATTGCACATGTTTATACAGTGCATAGCACTGAAAATGCGCACACCATTGGAATGCAGGGGAGAAACCTGAGCACCCGGATGAAACCCACGCAGACTGCATACGCATACCGTGTAGGTATTATAGTATGTGTGCTAAACATTTTGCACAAGCCCATGTGTGCATAGCACCGAGGGCGCGCACACCGTTAGCGCGGGGGAGGAAGCAAAGTACCCCACGCATACTCAGAGAATGCAATACCTACAACTACAGTGAATGTATATAAATATAATGTGTATGTTTACACCGTGTATTGCACACCAAAGGCACGCATGTCATGTAGCGTGGGCGGAGACCCGGAGGAAACCCACGCAGACTGCACAGACATACCGGGTAGGTATGTTAGTATGTGGATATCTAAATCGCACAAATTTAGACTGTGCATAGCGCCGAAGCGTCCATACCAATGGAGTGTGGGAGGGAACCGGAGTACCCGGAGGAAACCCACACAGACTGCATACACAGGTATTAGGTATGTAGGTATTATAGCATGCGTGACAAACATTGAACATGTTTAACTGTGCAGAAGGCCAAAAGGCGCACATACCGTCAGCGCGTGGGAGGAAACCGGAACACCCGGAAGAACCCCACGCAGACAGCACACAGATACCGTGTAGGAATGATAGCATGTGAACATATTGCACATGTTTATGCTGTGCATTTCCATTGGAGCGTGGGGGGAAACCGGGGTACCCCGGAGGAACCCCACGCAAACAGTATACCCATACTGTAAACATGTATAGTATGTGCAATAAACATATTGAACATGTCTATACTGTGCAGAGAGCCCCCGGCGAAAACCCGCGCCGACCCAGAGAGTATAATACATACATATATTGTGAATGTATCTGGAGTCATGCATAAACATATTTTGTACGTTTATATCATGTATGGCACTGAAACACAGCATTGGAACGTGGGGGGACACCCACGCAGACACAGAGACCAATAACACATACATACACTGTGAATGTATGCAGTGTAGAGGTATAGGACGAGTTTAAATTATGGCGCAGAGGCGCATAATCTTCTCTGTATCATTCCAACCTGCTTGACTGTGCTGCCGAAGCAGCATGCAGGTAACAGGTAACCTCTGATCCTCAGACCCTGTGTCTGTCGGAGCGCAAAGCGTCCTCCAGGAAATGGCGGGAAACTACAGGTGCAGAGACCCTGTTGCCTCAGGACATCACACAGAAGGCTCACAGGGACTAGAGACATAAATGAATAAAGTCCCCCCCCCACCATGCTGCACCGCCCAGGGGGAGGGAAACACTGTATACCACTGTATCATCCATGCTGCTCTTGACGCAGCGTGAGGAAAACAGTGAGGAAGCTGTGTAAAAGAAAAGCTTGAAGGACCCAAGGGAAACAGCATCCACCTGAGGTACCTCAGCCACAGCACCCAGCTTGAGAGTGTTCCTCACATCAATGAGTTCACTTACAAGCGCCCTGTCATTTACTGACACAGAACAGGAGTCTTCCTCACAAGGGAAGGTCCTGTTCATAAACATTAAATATTCAGAGCTAGGGTCCTGAGCACAGTAGCTAGTAGGGGTGCAAGGGATCAAAAAACACAGATCGATCCTCGGATCAGGGGTCACGGATCGGATCATTTTCGGATCGGCAAAAAAAAAAAAAAAAAAAAAAAAAAAAAAACACAAAATCTGGTTACCCCCACCGGAGTTTTATATTTCACATTTTAAAAGCAGCAGCAAACCTGCTGACCTTACATGGTTGTTAATGTGACACAACAACTCCGATTTTCACATTTAACTAAATGTTAAATGTGAAAATCAGAGGTGTTCTGTTACATTAGCAAGCATGTAAGGTCAGCAGGTTTGCTGCTGCTTTTAAAATTTAACATGTAAACAGTCTGTTGGATTTCCAAATAAAGTATTTAAGCATATAAACTCCTGTTTGTGTTGAAAATAATTGTGAAATTTGAAACTCCGTTGGGTGTAACAAGATGTCCGCTTGGCCCCTTCTTACTATCATTACTGTTCAGGAGTGTGAGTGGAGAAAGATGGCGGCGACTTGACGTCATTACAGCGGCGGCGCCGGGAGTACCAAGATGGCCCCACTCCGGAGCTAGGCCGAAGCCGAGCCTTTCCTATGGCCGAGGCTCCGGAGCGCTCCGCGGATCGCGTGGCGATCCGATCCGAACAGGGTGACCCGTTCGGATCATGGATCACCACAGATCCATTGCACCCCTAGTAGCTAGGCCCATATCTGAATCGGAGCACTCCTTCACTAAAGTAGTTTGTGGGGAGAGGGGGCTTATAGCTCCTTTCGCTCGTACACCGCTTCCATTCTGACAAGGAATGATTCCAGGACTGCCGACAACTGGTCCATAAGGACCGCAGGTGCAGGAAACATATGAACATGTTTAACTGTGCAGCACTGCCAGTTGCCCCAGGCAAGTGTGAAGAGCAGGTGTATCAGACTCCATAAACGCCACCCTCTGAGACCTTATACACTATACAGTGAATATACAGTCCACTCACTGGCTACGCTGAGGCTGAGGAGGGGATACCCTGAGGACTCACCAACCCTTAAGGACCGCTCAGTCCTGCTGAAGAAACCGCGCTGTGAGCCTGAGGAGAGTGAAGAATCTGTGAGGAGATTGTGAGGAGATTCACGCCGCCGCTATAGGCCGAAACAGAAAGTAAATGCGCGGCGGCTACAAGAAAATGTCCGCCGGCCGCAGCTATAACTGCCCCATTGAACCACGCCAAGATGGCCGCCGAGCGCGAAATTCAAAGCACGCAATAATCACCTCACACACCATAAAAACTGCCCCTCTATCCAGAACCCACTACAGACATGAGCGCCCAGCCAGGCCAGAGTGACCCCCCAAGCACCCCCACAGCACAGCACCAGTACAGGGTGCAGAGAGCAGCATAACAGGGGGGGGAGACAGGGAGAACACCCCCATACAGGGGATCCCCGACTTACGAACGCCCGAGTTACGAACCTCTCCTACTTACGAACCGGGTGCTGCGGGGACCCTCTGCCATTTTGGGCAGCTTGTCGGCTGTTCTGCGCATGCAGACGGAGCCTCAGGTAATGTCGGAAATGTCCGTAATTGGCCGCGCATCCACAGGACGGCATTCGACGGAACATCGGAAATGTCCGTAATTGCCGGTTAGCGCATGCGCGGCCGACATACGAACATTTCCGACATACAAACAGGAGGAAAGTCCCTAATGGGTTCGTAACCTGGGGACCCCCTGTATGAAGAAACACAGCCAGCATGTACTCACCTGCAGTAGGAGAGACTATTTCACCGTCCCTTTCAGGGACCCACTGGCTTGTTTCAGACAGACCTATCACAGAGCAGTACTGCGTAGCTGTCCGCCCGGTCCACCGCAAGAGATCCAGTCAGTCAGGTACTGTTCAATCTTGAGAGGACCGCGGGAAGCATGAAAGCAACCCGGCCACCCCTGGAGTCATGGGGCATGTCGTGAACCGAGTCTCACGCACACAAGGCGAGGATCAGCACGCTCGATGGTCGGACAGGGAAGACTACGAGGATGCCAGTGTACCTGTTGCCCAGCCGACAGTTGATTGAAGGTCTCAAAAATAAAATAAAATTCCCAAAGGAATAAAATTTAAAAAGTAAAATCTTCCAGGAGACTGGCTCCTGAGAGAGCCACGTCTTCTTCTGCTAGGCAGAAAAAAACTGAGGCTGCTGACTGCAGGTGGGAGGGTAATGTCCAGAGGGACCGGCCCCCCTGGGCGGGGCTGTTCAGCTCTGGTTTGTTCTAGAATGTATGTTTCTAACATCTAACATTCTGCCTAGATCTTCTCCTGCGAGCAGGGACATATACCCACACGTTTACAGTATCCAGCTGTGTCAGTCCATGGACTATAAGAGAAAAAAATAATTAATAAAAATGCCTGAAAACTATCCCCTATTTTGTAAACCCAATATTATTTTCGTGGGCAATCCAGCCAAACGGCGATTGCGATTTTTTTTTACCAAAAATATGTAGATGAATACGTATCGGCCTAAACTGAGGAAAAAAAAAAAAAGTTTTTTTATATATTTTTTGTGGATATTTATTATAGCAAAAAGTAAAAAAATATGTCATTTTTTTCAACATTGTCACTCTATTTTTGTTTATAGCGCAAAAAAAAAAAAAAAAGGCAGGTGATCAAATACCACCAAAAGAAAGCCATTTGTGGGAAAAAAAGGACGCCAATTTTGCTTGGGAGCCACGTCGCACGACCTCGCAATTGTCAGTTAAAGCGACGCAGTGCCGAATCGCAAAAAGGGGCCTGGTCATTATGCTGCGTATTGGTCCGGGGCTTAAGTGGTTAAAGAAGAGCATTAATGCTCATCTCTGCTGCCACCCATCCAGCAAAACACTGCACCAATCAAGGGGAGTTGTCAGCTGTTGTCTACGGAGAAAACACTACTTCTGGGAGTGCCAATCTCCTGCATCCCCCTGCCCTCCTACCTCACACTCACCGGTTCCCCCCGTTGACCTCTGCCGTGATGAGCAGGCAAAATCAATTAGAGCTGCAGGAGACACCGAAGGAATTCAACATATTGGTATTTATTACAGGTACTACTACTTACCGTATTTCTCAGTGTTTAACACGCACAGGCATATAACACGCACCCTAACTTTAAGAGGGAAGTTTCAGGAAAAAAAAAAAACTTTCCACAGCCCCCTGCGTATAACACGCAGGCACAGTTTACCCTCTATTTTCAGGGTAAAAACTTGTGTTATACACCAATAAATACAGTATATAGGGCTGACAACTTTAATGGCATCCCAGTCTAAAGCCTCGTAGACACACAATGCAACTGTGGGGCAACCGAGCATCAGATTTTTGTCTTAAGTGCGTGTGCCTGGATCTTGTCTTGCATACCAACGGTACAATTTTTTTCCGCAACAAACACGAACGTAGTGACGTACTACGAGGAATTTCAGCTCTTGAGCGCCACCCTTTGGGCCCCTTCTGGTAATTTTGAGTTTGGTAAACATTGAATCTGAGCATGCGTGTTTGTACTTTCAACTTTTGTGTGGCGGACTTGTGTAGTGACCATCATAAAATCTGACAACCAACCGTTGTCCGCCAAAAATTTACTGAAAATGTACTGAAAATTGTCATCCAACATTTGTTGGCAGATAGTTGGACAACAGTTGTCAAAAGGGGCGTTTTAACGGTCAGATTTTAGGACAACAGTCTGTCAACGGACAATCCCCTGCCAACAATTGGATCGTGTGTACAAGACTTTTAGTCTATAGGGTTCAATATTGAGTTGGCCCACCCTTTGCAGCTATAACAGCTTCAACTCTTCTGGGAAGGGTATGCACAAGGTTTAGGAGTGTGTCTATGGGAATGTTTGACCATTCTTCCAGAAGCGCATTTATGAGGTCAGAAACTGATGTTGGATGAGAAGGCCTGGCTTGCAGTCTCCTCTCCATTCATCCCAAAGATATTCTATCGGGTTAAGGTCAGGACTCTGTGCAGGCTAGTCAAGTTCCACTCCAAACTCGCTCATCCACGTCTTTATGGACTTTGCTTTGTGCACTGGTGTGCAGTCATGTTTGAACAGGAAGGGGCCATCCCCAAATTGTTCCCACAAACTTGGGAGTATGAAATTGCCTGAAATGTCTTGGTATGCTGATGCCCAACCCCTGAAAAAACAACCCCACACCATATTCCCCCCTCCACCAAATGATTGGACCAGTGCACAAAGAAAGGTCCATAAAGAACTGTCCCAAAGTGTTGATTTCTACACAGATGAGAAAGACATCTCTTTTGATCCAAACACAGGTGGCAGGAGAGTTAAATATTCACTTTTTTTTCCTTTACAGGGAGGGATAAAATTCTGACTTTGAGGCCTCGTACACACGACCGATTTTCTCGGCAAGAACCAGCAAGAAACTTGCTGGCAGAGAGGTCTTGCCGAGTAAATCGGTCGTGTGTACGCTGCTATCGGGTTTCTCGTCGAGAAAACCGACAAGAAACCTCGACGAGAAAATAGAGAACCTGCTCTCTATTTTCTCGTCGAGATTCTCCTCGGCATGTTTCTCGACGAGAAAAGTGAGTGTGTGTACACTTACCTGTCCTCCCGGAAGCCCGTGCATGTTTGAAATGAATTTGACGCATGCGCGGTAGCTTCCTAGGCATACGTAGGGTATACCAAGATGGCGGCGACGGCATCGAATGTGACGAGCGCATGCTCGTCGTAGTCTATGACGTCACCGCGTACGCTCCATTCAAAGAACCGCGGGTTCTTTGAAACGAGCGTGTGTACACTCGGCCGGGACAAGTTTCTTGTCCAAGAATCTCGTCGAAAAAAACGACATGTTTTTTTCAACGAGAATCTCGGCCGTGTGTACGAGGCTTTAGAGTGCCAACAGGGTGGCTTTACAAATGGATCATGAGATATGCAAGTTGCAAATGGGCTAGGGTGGTGGTCTAACGAAATTAAACATTTCTAAGCTACCCTTTTTAAAAACATGCAAAAAAAAAAACGAAGACACCCTACACTTAATTTTACCATTGTCAAACTCAATTATGCAAAATAATTTTAAAACCACTTTTTAGATTCTAGTAGTCATAGAAACAGAGCAAATTAAAAATAGAATTTAATGATACCTTTATTCAAATACAACCAGCTGAATGAAAGCAACTGTGGAGCCTATTTTCTGTACTGCAGTCTCATTGATACACACTGTTTATATATGTATTCAGTTTGTTTTTAAATACTACCAGTCCTTTCTTTGTTCCCGAGAGATATAGATAGATAGATAGATAGATATAGCGATACCTTCAACTAAGAAGGCCGCAAGTTTAATTTGGGCCCTGAAAACAGCTCCGTCAACCCCCAGCAATGTACTCGACCCCCTACTGGCACAGTTCGTATTGGCAGCAATAAATATTTTCTTATACTGTATGAGTAAACCCAGACACCAAGACAATAATGAAAAGGGTATCAAAATTTACTTTGAGTTGTTGGTAAGAAAAGTTAACAGTGGTAACGGTTCACAGATAATAAATTGCAGAGCCCTGCAGCAACAACACTATGCATTTAGAATGAACAGTAAAAGGTGTGCCGCATGGGCGACCGTTAACTAGGCGCCCTGTGACGCAGTAACTAAATGGACTAACTAGCTGGCCAGGCCTGGCTCAGATATCTACAACTCAGTCTATAGCGGATGATGGTTTCTTCACCGGCAATTCTTTAAAGGTGGTGCACATTAACAGAACAACATTTGTAATCCAATGGAAAGGTTGCGATGAACTAAACACATTACTTCATGAACTCTAAGTTCCGCTCTGATATGGATCTCCAGTGAGAGTATCAGAAATAAAACTTGTGAGCCCCGGCAGTCTATAGGCACATTAGCAACAACAGTATATGGTCTGAGCATACGCCCTCTCACCCCTCCGGACGCGATCCTAGTCCGGGAACTTCCACCGACTGTGCCCTCACACACACACAGTGTCTCCAGCGATCGGGTCCCCGGTCCAACCAAGGTTGTAGACAAACGAAGTCAGATGCCACCCAGTGGGGTGGAAGGCTCTTTGGTGCTGCGCAAGGCCTCAGGCTTCAGGCCTTGCACTCCGGCACATCCACACAGGAGGATCAGTCACTGAAGTCTTGTGTCCCAAAGAGGCCGAGCCCAGCCTCGACTCCTCCTTTTATAACCCCTCCCATGAGTCTCTGGGGTGGAAACATGCCGAAAGGGATTCTGGGCAAGCTAGTCCCGAGAGTCTTAAAGGGGACCCCGCTACACATACATACATTTATTTTATATATAATATATATATATATATATATATATATATATATATATATATATATATATATATATATATATATATAGCCAGCAATGGTGACAGAGAGTGACAATGAAATACAGGGGGAGACAGGGAAAATCCCCCACAGAGAAACACACAGCCTTTTGTACTCACCTGCAGGCAGGAGAGACTACTTACCCGTCCCCTGAGGGACCCACTGGTGTGTTTCTGACAGGACTATCACAGTGCAGTACTGAGTAGCTGTTGGCCCGGTCCACCGCGAAAGATACAGTCAGTCAGGAACTGTTCAGTCTTGAGAGGACCGTGGGAGCATGAAAGCAAACCCGGCCACCCCTGGAGTCATGGGGCCTGTCGTGAACTGAGTCTCACGCACACAAGGCGAAGATCAGCACGCTCGATGGTCGGACAGGGAAGACTACGAGGATATCTTGTACCCAACCTGTTGCCCAGCCGACAGTTGATAGAAAATTCTCAAAAATAAAATAAAAAAGAATTCCAGAAAAAGGAATAAAAATAGGTCAGGAGACTGGCTCCTGAGAGAGCCATGTCTTCTCCTTCTGTTAGGCAGAAAAAAACTGAAGTCTGCTGACTGTAGTGGGAGGGTTATGTCCGGAGGGACCGCCCCCTGGGTGGGGCTGTTCAGCTCTGGCTTTTAGAATGTATGTATAACATTTCACATTCTGCCTAGGTCTTCTCCTGCAAGCAGGGACATAACCACGTGTAAAGTGTAAAGAGACACAGTGTCAGTCCATGGATGGTAAGAGAAAAAAAAAAATTCCAACAGGTGTAACATTTAACCTGTTACTATGCACCAGTTCACCTGCTGTCACAATCTAAAAACTGCTCTGCCCCCACAGTAACCTCATTCATTCACAGGAATGTGTGAATGAACTACAAGTCCCATCTTCCACTGTGGCAGACAGCTTGTAGTTATCAATAAATTGCAAGGGTGCTGGTGAGCACTCTCGTAGTTCATTGACACTTCTTACAGCTTTCAAAGAGAAAGCCCATACAGAGACATGTGCATAAAGCTGTAGGCAGCTTTGCACAGAGCAGGCAAGTATAAAACATTACATATTTGTTATTTTAAGAAAAATAACTTTTACAAAACCTTTAATGTCTATGGACACCAAGAAGTCTCCCTGAAGCAGATATGCGACTACCATGAAAGTTGATTCCATCTTGAATTACTGAACCTTCACAAAGGCATTGGATGTTTTGAGGTGCAGGATTAGCCAAACATCCTCCTTCAGCACCATAAACCGGTTGGAATAGAATCCCCTGAACCTTTCAAAGGGTAGTAACTAGAGTGATCACCCCCTGACATAGTAGGCCCTCATCTGCCAGAAGATCATAGAGTTGAGACAGGGAGGTGAGATGAGAAGACTTTTCTGGTGGATAATAAACTCTTTATTTTGCAGCCAGACACAATCAGGTTTTGTACCCAACTGTCGTAAAGGCGAGCAATCTAGGGATCCACAAACCAGCCAAGTCATCACTCCATCCTGGTGTAAATTGGTGGGGGAAATCCTTCATGTAGTGGTGGACTTGTCTGCATGCTTGTTGGCTTAATGTTGCCAGAGACACTTGGGATCACAAGAAGGGGAGGGCTTTGAAACCCCTGTCCGAGGTGCCTGAAGGCCAGAAATGGCACATACGCATGGAAAAAGAGGGACGGCTTATGATGCAGCTCCTTGACTTTTTTTAGTCTGAGTGAGGAAGAGGTTTTTACGTCCTGTGAGATTCTTAATGTAATCCAGAGTAGCACCATAAAAACAGCCACTCTGCAAGGGCAAGTCCATTAAGGCCTTCTTTGAAGTCTGATCAGCCAACCAGCACCTAAGCCAGAGAAGGCGACGCAAACCAGCCACAAAGACTAAAAGCTTGGGTAGCAATGGAGCCCTATCCAGCAATGCAAAAAAAAAAAAAAAAAACAAACACACACACACACACACACACACACACACACTTCAGGCCCTGAAATAATTGGTCCACTAGCTTTATGTAGACCAGGGGAACCTGTTGACTACCCAAGTCCTGATGCAGGAGATTTGCCATTTCCCAAGCAGTTACACGAGACTCAGCATTGGCCACCGAAAAAACCAGCATGGTCGCCCAGGGAAATTGAATAGGCACCAAGCCACAACCACATCACAGACCATCTGGGCCTATCAGCGGAGAAATTATGTCATCTCAAAAAAGGGAGGGGGTATCCTAGGCAAGACTGACCAGCTCCAAAACACCACTGAACAGGGGGATAGAGAGATAGAGGGAGACTAAAAGGGGGTACGTGGGGTCTATTTATACCCACCTAGAGGAAAGGGAGCATACACTTACAGAAGAGTGTGGATACCTCTGCCAAGACAGTCCACCTCCCACTGAAGCGGGGTGCTGTGTGCCAGGGGGAACACGGACAGTACCGGCAAGTTGTCATGTGTCTCCAGTGAGGATTAGAACGATCTGCCTCAATCCTTAATGCAGCCATCGCAGCCAACCTTGCACATAGCCAGAAGCCTGCATGCACTTGGACAAAAATAAATAAAAGTTTAAAGTCCTAGCTGGGAGCTATGCCCTTACTCCTAAACACTAGGCAAAAAACTGGGTTAAATATAGTGGGTTTAGCCACCAGCAGGGGCTATCCCTAGGCAAAGCTTAGAATTTGTGCCTAGTGCCCTAGCCATGGAGGTGGTGTTAAAGTGGGACCATGTCCACTTTGCTTACCTCCAAAAGCAACCTCCACAGGGTTGCAATGTCCATGTTCCAACTAGTCGCCACATCGCTCAATCTTCCTCCAGGTTCGTAATCTTCGGCCAACTTGATTAACCAGTCCAGGGTTAAGTACTGTCTGCACCCAAGGAACATTGCTGGCTGACAGGTAAAAAGCTTTTTTTTTTGCCATTAGACATACAGAGTCTCTCCTCAGAAGAATAGAGATCACCATGTTCGGGAAAAATCCGGTGTAAGCATTTGATTACTGGACTGAGATTCTGGCTTAGAGATATCACAACCAAGCAAATTCTAGTGCATGGGCAGTTCACAAATGTTTCACATGCATCAGCATGTGAAGTCCCTCATCTTGTGACTTGCTACAACATTGCCGTTTAATCATTGGGAAAGAAAATAAATTGCTTCCCCCTACCTGCAGCATACAGGTGATATATTTTTAGCCTAGGCAAAGTCCCTAGTTCTGGAGCTCAAGGGCTGCGTTTTAAAAATACTAGTGGTAGAGTGTCTTTGAAAAATCAAAAAAGGAGCTGCTGTATATATTGTGATATGTTGCTACACTATTTTAAATAAATTGCAACAGCTTTAAACTATGTTGAGTGATTATACTGAAAATGCAAGTACACAAAAATATTTTTAATCTTAGATAGTATTATTTAAGTTGTCCGTTTGCAGCAATTTCCTTTCTTTACATATGGCACTACAGATGGTCCTACAATACTCTGACAAGAACTGCAGATTCCAGGATCATTATGAGATAACAAGAATGGAGTTGAAGAAAACTGGGTCAAGGAAGATGATGTATTTTTTGAACTGCTAAATCATTACGGTTTCGTACGCTTAAATGCTCTTGAATAGACGGATAATATTCTTTGATGAAGAATGACATTAGTTAACATTTTAGCATTTAACCATTTAAAGACAAAAGGCTTTACAGTACGTTTTTGTTTTGGAGAAAGCATTACATTCAGAGTTATAAACCTTCTGGTTTTGAAATGAACCCAGCAAATTACAATTCTGGTCAGGAATACAATGCTTCCATTGTTTCTATAAAACTCAGTACAGGAGAATGACTCTGGAAGCAAAGGCTGACAATGTCAACTGGTATTCTTCTAAGATGCATGCAGCCCTCTTGCTTCTTTAAAGTATCAATGGTTTAAAGTACATAGAGGCCAAAAAAAACAAAACACATATGCAGTCCATATACTTACTGTATCTGCAAAAATAGGATTTTTTGTACTCACCGTAAAATCCTTTTCTCTGACATCCATGGACTGACACGGTGTCTCTTTACACTTTACACGTGGGTTATGTCCCTGCTTGCAGGAGAAGACCTAGGCAGAATATGAGATGTTATACATACATTCTAAAAGCCAGAGCTGAACAGCCCCACCCAGGGGGCGGTCCCTCCGGACATAACCCTCCCACTACAGTCAGCAGACTTCAGTTCGTAACAAAGCAGTACAAACTTAAAAAGGAAGGGTGGGTGCCGTGTCAGTCCATGGATGTCAGAGAAAAGGATTTTACGGTGAGTACAAAAAATCCTATTTTCTCTTACCATCCATGGACTGACACGGTGTCTCTTTACACTTTACACGTGGGATGTCCCAAAGCAGTGTCAAGAGGGATGGGAGCAGTATAAATGGAAAAACCAAAAACTTCACTCCAAGAAGGCAGAGCTCCTCAACGGAGGAGTCGCAACTTTAAACAGCGGCCTGCAGCACCCTGCGGCCGAAGGAAGCATCCGGAGATGCAGCCACATTAACCTTATAAAACTTAAAAGGCATGAACAGACGACCAGGTCGCCGCCTTGCACACTTGTGCAACCAACGCTTGATGTCGGAAAACCCAGGAAGCACCAATTGCCCTGGTGGAATGCGCCGTAACCGGAAAGGGAGGCGCCCGCCCTTTGAGAGCATAGGCTTGAATGACGGTTTGTCCGATTCCCCTAGAAATGATGGCAGACGAAACCGCTTGGCCCTGTTATGGACCAGAGACAGTCACAAACAGTGAGTCGGACTTTCGAATAGAAGCAGTAGCAGACAGGTACACCCGTAAGGCTTGTACCACATCCAATATGTGCAGCGCAAACTCTCTGGGATGCGATGGGTGAGGACACAAGGACGGGAGGACAATGTCCTCATGTAGGTGAAAGGTCGATACACCACCTTTGGCAAAAAGGAAGGTCACGGATGCAACACCGCCTTATCCTTATGGATGACTAAATATGGCGACTTGCAGGACAAAGCCGCCAACTCAGACACCCGTCAAACAGAAGTGATTGCCACTAAAAGGCCACCTTCTGAGACAAGACAAGAGGGGAATATCCCGGATATTCCCAAAAGGAGGTTCCTGGAGGACCGAGAGCACCAAATTCAGATCCCACGGTGGGAGAGGAGGCTTGACAGGAGGGAGCACATGGCGAACCCCCAACACAAGGTGCTAACCAAGAAATGACCCGCTAGAGGTCGCTGAAAGAAGACGGCCAAGGCCGAAATCTGATCCTTGATGGTACTCAAAGCAAGCTTTTGGGTCACTCCACACTGCAGAGGACGCAGGATTCTGGGGACGGAATACGTCCGAGGACGCCAGTCCAGCGCTTCGCATATGGCGATATAAGCTTTCCAGGCACGGTGATAGATCTGTTAGGAGGAAGACTTCCGTGTCCTTAACATGGTCAAAATGACCGAGTCCGAGAGACCTTCGGACCCTCAACACCTGGCTTTCAACAGCCCTGCCGTTAAAGCCAGAGACTGTAAGCCGGATGAAACATAGGACCTTGAGACTGAAGGTCCTCCCTCATCGGCAACCGCCAGGGAACGTCCGCGACGAGACGTACCAGATCAGCGTACCAGTGATGCTGAGGCCAATTAGGATCATCAGAGTTTATATCAGGCGATAAGGACCCTATGGGGCCACCAACGCATCCGAGGCATCGCCCAAGGATTCCTGGATCTGGCCACAAGCTCGACCCTTGCGATTGAGTCGAGGGGCCATCAGGTCCACATCCGGCGTGCCCCACCGTCGGCAAAGGAGTTGAAATATGCAAGGGCCACTCTTCTTGGTCCGGCGATTGGCGACTCAGATAGTCCGCCTGCCCATTGTCTATGCCCAGAATGTACATGGCCTACAGAGCCGACACGTTTCTTCCGGCCCAGTTCAGGATACGGACTACCTCGGAAGCCGCAGCTGAGCTCCGAGTCCCCCCTTGATGGTTTACATACGCCACCGCCGTGGCGTTGTCCGACTGGCTCCTGATGGAGCGACCCCGTACTCTCTCCGACCTGAGGAGAGACACAGTCCGATGGCCCGTATTTCCAGAACAGTGATTGGTAAACGGGCTCGTCCGGAGTCCAAGGCCTTGAGCCGACAGGACTCCCCAGACTCCACCCCAGCCCATCAGGCTGGTGTCCGTCGTGAGTACCGTCCATTGGATGGGAGGGGAACAACATTCCGGACCGAAGAGCCGAGGATCTCAACCACCATGTCAGGGGCGCCCTGACCAGGTGAATCACCTGGATCTGAAGATCCAAGGACAACGGGGATTTGTCCCAGGTGGACAAGATCTCCTTCTGCAATGCCCTGGTGTGTGATTGGGCATACGGAACGGCCACGAAGGAGGCCACCACGAGTCCCGGGACTCTCATGCAAAAAAACGGATTGACAACCTTTTTCGGGATGTCAGCACCCGCACCGCAGACTGAAGTGTCAGCAACTTCTCCAGAGGTAGGATACCTTTGCCTCCAAGGAGTCTAGAATCAGAACTAGATACTCCAGACACTGAGTCGGGACCAGGACTGACTCCTGAATGTTCAGGAACCACCCGAAGTCTCTGAGGGTCTAATTGACGATAGTCACCTTTCCTCTAAGTCTGAGCCACTTTCTGCTCTTAGCAGAAGATCGTCCAGATAGCCCACGACAGCAATACCTCACTGTAACAGAAGGCTAGAACCGGAGCAAGCACCTTGGTGAACACCCTTGGTGCCAAGGCTAGGCCGAAAGGAAGAGCCACAATCGATAGTGGACTTCGCTGATCGCAAGCGCAGAAACTTCTGGTGACTTGCGCAGATCGGAACATGCAAGTAGGCGTCCTTGAAGTCCAAGGACGCCAGAAGAAAATTTCTTTGGTGGAGTGTAGCGATCACCGTGCGAATGGATTCCATGCGGAATTTCTGCACCTTCTCGAAGGCATTCAGGACCTTGAGGTCCAGGATAGGTCGAACCACGTCCTATTTTTGGGACGACAGACAGATTCGAGTAGAATCCCTGAAAACTCTCCTGTGACGGAACCGGCACAATCACTCCGGACCTGATCAAATCCTGTACAGCCCCCAAGAGGGCTGCCCGACAGGTAGGAAGGAGAGGAAGATTCGAGGGAAAGAATCTGTCTGGGGGCCAGGATCGGAATACTATCCTGTATCCTGAGATGACCACCTCGCACACCCACCAGTCGGAGATTCGGGAGGACCACCGATTCGTGACCTGCAAAGTCGTCCCCCCACCCCAGAGTCGGGCGGAGGCAAGACTTCACGCGGAGGCGGGCTTGGGAGCCGCTTGTTCGGCTTACGCACCCAGGGGCACTTGTGCCCACCAGCCGCACTGCCGTCAGTCTGAGAGGACCTACCCGTGGACTCGGACTGACGAAAAAACCCCGTTTTGCTGGAAAGGAAGGCCCCTGTTTTCGGCGGGCCTCCTCACTCTTGCTAGTCTAAGGAAGAAGAGAGCTTTTACCTCCCATGACATCCATGACGATGTCATCCAGAGCAGCACCGAAAGGTCTACCACCTTTAAATGGTAGATCTGTCAGGAGCTTCCTAAGGCTAGGTCAGCAGACCAGCACTTCAACCAGATAAGACGACGCAATACCACCGCCGAGACAGAGGCCCTGGATATTAAAGGGGCCGCGTCCAACGTGGCGTCGCACACATAAACCAGGCCCTGAACCAGTTGGTGGGCCAGAGCAACTGTGTCTGGAGGAAGATTATGCTCCTGTACAGCTAGGTGCAACATTTTTGCCCAACCTGTAAGTGTTTAAGACACAAGGGTCGCCGCTACCACAGGCCGTAGGGTGGATCCCAACAAGGCAAACATGGCTCTGCTCACCACTTCTGACCTCCTGTCAGTGGGGTCCTCAAATGCAGGAGTCCCCTCCATCGGGAGAGTGATGGCCTTGTTCAACCGGGCGACTGGAGGGTCGACCCTGGGGGAGAAGCCCACTTTTTAAGTAGGGCAACTTCAAGGGGTATCTGATAGACAAACGCCGCGGGACCATAAAAAAATTCTTCTGCGGCTTTTCCCAGACCTCATCAATGAGCTGGTCAAAGAAAGTACATATGGAAAAACCTCTTTAGAAGGCCTGGCCTTAAAAGAACCAAAGGAGACTGTATCCGCCTGAGGTTCTGCATCCGCAGCATTTTAGCTTGAGAATGTCCCTCACCGCAGTCATGAGTACACTAACAAGCGCCCTGTCATTTACTGACTCAGAACTGGAGTTTTCCTCATAAGGAATGTCCTGTTCAAAACCATCCAATACATTCAGAACTAGGGTCCTGAGCGGTAGTGGCTAGGCCCATATCTGAATCAGCGCACTGCCCTCATGAAGTAAAGTGGGGGGAGGGCGCTCTTTTGCTCCCTTGCGCTTGCACACAGCTCCCATCCTGGTCAGAAATGATTCCAGGACTGCCCACAACCAACACCGCCCACTGACTTTTAGGGGAAGCTGGTGACAGACTCCATATTGCCCCCCTCTGAGACTCCTCAGATAAAAAGTCCACCCACAGGCTGTGCTGACTGAGGGGGCGCCCAGGGGACTCACCAAACCGGACCAGGGACCGCTCAGTTCCGCTGTCTGTACCGCGCTGTGTCAGCGCTGGTGAGCTGTGAGGAGATTCGCGCTGTTACAGCAGCGCTAGAGGCCAAAACTAGTGCTGAAGAGCGCGCGGGCTACAAGAAAATGGCTGCCGCACTTCACTGAGGCGATCCACGGCAAGATGGCCGCCATGACTCAGCAAAAGTGAAAAAAACAGCACACACACAGCGCCACTCGGCGCTCAGGCCCCAAAACACACAAAAAAAGGCCCCAAGCATATCTGCAGACCAGCATTAGCCCCTCCAAGAACAGTGTGACCCCCAGGCACCCCACACAGCACAGCGCCAGCAATGGTGACAGAGAGTGACAATGAAATACAGGGGGAGACAGGGAAAATCCCCCACAGAGAAACACACAGCTTTTTGTACTCACCTGCAGGCAGGAGAGACTACTTACCCGTCCTCTGAGGGACCCACTGGTGTGTTTCTGACAGGACTATCACAGTGCAGTACTGAGTAGCTGTCGGCCCGGTCCACCGCGAAAGATACAGTCAGTCAGGAACTGTTCAGTCTTGAGAGGACCGTGGGAGCATGAAAGCAAACCCGGCCACCCCTGGAGTCATGGGGCCTGTCGTGAACTGAGTCTCACGCACACAAGGCGAGGATCAGCACGCTCGATGGTCGGACAGGGAAGACTACGAGGATATCTTGTACCCAACCTGTTGCCCAGCCGACAGTTGATAGAAGATTCTCAAAAATAAAATAAAAAAGAATTCCAGAAAAGGAATAAAAATAGGTCAGGAGACTGGCTCCTGAGAGAGCCACGTCTTCTCCTTCTGCTAGGCAGAAAAAAACTGAAGTCTGCTGACTGTAGTGGGAGGGTTATGTCCGGAGGGACCGCCCCCTGGGTGGGGCTGTTCAGCTCTGGCTTTTAGAATGTATGTATAACATCTCACATTCTGCCTAGGTCTTCTCCTGCAAGCAGGGACATAACCCACGTGTAAAGTGTAAAGAGACACCGTGTCAGTCCATGGATGGTAAGAGAAATAAACGTTTTCCCAAATACAAAACGTTAGACACTGAAGTGCTTTATTTTTTTAATGGAATTAAGCAGGTGCCCTTAGTAGATATTAGTTGGGCATCTTCTACTCGGTTCACCATTTCATCCAAGTTTGACATACCCACTATAACATATACCAAGTGGTTTTCTGTATGTATTAAGGCAATATAAAAACCATGTTCAACCATCAATACAGCAACGCATCAGTGTTTTTTTTTTTTTTTAACACTGTAGTAGTGATCAACTTACTTGACACAAATGGGGCCTCAAACGACCCTTGAGCAGCCCTGACATAACCACACGAAAATGCATAATATTCAAATACCGGTAATGTAATGCTACAGAAAGCAGTTAGAGTGTGCAGACATTCAACAGTAGATGGTAAAGAGACTACAGCCAAGTTACAGGAGAAGATCAGAGACCGTCAGTATGCTACAGGAGATGAGACTAAGCATGCTATAGGAGTTGTTGGAAACTGGGGACATGCTTAAAGTTGGATGGGCTATTCGAATAGGAATACTAGAGACACAGCTGCAAGCCTAGCATTTGCCTCACGTTTGCAGCAGATCAGAGCTCTGATCACGCCAAACATAGCAACGGGATAAGTTTTATCGCAAAGCATTGTGGCCATGGAATGTGTACACCCCAGACCAACTGCCTTTGTAAATTTGGGGGGGGGGCTCAACTGCCTATGTTTAGCACCCCCTAACTGCAAGTGTAAACTAAGCCCAAAGAATATATTTTTCTTCATTGGCCTGAGTAAGCTCCAAAAAACACAGGCTACTAACTGCAGGGCCCCCTTGAAGGCAATGTGATAGAGAGCCTAAGGGCACATACCTAGTGTAATTGTAATGGTGGACATAAAAACATACAAGTGACAGGTACCTGAACAGTATCAGAGCCTTGTCAGTTTTTATTGAATGAATCTGACTTTATTAAAGTGGTCCCTAGAGTTCATCAAACTTTGTGACCAATGTGTACAAAGAAGTTTCTTTTAACGTGCCCTTCATGAAGCATTAAAAGTATCTTGTGAACCCTCACCTTGTAAAAACAACCCATACAGTTTAAAGTAGAAATTAAAAAGAGAAAACGTGTGCATGTGCGTGCGTGTAGGTATGTGTATATATGCACACAGAGTATCCATCTCTGCTCTCAGCTCAGCTGCATAAGGGACTTAGAGATATGGGAGTGGATCCTGCAGGGGAGAATGTGGAGCAGGAAGCAGGGAAAGAGCGATACACTGGTCCTCCCTCTGATGAGCTGAGGGGGGAGGGGGGGGGGTCAGCACAAGCCTTTGCCACTGGAGGACCAGAAAGACTGACCACGCTGTGAAGGATGTGCTTTTATAACTAGCATGGTCAGTTTGATATAGGAAAGCAGAGGGACTGGCAGGATCTCCAGGTATTTCTGACCGGAAGAAATACATAGAACTTTTTAAACAAGTACATGGTACAACATACACATATCGGAAATAAGAAAGAAAAAAGTTTAAACAGCCACACTCCTCTCTTAGCAACTCTTGCCATATTTATTAAATAAATATCAACAAAATAATTGCATACAGCAATGTCTCAATCTAGGAACCAACCTTGTCCACGTACAGGAGGGAAGAGTCTCGAGGGGAGCACTGGACTCGGGTATGTTTCTTTGATGCACATATCAGGAATTTGAAAAGTTGGAGCAACATACTTTTAAAAAAGGGAACACGACCTGACCCCACCCCCTCTCTCCCCTCATTGGCTCACTGACTGAGTGACAGAAGCCAATGGCGCTTCACGGCTGTCTCAGCCAATGAGGAGGGAGAGTCTCGGACAGCCAAGTCTCTCTTGCAACATCGCTGGATCGAGATGGGGCTCAGGAAATTAATAGGGGGGCTGCTCCACACCTTCTGCCTTAACAAAACACTTTAAAGAGAAGCTCCAGGCTCCTGCAAAAGAAAAATACTGTAGCTGCTGACTTTTAATATTAGGAGACTTATCTGTCCAGGAATCCAGTGGCGTGTTCACCCGAGCCAATTTTTCAAATCGGCTATTGGGTGCTGTTGTCATCTCCACTATGGAAAACCATCAGTGAACCCGAGCGGCTTCACGGTCAGTTCCCTACTGTGCATACACAAAGCGCGCTGCACTCTCTACATGGGCCGGCTGCAGGGGAAGGAGGGGCGGAACTTCAGACGCAAGGCCACGGCGAACTCGCCTGAAGGAGCGAGTACCTGTCAGAACCAGGTAGCCGCTCCCCCCTCCCCCTCAAAAGCTGCCAAATGTGGCAGCGGATGGGGGAAGGAGGCAGATAAGCGGTTGGCGCTCCGCTTTAACCTACCTGCAAAGCTGCATTAAATGTCCTAGTTATCACAACATTTTCATAAAGTATGTAAGGTTTTTTTTATCAAATGCAGCCTGTTTTTTTCTAGTATTACCATAAAGGGCATAAATATTTGCCATTAAAGATCAAGAAAGCTATTGATTTTACAGTTTTGTGCACTTTAGTCAATTAAATGCATATTGAACTAAACTAGTTTCTTCTTATTGACTTGTTACAGAATAGTGGGATTATGCCATTTTTTTCCAGGCATGCAACTGAAGGGGTATAATGCGGTACAGAATAAACCATACAGAATGTATGCAAAGTCCCTTTGGAATTCAGTGGTTCATGCACAAGAATACAATCTATGGACTCCTAGGCAACTTAATCTCTGTAAAAATTACACTAGAAAAGGTATTAGCTATTAATATACATTTTTCCCTGCAGAGAAAAGAAACAATGTTTCAAACAAGGCAGTAATAAACTACGTGCGAGTGTGAACTAAAGAGATTTGCAGAAAAGGTTTACAAAATTAACTAAAATTAATTAATTTATCTTACAGGGGTAGTAAAATAACTATTGGGACTAGGGTGGGCAAACCAACAATTTCCATTGCAACTTGATGTTGATTTTGATGCCACTTTGGATGAGTGCAACTTTGTTATGATTTGACCAATGTGATCGTTTGGTTTCTTTATTTTCAAACTAATTCCATTCAGAACGATTTGAATCGGTCAAAATGTGATCAACCGATTCAAATTGTGTGCGAATAGCTGGTTGTTAAGGAGCGGGCCAGGAAGCCGATGACTCTTCAGCTGTCCCCACTGACAGTTGAATGAAAAAAACAAAAACAAACAGCATGGGGTCCCCCACTTTGTTTTTTTCCCCATTGGTGGCATTCTTTTGTTTTTATTCAGCCGTCAGTGGGGAAACAGTGTTGGGGTTCCCCTCCCCATAATCCATACCAGACCCTTAACCGAGCATGCCGCCCGGCAGGTCAGAAGAGAAGGGGGGGTGTTCAGGCGAGCCGCACCACCAACCTGAAAGTAAAAAGCCTCGGGTCCCAACGAAGGCTTCCGCCATCTGAAAGCTCTTAACCAAGGGGCAGGGCCACCCAGTGACGACGCCGGGAGGTCACTGTCCCTTGTGACATCATTGACCATGTGGCCGGATATGGTTGGGGGGGGGCGCTCTCACTCACTGGCCACCCCCTTTCCTGACCTGCCGGGATGCATGCTCAGATAAGGGGCTGCTATGGATTTTGGAGGGGACACGGGACGGGACACCCCCCCCCCCAACGTTTACATTGAATGAAGTCTATGACCCTCAGGTCCCATGAAAGTAAGACTAAAGTATTGCAGGAACTACTTTAAAGTCACTGCGATATTAAGTAGCACAGATATCAACGATACTCATTGGGAAACATGGGGTGCAAATTGTAATGCGACTTTGGGGTCCAAAGTCGCACGAACGATTGTGCAGCTTTATTTTTCCAAAAATATAACCCATAAAAGAGCATGAAAATAATTTGACACAAATTATTTGATATAGATCATACATAGATGCTAAACTATAAGATACATCCATAATTACCTTAAGGCTCCATTCACACCTAAGTGATCTGCAGCGATTTCTAGCGCTTTGTTTTTTAGTGGAGCGTTTTTGGAGCAGCACTTTTCATTTGAATGGGCCTCCCTCCGCTCCAAAAAATGCTTCAAA
Organism: Rana muscosa; assembly: GCA_029206835.1. NCBI lineage: Eukaryota > Metazoa > Chordata > Amphibia > Anura > Ranidae > Rana > Rana muscosa. The sequence goes on along the minus strand of CM055116.1, from coordinate 310,134,996 downwards.
GAAGCTCATGTACCAAATCTTGTTACAGAGCCATGAGCGTTTGCGGTTTTTGACGTGATTGTAGTGCGTTTTGGTCGCTCAACAATCGCTGCAAAACAAAAAAAACATTGCCCCACATTTGGGGGTGCCATTAGAAATAATGGCATCGCAAGTGCGTTTTGACGCAATTATGGAATCACTCTGATTCCGACCGCAATTCGGATCGCTCAGGTGTGAACCTAAAGTATAACTAAAGGCTAATAAAAGTGGAGAGGGATTAGAACCCCTGTCATTTTTTAAATCGCTGTCTGAGCTCCTGTTAAAAGGAGATTTACCCCCCCCCCTCTCTATTTGTCCCATTTACCATTAAATGGTAAAGTAAAAGAAAAGCCCAAATTTTTGGTTGTCCCCAGAAAAATTTATATAGAGGGGAAATCTTCCAATTGGTAACCTGGGGATCCCCAAAGAAAAAAATATAAGGTTTTGCAGATAGTTCTACTTAATCCCCCACTGCTCCGCTACTCTTACGATGTCAAAACCATCATGGAAAAATAGAGATAGCATAAGATTACAGCTTCAAATAGAGGTAGCGATAACAAAAAAATAAATAAAAAATAGAGGTGATCAAATACCACCAAAAGAAAGCTCTATTTATGGGAAAAAAGGAAATCATTTTTGTTCAGGTACAACGTCGCACAACTGCACATTTGTGTTAAAGCGACGCAGTGCCGTATCGCAAAAAATGGCCTGGTCATTAAGGGGGTAAATCCTTCCGGGGGTGAAGTGGTAACATATAGTAAATAACCCACAACCTACAACAGTAAAATCAATCTGTCAATGCAGTTAAGCATGCTTGTTATACTCCCTGTGGAACCTTAAGGGTTAATCCTCTGCATTGTGTAAAAACCCTGTCTTCTCTGATCCTATAATTCTTCCACTGTCCCCAATGATCTCCTGATAGAACAGAGCCTTGGGGGGCACTCTAGCAATACACACCAAACTGAGCATGTGCAGAGTTTTTTTTTTTTCACTTTTGTTGGGAGAGTGCATGAGATCAGCACAGGGCCAATAAGAGCTGTCTGGACAGAGGGTCAGGGGTCCTGCAGCCTCATAGGACAGACAGAGGAGATCGAAAACTCCTCCTATAAGCTTTAACTAGACACTCATAGAAGTTAAGACTACTATATAAAATCATTGAGACCCCTAGGCCAGATGATTAAAGTGGATGTAAACTAGGGTTGTCCCGATACTTTTTTTTAATGTCATGTGACAGTGGCACGTGTCGGTAGTTTTTACTATTTTCTTTTTTTTTTTACTATTTTTTGTTATGTTTTTTTACAATGCTTTCTTGGGGGGGGGGGGGGGGGGGAGTGGATGGTGTCAGTGCGTTTTTTTATTTTAATTTATATAATTTTTTACAATTAATTTTTTTTTTTTATTTATTGCAATTCATTTTTTTATTTTTAGCCCTGTTGGGGGGCTTTGGTGAGATATCAGGAGTCTTAACAGACCTCTGACATCTCCCCTTTGGAACAGAGAAAGGGACTAAGGACAAAGATTACCCAAGTCCCTTTCTCAGCTGCACTGACAATTCATAAACTGAAGCATCGTAAACACAGGTTATGATGTTTCAGTTATATGAATGGACAGTCAGTGATCACTGACTCTGTTCATTCGGAAAAAGGTAGGCGCCAGGTTTAGCGGCTCCTTCCTCCACTCTCCATCCTGACAGAGGGGAGCGGAGGAGGATATGGCGGGGGACACAGAGCGCAGAGGGGGGGACACAGAGCGCAGAGGGGGGGACACAGAGCGCAGAGGGGGGGACACAGAGCGCAGAGGGGGGGACACAGAGCGCAGAGGGGGGGGACACAGAGCGCAGAGGGGGGACACCATCAGCGAGAGGGGGGGGGACACCATCAGCGAGAGGGGGGGGACACCATCAGCGAGAGGGGGGGGGGGACACCATCAGCGAGAGGGGGGGACAGCATCAGCGAGAGGGGGGGACAGCATCAGCGAGAGGGGGGGGACAGCATCAGCGAGAGGGGGGGGACAGCATCAGCGAGAGGGGGGGGACAGCATCAGCGAGAGGGGGGGGACAGCATCAGCGAGAGGGGGGGACACCATCAGCGAGAGGGGGGGACAGCATCAGCGAGAGGGGGGGACAGCATCAGCGAGAGGGGGGGACAGCATCAGCGAGGAGGGGGGAGAGCCGAATAAAACGGAGGAGGACAGCAGCAGTAGCACGGAGGGGGGGGACACGGAGCACGGGGGGGAGCAGAATAATGGAGGAGGACAGCAGCAGCACAGAGGGGGGGAGAGCAGCACGGATGGGGGAACTGGAGGTGGATACAGGGACAGTCAGCGGTGATCTGTGCGAATTTGGGGGTAGTTACAAGCACCGATCACCGCTGTATAGATTTCACTAAAACAGCTGAAAAGAGGGGGGCGGGGGAGAAGCTGTCAGGCTGTATTGAAATCTATACAGGGAGATCGATGCTTGTAACTCCCCCCGCCGCACCGATCACCTGATACTTGGGCAGTCAGGGATGAAGCATCGGAGCATTCCCCCCCGAGTACAAGTACTCGGGGAAATGCTTGGTATCGGTACCGATACTAGTATCGGTATCGAGACAACCCTAATGTACACCCACTCTTAACCAGTATGGCAGTAGTTTAGAAGGGGTATCTATAAGAACATACATGCCTCCTGCATGTATCCTTACCTGTCAAATGTCTCCCCTCTGTCTGTTATGAGACCCGAAAAAATGCAGATTCTGGGTCTGTTGTCCAGAGCTCGGTGGGTGGAGTCGTGATGTCAGTAGACTCCCCGCCCACCTCTACACTCCCCTCGTCAACATGCATTTTATCCTGTGTATTTCTTACACTGAACTATGATGATCAACGATGATCACTAACATCCAGTCAAAACCCAGAAGTCACCACATGACTTCTCAGCATGACTGGGCATGCTGAGGTGTGGAGCAGCCAATCCTGGGAGAGCTGGAGAAGAAAGGAGGGGGATCTGAAGTACACAGAATATATCTCTCTCAGGCTCATGCATGAGATATTCAAATCACCCATCACTCACAGCAAGGGGGAATAACTGACTCCCATTTCTCTGTGTGTCAGTTTTTAAAGCCTATCCTGTACAAGCCTTGATTAACAAATATATATTCAGGTTTACATCCACTTTAAAAGTGGTTGTAAACCCACTCTGACAACTTGCACCTACAGGTAAGCCTAGATTAAGGCTTAGCTGTAGGTGCAAGAAATATCTAATCTCCTTAACCTACACGGTTAAGGAGATATTTGCAGAATACACTACACCGATGTCTACAGCGCAGGTGCACCGAGCGTGCCTGTTTTCTGAATGGGATAATGCCGGTCCCGCGTGCATGCGCGGGATTGACGTCATCGCCGGTCCGGCCAGTCACAGCACCGGAGCGGCGATACATGGAATACGCTCGGAGGGGAACGAGGAGCGCTTCGGGGGATTCGATCACAGGTAAGTGCTAGCTCATTATGCCTTTCTCTTGCAGGTTTTTTTTTTTTCGCCCAGGGGAAAAAAAAAAAAAAAAAGGGGGTTTACTTCCTCTTTAAGTGCATGTAGCACTTAGCCCCATTCTGATCCAAGACTGTACTGAGCAATTACATTAAATGTATTTATATGCTAGCTATCAGGTCCACCATAGGCTAAAGCCCAATTTATGTGTGTAACAGCACTTTAGCCACCAACACCCCCTCATTCTAATTGAAATAGATATGGTTTATTTGTATTGTCGCACCCTTCCCTTCCTGACAACCATTAAGCAGACATGAATGAGGCAGATGTCACCTAGACGTAGTTGCTCTGGCAGAAGTCAGCCAAACCCGCTAGGCTGTCTCCTTTCAGTCACGGAGGGCGCCGGCCTGACACCCCCCAGTGTGTGGCACCTGGTGCGGCACGCCCCCCGCCACCCCCTTAGTACGCCACTGACTCAGGGTAAAGCTTTGACAGCACCCTCAAATCTTGGTGAATTCTTATTACTGCACTCAAGAATAAGAACTCTCTATTAAATAAAACCTGTAACTTCTAAATCAGTTTGTGATTTGATTTTATCTACAAAACAAGTACACAATATTTTCTATTGTTCTATTGTGAAATTTCCACACACGACTATTTTTTTCAGAACAGGGATAACAGGTGATCCCACTTGCCGGCCAGTATTTCCTCTTGTAACCACAGTGCCCAGACCTGCCGGTCTGCTATACTGGGAAGAGAGTAACATACAGTGCCTTGCGAAAGTATTCGGCCCCCTTGAACTTTTCATCCTTTTGCCACATTTCAGGCTTCAAACATAAAGATATAAAATTTTAATTTTTTGTGAAGAATCACCAACAAGTGGGACACAGTTGTGAAGTGGAACGAAATCTATTGTTTTTTTGAAACTTTTTTAACTAAGAAAAAAATGAAAAGTGGGGCGTGCAAAATCATTCGGCCCCCTTGCGTTAATACTTTGTAGAGCCACCTTTTGCTGTGATTACAGCTGCAAGTCGCTTGGGGTATGTCTCTATCAGTTTTGCACATCGAGAGACTGAAATTCTTGCCCATTCTTCCTTGCAAAACAGCTCGAGCTCAGTGAGGTTGGATGGAGAGCGTTTGTGAACAGCAGTTTTCAGCTCTTTCCACAGATTCTCGATTGGATTCAGGTCTGGACTTTGACTTGGCCATTCTAACACCTGGATACGTTTATTTGTGAACCATTCCTTTGTAGATTTTGCTGTATGTTTGGGATCATTGTCTTGTTGGAAGATAAATCTCCGTCCCAGTCTCAGGTCTTTTGCAGACTCCAACAGGTTTTCATCCAGAATGGTCCTGTATTTGGCTGCATCCATCTTCCCCTCAATTTTAACCATCTTCCCTGTCCCTGCTGAAGAAAAGCAGGCCCAAACCATGATGCTGCCACCACCATGTTTGACAGTGGGGATGGTGTGTTGAAGGTGATGAGCTGTGTTGCTTTTACGCCAAACATATCGTTTTGCATTGTGGCCAAAAAGTTCGATTTTGGTTTCATCGGACCAGAGCACCTTCTTCCACATGTTTGGTGCGTCTCCCAGGTGGCTTGTGGCAAACTTTAGACGAGACTTTTTATGGATATCTTTGAGAAATGGCTTTCTTCTTGCCACTCTTCCATAAAAGGTCAGATTTGTGCAGTGTACGACTGATTGTTGTCCTGTGGACAGACTCTCCCACCTCAGCTGTAGTTCTCTGCAGTTCATCCAGAGTGATCATGGGCCTCTTGGCTGCATCTCTGATCAGTCTTCTCCTTGTCTGAGCTGAAAGTTTAGAGGGACAGCCAGGTCTTGGTAGATTTGCAGTGGTCTGATACTCCTTCCATTTCAAAATGATCGCTTGCACAGTGCTCCTTGGGATGTTTAAAGCTTGGGAAATCTTTTTGTATCCAAATCCGGCTTTAAACTTCTCCACAACACTATTACGGACCTGCCTGGTGTGTTCCTTGGTCTTCATGATGCTCTCTGCGCTTTCAACAGAACCCTGAGACTATCACAGAGCAGTGCATTTATACAGAGACTTGATTACACACAGGTGGATTCTATTTATCACCATCAGTCATTTAGGACAAAATTGGATCATTAAGAGATCCTCGCTGAACTTCTGGAGTGAGTTTTCTGCACTGAAAGTAAAGGGGCCGAATAATTTTGCACGCACCACTTTTCAGTTTATTTGCTAAAAAAGTTTAAAATATCCAATAGATTTCGTTCCACTTCACAATTGTGTCCCACTTGTTGGTGATTCTTCACAAAAAATTAAAATTTTATATCTTTATGTTTGAAGCCTGAAATGTGGCAAAATGATGAAAAGTTCAAGGGGGCCGAAAACTTTCGCAAGGCACTGTACTAGCAGGCGGCTTATGTTGATATGAATGAAGGTGTACGCTGGAGACAACCTGCTAACAACCAGTATCTTGGGACCCCTAAAACCAGAGGTCCATCTGAAGCTTGCACTAAATCGCCCATCTGTGTATGTGCTTCACTACCAGTCAGTAGAGCTGATGGTCACAGAAATGGTCCAATAGTAAATCGCACAGGGACACCAGGACAAAATGGCAGGCAACCAGGGAACTTAGACTGCCCTTTTTGTCTGTAAGCATGTAAAAATACATAGATCTTTGAAATAATTAAAAGTAGCTACTTGGAAAAGTGTAGCTTGTTCAAATGTGAAATATACAGCATTATGCACTCCAAGAAATCTTCATTATTAAAACAAACATTTTATAACAAATTCATATATAAAACAAGAGAGTGAATTACTTTCCTGAAGGTTTAATTAATTATTTAAGCAGGTCTCTGTGCCATAGAAATACCAGCTTAATGAAATCAATGTAACCTTAAACCAAGCTGTGCAGACAGAGAGCGCACATTTCTTACAGGGTGATGTAAACGATCCTTGGTTTCAAGTGAATACACCAGGCCTGGTTGTTCCAAAAAACAAAAAAACACCACACACACACCCCACCCCAAATACAGGTTTAATTGTGGTAATAAACCCAGGAGGTCTCATAGCCCTATCCTTTGGGGGGGGGATACTTTAATGCTTTCGGTCCTAACCAACCATCATTTTACCTACCATGAACACACACCCATGTTTTTGTAGGTTTGTTTTGTGACCCACAAATAGAAAACAATATACTATTACATTCATTTTTAGTAAAATAAAAAAAAATTACTGGCCACCATAGTAATGGCATTAACCACTTAAGCCCCGGACTAATATGCAGCTAAAGGACCAGGCCCCTTTTTGCGATTCGGCACTGCGTTGTTTTAACGGACAATTGCGCGGTCGTGCGACGTGGCTCCCAAACAAAATTGGCGTCCTTTTTTCCCACAAATAGAGCTTTCTTTTGGCGGTATTTGATCACCTCTGCGGTTTTTATTTTTTGCGCTATAAACAAAAATAGAGTGACAATTAAGAAAAAAAAAATGCAATATTTTATACTTTTTGCTATAATAAATATCCCCCGAAAATATAAAAAAAAAAAAAGTTTTCCTCAGTTTAGGCCGATACGTATTCTACATATTTTTGGTAAAAAAAAAAATATCACAATCAGCGTTTGGTTTGCGCAAAAGTTATAGCGTTTACAAAATAGGGGGTAGTTTTATGGCATTTTTATAAAAAAAAATGTCACTAGTTATGGCAGCGATCAGAAATTTTTTTCATGACTGCGACATTATGGCGGACACATCGGACACTTTTGACACATTTTTGGGACCATTGTCATTTTCACAGCGATCAGTGCTATAAAAATGCACTGATTACTGTGAAAATGACACTGGCAGTTAAGGGGTTAACCACTAGGTGGCGCTGTAGGGGTCAAGTGTACCCCAAGAAGTGATTCTTATTGTAGGGGGCGTGGCTTCACGTTACACGTCACTGATCGTCTGTTTCGATGACAGGGAACAGACGATCACTGACATGCCACGGAGAAGAACGGGGAAAGGTTTGTTTAAACTCACCTCTCCCAGTTCTTCAGCTCTGTGACCCGATCGCGGGACTCTGGCAGCGATTGAGTCCACGGGTCCCGCGCGCACGGTCACGGAGCTCAGGACCGGGTCACAAGCGCGGCGGCGCGCGCGACCCGGGCTCTTAAAGGGCAACGTACCTGTACGTTGATGTGCCCAGCCGTGCCATTCTGCCGACGTATATGGTTAAAGATGATCAAAAACAAGGATTTTTGATATTTATTTATTTTTATAAAAAAAATCAAGTGTTTAAATTATTGTATAGGATACAATAAAAGTGCAGCCAACCTTATGGTGTCACTTTATTAAATCATAAATAAAAACTCTCAAACAAGTTTGTGTCTTGTGGTGCACAATAGCTCCTTGTTCTTGTGCAAAACCTTACCATTGTGAAGTCTACCACCTTTCACACAATGTCGTTTCTCCACAGAGATTGACCTTCAAACTCAACAGGTCACCATGTGCATTCCCCTTAACCACTTAACGACCGCCCACTGTAAATATACGTCAGCAGAATGGCACCGACAGGCACAATCACGTACATATACGTGATTGCCTTTGTATAGTTGGGGGGTCCGATCGGACCCCCCTTCTTTACAGTGAGCGGTCGTTTTACCTTCGGGAGCGATCCGGCATGAGGGGACGGCCGTTCGATTCCGGCCACCCCCTCTCGATCGCTCCCGGCGAATGAGAGAGCTTCCCCTGCCTGCCAGGAAGGAGAAAGTGATGTCAACTCTCCTGGGGCGCTCACATATACCGAGCGCCGTACAGGAGAAGATGCCAGGTTAGTACACAGAACAGCACACTGACACCAGGACACATAGGCACATAAATCGCCCCCCCAGGCCCCCCCAGATCACCCCCCAGTCACAGTGTCACTGATTGCAGTGACCATTTATTTAGTGATCACTGCAATCAGTGACATTTGTGACTGTAAAAGTGTCAAAGTTTAGTCTTAGGTCCAGTGTAGCCCCCTAATCCCCCCTAATAAAGGTTTAACCCCCTGATCACCCCCCAGATAACCCTTTCACCCCCTATCACCACTGTCACTAAGCGATAATTTTTCTGATCGATGTCTTAGCGTCGGCGATGCTGATCGGTAGCCAGTAATTTTTTTTTAGGTTCGCCGCAGGTTTTTATAGCGTCGGGTACCCCCATATATTACCTAATAAAGGTTTAACCCCCTTGATCACCCCCCAGGTAACCCTTTCACCCCCTAGCACCGCCGTGGCTATGCGATCATTTTTCTGATCGATGTCTTAGCGTCGGTGATGCTGATCGGTAGCCAGTAATTTTTTTTAGGTTCGCCGCAGGTTTTTATAGCGTCAGGTACCCCCATATATTATCTAATAAAGGTTTAACCCCCTGATCGCCCCCCAGGTAACCCTTTCACCCCCTATCACCACTGTCGCTAAGCAATCGTTTTTATGATCGTTGTCTTAGTGTCGGTGATGCCGATAGGTAGCCAGTAAATTTTTTTTTAGGTTCGCCGTCAGGTTTTTATATAGCGTCAGGTACCCCCATATATTACCCTAATAAAGGTTTTAACCCCCTAATTGCCCCTAGTTAACCCTTTCACCAGTGATCATCATATAAGTGTTACGGGTGACGCTGGTTAGTTAGTTTGCTTTTTATAGTGTCAGGGCACCCGCCGTATATAACCCAATAAAGGTTTAACCCCCTGATCGCCCGGCGGGTGATATCAGTTAGGTTTTAGCGTCAGAGAGGGTCTGCGTCACACCCCAGGCAGCGTCAGGTTAGTGCCAGTAGCGCTAACACCCACGCGTGAAGCATACACCCCCCTTAGTGGTATAGTATCTGATCAGCTCAATATCTGATCTGATCAGATCTATACTAGCGTCCCCAGCAGTTTAGGGTTCCCAAAAACGCAGTGTTAGCGGGATCAGCCCAGATACCTGCTAGCACCTGCGTTTTGCCCCTCCGTCCAGCCCAGGCCACCGAAGTGCAGTATCGATCACTGTCACTTGCAAAACACAACACACATAACTGCAGCGTTCGCAGAGACAGGCCTGATCCCTGCGACTCCAGTGCTGTAGGAGGTAATTTCACCACCACAGTTAAAAAAAAAAAAAAAGCATATATGCCGAAGCATTGGGGCAGCAGGGGCGGAGGAGCGATTTTGCTCCTAATGCCGCGTACATACGGTCGAAATTCCGACGGAGGCTTGCCCGTGGAAAAGTCTGACCATGTGTACGCGGCATAACTTTTGCGAGAAGATGCCCCCATGCTTCGGCATATATAAATGGTGCATGTATGCCCATCATTAGAAGTGGGTGGATGAAGGGCGGTATTCTAATGGTGGGCATACCCACCGATCAATCTTTTTTTTTCGTTCAGCCAACAGGCTGCATGAAAAAAAAGATTACAATACATGTCCAACAAGGACCAGCAACGTACTGGTATGTTGCTGGACTTTGAATGTTTATACCAGAATGATGCCTGCGGGTTTAGGTATCATCTTGGTATCATTCTTTTCAGCCAGTGGCCGGCTTTCATGTAAAAGCAATCCTAGTGGCTAATTAGCCTCTGGACTGCTTTTACAAGCAGTGGGAGGGAATGTCCCCCCCCCCCCGGATATAAAAAGCGCCATTGGGAAATTGGGAAAGCATTTTATCACACCGATCTTGGTGTGGTCAGATGCTTTGAGGGCAGAGGAAAGATCTAGGGTCCAATAGACACCAGTTTTTTCAAAAACGAGTACCTGTCATTACCTATTGCTATCATAGGGGATATTTACATTCCCTGAGATAACAATAAAAAAGTGATAAAAATAAATAAATATGGAAGCAACAGTTTAAAAATAAAAAAGCAAAATTAATAATAAAAAAAAAAAAAGCACCCCTGTCCTGCCCTGCTCTTGCCCAATGGCGAACGCAAGCGTCGGTCTGGCGTCATATATAAACAGCAATTGCACCATGCATGTGAGGTATCACCGCGAAGGTCAGATCGAGGGCAGTAATTTTAGCAGTAGACCTCCTCTGTAAATCTAACGGGGTAACCTGTAAATGCTTTTAAAGGCTTTTAAAAATGTATGTAGTTTGTCGCCAATGCGCGTTTGTGCGAAATTTTAAAGCATGTCGTGTTTGGTATCTATGTACTCGGCCTAAGATCATCTTTTTTATTTCATCAAACATTTGGGCAATATAGTGTGTTTTAGTGCATGAAAATTAAAAAAAGTGTATTTTTTCCCCAAAAAATGCGTTTGAAAAATCGCTGCGCAAATACTGTGTAGAAAAAAAAAATGCAACACCCACCATTTTATTCTGTAGGGCCTTTGCTTTAAAAATATATATAATGTTTGGGGGTTCAACATAATTTTCTTGCAAAAAAAAAAAATGTTTTCATGTAAACAAAAAGTGTCAAAAAGGGCTTTGTCTTCAAGTGGTTAGAAGAGTGGATGTAAGCTTCCTAATGTTGTGTATAAAATGCCAGAACAGTTCAAAACCCCCCCAAATGACCCCATTTTGGAAAGTAGACACCCCAAGCTATATACTGAGAGGCATGTCGAGTCCATGGAATATTTTTTATGTTGACACAAGTTGCCGAAAAAATAAATGTTTTTGTTTTTTTTTGCACAAAGTTGTCACTAAATGATATATTGCTCAAACATGCCATGGGCATATGTGGAATTACACCCCAAAATACATTCTGTTGCTTCTCCTGAGTACGGGGATACCACATGTGTGAGACTTTTTGGGAGCCTAGCCACGTACGGGACCCCAAAAACCAAGCACCGCCTTCAGGCTTTCTAAGGGTGTCAATTTTTGATTTCACTTCTCACTGCCTATCACAGTTTCGGAGGCCATGGAATGCCCAGATGGCACAAACCCCCCCAAATGACCCCATTTTGGAAAGTAGACACCCCAAGCTATTTGCTGAGAGGTATTGTGAGTATTTTGCAGATCTCGCTTTTTGTCACAAAGTTTTGAAAATTGAAAAAAAAAAGAAAAAAAAAATGTTCTTTCTTCATTTTCAAAAACAAATGAGAGCTGTAAAATACTCACCATGCCTCTCAGCAAACAGCTTGGGGTGTCTACTTTCCAAAATGGGGTCATTTGGGGGGGTTTTGTGCTATTTTGGCATTTTATGGCCTTCAAAACTGTGATAGGTAGTGAGGAGTGAAATCAAAAATTTGCGCCCTTAGAAATCCTGAAGGCGGTGCTTGGTTTCCGGGGTCCCGTACGTGGCTAGGCTCCTAAAAAGTCCCACACATGTGGTATCCCCGTACTCAGGAGAAGCAGCAGAATGTATTTTGGGGTGCAATTTCACATATAACCATGGCATGTGTGAGCAATATATCATTTAGTGACAACTTTTTGTAATTTTTTATTTTATTTTTATTTTTTGTCATTATTCAATCACTTGGGACAAAAAAAAAAAAATATTCAATGGGCTCAACATGCCTCTCAGCAATTTCCTTGGGGTGTCTACTTTCTAAAATGTGGTCATTTGGGGGGGTTTTGTACTGCCCTGTCATTTTAGCACCTCAAGAAATGAGATAGGCAGTCATAAATTAAAAGCTGTGTAAATTCCAGAAAATGTACCCTAGTTTGTAAACGCTATAACTTTTGCGCAAACCGATAAATATACACTTATTGACATTTTTTTTACTAAAGACATGTGGCTGAATACATTTTGGCCTAAATGTATGACTAAAATTGAGTTTATTCGATTTTTCTTATAACAAAAAGTAGAAAATATCTTTTTTTTTTCAAAATTTTCGGTCTTTTTCCGTTTATATCGCAAAAAATAAAAATCGCAGAGGCAATCAAATACCATTAAAAGAAAGCTCTATTTGTGGGAAGAAAAGGACGCAAATTTCGTTTGGGTACAACATTGCATGTCCGCACAATTTACAGTTAAAGCAGCGCAGTGCAAAATTCTGAATTCACCTCTGGTCCTCTAGCTACCAAATGGTCTGGGGCTTAAGTGGTTAAAAGGGGTCACAACTGCCTCCTTAGAGTGTCTCTGGATTTACCATCAGACCTTCGCTTTTCTTCAAACCTTGTTGTTAGGCACAGCTTATAGGCCAAGTTCACCTTTAATAAAAAAATAAAAAATAAAAAAAAGGCAGGTCGCAGGTGCAATGCCAGTCTCCTGCAGACTCTCAGTACACCGTCTGCCTGAACCTCATACAGGCAGGCAGATACTGAATGTTTCTAACATCTAACATTCTGCCTAGATCTTCTCCTGCGAGCAGGGACATATACCCACGTGTTTCAGTATTCGAGCTGTATCAGTCCATGGACAATAAGAGAAATATTGTTTTTTTTTCCCCCACCCAAATTGTTGCTCTTTGCTTATAGTGCAAAAAAAAAAAACGCAGAGGTGATCAAATACCACCAAAAGAAAGCTCTATTCGTGGGGGGGGAATAAAAATTTTTTAAAAAAAAGGTCAATTTTGTTTGGGTATTGTCAGCTAAAGCGACGCAGTGCCGAATCGCAAAAAAATTCTCTGGTCAGGAAGGGGGCAAATCCTCCGGGGCTGAAGTGGTTAAGAATATACCTTACAGAGCCCTATTCTGCACTGTTGATAACAGGGATACTACATGGCAATCCAAGAGAATAAGCCACATTTCAGTACTGGCCTTCTCCAGGCAATGAAAGTAAAGTGGGCCCAAACCTCTTCCATCCAATACAGTGGAAGGGTCTGGGGTCAAAAGACAGACAACAGACCTCTCTCTGAGGAGAGGGAAGCATTGGGGGGGGGGGGGAAGAGGTCTTGAGACTTGGGACACAAAGTTCATCTCCTCCAGCCAAAAAGGAACCATGACCAGTGCTTCAGGAATCTTTAGTGGTGCTGCATTTCTGGTCTTTAAGTCCAAGCAATGTCCTGCATTTTTGCAGGTGCTGAATCCCCTTGAAAAATCACAGCGTTATGCCGCGTACACACGATCGATTTTTTCGACGGTGAAAACACCGTCGAGAAAATCGACATTAAAAACGAGGAACAGCTTGTTCCCCCCACACACGGCCGTTTTAACATGTTCTAATTTTTCTCGTCGTTTTTAATGCCGTTTTTCTCGTCGAAAAAAAACGACAGAAAGCCCACAGACTATCGTTTTTCTCGTCGAATGGGAAAAATGTCGTTTTTTTCAACGGGAAAAACGGCCATGTGTACGCGGCATCACATCTGCTATTTGCTGCATTGGTGGTCTGTTAAAAATACTACAAGGCTGCAGTTAGGCACCAGTAGTGTGTAAACCAGCCGGAAGAGTCAGGCCACCCAAAAGTGACGTTTTAGATATAGGTAGTACATAATAATCTTCGTGTATAATGGGCCTATTTACACTACTCTGCATTAAATAGCTAATGAAGTTAATCAAACCTATCTGCAATACACGTAAACAACATATATGAAAATTACAGATTCTAAAATGATAAAGTATACAGCAGCCGCTAAAACAATAAACACAGATACAAACAAAAAGTAAAGGAGTCTTTAGAGCCGGTTCACACTGGGGCGGCACGACTTTGGGGGCGACTCGGCAAGGCGATCTCAAGACGACTTGAGAGGCAACGTGCAAAATGACTTCTGCATTGAAGTCAATGCAAGTCGCCCCCAAAGTCGTACAAGAACCTTTTTCTAAGTCGGAGCGACTTGTGTCGCTCCTATGAGAACGGTTCCAGTTCCATTGAATAGAGCAGAGCGCGACTTGTCAGGCGGCTAAGTCGCCTGACGAGTCGCCCCAGTGTGAACCGGCTCTAAAAGGGTTTGTAAACCCTTGTTTGTTATAACAAACAAGCACACACACTTGCTTCCACTGTGCAGTTCGTTTTGCACAGTGTGGCCCCGATCATAGTCTTCTAGGGTCCCCTGGAGGATCTCGCGGCTGCTCCTCGCATCGGTTAACCCCCCTGGGAAAAGCGCGCTACCGAGTCCAGCAAAATAGACAAAAAATGCCGGACCCTGCTCCTCCCCCCAAATCATTAAATTTAACAGCAGCAGGAGCCAATGGCTGCGCTATCAATCTATCCCTTCAAGAGCCGAGAACCCCGGGCAGAGAGCCAGAGCGCGTCTCCGCCGAGGGAGAAGTTTTTTCACCTTAAATGCAAAGGATGCATTAAGGTGAAAAAACACGAGGGTTTACAACCCCTTTAAACCAAAACCAACGTTTTGTGAAGATTCAAATGCTTTAGCAGTGGCATTCACATGTAAATCCTATGAGAAACAAATAGGATCACCCATTATACCATTTGTTACTCATAGGATTTACATGTGAATGCCGGTCACATTTTAATTAAATGGACAGAAGCGCTGCTAAAGTATTAATAATAATAATAATAATAATAATAATAATAATAATAATAATAATAATATTATTATTTCCCCCGTGTCACAACACTAAAGAAATTACACTTTGCAACAATGTAAAGTAATGAGCGTACAGCTTGTATAAAGCCGTGTAAATTTGCTATCCCCTGAAAATAACTCACACAGCCATTAATGTCTAAACCGCTGGCAACAAAAGTGAATACAGTTTTTTCTTAAAAACAAGGGAACCCCCCCTTTTTTTTCATATGTGGATTGTAGAAATGTGGGTTGTTGGAAACACGCAGGAATGCACAACATGAGGATTTGATTAATTTATTATTATTTTTGTAATGTGATTTTTTTTATATGGTTATGTGTGTTGTTTTTCAATTATATATGACCATTGATTAATGTATATGTAATACATATGTTCCGTGTAACCCAGAGATTTTTTTATGTTCTATGGGGAATTAGCGTCCCATCCTTTGATTTTCGTTCACATCCGGTGCCGGGGGGGCCGTTCACCAAGGTGGAATTTTTGGCCCATCACCCCTGTAGGCACCGGTGTTTTTTTGTCCCTGGTTCAGAGCGCCCCAAAGATATTCGGGGGACTACTCTGAATCATTATCCCGGCTTTCTTTCCATTCTGACTCACTGTGATTGCTTCTCCATATCACCATTGGCTCTGTGCAGTTTTTTTCTGCCTGTTTGAGTTTCCCCATCCTTTTTCCCTTATCCAAGATGGCCGTGTCCTTATTTCCTGTGATGCGGAACGTTCACAGGTAAGAGTGAACACATCCATCCTATGAGTCATGTGATCGGTGGGAACCAATCACAACTCACAGGGGGGTATAAAAGGACACCAGGGAGTCTAATGGCGTCATTCCATTGCCTCTGCCACAGGCGGAGGATCTAATATACCAAGCTCCCATACAAAAGGAACCTTGCAAGAACTTATGGATCCCGATTTGTCTTTGGGTTGTTAGTGATTACTGGTAAGCATATAGGACTTTCCGTTTATTCTGAATGGATTTGGTTTTCCTTTTTTTAATGGGAATATACAATTTTTCCCATTTATACTTACCTGATCTCCATTTTATTATTTTTAGACAATTCTGGTTTCTCCCTTCTTTCCCACAATACGCCATCCATTTGAATTGCACCTTGTTGCTAAATCCTGACTCCTTTTGTGAACATACAATGGTGGGTGCAGCATTGGGAGGGGTAGATGGAGGAAGATGCACCCCTGGTACATAAATTGGAACATGTAACATACGTATTTTAAAATGAATATGATTCAGTAAGTTCTCTTTTTTTTTTTTCTTCCTTTTTTTCTTCATACCTCTTGGAGGTGGGATTGAGAATATTGTGATTAATAGAACTCTATAAAATCTATCTTTAGATAAATGAATGCAACATCCCTGAGGAAGAACGTCTTTTTACTATGATTTGAAACGCGTCGGATGAAGCCCGTTTCTGAGTGATTTCTGCAAAAATCTTGAGTCACCGATCTAGGCATTGTATTCATAAATGCAGATTTTTATGGAGATGGATATAGTCAAACATATTTTTTGTCTCTATATAAAAACGATTTTGTAATGTTTGTGAATAAATATTTTTTTACATATATAAATTTTCCTTTTTCCTTTTTTGTTGCCTTAAAAATCCCCAAACAGAGGTTTTTTTTCAACAAAAGTGAGTACACCCCTAATTGAAAATGTCCACATTGGGCCCAAAGTGTCAATATTTTGTGTGGCCACCATTATTTTCCAACACTGCCTTAACCCTCTTGGGCATGGAGTTCACCAGAGCTTCACAGGTTGCCACTGGAGTCCTCTTTCACTCGCTCAATCTTGCGCTTCTCCACCTTCCATTTGAAGATGCCCCAGAGTTCTTTGTGTGAGTGAGAGAGTGAGAGAGTGAGAGAGTGAGAGAGTGAGAGAGAGAGAGAGTGAGAGAGAGAGAGTGAGAGAGAGAGAGAGAGAGAGTGAGAGAGTGAGTGTGAGAGTGAGAGACACCTCAGTTCGTAACAAAGCAGTACAAACCTTAAAAAGGAAGGGTGGGTGCTGAGTCAGTCCATGGACGTCAGAGAAACGGATTTTAAGGAGAGTACAAAAATCCTAATTTTCTCTTATCGTCCATGGACTGACACAGCTGGATACTGTAAACGTGTGGGACGTCCCAAAGCAGTATCAGAAGGGTGGGAGCAGTAGTAAAGGAACAACCAAAACTTCACTCCAAACAAGCAGAGCTCCTCAACGGAGGAGTTGCAACATTAAACAGCGGCCTGCAACACTTTGCGGCCGAAGGAAGCATCCGAAGATGCAGCCACATCAACCTTATAGAACTTAGAAAGGGTATGAACGGACGACCAGGTTGCCGCCTTGCACACTTGTGCAACCGACGCTTGATGTCGGAAAGCCCAGGAAGCACCAATTGCCCTAGTGGAATGCGCCGTAACCGGAAAGGGAGGCGCCCGCCCCTTAATGGCATAGGCCTGTATAACGGTCTGTTTGATGCACAAAGAAATGGTGGCAGACGAAACCGATTGACCCTGTTTTAGACCCGAGACAGACACAAACAGTGAGTCAGACTTCCGAATGGAAGCAGTAGCAGACAGGTACACCCGTAAGGCTCATACCACATCCAAATTGTGAAGCGCAACCTCTGTAGGATGCGATGGATGAGGGCACAAGAACGGAAGGACAATGTCCTCATTAAGGTGAAAAGCCGAAACCACCTTTGGAAGGAAAGATGGTCGCAGGCACAACACCGCCTTATCCTTATGGAGGATCAGGCAAGGCGACTTGCGTGACAGAGCCACCAACTCAGACACCCGTCTAACAGAAGTGATGGCCACTAAGAAAGCCACCTTCTGAGACAAGGTTAAAAAGAAGAATATCTCTGATATATTTTCAAATGGAGGTTCCTGAAGAACCGAAAGCACCAAATTCAAATCCCAAGGAGGGAGCGGGGGCTTGGCAGGAGGAATCACATAGCGAACCCCCTGCACAAAAGTGCTAACTAAAGAATGACCTGTTAGGGGTCGTTGAAAGAAAAACAGCCAAGGCCGAAATCTGACCCTTAATTGTGCTCAAAGCTAGCCTTTGGGCTACACCACACTGTCCCCAGAATCCTGCGGTTCTAGCAGAGTACGTCCGTGGACGCCAGTCTAGCTCCTTGCATATAGCGATGTAAGCTCTCTAGGAACGGTGATAAATCTTTCTAGAAGAAGACTTCCGTGCCCTAAGCATGGTTGATATCACCTAATCCAACAGGCCTCGGTCCTTCAGCACCTGGCTCTCAATAACCATGCCGTTAAAACCAGAGACTGTAAAGCAGGATGAAAGATAGGACCTTGAGACAGAAGGTCCTCCCTCATGGGCAGTCGCCAAGGGACATCCACGATGAGACGTACCAGATCGGCGTACCAATGACACCGAGGCCAATCGGGGGCAATAAGGATCACCGGAATGCCCTCGGCCGCTACCCTGCGCAGTAGACGAGGAATCAACTGCAGAGGAGGGTAAGCGTAGATCAAGTGATACTGACCCCACGGAGCCACCAACGCATCCGAGGCATCCGCCCAGGGGTCCCTGGACCTGGCCACAAACCTTGACACCTTGCGATTGAGGCGAGATGCCATCAGGTCCACATCCGGTGTGCCTCACCGCCGGCAAAGGAGTTGAAACACCTCCGGATGCAAGGACCACTCCCCCTGGTCCAAGGACTGGCGACTCAGATAGTCCGCCTGCCAATTTTCTACGACCGGAATGTAGACGGCCGACGGCGCCGGCACGCTTCTTTCCGCCCATCTTAGGATGTGGGCGACCTCGGATGCCGCAGCCGAGCTCCGAGTGCCCCCCTGATGGTTGGCATATGCCACGGTCGTGGCGTTGTCCGACTGAATCCTGATCGAGCGGCCCTGTAGTCTCTTCGACCACGCGGAGAGACACAGTCTGATCGCTCGCAACTCCAGAACGTTGATCGGGAGACAAGATTCGTCCGGAGTCCAGAGGCCTTGTGCTGACAGGACTCCCCAAACTCCTCCCCAACCCGTCAGGCTGGCGTCCGTCGTGACCACCGTCCACTGAATGGGGAGAAACGACTTTCCGGCCCGAAGAGCCAGGGATCTCAGCCACCACGTCAGGGATGCCTTGACTGAGTGACTCACTCGGATCTGAAGATCCAATGACAATGGGGACTTGTCCCAAACAGACAGAATTCCCTTCTGCAATGCCCGAGTGTGTGAGTGAGCATACGGGACCGCCTCGAAGGAGGCCACCATTAGTCCCAGGACCCTCATGCAGAAAACGGATAGATGACCATTTTCGGACCATCAGGACCCGAACCGCCAACTGAAGTGTCAGTAACTTCTCTGCGGGTAGAAACACCTTCACTGCTTTAGTGTCCAGAATCAGGCCCAGATACTCCAAACATTGAGTCGGGACCAGAACCGATTTCTGCATGTTCAGAAGCCACCCGAAGTCCCGGAGGGTCTGACTATCCTCACATTTTCCTCTAATTCTGAGCCAGTGTCTGTTCTTAGAAGGAGGTCGTCTAGATAGCCCACGACAACAATTCCTCGCCGTCTCAGCAAAGCTAGAACCGGGGCAAGCATTTTGGTGAAAACCTGTGGTGCCGATGCTAGGCCGAAGGGAAGAGCCACAAACGGATAGTGGACTTCACCTATGGCAAAGCGCAAAAACCTCTGGTGACCTGCGCAGATTGGGACGTGCAAGTAAGCGTCCTTGATATCCAAGGACGCCAGGAAATCCCCTTGGTGGAGGGTCGCAATGACCGTGCAAATGGATTCCATCCGGAATTTTTGTACCTTCACATAGGCATTCAAAGCCTTGAGGTCCAGGATTGGCCGTACCCCGTCCTTCTTCCGGACAACAAACAGGTTCGAGTAAAACCCCTGAAACCTCTCCTGTGACGAAACCGGCACAATCACTCCACACCCGAGCAAATCCTGTACGGCCCCCAAGAGGGCCGCCCGGCGGGCAGGAAGGAGAGGGAGGTTTGAGGGGAAGAACCTGTTTGGGGGCCATGAGTGGAACTCCATCCTGTATCCGGAGGTAACCACCTCGCACACCCACCGGTCGGAGATCCGGGAGGTCCACCGAACCGTGAACCTGTGAAGATGTCCTCCCACCCCAGAGTCGGGCAGGGGCAAGACTTCATGCGGTGGCGGGCTTGGGAGCTTACGCACCCAGGGACACCTGTGTCCCCCCCGCCGCACTTTTTTCAGTCTGGGCGGGCTTACCCGTGGATTCTGACTGACGAAAAAACTTCTTCGCCGGGAAAGGAAGGGCCCGACCTGCGGAGGGGCTCCTTTCCCTTAACAGACTGAGGGAGGAAGGTGCCAGCATGTCAGCCAGATAAGGCGACGCAGCACCACAGCAGAGATAGAGGCCCCAGATATTAAGGGAGCCGCATCCAAAGTGGCATCGCACACATAGACCAGGCCCTGCACAAGTTGATGAGCCAGGGCAATGGTCTCAGGAGGGAGATTATGCTCCTGAACCGTCTGGTGAAGAATCTTTGCCCATCCCGTGAGTGTCTGAGACACAAGCGTCGCCGCCACGATAGGGCGTAAGGCAGACCCCAATAAGGCAAACATAGTTCTACTCACCAGCTCAAACCTCCTGCCAGTGGGATTCTTAAATGCAGGAGTCCCTTCCATTGGGAGCGTGGTAGCCTTATTCAAACGTTCTGCCCGCGCTGTGAGCGTGAAGAATCCTGCGAGGAGATTGTGAGGAGATTTGCGCCGCCGCTAGAGGCCGAAACCAAAAGTTAATTGCGCCGCGGCTACAAGTAAATGGCCGCAGCTATAACTGCGCCATTGAACCACAGCAAGATGGCCGCCGAGCGCGAAATTCAAATGTCAACCAGATCTAATGTGCACGCTAATGGCGCACGCAATAACCTCCTCACATACCAGAAAAACTGCCCCTCTCCCAAGAACCCACTACAGACATGAGCGCCCAGCCAGGCCAGAGTGACCCAACAGCACAGGGTGCAGACAGCAGCATAAACAGGGGGGGAGACAGGGAGAAACCCCCCATATAAAGAAACTCTCTTGCAACACTAACGAGTCACATGACACTGGGGAGGCAAAATTGCTAATTGGGCCCAATTTGGACATTTTCACTTAGGGGTGTACTCACTTTTGTTGCCAGCTGTTTAGACATGAATGCATGTGTGTAGAGTTATTTTCAGGGGACAGAAAATTTACACGGTTATACAAGCTGTACACTCGCTACTTTACATTGTAGCAAAGTGTCATTTCTTTAGTGTTGTCACATGAAAAGATCTAATAAAATATTTACAAAAAAATGTGAGGGGAGAGCTCAATTTTGTGAGATACTGAATAAAATAATAATAATAATTATATATATATATATATATATATATATATATATATATATATATATATATATATATATATATATATATATATATATATATATATATATATATATATATACACACACACATACACACACACACATCGCACTGCAAAGATTAAATGCTTGTTTATTACGGATAGTGAAAGACACTTTTACTTAACATATCCCTTGCTCTAGTCTAGGATGTGGGTGATCCCTCTGTGTCTTCATGTACAGTAAAGAGCCATTAGCCATGCATTGTACTTGAGGACATCAGAGTCTGCGATTGGAGGGCCTTAGAAAAGAGGATGCGATGACCAGTCTTATAGCGTGGGGGGGGGACATCTGTGATTGAAATATTAGGAAAGTTCTTTTTACTGTAAAGGTGAAATGATCCTTTAATTTTTCAATGAATTAGACAACTAGGCAGCTAGCATTGTCAGAGAGGTCAGCAATTGCAGCCAGGGTATTTTCCACAGTACAAGTTCTATGTTCATTTTTTTTATTTTATTTTTTTTTATTTTTTTTTATTTTTTTTAAATAGGAATAGGTTAAAACCTCATCTGTGTTTAATTGGTGAGGTTTCCCTTTGAGAGGAGTTCTAATCCTTACCCATATTATCCAAACCCAGAAGAAGAAAAAAAGTTTTAGATATATGTATGCTAAGCTGCAATCTGTTTGGTCACCTCAATTTCCAAGATTTTTGCAACCAACAGGAAAAACAAGTTGGACAGCTATAAAGGGAAAACAATAGTGTATAGTGCCAGAGTTGTGATGATTTCATTTAGAAAAAGGGTGGCTGATCGGATAATATATCGACATTCTCTTGATACTTTTAAGCACAAACAGATTACGGTAATAAAATAAAAAATAATCCAGGAAAATCAGTAAATGTGAATTAAATTAGAAACACAGCAGCTCAATACATTTTAAACATGACATCAATCACATCTCCGTTGATTGCACCTCCACATTTCTATTCCACCATTCTTTTCATAGTAGCCGTTTTAGTTTTCACAATCCAAAAGCAGTCCTCGGTTGACAAAACAGGTCAAATGTTTCAAAACAGACAGTCCTATACCACAAGTGTGCTTCCTTTGCACCATGATTGATCCACACTGCGGTTGTCTGGAAAACTTGCACTGTTGGCACTCCTTGCGAACTGGAGATTGGGAACCACCATACCGTGTACATGAAGCCTAAAAAGTTACCACCAGCAGACAGCACAGCTATACACAAATTCAGGGCCAGCTAGCACCAAGAACAAAGGATCAGCAGCACCACAATGCAAATAAAACTTTGAAAGAATAGGTGAACGCATTCGTTTACAAAAAACGGCAACTGATACACAGTGCCACTTTAAGATCGGTAGCTAGACTTTGCACAGGCATGGTCAGATCACCAAATATAGAAAGCAAATCAGCAGCAAAAGCTTAGGTGTGCATGTGAAAGAAGAAGAATTACCACCCCGGTCTTGCAAAAAGTGAAAGTTCACAGCAACAAGTACTGTAGTTGCATTTACAAAAACACATTTACCAGGCCATGAAGTCCAGCACTGTCTTCTGAGTAGGGTGCCCACGTGTCCCGGATTGCCAGGGAAAGTCCCTCAATTAGCAAGTCTGTCCCAGGTCCCAGGCACCTTCATTCTGGGACAATACTGTGTCCCAGAATGATACTGACAGTGAGCAAACCCCACGGTAGCGCTGGTGCTCACTCCACCTCCGCCTCTACCTGATATTCTACTGGCCACTGGTTGCTACAGCCGCCTGGCGTGTAGCAACCAGTAACGTCATGGATGAGACTCCCTGCTCAGCACTCAAAGCGGAGGACGAGTTAACTTCCTCCTCCTCCACGCCTAGTGCTCTCCACCATGCTGGATGACCTCCCACCTCTTCTATCTTCTGGCAAGGCAAGCGACACTGCATCTGGGCTAGGTGTCAGTGGGGGCCCCAATGACAGCATCCCAAAGAAGAGTCTCTGCTACTTCACTTCCAGTCTCCATGGGGATCTCTACTGGGCACCCAAGTCTGACCCTTCACAGCAAAGAGCAGCTGACACCCGTGATGTTCCCCAATCGGTGTGATCGCACAGTGAGTGTTATTCTAGTAGGGGGAGCCACCAGCCTCTGCCCACACCATAAGGAGAACCGCCAGGGACACACTGGATTGTCTGAGTGAGTTGTAAAAGTTCTATAGAGCTGTCTGTTAGATGGATGAGCCTGTGCCGCCTTGTCGGTCACTTTCTTCATCTCCCCCATCCCTAACCTGCCAGCTTGGAATGCTCAGCGGTGGCCGTGCTAGAAGAATCATAAATCACTGTGAGGGGACCATGAACGAGTGCTCAGGGAGGAGGGAATGTACAGCTGTCAGTGTGTTTGTAAATATCTACTGCAGTGGCGGCCCTTCAAGGGGCGCAGGGGCGCCGCCCCCCCCAAAGCTACTTATTAAAAAAAAGTGTCCCTTTAAGTGGGTGTGTGAAGGGTGCCAGACACGGGGTGCTATTGGAGGCATGACCCGTGTGTAAACACGTGATTGGGGCGAAGAAGCTCTATTGGCGTAGTTTAGAGTGTGCTCGGGGCGCAAAGCTTGTAGCCACGAAAACTCCACCTCTAGCATTAGGTTTCCAGTGCTTGTAATTGATTGGGTCCATAGGGTGGGGCTTTAATCAGACCTATAGTGTCATTGGCTCACAGGCTGCCTGTCTCCTTCAGTAAGTGAGGGGGGAATCACCAGCAGAAGAGAACTGGTCAGGGCAGACAGGGAGCGATGTGCATAGGCAGCTCCATTCATCTCCCTGTGACACCGACTCGGCATCCAGCAGTGCACACAAAAATCTTCAGGTACACTACATGCCAGGACTGGAGGGGGGGGGGGGGGGGCAGAAGGGGCTATTATCACTGTGACATGAGTGACTGAACAGCAGCATTTCAATCTCCAACTTTATTTCACCTCTCTCCATGGGGAGAGAAACAAAAAAAGGCATGGTTCTTAAATTAAGATTATTCACATGTAAATCGCGCGGGCATTGTTATGCAAATTAGATCGGCCGCCGCGATTCATATGCAAATCACGCCCCATCCTCTGCATGCCGCCCACCTAGACAGCATACAGGTGAGCATAGGGGGCATTTAGAGGTAATCAAAAAGGGGGGCTTGAGGTGCAGTCAGAGGTGGTGTACAGAGGTGCAGAGTGGATGGGAAGGAAGGGTTGGATTGCAGAGGTTAGCAAAGTAGGGGTTTGGGGGACAGAGGTTAGCAAATGATGAGTTAGGGTCAGAGTTGTACTGATGGGAGATAAGAATGCAGAGATATTAGTAGACAGATGGGGGGGGGGTTACTGTAAATACACCTGTTATATGTCTAGTCACTGTAAATGTCTCAATTACATTGGTGGTTGATGAAAATACTCCTGTTGTGTTGGGGTCAGTGTAAATGTCCCAGTAACATTGGGGATCAGTTTAGGGTGCCCCCTTACATTGGTTGTCAGTGTAGAAATATTAGTTGGTTATATCTTATTAAATATTTTAGTCCACCATTTGGTTCAGATTTCTTTTTCCATATTTTCCTCCTATAAAACCTAGGTGCGTCTTATAGTCAGGTGCGTCTTATGGAGCGAAAAATAGGATTTTTGTACTCACCGTAAAATCCGTTTCTCTGGCATCCATGGACTGACACAGCGTGTCTTATACACCTTTACACGTGGGTTATGTCCCTGCTTGCAGGAGAAGACCTAGGCAGAATGTGAGATGTTATACATACATTCTAAACAGCCAGAGCTGAACAGCCCCGCCCAGGGGGGCGGTCCCTCCGGACATAACCCTCCCACTGCAGTCAGCAGACCTCAGTTCGTAACAAAGCAGTACAAACTTAAAAAGAAGGGTGGGTGCTGTGTCAGTCCATGGATGCCAGAGAAACGGATTTTACGGTGAGTACAAAAATCCTATTTTCTCTTGTCATCCATGGACTGACACAGCGTGTCTTATACACCTTTACACGTGGGATGTCCCAAAGCAGTGTCAAGAGAGATGGGAGCAGTATAAATGGAAAACCAAAAACTTCACTCCAAACAAGGCAGAGCTCCTCAACGGAGGAGTTGCAACATCAAACAGCGGCCTGCAACACCTTGCGGCCGAAGGAAGCATCCGAAGATGCAGCCACATCAACCTTATAAAACTTAGAAAAAGGTATGAACAGACGATCAGGTCGCCGCCTTGCACACTTGTGCAACCGACGCTTGATGTCGGAAAGCCCAGGAAGCACCAATTGCCCTGGTGGAATGTGCCGTCACCGGAAAGGGAGGCGCCCGCCCCTTGAGAGCATAAGCTTGAATGACGGTTTGTCTGATCCACCTAGAAATGGTGGCAGACGAAACCGCTTGGCCCTGTTTTGGACCAGAGACAGCCACAAATAGTGAGTCAGACTTCCGAATAGAAGCAGTAGCAGACAGGTACACCCGCAAGGCTCGTACCACATCCAAAGTGTGAAGCGCAAACTCTCTGGGATGCGATGGGTGAGGACACAAGGACAGGAGGACAATGTCCTCGTTTAAGTGGAAGGCCGAGACCACCTTTGGCAGAAAGGAAGGTCGCGGACGTAACACCGCCTTATCCTTATGGATGACCAAAAAGGGCGACTTGCAGGACAAGGCCGCCAATTCAGACACTCGTCTAATGGAAGTAATGGCCACCAAGAAGGCCACCTTCTGAGACAAAGTCAAGAGGGGAATATCTCTAATATTTTCAAAGGGAGGTTCCTGGAGGACCGAGAGCACCAAATTCAGATCCCACGGGGGGAGAGGAGGCTTGACAGGGGGGAGCACATGGCAAACCCCCTGCACAAAGGTGCTAACCAAGGGATGACCCGCCAGCGGTCGCTGAAAGAAGATGGCCAAGGCCGAAATCTGACCCTTAATGGTACTCAAAGCGAGCTTTTGGGTCACGCCACGCTGCAGAAAATGCAGGATTCTGGGAACGGAATACGTTCGTGGGCGCCAGTCCAGCTCTTCGCACATGGCGATGTAAGCTCTCCAAGTACGGTGATAGATCTTTCTGGAGGAAGACTTCCGTGCCCTTAACATGGTCGAAATTACCGAATCCGAGAGACCTCGGTCTCTCAGCACCTGGCTTTCAATAACCATGCCGTTAAAACCAGAGACTGTAAAGCAGGATGAAATATAGGACCTTGAGACAGAAGGTCCCCCCGTATTGGTAACCGCCAGGGAACGTCTGCGACGAGACGTACCAGATCGGCGTACCAGTGACGCCGAGGCCAATCCGGAGCAATGAGGATCACCGGAATTCCCTCGGTCGCTACCCTGCGGAGCAGGTGAGGGAGCAACTGCAGCGGAGGATAAACGTATATCAGGTGATACTGACCCCATGGGGCCACCAACGCATCCGAGGCATCCGCCCAGGGATCCCTGGATCTGGCCACAAACCGACACCTTGCGATTGAGTCGAGAGGCCATCAGGTCCACATCCGGCGTGCCCCACCGTCTGCAAAGGAGTTGAAAGACCTCCGGGTGCAAGGACCACTCTCCCTGGTCCAGCGTCTGGCGACTTAGATAGTCCGCCTGCCAATTGTCTACGCCCGGAATGTAGACGGCCGACACGCTTCTGTCGGCCCACCTCAGGATGCGGGCGACCTCGGAAGCCACAGCTGAGCTCCGAGTCCCCCCTTGATGGTTGACATACGCCACTGCTGTGGCGTTGTCCGATTGTATCCTGATGGAGTGACCCTGTAGTTTCTCCGACCATGAGGAGAGGCACAGTCTGATTGCCCGTATCTCCAGCACATTGATCGGTAAGAGGGCTTCGTCCGGAGTCCAAAGCCCTTGGGCCGACAGGACTCCCCAGACTCCCCCCCCAGCCCATCAGGCTGGCGTCCGTCGTGATCACCGTCCATTGGATGGGGAGGAACGACTTCCCGGCCCCGAAGAGCCGGGGACCTCAACCACCACGTCAGGGACGCCCTGACCAGGTGACTCACCTGGATCTGAAGATCCAAGGACAACGGGGATTTGTCCCAAGTGGACAAGATCTCTTTCTGTAAAGCCCTGGTGTGCGCTTGGGCATAAGGAACGGCCTCGAAGGAGGCCACCATGAGTCCCAGGACTCTCATGCAAAAGCAGATTGACGACCATTTTCGGGACGTCAGCACCCGTACTGCAGACTGAAGTGTCAGTAGTTTGTCTGGAGGTAGGAAGACTCTTGCCTCCAAGGAGTCCAGAATCAGACCTAGATACTCCAGACGCTGAGTCGGGACTAGAACCGACTTCTGAACGTTCAGGAGCCACCCAAACTCCCTGAGGGTCTGACTGACGATAGTCACACTTTCTTCCAATTCTGAGCCACTGTCTGCTCTTAGAAGGAAATCGTCCAGATAGCCCACGATAGCAATGCCTCGCTGTCTCAGCAAAGCTAGGACCGGAGCAAGCACCTTGGTGAACACCCTCGGTGCCGAGGCTAGGCCGAAGGGAAGAGCCACAAATTGATAGTGGACTTCGCCGACCGCAAAGCGCAGAAACTTCTGGTGGCTTGCGCAGATCGGAACATGCAAGTAGGCGTCCTTGATGTCCAAGGATGCCAGAAAATCCCCTTGGAGTGTAGCGACCACCGTGCGAATGGATTCCATGCGGAATTTTTGCACCTTCACGAAGGCATTCAGGGCCTTGAGGTCCAGGATTGGCCGAACCCCGTCCTTTTTTGGAACAACAAACAGATTCGAGTAGAACCCCTGAAACCTCTCCTGGGACGGAACCGGCACAATTACTCCGGACCCGATCAAATCCTGTACAGCCCCCAAGAGGGCTGCCCGACGGGCAGGAAGGAGAGGGAGATTTGAGGGAAAGAATCTGTCTGGGGGCCAGGAGCAGAACTCTATTCTGTATCCTGAGGTGACCACCTCGCACACCCACCGGTCGGAGATCCGGGAGGTCCACCGATCCGTGAACCTGCGAAGTCGTCCCCCCACCCCAGAGACGGGCGGGGGCAAGACTTCACGCGGAGGCGGGCTTGGGAGCCGGCTTGTTCGGCTTACGCACCCAGGGGCGCTTGTGCCCGCCAGCCGCACTGTTGTCAGTCTGGGATGGCTTACCCGTGGACTCCGACGGACGAAAAAAATCCTTTTTTGCTGGAAAGGAAGGACCCGGTTTACGTCGGGCCTCCTTACCCTTGATAGTTTGAGGAAGGAGAGTGCTTTTACCTCCCGTGACATCCTTGATGATGTCATCCAGAGCAGCACCAAAAAGTCTACCACCCTTAAAAGGTAGATCCGTCAGGAGCTTCTTAGAGGCTAGGTCAGCAGACCAGCATTTCAACCAGATGAGACGACGCAATACCACCGCCGAGACAGAGGCCCTGGATATTAAAGGGGCCGCGTCCAACGTGGTGTCGCACACATATATCAGACGCTGCACCATCTGGTGGGCCAGAGCAATAGTGTCTGGAGGAAGGTTATACTCCTGCACAGTTTGGTGCAAAATTTTTGCCCATTCCGTGAGTGTCTGAGACACAAGGGTCGCCGCTACTACGGGCCGTAGGGCGGATCCCAACAAGGCGAACATGGCTCTACTCACCACTTCTGACCTCCTGTCAGTGGGGTCCTTAAACGCAGGAGTCCCCTCCATTGGGAGAGTGGTGGCCTTGTTTAAACGGGCGACTGGAGGGTCGACCACCGGGGGAGAAGCCCACTTTTTAAGCAGGGCGTCTTCAAAGGGGTATCTAATAGACAAACGCCGCGGGACCATAAAAGTCTTCTGCGGCTTTTCCCAGACCTGGTCAATGAGCTGGTCAAAGAAAGGTACATATGGAAAAACCTTTTTAGAAGGCTTGGTCTTAAAAGAACCAAAGGAGACTGTATCCGCCTGAGGTTCTGCGGTCGCAGCATTTAGCTTGAGAGTGTCCCTCACAGCATCAATGAGTTCACTAACAAGCGCCCTGTCATTTACTGACTCGGCACTGGAGTCTTCCTCACAAGGAATGTCCTGTTCAAAACCATCCAAATATTCAGAGCTAGGGTCCTGAGCAGCAATAGCTAGGCCCATATCTGAATCAGAGCACTCCCCTTGTGGAGATAAAGTGGGGAGAGGGCGCTTTTTTGCTCCCTTGTGCTCACACACAGCTTCCATCCTGGTCAGAAATGATTCCAGGACTGCCGACAACTGGTCCATAGGGACCGCAGGTGCTGGAGCACTGGCTGCTGCCTCTGGCATGTTAGGGGAAGCTGGTGACTCTGACTCCATAATGTCCCTCTCAGACCACCCACAGGCTGTGCTGACTGAAGTAGGGGAATGCCCAGGGAACCCACCAACCTGACCAGGACCGCTCGGTTCCGCCGCTCTGTCTCACTGCGCCACGCTGCTCAGCGTGAGTGAGAGGAGAGAGTGTGAGGAGATTCGCGCCGTTCCCAGCGGCGCTAGAGGCCAAACTAGTGCCAGAAAAACGTGCGGCTACAAGAAAATGGCCGCCGCAATGTGCTCCGGCGGGCCCCGGCAAGATGGCCGCCAATGTAAAAATCAGCACACACACAAAACATGGCGCCGAACGGCGCCCAGGCCCCTCACATCCAAAAACAAAACAGCCCCAGCGAATGCAGAGCAGCATGAGCCCCCCCCAGGACAGTATGGCCCCCAGGCACCCCCCACAGTACAGCGCCAGCACTAGTGAACAGAGAGTGACATTAAAAAACACAGGGGGAGACAGGGAAATCCCCCCACACAAGAAACACACAGCATGTACTCACCTGCAGCCAGGAGAGACTACTTACCCGTCCCCTGAGGGACCCGCTGGTGTGTTTCTGACAGAACTATCACAGTGCGGTACTGAGTAGCTGTCGGCCCGGTCCACCGCGAAAGATACAGCCGGACTGTTCTATCTTGAGAGGACCGCGGAGCTGGAAGCCCACCGGCCACCCCTGGAGTCGTGGGGCATGTCGTGAACTGAGTCTCACGCACACAAGGCGAGGATCAGCACGCTCGATGGTCGGACAGGGAAGACTACGAGGATATCTTGTACCCAACCTGTTGCCCAGCCGACAGTTGATAGAAGATCTCAAAAGAATAAAATAGGAAAAAAATTCCCAAAGGAATAAAAATAGGTCAGGAGACTGGCTCCTGAGAGAGCCACGTCTTCTCCTTCTGCTAGGCAGAAAAAAACTGAGGTCTGCTGACTGCAGTGGGAGGGTTATGTCCGGAGGGACCGCCCCCCTGGGCGGGGCTGTTCAGCTCTGGCTGTTTAGAATGTATGTATAACATCTCACATTCTGCCTAGGTCTTCTCCTGCAAGCAGGGACATAACCCACGTGTAAAGGTGTATAAGACACGCTGTGTCAGTCCATGGATGACAAGAGAAAATACGGTAGATAGTCACTGCTCACATCCTGCAGCCTCCCGGTCTCAGATCTGACCATTCCAATCACTGCCTCACACCCTTTCCATTCCAGATTACTTTTTATCTCTTCCCAACTGTTTAGCAGATCAGAACATTCTCTTCAGTGCAATCATTTAAGGTGGCTGTAGGAATGACATTAAAAAGGAATCCTCTATTCTATGAGTGCAGAATGTACTGATCTGCTCAACAGTTTGGAAGAGATAAAAAGTAATGTGGAATGGAGAGGATTGGATCAGGTCAGTGATTGGATCCCTAAAGAGGAATGCCCAGATCTGAGACCACACTTGTAAAGAAGAACTCAGCATAGGGATGGTGGGAACCCCTCATAATGGGCACAGCGGGTGTACAGACCCGGGAACTTGGCACAGGGATGGTGGGAACCCCTCATAATATGCACAGTAGGTATACAGGGATGGTGGGAACCCCTCTTAATGGGCACCGTAGGTGTACAGACCCTGGAACTCAGTACAGCCTGTCCTTATACATTTACTTGAGATCACTTAGACCCGATGGGTCTCTATAGTAGAAGGTAGCACCAAAACCCCATTCTTTTATATTATATCCTATTCTCCCTAGGGAGTTTTTAGGGGGACTGCAACCTCTGTCTGGTGTTTTCCTGAGCGCGGATTCCATACTTCTTTAATAGTCCAATGTCCATAAAATTTCATAATCTACAAAATAGACATCATGCGTTTGCTTTGCTCCTCTAAATGTCAGAACTCCTGGCAGGAGTAAAGCCCACTGCAGGGGCGTCGTGCGTTTTATCGTAAATGTATCCTATTGGCCAAAATATTTATTTGTTCTGGCCATTTAAATGCATTACCTCTCAAATGCACCTAAATGCCTCCAGCGTTTCAGTGTTTAGCTTTTTTCTGCACTTCACATGGGGCTTTTTTCAGACTGTAATTGCTCTGCTTCTAATATGTCTGTAAACGCCTGTGTGCACATGGACACATAAGCTAACATACAGGTGCTTTTATAGGCTGAGAAAAACAATGTCAAATGCCAGTATTTAAGCTTTAATCGGAGCCCTTTGTAATCTCATGTAGCCATATTCCTAAGCGATCATCACAAGTCTTTTTCTGTGCTTGATATACCATCAGTCCGATTCATGCTTCAGAGTTAGTTTAAGGCCCCGTTCAGGCTAGATTCACACTGTTGTGCAGAGAGGCTCAAAGCAGGGGTCCGGTTCATCCCTGTTCTCCATGTCAGGGATGAATCGGGCCCGAATTTTTGCCTGCATTTGGACCTAAAACAAAGCATGTTTCCAGGTTGTAAGTTGGCAAATGTCATTGCAGATCCCTACTTGTTATTGCTTGTATTGAAACCTACATAACACAGTTGGTGGTCTGTACATTGACCGTGTACAAAACACCACACTACATGTACGCCATGTTTAACCACTTAACAACCACCTGCCGACAAATAACGGCGGCAGGGTGGTTGCTTAACTCTGGGAGGACGTTATATAACGTCCTCCCAGAATCGCGCTCCCCGCGCGCCCCCTGGGGCGCGCACACGGGAAACTCCGTGACCGCCGGGTCCAGAGGACCCGGCGGATCACGAATCGCGGTAAATCGCCGCTGATAGCGGCCGTTTACCACGTGATCGCTCCGTCAAATGACGGAGCAATCACTTGTAAACAGACCGGCGTCATTTGATGACGCCGGTTCCTCCCTCCGCTCTCTGTACCGATCGGTACAGTGTGAGAGGGGAGGGGGAGGGAGCGGATGGCAGCAGCAGCACTGTGGGCTGGATCTGTGACAATTGCAGTCACAGATCCATCCATCCCTGCTCAGCCATCCCTGTGCTATACCCTGCCAATACTCGGCAATACCCTGCGCAATACTCGGCAATACCCTGCGCAATACTCGGCAATACCCTGCGCAATGCCCGGCAATACCCTGCGCAATGCCCGGCAATACCCTGCGCAATGCCCGGCAATACTCCGCAATGCCCGGCAATACTCCGCAATGCCCGGCAATACTCCGCAATGCCCGGCAATACTCCGCAATGCCCGGCAATACTCCGCAATGCCCGGCAATGCCCGGCAATGCCCGGCAATGCCCGGCAATACTCCGCAATAACCACTTCCCGCCCTCCGGCCGTCATATGACGTCCTTGACTTTGTGCGGGGATATCTGAATGATGCCTGCAGCTACAGGCATCATTCAGATATCGGCTTTTTCAGCCGGCGATTCCCTACACCATAAGAACAATCATAGCGGCTGTTCCGCCGCTTGATCATTCTTACGGGAGGCAAGAGGGGATGTCCCCCCCCCCCGCCGCCCTCCGGTGCTTCTACCGACTCACCGCTACGATCAAAGCCAGGATTGTTGTTTTTTTTTTTTTGTATTTTTTTCAGGCTTCCCAGCCTAGAGGTGAGATGTGGGGTCTTATTGACACCCCCCCCCCCCCCTCATATCTCACTGTAAAGAGGACCTGTCATGCCATATTCCTATTACAAGGGATGTTTACGTTCCTTGTAATAGGTATAAAAGTGATCAAAAAAATGTTTAGGGCGGAAAAACATGTCAAACTAAAATAAAGTAAAATGAAGAATACATTTTTTTTTTTTAAAGCGCCCCTGTCCCCGTGAGCTCGCATACAGAAGCGAACGCATACGTAAGTCCCGCCCACATATGAAAACGGTTTTCAAACCACACATGTGAGGTATCTCTGCGAACGTTAGAGCGAGAGCAATCATTTTGGCCCTAGACCTCCTCTGTAACTCAAAACATGTAACCAGTAAAAATATTTAAAGCGTCGCCTATGGGGATTTTTTAAGTAGCGAAGTTTGGCGCCATTCCACGAGTGTGTGCAATTTTTAAGGGCGACATGTTAGGTATCTATTTACTCGGCGTAACTTCATCTTTCACATTATGCAAAAACATTGGGCTAACTTTACTGTTTTTTTTTTTTTTTTAAGCACAAAACATTTTTTTTCCGTAAAAAACGCGTTAAAAAAATTGCTGCGCAAATATCGTGCGAGATAAAAAGTTGCAACAACCACCATTATATTCTCTAAGGTCTTTGCTAAAAAAACATATATAATGTTTTGGGGTTCTATGTAATTTTCTAGCAAATAAATGATGATTTTTACATGTAGGAGAGAAATGTCAGAATTGGCCTTGGTGCTCCAGAACGCCTGAAGGTGCTCCCTGCATGTTGGGCCTCTCTATGTGGCCACGCTGTGTAAAAGTCTCACACATGTGGTATCGCCATACTCGGGAGTAATAGCAGAATGTGTTTTGGGGTGTAATTTGTGGAATGCATATGCTGTGTGTGAGAAATAACCTGCTAATATGACAATTTTGTGAAAAAAATCTTGATTTTGCAAAGAATTGTGGGAAAAAATGACAACTTCAAAAAACTCACAATGCCTCTTTCTGAATACCTTGGAATGTCTTCTTTCCAAAAAGGGGTCATTTGGGGGGTATTTGTACTTTTCTGGCATGTTAGGGTCTCAAGAATTGAGATAGGCCGTCAGTACTTCAGGTGTGATCAATTTTCAGATATTGGCACCATAGCTTGTGGACTCTATAACTTTCACAAAGACCAAATAATATACACCAATTTGTACTTATTTTTACCAAAGATATGTAGCAGTATAAATTTTGGCCAAAATTTATGAAGAAAAAAATTGTAATTTGCAAAATTTTATAACAGAAACGAAAAAAAAATCATTTTTTTACAAAATTTTCAGTCTTTTTTCTCTTATAGCGCAAAAAATAAAAAACCCAACAGTGATTAAATACCACCAAAAGAAAGCTCTATTTGTGTGAAAAAAAGGACAAAAATTTCATATGGGTACAGTGTTGTATGACTGAGTAATTGTCATTCAAAATGTGAGAGCACCGAAAGCTGAAAATTGGTCTGGTTATTAAGGGGGTTTAAGTGCCCAGTGGTCAAGTGGTTAAACATTTGCCAGTTTTTGAGTCATAGCCGGAAGCAGATGAAACTACATAGGCAATTGTAAAATTACAAAATGTAGTGTAGTACTTACATTTTTTTCTCATCAAAAGCGAAATTACCTTTTAAATGCAACCCCTGTCGTCTAACGTTTAATGTTGTAGAGAGGCTATGCAACGGGTTAATAAAGTCAGAACTTGAAATGCAAGTTTAAACCATTTCCTAATCTGTGATCTCCAGATACCGTCTGGGTTTTAAAACAAATTGAAGCTTCGTTGGTGTATAATGTGCAGCCTGGTATATGATGTGTAGGGATGAGCTCTGGCGTGTTCACATACTCCACGTGCAGAGCCCACCAGGAAGTCGGCACGGCGCTGCGCTAATCACAGGCAGGGAGACATTGTCCCGATGCTAGGCTGCAGAGATCGGGAAAGGTCTCCCTGCCTGTGATTAGCGCAGCGCCGACTTTCTGGCGGGCTCTGCACTTGGAGTATGCCAACACGCCAGAGCTCATCCTTAATGATGTGCAGAGCCCTGTGTATAATGTGCAGAGCCCTGTGTATAATGTGCAGAGCCCTGTGTATAATGTGCAGAGCCCTGTGTATAATGTGCAGAGCCCTGTGTATAATGTGCAGAGCCCTGTGTATAATGTGCAGAGCCCTGTGTATAATGTGCAGAGCCCTGTGTATAATGTGCAGAGCCCTGTGTATAATGTGCAGAGCCCTGTGTATAATGTGCAGAGCCCTGTGTATAATGTGCAGAGCCCTGTGTATAATGTGCAGAGCCCTGTGTATAATGCTGACACTATGAGTGGAAGCAAGTGGAATACAGGGGACGGAGTAGGTGGATTCTATAAGGGGTGTGGCTTATGAGAAGTGGGAGGGGCAACCCATGGAGGGGCGTAGTCTTGCGCCCCCCATCCTAAAACTTCACCAGCCGCCACTGGTCTATTGCCTGTGTGTGCTACACTGAGACATGAGACAAAACTGGCTGTGTGCAAAGAGACTGCTCACCCACTCACAGCATGTCACTGTACACAGAGAGACAGTCCCTGACCTGGAGACCAGTCTCTCTCCTTCACCCACTACTGTGTATGGCATTATCCCTGATTAATAGGGACAGTCCCCGTTTTAGAAACCAGCCCCTCTGTCTTCTGTCCCTCTACCAAGTGGAATTATCATAGTTCTAATCTCTGTTTGGTAAGCAGTCCCTGAGGTAGGGAGAAAGTCCATGTTATAGACAGCCCATTAAAGAAACGTTCCTTATTATCCACTTGCTCTCCGAAAGATTTACCCCTTCTTAATGACCAGGCCATTTTTTTGCAAAACGTCACCGCGTTATTTTAAATGACAATTATGCAGTCATGCGATGCTGTAACCAAATACAATTGATGTCCTTTTGTACCCACAAATAGGAGCTTTCTTTTGGTGACATTTGATCACCTCTGCGGTTTTATTTTTTGCCCTATAAACAAAAAAAGCCCGACAATTTTGAAAAAAATATATATATTTCTCTTATCGTCCATGGACCAACGCAGCTCTCATACTGATTACATGTGGGTATATGTCCCTGCTCGCAGGAGAAGACCTAGGCAGAATGTTAGAGGTTAAAACATTCTAGAACAAGCCAGAGCTGAACAGCCCCGCCCAGGGGGGCGGTCCCTCCGAACATTACCCTCCCACCTGCAGCTAGCAGCCTCAGTTTTTTTCTGCCTAGCAGAAGACGTGGCTCTCAGGAGCCAGTCTCCTGGAAGATTTTAGTTTTGATTTTTATTCCTTTGGGAATTTTATTATTTTATTTTTGAGACCTTCAATCAACTGTCGGCTGGGCAACAGGTTGGGTACACTAGTATCCTTGTAGTCTTCCCTGTCCGATCGGCACGTGAGACTCAGTTCATGACATACCCCATGGCTCCAGGGGTGGCCGGGTTGCTTTCATGCTCCCGCAGTCCTCTCAAGATTGAACAGTACTTGACTGACTGTATCTCTCGCGGTGGACCGGGCCGACAGCTACGCAGTACGACTCTGTGATAGGTCTGTCTGAAACAAGCCAGTGGGTCCCTGAAAGGGACGGGTAAGTAGTCTCTCCTACTGCAGGTGAGTACATGCTGGCTGTGTTTCTGTGTGTGGGGGTTTCTCCCTGTCTCCCCCCTGTTATGCTGCTCTCTGCACCCTGTACTGATGCTGTGCTGTGGGGTGCTTGGGGGACACTCTGGCCTGGCTGGGCGCTCAGGTCTGCAGTTTTTTCTGGTGTGTGAGGTGGTTATTGCGTGCGCCATTGGCGCGCATTAGAGCTTTGAATTTTGCGCTCGGCGGCCATCTTGGCGTTCAGTGGCGCTGTTATAGCTGCGGCCGGCGGCCATTTTCTTGTGGCCCCCGCGCATTTATTTCTGGCGGCGGCGCGAATCCCCTCACAGACTGAGCTGTCCTTAAGGGTTGGTGGGTCCTCCCGGGTATCCCCTCCTCAGCCTCAGCGTAGCCAGTGGGTGGACTGTATATTCACTGTATAGTGTATAAGGTCTCAGAGGGTGGCGTTTATGGAGTCTGATACACCTGCTCTTCACACTTGCCTGGCAGTGCTGCACAGTTAAACATGTTCATATGTTTCCTGCATCTGCGGTCCTTATGGACCAGTTGTCAGCAGTCCTGGAATCATTCCTGTCAGAATGGAAGCGGTGTGCGAGCAAAAGGAGCTCTAAGCCCCCTCCCCCCCCCCCCACAAAAATCTTTACTGAAGGGGTGCTCTGAGTCAGATATAGGCCTAGCTACTATGCTCAGGACCCGACCTCTGAATATTTAATGTTTATGAACAGGACATTCCCTTGTGAGGAAGACTCCAGTTCTGTGTCAGTGAATGACAGGGTGCTTGTAAGTGATCTCATTGATGTGAGGAACACTCTCAGGCTGGAATTGCTGTGACAAGCTTTTCTTTTACACAGTTTCCTCACTGTTTTCCTCACACACTGCCTCAAGAGCAGCATGGATGAGGGAGGACTTTATTCATTTATGTCTCTAATCCCTGTGAGCCTTGTGTGTGATACCTGAGGTAACATTTCCCGCCATTTCCTGGGGAATGATTTGAGCTCTGACAGACACACGGTCTGAGGATCAGAGGTTACCTGTTACCTGCATGCTGCTTCAGCAGCACAGTCAAGCAGGTTGGAATGATACAGAGAAGATTATGCGCCTCTGCGCCATAATTTAAACTCATCCTATACCTCTACACTGCATACATTCAGTGTATGTATCTGTTATTGGTCTCTGTGTCTGCGTGGCTGTCCCCACGTTCCAATGCTGTGTTTCAGTGCCATACATGATATAAAAACGTACAAAATATGTTTATGCACGACTCCAGATACATTCACAGTATATGTATGTATTATACTCTCTGGGTTGGCGGGGGCTTCGGTGTCCTCCCGCACTCTCATGGTATGTGCGCTTCGGCTCTCTGCACAGTATAGACATGTTCAATATGTTTATTGCACATATTATATTATACATGTTTACAGTATGGGTATACTGTTTGTGTGGGGTTCCTCTGGGTACTCCGGTTTCCCCCCACGCTCCAATGGAAATGCACAGCATAAACATGTGCAATATGTTGATTCACATGCTATCATTCCTACACGGTATCTGTGTGCTGTCTGCGTGGAGTTCTTCCAAGTGTTCCGGTTTCCTCCCACGCGCTGACTGTATGTGCGCCTTTGGCCTTCTGCACAGTTCCACATGTTCAATGTTTATCACGCATGCTATAATACCTACACGGTATGTGTAGGCAGTCTGTGTGGTTTTCCTCCGGGTACTCCGGTTCCCTCCCACACTCCATTGGTATGGGCGCTATGCACAGTCTAAATTTGTGCGATTGAATATCCACATACTAACATACCTACCCGGTATGTCTTTGCAGTCTGCGTGGGTTTCCGCCCACGCTACATGACATGCATGCCTTTGGTGCAATACACGATGTAAACATACACATTATGTTTATACACTACACTAAATACATTCACAGTAGTTGTAGGTATTGCATTCTCTGAGTATGCGTGGGGTACTTCGGTTCCTCCCACGCGCCAACAGTGTGCGCGCCTTTCGTGCTATGCACACATGGGCTTGTGCAAAATGTTTAGCACACATACTATAATACCATACACAGTATGCGTATGCAGTCTGCATGGGTTTCATCCGGGTGCTCAGGTTTCTCCCCTGCGTTCCAATGGTGTGCGCATTCTCAGCGCTATGCACAGTATAAACATGTGCAATTTGTTTATTCGCAGGCTAACATACCTACACGGTTGTGTACGCAATCTGCGTGGCTGGTTTACGTCCAGGCCCCGATGATGTGCGCGCCTTCGTCGCTGGCACAGTATATACGTGTTTAATAGGTTTATCCACAAATACTAAAACTACATACGCCGTATGTGGTGGTATTATGCTCTTTGTGGCTGGGTGGGTTTCCTCCCACACTCTCCATTTGTGCGTTTGACGAAATACATAGTATAAACTATGTGTTTGCACAATCAGCACCTATCCATGGGTAGCTGCTGGATGGAGCATTGTCACAAGGATCCCTGGTTTCAGGGGTAACACTTTCCACCTGCTTTCAGTGGTGATCAGAAGCGCTGGCTTGGACTGTGTTCGCCAGGCTGGGGTTAGCGTTACGCCCGTGTCTGCGTCGCTGGCATTTTTTGTAGCTCAATGACTGGGCAAAAGCCTCTGCTTCATCCATCAGTCATCTAGCAGGTGCACTACAACTGCTTTAGCCTTTAGGGACTCTGTGCCCGGGGTGGGTTTGCGCCACCTGTGGAGGCTGAGGTACTAGTCCTCTGACCAAGTTTCTAGGGAAGTTCCCTCAAGTTGCCTTTATTGGCCAACATTTGAGGCACCCTGTACACTGGGGCCTCCCTTCTCCGATACATTGCGGAGTCTCTTTGGGATTTTCATACATCTCGCTGCAAGACGGTCCTGTCAGCCGTGTGCATTGCAGGCGAAGGGTCCTTGCATCCGGAGGGGTTTCCACCTTCTTTACCAGAGGTGGGGCACCGGAAGTGGACCTTGTGGCCTCTCGACTCACTCGCAAGGTGGCAAGATCGTCATCAGGTCTAGGGACCCCTGGGCGGATGCGTCAGACGCATTGGAAGCCCGTGGGGGCAGTATCGCCTGATATATGCTTACCCTCAGCTAATGTTGTTGCCTCGCCGGCTTCGCAGAGCATACTTCAGCCTGCTTTACAGTCCTTGGCTTTAATGGCATGGCTGTTAAAGCCAGGTGCTGAAGGACCGAGTTCTCTCGTATTCGGTCATCTCTTCTATGTTGTAGACACGGGAATCTTCCTCCAGAAAGATATCTCACCGTACCTGGAAGGCTTACATCGCTATGTGCGAGGAACTTGAGTGGCATCCTCAGATGTATTCCGTTCCCAGGATTTTGCTGTTCTTACAGCGTGGTGTGACCCAAAAGCTGGCCTTGCATACCTTTTTTGAGGGTCGGATTTCGGCCCGGGCTGTCTTTTTTCAACGACCGCTACTGGGCCATTCCTTGATTAGCACCTTTGGTGCAGGGGGTTCGCCATGTGATCCCCCTGTCAACCCTCCTCTCCCTACTTGGGATCTGATTTTGATGCATCTCGGTTCTCCAAGAACATCCCTTTGAGAATATCAGAGAGATTCCTCTCTTGACCTTGTCCCGGAAGTTGGCCTTAGTGGCCATTGCTTCGGTTAGACGGGTGTCTGAGTTAGCGGCCTTGTCCGGCAAGTCGCCTTACTTGGTCCTCCATAAGGATATGTTGGTGTTGTGCCCACGACCATCCTTCTTTTCTAAGGATGGTCTTGGCTTTTCACCTTAAGGACATTGTTCTTCCGTCCTTGTGTCCTCACCCATCGCATCCCTGAGAGTTTGCGCTTCATACATTAAGATGGGTACAAGCTTTACGAGTGTACCTGTCTGCTACTGTTTACATTCGGAAATCTGTGTCTGGTACAAAACAGGGCCGAGCGGTGTCGTCTGCCACCGTCTTTAGGTGGATCAGGCAGACCGTCATACAGGCCTATGCCCTTAAGGGGTGGGCGCCTCCCTTTCCGGTTGCGGCGCATTCCACCAAAGCAATTGGTGCTTCCCGGGCCTTCAGACATCAAGCGTCGGTTGCACAAGTGTGCAAGGCGGCGACCTGTTCGTCCGTTCATACCTTTTCAAAGTTCTACAAGGTTGATGTGGCTGCATCTTCGGATGCTTCCTTCGGCCGCAAAAGTGTTGCAGGCCGCTGTCTAATGTTGCAACTCCTCCGTTGAGGGGCTCTGCTGGTTTGGAGTGAAGTTTTGGTTGTTCCTTACTTTTTTTACTCCCACCCTTTTCTTATACTGCTTTGGGACGTCCCACATGTAATCAGTATGAGAGCAGCGTCGGTCCATGGACGATAAGAGAAAATAGGATTTTTGTACTCACCGTAAAATCCGTTTCTCTGACGTCCATGGACCGACGCAGCACCCACCCTTCCTTTTAAGTTTGTACTGCTTTGTTACGAACTGAGGCTGCTAGCTGCAGGTGGGAGGGTAATGTCCGGAGGGACCGCCCCCCTGGGCGGGGCTGTTCAGCTCTGGCTTGTTCTAGAATTTTTTAACCTCTAACATTCTGCCTAGGTCTTCTCCTGCGAGCAGGGACATATACCCACATGTAATCAGTATGAGAGCTGCGTCGGTCCATGGACGTCAGAGAAACGGATTTTACGCTGAGTACAAAAATCCTATTATTTTTTTACTTTCTGCTATAAAACTTCAAATAAAAAAAAAAAAATGTATATCATTTCTTCATCAATTTAGGCCAATATGTGTTCTACATATTTTTGGTAAAAAATCCCAATAAGCGTATATTGATTGGTTTGCGCCTATATGGTTATAGCATCTACATGGAACATTTATGGATATTTTATTTATTTTTCTTCTACTCGTAATGTTGGCAAACAGCGACTTATAACGGGACTGCGATGTTGCAGTGGACAAATTGGACACTCTGCATCTGGTGGCAAGTGGCAAGCTCAGGGTTCCCACTGATTGGGCATTATGGCGAGTTGTACCATTTCATTAAATATTACAATGTAGTAACAGAAATAATGCGATTTGATCATCCTGACACCATATCAAGCATGGTGTCAGGATGATTAAAGTGCTAACACCAGCCATTCGCCCAACAAATCACCCGCTGCCAAATTCCCTGTCAACTCCCGAGACTACATTCCACCTCGCACACCACCACCCAGCCGCCAGTTTGAAAATGTGGTCACCCTACTTCTGAGAATCTGAACTCGTCAGGTTCAGTGTCTCCATCTGGGATTTGGGAGTCCGTTGGAACTTTTTGTTCAACTACAACTGGTCCCCTACTGTGCATTAGGGGTGCCGAAATTAATCGCTGCATCGCGATTTGGGTGTCCCAGCACCGTTTTTTTAGAGCGGGCGGTCGGCTTTCCAGTGATAACCGATGCAGCTAAAAGCCGCTCAGTTGTTAGCCCAGGGGAGGGGACATTCCCCCCCCTCTCTGACCAGAACTGAACAGCCCCGCCCAGGGGGGCAGTCCCTCCGGACATAACCCTCCCACCTGCAGTCAGCAGACCTCAGTTCGTAATAAAGCAGTACAAACCTTAAAAAAGGAAGGGTGGGTGCTGTGTCAGTCCATGGACATCGAGAAATGGATTTTACGGTGAGTACAAAAATCCTATTTTCTCTTACCGTCCATGGACTGACACAGCTGTATACTGTAAAACGTGTGGGACGTCCCAAAGCAGTATCAGAAGGGTGGGAGCAGTAGTAAATGAACAACCAAAACTTCACGCCAAACAAGCAGAGTTCCACAACGAAAAAGTTGCAACATTAAACAGCAGCCTGCAATGCTTTGCGGCCGAAGGTAGCATCCAAACATGCAGCCACATCAACCTTATAAATCTTGAAAAGGTATGAACGGACGACCAGGTCGTCGCCTTGCACACTTGTGCAACCGACGCTTGATGTCGGAAGGCCCAGGAAGCACCAATTGCCTTGATGGAATGCGCCGCAACCGGAAAGGAAGGCGCCCGCCCCTTAAGGGCATAGGCCCGTAAGACGGTCTGCCTGATCCACCTAGAGACGGTGGCAGACGACACTGCTCGGCCCTGTTTTTGACCAGACACAGACTTCCGAATGGAAACCGTAGCAGACAGGTACACTCGTAAGGCTTGTACCCATCTTAATGTATGAAGCGCAAACTCTCAGGGATGCGATGGGTGAGGACACCAGGATGGAAGAACAATGTCCTTCTTAAGGTGAAAGGCGAAGACCATCTTTTGAAAGAAGGACGGTCGTGAGCGCAACACCGCCATATCCTTATGGAGGACCAAGTAAGGCGACTTGCAGGACAAGACCGCCAACTCAGACACCCGTCTAACCGAAGCAATGGCCACCAAGAAGGCCACCTTCCGGGACAAGGTCAAGAGAGGAATCTCTCTGATATTCTCAAAGGGATGTTCTCGGAGAACCGAGATGCATCAAATTCAGATCCCAAGTAGGAAGAGGAGGCTTGACGGGGGGGGGGGGGGGGAAATCACATGGCGAACCCCCTGCACAAAAAGGTGCCATCAAGGAACGGCCCGGTAGCGGTCGTTGAGAAAAAAAAAAAAAAAAAAAAAAAAAAAAAAAAAGACAGCCCGGGCCGAAATCCAACCCTCAAAAAAAAGGTATGCAAGGCCAGCTTTTGGGTCACACCACGCTGCAAGAACAGCAAAATCCTGGGAACGCATTACATCCGAGGACGCCACTCAAGTTCCTCGCACATAGCGATGTAAGCCTTCCAGGTACGGTGAGCTATCTTCCTGGAGGAAGATTCCTGTGTCAACAACATAGAAGAGATGACCAAATACGAGAGAACTCGGTCCTTCAGCACCTGGCTTTAAACAGCCATGCCATTAAAGCCAAGGACTGTAAAGCAGGATGAAGTATGGGATCATGAGACAGAAGGTCCACCCCAATAGGCAGTCGCCAGGAACTTCTGCGACTAGCCGAAGTAGATTGGCGTACCAAAGTCGCCGTTCCGGAGCAATGAGGATCACTGGAATGGCCTCAGCCCCTACTCTGCGAAGCCGGCGAGGCAACAACAGTAGCGGAGGGTAAGCATATATCAGGCGATACTGCCCCCATGGGCTCCCAACGTGTCCGCCCAGGGGTCCCTGGACCTGACCACGATCTTGCCACCTTGCGAGTGAGTCGAGAGGCCATAAGGTCCACTTCCGGTGCCCCACCTCCGGTAAAGGAGGTGGAAACACCTCCGGATGCAAGGACCCTTCCCCTGCAATGCACACGGCCGACAGGA
Source organism: Rana muscosa (assembly GCA_029206835.1). NCBI lineage: Eukaryota > Metazoa > Chordata > Amphibia > Anura > Ranidae > Rana > Rana muscosa. The sequence goes on along the minus strand of CM055116.1, from coordinate 310,091,200 downwards.
CCGTCCTGCAGGCGAGATGTATGAAAATCCCAAAGAGACTCCGCAATGTATCGGAGAAGAGAGGCCCCGGTGTACAGGGTGCCTCAACTGTTGGCCAATAAAGGCAACTTTACAGAGCTTCCCTAGAAACTCGGTCAGAGGACCAGTACCTCAGCCTCCACAGGTGGTGCAAACCCACCCTGGGCACAGAGACCCTAAAGGCTAAAACAGTTGCAGTGCACCTGCTAGACGACTAATGGATGAAGCAGAGGCTTTTGCCCAGTCATTGAGCTACAAAAAACCACTAACCACTAACAAGCGTAACGCTAATCTCAGCCTGGCGAACACAGTCCAAGCCAGCACTTCTGATCATCACTGAAAGCAGGTGGAAAGTGGTACCCCTGAAACCAGGGATCCTTGTGACAATGCTCCATCCAGCAGCTACCCATGGATAAGTGCAGATTGTACAAACACATAGTTTATACTATGTATTGCGTCAAACGCGCAAATAGAGTGTGGGAGAAAACCCGCATAGCCACAAAGAGTATAATACAACCACATACGGCGTATGTAGTTTAGTATGTGTGGATAAACCTATTAAAAATGCGTTTATACTGTGCCAGCGACGAAGGCGCGCGCACATCAGCGGGGCTTGGACATAAACCAGCCACGCAGATTGCGTACACAACCTTGTAGGTATGTTAGCCTGCGAACAAATATTATAGTATGTGTGCTAAACATTTTGCACAAGCCCATGTGTGCATAGCACCGAAGGCGCGCACACCGTTAGCGCGTGGGAGGAACCGAAGTACCCCACGCATACTCAGAGAATGCAATACCTACAACTACTGTCAATGTATTTAGTGTAGTATATAAACATAATGTGTATGTTTACACCAAAAGCATGCATGTCATGTAGCGTGGGCAGAAACCCATGCAGACTGCACAGATTTAGACTGTGCATAACGCCGAAGCGCCCATACCAATGGAGTGTGGGAGGGAACCGGAGTACCTGGAGGAAAATCACACATTGAACATGTTTAACTGTGCAGAAGGCCAAAGGCGCACATACCGTCAGCACGTTGGAGGAAACCCGAACACCCGGAAGAACTCCACGCAGACAGCACACCGATACCGTGTAGGAATGATAGCATGTGAATAAACATATTGCACATGTTTATGCTGTGCATTTCCATTGGAGCGTGGGGGGAAACCGGAGTACCAGGAGGAACCCCACGCAAACAGTATACCCATACTGTAAACATGTATAGTATGTGCAATAAACATATTGAACATGTCTATACTGTGCAGAGAGCCGAAGCGCACATACCATGAGAGCGCGGGAGGACACCGGAGCCCCCGGCGGAAACCTGCGCCGACCCAGAGAGTATAATACATACATATACTGTAAATGCATCTGGAGTCGTGCATAAACATATTTTGTACGTTTATATCATGTATGGCACTGAAACACAGCATTGGAACGTGGGGGGGGGGGGGGACACCCACGCAGAGACAAATAACACACACATACACTGTGAACGTATGCAGTGTAGAGGTATAGGATGAGTTTAAAATATGGCGCAGAGGCGCATAATCTTCTTTGTATCATTCCAACCTGCTTGACTGCTGCCGAAGCAGCATGCAGGTAACCTCTGACCCTCAGACCGTGTGTCTGTCAGAGCTCAAAGCGTCCTCCAGGAAATGGCGGGACATGTTGCCTCAGGATATAACACAGAAGGCTCACAGGGACTAGAGACATAAATTAATAAAGCCCCCCCCCCCACCATGCTGCACCGACCAGGGGGAGGGAAACACTGTGTACCACTGTATCATCCATGCTGCTCTTGACGCAGCGCGTGAGGAAAAACAGTGAGGAAGCTGTGTGTAAAAGAAAAGCTTGAAGGAACGAAGGGGAACAGCGTCCACCTGAGGTATCTCAGCCACAGCAATTCCAGCTTGAGAGTGTTCCTCACATCATCAATGAGATCACTTTCAAGCACCCTGTCATTCACTGACACACAACTGGAGTCTTCCTCACAAGGGAATGTCCTGTTCATAAACATTAAATATTCAGAGCTATGCCCATATCTGAATCAGAGCACTCCTTCACTAAACATTTGTGGGGAGAGGGGGCTTATAGCTCCTTTTGCTCGCACAACGCTTACATTCTGACAGGAGTGATTCCAGGACTGCTGACAACTGGTCCATAAGGACCGCAGGTGCAGGAAACATATGAACAGGTTTAACTGTGCAGCACTGCCAGTTGTCCCAGACAAGTGTGGAGAGCAGGTGTATCAGACTCCATAACGCCACCCTCTGAGACCTTATACACTATACAGTGAATATACAGTCCACCCACTGGCTACGCTAAGGCTGAGGAGGGGATACCCGCAGGACTCACCAACCCTTAAGAACCGCTCAGTCCTGCTGAAGCGCGCTGTGAGCCTGAGGAGAGTGAAGAATCTGGGAGGAGATTTGCGCCGCAGCTAGAGGCCGAAACCGAAAATAAATGCGCGGCGGCCACAAGAAAAAACGGCCGCCGGCCGCAGCTATAACTGCGCCATTGAACCACCCAAAATGGCCGCAGAGCGTGAAATTCAAGCTCTAATGCGCGCTAATGGCGCACGCAATAACCACCTCAAACAGCGCTAAATGCACGAGCTAATGGCGCACGCAATTAACACCTCACACACCAGAAAAAACTGCCCCTCTCTCCAGAACCCACTACAGACATGGAGCGCCCAGCCAGGCCAGAGTGACCCCCAAGCACACCACAGCACCAGTACAGGGTGCAGAGAGCAGCATAACAGGGAGAAACCCTCCATATAAAGAAACACAGCCAGCATGTACTCACCTGCAGTAGGAGAGACTACTACCCGTCCCTTTCAGGGACCCACTGTCTTGTTTCAGACAGACCTATCACAGGAGCAGTACTGCGTAGCTGTCGGCCCGGTCCACCGCGAGAGATACATTTAGTCAGGTACTGTTCAATCTTGAGAGGACCGCGGGAGCATGAAAGCAACCCGGCCACCCCTGGAGTCATGGGGCATGTCGTGAACCGAGTCTCACGCACACAAGGCGAGGATCAGCACGCTCGATGGTCGGACAGGGAAGACTACGAGGATACCAGTGTACCCAACCTGTTGCCCAGCCGACAGTTGATTGAAGGTCTCAAAAATAAAATAAAATTCCCAAAAGAAATAAAATGTAAAAAGTAAAATCTTCCAGGAGACTGGCTCCTGAGAGAGCCACGTCTTCTTCTGCTAGGCAGAAAAAAACTGAGGCTGCTAGCTGCAGGTGGGAGGGTAATGTCCGGAGGGACCGCCCCCCTGGGCGGGGCTGTTCAGCTCTGGTTTGTTCTAGAATGTATGTTTCTAACATCTAACATTCTGTCTAGGTCTTCTCCTGCAAGAAGGGACATACTGTATACCCACACGTTTACAGTATCCAGCTGTGTCAGTCCATGGACGGTAAGAGAAATGTACTTTTACAAAAGAACGATGAAAAAGAAAAAATGCTGAACGTTTCAAATAGATTGCGGGCGGGGGGGGGGGGGGGGGGTAAATATTTCAAAGCATAAGCTTTCAAAAATAAAAAGGAGTTACCTTTTTAAATGAGATTTTAGTGATTGGGTTTACATATGCTTTGTTTAGACCGGTTTTTCTGTCTGAAGCATGATTCTATTTTGGATCGCACTTTAGACAGTAATAGACAGGCGGTGAGGAGCCACTGTATTCCCTTCCTACCGTCCCTAATTACAGAATAACCAAGGTTCCACGGTAGCTGGAGCAGGGCACTTTTTACTTGAATTGGGGGTATAATACCTGCTCACAGCATGTGTACCCCCACCCCCGGGCGCTGCCACAACAGCAACAGGGGAAACACAGCACAACCATTGGGGTTTTACCAACCCTCAATCACAAGTGTAAATGAGGCCTTATAATAAAAAAGACAATTTTACCAAAATTGACATACATAACACTTAAGCAGTTACATTAAAAAAAAACTCTACACAATAATGTGAGGCACATCTACAGTTTTCTTATTCAAGGAATGGTAAAACAAGTATTATAATAAAAAAAAAAAAAAAAAAAAAAAAAAAAGAAGGGTTGATTGTACAGCTTCTACTAACTACTGAGGTACAAAGTCCAAGACACACAATGCAGCATTGGTTGACACTTATTTGAAAGGTCACAATCATTTGCCACACAGCTTAAAGCGGTTGTAATTTTCAGACATAAAATATGTACAAAGCATATCCCCCCTATAGTGTGTCTCAATTAAAAGCACCAAGTGTCAGTTTGCTCTGCTGCTATTAGCATGAAATCGCTTCAGACAAGTATTCCTGACACCAAAAGAAAAATGGTGACATCAATGGTAAGCGTCAGTCTCCACTGTTGGAAAAAACAAAAAAACACAAAAAACAGGGTCTGCCCCCGTTTTTTTATTTATTTTTTATAAATTTGGCATGAGATTTCATCCATACCAGAAGCCAAAGAAATTGATTTCATTGGTCAAGTGTCGCAATCGTTTCAACATCAGATCCCGTTCATTGACGTTGGGCCTGAAGTCACAGGGCAAAGTCAGAATGCAAGTTGTGCAACTTTGGTGTCGGATCAGTGTGAGCATGGCCTTAGCCAGGGTCGATATAAATCAATGCTTTTTAAAAAAAAAAAAAAAGAAGAAGAAAAATTTTTTTTGGGGGGATTTAATCGATTTTTATCAAATTCATTTTAATAAAATGCTTTTGGAGTAAAAATCTATCTAAAGATAATTATTAATGTATCTTAAATTACAAAACTGAGTTTATTCAGCATGAAAGGGAGCTTAAATTTTGTATAATAAGGCTGTATATTCTGCAATATATACATTTTTGGTAAACTCATTCAATGAATCCAAGCTCTGCAAGCTGAGATAACATGCACTGCATTGATGCATTCACACAATTCCACAGTAACCATGAGATAAAACAATGTTTAGGAATATTCCTTTATCCCATTGTATTGCAAATCTATGTACACTAAAACTGTACGACTGAATCTGTTCGGATATTGCCGTTTTACTAACCTGACAGCTTATTTTTCTAAATGGGAAACCTTTATTTTGTTTGCAAATATTAAAGATGCTAACTACCAGCAAGAATGAGTCCTTACATTTAAAGAGCACCTGTAATTTCAGATGCATCCTGGCAGTGCCACGTCCCCCACCTTGTTGTGTCACTGCCGCATCACCAGCGTCCCATTAAAGTGAATGGGATTGTCGTTGAGTCAACAGAGGGTCAGAGGAGGAAATGCTGCGGGACAGAGATGACAGTTGCTCTTTAAAAAGTACGATTTAAATCAAGCCTTTTTACTAGCTATTTAAATCGCAATTTAAATAGACTTGGATTTAAATCAAATCCACACTGGCCTTAGTATTGCTGGAATACTCCCCTATGCTGAGATACTGCAACTTGGCATGTGGCTGGCTGCTATGCTTTTCTACCAAAAAGCACTCAATGTATGACAACACATGTATGATAGTATAAACTGTGTAAGATAAGTGCTTTAAGTCTGCCAATAACAAAATGATGTTTAAACTTTTTAATGGGGTTTTACTAATAAGAGCTACAATGTACATACAAATGGGTGTTTCACAGCCAGCTCCAAGGTGCGCTTTCCAAATATACCAGCACCCTCTTGTGACGTGATGTGTCCCAGGAGATTATGAGCCAAGCAAATTGGGAGGGCATACCTGCCAGAAATGGGTTCCTGGTCTCAGTAAAAAATAAATTTAAAAAAAAAGGACATAAAAATTTCAGAGGAGGGATGGAGGGAGAAGGCGAATGAGCGCAATTTCCCTTATTAGGCAAAGTTCCGACTGAGGCTGGGTTCACACTGATACGACAGGACATTCATCCGACTTTCATCCTACTTTGCTCTGCGACATCAGTCCTACATCCATCCGACATTCATGAACAGGATACTACTTTGATCCAACTTTGTGATAGTCTGACTTGTCCTTTGACCAATCAAAACAATCCCAGTGTGAGATATATTCCTTTTACTGCTGCTGTAATCACCATGTCGGATGTCAAATGTCGGATGGTTAGGACAAAGATCCTACTTTGATCCGACTTCAATGATAGTCAATGGGCTGAAGTAGGATCAAAGTCGGACCAAGTAGTACAGGGAGCATTTTCAAAGTCGGACCGACTTGTGTCAGACCAGTTAAGACGGCTCTCATAGGGAAACATTGATTTGCACACGTCATGCGACATGAGCTCCTAATGTCGGAGGATTTGTCGGACCAGTGTGAACCAGGCCTTAAGCAACTTCTGTGGCTGGTATTTATTGATTGGATAACACACCCTGAGGCAACAATTTAGTTCCCTTCTTTCATTCCTTTTAACTTCTGGGGATGGTCGCAGGCATAGGGTGAAACCTTGGGTGAGCAAAGTACAAGGTGATTAAAAGTGCATTTTACCGATATCCTAGACCAGTGATGGCGAACCTTGGCACCCCAGATGTTTTGGAACTATATTTCCCATGATGCTCAAGTATTCTGCAGTGTAGGTGAGCATCATGGGAAATGTAGTTCCAAAACATTTGGGGGTGCCAAGGTTCGCCATCACTGCCCTAGACCAAAGCCAGCATTATTCTTGATCTCAATATTAGGGATGGAAGCACTTACTATACCTGCCTATCCTCTTTATTGTCTGTGATTGTTTCCTCTTTTTAATTATACCCTTCAGGGGTTATCTTTGATAGCTGGGCTGGGTTGTTTATCGAATCTCCCGGGAGCTGCGACACACACCGAGCTTTCCCTCTCCCCTCCCCACTGGGGGGGCGGGGCATTTGCTCGCTGTGAGTCGACGCCACGCCCACGTGGTGTGCGTGTGACGTCATTCATGACGCCGCAGCACCTACACGTTTATTATACTGCATGCACCATGAGGGAGGTTTCCAGCGCCAGTGCGCTGAGCGTGTTACTGCTCATGCGATGGCGTTGCCCTCCCTTTGCTGCACTCGACGTGACGTTGGAGATCACCCTCGATCCACGGCTGGTAAACATCTCCATCTTGCACTGCGGTCATCCCCTTTTTTTCACTCTCCTCATACCTCTTTACTTTCCCTCAACTTCCCCCCTTCATACCTCCTAGGCACCTCGTGCATTATCCTATCAATTTTTTGGTCACCATTCGGTTTTCTTTCTCCATTGCCCTATACACATAGCTGATAGCACACCTTTGTTTTGCACACTTTATGTTTATGCCTGTGCACTTTTGTGCACTCTTTCACTTTCTTTTCGTTCACCTGGTGTCTGGCTACCTTCTCCAGTTTATTAGCTGCATATTAGTTGATTGCTATTTTACTTTTACTATTGTTACAGATATTCTGGATTACCTACAATACAAACAATATTAATTTTTCACTATGCAGACCCTAGCTTCTAACTGGAGCCTTCACATGCACTTTCCTATTGGCTGCTTTGCACCTACCGCCGTGCCCAGTGTTTATATCTCCTCAGCTCCCGGGGGGACGCCTGATCCAATGCACGCCTTGAATATCGTTACCATCTACCATTTTATAAATACCAGGTGAGAGTGTTTGGAATCTGTTTTGAGTTTCCCCTCTTCACTTTACTTACTACATACCCTATTCTGACTACCTTACCATGTTAGTCATTGCATTAATAATTTTCGATTCTAGATATTCCCATACCCTGCATCTTGCTCCTGATGAGTGGTCATGCTACCACGAAACGCGTCAAGCTTTCCTATGATGCAACGTCACAGTGTCGGTCCTACCAATACTATTTCTATCCGTTGTTGTTTTTTATTTTATTTTATTCCAATGAATTCCTCTACCATTGTTTTTATATCTATACGTTATCACTATTACTTACCGGTATATATACCTTGGTCTATTACTATGTGTATTATGTTGTAACAATTATGTACTGTTACTAATTGTGCAATCTATTGCTACTGAGACCAATGATTACAATTTAATGTTTTCTTTTATTATCCATTTTACAGTGTATATATGCCAATTGTATTTAATAAACAATGTGTACATTGATCGATTCATTCTATCTAGTATTACTCAGTATTATTGCTTCGTATAAAGTCCCACTGCTTTCTTTTTTCATTATGTCCAGGGATGGAGGTTAATCATAGGTATTGCCTCATATAAAGTCCCAACCCCTTATTCTTGATCTCAAAGCCAGCATTTAATCCTTGCAATGCAGAGGGGAAGCCCCACTGCAAGTGGTTTTTGATTTTCTGAAGATTTGCCCCAAAGTTTAGCTTTACCCAAAAATGCTGCTAAAATATGACAGATTTCGTTTTCCGTTTCCATCTGAAATTTGTCTCAGAAGATAAAATAAACTGTAGATATACAACCAAATGTCAGCAGTTTCCATGCTAAAACTACTATGTCTGGCTTAGGGCTGGGGGGAAAAAAAAATACAAAAATAAATAATAATCGATTTTAATCTTGAATCGAGTTTTGAGTTCAAATCGATACAGATTTGATGAAAATCGATTTTTTTTTCTTTTTCCTTCAAAGTTTCCGTATCAGGACTGCAGGGGGCGTACCCGGAATGGCACTGGGCGGCGTTACCCCAATTACATCTACTCGCCGACGCGAGTAGATGTAATGTAACACTAACTAACCGCAAGCCGCCGTCTGCCTACCTGATCAGCATGTCATGCAGACAGACGGCGGCCATTGCAGTGTTCAAAAGCCGCGCCTCCCGAGTCCTCGTCGTCTGTGATAGGCGGAACACTCAATTTTACAGCAGGCAGTGTTCAGCCCATCACGGACATCCTCTCATCCTCGTCTGTGTTAGGAGGATGAGCGGATGTCCATGATAGGTGGAACACTGAATGCAGGGAAATTGAGTGTTCCGCCTATCAGACGAGGAGGAGGCGCGGCTTTTGAATACTGGAATGGCCGCGGGTGTAGCAGTAAAATCCGTATCCCATGAAAATCTGCATCAGGTACGGGCACAGTGAGACACGGCACAGTTCAATTCAACTAAGACTAACCTCAGGATTTTTTGTTGTTTTATTAGCTAAATCCAAATACAGTATTAATAATTTGGATGTTTAACAATCTTTGTTGCACACTGACTTTGCAGTTAGAGAAAGGGTTTGCCTTTGCAATTTTGTTTGTTGGTGGGGGGAATAACATTAAAAAAAAAAAAAAAAAAAAAAAAAAAAAATCGCCCAGCCCTAGTCTGGCTAAGGCCACACGCACACAGGCAAAAAAGGCACCGCTTCTGGAAGCATTTTTTTATTCCTCTGAACGCAGTTCTATATTAGCCAATGTGTTTATGCACATTGTGGCATTTAGATTCATATTTTAGAACAGCATTTGGAGGAGATAAGTGGTTATATCTATCCATCTAACGACCGCTCACTGTATATATACACACACACACGTCGGCAGAATGGCACGGACAGGCACAATCACGTACCTGTACGTGTCTGCCTTCGTATAGTTGGGGGGTCCCATCGGACCCCCCCTTCTATACAGTGAGTGGTGGTTATCGTTCCGGGAGCGATCCGTGATGAGGGGGATGGCAATTCATTTCCGGCCACCCCGCTCCCGGTGAATGAAAAGCTTCCTCTGCCTGTGTAATGTTTACACAGGCAGGAGGAAGTGATGTCATCTCTCATGCGGCGCTCACATATACAGAGCGCCGCATGAGAGAAGACATCAGGTTAGTGCACTAAACAGCACACTGACACCAGGACACATAGGCACACGATCGCCCCCCCAGACACCCCCAGATCACCCCCACCCCAGATTGCAGTGACCATTTATTTACTGGTCACTGCAATCAGTGACATTTGTGACTGTAAAAGTATCATGGCATGGTGTCTTAGGTCCAGTGTAGCCCCCTAACCCCCCCCCCAATAAAGGTTTAACCCAGGGCTCGACAAACCCCAGGCACCAGGTCGCCATTGCGACTAGAATTAGCGACCTGGCGCCTGGGGCAGCACAGCTGGGGAATCCTGTCTCTCCTTGCCCCCCCCCCCCTCCGCGCCACGGGATCGCGTCAGGCCGCGCCAGCCGGTAATTGAGGCGCCGGCTTTGCGGCCTTCTGCAGGCCTATGCTTCCTTCTGTGATCTAGCGCCATCTTGTGGTGGCCGTTGGTATGACAAGACAAACAGCAATGCTAATGGAGTTTCCCTGTCTGTTTTCACTGCCATCTCCTTCTCTCTAATTAGAAGTACCAAACATATATATATATATATATATATATATATATATATATATATATATATATATATATATATATATATATATATATATATATATGTTTTTATTCTAACACCCTAGAGAATAAAATAGCGGTCGTTGCAATACTTTGTCACACCGTATTTGCGCAGCGGTCTTACACGTTTTTTTAAAAAAAAAAATAAAGGACAACAGTAAAGTTAGCCCAATTTTTTTTAATATTGTGAAAGATAATGTTACGCTGAGTAAATTGATACCCAACATGTCACGCTTCAAAATTGCGACTAACTTTTACCCTTTAAAATCTCCATAGGCGACGTTTAAAAAAATTCTACAGGTTGCATCTTTTGAGTTACAGGAGGAGGTCTAGGGCTAGAATTATTGCTCTCGATCTACCGATTGTGGTGATACCTCACGTGTGGTTTGAACACCGCTTTCATATGCGGGCGCTACTCACGTATGCGTTCGCTTCTGCGCGCGAGCTCGGCGGTACGGGGCGCGTTCCTGGCTCCTAGATTGCTAGCAAATTTGTCAAGCCCTGGTTTAACCCCTTGATCGCCCCCCAGGTAACCCTTTCACCCCCTAGCACCGCTGTCACTAAGCGATCGTTTTTCTGATCGCTGTATTAGTTATGCTGGTGCCGATAGGTAGCCAGTTATTTTTTTGAGGTTCGCCGCAGGTTTTTTAGCGTCAGGTACCCCCATATAATATCTAATAAAGGTTTAAACCCCCTAATTAACCCTTTCACCAGTAAACACCAGTGATCACCGTATAAGTGTTACTGGTGACACTGGTTAGCCAGTTAGTTATTTCGTTATTTCGGTTCCCCGTCAGGTTTTTATATAGCGTCAGGTACCCCCATATATTACCTAATAAAGGTTTAACCCCCCGATTGCCCCTAGTTAACCCTTTCACCAGTAATCACCATATAAGTGTTACGGGTGACGCTGGTTAGTTTGCTTTTTATAGTGTCAGGGCACCCGCCGTATATAACCCAATACAGGTTTAACCCCCTGATCGCCCGGTGGGTGATATCAATTAGGTTTTAGCGTCAGAGAGGGTCTGCGTCGCCCCAGGGAGCATCAGGTTAGTGCCAGTAACGCGAACACCCACGCGTGAAGCATACACCTCCCTTAGTGGTATAGTATCTTAACAGATCAATATCTGATCAGATCTATACTAGCGTCCCCAGCAGTTTAGGGTTCCCAAAAACGCAGTGTTAGCGGTATCAGCCCAGATACCTGCTAGCACCTGCGTTTTGCCCCTCCGTCCAGCCCAGGCCACCCAAGTGCAGTATCGATCGATCACTGTCACTTACAAAACACAACACACATAACTGCAGCGTTCGCAGAGACAGGCCTGATCCCTGCGACTCCAGTGCTGTAGGAGGTGATTTCACCACCACAGTTAAAAAAAAAAAAAAAAAAAAAAGCGCCCCTGCTCTTGCGCAACGGCGAACGCAAGCGTCGGTCTGGCGTCATATGTAAACAGCAATTGCACCATGCATGTGAGGCATCACCGTGAAGGTCAGATCGAGGGCAGTCATTTTAGCAGTAGACCTCCTCTGTAAATCTAACGTGGTAACCTGTAAAGGCTTTTAAAAATGTATGTAGTTTGTCGCCACTGCGCGTTTGTGCGAAATTTTAAAGCATGTCGTGTTTGGTATCTATGTACTCGGCCCAAGATCATTTTTTTTTATTTCATCAAAACATTTGGGCAATATGGTGTGTTTTAGTGCATTAAAATAAAAAAAGTGTATTTTTTCCCCAAAAAATGCGTTTGAAAAATCGCTGCGCAAATACTATGTGGAAAAAAAATGCAACACCTACCATTTTAATCTGTAGGGCCTGTGCTATATATATATATATATATATATATATATATATATATATATATATATATATATATATATATATAGTTTGGGGGTTCAACATAATTTTCTTGCAAAAAAAAAAAAATGTTTTCATGTTAACAGAAAGTGTCAGAAAGGCCTTTGTCTTCAAGTGGTTAGAAGAGTGGATGTAAGCTTCCTAATGTTGTGTATAAAATGCCAGGACAGTTCAAAACCCCCCCCCCCCCCCCAAATGACCCCATTTTGGAAAGTAGACACCCCAAGCTATATACTGAGAGGCATGTCGAGTCCATGAAATATTTTATATGTTGACACAAGTTGCGGAAAAAAGACAATTTATTTATTTTTGCACAAAGTTGTCACTAAATGATATATTGCTCAAACATGCCATGGGCATATGTGGAATTACACCCCAAAATACATTCTGCTGCTTCTCCTGAGTACGGGGATACCACATGTGTGGGACTTTTTGGGAGCCTAGCCGCGTACGGGACCCCAAAAACCAAGCACCGCCTTCAAGGTTTCTAAGGGCATAAATTTTTGATTTCGCTCCTCACTACCTATCACAGTTTTGAAGGCCATAAAATGCCAAGATGGCACAAAACCCCCCCAAATGACCCCATTTTGGAAAGTAGACACCCCAAGCTATTTGCTGAGAGGCATGGTGAGTATTTTACAGCTCTCATTTGTTTTTGAAAATTAAGAAAGACATTTTTTTTTCATTTTTTTTTTCTTTTTTTAAATTTTCAAAACTTTGTGACAAAAAGCGAGATCTGCAAAATACTCAACATACCTCTCAGCAAATAGCTTGGGGTGTCTACTTTCCAAAATGGGGTCATTTGGGGGGGTTTTGTGCCATCTGGGCATTCCATGGCCTCCGAAACTGTGATAGGCAGTGAGGAGTGAAATCAAAAATTTACACCCATAGAAATCCTGAAGGCGGTGCTTGGTTTTTGGGGTCCCGTACGCGACTAGGCTCCCAAAAAGTCCCACACATGTGGTATCCCCGTACTCAGGAGAAGCAACAGAATGTATTTTGGGGTGTAATTCCACATATGCCCATGGCATGTTTGAGCAATATATAATTTAGTGACAACTTTTTGTACATTTTTTTTTTTTTTGGTCATTATTCAATCACTTGGGACAAAAAAAAAAATATTCAATGGGCTCAACATGCCTCTCAGCAAATAGCTTGAGGTGTCTACTTTACAAAATGGGGTCATTTGGGGGGGTTTTGAACTGTCCTGGCATTTTATGCACAACATTAGGAAGCTTATGTCACACATCATCCACTCTTCTAACCACTTGAAGACAAAGCCCTTTCTGACACTTTTTGTTTACATGAAAATATTTTTTTTTTTGCAAGAAAATTATGTTGAACCCCCAAACATTATATATTTTTTTAAAGCAAAGGCCCTACAGATTAAAATAGTGGGTGTTGCATTTTTTTTTCCCACACAGTATTTGCGCAGCGATTTTCCAAACGCATTTTTTGGGGGAAAAACCACACTTTTTTTATTTTTAATGCACTAAAAAACACTATATTGCCCAAATGTTTGATGAAATAAAAAAGATGATCATAGGCCGAGTACATGGATACCAAACACGACATGCTTTAAAATGGCGCACAAACGCGCAGCGGCGACAAACTACATTCATTTTTAAAAGCCTTTACAGGTTACCACGTTAGATTTACAGAGGAGGTCTACTGCTAAAATGACTGCCCTCGATCTGACCTTCGCGGTGATACCTCACATGCATGATGCAATTGCTGTTTACATATGACGCTAGACCGACGCTTGCGTTCGCCTTTGCGCAAGAGCAGGGGGGGACAGCGGTGCTTTTTTTTTTTTTATTATTATTTTATTTTTAAACTGTGCCTTCCATATTTTATTTTTTTACCATTTTTATCGTTATCTCAGGGAATGTAAATATCCCCTATGATAGCAATAAGTAGTGACAGGTACTCTTTTTTTGAAAAAAATTGGGGGGTTAGACCCTAGATCTTTCCTCTGCCCTCAAAGCATCTGACCACACCAAGATCGGTGTGATAAAATGCTTTCCCAATGGCGCTTTTTATATCCGGGGGGGGGGGGACATTCCCTCCCACTGCTTGTAAAAGCAGTCTAGAGGCTAATTATCTGCTAGAATTGCTTTTACATGAAAGCCGGCTGCTGGCTGAAAAGAATGATACCAAGATGATACCTAAACCCGCAGGCATCATTCTGGTATAAACATTCAAAGTCCAGCAACATACCAGTACGTTGCTGGTCCTTGTTGGACATGTATTGTAATCTTTTTTTCATACAGCCTATTGGCTGAACGAAAAAAAGAGATTGATTGGTGGGTATGCCCACCATTAGAATACCTCCCTTCATCCACCCACTTCTAATGATGGGCATATATGCCGAAGCATGTGGGCATCCTCCCGCAAAAAAGTTATGCCGCGTACACACGGTCAAGCCTTCGTCGGAATTTTGACCGTATGTACGCGGCATAAAAAGGTTATGCCGCGTACACACGGTCGGACTTTTCCACGGGCAAGCCTCCGTTGGAATTTCGACCGTATATACACGGCATTAGGAGCAAAATCGCTCCTCCGCCCCTGCTGCCCCCATGCTTCGGCATATATGCTCTTTTTTTTAACTGTGGTGGTGAAATCACCTCCTACAGCGTTGGAGTCACGGCTTTATGTATCGTGGGAGCAAACGCTGTTGCTGTCAAGATAAATAGATCCGCGCTGCAACTGAATGGCGTACCTGCTAAGCAAATGGTGGTTAACATTAAAACAAAGTAACATTACAGTACAACAGTAAGACCTTACCATGCCATACCTGCAAAGCAAATACCAAAACAAAACCTAGTAAAAAATAAAAAAATGTTTTAAACGCAACCTGTGCCTAAAATATATATATATGCCGAAGCATGGGGGCATCCTCCCGCAAAAAAGTTATGCCGCGTACACACGGTCGGAATTTTCCACGGGCAGGCCTCCGTCGGAATTTCGACCGTATGTACGCGGCATTAGGAGCAAAATCGCTCCTCCGCCCCTGCTGCCCCCATGCTTCGGCATATATGCTCTTTTTTTTAACTGTGGTGGTCAAATCACCTCCTACAGCACTGGAGTCACGGCTTTATGTATCGTGGGAGCAAACGCTGTTGCTGTCAAGATAAATAATTCCGCGCTGCAGTTGAATGGCGCACCTGAAAACAAAAAATTACATACCTGAAAAGCAAGCATGATAAAACATTGCAGAATAGAATACAGTAAAAAAGAGCAGAACAATAGAGAGAAAATAGAGAGAGAGAGAGAACAATAAAACGACAACTATTTTTGGTTTTTTTATTTTATATTTTTTTGTTTTTTACGTTTTTTTTTTTCTTTTTTACACTTTTTTTTGTAACTTTACAACTGTAATGGTTCGGGTCTCTCAAAATGTAATGGCATCTTGGGAGACCCTGTGTAAGTGTGTCCTTGTCTGTGAAATGCTGTACCCTACGCTAAAACTTCACTTTTGAGTGGTAGCGTTCAAAACATTCACCTTGGCAAAGACCAGGCTTGTCAGGACAGAGTGGACAAAAACTACGGGTGTCACGCCTAAATCCGCGCTTGCTACAGACACGACATCTTTTTTGGGGGTGGCTTTGGGTAGGGGTACTCGGGAGGACATACGAATAATGCCTCTCATGCAGCCGGCTTACTGCATTTGGTTGGGGATGGTGAGGTGCAGAACCGCCTGGATACAGGAGTTCTGTGACTATCTCATTCTGGAATTTTAGAAGAGATAACGTCCCGCCTGAAGCTCTGTATAGCACATGAGCGTTCAGCAAAGCCAATTGGAATAATGATAGAGACACTTTTTTGTACCAGCGTCTCGCCTTACGGTCAATTAGATACGGCGCCATCAACTGGTCGTTGAGGTCCACCCCTCCCATATTTTGGTTATATTCGTGGACACAGAGGGGTTTCTCCACAACACCAGTCGCCGTAAGAATTTGGACTGTCGTGTCTGCATGAAGGGAGGTAAGAAGGAAAACATTCTTATTGTCCCTCCACTTCATAGCGAGCAAGTTATTACACTTCAAGCAGGCTCTCTCCCCCAGCCTAAGACGGGCATCTACAAGCCGCTGGGGAAAGCCCCGGCGATTAGGTCGCACGGTGCCACATGCTCCAATCTGATGATCAAACAAGTGACTAAACAGTGGCACGCTCGTGTAATAATTGTCCACATACAAGTGGTACCCCTTTCCGAATAAGGGTGACACCAAGTTCCACACTATCTTGCCAGCGCTCCCTATGTAATCCGGGCAGTTGACCGACTCAATCTGACTATCTTTTCCCTCATAAACCGTAAAGTTCACTACATAGCCTGTTGCCCCGTCACAGAACTTGTAGAGCTTGACCCCGTATCTGGCACGCTTGCTGGGAAGGTACTGCTTGAAAGACAAGCGGCCAGAAAATTTAATCAGGGACTCATCAACGCAGACAACTTGATCGAGAGTAAACAAGGCTGCAAAACGTTCGTTGAAGTGGTTTATGAGGGGCCGAATTTTATAGAGCCGGTCGTATTCAGGGTCCCCACGTGGACGACAAAGTTCATTGTCGTTGAAGTGCATGAACCGCAAAATCTGCTCGTATCGTGCCCTGGACATGGAGGCAGAGAACACGGGCATGTGGTCAATTGGGTGCGTGGACCAATAAGCACGCAATGACGGAAATTTATGTGTGCCCATGTTGAGGGAAAGGCCCAGAAAGGTCTTAAATTCGGAAACCGTAATTGGTTTCCAATTTCTGGCAATTTTAGGCAACTGGGGGTTAGCGGCGATAAATTGACCAGCATATAAATTACTCTGGTCCACAATAGATCTATAGAGATCTTCCGTGAAAAACAGCGAATAAAAATCAATTGGAATAAAATCAGCTGTTTCCACCTGAATACCGGGTTGGGCAGTGAATGGGGGAAGTACGGGTTCTGCAGAAGTGGTGGGGACCCAATCAGGATAGGCGAATTCTGCAGGAAGGGCAGTATGGGCACGACGGGCCTGCCTTTGTCTTCTTGGTGGCAGCGGGACACTACTTGTGCTTGCCACCTCGCCAGCTTGAACTGCACTTATGGGACTCGCCACGTCACCAAGTGTTACTGCAGTGCTGGATGTACGTCCAGGCTGTACTAGGCCGCTGGTGCTTGCCAGTTCACCAGAAGGAATAGCGGCGCTAGTACTACTCTGCTCCATGATACGAGAGACCTGCGGTTCTTGCTCCTCAACAACCTCAGAAGATCGGGATCGGGTACACCTGACCTTAGCAGGGACCTCAACCTCGTCGTCAGAGCTATCTGACGTGGGGCCGCTGACGTCACTGTCTTCTACGGGAAGATATTCTGAGCCTGAATCTGACAGATACGTGACCTCCTCTTCACTATCTGTCATGCTCAGAATCTCGTAGGCCTCTTTACTAGTGTACCTTCGTCTTGCCATTTTGGGCTCTAAATTTAGGGGTACACTAGTAAGATTCACAGGAAAAAAAGCACCTGACTGTCGTCAGCAAATATATCAAACGCTACAAAAAAACTGTTAGCGATCGCAGGGATCAGGCCTGTCTCTGCGAACGCTGCAGTTATGTGTGTTGTGTTTGGTAAGTGACAGTGATCGATCGATACTGCACTTGGGTGGGCTGGGCTGGGCGGAGGGGCTAAACGCAGGCGCTAGCAGGTATCTGGGCTGATCCCGCTAACACTGCGTTTTTGGGAACCCTAAACCGCTGGGGATGCTAGTATAGATCTGATCAGATACTATACCACTAAGGGGGGTGTATGCTTTGCGCGTGGGTGTTAGCGTTACTGGCACTAACCTAACACTGCCTGGGGCGACGCAGACCCTCTCTGGCGCTAAAACCTAATTGATCTCACCCGCCGGGCGATCAGGGGGGTTAAACCTTTATTGGGTTATATACGGCGGGTGCCCTGATGCTATAAAAAGCAAACTAATCAACCAGCGTCACCCGTAACCTTTATATGGTGATCACTGGTGAAAGGGTCAACTAGGGGCAATCAGGGGGTTAAAACCTTTATTAGGTTAAATATGGGGGTACCCGACGCTATATAAAAACCTGACGGGTAACCTAAATAACTAAATAACTTACTGGCTAACCAGTGACACCAGTGACGCTTATACGGCGATCACTGGTGAAAGGATTAACTCTAGGGGCAATCAGGGGGTTAAAATAATATATGGGGGTACCTGACACTAATAAAAACCTGCGGCGAACCTAAAAAAAAATAACTGCCTATCTAAAACACCAGCGACACGAATACAGCGATCGGAAAAACAATCGCTTAGTGACGCTGAAGTTAGGGGGTGAAAGGGTTACCTGGGGGGTGATCAAGGGGTTAAACCTTTATTAGGGGGGGGGGGGTTAGGGGGCTACCCTGGACCTAAAGGGGCCTAATCCTAACTGCCCTGCAACTTTTTACAATCACAGATGACACTAAATGCAGTGATCAGTAAAATAAATGATCACTGCAATCAGTGACACTGTGATTGGGGGCTTTGGGGTGACCTGGGGGGTGATCTGGGGGTGACTTGTGTGCCTATGTGTACCTACGTGTCAGTGGACTGTTGGAGCACTAACCTCTGTCTTCTCTCCTCGGCGCCGGGAACGAAAAGACCGCGGCGAGGGAGATGACATCACTTCCTCCAGCCTGTGTTTACATCACATGGCGGAGGAAGCATTTTCATTGGCCGGGAGCGATCGTGAGGGGGGGGGGGCGGAATCGAGCGGCCGCCCCCTCATGCCTGATCGCTCCCGAACACTTAACGGCCGCTCACTGCAGTGAAGGGGGGGTCCGGATGGACCCCCCAACTGCACAAAGGCGATCACGTAGATCTACGTGATTCTGCCTGTCGGTGCCATTCTGCCGACGTAAATCGGCGGTGGGCGGTCGTTAAGTGGTTAAAGCAGCGCAGTGCCAAATTCTGAAAACACCTCTGGTCCTTAACCTGCATAATGGTCCGGGGCTTAAGTGGATAATCTTCCAAACCAGCATTCAAAGAAAAGCATACTGGTGTGATTTACACATAGGAGTTGAATTTAGTCTAGTGGGTGGAACATCCTATGATGGCGGGGTTGAGAGAGGGTAGAGCCACATTCTAGCCACAAGAATGAAATTGCGTGTATACGCAAAAGGGCGCATGTTAACACGTGCAAGACTGATCCGCGTACATGGGATTATCTTAAATATATGTGTGCATGCAGCCTAAGGATGGTCACTCAGTCAATTACAAAAACAAATTCAAAAAAACATTGAAATAATGAAAATATCCCATTGAATGTGAATTTCTTCTTGGTGCCACAGTTACTTCCCACATGCCAAACATATGCTCAAGTTCAATATGCCCCCTTCACTTTCATTGCATTTATAGAAGGAAAGAAAGACAGACCCTTGAGCCGATATCTGGGGGCTTCCCATTGCTCTGGCCTGTGTAAAGCTGGATAGTGTCCTACAGTGTATGTCACACTGGAAACTTTTCTTCACTTTAGAATGGGGGAATGATTAGAAATCCTTGTTAGGTTTTACTACAGCCCATTATTCCTGTTAGAGAGATTTTCCCCCCACTTTCTGTCGCCGTTACAACAGGATTAATATAGAGCAAGCGAGAGAAAGTCTGCAACAGGAACACAAAAAAAAAAAAAAAAAAAAAATGACAACAACAGGGGTTACAGCCATCTCCTACTATACTAAAAATAAATATAACATTTTCTCTCAGTTGGAGGTTTCCCCTCACTTCCTCCCTGATAAAAGGTTGTCACAATAGGACAGGAAGTAATAGGAAATCTGTCTAATGGAACCCCAGTCTGCTTTGTTGATAAGTAGAGTAACAAGTGAACTGTCACTATTATATAGATGGATACATCTTTATTTATATGACAAATTATTACTTGTGTAACAATTTATTCTGGTTGTATTTATATTAGCAACTTAGGCCTAGATTACACTGGCATTAAAAGCAGGCGTTTGAGGGGCTTTTAACGCTCCTCAAATGCCTATGCAGTTGATAATATAGACAGCGCTTGGTGCTGTTCACATTCTCAAAACATGAAGCGTTAATGTTGCTTTACTTCAAAATTTGTCACTTCATGTTGAGTTGGAAATGTGTTTCATTTAAACTCCTTCCATTCAAGTTTATGATAACGCACTGCAAAACGAGCCGGCAAGCCAGTGTCCTTAGTACAGTGACGCTGCATATTTTTTTAGCACTGATCACCGTAATAAAGTCAGTGGTTCCCCCCCCCAAAAAAGTGTCAGTTAGTGTCCAATTTGTCTGACGCAATAATAGCTGCCATTACTAGTAAAAATAAATAAATAAATAAAAATTGCATAAAATATATCCCATAGTTTGTAGACAATATTTTCGTGCAAACTAATCAATATACGCTTATTGGGCTTTTTTTCTTACCAAAAACATGTAGCAGAATACATATTGGCCTAAAATTGTTTTACGAAATTTGACTTTATCAATATTTTTTATTGGATATGTTTTCTAGCATTAAATTAAAAAAAAAAAAATAATTTTTTTTCTTCAAAATTTTCATTTTTTTTTTTTGTTTATAGCACAAAAAAGAAAAAAAAACAGCAGAGGTGATCAAAAATAACCAAAAGAAGGTGCTATTTGTTGGAGGGGGGGTTTGGGGAGGACACACATTTTATTTGGGTACAGCGTCACACGGCCGCACAATTGTCAGATAAAGTAATGCAGTGCCATATCGCAGAAAATGACCTAGTCAGAAGGGGGGGGGTAAATCTTCCAGAGCTAAAGTGATTATACAGTAGATCTATTTTAGTGATCTGCTGCAAAATTTATACTTAGAGTGTATATATGGTTTCTTTATTTGTAAATACAACTGATATTTAATAGATACTTAGGTTACCACATAAGAGTTATTTGGGCGCATTATATCCCTTCCACCTGTATTGAGACAGGTATGGTTCTCCTGTAGCAGAATGATAAGCCATCTATTCCTGCAACAGCGATTTTTAACAAGGTACTGCTTCATTGTGAAAGATTTAACTAAATGTCCAAAAATGTAGTTATACACGCACCTCACACAGCTACAATGTGTTCATAATTGAAATGCTGCACTCCCCAAGCTGAGCAAGAAAAGAACTAAAAAGTTACATGTTAGTTCTGTTCAAATCAAGTAGCAACATGAACGGCAAGCCCTGTGTATCAAGTCACTTCCCCAACAGTAATAGATGTGTTAACAATGAACAAGCACCTGCCCACACATGGGACATGAATGTACACTTCCTGGACAGCATGACATTGTAAAATACATCAATCAGGCCTATAAAATATCTGAACCGATAAGAAATTATAAAAAAGGAGGGAACCGTTTTTTCTAGGAATCTATCACAAAGCCATGGGGTCATCATTACACAAATTTGTCCCTGTAGGAGATGTACCTATGAAGCACCTGCTGTGAAATGTATCCATACACCTGCTGTACTGGAAAAGCCTCAGGCAAAATAACTCGCTGCAAGACGAACACTTTGTAAGTGATCCACCTGATGCCTCCCTAGTGTACATTATGGCCTATTTCTAGCTCCATCGTGACCAAACCACAAAATTAAATCTACCAGATTACCAGTTTAAAAGGCAAATATGTGCTACTATCACACCGACAGGCATTCTTTTCATGATTTGATTTTTACCATATGATAACTGAACTCATTGAGGCCTGGTTCACACCTATGCAGGCTACAGTTTGCATATTCCAGGTGCATTTTGTGTTTTTCAATACTCGCTTTTGATCCATTGAAGTCTATGGAACCAAAAAACAGGAAAAAGTCCCCAGCCCTTTCCATAAAAGTACACAGATGTGAACGACATCCATAAGAAACCAAGTTAAATGGACTGTAGTGTGTTTCTGCACAAAAAAAAAAAAAAGAAAAAGAAGGGCATAGGTGTGAACCAGGCCCAAGGATAAATAAACTATGCAGCATGCAAACAAAATGCAGCCCATCTTCCCGTATAAATCTACGGCAGGAAAGTTGCAGTGTCTACATAGGGTGCATGGAGTCTCATAGCAACCCATCACTTGGTTAATGGTTATGACTAAAGCAAACTGAAACCTGATTGACTGTTCTGAGTGGAGTGAAGCTGGCCATAGACATCAGAGAGAGCAGTCAGATCAGGCAAACCCATGGCGTATTTTGTCATAAACAGAACTATTGAGTCATATGAGAACAGACCAAGAGGGAAACTGTCACTCATCTCTAGGAGAGCTATTACCATACCCTCTGCACATAACCACTGAGACTATTTTATCAAATAATAAATTAAAAATGCATTTAAGAAACAGCTTAACTGACTGATGTGTACTGTGGCTACTGATGTGTCCTGTCGGAGGCTGTTCTGCCCAGTGGGTGCCTATTAGCTACTGTGTCCTGTCAGTGCCCAGCCTGAGTTGTGGCCTTTGC
The DNA here is from genome assembly GCA_029206835.1 of Rana muscosa. Taxonomy (NCBI): domain Eukaryota; kingdom Metazoa; phylum Chordata; class Amphibia; order Anura; family Ranidae; genus Rana; species Rana muscosa. The sequence continues at coordinate 310,068,652 of CM055116.1, read as the reverse complement.
TTACTTTGTACTGTCATTGGCTGCCATGGCCTGTTTGTGCCTACTGGCTCCCATGTTGTGTGGTGCCTCCTAGATGCCCTGTCATAGGAGTGCCCACCTTTTTTCCTTTTAGCAATTGCCATGCCTTGTGGGTGCCTAGTGGCCGACATGTCCTATTGGTGTCTGTTCATGTCACCGACTACCTTGGCCTATATGTGCCTGCTGTCCTCCCAAAATATTTACTAGTCATACACCCCAGAGTAATGTAGCATTAAACTGGCTTGTAAATAAATTCGCTTTCTTCTCTCTCTGTGCAAAAATTTTGAACAGTTTGTAATGCATTTATTGCTGCCTTTTGCATAATTATATGAAGTATATACATAAAAATAAATAAATAATAAAAAAAAAAAAGTGTGTGTGCGTGCGTTTGTGTGTACACACTTTTTTTTTTTTTTTTTTTTTTTTATGTATATACTTCATATAATTATGCAAAAGGCAGCAATAAATGCATTACAAACTGTTACAAAATTTTGCACAGAGAGAAGAAAGCAAATTTATTTACAAGCCAGTTTCATGCTACATTGCTCTGGGCTGTATGACTACTACAGGACATGGAAGCTGTCCACCTAAAGGCAGCCTCTGATGGGGCGGGACAGAGCTGACACCCATAGGGCAAAACAGTCAGGGGGGACCCCCCCAGGTCAGGACAGTCATAGGGATCCCCCCCAGGGTCAGGACAGTCATTAGGCACCCCCCCCCCAGGGTCAGGACAGTCATTGGGCACCCCCCCCCCAGGGTCAGGACAGTCATTGGGCACCCCCCCCCCAGGGTCAGGACAGTCATTGGGCACCCCCCCCCCAGGGTCAGGTCATTGGGCACCCCCCCCAGGGTCAGGACAGTCATTGGGCACCCCCCCCCCGGGTCAGGACAGTCATTGGGCACCCCCCCCCCAGGGTCAGGACAGTCATTGGGCACCCCCCCCCAGGGTCAGGACAGTCATTGGGCACCCCCCCCAGGGTCAGGACAGTCATTGGGCACCCCCCCCAGGGTCAGGACAGTCATTGGGCACCCCCCCCCCAGGGTCAGGACAGTCATTGGGCACCCCCCCCCAGGGTCAGGACAGTCATTGGGCACCCCCCCAGGGTCAGGACAGTCATTGGGCACCCCCCCAGGGTCAGGACAGTCATTGGGCACCCCCCCCAGGGTCAGGACAGTCATTGGGCACCCCCCCCCCAGGGTCAGGACAGTCATTGGGCACCCCCCCCCAGGGTCAGGACAGTCATTGGGCACCCCCCCCAGGGTCAGGACAGTCATTGGGCACCCCCCCCCCCCCAGGGTCAGGACACTCATTGGGCACCCCCCCAGGGTCAGGACACTCATTGGGCACCCCCCCCCAGGGTCAGGACACTCATTGGGCACCCCCCCCCCCAGGGTCAGGACACTCATTGGGCACCCCCCCCCCCCAGGGTCAGGACACTCATTGGGCACCCCCCCCCCCCAGGGTCAGGACACTCATTGGGCACCCCCCCCAGGGTCAGGACACTCATTGGGCACCCCCCCCCCAGGGTCAGGACACTTCAGTGTAGCGTAGATGTGATGTGTAGTGTTAGTGAATGGATAGCCAGCCGTCCGATCAGGGCTGACTTCCTCTCCTGACTCACCAGGTTGAACACGGTGTCCACCAGGTCTCTGGTGCTGACTTCCCCGACCTCCAGCAATCCAGTGAGCACAGCGAACTTCATGCGGATCCCTCGTATGGGCACCCCTGGGCCTAGAGCCATGGCTCCCCCGGGGTCGGGGCCCTCTGCTGGCGCTCTCCTTTCATCACCTGTTGTCTGCACCTGTCTCTCCTGGCTGGACATGGCTCGGTGCAGGAGCACACAGGGCCCGTCGTGCCTGGGTGAGAGGGGAGCGGGCTCCTGCGGTCCTGTGCTGGCAGAACTGGGCACACAAGCTGACCGGCACCGTCCTCCGTACAACGACAACTCCTCCTGTCAGGTGCGCCCTCACCAACCCCCCACTCACTCGCTGCAGCGTCCTAGGAAGTGGCAGCACGTCTCCGCCCTCCGTGCCATACTATTGGTGGCTGTCACTGCTGGCCAGCATACCATTGGATGCCAGTCGCGGGCTCTTACCAGAGCCTAGCTCCTATTGGTGCGCCGTGTTCCTGTACTTCTGGCAATGTGATTGGACGGGGTTGTGCGCCGCGGAGACCCCTCCTATTCGCAGGTAGAAGGAATGGCATCACACGGGAGGTGAGCCGGCCGGTCAGCCTCACCTGGCGCCATGTGAGCCGGGGCCACACTGGGGATGGGGCAGGGCCACAGCAGGCCGCCATCTCTTTACACATAGCTGGGAGGGCACGGCATGGATTGCAATAGGATTAAATGTGTTTTGCTAAAGCACTGTGTATTATAAACAATGGTTTTATAAATCAGCATTTTCATGCAGGAAAACGTTTTTAAACACATAAGCAAGAAAAATGAATGTATGGAAATGAGCCGCTTTAGGTCATTGCGGGGCTTTTAAAAAACAAAGTTCAGTATGCTGCATTTTTTTTTACACACAGATAGGCCACAACACACCGCAAAGCCATAAGGATGCAATATATAAACAACAATATAGTAGCCGAGAACTAATGGAGGAACATATAGATACAAGGAAAACACTACTTATAGAAAAAACATGAATTTTATTATAACATTCAATAAAAACGCAAAACAAACAGTAAAATACAAAATTTAGGGTTCACGTAATTGTTTAGATCCAATACAATTCACATTTGGACCCAACGCATTTCGATCTTTAAGAATAAATGTGAATAATCTTTAAAATATATAGCATGTATATTATAATCACCCTTAATAATTGGTGTAGCGCCCTGCTCCCAATGAGTGGGCGCTATGTGGTAAAATTATAGTTGTCTGAGCAATAGTTTGGCTCAGAGGGATTGTGTTACAAATTGTACTCTGTTTCAGTTCAGCTGGTTGCGTGATTTTCCTCCCGGCAGTGGGTGTCGCTGTCACCACTGGTCGGGATAGGAAAGGCAACAGGCTGGACGCATTGGGTATCTCTTTCCCAGCAATGGCTCCTGGGCGTGGTCAACCCGCTGTGTATGCTGGGAGGGGGTACTTAAGGGACAGACGCCATTATAGTGGGGGAGATCTTTGGAGAGTTGGGGGTCGTTGGTGGTGGTGGTGGGCACCACCCGCTCGACCCCGACCTGAGGGCCCTCATGGCCTCAGAGAAGTGCTGGCAGTTTCCGCTTCAGGGACATATTGGCCTGAGGCTCAGTTACTGAAGAGTAGGCCCAGGAGTTACTGGGGGCCTACTGATCCAGGGATGATTCTGTGTCGCCTTGCCTGCTGGATGGGATCAAGCAATTGAGGACTCAATTGGAGAATGCATCCTGGTCATAATCTACCTCACAGTGCTGCCAGAACGGCTGGAAGATCCTGGCACTGAGAGTTGTGTTCATAATTCAGAAGGTAACCCAGCGAAGGGCTACACCAAGTCTGTGGCAGAGACTGTTCTATTTGCACCAAGTCTGTGGCAGAGACTGTTCTATTTGCACCAAGTCTGTGGCAGAGACTGTTCTATTTGCACCAAGTCTGTGGCAGAGACTGTTCTATTTGCACCAAGTCTGTGGCAGAGACTATATGTGATCAAGCTGTACATCGGTTGCTAGGCCAGTGAGAGTGGGCCTATCCGGTGTTTGCTGAATCCAGCGTGGAGACAGTTGTTCCTCTGGACTTGGGAAAGTTCCTGTGATCCGCAACTAAGGTACCTGAGTCCTCCCCATCCCTTCTACCCCTCTGTTGGAACTTTATTCAATAAAACCCTTGAAAGAGACTTTGTGTTGGTGCAAACTTCTTCTGAACAACTCTTCAAGGAGAACCTCTGAGACGAGCATACGGAACAGTAAGGTAACGGCAGGCCCAAATTTAAACCAGCAGCTCCTACGGAGGTATCGCTACATTGGAAACACTCATTGTTTATAATATACATGCTATATCTTTTAACCCCTTGCTTACTGGGCACATAAACCCCCTTCCTGCCCAGGCAAAATTTCAGCTTTCGGCACTGCGTCGCTTTGAATGACAATTGCGCGGTCGTATGACGTGGCTCTCAACAAAATTGACGTCCTTTTTTTCCCACATATAGAGATTTCTTTTGGTGGTATTTGATCACCTCTGCGGTTTTTATTTTTTGCGCTATAAACCAAAAAAGAGCGACAATTTAAAAAAAAACACAATATTTTTGGATTTTTGCTATAAATATCCCATTTTTTTTTTAAAAAACGATTTTTTCCTCAGTTTAGGCCGATACGTATTCTACATATTTTTGGTTAAAAAAAATCCCAATAAGCGTATAGTGATTGGTTTGCGCAAAAGTTATAGCGTCTACAAAATAGGGGATAGAATTCTGACATTTTTTTTTTTTTTTTACTAGTAACAGCGGCGATCTGCGATTTTTGTCAGGACTGCGATATTGCATCGGACACTTTTGACACATTTTTGGGACCATTCACATTTATACAGCGATTAGTGCTATAAAACTGCACTGATTACTGTATAAATGTGACTGGCAGGGAAGGGGTTAACACTAGGGGCGAGGAAGGGGTTAATATGTTCCCTAATGTGTGATTGCTACTGTGGGGGGAGGGGGCTGACTGGGGGAGGAGACCGATCTGTGTCCCTATGTACAAGGGACACAGCATCGGTCTCCTCTCTCCCTGACAGGACATGGATCTGTGTGTTTACACACACAGATCCATGTCCTTGCCTGTGTACCGGCCGATCGCGGGTACCTGGCGGACATTGTGGCCGCCAGGCGCGCGCATCGGCATCTCAGTGATGCGCCGGGCACGCGCGCGCGCCCCCCAGTGGCCGGAGGAGCGGAGGCCATATAGAACATTAGGCATTATAGAACCACTTTGCGGCCGTCATTAGTCGTATGATGGGCACAAAGTGGTTAAAGATCATTCACATGTACTCCTGAAAAAGATCTATCGAAACGTGTTGTGTAAACGAGCCTTTGTTGCATCTTACTGCTGCTGATCTCTTTCAAGCCTCTTTACAACCACTTCCTGACAACATGCACTTCCTCCTGTGGTGGCTGTTTCTCATTTCTCAAGGCGCCCTGATGGTGACAACGGTGTCCGGTTGCTGGACTATACAGTATGAAACAAAGACACTAATCCAGGGCTTGACAAATTTGCTTAGAATCTAGGAGCCAGCTAAAAAAGACAGTTTTTTAAATCAGCTGCCCAGCACCCAGAACTGCATGGGGGGGGGGGGGGCGCAAGGCAATAAGAATTGCTCACGCCTGGTGCCAAGTGAAAAAAGAACAAAAATTAAAAAAGTGTCACTGATAGGCTGCACTGTAGGGTATTGATGAGGCTGCGCTGATATGCACTGATGAGGAGGCACTGACAGACGACACTGAAGCTGCGCTGATAAGCACCCGTTAGGTGGCACTGACAGGCGACTCTGATAAGGCTGATCTGATGCGCTAATAGGCAGGGACAGGCAGCACTGATGGGCACTGATGAGGCTGCGCTGATAAACACTGATAAGCTGGACTGATTAGGTGGCACTGATGGGTGATGCTGAGGAGGCTGTGCTGATAACAACTGATAGGTGGCACTGATGAGGCTGAGCTGATGGGCATTGATGAGGTGGCACTCCCTATCCACTCAGCGGCAGGCGGCTGATCAAGCACGCAACCTTAACCCCTGTCAACCTGGGAAGATGATGTCGGAGGTGGGCAGGCAGTGAGAGCAAGCTGCGCTCATCATAGCACTGTAGCGGTATGTTGCTTTGAGTTACTAACATCCACGCATATTCACCCTGCTGCCAGACATCCATACGTCACACTTGTAGACAATGAAAAGTCTTTTGCTTTGTTTTGTTGTTTTATTTGGGGGATTGAACTTGGTTGGGGGAAGGGATATGGGATGCCCATAAAACAAATCGGTATTTGCCATGTTAGAGCGGATCCAGCTTTACATGGACTAATGGTTTACTCATTATCTTTACAAATGATATAGCGGTCTATACGTTACACTCCTCAGATGGGATAAAATAGCAGACCCTAATCCACACAGAATTTTCACCTCAGAACTTTCCCGCCTCTGCACTCTCCTTGCAGATCTCAGATCTCAGCATACCTCCCAACTTTCAAAAGTCCCACCGCGGGACATTCACAGATCTCCCCTCTCCCCTGCTAATCAAAGTTGTTGAGCGGGGGGGGTGCCGTGGGGCACTGTTTTGAACACCAATCTGGGGGGGGGGGGGCTTACCTGCTGGTTGATGTTTCCTCCTCTTCATGCTTCCTGCTGTGCGGGAAAGATGACACTCTCGTGGGACTGCGGGAAGGAGGAGCCTATGCGGGTAAAACCCGCAGAATCCGTGCCAGTTGGGAGGTATGCCTCAGGACACTTTTCCTCCTGCACATCACTTTCCTGTCACAGATTAGTACTCCTGTCCCACCATCTTCAGCCCACTAGGCTTCACTCTGAATAAGTCCTAGTAGATTCAATTGATGATCCTGAATAGGCAAGGGGCCTGCAGTACCCCTTTTTGTGGCCGTTGATACTACTTGAGGAAAATGTTTGATGGTGGACTACTGATCCCAGTGGTCCCGACTTGCAAATCCTGCATCCTCTGGCTACATCGATTTGACACAAACACCACAGTCTCTCCTCTGGCTCTACACCCAGCTCCTGTTCCAGGACACCTTTCCATGACTGTGTCAGGAAATGCTCCCTCCCAGCTCACCCTGGCATGCCTCTTCCAGATCTCCACTGTGCTTCACTCACCGACTCCTGCCCCGAATCCTTCCTGAAGGATTTAGCCGGACCATGCAGACGAACTGCTCTCCAGCTCCTTTTTCTGGACACCTCTCCATGACCGTTTAAGGAGAGGCTCCCTCCCAGCTCCCGAGCTCCTCCGCAGGTCTACCCCCCCCCCCCCCCAGATGAGGGTGTCTCTCCAGCACGCAGTCTAGCATTGCATCCTTCAGTCCACCCGGTCCACAACTCCTCCCCAGCAGGCTGACTGAGGGAATATATAGGAGTCCTGCCCCCTGCCAATCCTAGTTGGGAAATGGTCAGAGCTCCTACATACACTCCATGCCACTCCAACTCTCAGCCCTGCCCCCTTTCCAGAACATTCTCACTGGAAACAGCGGAGGCGCCCAAAAGCTGAAGTACATGTCAGTCACAGCCACTGCTACACTAACCACTCCCTGCCCCCAGATCAAAAACAAACAGGCCCAGCTCTTAGCATAGACCTGCTTAGAATTTACCTGCACTGGCAGCTAACACCAAAAACCTCACATCTAGCACCTACCTATGGTAGAGGGTGCTATAACCATCCACTAGAAGGTGCCAGTTTGCACATAAGAGCATGTATCTCGCTCCAGCAGGCCGCAAAGCTGCGGCCTTAATTATCGGCCAGCTCGCCACTAGTCCGCACACCTACGGGTGGGCCACATGGGAGGATTTCGATCACTGCTGCGTTGTAGCTGCAGGATACAATTTCCAGTCGCCATTGCAACCTGGCGCCTGGGTTTTGTCGAGCCGTGCACTAATCTATATCCGCTTGCAGACAGCCTACTGCAGATGTACTGCGGCAGAGCAGCCCTGCAGAGCTAGAGCCCTTAGATGTATGCAATCCAGTATTTTCGGCTAGGGGGCACGCGCGTGCTCCCACCACTCCAGCTGTGCAGTTATTCATTACAGCACAAGCCGTTCCCGGCCAATGATTTATGGCCATAACCCACTGATCAGCTGAGCGAATGACAGAAGAGAGCTCTGTGTTGGTAACCTGCAAAGCAGAGAAAAAAAACGGCACATCGTTCATTAAAAAACAGTACACTCATTACACATTGTTAGGCACATAGTTAACACGTTGATTGCCCCTAAATGTTAATCCTTTCCCAGCCAGTGTCATTAGTACAGTGACAGTGTATATTAGAGCACTGATCACTGTATTAGTGTCACTGGGGATGTCAGCAGCAGTTAGTTCCTCCCCAGCATCAGTTAGTGTCATATTGCCTCCGCACTATCACAGTCCCACTATAAGTCTTTGATCACCGCCATTACCAGTATGAAAAAAATAAATACAAATTCCAGTATATGCCATCATTTGTAATATAATCTATTATTTTTTTTTTTTTTTTATCAGACATGTAGTAGAATACATTTTGGCCTAAAGTTATTAAGAAATTAGATTTTTCTTATTTTTTTATTGGACATGTTTTATAGCAGAAAGTAAAACATATTGGGGTTTTTTAAACATTTTCAGACTTCTTTTATTCATACGATAACAAAATAAAAAAAAACCTGTAGTGAGCAAATACCACCAAAAGAAAGTTCTATTTGTGGGGAAAAACATAACATAAAAATTGTTTGGGTACAGCGTTGCATGACTGCACAATTGCCAGTTAAAGTAGCGCAGCGGCAAATAGCAAATAATGGTCTGCTTATAAAGGGGGTAAAATCTTTCAGTGCTGAAGTGGATATATCGCTAGACTCAGTCACATCTGAAGTACAGTAGGACCGGGTATGTGCTGCTCCTACACTACGTCACATCTAAAGGAGCCCTGGGGATATAGCTAGGCTCTGTCTTATCTAAGACCCCTTTCACACTGGGGTGGTTTTCAGGCTGAAAACCGCCTCCCACTCATTCAAGTGTGACTTTCTCATACTGGAGCAGTGCGCTTACGGGCATCTTTGGGGCAATTTGGGAGCGCAGTATTAAGTGCTCCCAAAACGCCCTGCCTATTGGAATGAATGCACAGCTCTTCGGAAGCGCCCGCAAAACGGGAGTTTTCAACCTCTTCTTTGGGGTTAAAAGCACCCCGCTAGCGGCCGAAAAGCACAGCTTAAAGACTGATAAATCGTCACTAAAACAAGCGCTGCTTTAGCGCTAATGCTGCCACAGCTCAGTGTGAAAGGGGTCTAAAGGAGCACCAGGGATGCCCTTTGGCTAGGCTCTGTCTCTAGTTAGGAGTGAGTTGAACTTTGTGTCAGTAAATTTTAGCTATGAACTAAGGAAGTTTGGACTTTTAGAAGCACACGAGTAGGTATTGTAAAACACTAATGCCCTGTACACACGATCGGAATTCTGATGGGCTAAAATCCGATGGAATTTTCTGTCGGAATTCTGTTCAAAGCTGTCTTGCATACACACCATCAGAAAAAATTCCGACCGTCCTAAACGCAGTGACGTACAAGGTCACTATAAATGGGAAGTTCAAATCCAACGGCGCCACCCTTTGGGCTGCTTTTGCTGATTTAGTGTTGCCGCGTGTTAGTAAAAGTTTGGTGTTAGCCGATACGCGCTTTTCAGTCTCCGTGCTTTTCAGTCCGTTACAGCATGACCAATGTGCTATCTCCATTACGAACGCTAGTTTTACCAGGACGAGTGCTCCCGTCTCCTAATTTAGTCTGAGCATGCATAGATTTTTCTGCGATGGCGTTCCACACAGACGATCGGAATTTCCTATCGTTGTTTTTTCAATCAGAAAAATTTTAAAACATGTTCTATTTTTTTACACCGATGGAAAAAAGTCAGAAGGGGCCCACGCACGATCAGAATTTCCGATGAAACAAGTCCATCTGACTTTTTTCATCGAAAATTCCGATCGTGTGTACAGGGCATAAGGGTTTTTTATTGTAGAAATTTTGTAAAAAACATTTATACATATAAAATCGTATATATCGATATTATAACTGGTCCACATATAGGTTATCATAACATTTCCAATGATACACAGTTTTCTTATAAAGACTCAATGAGTACAGTAGAAAAATCAAAAGATACAACTGTAGAGTGGATAACCATGGAGTGGGTCCAGATGGAAAGGGAGGACTTGCTCTACATGTTACGCGTACGGATACACTTCCTCAGGAGCATAGACATATAAATCTATTAAAATATATACAAACAAAAAATAGTAAGTAAACGTCATTTAATACATAAAAAATATAAACATTGTACATTAATAATTGCTGGTGTGTGGCATGGCGACAACAAGAGAGCCCAAGGAGCCCCATGGAGCAGATAAGCAAACCACCCTTATTAAGGCGTACATAAATGGCACAGTATAAATAGGTTAGTCAGGGGCTACATACATATTAGTTTATCAGGCAGTTTATCATGTATTTCATGTAGAGCAAGTCCTCCCTTTCCATCTGGACCCACTCCATGGTTATCCACTCTACAGTTGTATCTTTGATTTTTCTACTGTACTCATTGAGTCTTTATAAGAAAACTGTGTATCATTGGAAATGTTATGATAACCTATATGTGGACCAGTTATAATATCGATATATACGATTTTATATGTATAAATGTTTTTTACAAAATTTCTACAATAAAAAACCCTTAGTATTTTACAATACCTACTCGTGTGCTTCTAAAGGTCCAAACTTCCTTAGTTCATAGCTAAAATTTACACACATTATCGGGACGTTGGCACACTGCTACCGCTGTATCCACAGTGTCACCCTGTGAGGATACACATTAAAACCTAATCCTTTTCATGAACTTTGTGTCAGGCCAGAGAAAAGGAAGGATGAGCACTGAGCCTGGTGGATTTTCCTGTCCTGCCCTGCCACGGTCATCATTACCTCAGGGAGAGGATGTCAGCCATCTTTAACAGTCAACAAAGCTGTCAGTTTTTCCTACGGTCACCATTACCTCAGAGAGAGGATCGCAGCCCTCTTTACCAGCCAGTAACAATCCCAGAGTGACTTGTCAGTCTCACCTGTGGCCACCATTACCTCAGAAAGAGCACGGCAGCCATCTTTTACAGTCAACAAAGCTGTCAGTTTCTCCTACGGTCACCATTACCTCAGAAAGAGGATGGTAGCCATCTTTAACAGTCAGTAACAATCCCAGAGTGAGCTGTTAGTCTCACCCATGCCCCCATTGCCTCAGAAAGAGAATGACAGCCATCTTTAACCACTTGCTTACTAGGCACTTAAATCCCCTTCCTGTCCAAGCCAATTTTCTGCTTTCAGCGCTGTCACTCTTTGAATGACAATTGCGCGGTCATGCTACACTGTACCCAAATGACATTTAAAAAAAAATAATTCACACAAATAGAGCTTTCTTTTGGTGGTATTTTGCTACACAAACAAAAAAAAATTTGAAAAAAAAACCCCAGTTTTCATTGTTTGTTCTAAAATTTTGCAAACAGGTAATTTTTCTCTTTCATTGATGTGCGTTGATGAGGCTGCCCTGATAGGGTGCGCTGATAGGCACTGATAAGGCTGTACTGATAGTCTGCAGTGATGGGCACTGATAGGCGGCACTAGAGGGCAGTGGTAGGTGACACTGATGATGAGGCACTGATTTGCAGCACTGGTGGGCACTGCTTAGCAGTACTTATGGGCGCTGCTAGGTGGCACTGGTGGGCACTGATAAGGTAGCAGTGGCTCTCCATGTTCTTTTTTTTTAATCTGAGGAAAAAAAAAATATTACCTGCTTGTTTACATCACATGATCAGCTATCATTGGCTGACAGCTGATCACGTGGTAAGGGGCGCTCTGACATTGACTCGCTGATCACAGAGCGCATCACCTGCAGCGCATGCTCAAGAGGACATACATGGACGCTCCCCCGGCAATTTAGGGCTGTGCTGTAGCCATCTTTTAGCTATAGCGCGGGTGCAAAGAGGTTAACAGTTAGTACCCATCCCAGCGTGAGTTGTCCGTTTCACCAGTGGTTATCATTACAACAACCTCCCCTCTCCCTCTCCCTCTCAATCGTTTCCCTTTCCTCCAATAATTTTTTCCCTCCCTCTCTCCCCCTTCCCTCCCTCTCTCTCTCTTTCCTCCCCCCCCCTCTTTCTTTCCCCCCCTCTCCCCATGCTCCTTTCACTTCCCCTCTCCCCCCCTCTTTCCCCCCTCCTTTTCCCTCCCTTTTCGCCCCTTCCCTTCCCTCGTTATCCCCTCCCTTCCCCACCCTCGTTTCCTCCTTTTCCCTCTCCCTCCCCTTCCTTTCCTCTCCCCTCCCCCCTCCCCTCTCTCCCCCCCCCCTCTTTCCCCCTTTCTCCCCCCCCCCCCCTCACTATCAGCACTGGGTGTCCCATGTTAAATTGGCTCAAATATAAATTATCTAATTCAATATTATTTTAATCATTACTATTAGATTGTATCAATCTGCACCATATACGTTTTTTCCCCCTCATCCGCGGGGGGTTTACCTGGGCAGTCGCTGCACCTCTGAACGTCTCTACGGTGAGCAGTCCACATGCCTTGACTTTTTGATTATATTGTCGATATTAAATACGTTCTATAATTGTATTAACACATTGCTAGAGTATTTATTATGTATATTATGTCTTGTACAGACCCTCCTGAAGAAGCGGTTTTTCTGCCGCGAAACCGGTTGAGGCTTGGCCTGCTCCACTTTGATAGATTGTATACGGCTGTTTTGTCACCGACTCATGCTGTTCTATACTGTGGGGTTTGGTCTTTGTTTTTTAAATATTATTGTCTTTTTTTGTTTATACACATCAATAAATATTTTTTATGTAATATTTGTATGTTGTCATATCAGTGCCTGAGAAAGTCCATTAAACCTTTAATCCTGAGTGACTATTAGGGGAAGATGATCCTAGCAACCACTACCCTATGTCTGATGGATTCCCTCCTCAAACAAGATGTGGTTGGTGGTCAATTCTGTATATGCCCCTCGTAATTTAAGGCGAAAACTCAAGCCAATTATGTCCTATGACATCCAATAGATATATAATTCTTCCTACTCTCTCCTCCCATTGGAGCTTGTTTCAAACTATTTTCACCAATCAGTGTTTGTTTATTTTCTAAAATATCACCTTACAAACACCTCTAGAAGGATTGACGAACCTAACCAAGATTCACCACTTCTGCACCATCAAAGAAGAGCCCCAACTAAGTCAGAAAAAGAAAAAACAAAGGAAAATTACAGATTGGGGACAATCTACTCTTGTCTTAATTATTAGCACTTGTCCTACTATTTGTTTTATTTTATTTATTTATTTTATGTCAAAGTCTTTCAGGCAACTTCAATTTAGCAGTACCATCCCTGAGTCTCAGAGGTAGCTTAATACCTGAAGTTTGAACATTCTTGTAGCTACTCAGTTTAGATTCTGATGGTTCTATTACAAGTGAAGTGGTAGACATGGTGGAATCTGAGCCCAGTCACCTTCGTGAACAATCTCCATATTTAAGGCTGTTTTATGACTCCATTGCATAGTAGCAAATTATTACAAGGTTGTGATTATAGTTGTATAACCTTGTCTTTGTTGACTCACTTACCATCAATATACTCAAGATAACCCTCTGGTGTGGTTTATTTGTGTAAAGGGTGTGTCAGAGTGGTCGATATATTACTCCACTTGATTCAGTGAAAACAGAATAACCTCAGAGGGATTACCAAACTAGAGGCTCCTGCGGGGGTGCTCTAAATAAATTTACATTGAGACACTGACAACGTGCTGCACAACTTTCCCCCGGCCAGAGGGTGAGAGATACAGCCAAGTAACCCTATAGACTCCCAGGCAGAGTGCTGATAATCCTAGGCAGTGACCATCTTATGCTTTGGGTGGCTTCTGAACTAAAGTGTCTAACATTCTCTGGACAGCAGGAGGAGTTAACAAGGGTGTTTAAAAAGATTTGCCCAGGAAAGTTTGCCCTCTTGGTGCCAAGGGGATTGCTAGTGCAAGATTATTCTGTTCATTCAAAAAGGATAGATGGAGGTCTTACTCAGATTAACGTAAGTCCGTGGCTAGAACAAAAAGACAGAGGTTTCACGTGCTACCAGTCTGAAAATGAAGAGACAAGCACTTTCTCAATTTCTGCGCCATAGGCAACTGAGTTCTCTGAAAAGCTGTTGCAAGACCAGGGGGGCCCCTTTCACCGTACAAATCATGATTGCAATTGGGAACTGGTAAATGGGTCACTGACCCACCCTACTACTGCAAGGTAGGCAGCAATACGCACTTATCAGACTAATCTAGTTCCAGATTTTTAGTATTAGTTGATATTGATCTTCGCCTGTGTTGCCACCAGCACTACCTTTGATCATGCCCTATTGCTTCTTGCACTGGACTGCATGCTTATGCCCACCATTTTACCATTTGTAGGACTTGTAGTTCACCACAAGTGCACTAATGCTTATTAAATAAGGACCTCAACGCTAGCCAACAGAAGAACAATCTTAAGAACTTCACCTTGATGTATTTGTTTCCTTATTATTCTTAGTCACCCATTGATGCCTAGTACACACTGTCATGGATATGCATTAATGTCTGTCTGCCATCTTACCTTCCTCCTCATGTGTTCATCTAGAGACCAGACCTCCTTCACCTGGCTTCCTTTATAATCTCCTCCCAGCCTGACTCCACCCCAGGCCCTATCACTGAACACTATATTAACCTGTGCACTGCAAGCCTGCTTTGCTGATCAACGTGTTTGTTAGGCATTGTGTGTTTGGGTTCCTGCCTGCCGTGTGCTACGTCTGTCTCTCTGTTACGTTATTGGCTTGTCCCCGACCATCCCTGTCTGCTCGTGACCCTTGACCTTCGGCTCGTTCTTCGTTATCCTTGTCTGCTTGTGGCCCCTGACCTTCGGCTTGTTATTCGGTTCTCTCTATCGTGTGCTGCTGCTTCCCCTTATCCTACGGGGCGTGAGCTAGGAAACTCCAGGGGCCGCGACCTGGTCCCAGCCTGCAGCGTAACATCCTCACCACTAGAGGCCCTGGAGAAGACCAGCTGGGTCTTAGACTCCGCGCCCTGGGGAATCTTGGCTCTCGCTTCCGTTGGGATCCCGGTTGTGCTCCTCTGGTCCCGCTTTCCACAACCACCCAGTTTCCTATCCACAGAAGCCAGCCATAGGGTTCACTACCTCGCGGTGCACTCCTGTCCCCCTACGGTGTGCATCTGTCGCCTGGCCACAGGTGACCCTGACAGTTTGATCAGCCATGAACCCGGCTGACATCCCGCTTTCCGCGGATGATCCATTGCAGGGCATAGTTCGCAGACTTGAGACCCAGGAATCAAATCAGACCCAGGTGATGCGATTCCTCCAGGATCTGGCTTCTCGATTCGAGCAGCTTCAGGTCTCCCTGGGAACCCCGAATCCGCAACCCCAAGTACAACCAGCGGCTGTACCTATCGCACCAGTCGCAGCCTCACACTCACTAAGATTGCCAGCTCCGTTCCGTTTCTCTGGGGACTCCAAGGCCTGCAGGGGGTTTCTCAGCCAATGCACTATTCATTTTGAGCTTCAGCCTCAAAGCTTCCTATCTGACCGGGCTAAGGTAGCCTATATCATTTCCCTCCTCTCCGGTGAAGCTTTGGCCTGGGCTGCCCCCCTGTGGGAGAGGAACGATCCGGTGGTTTCCAGTCTGTCCGAATTCTTGAAGCTCTTTCGTAATATCTTCGAAGAGCCGGCTCGGGCTTCTTCAGCGGCTAGTGCTGTCTTACGTCTTCGCCAAGAATCTAGTTCAGTGGGGCAATATGCTCTTCAGTTCCGTATCCACACAGCTGAATTGAGCTGGAATAATGAGGCCCTGGTCGCTACCTTTTTACATGGCCTCTCTGACCGAGTGAAAGACGAATTAGCGGGAAGAGCCATTCCCGTCGGTCTGGACGATGTAATTTCATTATGCAACCAGATCGACATTCGTTTTCAAGAGAGGTCCTTAGAAAAAAGACGCCAGCACTCTCTGGGTCCTAGCCAGTCTGAGCTCCCCTCCCTTCATTCCGTGGAGCATCCTCTACCTGCTGAAGAACCTATGCAGCTGGGCCGGACCAGACTAACCCCCGAAGAACGTGCTAGGCGCAGAACTCTGGGCTTGTGCCTCTATTGTGGGGGCAAGGGTCATTTTCGTGACTCCTGCTCGCTTCGTCCGGGAAACGCTCGGGTCTAATACATTTGGAAGGTGGAGTATTGGACCCAGAAACATCACCTTCTCGCCTGCTCTTGCCGGTGTCCCTTCATGTAGGCACTTCTCCTCAGTCAACCCTTGCATACCTGGATTCCGGGGCTGCCGGCAATTTCATGGATTGGAGAACTGCTTCTTCTATGAAGCTTACCCTTTCACCTCTCACTACCCCATTGGTAGTCTCGGCAATTGATGGCACTGTTCTCCCAGGGGGCCCTATTCGCTTCCAGACGCTACCCATTAGGATGTCGGTAGGGATTCTCCACCAGGAGTGGATATCCTTTCTTATTCTACCCAAGGCCTCTACCCCAGTTGTATTGGGCCTCCCTTGGCTACAGCTCCACTCTCCACATGTGGACTGGGTCTCTGGGCAGATCCTGGCCTGGGGTTCCTCATGTTTCTCGTCGTGTCTTCTCAAGGTGACCCCCAAGGAGAGTCTTCCGGTTGCTGCCACTTCTGTTTCTTCTGATCTTCCCGCCGCATACAGCGATTACCGGGATGTGTTCTGTAAAAAATCAGCTGAGGTGCTTCCTCCCCACAGGTCTTTTGACTGTGCTATTGATCTTGTCCCCGGAGCAACTCTACCCAGGGGTCGTACCTACCCTCTGTCCATCCCAGAGACCCAGGCCATGTCGGAGTATGTAGCAGAGAATCTGGAGAGAGGGTTCATCCGGAAATCCTCATCGCCTGCAGGGGCAGGGTTCTTTTTTGTTGCCAAAAAGGATGGTACCTTAAGACCCTGCATCGATTATCGGGGTTTAAATGCGGTTACTATTAAAAATCGATACCCCTTACCCTTAATATCTGAGCTATTCGATAGGTTGAAGGGTGCCTCCATTTTCACCAAGTTGGATCTCAGAGGCGCGTACAATCTCATTCGAATACGGGAGGGTGACGAATGGAAGACTGCATTTAACACTAGAGACGGGCATTACGAATATCTGGTGATGCCTTTTGGTCTGTGTAATGCTCCAGCCGTGTTTCAAAACTTTGTCAATGAAATCTTCAGAGATCTGCTGTACCAGTTTGTTGTCATCTATCTGGATGACATTCTGATCTTTTCTGAAAATCTGCTCGTCCACAGAAACCATGTCCGCACTGTACTTCAACGTCTTAGAGAGAACAATCTCTATGCCAAGCTGGAGAAATGTTCCTTTGAATGTTCTGAGGTCCTGTTTTTGGGGTGCTTTGTCTCATGTTCGGGGCTTCGTATGGACCCTGGGAAGGTCTTGGCTATCACCAACTGGCCTCTTCCTGCTAGCCTCAAGGCCACACAGCGCTTTCTTGGCTTCACTAATTATTATAGGCAGTTCATAAGGAATTACTCTTCCATTGCCGCGCCTATTATCGCTTTGACCAAGAAGGGTGTGAATGCCAGAGACTGGCCTCCCGAAGCTGTCTCTGCATTTCACAACCTGAAACAGGCCTTTGTTTCTGGCCCCCTCTTGAGGAGACCAAATCCTGGGAATGCATTTTTTATTGAAGTGGACGCTTCCTCAATGGGGGTGGGAGCTGTGCTTCTTCAAATCTTTGAGAAGAGACGCCAACCATGTGCGTTCTTCTCCAAAAAATTTTCTCAGGCAGAGAGGAATTATGCCATCGGTGATCGGGAACTTCTCGCAATTAAATTGGCGTTAGAGGAGTGGCGTCATCTCTTGGAGGGTTCCCCTCACTCCATAACGATCTTTACCGATCACAAGAATTTACAGTATCTACAGAATGCTAAACGTCTGAATCCTAGACAGGCCAGGTGGAGTCTCTTCTTTGCCCGTTTTAATTTCACGATTACCTACAAACCTGGTTCCTGCAACGGTCGGGCTGATGCGCTCTCTAGGTCATTTGACACTTTGGACGAGGAGTCCGCCCCTGAACCTGAGCCGATCATTCCCACCTCATGCATTGTTGCCCACTCTACCACCCTGAAGTCTAAAATTCCGCCTGGTAAGACCTTTGTCCCCACTGAGCTAAGAGCTAAGATCCTTCGTTGGGGACATGATTCCAAGGTGGCAGGGCATTCTGGATTCCTCCGATCCTTCCTACTCATCAGTCGTCACTACTGGTGGCCTAATCTCCGCTCAGACGTCAAAGACTACGTTAAAGCTTGTCATGTCTGTGCTCAGTCCAAATCCTCCACACAAGCTCCTGCTGGTCTCCTCATGCCCTTGCCTATTCCTAAGGAACCCTGGGCCCATATTGCCATGGATTTTATCACCGATCTCCCACTGTCTGAGAATAATACAGTCATTTGGGTGGTAATCGATCGATTCTCCAAGATGGCTCATTTTGTTCCTCTTCCTGGTCTTCCTTCTGCCCCTGCCTTGGTTCCCATTTTCATTCGAGAAATTCTCCGCCTACATGGGGTCCCTTCTCATATTGTTTCCGACAGGGGAGTCCAATTCACGTCTCGTTTTTGGAGAGCCTTTTGCAAATCCCTCAATATTGTCTTGGATTTTTCTTCTTCTTACCATCCCCAATCCAATGGACAGACTGAGAGGGTTAATCAGGAGTTAGAGGTCTTTCTTCGCACCTTTGTGTCTTCTCACCATGACGATTGGTCCTCTCTACTCCCGTGGGCAGAATTCTCCCATAACAATCATGTGAATACCAGTTCGCAGAAGACACCCTTTTTCACAGTTTATGGAAAACACCCTCAACTTCCTCTTCCTATGATCTGTTCTCCAGACATTCCAGCTTTGGCTTCGGTTCAGGAGTCTCTCAATTCCGTTTGGGGTCACGTTCATGATTCCCTCCGGGCAGCTGCTGAAAAATTCAAAGGCTTTGCCGACCGCCGCAGGCGTAAACCGCCTTCTCTTCAGCCAGGGGACAAAGTCTGGCTCTCTACCAGGAACATCAAGCTCCGAGTTCCTTCTCTGAAGTTTGCTCCACGATTCATCGGTCCATACACGGTAACTGCTAAACTGAATCCGGTTTGTTTCAAACTCCAGATTCCTAAGAGCCTTAAAATCACTAACTCCTTTCATGTTGCTCTTCTAAAGCCTTTAGTCCTCAATAAATTCTCTCGTCCTCTTCCTACCGTGGCGCCTGTCTCGGAGGATAATCAGGAGTACGAGATCAGTCAAATTCTGGACTCCCGACTCTGTAAAGGCGTTCTTCAGTACCTCGTTCATTGGAAAGGGTTTGGTCCTGAGGAGAGGTCTTGGATCACTGCATCTGAGGTCTTTGCACCTCGTCTGTTAAAGGAGTTTCATCTGAAGTTTCCCTCTAAACCTGGGCCCAGGCGGGGAAGGGGGAGGCCTCGTAAGAGGGAGGGTACTGTCATGGATATGCATTAATGTCTGTCTGCCATCTTACCTTCCTCCTCATGTGTTCATCTAGAGACCAGACCTCCTTCACCTGGCTTCCTTTATAATCTCCTCCCAGCCTGACTCCACCCCAGGCCCTATCACTGAACACTATATTAACCTGTGCACTGCAAGCCTGCTTTGCTGATCAACGTGTTTGTTAGGCATTGTGTGTTTGGGTTCCTGCCTGCCGTGTGCTACGTCTGTCTCTCTGTTACGTTATTGGCTTGTCCCCGACCATCCCTGTCTGCTCGTGACCCTTGACCTTCGGCTCGTTCTTCGTTATCCTTGTCTGCTTGTGGCCCCTGACCTTCGGCTTGTTATTCGGTTCTCTCTATCGTGTGCTGCTGCTTCCCCTTATCCTACGGGGCGTGAGCTAGGAAACTCCAGGGGCCGCGACCTGGTCCCAGCCTGCAGCGTAACATCCTCACCACTAGAGGCCCTGGAGAAGACCAGCTGGGTCTTAGACTCCGCGCCCTGGGGAATCTTGGCTCTCGCTTCCGTTGGGATCCCGGTTGTGCTCCTCTGGTCCCGCTTTCCACAACCACCCAGTTTCCTATCCACAGAAGCCAGCCATAGGGTTCACTACCTCGCGGTGCACTCCTGTCCCCCTACGGTGTGCATCTGTCGCCTGGCCACAGGTGACCCTGACACACACGATCGGTTTTCCCGGCGGTAAAAAGTCCGCCAGGAAAACCGAGGGGAATACCGATAACCTGCTCAGTCGCTTTTTCCCCCTACACATGGCCGGGTTTCCCGACAGGAAAACTGCCATTGAGAGCTTTGGTCGGGAATCCCGGCCGTGTGTATGCTCCATCGGCTCTGCCTCGCAGTGTTACACATTGAAAACTGCAGAGAACAAAAACCACCGGGAATCATGGCAGGAAAATAGAGAACATGTTCTCTTTTTTCCCGCCGCGATTCGATGCAGTTTTCCTGCCGGGAAAACTGCAATTTAGCATACACACGGCCGTTTTTCCTGGCGAAAAACTGTCATGGCAGTTTTCCTGCCGGGAAAACCGGTCGTGTGTACGAGGCATGACTGTTGATTTGGATAGTGTTTTTCCAGTTGGCCTGGGCCTAGCACAACAACCCATTAGTGCACGCCAGCAGTGTAGTACACGCTTTGATACCCGTTGTTGTACTTCAGGTGGTGGTGCTACTGTGTAAGCTGATTTGGGTGAAATATGTTATTTATTACTCACTTTATTTACTTTTGAACCTCCTGTGCATAATGTTTTTATGATAGTCAGCCACTTGGAATCTGTCTTCTGACCAAACTCTCTGAGTGTTACTAATACAGTAAGTTTACTTTTCAGTAACTAGTCTGGTGCCTGATTTTAAACACTGTTATTATCATGTTGCACAGTTTTATTACTGTGATTGCCTGTTTTTCCCTTTCAACCTGGTGTGTCAGAGGAGATTGAGATTTTGAGAAGGGTGAAGCCAAGAGCAGAAGACCCAGGGGCTCCTTCAGAGGTAGCACTACACCGGCATATATAATGAGCATCTATGTACCTATGTACGTTGTCACCCCATAACAGGAAGTGTCTGGACAAGGACCCTTATGGCAAGATCTCCAGGTATTTATACAGTATATACTCCTTATTTTTGCAACAGAAACACAGACACAAGGAATGTGACAGAATACAGACTGTCATGATCAGTGTTATTGCCTGGGTCACCTGCTGGTGGTACTATTGCTTTTAGCACCAAAGGGTGCAGTTCTTGTGGCCACCAGCGGGTGTCTCCCATTAGTCTGGAGCTGACATCATCTCCTGCAATTAGGCGTCACCTGAGACTGATTGCAGGAGGTGTGTATAAATGCCCAGCAGGTGCTCAAGCATTTGCTTTGGTATTTCCTTGGAGCTGAGACCTGTATTCCTGAACCTGAAACCGAACCCTGAACCCTGAACCCTGAACCGGAACTTGTACCTTGTGACTTATTATCCTGTACCTGGTGTCCTGTGTTCCTGAACCCTGCATCCATCCCTGGACCCCTGTCTTGTAGACTCATCCCTTCCTCCTGTTGTCCCTTCCTGCTCCCTGTTCATCGGACTGATCTCTCGTGTATGACCCTGGCTTGATTACGTTTATGCTTAATTCTCAATCCTGTATTCACGTTTGGTGTAGGGGCTTGTTTTGTGTGTCACTGTGGTTGTTTGCTGGTTGCCTTATTGCTTACGAATTATCCTTTCAATAAATCCATATATATATTTACTTACCTTGTGCCTAATTCCTTTATTGCAGCCCACTGATTTGCGTACCCTGTGCTGGATGCCATGTTAGGCATCCGTGATACAGACAACTTGTCTAAGCAACACAGTGGTCTAAATCTCAAGGACCACCAGATAATTTATTTGTAGGCAATCTGGGTATGGTATAACCAATACTCGTAATTCATTTAAAGAGATTGTAAGTGGATTCTTATTTTACATAACAAACATGTTATACTTACCTGGTCTGTGCAAAGGTATTGCACAGAGCAGCCCCGATCCTCCTCTTCTGGGGTCCTCTGCCAGTGCTCCTGGCTCCACTCACATGACGAGTGCCTCCAGTGTGGGCTTGATCCCGAGCCTGGCAATGTGTGTCCATAGACACACACAGCATGGCTTGGCCCAGCCCCTCACTCTCTCCTCACAGGCAGTGATTGACAGCAGCAGGAGCCAATAGCTCATACTGCTGCCTCCATGACCAATGAGGAGAGAGTTGCTGCTTACCTGCTCGAGATCAGGCTCAGGTAAGTATGGTATAGGGGTGAGGAATGCACACAAAAGGCTTTTTTTTATTCTATGCATTAAGTTAAAGACCTACCCTCTTTAAAAGAGAAGTAGGGCCAACATTTTTGGTCCTACTTCTATTGTGTGTTACCAGAGTGTGGCCCGGAATAAGCTGACATCTGGCTAACGCAGTGTTTCTCAACCTTTTTTCAGTCAAGGCACCCTTTAAAATTATGGACAATCTCAAGGCACCCTTTAAAATTATGGACAGTCTTTAGGCACTCCAATGAGGCACCCCATTCTAAAATGTAAAAACTGGTGGAGAGGGAAGGAGAAGCCTAGTAATGGGGCCGGCCACGAGCACACCGTAGGAGCGCCGGATCTCCTAGCCCCCTAATAGAGTAGCAGTTTCCCGTCTTGGCCCCAGCCCAGCCCTGCTCTGCTATACTCTGCCGTGCTTTCCTCTTCGCCCTTATGACTCTGGGGATGTAAAGAGACGGAGCTTTAACAGGAACGCCGAAGCAGTGTCTACAATGAGGTGGAGTGAAGCTGTGATGCACTTTTCTTGCTTCTACTTTCCCCTGCTCTCTGCTCCCCCTCCTGCTCCGAAGTCTGGCTGCAAGAGGAGACGGAGGCGGCATCGGAGCACTGGAGATAGGGTAGCGGAGTGGATGCGGAGTAACCGGGAGAAGTGTGGGTGAATTGGCCGAAAGGAGTATTGCGGGAGTTACCTTTCCGGAGGACCCTGCGGGACTCAGATGCGTAAGGAGACATCAGAGGAGGAGGCAGAGGCACCGGGAAATGCTCAGGGAGGATTGGAGACAGCCGGAGAGACATGAACAGCGAAGCTCCATAGGAGCTAAGCAGCAAAGCAGAGAGCGCAGTGCGCCAGAAGAGGAAGAGATGAGAAAGCTCATAAAAAGCCCATAGTAGAACTCGAAGTGCAAAGTGTCAGTGACTCTCCCCCTCATTGCTGTAATCAGTACCACTTCTTCCTAACTGAAACCCTGGCAAAATTTGAGTGAAATAAGTTAAAGGAAAATGTTTAGAGTGGTGAGTAGAGATATTATCCTATATATACATATAGACTATGTTGTGGAACTGGACTGAGATACGGATGTCCCCGATCTCAGGTTACTATTGGTGACTGTTGGTGAACGGTTGGGGTAAAATAAATGAATACAATATATATATATATATATATATATATATACATATAATATATAGCATGCAACTCCACACCACCCCACATTTGCACTAAACAACTAAAAATAATATAAGAAAATATAAAAAACAGGGTAATAAAGAAGGAAAGGAGGTATAGATTACAAACTGGAAATAAGGAAAATGAGGGGGAAATCAGCAAGAGGAGGAGCGGTGGCAAAATCACCCCCTCTCAGCCTAAGCCCCGGTCCAATAAAAAAGTATATGACCCAAGGGGTCAGTGAAGAAAAACAAATATTAGTAAAACAACAAGGCACCAGGGGGCATCAAAAAAAAGGTCAGAACAGAACATCTCTAGAAATAAGTACACTTTTCCACTAAGAACAGAACAAGATCCTGAAACAGAGTTGGAGATGGGGGGTAAAGAGGAACAACAGAGGAAAGCCCAATTACCAACAAAAACAGAAATGGCAGCCATGTTTGCGGCTTTAGAGAAAACAGGGATGATAACAGAACATAATAACCTGGGACATATACATACAAGAGTAGAGGAAACAGAGCAAAGATCGGACAACCACACAAAAATAATAAAATAATTACCGTAATAGGAGAAATAAAAATAGGATTTTTATAACAGCTTACTTGTAAAATCCTTTTCTTGGAGTACATCACGGGACACAGAGCGACATAGTCATTACTAATGGGTTATATAGATACCGTCAGGTGCTGGCACTGGCAACTTCCAAAACCGGAAGTACCCTCCCCTATATAAGCCCCTCCCATCCGGGAGCACCTCAGTTTTGTAGCAAAGCAATAAGTGTCCCCAAAGAGGGGCGGGAGCTCTGTGTCCCGTGATGTACTCCAAGAAAAGGATTTTACAGGTAAGCTGTTATAAAAATCCTATTTTCTTTCTCGTACATCACGGGACACAGAGCGACATAGTCATTACTAATGGGATGTCTTAAAGCAATGCCAAATGAGGGGGGGGATACACCATATATAAGCTGAGCGCTATCAGACATGAGGATCTTTTGCGGCCTGCAACACACTGCGCCCAAAGGCGACATCCTCCTGACTTCTAACATCCACCTGGTAGAACCTAGTAAACGTGTGTACTGAAGACCATGTTGCGGCCTTACAGATTTGAGCCAGGGAGGCCTGGTGATGCACTGCCCATGAAGTTCCAACTGCTCTCGTGGAGTGCGCTCTAACTTTGAACGGAGGCGGTCTCCTTCTCAAGCCATAAGCTTGCATAATGACCTGTCGAATCCACTTGGCTAAAGTAGATTTTGACGCTGCCTGACCCTTTCTGGGGCCTTCCGGCAGTATAAACAAAGTATCCGTTCTGTGAATCTGAGCAGTGGCTTTTAGATAAGCTTTAACTGCTCTTACTACATCCAAAGAATGAAATAACTTTTCCTCTACCGAAGTAGGTTTGGGGGAAAAAAGAAGGAAGAACCACATCTTGGTTCAAATGAAACCTCGATACCACCTTAGGAAGAAAGGCTGGATGAGGACGTAACACTACTTTGTCCTTATGGATAACCAGATATGGCTCTTTACAGGACATAGCTGCTAATTCCGACACTCTTTTAGCCGAACAAATGGCTACTAGAAAAATCAATTTCCTGGTGAGAAGCACCAAGGAAATATGCTGTAATGGTTCAAATGGTTGTTTCTGTAAAACCGACAGAACCAAGTTTAGATCCCATGGACATATGGGAATATTAACCGGAGGACTAATACGCATCACTCCTTGTATAAAGGCTTTGACTAGTGAATGCGAAGCCAAGGGCCTTTGAAAAAATATTGACAAGGCCGAAATCTGACCCTTGATAGTACTCAAGGCAAGCTTCCTATCTACAGCCCATTGTAGGAAGTCCAGAATCCTTCCTATTACGTATTTACGTGGATGCCATTTCTTGGCCTCACACCAGGCGATGTACGCCTTCCAGACTCTATAGTAGATCTGCCTGGACACCGGCTTCCTGGCATTGATCATGGCAGATACCACAGCATTAGAGAGCCCTCTCTTTTTTAGAATGTGGGCTTCAATAGCCAGGCCATCAAACCCAGGGCTGGCAAGGAAGGGTGGCATATCGGTCCTTGCGAAAGCAGGTCCGGACGACGTGGGAGAGTCCAAGGACTCCCCACTGAAATTTTACAATCTCCGCGTACCACGCTCTTCGGGGCCACGCTGGAGCCACCGGAATCACTGGTTTCTTTTCTACCCTGATTCTGCGGAGTAATCGAGGTAACCATTGTGGCGGTGTGAATGCATATATCAGCTTGAACTGATCCCAAGGGAACACTAGGGCATCCGAGCCGCAAGCTAGGGGATCCCTTGTCCGAGAGACAAACCTGTCCCCCTTTGTGTTGAATCTGGATGCTAGAAGATCTACATCCGATGTTCCCCACCGCTGACATATTGTCCAGAAAACCTCGGGGTGAAGGGACCCTTCCTCTGGGCCTAATTGCTGGCGACTTATAAAGTCCGCCTTCCAATTCTCCACTCCTGGAATGAATACCGCAGATATGGCTGGGACATATTTTTCTGCCCATTTCAGGATGTAATTTACTTCCCTCTGGGCTGCACGACTCCTGGTGCCCCCCTGATGATTGATATATGCCACTGCTGTGGCATTGTCTGATTGAATTCTGACAGGGGACCCTTGGAGTTTGGATGTCCATGCTACTAGGGCATACCGAGCTGCTCGTATCTCTAAGAGATTGATGGGCAGGGCCTTTTCTGCATCCGACCATCTGCCCTGGAGAGACTATTGCTCCAGTACTGCTCCCCAGCCTATAAGGCTGGCATCTGTAGTGACCACCTTCCAAGAAATCGGACTGAAGGATTTCCTTTTTTCCAGATTCTGGGGAACCAACCACCAACGGAGGCTCTTGCGAACGGAAGGGGACAAGGACATTGTAAGTCTAGGGCCTGAACTTTTTTGTTCCAGGCTGACAGTATGGCCCCTTGCAAATTCCTTGAATGGAATTGACCGTAGGGTACTGCTTCGAATGATGCCACCATTTTTCCCAGCAGCCTCATATACAGGCGTATGGACGGCTGGCTTTTTTGTACCCACTAAGTGGATCAAATCTTTCAAAGACAACACCTTTCCTCGAGGCAAGAATATTTTTCTCTGGCCTGAATCCAACCTTAGCCCCAAGTATTCCAGACTTTTGACTGGTTTTTAGGGCTGACTTGTCTCGGTTGATAATCCAACCGTGAGATTCCAGATACTTGATTGTCTTGTGAATGACCACGTCTAGTTTTTTCACTGAGTGGTCTATCAGCAATAAGTCATCCAGATATGCCATTATCATTACACCTTGTGTTCTTAGATTGGCCAATAAAGGGCCAGAATTTTTGTAAACACTCGTGGTGCTGTGGCCAAACCGAAGGGTAAGGCTCTGAACTGAAAATGGCGCCCTTCTACTGCAAAGCGTAGAAATTTTTGGTGGACTGGAAAGATGGGAATGTGCAAATAAGCATCTTTGATGTCGATCGCGGCTAACCAATCCTCCCCTTGTAGGGCAGTGGCCACCGATCGGATCGACTCCATCGGAAAGTCCTGATATACAGGAATTTGTATAGCCCTTTTAGAATTAATATGGGCCTCCCGTCCGCGTTTGCTTCGGGACTGTAAAGAGGTTTGAGTAAAACCCGAACCCTCATTCTTCCAGGGGAACCTCCATAATTACTCCTTGGAGCAATAGTTGTTCTAGTGCCAACAGGAGGGACTCTCTCTTCCGGGGATCCCTTGGCACGTTTGACCTCAAAAATGGGAAGGAGGAGAGTCTTTTAACTCCAAACTGTATCCCAAACCTACTGCGGAGAGCACCTATCTGTCTTGATCGTGTCCCGCCAGGTCTCTTGCGAACAACTGGAGTCCTCCCCCCACCCGACTGAGTGGGGGCTTCAATGAATTTAACTTTGGGGGAGGTTTTGTACCTCCCCTGACCCAGGGTTTCTCATTACCCTGCTACTGTCCCTGTTTTTTACCCCCGGGATTTGACCGAGGAGGCCGTCGGAACTGTTACACAGCCGATGGCCCAGGGACTGGAGAAGCAGGCCTCTCAAAGAGGGACCTCTAACTCTGTTTTTAAACGGCAAGAGCGTATTTTTACCGCTGGAAATTTTCTGGATATATTTGTCCAGGTTTTCCCTGAATAAGCGTTCACCATGAAACGGGACGCTAACCAGCCATTTTTTACAGGGAGCTTCAGCAGACCAGTTTTTTGAGCCATAGGAGCCTACGCATATGTACTATAGACAGCGTAAGGCGGGAGGCCTGATGGACTGAATCCTCTATGGCGTCAACCGCAAAGCCTAAGGCTCTAGGTAGATCAGCTAGGGCAAAGCCTGCTGATCTGTCAAGTCCCTCAAGACCTGTTTCAACTGATCCTTCACTGCTTAGCAGACCCCAATAGCTGCTACTGCTGGTTGTATCACCAAGCAGATTTTCATAAGGACTCCAATCTTTTATCTATTGGGTTCTTGAACATTTGGACATTATCCACTGGACATGTCAGTGATTTATACATACAAGAGATGGCTGCGTCCACTGTAGGGACCTTCCATTTTTTTTTTTTTTTTTTTTGATGAACTTATCCTCCATGGGATAGACCACCGGAAATCTCTTGGGGGAATAAATATTTTCTCAGGACGTTCCCAATCCTGGTAAATGAGCCCTTTCAGTAAAGGGTGAAGTGGAAAAGAACAAACAGTCTGGGGGCTTCCAGCGACCCCAACGAGGATACAGTAGTGGTTGATGGTTCCGCAAGGTGCATTTTTAAATGCTGATCGGACCATGTTAGTCAGAGACTGAACCCATAATCTTTCAGCTTGAGATGCTGAGAAAAGGTTCCCCCACTGTTGATTCCTCTATAACAGAATCAACCTCATCCTGATCCCCTTCAGGCAGGTCGATCCCTGTATGGGACTGTTGCTCTGCTAACAGGCACTCTGAAGGAGGAGACGGAGATCGGGCGTGCTTTCCCTGACAGGGAGGCAGCCTCTCTAATCCTCCCAGAGCTGAGGAAAAAACCTCCTCTGTTACATACACAGGAGCAGGTGAACTGAGGACAGCCACAGTACCAAGTACCCCTGCGGGGTCTCTACGGTCACTTACCTCTGAACTTCAGGGGAGACTGGTGCAGCAGAAGTATGCCCAAGATCCTCCGAGCCCGATGAGACCCCCTTCGCTTCCTGGAAGATTCAGTTCCGGAGCTTCTGGACGGCATATTCCTAAGCCTAAAGCTGAGGTATTCCAGCCGTAATACACCACTTTTACTGAGAATAGTCTAGCACAATTGCTGCTATATCACAGTTGGTGTCTACTAATGTGCCTTTCTAGGGGATGCCTGTATCAACCGCTTGCTGTATGCCTTTAAATGTTGCCAGCTCTGTCTCTGTACTTCATAGCCAGCTCACTACAATATTGTGTTTTTTTTAAACTGCTGGGACGCCCGCACATGCGCAGAAGCGCTGCGGCGCGCACAGAGCGTCATCCCCCAGGCTCCGCCCCCTTTCCCGGCTCACCTCTATATATAGAGGCGCGTGCACGCGCACGCGCGCGGCCACGTGCGCCTTCGGCGCTAATTTCAAAATATGGTAACAAGGGACAGGAGCCAGGGCCCCTCTTTGCCGCAGGCCGGGGGATGGACGAGTACTGCAACATGGCAGAGGAAGCAGTTTCCTATAAGAGAACTCACCATCTGCCTGGACTTTGCTCTGCTGAGAAGAAGCTAGTCCACATGACAAGAAAACATTCCACAGCGGCCTCTAGTGGACAAACACAGGTACCGCAGTCTAATATATTAAATATATATAAAAAAAATTTTTTTTTTTTTTCTTGACCACCATTAAAAATTATTACATTTTTTTAGTAGTTACAGGCATGCACAGAATTTTGCGGGAATACCATTAGGTAACAGACAGAAAGACAAATTAGGCTTGGGGGTCCCCCAATAGAACCAAGTTCCTGGGGGCCCCCACTTACCTGTTCCCCGCCGCAGGACTTTGTTTGGTCCACAAAAGCCCAAACTTCACCTATCACGGCAGGCATTGTAATCAAACCTTCAGGGACCGGGTTCCCAAGGATTCCACTCCCCTGGACCTGTATAGCACCCTGCACAGAAAACATCTTGGTCGTGGGTATGACCAGAGCTCTGGATCCCAGGGTCCAGCTCTCCTAAGAGAAGCATTACAGGCAAAACCTTGCTCTTCTCTGCAAGGCCCGGGTACCGACCGTTTAGCTATGAAGCTTTTTTGGTCGGATCCGGAATAGCTTACTGAGGCCCAAAAGAACCTGTACGCAAGCTCAGTGAAAAACACATGTTTCTTCTTGGCCAACACCTTAGACACTGGCAAAAAACTGAGGTGCTCCCGGATGGGAGGGGCTTATATAGGGGAGGGTACTTCCGGTTTTGGAAGTTGCCAGTGCCAGCACCTGACGGTATCTATATAACCCATTAGTAATGACTATGTCGCTCTGTGTCCCGTGATGTACGAGAAAGAAATAGAACAACGGGAGCATACAAAGCCTACCAGAGTCAACACAGAGTAAGGACTTAATAGAAAAAATAAGGAAAATATTTAACCCAATACTTGGTAAAGAAGAGACAAATCCAATAAAAATAGAAAGAGCACATAGACTTAGAAGACCTAAGGGAATATCAATGGAGACCCCAAAAGACATAATTGTAAGATGTCATAACTTTAAAGAAAAAATTGAATATGGGGAAATATGAGGGGTAAGCCACCAATAAAATATGAGGAAAAGACTTTACAGATCTTTGCAGATCTGTCGCAGGAAACATTAAGAAGAAGGAACAGGATAAAACCTTTACTGGAGGTGATGCAAAACCATGAAATACAATATAATTGGGGCTTTCCCGCATGTCTAATAGAATTATCCGGCTTGTATACCATTTTGTCAATTTTTAGGCATATTGCCAAGGCACCCCTGAAGAAACCTCAAGGCAAGGTGACTGGGCACCCTGTTTGAAAAAAGCTGGGCTAAAGCCAACTGACATCGTAAAGCCACTCCAGGCTCTGGAAAGATCCTGAACTTATTGTAGCACACAGACCCTTTTCCCTACCATTTGGCTCACTTGCAGGAAAAAGGCACACCGTACTATATGCCCATACCCTCCTGGTTGAGGAGGTTGAGCGGTGTTATGTATTTGGGTCCCACAGCTAGGTGCTTCCATCAGTTGGTTATATCTCCTAGGATATAGGGACAAGTCTCTGTCCCCCCCCCCCCCCACGTAATTCCAATGTACACCACTTTAAACTCCAACGTTGAGTTTATTTTCTCAATGTTCAGCAGATAGAAAAGGGTGGATAAGAGACAGGACAGCAAGGTTTGGGAGGTTAGTCCAGGCACAATGGATATCACAATCGCTACTCTATCCCAGAGTAGGTCTAGCTCACCCGGATAGTCTCCTGCAAAGTGGCTCCTAGCAGCCGAAGTGTTGCTCGAACGTTTGATCAGGTTCTTTTCCTAGATGCGATCAGGAGATTCTCTGCCACAGAATCTATCCTATCAGACCCCGAACCTCTTAGCTTTTGGTATGCAAGAACAAGTGCCAGCAGCAGCACATTACTAGGACCTTGGTGGATAGATGAATCCCTCCAGAAAGTTACCGGGCCCCTTCCTTCACCGTGAACTCTCACTGGTCCGTCAGAAAGGTCCTCCCCCGGCCTCCTCTTCTTAGAAGCGGGCTCCCTTGCGAGGGACACCCTGGGATTCCTCTTACAGAGGTGGGCTCCAGCTAAAGGTGCTGGGCCCAGTGTTGAAGATGCAGCCCCAGGACTAAAGGTGCCTGGGACTGATGCACACATGGCCCCATGGCCTGGAGGGCCATGCGCCACGCACTTGGACTCCGACTTCTCTCCTCCTCCGAAGACCCCTCCCAGGCGGCGTCTGCCCCTTATGTATCCTCTCCCAGCATGTACAGCAGGCCAAACACGCCCACTGTACCGCTGCCGAGAGAGGACACCCCAAGGCACAGCACTAATACCAGTGGTTTAACCCTGACCCATTATGGCAGTGCCACCTACAGGCCATAGGGAACTGCACACCAGTATACCACCTGGAAATAAAATAGCACAACCTATAAATTGAGAACGGTCTAAGCCCAACTACTATCTCAGACCAGCCCCTAAATTTGGGTATATAGCACCCCTAAATGGGGTGGGCGCTACATATTGTTGGGATCCATGCAGATGCCTGATCGGCAGCTGGCTCAGCATCTCAGTGTGCCAATATAGCAAATGGTTGGAGTTCCCGTTTGATTTTCAACTTTGCAAACAGAAATATTGAAGCCTGATTGCCATTTTCTTGTTATCGGCTCTTTAACCAGATCTGGGTCGTGCCATGTCCTAGGAACACGGCACAATCGCTGCGGTCGCCCCAGAACGAGAGAGGATCCTGCTCGCCTTCATTTTACAATACGGCGGGTGGTAGTTAAGTAAAAAAACATTTTTTGTTGTCACCTATGATTGGTTTCTGCAACAACTAAGAAATAAACAAATGCAAAAACGTATGTAAACTGAACTGAAATGATGTAAACTGATGAAACCTGACATTGTATTCATCAATTTTTCTTAGCAATTACAGAACTGAAGATGCCCGTGAAAAAGGACCGCTACAAGATCCAGATGTGGAAGCGGACCTACAGTATCCCTAAACATATACTTTACCGATAATACTACAGTACTAATGCAAACTACCCCCCTACCCCCACATATTGTTTGGGAAGTTTACAAGCCCTATCTGAGAGGGGTATTTATTAAACATGGTTTGTGCCTTAAGAATCAAAGCGGCCAATACAATTCTGACATTTGTCCCAAAATAACCATTTGGAAACCCTTCATAAATAACAGCAGACTCCTGACACTTCTACAGAAATAAAGAAATCTTAGCTAAAAGAGCTCTGCTTCCAAGGTGTGAAGGCCACTGTGACTGGGTACAGGCACATCTTCTATAAATGTAAATCCTTAGCTATGTCCTTTGAGGGCAGAGAGTGAAAACTTATCTCCGCTATCACCACAAACAACGGTATTAAGACTCCTCTACCAGTGGAAATTGTGGCAACTTATGCCACGTACACACGATCATTATTCACGGCGGTTAAAAAACCGCCGTGAATAATGACATTAAAAACGAGGGAACGGCTTGTTCCCCACACACGATCGTTTTTCACGTCATTTTTTCTCTTGATGAGAAAAATGACCGTCTGTGGGCTCCGCGGCAGTGTTTCCCCATGTCGAAAAAAACGACGAGAAAAATTAGAACATGTTCTAATTTTTCTCGTCGTTTTTAATGCAGTTTTTTTCGTCGAAAAAAACTGGAAAAAGCCCACAGACGATCGTTTTTCTCGTCGAAAGGAAAAAAATTCGTTTTTCTCGACGAGAAAAACGGCCGTGTGTACGCGGCATTATACAACTTATTAAGCTAAGCTTTACAACCTGACACCTAACCACACAAACTTTCAAACCCTAATGCAGGGGTCAGCAACTTGTAGATCTCAGCCAGGTGACTGGTAGATCGGGGTCTGGGCTTGTTGACCTGCCATCCCAGAGCATCAAACAGAGTGCAATGCAGAGGGTTTACTTGTAAAGTTGGAGCTGTAGTAGGGAGCAAGAGAAGCATAAGCTGATGCCTCCTCTGTAATGCTGGCTCTTGTTCCATGCGGAGTGATACCCACTGCACTCCACCTCTTATCCCGACTAGCGGTCTCCAGAGTGGTGCCAGCAGCAGGATAGAAGAGATCTTCAGGTCAGTGTGAAGCAATACACTGGGCATAATAGTATAGGGCTGCTTTCATACTGATGTGCTGCAGTTTACCCACACCGTGAGTGCAGTGCAGTGCACCTGCGGCTTTCCTGCAGGTTTGCTGTGCTTAGCCATAGACTTCTATTATATCCCGTGGGCTTGGTGCAGTTTCTGAATGCAGGAGATTTGGTGCGCTTTCAGAAATTGCACCACATCTGCAGGATATAATAGAATAGAGGTCTATGGCAAAGCGCAGCAAATCCAGGAAAGTCGCAAATGCACTGCACTGCACCCGCGGTGCAGGTAAACCGCAGAACATCGGTGTGAAAGCAGCCTTATAGGGGGCTCAAAACAGTAAGGGTTTATTTACATTTGCAGTTTTTGGGGGGCGGGGGGGTAAAACTCCAAAGTTAAGATGTGTTTTTACCATCCCTGCCCCAACCACACCTCCTTTAGCTGCGATGGGCAGGTGTGTACACATGTCAAAGCTGCAGCAACAGTTATACACCCTGTCATGGATGGTGGATGTAGCACCTGGTAAGGATGACCCATTCAACTGAATGAGGCCACACTGCAAGTGTCCTGCAACCTTGTGAAGTACAGAAAACAAGGGGTTAAAGCAGGCAACGTTGTGTTGTTTTCTCACCACCTGCTGTAACCCCTTGGAAGCATGCAGCTGCGAAGCGCTTGCAGAGTGGCACCATTTACTTAAATTGGCCGCAATTGGCAGGTGGTAGCACCCACCATGAGCAACAGGGGGTTTAATTCCTGCTGCGGTATGTTTACTCCTTTTGGCTGCTGCCTCAGCAGCTAAAGGGGGTAGGGATTGGGGGCGGTAAACTCCCATGTTGTTCAGGTAGATCTCCACCTCTTTAAGGTTGCCTACCCCTGCCCTAATGCATGAAGAACACAGAATATACCATGTGCAATTGGGAATACTTTCCCTGGCTTCACACACATCTAGTCTGGAAAAACCAATAACTGCATTTACGTTGGCTTTGGCCATCAAACAAACAAAATCAGGTAGGGCCCCAAATCCTGACGGATTCAGCCTTAACTTTTACAAACAGTTCCAAACTCAACTGACACCCCATTTTGTGGCTGCATTCAGTTTGGTTGAACAACAACCGTCTTCACCTGCTGTCACCATAGCGGACCACATCTCTGTTATCCCCAAAGACAGGAAGGATCCTAAACACTGTTCAAATGTTATTGTTGACCTGCTACAAAAGTCCAAGATGGTACTATTCGAGAGATCAATCATGTCCATATGGCCCTATCGATGGCAGACCCAGCTTTTATACTCTCAACTGATGCCAAAAAGGCCTTTGATAGAGTAGACTGTCTTTTCATCCATCTTACCCTAGAGGCCATCAGTCTAGGACCACATATGTGTGCCTGGATTAGCTCCTTATTCACCTCCCTCTCCATCCACCCAAGTCAGGATGAGCTCAGGGTGAAGTCCTCTCAATGTCTTTTCATATCAGAAATGGCACACATCAAGGGTGCCCTTTATCCTCTTATTTTACTTCTGACTTTGGAACTATTCTTATGGTGAAAACCCCAACAAAACGTGGATATGTGTAGGTACCAACCATCACGAAATCTCAGCTTATGCGCATTTTCTTTCTTGAGTAACCTGGGTGTTCCTATTACTAATCTAAAGGCTGAATTTATTCCCTACAGTGCAGTGACCCAGCTTCCATATTAATTGCCAAAAGAGGCATTCAATTTGATCCTACAGCATCGACTCTGTGCAGGTTCAAGACAAATCTTGTCTTTAAAGTGGAGCTCCACCCTAAATAGCAACTTTTGCTATTTGGAACCCTCCCCCCCTCCGGTGTCACAATTGACACCTTTCAGGGGGGAGGGGGGTGAAGATACCTGTCTAAGACAGGTATTTTCACCCACATCCGGGAGTCCTGTCTCCGGGAATCTGCGGGAGTTACGTCACTTCCCGCAGACTTCCCTTGGTGTTCTGGGAGACACTCGGCTCCCAGAACACAGGAGCACCAATCAGAACGGCGCAGCGCGACTCGCGCATGCGCCCTAGGGAACCGGGCATGAAGCCGCAGGGCTTCACTTCCTGGTTCCCTCAGCGAGGATGGCGGAGGGAGCAGCAGAGCGACGAGCGGTCGCTCGTCCTCTGCTGCGGACGTCGCTGGACTCCAGGACAGGTAAGTGTCCAAATATTAAAAGCCAGCAGCTGCTGTAGCTGTAGCTGCTGGCTTGAAATTTTTTTTTTTCCGGTGGAGCAACCCCTTTAAGTGGGCTTCTTGCCATATTAAATATCTGGTTATTCAGTTACCAAATGATTACACAAAATTGTTCATCTTAACTTTGCTTCCCCTTATTTTAACATTTCGAAAAAAATGCTACTGTACATGGACAACTCATAGTTCCCTTGCGACCTTGAAGACAAGGCATTTAATCCCATGCTACTCAGGAACAAACATTGTGCCCCACAGTCCATCCAGACTCTGCTTGGTTGACCAAATGTTACTTGACCCTAAATTCTCCTCCTTAGGCCCCCTACAGATATTTCAATTGTCATATCTCAACCTAACAGCTAACACTTGAACACTAACATCAGGCTTCTTTTTACCAGGGTTCCCTGTAATATGTG
The DNA here is from genome assembly GCA_029206835.1 of Rana muscosa. Taxonomy (NCBI): domain Eukaryota; kingdom Metazoa; phylum Chordata; class Amphibia; order Anura; family Ranidae; genus Rana; species Rana muscosa. Next base: position 310,033,123 of record CM055116.1, on the reverse strand, counting down.
TCTGACATTCATTTACATTACAGGTATGTGGTACATGCTTGTTCAGTGATCCTCCAAGGATTTTCTTTATCTTGGCTGCTTATGGAATAATGCATACATACAGAAGAATCTATATCATGTTAATGTGGATGTAAACCCTCACATATACCTTACCCAGTGAAGTGAACAGCCACAGATGATACACAGAGATTAAACAAATCCTCCTACCTAAGTTTTACATGCATATCTGCTGTCTTCATCTTTATATACTTGTCAGAAACCATGAATCAGACCGAGACAGAAGTACAGTTAAATCACACTAGTTTAATAATAAATAATAAAAAGGTAAACAGAGGAAGCGTAGTCAAAACATAGCCAGAGTTCAGTAAACAGATCGGGTAGTCGGCCAAGCCAAAGTCCAAGAGCCAGCGCTAAAGGTAATAGAACAGCAAGCAGGATCCGTAGCCAGAGGGGACAACAGTCAAGCAGGTCTTCAACTGGAGCGCAGGAGAAAGTCTCTTGTGATGTTAATACAGGCGAAGGCAAAGAGCAAATGAACTTCAAGTCCTTAAGTAGGCAGTAGGCTTGTGCAATTCGTTTCGTAACGAATCGAAATTCGTCCGAATTTAGCAACTTTCGGACATTCGGAAGCATTCGAATTTCCGAACAAAGCAATTACGAATAAAACCGAATCCGAAATAAATTATACCGCAAAATAGCGAATGCCCGAATGTCTTCGGCATAATTCGTTATGAAAAAACTTACGAATGTACAAATCCATTGGAAACACAATAACACTCACTCTGCTCTGCTCTCTGCTTCTCCTTCACCGTGCTGAACTCCCTCTCAAAATGGTGTACAGGGGCGGAGGCTATAGCCGCATGTAAAAAACGAAAGTAAAATACGAGATTTCTAATCCATTCGAAGCACAATAACACTCTGCTCTGCTCTCTGCTTCTCCCTCACCGTGCTGAACCCTCTCAAAATGGTGTACAGGGGCGGAGGCTATAGCCGCATGTAAAAAACGAAAGTAAAATACGAGATTTCGAATCGTTACAAATAACCGCTATGTATTTCGAAAAGTACAAATCCATTCGAAGCACATTAGGCATAATAGTCAGCGTCGTCGTGAGAGAGACACAGAAAATTACGAATCAACGAACCCAAAAAAAGTTACGAAAGTAGGAGTTGTGTCCAGAATCAACGAAAAACAACGTACTCTACCGAAAGTACGAATTATAAAGCAACAAAAAATTCAACGAAAAATGTCACTTGCAAAAATACGAATGAGTCCGAACACGAAAAATCCCGTCTAGCAAAATTACGAATGATTACGAATCAACAGGACCGGAAAGAAACGAACCGAAACGGAACGAATTTTTCCGTTGTGCACAAGCCTAGTAGGCAGAGCTGACGAGCGGATCATAAACAGGTGGATCACTGTGGAGAGATGGAAGCTGGCAATTAGCTGACAGCTGAGCTGCTAGCACAGAGAAGGAAGGGCTGAACCCAGCCCTGATAGTACCCCCTCTTCAATGACCCCTCCCCCTCGGAGGACCACCGGGCTTGTGGGGAAAACATCTATGGAAATCACGGAGGAGGGCAGGGGCATGTACGTCCGAGGATGAGACCCAAGAGCGTTCCTCCGGATCGTACCTCTTCCAATGCACCAGGTACTGTATGCACCCACGGAACCTACGGGAGTCAAAAACGGACTGTACTTCATACTCCTCATGGTTCTCAACCTGTATAGGGTGAGGACGTGGCACCGAGGTGGTAAAACGGTTGCAGACCAAAGGTTTCAATAAGGAGACATGAAACACGTTAGAGATACGCATACTGGAAGGAAGGTCCAACGCGTAAGCCACTGGGTTTATCCTGCAAAGGATACGGAAAGGCCCAATAAACCGAGGTGCAAACTTTAGAGAAGGAACACGAAGTCGGAGGCTGCGAGATGACAGCCAGACCCTGTCCCCAACCTGGTAGGAAGGCACAGGCAGGTGTCTGCGGTCAGCATGGAGTCTGTACCTCTCGTTAGCCTGTCGCAAAGCCTCCTGGACTTGTACCCAAGTGGAACGAAGACCACGGAGATGTTCCTCTAATGCAGGAATACTCTGAGGAACAAACGAGTCAGGCAACATGGGAGGTTGGAAACCATAATTCGCCATAAACGGGGACAAATGGGAAGCAGAATTCAGAGCGCTATTGTGAGCAAACTCCGCCCATGGTAAGAGGTCAGAAATATAGCAACGCAGGAATTGCTCCAAGGACTGATTGGCTCGTTCTGCGGCCCCATTAGACTGTGGGTGATACGCAGAGGAGAAAGCAAGCTGAATTCCCAACTGTGAACAAAAGGCTCGCCAGAACCGGCACACAAACTGACTTCCCCTGTCAGAGACAATGACCTTGGGTAGGCAATGTAAACGAAAGATCTCCCGAGCAAAAATGGAAGCCAGTTCCTAAGACATAGGCAACTTCTTAAGTGGAATACAGTGAGACATTTTCGAGAACCGGTCTATTACCATAAGGATAACTGTGTTGCCCTGGGAGTTGGGTAACTCCACAATGAAATCCATAGACAGGTGGGTCCAGGGCCTCTCTCCATTGGGTATGGGTTGTAGGAGGCCCACTGGAAGGTGTCGTGGAGTCTTACTCTGAGCACACATGGAACAGGCAGCTACGAAGCCGGCTACATCGGCACGTAGACTAGGCCACCAGAATTGTTGGGAAATGGCCCAAAAGAGTTGATTCTTCCCAGGATGGCCAGCAGCCTTGGGAGAATGGTAAGTCTGGAGCATGGCAGTACGGAGACTCTCGGGAACAAAGCAGCGGTCACAAGGTTTCTCAGGAGGGGCGTCGACCTGAGCAGCCAGAATTTTGTCACCCAAAGGTGAAGTGAGACTGGTGCGAACCGTAGCCAGAATACGATCAGGAGGAATCACAGGAACTGGAACCGACTCCATCTTGGAAGTGGAGGAAAATTGTCGTGACATAGCGTCAGCCCTTACATTCTTAGTACCGGGTAAGAATGAGACAATGTAATCGAAACTCGACAAGAAAAGAGCTCATCGTGCCCTTCTGGGAGAGAGGCGCTTAGCCTCAGACAAGAATGTGAGATTCTTATGGTCAGTAAGAATGAGAACCGGCACAGTGGTACCTTCGAGGACGTAAACCCACGGGTCGAAGCCACTGTAGGACTGCAGAAAGTTTCTCTGGGTCCATCGAAAAACCAGCCGTGGAAATTACATAACCCAGGAATTTAACCTGTTCACGATGGAATTCGCATTTCTCCAGTTTACAATAGAGATTGTTCTCTCTTAGTTTCTGAAGCACTCGACCGACATCTGTGTGGTGGCTCTCCAGGGACTTGGAAAATATGAGGATATCGTCGAGATAAACCACCACACATAACTGCAACAAGTCTCGGAGGACATCATTAATAAACTCCTGGAAAACTGCCGGAGCGTTACAAAGGCCAAAAGGCATTACGAGATACTCATAATGACCTGTTCTGGTATTAAAACGCAGTTTTCCACTCGTCATCCTCCTTAATCCTGACGAGATTGTATAACCCTCTCAAATCAAGCTTCGTGAAGACCGTTGCTCCCTTGAGGCGGTCAAATAACTCCGTAATCAATGGGATTGGATATGCATTCTTAATGGTGAAAGGATTGAGACCCCTATAATCGATACAAGGTCTCAGTTCACCACTCTTCTTTTTCACAAAAAATAAACCAGCACCAGCAGGAGACGAGGATTTGTGGATGAAACCTCGAGAAAGTGCGTCTGCAACATACTCCTCAATGGCCTTATCCTCCTAGACCGACAAAGGGTAAACCCGGCCACAAAGGGGAATGGCACCAGGTTGAAGGTCAATTGCACAATCATACGACCGGTGTGGAGGCAACGTACCGGCTTGACCTTTGTCAAAGACATCGCTAAAATCGCGGTACTCCTCCGGTAGGGAGGAGAGTGAAGAGGTGCACAGGACCTTGGCTACCTTCTGGAAGGAAATAATAGTAACACCATAAATGATAATAATACCACATATAAGTGATAGAGAAGCACAGGCTTCAAAAATATTATTTCTACCCCCCGGTAGATGATACAGGATGCAGGGAATACCAGTTGACCGCTGAATACAATCAAATTCTTCAAAAGATATATGTATAGGGTACTCTTACCACAGCAGGTGGACTCAACTATTGTACAACAGTGAGTCAGACACGCTTACGGTCTCAACGACCTGGGTTAATGAAGCAAGTCCTGATGGTTGCCAATGGAGGTCCAGGTGAGTCCTTCAGTAGGTGGTCAGATGCACTGCAGCATTCTTCTCCACTGATTGAAACAAGTCCATGAAGGCTGGAACAATCCGTATGGACTCCCAATGTAACAGGAGCAAGTGATGAGGCATAAAAAAGAGGAAAAAAAGCTCCAGATGGTGCAGGTAAATTTAAACCAATCAAGGTTTATTAGGTTAAAATTGTCATACAGAGAAACATGACAAAAATCAATAAAACGTGATCCCAAAAAGGTATTAAAAGCAATGTGGGGTGCAGTAATGCAAGCACCCCATCCCCATCTCACAGCTGTTATCCTACTCATGAAAATATTTAAAAAGGGAAACAGCAGTCTATATGATCGACCCCTAGCGCCCTCCCCAGAAATTGCTTTATTGTCCATGCTCCCTGGCTCCATAGCCTCACAGAAACGCACCTTACTATGCTTCTTCCTGTCGGCTGTGAGGCAGCTTATCCCCCAATTTTGGAAGACTACTACTACCCCTCCCCTGTCCTTATGGGTCTCTGTGGTCAATGACATCATGCGCATGGAGGAGATGCTAGCCCTCGATAATGACACTTATGACAAATTTAGGACCCTGTGGCTCCTATGGATTGACTACTCTACCTCAGACTCCCTGAAGACATTATTGACACCACTGAGCCGACCCTGAAGTTCAACCTGAATCCATTTTGCAGGTTTGACGTGTCATGGTCTGCTCGGTCCACCCTTCCCTTTATCCCCTCCCCCCTCCCTCTTCTTCTTCCCTCTACATCCTTTCCCCCCTTCTCTTTATATCTATTCTCTTTTATCTAGTAGTCAGACGTCATGCTAATCGATTTATTGGCCTTCACTGCTTTTTGTTTAGCATATCGCTGCCTTTCTGGAAAAGGCGGCGACTTGTCCTGCCTTACTTTGGACACGCTCCATACCGTATATGGGAAACGTGATTTACAATGTATCATTTTATGTCATTGACATCTGACATTTGTCTGTGCTATTTTGTCTTATTGAAAACAATAAACATATATTTGACTCTAAACATCCTTCTGAAAATGCTAGTTGCCTGGTTGTCTATTTCTGGATTCTTCACATGGAACTATGCAAATTAGGAGCTCTGGCTTAAAGCAAAGCTGGCTTTGCATAGCATACTAGCACATTATGAAAGACTTACCTTGAAACAAAGCACTCTAGCAGTGCGCTGTCACAGGCTATAGGGCTTCCCTTTTCACCTCATCTTCCTTCTGGGTTCGCAGGCTCTTGTCCTTTGAATAGCTGAGCCACAATGACGTCACCCCCACGCAAGTGTGCGGGAGTCACTGTTTACAGCACAGCACAGCGATCTGAAGCACCGGCATGCTGTTCCTTCAGACCACATGCACCAGTTACATCACTGGCTTCAGAGACACTGAATATCTCCTTAATGGTGCACAGCTGCAGAGACACCGAATATCTCCTATCAGGGCTTTTTTTCTCAGACAATAGGTGCAGGAACTCCCCTTTTCTGAGTCACTTGTTTTCTCCGCCCCTACCCACCTCCAAGCAACATCCCTTGGTTCCATCCCCTACCCACCTCCCAGTACCACCCCTTTTAGACAATACAGAACCAAGTATCATTTTGTTGTGCTAAGTAATTTGTATGGAATTTGGTTTCCCCTTTCAGCCAGCAACAATAGATCCCCCTAACAATATACCACCCACAACAAAATTCCCCCACCCCAGCAACAATAGACTCCATCAACAGATCTCCGCACAGCCAGCATTAATAGACTCTCCGACAACCATCAACAATAGACCCCTCCCCCAACAGTAGATCTCCTTCAGCAACAACTGACCCCCCCCAGCAACAATAGGTCCCCCACCAGCAACACTAGACCTCCTCAGCAACAATAGACCCCCCTGCAAAAATAGACCCCCTCCAGCTAGAAAAGATCCACCAGCAGAGAGCATCAATACCCTGCAGCACACCCCAGCACCCCTTGACATTACATACAGTCAGTCCAGGAGGTGCCGGAACTGCGTTCCCCCACGTTCCCGCTGAAAAAAAGCCCTGTCTCCTATACAGTGCACGTTTAGGAGATACTCCTTGTACCATGAATGGGCTCAGATCGCACCACACCTGCATCGCATGTGAATTGCACAGGAATGTGGTGCGGTTCCTCTGTGATTCACATGTGGTTTGTAGTGTGAACCAAGTTGTAGTAGAATAGCAAAAGGTAAAAACTTTTGACAAAATGCTTTATTGATATCTGTGCCATTCTGTACTTGGTGACATCCACATCCTTCATTTCTGTTACTGCCATTACAGGGACAGAAGCAGAGAGTGAGGCCTCGTACACACGACCGATTTTCTCGTCGTAAAAAACACGTCGTTTTTTTCGACGAGATTCTTGTTAAGCTTGTCGATTTTCTCGTCAAGCTTTCCATGCGTACACACTGACAATTTCCAATTTCCTCGTTGTTCTCCGCGGTCACGTCCAGCACGTACGACGGCACTATAAAGGGGAAGATCTTTTTTCTTGGCGCCACCCCTTGGGCTGCTTTTGCTGATCTCGTGTTACCGCGTGTGAAGTAAAAGTTTGGGAAGAGACGATACGCGCTTTTCAGTCTTCGTACTTTTCAGATCGTTTTCTGCGGTTCAGTTTGTGCTTGTGGGTTCATATCTTGACTTTCAGGGCGTCTAGGCAGGTCGTATCTGTTTTACAGTGCGTTCTTGCCTGTTCGTTTCTGATTTTCAGTTCGTTATTCATAGGCCTTGCTGTTCTAAAGTGCGTTCTGTTCTGTACGTTCTGATAAGACGACCGTTTCCTAGCCATGTCGCGGGTATGTTCTCGTCGTCGAGTTCGTGCTGTGCGTGCGCTTGGTGTTGGTCTGCTTGTTTTGGACCAAGACCAGTCCATGAATGGTGTGAGGAGGAGTTCATGGACCAAGAATTGGTTGCTCCAGCGGGACCAATTCTGCCATATGCCTCTGCTGCGGGAGATCGTCGAGAATAATCCTGAGGACTACAGGAATTTTCTGCGGATGTCTGACGCCGTTTTTCAGGAACTGTTGGCTTTGGTGTCCCCCTATATTACCAGGAAGGACACCGTTATGCGGGAAGCCATCAGTGCTGAGCAGAGGCTCATCGCCACGTTGCGTTACCTGGCGACAGGGAGAAGTCTTCAGGACTTGAAGTTCACCACAGGCATCTCCCCCCCAGGCTCTGGGCCTCATAATCCCAGACACCTGTTCTGCCATTATACAAGTCCTGCAGGAGGACTATATTAGGGTAAGTTTTCTCCCTTAACATCACATTTTATGTATTACATGTATGCTAATGTATTGTATTTCTTTCATCCTTCCCTAATTACCATGATTGTAATATGCTGAGAATGTCCCCTTTGTCCCCATGCATGCTGGAAGCTTTAGCTTGCCCCTTTTTTCTCCTCCATAAATATTTCCCTTCACTAACTTTTCCAGCAGGGGCGCCTGTTGCTCCAAATGTTTGGGGGTTCAAACCCCAATTTAGGAAATAAACTTCCTCCTTTTTTGCTCTGGTGCCTATTAAACGCCCCCAGTTGTCCCCTCTAATGCAGCCATTTTGTTCCCTCCAATGCAGCCATTTAGTCCCCTCTAATGCAGCCAGTTTCCCCCCAGCCCTGCACTTACCTTCTTGTGGTCAGCGCCATCCTTCTTCTGTCCTTGATGTCTTCTCCTTCCCTTGATGTTGCATCAGCCAATCATGTTACCATTAAACAGACTTGGTGAACATGATTGGCAGAGCAGCCTGCCAGTGTTTCCCCAAGGAATGCCCCCCCCCTGCGTCCCCTATTTTACTTTTAGGAAGCCAATTACATCCCTCAGGTTGTAATGTGCAAGACTATTTTACTACCTGTTTCTGCTATGCAATTTGAACCCCCTAAATGCCGCAATTATTCATATGTCGGTCGCTTTACAAGAGGCCATCCACCTGAATAGTGGGCGGCATAGACAATACATAGGTTAATGCAATGCATGAACCTATGTATTGTTCTGAGTGATGGGCACAGGAGAGAGGGGGCAGTGCTCCAGCGCCCACTCTGGACGCACCGCCACTGCAATGCTATCCTGTGGCCAAACACATCTCCCCCCCCCAAAATAATTTAGTAATGGCCCATCAGAGGGGGTGATGAATATGATAAATGAGCCTTCCATTATACTTATTTTAAACACCTTAATAAACGTAGAATTTGATTGATGTTGGCCTCTAATGTTTTTTCAGAGAATTTCCTTGTAATGTATGACTTTTGTATTCTAATATTATTTCATCTTGTTTCACTTCACAGCTTCCTTCCACGCCACAGGAATGGCAGACTGTGGCATCGGAGTTTGCCACGCTGTGGGACTTCCCCAACTGCGGTGGTGCCATAGACGGGAAGCACGTCCGCATCGTGCCGCCACCCCGTTCTGGGTCCTACTACTACAATTACAAGGGGTTTCATAGCACTGTGCTGATGGCGGTGGTGTCAGCACGGTATGAATTCCTCTATGTTGATGTAGGGAAGAATGGCCGGATGTCCGATGGGGGATCCTTCATCCAGACGGAGTTTGCCCTCCGTCTCCAGAGTGACGACCTTGCATTGCCACCGGATGCAGGGAATATTGAAGGACTCCCCTTTGTTTTTTTGGCTGATGAAGCCTTCGGACTCGGACGGCATCTTATGAGGCCATTTCCACAGAGGACCCTGACCCCAGAGAAGAGGGTGTTCAATTACCGGCTGGCCAGGGGCCGAAGAGTTGTCGGAAATGCCTTTGGCATAATGGCCAGCCGGTTCCGCCTTTTTATGACTTCAATACACTTGGCGGACTACCAAATAAACTATGTCGTATTATGCTGCTGTGTGCTACACAACTTTCTGAGCCAAAAATCTAATTCCTATATGGCCTCAGTTTTGCCAGAGGCTGGACTTTCCCCTGCAAATCCCCTGCAGGGCCTGGAATCTGCCCGTCCTGGCTTGCCCTCCCAAAATGCCCGTGAGGTTCGGGACAAATACATGGAGTATTTCACGGGTAGGGGGGCAATTCCTATGCCAGCCTATGTCTAAGGATCCAAATAAAAAGCTTGTTTAAACCTTTAATTATTTGTTCTTTCCTGTCTCCTAGTTTGTCTTAGTGCATTTGTAGTGCCAAGTGTATTTTACTTTAGTAACTAACAACCATTTCACTATGTAACCTTACAAAATAACCAAATAAGCTTAGAGGGTATTATAAAAAGAAGCTACACGTTGTTTGTGGTCAAATATTTTACTCTGTGCACATTCTCACCATTTTTAGTTTTTTCTGGTTTTTTGGGTTGGCCTGGCCACAACCCGGCAATTTTTTGCTTATGAAAATACAAAAATAACAGTTGCATTCCAAAAATTACAACATTGGATACCTCTGAGCAATCTGAGACATTCACTTACACAAACTATGTCTCTATGTGCCCGTCCTAATATGGGGTCCTGCCACCCCTTGCCCAGCCAAAAATTGAATATGCACACATTTGGGATTTTTTTCATCTAGGAAGTTTACAATCCTGATCCCTATTGTCAACATGTGCTATCTGCCATCAGGGGTGATCAATGGACGTGTTTTGGGGGTGCAACCCCTTCCTCAGTTCACCGACTTTAGATACGAGGAAGGGGTTGCACCCCCAAAAGACGTACATGGATATCCCCTGATGGCAGATAGCACATGTTGACACACTGTGTGCAGATTAAATTTTTGGCTGGTTTGATTGTCAAAAATATTCTAAAATGTGCAATAACAAACATGTAAAAACAAATGTGTTTGGATGGCTTATTGAATTCTCCCCAAAACATCGAGAATGTCTTTAAATGTTTGTTCCATCACATGGATTCTTTGTTTAATTAGGTCCAGTTCCGTGCTACATTCCATCACTTGCTGGATGAGGCAGAGGGCACTGTCAGCAGAGAACCGTGTACTATCCTTCACAACATTTATATCCCCTAAAAACAAAAAACAAAAGGTATTATAACTCTGCAGGCCTACATCTCTTACCTGAAGCTGTGGTGACAGATACTGACCTGTTGTGGTGACCAGATCCACAACGTCATCCACCTCTCCTTCCTGCACTTCTCCTTCCTCCACCTCAACTTCCTGCACATCTTTCGGTTGTGGGTCTTTGGGAGTTTGGGGTTGCTTGGAAGTTGTGGGGTGCATGTGCTCCCTGGAGTGTTCTCCTCCCAGTCTTCTCTCCCCTATGAGAATCAAACAAAAGGTCTATTTATCACACTGTAAATCTCAATGTTAAAATAAAAACAGGCTAAATTGCTTGGAAGTGTGGTACAAGTGTGTGTTTGGGCGGAATTTAAAGAAGAATGCATTATTTATGACCAAGAATATGTTTAGTATTCACCTTTGGATGTAATTTATTTGACATGGAGGCACCACAAAAATTCACTGATGCACCTGTGTGGGACACCCAAAAAAGGCGGGTCTGGTGGCCCACACTATAGTGCTCCAAAGTACAGATGTGGAAGCAGCTGCTGAGTGTCCTCTCCTTTACACTGATAAAAGTTAGCATTTCATTCTCTTTACAAACACATCATCTAGCCTAAAAATTTCGCCACAATATTTGAGCAAAAATGGCAGATGTCTAATTACTTTTGTGGCTCTAAAATAAGCCAAAACCGCGGATAGTGGCCGAACGAAGTGTCGGTAACGTAACGAACGATTACTGTGCCCAACCAAGTTCAAAATATTACATTTTGGAAGGGAGTCCAATATGAGAAACCAAAATAAAGAGCAACATGTAAGTTTAGAAAAAGATTAATAGCAGAAAAGTCTACATTTTACTTACTTTTAGCGAGCATTCTCTTTATGCTCCTCAACTGCTCTGGCTCCCTCAGTTTGAGGTCTGACCACCTCTTTCTGAGCTGCTCATTTGAGCGTTTCACCCCGAAATTCGCCTTCAGACTCTTCACGACTTTAGTGAGGATTTTGGCCTTCCTTCTATTTGGTTTGCTATACGGCCCATGCTTTGCATCATAATCAGACTTGAGCAAGATGTCCACCATCTCCGCCATCTCCGCCAAAGACATATTCGATGCCTTGAATCTCCTCCTTGATCGTGACGTTTCCTCGGTCTCCGGGCTTGTCTCCTCCTCGTTAGTTCCGGAATTATCAGACACCTGCTGTAACTCCGCCATATCTGTCTGCGCGCCGAAAGAGAAGGGGCGGGGAAAAGATGTTAGTTAGAACGTCATGGGCGGGCGACGTGTGCGGAGCGACGTGTTCGTATTTTGACGCATGCGTGGTGTGTATATAGCAAACACACATGTGACTATAGTACGTTCGGTGTGCGGAGAGAGGAGTTCAAGTGACGGACGTGCGAACGAAGGTATGTGATTTTGTGACTTGTACAAATTGTTGGCCTATACTGTCTTGAGAATGTTGGAGGATATATATGGTGACTAGGATGTTAAGGAGGTTAGACTGTTTGCCTCACATTAGTTATATATAATTTATTTAACTTGCAGATACAATATGAATGTCTTTATAAGCGACAAGGATTTCCTGGCGGAATTTATTGACCGGGTAAGGGAGCTGCCGGCTCTGTGGGAGACGAAAAACCCCATCCACAAAAAAAGAGGGGTGAGAAAAGCAGCGCTGGAGAAGCTGCTCCCATTTGTGCATACCAAGGTGCCCACAGCCACAGCAAAACAAGTGGACACTAAAATTGGCAGCTTGAGAGGTACCTACAGGACTGAACGCTCTAAGGTGCTGGCTTCTCAGAGGTCAGGAGCAGCAGCAGGTGATGTTTATGTCCCGATTTTGTGGTACTACAACAGGATGTCCTTCCTGGATGACCACATTGAGACAAGGCCATCACTCTCCACTCTTCCCCCCAGACTTCCCTGCAGCCAACCTGAGCCTTCTCTGGAGCAAGAGGAGGCAGCCATCCTGGATGATCCTGATTTGGCCATCTGGAGCCAGGTATAGTATTAAGTGAAAATGTATTGGGATAAACTTAATGTTTGACAAATATGTCAAGATGACAAACATAAAATATTTTGGATTCCACAAGTGAAATCAAGATCTGTAGACATTAGTCTGCACTTAATTGGGTGCTAAATAGTCAATCTGATGTAGTGGTAAATTTAAAGCAAGGATTTATGGATTTACATTCTAATTGCTTCAATCAGGATTACAAAGTTTGATGCAAAGATTAAACCAACATATTAAACTATGTCCCTTTTTCATACACAGGATGAAATCAGCCAGGAGGAGGGTCTGGAAACTGTCAGGCAGGAGGAGGAAGGGCCCAGTGGCAGCCAGGAGGTGGCAGGGCCCAGTGGCAGCCAGGAGGTGGCAGGGCCCAGTGGCAGACAGGAGGTGGCAGGGCCCAGTGGCAGACAGGAGGTGGCAGGGCAAAGGAGAAGCACCAGATCCCAGGTGCCTCCCATCCGGCTTCCCAAAAGAGGCAGGAGGGACAGGAGCACGAGTGAGGCAGCAATGGCCCTTATTCGTGAGGCCCATGCCACCCTCCAGGAGCCCACATCCCCTGAAGAGGCCATTGCCGGCCTAGTGGAGGCTAAGTTCAAGGTGATGAGCATGGAGCAACGCCTCCTATGCGAGCCCCTGCTCATCACCTTGCTCAACAAGGGGGTGATGGAGAAAATTACCCCCAATACCACCATATGTGAGGTGGCACAACTGACCCAACCTCAACCTCCACCTCCCCCTTCTTCTTCTGCCCCACCCCCTTCTGCTACACCTCCACCTTCTTCTTCTGCCCCACCCCCTTCTGCTACACCTCCACCTTCTTTTTCTGCCCCACCCCCTTCTGCTACACCTCCCCCTTCTTTTTCTGCTCCACATCCTTCTGCTACACCTCCCCCTTCTTCTTCTGCCCCACCCCCTTCTGCTACACCTCCACCTTCTTCTTCTGCCCCACCCCCTTCTGCTACACCTCCACCTTCTTATTCTGCCCCACCCCCTTCTGCTACACCTCCACCTTCTTCTTCTGCCCCACCCCCTTCTGCTACATCTCCTCCTCCTCCTCCTGACAGGAGTACCCCTCCAGTGGCCCAGCCTCCAGCCAAACGAAGAAGGAAGGCTGCAGGGAAGGCTTCAGGGAAGGTTGCAAGGAAGGTTGCCAGGAAGAAGAGGAAGTGATGGCCTTGCTTCATTGTGGTCGGACAGAAGGCAGCCTGTTGTAGTACCACACACTTGGGACATATATATCACCTGCTGCTGTTCCTGACCTCTGGGAGGCCAGCATCAGATTGTGTTCAGAAATGTTGGCCTTCTCAAGCTCCCAATTTTAGTGTCCACACAGGGTTGCTGTGTGCTCTGGGGTCCCTGGGATGCACAAATGGCAGCAGGTTCTCCAGCGCTGCCTTCTCTTTATTTTATTTCGAAACATGAATAAATGTGATTTTTGTTTAAGTTCATACTTGACTATGTGTATTTGTAAAAATTAAAAATCTAGCTTTGGAGTAAGCAGATACATTTGACTGACAAAAAAAGGGACAGATATCAACCCCCCAAAAGAATAACTAAATCTGATTTGCAAAAAAACATGGTGGAAAATTTAACTAATATAGATTCCAAAATTAAATGGGAGATCACTATCAAAACATTGCGAAATTATAATTAACATCATTTTGAAAAATATAACCATTTAAATTATTCCTAAAAACTTGCACGATATAATACACATAAATCTTCTTAAGAGCAGCATGAAAAAGGTTAAAAATAAATAGTCATAACTCTGTGTGAATATCAGCAGCAAAAGAAGGTCACTCGTTTTGATTAATGTAACATTCTAACGAAGATTTCAATGCAGAACATTTAAACGATGCAATAATTTTGAGCGTGACGAATGTGCTCTCTCCATTACGAAGGATTGTTTTACCAGAAGATGCGCTCCCGTCTCATAGTTGCTTGTGAGCATGCGCGCTTTTGGAAGAGTCGTAAAAGCATACACACGAACCATTTTCTCGTCACAAAACAGGCCGGCGAGAAACACGACGAGGAAATCTGGAATCCTGACGAGAAAATAGAGAGCAGGTTCTCTATTTTCTCGTCGAGATTCTCAGCAATTTTCTCGTCGTAAAACCATACACACGAAAGTTTTTCTCGACAAAAAAGCTCTCACGGCACTTTTCTTGACGGTTTTGGACGAGAAAATCGGTCGTGTGTACGAGGCTTCAATCTCCCCAGTAATGTCACAGGCTGATCTACTTTTTAACTTGATTCAAAACTTTAAACAAAATTCCTGCAATTAGATTTTTAAGGCCCATTTACAGTACATCTATATGGTCTGTTTCAGTTTGCATTGATGTGTGTTTTGTGTTAAGGCAGCCCATTCATAATAAGTAACTGAACTTGGCAACGAAGATTGTGATAGGCTCTTTATATCAAAGCTCGCCTTTCTTGTATGTTTCCGCAGGATACAATGTAACTTTGTCAAGTCACAAGGAATTGCAGTCTGCTCACATAGTTTGTAATAAAAACCATCTTTGCCATTCTAAAGCTTCCCTCCAATCACTTTGCATATTATTTTATATATACTGTGATTCTGTACTTGCCAAATATGCTTCAGAAATCTCAGTCAGGCTGAAATCATTTTAACTGTGGGCAGCTGAAGCTGCTGCCTGTTCACTTCCTGGATTTACACAGAGGCACACCTCCAGCTCTGCAGCTCTCATTGGCCCTCTTATGACTGATCCCCCCTCCCTTCCTGGCAAACTCTCAGGAGAGTGAGAGAGAAACAGCTGTGCATGATGTCATAAGTCTAGGCTTTTTTCCAGACAAGAAACAGGAAGTGGGCTGTATAAAGTATTTACTGGCAGAAAAAAAAATGTTTATCTATCCAAAGTTAAAACAAGGGCAGAAGATTTAATAGATGGAAAGTTACACTTTAAGTACACATTAAAGTTGGGATTGATTTAATGTTACAGTACTGCACAGAGAAACTGTCTCAGAAGGTGGCTAATTAGCTGAATGAGAATGTCATTTGCCACAATATGGATTCAAGTTAAAAAGTTACCGGTACTGATTAAGACGTCAAAATGTCATTTAAAAAGACCAAATAAATCATGGTTGTAGGAACCACAATTATAACCAAAAACCATAAGACCGTAGTGAAAATGTGGTGCATCAAATTACCCCTGCTAGAATTATGCCTTGCGGTAATATGTGGTAAAATGCACATTTTACTGCAATTTACCACAACGCATTTTAATGCACAGCAGTGTGTGTGGTGCAGTGCCATTCATTAGGAGTGGCAGACCACTGCACAGCTATAATAGCAGAAAATGCACCTGCACTGCACCATACATGCCATGTGTTGTGGTTTGCTGTTAAAAAAAAGGGTTATGAACAATTTAGCTGTGTAGAAAAAATCACAGCCCATTCTAAATGAATGAGCAATTCTATCTCTTCCTCACTCTAATAAAAATGTGTTTGTTTGTTTTTTGTCCCCATTAAAAAGATTTCCCATCAGGGATTACAGAACAAAGCAAAAAATAAACTAAGGGCTCTAACTCTTCCTTACCCTATCCAATATTAAAGAAAACATTTTGGCTTGACTTGGCCTTTAATGCTCAGGTACAGACATTTTTTTTCTTTTTGAGGATGTAGAAGAAGCACTCTCTGACCAAAGGCAACAGTCGAAAAGAGAGGCTGATTCATGTCAGGGCTCTAGGACCCAGCATCTCTCAGGACACCAACAGTAGGTGAAGGGCTCAAGGACACAACATTATATCAGCACTACACATGGGCCTATATAAGCAAGCCTGCCAGTGATTTCAGTTGTAGGTTGATCTTCGTCTCCTCCAGTGCATTATTTCTGTGATATTTCTGTTCCCATGTCTCCTGTTACCGACCCGGCTTGTCCTTGACCTGTCTCCTGCTTGCTTCCTGTGTTTGACCTCAGCTATCCATCTGACCACGTCTGCTCTGATACCCACCTGGCTCCTGACCTCGGCTATCTATCTGACCACGTCTGCTTTGATTCCCACCTGGCTCCTGACCTAGGCTTCCTTCTGACTATGGTCCAGTCTTGGCATTATCAGAGTCCTGCACCCCCTTTACGGGCGCCGCCTGTCAGCTAATTCTACGCCAGCACACCAGCTGTACTCTGGAACCTCCTGCACACAGTCCAGCAGGCGACCCGTGGTACTTTGGGCCTGACCTCTCCTGTTTTCACCCCCAGGGGGGTCTGGAACTAAACCGCAAGGGAAGCCCTTTCTCTCCATTGGCCTCTAGCACCAGGTAAGTGATACTTCAACACAATAATGGGTTTTAAAGGTGTGGAGCAAGGACCAAAAAGCCACTCTACAAATCACCTCCGGAGACACACAACCTGCTGCTGCCCAGAAAGCTCACATACCACGAGTGGATGCAGCTATGACTTCATCCAGTACTGCCACACCTTTAAATTGTAAGCCAAGAAAATTGTCTTGACCAACCAAGAGGCAATAACCCAAATGAAAGCTTTTTTCCCCCCTTATTCCCACCCACAGGCAACACAAACAGATGGTCAGACATGTCTAAAGGTATCTGACCATGTCTAAACTACTTATATGCTCTGACACTAAAGAGAGAAAGATAGGAAGTACTATGTCCTACTTTAGATGAACAAATAAAATAGTGCAGCGCTAAATAACTTAGTAATTTCTAAACAAGTCCAAAAAGAATCAAGAAAAAAATTGTCCCAAAATTCAGTATGAACAATAACAAATGAAAGGAAAAAAGTTGCTAGATGTAGAAAATCCTCAAAAGTGATCAGAGTGCTTGAAAACAATATATCAATAGTGCTTCAATACATGTGTTCCCGTCACCAACTTCACAGGCCGCTCACCTCAAAGATTGGGTCTCTGAGCTAACAGAAGACCAAGATAAACATTCCCCTTGGAGGGGTATAATTATAGATGAATCCTGTCTTCAGATGATCATTAACAAATGGCGATGCTCCTCCAAACATTAATTCTCAGCAGTATTCATGTAAGACATAAAGACAACCATAGTGCTCTCTGTTTCACTTAAAAACGATCACATTTATTTAAAAAAATCTCACTTACATAAAAAGCACTGAGCCCAGTGCTAGGAACATGAGCCTCCTGTTTTATAGACACAGCGTCTTTCGGTTGCAAGCTTCTGGGTATTGCTGGATGGAATGTCACATAATGGTCCCCTCCGCGGAGGGGACCATTATGTGACATTCCATCCAGCAATACCCAGAAGCTTGCAACCGAAAGACGCTGTGTCTATAAAACAGGAGGCTCATGTTCCTAGCACTGGGCTCAGTGCTTTTTATGTAAGTGAGATTTTTTTAAATAAATGTGATCGTTTTTAAATGAAACAGAGAGCACTATGGTTGTCTTTATGTCTTACATGAATACTGCTGAGAATTAATGTTTGGAGGAGCATCGCCATTTGTTAATGATCATCTGAAGACAGGATTCATCTATAATTATACCCCTCCAAGGGGAATGTTTATCTTGGTCTTCTGTTAGCTCAGAGACCCAATCTTTGAGGTGAGCGGCCTGTGAAGTTGGTGACGGGAACACATGTATTGAAGCACTATTGATATATTGTTTTCAAGCACTCTGATCACTTTTGAGGATTTTCTACATCTAGCAACTTTTTTCCTTTCATTTGTTATTGTTCATACTGAAATTTGGGACAATTTTTTTCTTGATTCTTTTTGGACTTGTTCAGAAATTACTAAGTTATTTAGCGCTGCACTATTTTATTTGTACATGTTATTTGCAAGGAGTGTGATATATTGACCTTGAGTGCACAGCGGCTTTAGGGAACCTCTTCTGGGGTTCCATATTTTCACAGTTTTTTTCTTTTGCGCTGACTAAACCCACCATTTTTTCACTACTTTAGATGAAGTTATGAAGTCACCTTCAGCGTACATCCTAACATTTGAATTAGAACCTCCCGGTTAGCAAAGAATGTGGTAAAGGGATCTTTGTCCCCCAGTGAAGCTCTCTCCAGTAGCCTTTATGCCAAAGTGACCATGAGTAAAAAGGCGGTCCTCAATGTAAGATGTCATACCTCCAGGAGGAAACTTTTTTGAGGAGAGGAAGTCCAAGACTAGTGCAAGGTCTCACTTCTCATTACCACTTCTTACCACTTTAAGGAATTGGATGATTAACTCATTGGATGATAATTGGATTCTTGGCCCATATAAAAGGAGATGAATAGCCAGAGCTATTTTGGCTGTTCTTTTGCTATGCAATTACTGCCACATTCTGTTATAAGCCTTGTTTGTACTATTTGCCCTGGACTTTAGAAGTGTGTAAACCACCTTGACTAAACAGCCTAAGCATAGCAACCTCTGCCTTTTATAATCTTATGATGTTGCTCCACAGCAGTATGACAGTTGGGATCCTGGTTCAGGGAATTTGGAGGGATTGGTAAGGCTAGGGGGCTCCTGATGCCATGGCCACCTCAGCAAATTGGGTATTATTGCCAAGACCAGTGCTTTCTTCCCCATTAGTTTTTTCAAGAACTTGAAGATAAGCAGAATTGGGGAAAGATCCACCCCATCTTCAAAGCATCTGACACCTCTGCTTGTGGGCATGGGAATCTTAAACAAAATCTCACCAGTTTCAGTTTAGTTGGGGATGCAAAAAGATCTCCAGCAAGAAAGTGTAGCTCGCGACATCACCCCTTTAAATGTTTCTGGCAGAAGGGACCATTCATTGACCATGCGCATCCTGGACAAATCTTGTCCATTGTCCCAGATTTTATATTGCCTATCAATGCAGAAGATTGGCTTGGGCCCATTTCATTATAGTAGCAACTCCCATCAAAAGTATCCGTCTGCAAATGCCCCCCTGTCTCTTTAATTAATAGACAGCCATTGTGTTTGACTTGCCCTTGATCTTTTGCTAAATGCTATAAGAGCCTAATAAACTGCCTTACTCTCCAATAGGGATGAGCCGAACACCCCCCCCCCCCCCCGTTCGGTTCACACCAGAACCTTCGAACGTTCGCACAAACTTTAGAACCCTATTAAATACAATGGACGCGAACGTTCGAAATTTAAAGTGCTAATTATAACGCCTAATATGCATGTTATTGTCCTAAAAAAGGGTTTGGGGACCCGGGTCCTGCCCGAGGGGACATTTATCAATGTAAAAATAATCTTTTAAAACGGTAGTTTTTTCGGGAGCAGGGATTTTAACCACTTCCCTACGCAGCCATAGTCAAATGACGTCCACAGATGGGATCTCCCATCCTGGGTGGACGTCATATGACGTCCTCGGCTTTGTAGGGGGATATCTGAATGATGCCTGCAGTTAGAGGCATCATTCAGATATCCTTTTAAAGTGCCGGCGATTCTGTGCACCATAAGAACGATCATAGCGGCGGTTCCGCCACTTGATCGTTCTTATAGGCAGCGGGAGGGGAATCCCCCCCTCCCGCCGCCATCCGGTGCGTCTCCGGGCTCTCCCATGCGATCGGGGACCCGGAGCGAATCTTCCGGCGCCGTTGGTGGTTCACGTGATGAGCATAGAGATGACTGGTGACCAGATGGTCACCAGTCATCTCTATGATCGTCGGAGGCCCGGGCGTGATGTGATGACGTCACGCCCGGGTCCTCAAATGTAAACAAAGCCACCATTGCGGCTGTAAGTATGAGATCAGTGAAAAATTTTTCACTGATCTCATGCTTTCCAGCCTGGAGGAGAGATGTGGGGTCTTATTGACCCCGCATCTCTCAATAAAGAAGACCTGTCACACACATTCCTATTACAAGGGATGTTTACATTCCTTGTAATAGGAATAAAAGTGATCAAAAAAAAAAAAAGTAAAATAATTGTAAAAAAATAAATAAATAAGTAAAAAAATAAATAATAATAAAAAAAAAAAAATTAAAACGCCCCTGTCCCCGGTAGTTCGCGATCAGAAACGAACACACACGTAAGTCGCCCACATATGTAAACGCCGTTCAAACCACACATGTGAGGTATCTCCACGTGCGTTAGAGCGCGTGCAACAATTCTAGCACTAGACCTCTTCTGTAATTCTAACCTGGTAACCTGTAAAAAAAAATAAAGCGTCGCCTATGGAGATTTTTAAGTACCGAAGTTTAGCGCCATTCCATGAGTGTGCGCAATCTTAAAGCGTGACATGTTAGGTATCTATTTACTCGGCGTAACATCATCTTTCATATTTTCCCAAAAAATTTGGGCTAACTTTACTGTTTTGTTATTTTTTAACCACTTAACAACCACCTGCCGACAAATAACGTCGACAAGGTGGTTGCTTAACTCTGGGAGGACGTTATATAACGTCCTCCCAGAATCGCGCTCCCGCGCGCCCCCTGGGGCGCGCACACGGGAAACTCCGTGACCGCCGGGTCCAGAGGACCCGGCGGATCACGAATCGCGGTAAATCGCCGCTGATAGCGGCCGTTTACCACGTCATCGCTCCGTCAAATGACGGAGCAATCACTTGTAAACAGACCGGCGTCATTTGATGACGCCGGTTCCTCCCTCCCCTCTCTGTACCGATCGGTACAGTGTGAGAGGGGAGGGGGAGGGAGCGGATGGCAGCAGCAGCACTGTGGGCTGGATCTGTGACAATTGCAGTCACAGATCCAGCCATCCATCCATCCCTGCTCAGCCATCCCTGTGCTATACCCTGCCAATACTCTGCAATACACCCTGCCAATACTCTGCAAAATACCCTGGTGCAATACTCTGCAATACCCTGGTGCAATACTCTGCAATACCCTGGTGCAATACTCTGCAATACCCTGCGAAATACTCTGCAATACCCTGCGAAATACTCTGCAATACCCTGGTGCAATACTCTGCAATACCCTGGTGCAATACTCTGCAATACCCTGGTGCAATACTCTGCAATACCCTGGTGCAATACTCTGCAATACCCTGGTGCAATACTCTGCAATACCCTGCACAATACTCTGCAATACCCTGCACAATACTCTGCAATACCCTGCAAAATACTCTGCAAAATACTCTGCAATACCCTGCAAAATACTCTGCAATACCCTGCACAATACTCTGCAATACCCTGCACAATACTCTGCAATACCCGCCACAATACTCTGCAATACCCGCCACAATACTCTGCAATACCCGCCACAATACTCTGCAATACCCGCCACAATACTCTGCAATACCCGCCACAATACTCTGCAATACCCTCCACAATACTCTGCAATACCCTCCACAATACCCTGTGCAATACCCTCCACAATACCCTGTGCAATACCCGTGCAATACCCTGCCATACACCGCAATACCCTGCCATACACCGCAATACCCTGCCATAGTCCGCAATACTCCGCAATGCCCGGCAATACTCCGCAATGCCCGGCAATACTCCGCAATGCCCAGCAATACTCCGCAATGCCCGGCAATACTCTGCAATAACCACTTCCCGCCCTCCGGCCGTCATATGACGTCCTTGACTTTGTGCGGGGATATCTGAATGATGGGTGCAGCTACAGGCATCATTCAGATATTAGCTTTTTCAGCCGGCGATTCCCTACACCATAAGAACAATCATAGCGGCTGTTCCACCGCTTGATCATTCTTACGGGAGGCGAGAGGGGATGTCCCCCCCCCGCCGCCCTCCGGTGCTTCTACCGACTCACCGCTACGATCAAAGCCAGGATTGTTGTTTTTTTTTTTGTATTTTTTTCAGGCTTCCCAGCCTAGAGGTGAGATGTGGGGTCTTATTGACACCCCCCCCCCCCATATCTCACTGTAAAGAGGACCTGTCATGCCATATTCCTATTACAAGGGATGTTTACGTTCCTTGTAATAGGTATAAAAATGATCAAAAAAATGTTTAGGGCGGAAAAACATGTCAAACTAAAATAAATAAAGTAAAATGAAGAATAATTTTATTTTTATTTTTTAAAGCGCCCCTGTCCCCGTGAGCTCGCATACAGAAGCGAACGCATACGTAAGTCCCGCCCACATATGAAAACGGTTTTCAAACCACACATGTGAGGTATCTCTGCGAACGTTAGAGCGAGAGCAATCATTTTGGCCCTAGACCTCCTCTGTAACTCA
Organism: Rana muscosa; assembly: GCA_029206835.1. Classification (NCBI taxonomy): domain Eukaryota; kingdom Metazoa; phylum Chordata; class Amphibia; order Anura; family Ranidae; genus Rana; species Rana muscosa. The sequence goes on along the minus strand of CM055116.1, from coordinate 310,010,816 downwards.
AAACATGTAACCAGTAAAAATATTTAAAGCGTCGCCTATGGGGATTTTTTAAGTAGCGAAGTTTGGCGCCATTCCACGAGTGTGTGCAATTTTTAAGGGCGACATGTTAGGTATCTATTTACTCGGCGTAACTTCATCTTTCACATTATGCAAAAACATTGGGCTAACTTTACTGTTTTTTTTTTTTTTTTAAGCACAAAACATTTTTTTTCCGTAAAAAACGCGTTAAAAAAATTGCTGCGCAAATATCGTGCGAGATAAAAAGTTGCAACAACCACCATTATATTCTCTAAGGTCTTTGCTAAAAAAACATATATAATGTTTTGGGGTTCTATGTAATTTTCTAGCAAATAAATGATGATTTTTACATGTAGGAGAGAAATGTCAGAATTGGCCTTGGTGCTCCAGAACGCCTGAAGGTGCTCCCTGCATGTTGGGCCTCTCTATGTGGCCACGCTGTGTAAAAGTCTCACACATGTGGTATCGCCATACTCGGGAGTAATAGCAGAATGTGTTTTGGGGTGTAATTTGTGGAATGCATATGCTGTGTGTGAGAAATAACCTGCTAATATGACAATTTTGTGAAAAAAAAAAAAGAGAAAAAAAAAATCTTGATTTTGCAAAGAATTGGGGGAAAAAATGACAACTTCAAAAAACTCACAATGCCTCTTTCTGAATACCTTGGAATGTCTTCTTTCCAAAAAGGGGTCATTTGGGGGGTATTTGTACTTTTCTGGCATGTTAGGGTCTCAAGAATTGAGATAGGCCGTCAGTACTTCAGGTGTGATCAATTTTCAGATATTGGCACCATAGCTTGTGGACTCTATAACTTTCACAAAGACCAAATAATATACACCAATTTGTACTTATTTTTACCAAAGATATGTAGCAGTATAAATTTTGGCCAAAATTTATGAAGAAAAAATAGTAATTTGCTAAATTTTATAACGGAAACGAAAAAAAAACAATTTTTTTACAAAATTTTCAGTCTTTTTTCTCTTATAGCGCAAAAAATAAAAAACCCAACAGTGATTAAATACCACCAAAAGAAAGCTCTATTTGTGTGAAAAAAAGGACAAAAATTTCATATGGGTACAGTGTTGTATGACTGAGTAATTGTCATTCAAAATGTGAGAGCACCGAAAGCTGAAAATTGGTCTGGTTATTAAGGGGGTTTAAGTGCCCAGTGGTCAAGTGGTTAATTCATGAAATCATTTTTTTTTTTTTTAAAGGCGTTTGAAAAATTATTGCGCAAATATCGTGCAAGAAAAAAAGTTGCAATGACCGTCATTTTATTCCCTAGGGTGTCTGCTAAAAAAACATATATAATGTTTGGGGGTTCTGAGTAATTTTCTAGCAAAAGAATGATGATTTGTACATGTAGGAGAGAAGTGCTAGAATAGGCCCGGTATTGAATAGGTACAAAAAGCCCTGTATTGAAGTGGTTAATGATGCATAAAGTGAAAAAAAAAAAGTGAAATATTCCTTTAAATATCGTACCTGGGGGGTGTCTAAAGTATGCCTGTGAAGTGGCACGTGTTTCCCGTGTTTAGAACTGTCCCTGCACAAAATGACATTTCTAAAAGAAAAAAAGCCATTTAAAACTGCTAGCGGCTTTAATGTAATGTCTGGTCCCGGCAATATGGATGAAAATCATTGAGAAAAATGGCATGGCTATGCCATATATACTCTGCAGAAATTTGCCCCTCAGGTGTTGGTGTTGCCACAACACTGTAAGCCCTCACAGTTACTCTTGGTGGGCGCTGGAACGCCCTGCTGTCAACTATTATATCAGGCATTGTATTTACATGCCACTGTTAAACAGTGGTAGGAAAAATTGGGCCTTTGGTGGTGGTGCTGGTGCCACAACACTGTAAGCCCTCACAGTTACTCTTGGTGGGTGCAGGAATGGGCCCTGCTGTGAATTATTAGATCAAGAATTGTAATTGCATGCCCCTGTTGAACAGGGGCTGAAAAATTGGGCCTTAGGCACTGGTGCTGGTGCCACAACACTGCAACCCCTCACAGATACTGTACTTAGAGCGCAGCAATGAGCACTGTTGCAAAGTATTGCATCAAAAATTTAGGCTTTAGGTGAATGCTATGCAAAGGACACAGTAGTACACTAAGTGAAACACTGACTGTCTGCAGCTAGCACAATCACTGGCCTGCCTGTCACAATATAGAGAATAACTGTATCCAGGTGAGCTTTAGGTGAATGCTATGCAAAGCACACAGTAGTACACTAAGGCCCCTTTCACACGATCCGTGTCCGTGTGCGGGCTCCGCTTTGCTCAGTGGGGATCGCTCTGTCGATCCCCGCTGAGCAGGCAGATGACAGGTCTGTCTCCGCACACTGTGCAGGGACCGACCTGTCAGAGCGCCGCTCTCCCCTATGAGGGATCGGATGACGACAGACCGTAGAGTCAGTTGTCATCCGATCCGATCCGCAGACAGATGGAAAAGTAGGGTTTTCCTCCGTCACACTTTGGCGGATCGGAGCGGGTCGGATGTCAGCGGACATGTCACCGCTGACATCCATGGCTCCATAGGGGTACATGGAGCATCTGTTGAGGTCCGCCTAAAAAACTAACAGGCAGACCTGAACGGTCCATCCGTGTGAAAGAGCCCTAAGTGAAACACTGACTGTCTGCAGCTAGCACAATCACCGGCCTGCCTGTCACAGTATAGAGAATAACTGTATCCAGGTGAGCTTTAGGTGATCGCTATGCAAAGCACATAGTAGTACACTAAGTGAAACACTGACTGTCTGCAGCTAGCACAACCACCGGCCTGCCTGTCACAGTATAGAGAATAACTGTATCCAGGTGAGCTTTAGGTGATCGCTATGCAAAGCACACAGTAGTACACTAAGTGAAACACTGACTGTCTGCAGCTAGCACAATCACCTGCCTGCCTGTCACAGTATAGAGACTAACAGGAACAGATCTAGCTAAACTCAATACAGTGTATAAATATATATACAACACCTAGGATGCATATATATCCTCTACACACTGTAACAGCAGCTAACTGACTCGCCTGCCTGCTCTATATAACTCAATATAAATGACACTGTCTATCTCTCTAAAACTGCCTCTTTCACAAACGCCAACACACTACACAAGGCCGACTTCCAGGCAGCCTTATATAGTGTGGGGCGTGTACTAAACCCCTGAGCCATAATTGGCCAAAGCCACCCAGGCTTTGGCCAATTACGGCTCTCCGTTTTTTCCGCGCTGTGATTGGCCAAGCATGCGGGTCATATTGCATGCTTGGCCAATCATCAGCCAGCAATGCACTGCGATGCCACAGTGAATTATGGGCCGTGTCGCGCAACACGAATTTAGCGCGAACGGACCATAACGTTCGTTCTTCGTCGAACGATCGAACGGCTGATGTTCGAGACGAACGTGTGTTTGACATGAACACGAAGCTCATCCCTACTCTCCAACACATTTTAAATTGTTTTAGTTGTGCAGAAGTTCCAGGTACCCTGAGATGACTCAAATTTACATGATAAAATAGGGAGAATATCAACACTGAAAGTTTAAATAGTATGAATTTTACCCACTCAACTTAGTAGGTTGGGGTTCCCAAAGCCAAATAGAATATTCAAAGAAAAGAAAACAAGCCAAGCAGGCATGTAAAGGGGCTTCAATATGGAACTCACAGCAGCATAGATACTAAGTTTATTAATAGAAAAGAGACACAATTCCAATAATGTATGGCTATTAGCCACAATAATAGTAAAACCTTCACCAGTATTAAAAAATCATGACAATGTTGTCACAATAAAAGTGAAAACATAGCAGCCCGGGCTCACTTGCACACACACAGACACTCAGCACATATGCAGGGGAGGGGTAGTTTTCTCTGCAAGAAAACTGCTGGGAGAGCTTTTTGCAGAGAAAACCGGCCGTGTGTAAGGTTTCTCGTCGGGAAAACTTCTGGGAATCTCGACGAGAAAAATAGAGAACCTGCTCTCTATTTTTCTCATCTGGATTCTCGGCAAGTGTTTCCTGCAGAGAAAACCGTGAGTGTGTACGCTTACCTGTCCCAGGTAAGCCCGCGCATGCTCGATGAGACTTTGACGCATGCGCGGTAGCTTACAAGGGTAGTGTAGGGTGAAGCAAGATGGCGGCGACGCCATTGAATGTGACGAGCGCATGCTCGTCGTAGTCAATGACGTCACCGCGTTCTTGCCATTCAAAAGAATGGCGGTTCTTTTGAATGTGCCGTGTGTACACTCGGCGAGCAAGAAAAGCTTGCCAGGAATCCCGTCAGGAAAACCAACGTTTTTTTCCTGACGGGATTCCCGGCCGTGTGAACAGGGCTTTAGTGTTGAAAGTCTAAAATCAGCCTCCATTGACAACAGGTATGGATATACCACAAAAGCAGTAATCTATAAGGAAGTAGTGGTGTCACAGTAAGAAAAACGGAAATGTCAATCCTGAAAATAAGTGAGATAATACAGTTAGCTGTGAAGAGGATAATCCAGCATATAGTTTAAAGTTACTGACATATGTACATATGTATAGATGAGCTTCAAAATATGATAGGCATCTAGACTTGGCTATAAGGGAGCATATAATATAGGTCTTTGGTCTCTGGTGCAGGAAGCCGCCACAGCTAGATGATACGGGTTTTAGCATATACAATGCATGGAGAAAAGTTTAAATGATGGGACTGCAGAGTCCCTGAAACAATCTCACCCGCCGTGCTGCTTGCTCCTTTAGTCCATTACCGATTGACTCCTCAGAAGTCCAAAAAAAAGCCAGTCTCTGGGACGGTTCAGTTAGTGGAAGCAGTCATTCTTTGCCTGGCTGTAGATGTACACTGATTCTCAGTAGTGGCGCCGCTTTGTGCGATGATGAGTGGAGCGAATATACGCTACTTGTGTGTGGCTCCAAGACTGGGCTGCTAAACACTGTGGTGTTTATGCATTTCGCTCAGCTGTGTGAGCTTCCTCAGAACGATGCAATGGACTGGTCAGTGGGCTTATAATGGGGATGCTCCTCCCTTTTCAAAATTACGTCCTTAAAGGGCCAATGCCTTTCTGTTTAGGTGTTTCAATCTTACAAAAATAAAAGTATCAAAACAGTGCAGGTACATTTCAAGGGGCTAAGAAGAATAAGAATGATATTATAAATTTTTGGCCAGGTAGAAAAATAAAAAACATTAATTTCAAACAGACCTATCATTAAGTATAATGTAATAGAGGTTTGAAAGTAGATAGAATTTGTTTTTTTTTTAGAAGCGGAGAGAGGTAATAGATCATAAACATTATTTTTAATGGGTTAGAATAAAGTATATATCTCATAGTGGGTATTAAAATGCAGATTGATCAAGTACCAGCACGCCTATGATAATATGGGAGAAATTAAGATAGTATACTTCTCCTAAGTAAGAAGAGAGGATCATAGTTATGGTTCAAGAAAAGGTTGTAAGCTTAATTCAGTATTTAACCCCTTTGGGATCATAGTTCACAAACAAAATATCCATTCCTTTTCTTTTCGCAGTAGGATAGTGTCGTAATCACCTCTGCGTTTAGGTAAAAATAGGGCAAAAAAGCCTTTTACTTTTAATCCCTCGATAGAGGATTTATGAAACCTCTCAAAGTGCTGTGCTATGGGGCCCCATTTTGGATTATCTTTATCCTTACTTGTTTGAATGTTTCTAATGCTACAAAGATGTTCCCCTTTATGTGTACGTAGCTATCGCTTAGTTTTGCCCACATAGAGCTTTTGACAGGGGCATTCCAGGATTTATAAAACTTTTTCTGTGCCACAGTTAATGAACCTTTTAATCTGATAAATTCTTTCACCCTCCATGTCAGTAAATTTATCTGTACACTCAACATGGCGGCAAATGTGGCAATGACCACATGGAAACATACACTTAGGCCGAGGTATTAGATGGAGTACGTGTAAACTCAGAATGTATTAGATTATATAGCACACCATCCCAAGCCAACAACTACTCACCTACATGCTGTGTACCCCTGCAGGGGTTTCATCTTCTGGTGAGTAGGGTATCTTGAGGGGGAGCACAAGTGTCACCTGGATTATGCTAAATGCATGGACTCACACAAAAGTCACCTGCTGAATTGTTCCTGATTGGATAATTTTCAAACTGTTGGGACAAAATATATACCTTATCGTATGAATGATCTGGATCTCCATACATAGTTGTATGGTGGACTCTTGAAACTTTAACATTGGGAATTTCACATTGTCTATTTTATTTTGTTTAACACTGGGAATTTTATTCCTTTTCCTTTTTTCACTTGATTGTTCACTTTATCATTCTTTTATGCACTACAACAGTTTATTATACTATTGACCGTTGATTGGCCAAATTAAGCACAGGGTTTTTTTTACCCCCCTTTTTTCTGTCACCCTGACAGTGGCCTAAAAATATATGTACTCATGCACTTAGCACTTTGTAACTCACACACATGATATACCATCAACTTATCCTACAACATAAAATACCTGGGGTCAGGGAGAGGTAATTGCTGACCCTTCCACTACTATTTTTGGACATTTGTTAACTATTCCAATCGTTCTAGTACTTTATCTGGTTTCATACGGAATTTCATTCTCACTTATATAACCCTTACCCTCTACTTGGGAGCGCCACATACCCCACACATATATCAATCATTTGAAATTATGGGCGCGTCAAGGTGGATTGATGATACTTTTAAAGACTTTGGGGATAATATATATAGTGGGAACATTAAAGTCGACCACACCAATATAGTCAAATTCTTTCTTAGTAAGGAGAGATGCCTCAAAGGCAAGCAGGAGTTTGTAGTTAAGAGAGCCAACGACTAGAGGAAAGGGATTAGTTTGGAGTAAGTTGATTCATCTGATAATTGTCCTAAGATTTCATTCTCATAGTACTGTTCGGACAGGAGCACGACGTTGCCTCCCTTATCACTAGGTTTAATGATCAGATTCGGGCCTCTGTAAGTTCCCTAAGGGCAATTCTCTCATCTGGAGAGAGATTGTCCGTAGATATAATGTCCCATCTGACTTTATTTAGGTCCTCATCTACCAGATCTAAGAATACTCCTAACCAGCGGTTTTTCCTAAATTGTGGCATCTTAACAGATCTAATAGTGAGATTAGCCTGCCTCCTCCATGGATCATTAGATGTATTTTATGTTTCTTCATCACTGGGATTTTCCTCTAGAAGTGAAAGTAGCTCTTCCTCTGCCTGTTTATCTCTAGCGCTCTCCAAGGAACCTCAGTCCCCCGTAGTGGCTAGGTATTGATGAAACAGTCTGAGATAGACCTTCCAGAGGAAGAGGGAAATATCCTTGAATACCTCAAACTGGTTCATCCTACTAGTTGGAGAGAAGGAGAGGCCGTGGCAGAGGAGTTTTACATGTCTATCATCAAGAGAAAATTCAGATAGATTAATAATATCCATTTTGGTTGCATTCACAGTCAGAGGACCAGCATCCATCTTAGAATCTATCAGTGGCGCTTCTGACTCCTGGTGACTGTTTTGTATTGATCTTTTGAGTTAGTCCTGTCTCCTCCTTCTCCGCCTCTCCCGTCTCCCCTTTTGTTTCCTTTTTTGGTGGATGTTGGCTTCAGTATTCTCTGTGTTGGGGTCTCTCCCTCCTCAATGGAATTTTCCTCCTCTAAAAAAGTGACCAAACGAATATCATCCTCATCACTTTCAGAGGAATCAGGGTCACGTCCATAGGAATGTAAGCGGAACCGTCTTCTTTTAGAGTTACTGCGACTGCGGTCTACTGTAATATCAAAGACACCACCTTCCGCCCTCAGATGACTGTCCCATACACTGGGCTCCCCATGCTCTTTTCCCCCTTCACTGTCCACTGAATAAGGGCAAACTGAGTGGCAGTTCTTCCAAATTTGCGTTTCCAACCACCATTGGAGTCTATGTCCTGTGAACAGGGAGACCAGTATTCAGTATAAAAGATGTTCCAATCTCCATTGGTTAGTTTTAAAAAAAACTTGCCTGTTCACACTGCTCTTATACAAGCTGAAGCCCATGTGAAACAGGCCTTAAAGTGATTAAAGCTGCATTCACACCTGAGCGTTTTCAGCTCATAAAACGCTCGTAAAATGCCAGAAAAAACGCCTGAAAAGCACCCAACAAGCAAAACCCCATTTATTTCAATGGCACCTGTTCACATCTGAGCATTTTGTCACCTGAAGCAAAAAGCCTGAAAAACGCCTTAGGCCCCTTTCACACTTGTGCGACTTGTCCTGCGACTTGGGACTGCAAATTCGCATGACAAGTCATTCCCCATGATTTCCAATGATAACCTTTCATATATGTGCGACTTCAAGTCCCTGTACTACTTTGGTCCGACTTTCATGCGAGTTGAGGTCCATATGCCTCAAGTTTACACAGGCATTCCCTGAAATCGCATCAAAAATGCGGCCATGAAGTAGTAGTAGTAGTAGTGTGAAGGGGGCCTTAAATTGGAGTTCCACCCAAAGATGGAACTTCCACTTTTTGGAATCCCCCCCCCCCCCCTCTGGTGTCACATTTGGCACCTTTCAGGGGGAGGAGGGAGCAGCTACCTGTTTAATACAGGTATTTGCTCCCACTTCCGGCATAGATCACCTCGGTGATCTACGCCACTTCCGGCGCCTATTCTGTCCTCCCCCGGTGTCTTCTGGGAGACACACAGGTCCCAGGAGACAGCAGGGACCAGTGAGGATGCGCAGCGCGACTCGCGCATGCGCAGTAGGGAACCGGGAAGTACAGCCGCACGGCTTCACTTCCTGATTCCCTTACCGAGAATGGCGGCGGCTGCCGCCGATCCTTGAGCAACAGATCGGCTTCGGCTGCCAACATCGCGGGCGCCCTGGACAGGTAAGTGTCCATATATTAAAAGTCAGCGGCTGCTGTATTTGTAGCTGCTGGCTTTTAATATATTTTTTTTAATGGGATCTCCGCTTTAAGCTCAAAAAAGAACATGAGATTCTTTGGGGCAGATTACAGGTGTTTTTCTGCTTTTTACATTGGTGACCTGTACAAAATCGCGGTAAAATGCACTTTAAAACACTCAGGTGTGAAGGCAGCCTAATAAAACCCTTGGTTTTTAAAGTGATTGTAAAGTCTTGTTTTTTTTAAATAAAGATAACAAACATGTCATACTTACATGCCCTGCGCAGTAGATTTGCACAGAGCAGTCCGGATCCTCCTCATCCCTGCTCCTGGCCCCTTCCCTCCTGTCGAGTGCCCCCACAGCAAGCAGCTTGTTATGGGGGCACCCGAGCTGTGTCACAGCTCCCTGTGTCCATTCAGACATGGAGCCGTGGCCTGCCACCCCTTCCTCTCTCCTAATTGGCTGACTGACTTTGATTGATAGCAGCGGGAGCCAATGATGCTGCTGCTGTGTCTCAGCCAATCAGGAGGGAGAGTCTCAGATGCAGAGACTCTCCTGAACATTGCTGGACAGAGATGGGGCTCCAGTAAGTATTAGGGGCCCTAGGGGGGGGGGGGTTTGCTACACACAGAAGGTTTTTTATCTTAATGCAAAAAATGCATTAAGATAAAAAAAACTTCTGACTTTACAACCCCTTTAAGCACTTTCAGTAGCTGATTTAATTACTTGGGCCTTGTTTGGACTTGAGGATTGGGGGCATCAAAAATGTGCAGTTAAGCCACGATTTTTCCACCCATCAACTGCCCCCCTTAAGCTGCAGCAGATGGGGGTGTTTACATGCCGCGTCTGTGATGCTTCGCTTTATGCCCGTGGCAAAGTTATCTGACTTGTAGCGATCATGAAAAGGGCACGTTATCTGACCTTTGTAATGAGGGTCAGATATTGAAGCTGAGAATACAGCTAGGAGGGAACGTGAAGGGTCACCATAGAGAGCACCTTTTAAATATTATGTCTGCACAGGGGATTATAAATTACATCTTTGCACTTTGGACTTTTTTTGCATTGATCTTTTGAGCACATGGATATTGTACATTGATGTCAATTTTGGTCTTAATAATTTACATATCGAACATTTAATTAAATTTAGAGTTTTTGCTATAATATGTTTTGTCTATATACAGTATTAATAATATCTTTTTATCAGAGCGCAACACTTTTTTTATCTAATAGCTAGGGGACTGTAGAACAGGCTGCATCACTTACCTGTCTCTCTGCTCCAGCTGGATCCATTGTTCTCCTCCTCTGGCTAAAGTTCTGCTCTGTGGGCGCAGCCTTGGCGTCATCACCTACAATGCAGGGACATTAACCCTGTAGTTTAAGAAGCTGGAGTGCGACTGGTGCCAGTCACAACTTACAAAGGAACTGCAAGGTGCTAGTCACAACTCTGGAGGGAGACTGCTGGAATGATGCATTTAGGGTTGCCACCTTTTCTTCAAGTCTAACCCGAACACTTTAGCGGCGCACAGCAATTCTTTTTTATAGTCTAAACTATACATATATTTTGCTATTAAATAACATTTCTAATCATATGAAGTTAATAACAAGAGTCCCCTTTACATCAGAGTCCACAGAGTTCCCTTTCACTGTAAGGGGAGGACTCTGCAGACTCTGATATACGGGAGAACTCTGGGGCCTCTAACATAAGGGATGCTCTGAGAACTCTGAATTAAGGGGGAACACTGAGAACTCTGATGTACGTAGAAGACTCTGATGTAAGGGGAAACATTGTGGCCTATGGTGTAAAGGGGAACTCTGATGTAAGGGGTGCTCTGAGAACCCTGATTTATCTTAGTGTACTCACTCAGAGGCAGGAGAGAGAAGGCTGGAGACTTCAGTCAGACAGAGATGGATGGTGAGCTCACTCACCACTTGGCAGTCAGTACCTCTCATCCAGATGTATCTGAGGCTGCTGGACTTTAAATCTCTGCCGCCCCCCCACTTTCCTTTTCTGAGGCACAGCACCAGGGATTGGAGTGTGGGCAGACACAGAGGGGTAGGGGTTGGGAGGGGTGGGAGGAAGAGATGCAGATCGAGCCCTCTCTCCTCTCCCGTCTGTGTGTTTTGGGGGGGGGGTTGTTAGTGCTGGCTTTGGGCAGTGTGAAAGAGTGTAACAGACACTCTCAGCTTAGACAACCAATTGCAGCCAGACACCTGCTGGGAAGCCATAGTCCAGTCTAAATAATGTGTTCGGGTTTCAGGCAGTCTGAAACCCGGACGCATGATTCCAAACCCGAACTGTCCGGGTGAATCCTGGACAGGTTGCCACCCTAGATGCATTATGTAAGTCATTTCTCCTTATCCCTCTGCCCCTAGACTAAATGAGCAATTGAAGCAGAACTGAAGGCATTTTACAACAGACTGTAAGCAGGCAGGCTTGAAACACACATGAAACAATGCAAACAGTTAAAGTCATACAGACATGTGCAAAATTTTAAATTAAAAGAATATAAATTCTTAAACATAGAAGTTGGGGTCAGGCAGATATATAGGGTCTCCTGTGACGGAGTGGGTACCCTGAACTTAGTGGAGGACTGGGAATTGACCATAAATCAGGCTTAACTATCTCCGCCAGGTTCATCATATATCTTCCAGTGTTGTAGAACCGGGAGAACAGGTACAGGTACAACTTTGCTTTGATGTATACATTTTGTGTTCGGAAGCTTTGCATGTGTTCTGGTATGTTGAGCTTCTCCCACACAGCTCTACTGTAAAGCTTGAGTCTCTCTTCCTTCAGCTGCCAGAAGGCTCAGGCACATAGGGGAACACTTTCATGAAGTGGTGCTCCATTTATCGCTGCAACTGGGCTAAAGGGGTAATCCGCGCTTTGTAATGTACCAGACCTTGTGGTAGATAGGCATTTGGTGTAGGGTGACCAGACATCCCCGGTTTCAGGGGACAGTCCCCGGATTGAGGACACTGTCCCCGGACCAAGTCTGTCCCCGGTTTCGTCCCTGGATTGGATTTGAACAGGGCCTGGGGCAATTTCAAAGACAGTCAGTGCAGAATTAAAAATAAAAAAATCTGAATTACACACCCTCGCTCCGCCACTCCTACTAGCTTAGGGGGGTGTATTTTTTTCCATTATCTGTGCCCAGTGGCATAGCGTGGGGGGGCAGGGGGGCGGTCGCCCCGGGCGCAAAATTTAGAGGGGCGCAGCAGCAGGTTACCTGCAGCTCTTCTCCTGCGCTGTGCAGTGTAGGAGACTGTAAGCTCTTCCGCTTCACTATGAGAAAGAAGTTGTGGTGCAGTCCCGGCTTAGGCTCCAGCGGTGACACTGACACAGCAGTGAGTAAATGAACACTGAAGACCATCCATGATGATCCCAGGAATTGTGACCGTGCGGAGACTGGGGGGCAGGTGGAGGGCAGGCGACTCACGAGGCATCCTCTCCATTACACGCCACTCCCCACACACGAGGTCCAGGATCCTGGCTCGTGCGACATGCTTTCCGTCCACTTAGCCCGCTCCACAGCCCAGACTTCCGACCACTGCCGCTTCTCCTGAGTCCTGCCTGTGCCTGTCAGTGTGCTGCTACACGGCCCCGGTGTTTCTCGACAGGTCACCGGCACTCTGACCCTGCACCGACCACCCCAGGACTGGAGGAAACCGGGGCCAGGAGGAAGAAGATGATGCATCATCCACACAGACAGAAGCCCCTCCTCACCGGCAGTTGCACGGATATTGTGAGTACTCCTCTACAGAGGAAAGCTCTGTACGGGATGATGGCAGCCGGAGGGGGGCTGGGGCTGAGCTCTGAACTGGAATCTGTGGGAAAGAGAGCTTTGTATTTGGGGGGGGGGGGGAGATGTACACAGCGCACCCCCCTCAACCCTGCACGCTGCGCACAGCGCACCCCCCTCAACCCTGCACGCCGCACACAGCGCACCCCCCTCAACCCTGCACGCCACACACAGCGCACCCCCTCAACCCTGCACGCCACACACACCGCGCACCTCTAAACCCTGCATTCATTACACAGCACACCTCTCAACCCTGCACTCCATACACAGTGCACCTCTGAACCCTGCATTACGTACAAAGCGCATCCCTCAGCCTTGCACTCACTACACAGCACACCCCTCAACTCTCATTGCTAATAATTAGTTCTAGTTCTTCTTTTCTGTCTATTGGTAGGTCCCGTTACTTCCGCAGTCTGTGGTGTGCAGGCAGTGAGATGATGTGCTGTAACCTTAAGCAACAAATCAGTGGGTTGTAATGATGTGCTGTAACCTCTAGCAACCAATCAGTGAGCCGTAATGATGTGCTGCAATGTCTAGCAACCAATTGGGGAGCATTAATAATGTGCAGTAACCTCTAGCAACCAGTGAGTGGTAATGATGTGCAGCAACCTTTAGCACCCGATCAGTAAAGAGTAATGATCTGCTGTAATCTCTAGCAACCAATCAGTGAGCAATAATATTTTTCAGTGACCTCTAGCAACCAATCAGTTTGTAGTAATGATGTGCAGTAACCTCTAGCAAACAATGGGTAAGCGGTAATTATGTGCAGTATCGTCTAGGAACCAATCAGTGACCAATAATATGGTGTGTAGTGGACAGTGTAGGAATCAGGTGGGTCAGTGTAGTGGTCAGTATAGCAATCAGATAGGTCAGTTTAGTGGTCAGTGTAGGAATCAGGCAGGTCAGTATAGGAATCAGGTAGGCTAGTATAGTGGTCAAGTAGGTCGGTGTAGGAATCAGGTTGGTCAGTACTACTGTACTAGCTATAGGGACTCAGAGTGCTAAAAATCTGCGGGTTAGGGGGCGCAAATCTCTTGCCCTGCCCCGGGCGCTGACAACCCACGCTACGCCACTGTCTGTGCCTCTTTCTGATGATCATGTGCTGGTCGAAGCCGAGAGAATATTTCTTCAGTTTCGGGTGCATGCCCATTCAGCTCCGCTCGCATGTTCTTAAGTCCCGGCCAGCCGCCTGCCTGCTTATCTCCTTGCCTTCCCTGGCGGAGTGATCTTCCTCCGTTCCCCACCCAGTAGTAGCCGGGGCCCGGAGAGTGAGACTTGACAGGCTGTGAGGCGGGCGGCGGCGCTGATTGCCGCCATTACAAGTAAAAAAAAAAATCCCCGGATTTCATTTAAAAAATCTGGTCACCTTAATTTGGCGGCCATAGGTACTTGTGCCCAGTTCTTTCTTCAAGGGCTTAATCTAAAGCAGGTGGTGCTTGTGCCCGAAGGGGACGAGGAAAAGGCATAGACAGTTCCAGTGATGGTAGTAATTCCTCATTAAGGTCAAAGGCTAACCCTCCCAGCTGGGGCAGCATAAAACTCACCCTTCTTACATGCTAGCAGTCGTCTGTGGCATGTAAACTGAGCTATGCATGTGCAGCTCAGCTTACATTGCTGACAAGGTCCCTGTGTGCCAGGATGACTGACTCCTGCACATGCAAAGAACAAACGTCATCCTGTGCTCAATGGAAATGCCCAAAGACTGTAACTCGAGAAGAAGATGCTGGTACTGGCGAGGGACTGAAACTGTTAAAGAGGAGGTAAGTAGTTCTGCTTTAACCCTTTTCAATGCAGTGGGGAAAGGGGGGTGTTCATTGAAAGGGTGAACTTTTTATTTTCATTTTCATGGAGTTGCGCTAAAAATGCTGATTTAAACTATAACTAAAGACACTTTTTTTTGGATAGCCTGGAGAGGGATTAGAAAACCTGTCGTCAGGTTTTTATTGCTGTCTGTGTCCCTTTTGGGGAGATTCACCCCCTCTATTTATCCGTTTACCATTATCACAGAAAGGAAAAAAAAAAAATCCCCAAATTTTGAGTTGTCCCCAGAACAGGAATAGAAGGGATATCTTCCCGTGGAGACACTAGTTCTGGTGACAAAAGGATTTTCTTGCACTTCCTGTGTTGGCTATGGGACAGGAAGTAAAGGGAAAACTTTGCAATGGGACACAAATGGCAAAAATAAACCTTACAGGGTTTATAACACCTTCCCCTTACGCTATCCAAAATGAAAAAAATGAAAAAGTTTTAATAGTTCTTAGGGCCCTGTTCACACCTGACTGACACTAATATGTCTTTTTTTTTTAATCGTCTTTGTGGTGCATTTTTGGAGCAACACCATTCATATTAATGGGTCTCCATCTGCTCCAGAAACGCACCAAAAAAGCTCAAGTACCAAATTTTGGCACTGAGCCAGGTGCGTTTGGCGTTGCGTGTTTTGTTGCAATTATTGTGTTTTGTCGCACAACGATCGCGACAAAATCAAACTGCGTTTGAGGTGCCATTAAAGCAGAGGTGCAGCTTGTATTTATTTATTTTTTTAAGTCAGCAGCTACTAACAGTGTAGCTGCTGACTTTTAATAAGGACACTTACCTGTCCTACTCACCCGCGATGTCGGCCCCGCCACGGCGATCGATCGCTGCTGCCAGGCTCCCGGCTTCTCCATCCTGACTAAGGGAAACAGGCAGTGAAGCCTTACGGCTTCACTGCCCGTTTCCTATTGCGCATGCGCCACTCGCACGGCGCTTTGTGAATGGGCGGCTTGCCTCCTGGGAAACACACAGTTCCCAGAAGGCAGCGCGCCCCATTCACAAGAAGAGGAAACGGAAGTTCTCAATCCGAGGACAAGGAAGAGGCACAGTAGAGGCAGATTAGGGGACTTCCACATAGCAACAGGCATTTTGGGTGAGTATAACTTTTTTTTTTTTTTTCTATTAATTTTTTTCTTTTTTTGGGGGGATTTTTAATGTATTTTTTTTCTTGGTGGACCTCCGCTTTAAGAAATAATGGCACCCCAAGCCCGTTGCACGTTTTGTTGCGATTCTGCCTGTGATTCCAATATGCTCAGGTGTGAACAGGGCCTTTGGCTGGCCATACACTATACACTTTTCCTGTTCAACTTTCCTTTAGATTTACCAAAACCATATAATATGTGGTCAAACCTAAACCCTTTCAATTTGTATGAAATCAGGCAGGCCCTTGCACTACATAGTTGAAGGTAAATCTAAAGGAAATTGAATAAGAAAATTGTATAGTGTATGGCCAGCCTTAAAGAGGAAGTAAACCCTCTGCAAAAAAAAAAAAAAAACACCCTGCAAGACAAAGGCATAATGAGCTAGTATGCATAGCATACTAGCTCATTATGAATTACTTACCTGAGATCGAAGCCCCCGCAACGGTCCTCGTTCCCCTCCTCCGTCGCCGCCATCTCTCCCGGAGTGACTTCCGGGTATCACGGCTCCGGCGCTGTGACTGGCCGGAGCACATGCACATGCGCGCGGGAGCCGCCAGTCATGGCGCGATCGCCGTTAGAAACAGTGCGCTCGGTTAGCCGTTGTCTAGCCGTAGACATCGGTGCCTGTCTTTTTTGAAAATATCTCCTAAACCGTGTAGGTTTAGGAGATATTTATTGCACCTAAAGGTAAGCCTTAATCTAGGCTTACCTGTAGGTAAAAGTGGTCTGTAAGGGTTTACAACCACTTTAATGTCAAGGCTAAACAGCATTACAATTAGTAAAAATCACTAGGAGTAAATACTAGGAGTAAATACAGACAAATATCTGTCACTAAACACATGGAAAATGGCTCACTATAGAAGAAGACACAACATGATTGGAGCATTGTGTGATCATCGATCTCTATTTGTGCTCCATAAGAAGACATTTGTTCTTTCTATTTACAGGTCGTTCTTCCAATTCCCGGCACTTTGATTATCTCTCTCCAGCCCACATCCCGATCATTTCCTTTACCAGTAATCTTTCACGTGCATTACTATCACCCTCCACTGGCGCTATACCTCCTCCGACCACCAGAGGTCCTCAGCTTCTCCCAGACGCCCGTCCCTCTCTATGGTTTTGCCTTCTCGCTGAAGTCTCGCGTGTGCGGCCTGCGTTTCCTCTTTCTCTCCCAGCTGGGCAAGATGGCAGTCGGCAAGAACAAGAGGCTGACCAAAGGCGGCAAGAAAGGTGCCAAAAAGAAGATGTGAGTAGAAATAGAGGCTGGGGAGTGAGGGCAAGGTGTGTGCGCGGCGCTGGGGGGTGTGTGGCGGGGACTTAGGGGAAGGATGGCGCTGATAGAAGGTGGATAAGGACGAGCCGGGCTCCATGACTGCAGGCCTGGCAGAGGCTCGGCTTGGCGCTCTCTGTCAGTAATGTGTGCTTACCTCAGGGGGGGAGTATAGGGGCTGCCTGTGTGTACTGAGGGGGTCTACCACACATACACACCTCCATTGGTGTCCTATAGTGAGCACCTAGTGTAAGGAGCTCCTCACCATGTCCTGGGGCTGTGTGTTCCTGGAGGCTGCATTTTAAAGGAGTTCTCCCTAGCAGCCCATGTAGCTCCTGTGTAATTTAATGACTGACAAGTCCAGGGGGGGGGGGGGGGCTCCTATGTCTGTAGACTAGAGGAGCTCCGAGGCTGCTGGACTCTGTGTGATGGAACCAGCCTCAGAAATCCCCTGAGCTCTACAAGTGCTGGTTAAAGCCCAGCACCCAACATGTGTTTTTATTCTGACAGTGGGGAAGTGCTAGGACCTCTTTCAGGGTTGTGTCCCCATTGAGCAGATTCCCTTCAACTTTCTGGCTGCGCAGGAAGTAATAGGATCTGTTTTATAGGGGAGCTTCTGTCCCAGTGACAGAGGAGCGTTTTGTGTTCTGGTCTCAGTGACAGGCGCAGAGGTGAATTTCCCCAGAGGGGGCACAGGCAGCAATAGCAGGCTTAGGCCACTTTCACACTGCTGTGACTTGAAAGTCGTGTCATTTTTGCTGCTATTTCAGGGAATGCCTGTGTAAACTTGGTCTATGGACCTCAACTCACATCAAAGTAGTACAGTGAATACTTTGCTTTGAAGTTGGTGCGACTTGAAGGCGCACATATGAATGGTATGCGTTTGGAAAACATGGGGTACGCAGTCCTAAGTCGCACAAGTGTGAAAGGGGCCTTAGCACAAGTTTTCTCTTCCCAAGTCTTGTCCTAACAAATACACTGGCTGTTAAGTTGATTAGCAGTCAGCTGTCACATACCCCCTTCCAATTCTTTGCTGAGTTTGTCAAAGTTTTATTAACCACTTGCCTGTGAGGCAAATTCTGACACTTACACACGTAAAAATACTACTTTTTGTTTGCTAGAAATTTGCTTAGGACACGCGCACACCCCCCTCTAAAGCGGTGACCGCGAACCTTGCCACCCCATATGTTTTGAAACTACATTTCACATGTTCTACACTGCAGAGTGCATGAGCATCATGGGGAAATGTAGTTCGAAAACATCTGGGGTGCCAAGGTTCGCCATCAATGAATGCCCTATTGAATAAAATGAGTTTTGTGGTTTTTCAAACGCAATCTTTTTTTGAAAAAATACACTTTAATGAACTTTATTGCACACATACAATACAGTGTTTTTTTTGTTTGTTTTTTTTTTGGTGTAAAAGATGTTGCGGTAAATACATAACATGTCACGCTTTTAAATTGCTTATGCCCGCAGAGTGCCACCTAACAACGGAACTCCAAATTCTCTATGGGCAACGCTTTAGAGTTAGAGGAGGTCAGGAACTAGAATTATGCGGTGTGATCACTGTTTACATGCAGGATTTTTTTTTTTACTTTGTTGCTATCACCTTGTGATTGCATGAATGGTGACCGGTCCTTTTTTATGGAGACATCTGGGGTCTTATTGGACCCCTAATCTCTCCTCTGGCTCCCAAGGCAGCCGATCAGACACTGATTGGCTGCTTTCCTTGCCACTTACGGCCACGTAAACAAAGAGCCGTAACCGGAAGTGACTATATGATGCACTTGGTTTCCGGGGTCACAGAGGAAAGAACTAAGTCAGTTCCTCAGTGTAGTGTCACCACTGGCCGTGTTGCTCCTGGGCAACCCCCCCCTTCCCCAGCCTAAACACACTGATCAGCTGGCAGCCATTCACGATCAGATGTGAAAAAGAAAGGTACAGCTCTCATCATAAATTATATCATGAATCGCCATAGTGAATAAACAAATCTTAATTTTAAAGAAGTCCAGCCTGAGCTTGTTTGGCTGGACTTCTCTTAAGGTTCACAGGAGTACAATTTGTTTTATCAAATTAGTTTTGCACTCCTGTTACTAGTTTTCAGCAGAGAGTAGAGCAACACGATTAATCGTTTAAAGATCGCGATCTCGATTCACCCCCCTGCGATCTCCAGGCTGGATGACCGCGATTTTCTTGAATCCCCGCTGGTTCCACGTAACCAGCGTGGAACGCAAATGGTGGATATCGGAACTGACGTCAGTCATCATAGAGCATGATGCGCCGCTGGATGTTGATGACCGACTTCGGATCGGCATACACGTGATCCGCGGAGCGGTAAAACACACATTGAAACTGTCTCCGCTCTGCTCGCGCACAGCCCCGCCTCCTCCTAACCCCACGCTGTGATAGACAGAATGCGGGTCCAATGCTGGGATGTGGTCTGTCTATTACAGCGTGGGGTTAGGAGGCGGCGGGGCTGTGTGCGAGCAGAGCGGAGACGGTTTCAACATACAGGCGGTGAGTTGCTTTCTAGCAGAAAATGCGTGCTTCCGTCCTCCCCTCTCCCCCACATACCACACTTGGCTGGCTCTGTCTTCGGGACTCCGTCCTCCCCCCGGCTGCCGAGTCTGTTTCCTTGTCCCTGCCGCCTATGTACACAGTGAGAGGGGAGAGCTGTGCTCTTCCCATCTCAGCTGTGACAGGAGTTCTAGCGCAAAGCTAATGCTAGAACTCCTGTTTTGGAGGTGACAAGGTCAATAAAGAGAACCTGTTTCCTCCAATTGCTATCACACAGGGAATGGTTTTCTCCTGTGTGATGGCAATAAAGTTAAGTGAAAAAAAATTGATTAAAAAAAAAAGAAATAATAATATTAAAATTAATAAAATAAAGTAAAGAATAAGAAAAATATAAAAAATTAAATTATGCAAAAAAAAAGTAAACAACAAGCTACGCCCTGGGAGTGGACTTAAAATACACGCAACCACTGTCCCTTATAATATATTATTATCACAGTCAGCTACCCCAGACTCTGGGGCCCAGAGTCTGGGGTAGCTGACTGTGGTAATATTCATAATATATTATAAGGGACAGTGGTTGCCGGTATTTTAAGTCCACTCATCTACAGCTGAATATTTTTTATTTATTTTTTAATTGACCTTCTTAAAGAATCGTGAGAGAATCGTGATCTTTGTTCTAAGCAAAAGAATCACGATTCTAATTTTTCCCAGAATCGTGCAGCTCTAGCAGAGAGCGGTCTGAAGTCCGCTCTGATGTCACACAGATCAGTCCAGCCTCTCAGCGATCCGCTGAGATGGCTGCTCCCCTCCACAGCTCAGCGCTTCAATGAGCGTGGAGGAGCAGAGCAGCTGATTGACAGTCAGCAGCTCTTCTCTCAGGGAGCTGAGAGAACCAAGCCAAATGGCAGTGTTCGATGGCTTGGTGCTCAGTGCAGAGGCCGGAGGACAGATGCAGCTTCGGTCTGATGCTGCATCCACCTAGGTAAGGTACTTCGCAATTTTTATCTGTTTTTATAACTTAAAGGAAAAGTTCTTATATAGATCCCACACGTGAATAACGTCCTCAGTGAGTATAGGAAAGGTTCCTCTCCATCCGCATGCAGACACACAATGCACTCACCAGACTTAATTGACCCCTATTTCAGGGAGTCAAATTGCGCATATGGGAAAAATCCAAGACCTCATACATGAGGTCACAGGAATGAATCCAAACCTGCTGTCATCCATTATTTGTATACCGTATATACTCGAGTATAAGCAGAGTTTTTCAGCATATTTATTTGTGCTGAAAATGCCCCCTCGGCTTATACTCGCGTCTGTACCTGATTATCTGGGACATGCACAGACTGCGGGCGTCCGGTGGAAAAAAGCCACTCCTCTTCCTCGTCCTGTTCCGTGATAGGCGGAACACTCAGTTTCCCAGCAGAACACTGTTCAGTGTTTCGATGTGAAAATATACTACAGCGCTGATATGTGAAAATGAGTGAAAAATCCAAATATATAGATACCTAAATGGTGACTGCTGCAATCAAAAAAGAAGAAATCTGCTCTCCGAACAATCATGAATATAAATAAAAGAAATGCGCTGGAACCAACCTATACAATGTGCACAGTAAAGTGAAATTAATCAATAATATCGTTATTAACAACTGCAGTGAGATTATTACCAGTGCTTATAAAACAAAACAAAAAAGGAATAGCATGGATGGTGGGAAATAATGGACACAGCGGTCCTACTCAAGGTAACTTCCTTCCACTCTGCAGGCTTGACCCACGTTTGTTCAATAAATCACACACTTGAAGACAATCTTGCTCAGCAATAAACAATCCAGCAGGCTAAAACTCCAGTCAAATGGGCTTATATGAATGCGGCCACTTAGTCACCTTCCTTGTCCTCCCAGTTTTCAAAGGTGTCCACATATAAGGGATATAAAACAGAAAAATCATTGCGCAGTGTTCAGTGCACCACACACCCCACATCAGCTGCGGATGTACTCGCGTAACCGAGATATAAAACAGCGCTTTGGCACAGCTCAGTGAGACGAATCTTCCTCCTCAGGCTGCTGGAAGCGTCACTAGGCTCCCCCTACGCGTTGCGTCATCGACACGTGACTTGATAGGCGGAACACTCAGTTTCCCAGCAGAAGACTGTTCAGTGTTCCGCCTGTCACGGACGTCCTCTCGTCCGTGGGACGAGGAAGAGAGGACATCTGTGATAGGCTGAACAGTGTCTGCTGGGAAACTGAGTGTTCTGCCTATCAAGGAACAGGACGAGGAGGCGTGGCTTTTTTAAACTGGACGCCCGCCGTCTGACTGCATGTACTGGGCTAAGCAGGTATGCAGATTGGCACAGTGAGCTGAGGCGTGCAAATGGGCATTGTTGACCCTCTTTTCCACTTGCAGTAGCTGCTGCATTCTCACCCTAGGCTTATACTCGCGTCAATGTATACGTTTTCCCATTTATTTTTGTGGTAAAATTAGGTGCTTAGCTTTATATTCAGGTCAGCTTATACTCGAGTATATACGGTATATATTTGAATTCAACCTATTGGCTCCTATATTTTATTGGCGATCAGATGCTGGTTTACCAGCATGTTCGCCACTAGAAACCAGTCGTTAGGCCGGCTTCTGTTGGACATACTGCTGTATACACTGGCTGATCGTTGGCGGTTTTTTGTTGAACTGACGTTCAGCCAGTGTGTACAAGCCTTTAGGGGAGTTGAAAATTACAGAAGCTTTCCAAGAGATTTTTTTCCAACCTGCTGAATAGATCGGGAGAACGTTGCATAGAGAATTAATCATATAAAAGTAAACTCAAAGCAGAACTGCGCTGCATCTGAGCACCACAAACACAAATTCATTTTTAATATTCAAAGCAAACTCCCAATCTATGTCTCCATGCTTTTATTTTGCTGAGAAATCACTCTGAAAAACACCCCCCTAACATTTCTGGCCATGGCCATCAGTAAGCCTAGGTTCACACATGCGGTGTGGGAAACACAGGGATCCCTGCTCGTTTCCCGCACCGCTTTGCAATTGCACTGTATTTGCGATCTGCTGCATGTGTCAATACAAAGTTAACACCCCAAAAGGATTGCAAAGTCAGTGCTGTTTGCATGTACTAAATGACCATGCAATGTGTTTATGGTGCGGCTCCAAAAAAGTTACCTGTGCCATTATTGGTGCAATGCGGTGCAACTTGAGCCTATTCAAAATGTGAATCACGCACTTACATGGTGCTGTTCCTGTGCAATTCACATTCAAGTTAGTGTGAACTGGGGCTAATGGAGATGATTTATATAGCCTTTACTTCCTGGAATCCATCCGCCTTAGCTCAGGCATGCAGTCAGGAGGGTGTGAGAACCCCTCCTCCCCCTCAAAACTTCTTCTGGGATGTATGACATTTGCCTAGGCCTAGAAGCCAGAAGGTAACTTTAGACTAGAGGGATAAAGTTTAAGACAAGCAAATATGATATACTTTCCTATCTATTTACTAACGATTGCAGCCTAAGGATTAAAAAGTCAATGTTGATTAAGAGTTAAGTTCTGCTTTAACCACTTCACCCCCGGCAGGATTTGCCCCCTTAATGACCGGGCAATTTTTTGCGATGTGGCACTGTTACTTTAACTGACAATTGCACGGTCATGCGACATTGTACCTAAACAAAATTGATGTCCTTTTTTTCCCACAAATAGAGCTTTCTTTTGGTGATATTTGATCACCTCTGCGGTTTTTATTTTTTGCGCTATAAACAAAAAAAAATGGCATAACACTCCGATCAGTGCTCTGTGCCATTGGCTGCGAGTGCTGATCAGGAGTCGGCCAGATTCTGGTTTTGCAGCATTTTCGGCTGACCTGGCCAAACAGGTGACTTCTGTTGGACAGACCGATACACACAAACCGAAAGTCGGACTTTTTTTTTTTTTTTTTTACCGACTGCTGTCTCCGGACAATTTAACCTGTGTACCAGACTTTATTCGGCACTCTGAAAACGGTCTTCAAACTCTGGGCCTATAAGTTCTTATTAAACCTAATGTTTATTGTTTGCATTTGACTAGGTGGTGATCCAGTGGTCTGAGCAATTTCTCATTGGTGTAAATCTGCAGGGTTATAAGTTATTGTAGAAGGAAGTTGTTTTCTGAAGGAAGCCCGTTATCCATAGTGTATGTTTGGGCAAAGAGCTACAGGACTTGAATAGTTCTAAAATGCTAATCGGCAGATATTTTACTAACTTGTAATATGTAACACTGGTCTACTAAATGTTTTACCCTTTTCGTGTTCCAGCGTGATTTATATTTAGGCAACCAACTTGAATAGTTTTAAGATGTTTTTTTTTTTTCTTTTTTTTCAGTGTTGACCCCTTTTCCAAAAAAGATTGGTATGACGTTAAAGCACCAGCTATGTTCAATATCCGCAACCT
This sequence comes from Rana muscosa, assembly GCA_029206835.1. Taxonomy (NCBI): domain Eukaryota; kingdom Metazoa; phylum Chordata; class Amphibia; order Anura; family Ranidae; genus Rana; species Rana muscosa. The sequence continues at coordinate 309,986,967 of CM055116.1, read as the reverse complement.
TGGCAAGACTTTGGTAACAAGGACACAAGGAACCAGTAAGTGTCAGTGGTCTGCCTGTGATTGAGAAGTGCAAACTTTTAGGCATGTTGGCCCAACTGTCGGTTAACAGTTGGGAGGATCATTTTGTCTGAGTCAAGTTTTCTTATACCGCTAATCTCTCCTAATATCTTGTTGGTAAGCTTTTTACCACTGTCATGTCTTGAGTATATTCTGCTTTATTAACTGTTATTAGATGTAGATTCTGTCTGATGCAAATTCAGTTTAGCATACGGTTGTGGTAAATAACATGGCAAATAATCCAATTACTAAGTTGTCTCGACAGTATATTCCATTCTGTGATCACTACTAGTGGTGCAACGGATCGTCATTGATCCGTGATCCGCACGGTTCAATGACGTCGGATCGGCACACACGTGATCCGCGGCTCAGGTAGAGGGGAGCAGTAAAACACGCTGTAACAGCTGACATTGAAATAGTCTCAGCTCTGCTCGCACTCACAGCCCCGCCTCCTCCTAACCCCGCGCTTGTGATAGAATGTGCGCCGCAGCCAATCTGGCGCGTCTGGCCACGCCCCCAGCGCGGATGACTGCTGAGTGATGGATGCTGCAGGTGAGCGGCTGTCCCGCGGTGAGCTGTGAGAGGAGCCGGAGACACCCCCCTCCGGGGGGAAGAGGGGTGGACAGTGCATGGCGGCAGGTGAGGCTCCATGTGTGCGGGGTCGCGTCGGTATGGAAGAATTTACCTCCCAGGGGGGATTGTTTACCCCTCAGGAAGGAGCGGGGGAGTCGAGGGCACATGACACCAGCCTGGGGGGTGAGGTGCAGCTGATGTCCGGGGCTGCATGGAGTGTGACAGACATATGGAGGGAATGCAGAGATGGTGGAGGTGATATAGAGGTATAAACACCCACACTCAGTGTATCCCCCCTCCACCCCATCATAGGAGCCAATTGTGACCTGACTGTCCTCCACCACCTGGGGGGGGAGACATGCCCATGGGCTAAGGAGGGTCAGGGGAGGAGGTGGAGGAAGAGAGGAGCGTCAGGTAAAGGAGGTGAGAGTGAGGCTGCAATTTGGGGCACAATGAGGCTGCAAATTTTTTATTTTTTTTGCTGATCCGAAAAATGATCCGATCTGTGACTGATCCGAGGATCGATCCGATCCGTGCGTTTTTTTGCTCCGTTGCACACCTAATCACTACTGTAGAAGGATACATGCATGTTTACACATGCCCCATAAGACCCTGTTCACACAGGGGCGACCTGTCATGCAACTTAGCTGTTTGACAAGTCGTGCTTAATTCTGTACAATATAACCGTTCTAATAGGAGCAACTCAAGTTGCGCCGACTTAGAAAAAGGTTCCTGTACTACTTTAAAGCCACTTCAGATAGGCTTGCATTGACTTCATATACAGAAGTTGTTTTGCAAGCCGCGCTGAAGTCGCGCTGTACGGGGTGGCTTCAGAGTCGGGTGACTTTAAAGCCGCCCCTGTGTGAATCAGCTCTAAAAGCCCTCATAGCCTGCTAACCTAATCTCCTGTGATTGCATGTCTTGTGTAAATGGCAGAGTTTGTGGCTGCAGGACCAATCGACTGGTGCAGCAGCTTATGCTTCTTTCCCCTTGCTTGCAAAACCAGTCTTGTGGAGGTGGCTTGTATTCTATGGTGTAGACCAGGGGTCTCAAACTGGCGGCCCTCCAGCTTTTGCTAAACTACAGGCACCATCATGCCTCTGCCTGTGGGAGTCATGCTTGTAACTGTCAGCTTTGCAATAACTCGTGGGACTTTTAGTTTCGCAACAGCTGGAGTTTGAGACCCCTGGTGTAGACTATATCCCCATCTTAAAGTGGAGTTCCACCCAAAAATGGAACTTCTGCTTTAGGTTTTGGTGACCCACCCTGACATGCCACGTTTTTTGGGGGGAAGCCAGTGCCATATTTTTACAGGCACCCAGCTCCCACTTCCTCCCCTGGCCCACGGCACGGGAAGGAAGATATACTGTATATACTATTAGAGGTTTAATCTGCTAAATATCAACCTCCAAAAAATATATTTTTTTTAAATAAACAATTTGACCGAAGTATAACCAAAGCTTGTTTGGCTGTACTTCTATGAATCACAAAAGTGCAATTCGTTTTGCACTCCTGCGACCTGTTTTTAGCAGAGAGCGGGCTGAGGTCCGCTCTCGGATGTTACGGATATCAGTCCAGGCACCGCATCATCCCGACAAGTCTGGATCCGGACTGACACCTGGCTCAGCCTCTCGGCGAGCCGCTGAGAAACTGAGCCAGCCACTCCACAGCCCAGTGCTCCAATGAGCGAAGAGGGGAGTGAGTAAAGAGGTGAGACTGACAGTCTGCAGCTCTCTGCTCACGGAGCTCCAAAAACTAAGTGATCGTGGTGTTTAATCGCTCAGTTCTCATTGTAGAGGTGCCAGGGGACGAATGCTGCACCCACCTAGGCAAGTATAAATAGGGGGGGGGGGTTAAAATTCCTTTACTTCTCTTTTAAAGACTGTTTGGCAGATTTTCAGACAGAACTGTAATTTATTTTGTATGAAAGACTCCCTTGTCATAGGCAGGTGGCTTGAGAAAAGCTACCGGCGCCTGCTGTTGCTTATGCTGCCTATATGAAAACTTTTTTTTTTTTTTCTCTTTTTAAAAAAGTAAATGTTCGATTTTTCTAATCTTAAGTGGGGTCAAATCGACTGTTTTTTTTTTTCCTCGAAGGAGCAGAATAGAAAACTTGGTCAAAGAAATTCAGACAGTGTATGTAGTTTTCTTTCAGAACTTGCATTAATTTTAAATCTGAATGTTAAAAGCAAGTGAAATTTTCACATGACATTCTTTCAGCCAATGTACAGTTTTTTTTTTTCGTATGAATATTCTCGTCCGAAAATGATACGTTTATGGCCAGCATAAGGCTCTATTTACACCTATGAAGTTTGCCTTTGATCCGTTTCTGCAGTGCTTTTTGCTGTGCGTTTTTGCTGTAATTTGCAAGTTGCGGCGAAAATGCTCAACGTGCTTTTCTGAAGCTTCTCTAGTCTATAGAACGAGACAAGCAAAAAAGGATTGTTTTGCCTTGAAAAAAGTTATTGACCCTTTCCCAAAGAAGCGTAGATGTAAACGTGTCCCATAGGAAACCATGTTAAATGAACTGTTGTGCGTTTCTGCACAAAGCACCAAAAAACATAGGTGTGACCCAGGCCCAAGACGTTTAGCAGCATTATTTTTTTTTTTTTTGTATCAACTGTCATAATGGGGTTCAAAAAGCTAAAATTGGCCTTTTTATACTACAAAAAGGACAGTGAAAGGTAATGTATATAAAAAAAATATATAGATTATCTATATATCTCTCGCACACGCCCAGAAGTCAGACATGAGTGGAATGGAGAGATATATATATCTTTTATTTTAAAGTAGTACTAAAAAATGACTTATTTTTTTATCTATTTTTTTCTCTCCCTCCATGGATTTGATAATTTTAACTACTAAAGCCCACAAGGTTTTACCTCCAATGACAGTCCATATTTTTTGTGATGCAGCACTGCGTCACTTTAACTGACAATTGCACAGTCGTGCGACGCTGTACCCTAACAAAACTGCGTGTTCTAACTGTAGGGGGGAAGGGCTTACTGAAACATGACAGATCACCGCTTCCGATCGCTGGGAGCAGTAGATCCCTGTCATGTCACTAGGCAGAATGGGGAAATGCCTTGTTTACATAGGTAGTTCCCCGTTCTGCCTCTCCTTGCTGCGATCACGGGGGATGCTCCCGCGACGCACGCCTGCTTTGCGCAGGAGAGCCATTCTGCTGACGTATATCGGCATGAGCCGGTCGGCAAGTGGTTTAAATGCACAATACAGGTAAGTTTATTTTAAATGCAATTGTAACGCCTTCTATTACCTCCAGTCTCCACCTTTTCTGGGTTCAGATGCTGATCTTCCCTGCACAGAGTCCTTGAAGTGTGTGTTTAAAAAATAAAATACATTTTTTTTCTATACTTGCCTGCTCTGTGTAATGGTTTTCCGCAGAGCATCCCTGATTTTCGTCTTCTGGGCTCCCCCCAATGCTTCTGGCTCCTCCTGCCTTTAGATTGCCAAATGGCAAGCTTCAGAGTTTAGTATAGAGTGCCCCTATATAGAGTTGGGAGATTTTGTATAAAAAAAAAAATCTGCGATTCACGATTCGAATCGAGGGTTTTTTTTTTGATTGGACACCGCGCCGGTCCTGAGGAGCTGCGGGCAGGAGTTTTTAGGCGAAGCCGCGGCTTCAGCCTAGTCCGCGGCGTCTGGCCTCGTGGACTAGGCCGAAGCCGCGGCTTTGCCTAAAAACTCCTGCCTGCAGCTTCTCGGGGTCGGCGCCAGTTCTGGTGGAAAAAAATATTGATTTGCTGAAATTTTTAATCGATTTTACCTCAACTCGATTTAAATCGTTTTATTTTTTTTTATTTTTTTCCCAGCCCTACCCCTATAGCAAGGTAAAAAAAAAAACTTTTGCCTTTTTTAGAACCACTCATTTCCTGCCCAGAACTACATGTCCCATGATGCATTGCTCCTCACACATTTACAAGTTCTCAGGCACTTTAAAGTGGTGTTCAGCCCAATTTTTTTTTTTTTAAAACAGCAGCTACACATACTGCAGTTGCTGGCTTTTAATAAATGGACACTTACCTGTCCGGAAGTCCACCGATGTCGGCACCGCAGCTGATGTTTACATCAGCTGTCGTGCACTGCCGCCACCATTGCGGGTGAGGGTACCCGTCAGTGTAGCCTTTCGGCTTCACGCCAGGAACCCTACTGTGCATGCGCAAGGCCCGCTCCTCTCCTACTGGCCCGGAGGGGGGAGCCCCGTGCTGATGTCACGGGCCGTGGCCTGGACTCCTGATAGTGGGAAAGGATACCTGTCAGACAGGTATCCTGTCCCCCCTTCCCCCCGAAAGGTGCAAATTGTGGCACCGGAGGGGAGGAACTCCGCTTTAATGATGATGGTGCACTGTTTCCAGATATGTAAACAAATAATGCATTCGGTATGCAGGTCAGCTAATTGGCCGACCCATTAATCGATTTCGAAAATAGTTGACAACTCTTTTCATAATCAATTGGTTGTAGATTTGTTTCAGCCCTAGACTCCCGCCCTATAAACCTCCCCTCCCCCTTTAAATATTTTAAGTGAACTTTAATATTAAGGTTTTAAAAAGATTTGTAGTATTGGTGTTTTAAAAATGGGAATGTATGAGGACGTTGTTTTGGTCCCAAATGACATCTGTGTTTACTAACTATGAGATCGTTCTGACATTCCCTTATTCACTATAATTAATTTAGTTTTACGTTAGGGAAAAAAAATATTTAAGAAAATTTTTCTATTTTGCTTAATGTAGAGATTGCATCTGATGGCCTCAAAGGGCGTGTATTTGAGGTAAGCCTTGCTGACCTGCAGAATGATGAAGTGGCCTTCCGTAAATTCAAACTGATTACTGAAGATGTTCAGGGCAAGAACTGCCTCACCAACTTTCATGGCATGGATCTGACCCGCGACAAGATGTGCTCTATGGTCAAGAAGTGGCAGGTAAGTCGCTGGATAGTTTTGCATGCTTTACTTATTTCGATCTATTAGTAATGTATTCGGACTAAGGTTCCATTCACATCTGAGCATATCAATTTACTGGCATTTTTTGGACTTTTTTTTTTTTTTTCAAGTGTTTTACAGCTTCAGGTGTTTTTGTTTAGCCATTTGTGCGTTTTTCTGCTCAAGTCAGGCATTTGTATTTAAGTCTATGGGGCCAAAAACGCTTGTCCTCTGCCAAAATGAAGCTTACTTACTTTTTTTTGAGCTTCAGGTGTTTTGAAATGAATAGGATTTTGCTTGTTGAGGGTTTTACTCGCTCAGGTGTGAACACCTAAGGCCATTTGTCACTGGCAGCTTTGTTTCTGATTTGTAGCACTAGAAATCCCTTTGATTATTTTCCTTGTGATTTAGACTAGCTACAGGGTTGCTGCTCTAGCTGGTTACATATCAATAAAGGTACATAGTTGGCACCAGCTGCTTTGGATACAATGAGTATCTATTGAAGCTGGAGATTTGAATCCAAAAAACGACAAAAAGGAAATTGCTGAGTGACAAAACTATACATCTTAATGAGACTTTATTGCATTTTTTTCTTCCTAAAGGGGGGAGTTTTTGTGTGTGTGTGTGTGTGTGTGTGTGTTGTTTTATTTACTTCAGGTTACTCATAAGCTTGTGATATAGCCAGGATCTATGCATTTATATTGCTGTATAGTCGGCACCAGAAAAATATTATTAAAAAGTCTAAATGAGCGTTTGCTTACCTTTGTCCTTTTGGTGTGGGACGCATTTAAAAACTTCCAAGGACCTGTTGGATTAAGGTGGTGTATCCTATTCTGGTAATCCCTGGTATATCTTAATACCCTAACTCAGGGTTCGACAAACCCCCGGGCGCCAGGTCGCAATTGCGACTAGAATTAGCGACCTGGCGCCCGGGGTGTCTCTGTGCGGCCCCCGCGATCGCGCAATCTCGCCGCGGCCTTCTGCAGTACCAAGGGGTCTGGAGATAGAGATGTGGCGGGCGCTCTGCCTCTAGGCCGCCTCTCGCCGTGGGGATTGGGGAATTCCGCTGAGGGGGCGGAGCCACCTACGTCACTGCCAGGAGAAGTCACTCAGTAAAGGAGCCTGGAGGCTGCAGACAGTGCAGAGTTCACACGTCAGTCACGTGATATCACACAGAGCACGGACAGCGTTGTTAAGGTGAGAGAGAGAGTGACTCGATGCAGCCAGAAGCTGCTATTTTACAGTATTTATGGATGTATGGTTTTTGATTTGAACATCTGAGTGGCAGTGGCACTGGGAATGGGATCAGTGAAGAAATATGAATTAAAAATGGTTTCAGTTCACTTAGAATAGTTTTTTATTTTTTGTCCAGCATTAAGCACTGCTTTGTTCCAGCATGCAGCATAAATACAAGCAAATTCTCCTCTGTTGCTGCCTATAAAGTTATTCTTGGCATCTCCGCCATTCAGGAGAAGCCTTTTAATTTGATCCGTGAAGATATTGTTAATCCACTTGCCTCTCAACCCTGGCCTGGTCAATCAGGGGAAGCCTTGAATTCATTGGTAAAAATACAAGGCTTCCCTGGGCCCTGAATGGTGGACTTCATTCCTTCTTGCCCTGCCTGGCGTATTTACTAGGTGCTATTCACTATTGCACACTAATATCTGGTACATTGAATGCCACTCGGTGTATAGATATCAGTGTTTTTTGTTTCAAAATTGTCGCTCTATTTTTGTTTATAGCGCCAAAAAAAAAACAGGTGATCAAATACCACCAAAAGGAAGCTATTTGTGGGAAAAAAGGACATCAATTTTGTTTAGGAGCAACGTCGCACGACCGTGCAATTGTCAGTTAAAGCGACGCAGTGCCGAATCGCAAAAAGTGGCCTGATCTATGGCCAGAAAATGGTCCGGGGCTGAAGTGGTTAATTAAAATGAATTTGTCATCTCCCTGCTTGGCCCCTTTCATACGGGCTGTCTGATCAGTAGGGATGAGCTCAGGCGTGTTCGCATTGAACACGTGCAGAGCCCGCCAAGGAAGTCGGCACTGCGCTTATCACAAAACCTGGCTCCTAATTTTTTTAGCTGGCTCCTAGATTCCAAGCAAATTTGTCAAGCCCTGCCCTAACTCTGCAGTTGTACCCCCTTTTTTCTTTTTCTTTATTTTTTTGTAGAAAAGGTGTGCCTGTACCAGCAGGTGGAGACCTTTCATTGACTAGATTAGTGATTTAGTTTGGACAATTGGCAAATTCTGTAAAGCTTGTCTTTTTGTCAATCAAATTATTTATTTTTTGTGCCTTGGTATGCTTGTGCATATTGGTGCAATCTGTGAAGTTGGTCTGAATTTGTAATTCATTGCACGTCTAATATGCACGTGCGTGATAAGGCAAATAAGGAAACCTGTTAATTCAATTGATATACATTTCTGCCTTTTTTTTTTTTTTAGCACAGCAAAGATGCATTTGAAGCATTGCTTTCTCTATGCAAGTCTTTTAGCCCTTGTGTGCTTATTTATCTACCCAAAACTGATTAACCTTTTGATAAGCTCTAAATGCAGTGGCCTAGTCTCTAAGGGTTTACTGAATAGGTAGTTTTTTTTGGAAGTGACCATAGCTCGATTACTTTTTTGATTGGCTGATGACCACCTTCCCTTATCCACACATTCAGTGTGGATGAAGGAATCCTACCAGTAATGCTTTTGTATTCTGACAGCGGTGATGCCTCTGCTGTTATAATACACTGATCAGTGCTGCAGCTGATTGGCTACAAGCGCTGATTAAACGAAAATATACCCAAGTCCCATTCAAGAGGAGTTGGTTTATTAGATTGTCGACTCTTCTTTGGGACTACTGATCAAAATTTGTCTGGTCCTTGCTAAACCATCCAAACTTCAGCTTAAGGCAGTCAATTTTAAAGAATTGAGTTCTGCTACATTTTCCAATTTAAAGGCTAAGGTCACCTTAAAGTGGAGCTCCACCCTAAATAGCAACTTTTGCTATTTGGAACCCTCCCCCCCTCCGGTGTCACAATTGACACCTTTCAGGGGGGAGGGGGGTGAAGATACCTGTCTAAGACAGGTATTTTCACCCACATCCGGGAGTCCTGTCTCCGGGAATCTGCGGGAGTTACGTCACTTCCCGCAGACTTCCCTTGGTGTTCTGGGAGACACTCGGCTCCCAGAAAGCAGGAGCACCAATCAGAACGGCGCAGCGCGACTCGCGCATGCGCCGTAGGGAACCGGGCATGAAGCCGCAGGGCTTCACTTCCTGGTTCCCTCAGCGAGGATGGCGGAGGGAGCAGCAGAGCGACGAGCGGTCGCTCGTCCTCTGCTGCGGACGTCGCTGGACTCCAGGACAGGTAAGTGTCCAAATATTAAAAGCCAGCAGCTGCTGTAGCTGTAGCTGCTGGCTTTTAATTTTATTTTTTTCCGGTGGAGCAACCCCTTTAAGAAAAATTTATAAATGTACATTTTGTTGCAGGAAAAAAAATGCTTTTTTAATTTTTTTTTATTTTTTTTAAATGGCAGCCTGTTTATTACACCAATGATCTGCTGATCACGGGTGTGATGAGTTCCAGCACAGTTTATAGCTCTGTGCCCATACTTCTTTACATGCTGTCATTTTCAGAGCTGTATGCACTGTGAATGAACTGCGGGCATGTGGATCGGCATGCTCACTGTTCATTTAAACTACAAGTCTGCCATGTAGGAACTGAAGAAAATGCTTGGATAGCCGCACTCCGAGAAAATTGGTTCTTTATTTCAAAAACTAGGTCACACAACACATGTCACAGCAAAGGGAGCTGACGCGTTTCGCATTGCGATTCAGTGCGAAACGTGTCAGCTCCCTTTGCTGTGTTTTTGCTGTGACGTGTTTTGTGACTTCGTTTTTGAAATAAAGAACCAATTTTCTCGAAGTGCTGGCCCATCCAAGCATTTTCTTTAGTTCCCACTTTATCATATGCAATTGCCTGCACCCACGGCTCTGGATCTAGTGAGCAAGATCAGCAGTCACATCTGAGCGGTAACTCCTCTCTACAAGTCTGCCATGGTGACAGACGGGACTTGTACTTTCTACATTCTGATTCCTGTAAATGAATGATGCAGCTGTGTGGGCAGAGTCTCCCACAGCCACAGTTTTCAAAATGTGACAAGCTGGTGTGGGGAGGACCCCTGCTCGCTGTCACACTGATGGGGACAGAACATGTTCCGCTCTGAATACCGGTGTAACATTTTCTGAAGGGTAAACTTGATCTTTTGGGATTGCTAAACCCAAGAACAAGTTTTTTTAATTATTTTTTTCAATATGGCAGCTTACCAGACCTTGTATGTGGTCGCTGCATTAATTCTCTATTTTCAAGCTAAGAATAATTACAAAAAATTACTGTTGACTTTACCAGAAAATGCAGAGTCCTGTAGTCCTGCCTGAGGGGCAACCATGGCTCCCTCCATAGATACACTGAAGGGAGTGTTGCCAGCCTAGGACAGGAAGTGTTTGCCGGGATACCTGGTGAAAAATACCTTTTGGGGGGGACGGGGGGGGGGGGGGGACAAATGCAACCACCGCATCAAAGGACTAGTGAGCTTCCATATGTAAAGTTTTCAGATTTAGACATTTTTTGTAACATGGTATTCACTGTTATTATATATTTAACCACTTAAGCCCCAGACCATTTGGTAGCTAGAGGACCAGAGGTGATTTCAGAATTTTGCACTGCGCTGCTTTAACTGTAAATTGTGCGGACATGCAATGTTGTACCCAAACGAAATTTGCGTCCTTTTCTTCCCACAAATAGAGCTTTCTTTTAATGGTATTTGATTGCCTCTGCGATTTTTATTTTTTGCGATATAAACGGAAATAGACCGAAACTTTTGAAAAAAAAATGATATTTTCTACTTTTTGTTATAAGAAAAATCGAATAAACTCAATTTTAGTCATACATTTAGGCCAAAATGTATTCAGCCACATGTCTTTAGTAAAAAAAATGTCTAAGCGTATATTGGTTTGCGCAAAAGTTATAGCGTCTACAAACTAGGGTACATTTTCTGGAATTTACACAGCTTTTAGTTTGACTGCCTATCTCATTTCTTGAGGTGCTAAAATGGCAGGGCAGTACAAACCCCCCCCCCCCCCCAAATGACCCCATTTTGGAAAGTAGACATCCCAAGGAAATTGCTGAGAGGCATGTTGAGCCCATTGAATATTTTTTTTTTTTTTTTTTGTCTCAAGTGATTGAATGACTAAAAAAAAAAATTACAAAAAGTTGTCACTAAATGATATATTGCTCACACATGCCATGGTTATATGTGGAATTACACCCCAAAATACATTTTGCTGCTTCTCCTGAGTATGGGGATACCACATGTGTGGGACTTTTTAGGAGCCTAGCCGCGTACGGGACCCCGAAAACCAAGCACCGCCTTCAGGATTTCTAGGCACAAATTTTTGATTTCACTCCTCACTACCTATCACAGTTTCGAAGGCCATAAAATGCCAAAATGGTGAGTATTTTACAGCTCATTTGTTTTTGAAAATGAAGAAAGAAAATATATATATATTTTTTTTCAATTTTCAAAACTTTGTGACAAAAAGCGAGATCTGCAAAATACTCACAATACCTCTCAGCAAATAGCTTGGGGTGTCTACTTTCCAAAATGGGGTCATTTGGGGGGGTTTTGTGCCATCTGGTCATTCCATGGCCTCCGAAACTGTGATAGGCAGTAAGAAGTGAAATCAAAAATTTACACCCTTAGAAATCCTGAAGGCTGTGCTTGGTTTTTGGGGTCCTGTACGCGGCTAGGCTCCCAAAAAGTCTCACACGTGGTATCCCCGTACTCAGGAAAAGCAGCAGAATGTATTTTGGGGTGTAATTCCACATATACCCATGGCATGTTTGAGCAATATATCATTTAGTGACAACTTTGTGCAAAAAAAAAGTTTTTTTTCCGCAACTTGTGTCAACATATAAAATATTCCATGGACTCGACATGCCTCTCAGTATATAGCTTGGGGTGTCTACTTTCCAAAATGGGGTCATTTGGGGGGGGTTTTGAACTGTTCTGGCATTTTATACACATTAGGAAGCTTACATCCACTCTTCTAACCACTTGAAGACAAAGCCCTTTTTGACACTTTTTGTTTACATGAAAACATTTTTTTTTTTTTTTGCAAGAAAATTATGTTGAGCCCCCAAACATTATATATATTTTTTAAGCAAAGGCCCTACAGATTAAAATGGTGGGTGTTGCATTTTTTTTTTCTACACAGTATTTGCGCAGCGATTTTTCAAACGCATTTTTTGGGGAAAAAATACTTTTTTACATTTTAATGCACTAAAACACACTATATTGCCCAAATGTTTGATGAAATAAAAAAGATGATCTTAGGCCGAGTACATAGATACCAAACACGACATGCTTTAAACTTTCGCACAAACGCGCATTGGCGACGAACTACATACATTTTTAAAAGCCTTTACAGGTTACCCCGTTAGATTTACAGAGGAGGTATACTGCTAAAATTACTGCCCTCGATCTGACCTTCGCGGTGATACCTCACATGCATGGTGCAATTGCTGTTTACATATGACGCCAGACCGACGCTTGCGTTCGCCATTGGGCAAGAGCGGGGCAGGACAGGGGTGCTTTTTTTATTTTTATTTTTTTATTTTGCTATTTTATTTTTAAATTGTTCCTTCCATATTTTTTTTATTATCTCAGGGAATGTAAATATCCCCTATGATAGCAATAGGTAGTGACAGGTACTCTTTTTTTTGAAAAAACTGGGGTCTTCTAGACCCTAGATCTTTCCTCTGCCTTTAAAGCATCTGACCACACCAAGATCGGTGTGATAAAATGCTTTCCCAATTTCCCAATGGCGCTTTTTATATCCGGGGGGGGGGGGGACATTCCCTCCCACTGCTTGTAAAAGCAGTCCAGAGGCTAATTAGCCACTAGGATTCTAGGATTGCTTTTACATGAAAGCTGGCTGAAAAGAATGATACCAAGATGATACCTAAACCCGCAGACATCATTCTGGTATAAACATTCAAAGTCCAGCAACATACCAGTACGTTGCTGGTCCTTGTTGGATATGTATTGTAATCTATTTTTTTTTTTTTTTCATGCAGCCAGTTGGCTGAACGAAAAAAGAGATTGATCGGTGGGTATGCCCACCATTAGAATACCGCCTTTCATCCACCCACTTCTAATGATGGGCATACATGCACCATTTATATATGCCGAAGCATGGGGGCATCCTCCCGCAAGAAAGTTATGCCGCACACACATGGTCGGACTTTTCCACGGGCAAGCCTCCGTCTGAATTTCGACCGTATGTATGCGGCATTAGGAGCAAAATCGCTCCTCTGCCCCTGCTGCCCCAATGCTTCGGCATATATGCTTTTTTTTTTTTTTTTAACTCTGGTGGTGAAATCACCTCCTACAGCACTGGAGTCGCAGGGATCAGGCCTGTCTCTGCGAACGCTGCAGTTATGTGTGTTGTGTTTTGCAAGTGACAGTGATCGATCGATACTGCACTTGGGTGGCCTGGGCTGGGTGAAGGGGCAAAACGCAGGTGCTAGCAGGTATCTGGGCTGATCCCGCTAATACTGCGTTTTTGGGAACCCTAAACTGCTGGGGACGCTAATATAGATCTGATCAGATACTATACCACTAAGGGTGGTGTATGCTTCACGTGTGGGTGTTAGCATTACTGGCACTAACCTGACACTGCCTGGGGTGTGACGCAGACCCTCTCTGACGCTAAAAACTAATTCATATCACCCACCGGGCGATCAGGGGGTTAAACCTTTTGGGTTATATATACGGCGGGTGCCCTGACACTATAAAAAGCAAACTAACTATTCAGCGTCACCCGTAACACTTATATGGTGATCACTGGTGAAAGGGTTAACTAGGGGCAATTAGGGGGTTAACCTTAATTAGATAATATATGGGGGTACCTGACGCTATAAAAACCTGCGGCGAACCTAAAAAAAATTACTGGCTACCGATCTGCATCAGCGACGCTAAGACAGCGATCAGAAAAATGATCGCTTGGCGACAGTGGTGATAGGGGGTGAAAGGGTTACCTGGGGGGCGATCAAGGGGGTTAAACCTTTATTAGATCATTTATGGGGGTACCTGACGCTATAAAAACATGCAGCGAACCTAAAAAAAATTACTGGCTACCGATCTGCATCACCGACGATAAGACAGCGATCAGAAAAATTATCGCTTGGCGACAGTGGTGAAAGGGTTACCTGGGGGGCGATCAAGGGGGTTAAACCTTTATTAGATAATTTATGGGGGTTCCTGACGCTATAAAAACCTGTGGCGAACCTAAAAAAAATTACTGGCTACCGATCAGCATCACCGACGCTAAGACGGCGATCAGAAAAATGATCGCTTAGCCACAGTGGTGATAGCGGGTAAAAGGGTTATCTGGGGGCGATCAGGGGGTTAAACCTTTATTAGGGGGGGTTAGGGGGCTACACTGGACCTAAGACTAAACTTTGACACTTTTACAGTCACAAATGTCACTGATTGCAGTGATCAGTAAATAAATGGTCACTGCAATCAGTGACACTGTGGCTGGGGGGGGGGCGATTTATGTACCTATGTGTCAGTGTAGTGTTTTGTGCACTAACCTGGCATCTTCTCCTGTACGGCGCTCGGTATATGTGAGCGCCGCAGGAGAGATGACATCACTTCCTCTGCCTGTGTAAACATTACACAGGTAGGGGAAGCTCTCTCATTCGCCGGGAGCGATCGAGAGGGGGTGGCCGGAATCGAACGGCCGTCCCCTCATGCCTGATCGCTCCCGATCAGTTAACCACCGCTCACTGTAAAGAAGGGGGGTCCGATCGGACCCCCCAACTATACAAAGGCAGTCACGTAGATATACGTGATTCTGCCTGTCGGTGCCATTCTGCCGACGTATATTTACAGTGGGCGGTCGTTAAGTGGTTAAAGGTGTACCGTACTTTGGGATCATAGATCACTTGCACAATAGAGGGGAAATATAACTAAAAATTTTACTTAAATTGGTTCTGCCATCGTAGACCAGTATCCTAAATAGATGCTTATCTTATTTCCCAAATACTGTAATATTTATTTACTCTATAGATGGCTGCCTGTTCCACAGTGAAATCCTACTCCTGTATTCTTTAACCCGTCCACTGCTTGCACTTGAATCTCCTTCCCATGTGCAGTGTTCATAGGCTGCCATGGCAGCACCATGAATGTGTTTCCGATCGACTTTAAAAGTCCCACAGTGGTCCTATTCCCTGCTGATCACAACTACTACTCAAGGCAAACAGGCTCTTCTTCAGCCGCACATTCATTTCTCTTCTATATTCAAGGCATTTTCAAATCCATAGAAATCCCAAGTGACATCTTAATGTAACTTGACTGGTAGCCCAGGAGTGCAGCTATTACCTCCCGTGGCATCGGGAATGCCAAGAACAAAGGGACATCTGCACTGTGTACATGTAATTGCATATACTGATTTTAGAATTCACTTTGCTGTTAAGACAGAATACAGTTGATAGAGAAAATATTAAATTCTGCTTTTGAAAGGAAAATATCAGCATTGCTTTTACCTTATGCCAATTTAATGCTATTTTTTCTTGATTTAAAAGACCTCAACACTTGGCCTATTCTAGGCAAGGTGACAGTTCACTTAGCCCATCTTGAAGGCATGAATACTTGCCTAGCATACTCAATTGCTGCTACCCCACATTATACTTTTAACAAAGCAGGGCTTCCAAGTATGAGGGTACATGCAGCCCGCACTATGCAACAGTGCGGGCTTCCAAGTATGAGGGTACATGCAGCCCGCACTATGCAATAGTGCTTGAATCTGGACAGCCAGGCCCAAATACTGTCACGCCTGTCCAAGCCCTAATACTATATTGACACTGGAGCAAAGCAGGGAAATCTTTTAGTGTATGGCCAGCTTAAGTATACAAACTTGATCGGGGGCAGGGGGGTTAAATGTTTGCTATTTTTCACCTTGCCTGGAGAAAGAATGGGTGTCTTTAACCCTTTCACCACCAGGTCCGTACATAGTACGGACATAGCGGGGGGGGGGGGGTAGCGCACACATCTGGTGGCTGCAGCCACCGGGAGAGTGTGTGAAACTGACAGGCAGAGACTCTATTTGGGCGGCTCTGCTGCTGCCTGATCTCTCTCACACACACACACCCCTGGTACCGACGCTCCCCCACTACAACCCCCCCACTGCCGCCATGCTTACCAGGCTCCACGGGCCCAGGAGCTCCATGGTGGGTAGAGGGGAAGGAACAGAGCAGAAACGCATCTTCTTGTGACCCGGAAAGTGACGTCTGACGTCACTTATGGGTCAGGCTCTTTGTGTCCCGGCTAGCTCCATAAAAAGAATGGGGGGGGGGGGTGGGGGTTTCATTGTTTGCAAAAAAAGTTAAACCCAAGCACATGAAATCCCCCACCCCTACATATACGAACGTAAATGCATGGGTCAGGGCGCCTATGCGTGAAACGTTGATGGCGATGCACGTGTTGCATATCGCCACACGCTGGAACGAGAGCAATAATTTGAATACAAATCTCCTCCGTAACACTAAACTGATGCCCAATAGGTGATGCTTTAAAGCCCCCTATAGAAAATATAGGGTACTGAAGTTTGATGCCATTTCACGGGCACACAAAAATTTAAGGTTTGGCATGTTGGTTATCTATTTACTCGGTGCAACCTGGTCTTTTATATTTTACCAAACATTTGGGTCATTTATTGCATTTGTTAGCCCTAAAATTCAGGTTAGTCTTTTTTTTTTTTTTTTTTTTTTTTTTTTTACTGAAATTTTGCTTTCCCAGACCTTTGCGGTAATATCGCGTGACATAAATTGGTACTACCACCATTTTATTCTCTAGGGTGTCTGCTTTCAGAGTATGTTTGGGGGTTTTGTGTAATCTACAGGCCTAAAATGTCTTCCAATCCTGATGTTTGAAAAGGTATTGCTTTTGGAACAGTCGGTGATTGCTTGTAGTCAGTATAGTAAAATATGTATAATGTAGTCAGTATAGTAAAATATGTATATATTTTTTTTTCTCCCATAGACCATGATTGAAGCTCATGTTGATGTAAAGACAACAGATGGCTACCTGCTCCGTCTCTTTTGTGTTGGATTCACTAAAAAACGTAATAATCAAATCAGGAAGACGTCGTATGCCCAGCATCAGCAAGTCCGTCAGATTCGCAAGAAAATGATGGAAATCATGACCCGGGAAGTCCAAACTAATGACCTGAAAGAGGTTGTTAACAAGCTGTAAGTATTGAAGCAATTATTATTATTATTATTATTATTATTATTATTATTATTATTTTTTTACATTATTATTTCTGAACAAGGAAAATTAAATGTTGCAAAGGGTTTCTTCATGAGCCATTGGCTCCTGCGGCTGTCAGTCAAATCCTGTAAGGGGGGGGGGGCGTGACTTAGTGTCTATGAACACGGCTTGGTTTATAAGCACGCCTGCACAGGTGCCCCTCAGCGCACAGCTTGCTGAGGGGCATTCAGAAAAGTGAAGAGCACTGGCGTGGGACTCCAGAAGAGGTATATCCTTGTATATAGAGCAGGCAAGTAGAATATCTTGTTATATTGGGGGGCGGGGGACGAGCCTTTAATCTGCTTTTATTTTCTTTAAGCACAGGTAGGAGGATCAGGAGGTATTCACTAAATGCATACTTGTTTTGCCAGTGCAAGCCTTTAAATGCAGTCTTGACAGGATTCCTTCAGGGTTTGGTTTTCCCATTTGGCAGGTATCTGAACTTGGCACATAGCTGGAAGTTTTACTACTACAGCACAATTTTTATGATTGTCACTACAGTATGTTTGGCTTGACATGCTTAACCATAATGTTTTTTTTGGGGGGGGGGGGGCTTATTCATATATCCTGTCTCCTATCAAAAAAATCATTCTTCAGAGAAAATTAGGTAATTATGGGACCACTTTTCATCAAACAAGGACATCTTGTAAATCTTGACTCCTGTTGAGGTTAAACTGTGTTTGGGCAATTATACATCTGTACAATCCATGCAAATTTGCTTTTTTTTTTCTTTCCTCTATTAAGGGTCTGAAGGTAAAACCTTTCCCTGATGCATTCCCTGCATCACAGTAAAACATCCCCCAAATACTTGCCTGAGTCCTGTATCGATTGGCACTGTCTGCCAATCTTCTAATCTCAAAGCTTGGCTGTGAGCAGCAGGAGCCATTGGCTCCTGCTGCTGTCAGTCAAATTCTGAGAGTGGCAGGGCTGAATCTAACTGTCCCAGTGGATGCACCTAGCCTGGCTCAGGAGCAAGCCTGCACATCTGCGCCTATAGCAAGCGCTTGATATGGGAGCAGACACAGAAGAGGAGGAGCCAAGATCGCTGGTGGGGGACACCAGAAGAGATTTGGGGGCTGCTATTTAATTAAAAAAACTGCCTTTAAAACTGCTTTAATCACTTGTGTACCAGTTTTTTTTACCTGGCCATTACGTTTTTAGAGCTAGGGTTGACTTACTTTGATATTAACTGCTGGGTTCCTTTTTTAATTTTTTTTGGTTATTTTTGTGCCTTCAAGATGGTGAAGGAAATGAGCCAATTGCTTGAACGAGAAATAAGCATTCTTGAAAGTGTTAATACTGCTGCCTTGTAGGTGTCCCACCTTCTAGTAATTTGAAGTCCTTTCTGCCAGCAGGCTGGTATAAATTGTAATTAATATTTTAGGTTGCCCTGTCATTTCAGGCTGCTTCACAGGAGAGCTCTAAATGATGCTGCCTTCTAAAAATGCTAAATGCCTGGCTTTGTCTGACCTGGCTTTGAATTAGACCTGGAACAAGCATGCTGTAAAGAAGTTTCAAACCTTATTTTGCACTTGTTCGGGTCAGTGACTCACAGCTCTGAAGCCAAAGCTTGAGTGACGGCCTGGGAGTTGGCAATATCAAAAAGATCAGCAGTGGCAGCTCTTGACCTCTAGCAATAGGTTCCTTTTTTTATTCTACAAATTATATTGTAACGTGGCTAACAAATCTTTTGTAGAACACTTATGTGGACGTTATAACTTTTTTTTTTTTTTTTTTTTCTTTCCCTTTTTAGAATTCCAGACAGCGTAGGCAAAGACATTGAAAAAGCTTGTCAGTCAATTTACCCTCTTCATGATGTCTATGTTCGTAAAGTCAAGATGTTGAAGAAGCCAAAATTTGAGCGTAAGTTTAATGTAGTCTGCTTGTATTCTCTTTATCAGACATCTGTTTAAAGGCACGCAAGTGTCAAGTACGCTTGGTTGCCTGCTGTTTAGGGGAATTGGACCTTCACAAACCACTTTTTTCTTTGTCCTGTAGAATAACAATCTTGTGACCCCCCCCCCCCCCATATATCACCAGTTCTGAATCGGGAATCAAAGCTCGTATTCTGCATATACAAAACCAGCTACTATAGCTGCTCTAATTACTACCTGATCTTTGGTGCACTCTAATGCTGGTTCAGAAAAGTATACATACATAATCTTCATACTTGTGTGGGAACAGTGATGACAAACTGTTTCGGTCCCAAATGATTTGTGATCAATATATTTCAGATGGGGGGGCTTCTAGGAATAGCGCTGCTAGAGCGCTTATGCTAGGAGGCTCCAGGTGAAACCTTCCGTCCCCATAAAGTGGCAGGGACTTTCATCCCAAACCCTCAGCTACATGTCTAGGTACACGAACCTGTACTGAAAGGGGAAGCCGAAAAGTAGTGGTCTATTGGCGGTACTACTGTACTGTGTACGTGTGTACGTGTGTACTTGTGTGTGTGTGTGTGTGTGTGTGTACGTGTACGGACTTTTGCTTGGGGCGGTGGGGGCAGGAAGAAATTGGAGGGGAAAAAAAAGGATGGATAACCTGGACAACTGGCGGGCTCTCTTCTCCCTTTGCCCCCCCTCCCCAAATCCTGGGAGGCGTGGGTTTAGTAGGAGAGCTAGATGGAGCACCGCCCCAGAATGGGAAGAGCAGAGGGGCGAGGAGGCCCCAAAAAGAAATTACATAACTGCTCTATGACCAGGAAGAGGTCCAAAAGATTATTAGGATGGGTTGTTGGAAATCCTTTGCTCTTTTGACTCTCCAACCGATCTATGGGGTAAGACCCCCCACCCCCTTGGTTCATCTCCTGTGTGGGGTTGGAGCTATGGGGGGAGGGATGGGAGATGGAGAATTAAAATGACGACCATAAATTGTCTAACATATACTTGTAAGAGGGTTGAGCTCCCCAGAAAAAAAGGTATAAGGTATTTAAAAGAATTTAAGATACTCTGCAGGCATAATATTCCGACAGGAGACACAGATGGCAGATACAAATGTTAAACTATTTTCAAAACCTTATCCAACATGGTTCCACTGTGACTCCCCGATTAAAAGAGCGAAAGGGGCAGCCAATAGGTCTGGCCAAAAAAAAATCTGATTTCATACTGGAAGATGGGAAAGTCTTAAATGGAGGTTAAGAAGAGGGAAGGGGTAGTGGAGACCGACAATGGGAGGTTGGGGAAAGGGGAGAGGTAAACGGTGTACACACACACACACGTTTTTTTTTTTTTTGTTTTTTTTTTACATTTGATATATGTTGGTTTGTTATACATAAAACCTAAAAAAAGTTTTTTTTATTTCATTCTGTTGGATGTTGCCTTATTCCTGAGTTTCAGCACAGTTCTGTTCATTGATTTTTTTTTATATATATATATATATATATATATATATATATATATATATATATATATATATATTTTTTCTCCAATTTCTCTTTTGCAGTGGGCAAACTCATGGAACTGCACGGAGAGGGTGGCGGTTCTGGCAAGCCAACTGGAGATGATACGGGCGCCAAAGTCGAAAGGGCCGATGGTTATGAACCCCCTGTGCAGGAATCTGTTTGAGACAATCAATCTGATTCAGCCTGTAAAATAAACATCTGTTCTGTAATTTTGTGTCTACAGTGTGTCGTATACAATAATTTTGAATATTTCAAAGCAAATACAGAGGAACCATATGTCATTACATATAAAAATTTCTAACCTTTGCTTCCTGCAAAAAATGGTTACAATGTTCCCATGGTGTAGCTTCGGAGGAATGGGCTCAAGACATTCAGGATATCTAAACAGAGGCCTATTGCTTCACCTGTTTCAATGTCAAAATATGAAGGACATTGTACAGCATTCTTAAAGTGTTACTAAATCCACAACAGTAAAATCAGCCTGTATATGCAGAATAGCATGCTTGTTATACTTGCTGTGGAACTTAAGGAGTTAATCCTCTGCATTGTGAAAAAAAAAAAAAGCTTTTTGATCCTGTAAGCTCAGGAGGGAAGGATCTATGAAGTCTATCTTGGGAAGGCCAGCTAACACACAGGCAGGGTAGCCAACCTGCATATGCTCAGTTGTCTTTTTTATGCTGGAGAGAACATTTCCTTGTTCTCAGCTAGCCAGGTCACATATTGACATCATGCATGTTGGCGTGTATACAGGCTATAGTGGAAATCTACCTGAACACACAGCTCTGGACAAACTCTGCAGGTTATGTGACCATCTGTCAAAAAGGTATATAGTGGCAGTATTTTAATGTAAAAAGATTTATAAGCTGTGGGTGGGAATATGAACTATTTTCAGATTACTGGGTTTAGTAACATTTCAATATTTAGGATTTATATATAGTGCCATAAGTTTGCGCATCACTTTAACAACGAAGTATAGAAATACCCTCCTGCACGCTAGCTAAATTATAGGTCATAGGCGGAGCACACTATAGTAATGGGTATCCAAGTAATTCGGAACACCCCGATTGGCTATGGTCTAAGCCCTGGGATGACAGACCTGTCTGTGTGCTCTTCCGGCTTTTACCCCAAAAGTGTCAAGGGAATGGTTAAATTGAGGTGAAGCATTAGAAGAAAAGGAAAGCATGTGGGAGAGTGCAGCCTGTCCGTTGAAGAATTGCTTTATCATGGGTATATTACAATGCTCCAGAAAGATATGTAATCCAGGGAACCCAGATTTATTTATTTTCCCAAAGAATGCCACTTATATCATGTACGACAGCTGAAAGGTGTTCGTGAACCATGATCCACTACAGTTTGGCCTTTAGCAGTTGAAATGGAAATCTAGGATATCCAAGATCTGGCAATAGAGGTTCTAGCGGCTACAAAAATGAATGCTTTTAAAGTGGTTGTAAAGGCAGAACTTTTTATATATATATATATATATATATATATATATATATATATATATATATATATATATATATATATAATCTCTCAAAGCCTTCTGTGTGCAACAGCCCCCCCATACTTGCCTGAGGTCCTTCTCTGTCCAGCAATGTCCACGAGTGTCTTCGGCCCTCTGAGATTCTCCCCCCTGATTAGCAGAGACTCTGTATTGTCAATAGTCAGCTAGCCAATTGGGGGTGGGGCTCCATGTCTGAATGGACACAGGGAGCTGTAACTTGGCAAAGAGAGGGGCCAGGATCACAGATGAGGATCCAGGCTGCGCTGTGAAAATCCACTGCAACAGAGGCAAGTATAACATGTTTTTATAGGGAAAAAACAAGATTTTACAATCCCTTTTAATCTAGTGTGTATCTTCCACTGGGTGCCCATGGTGCGGATTTTTTGAGTTTATTTAACCACTTGCTGGCCTGCCTTTTTCTGGCACTTTGTTTACAAGTTTAACCACTTCAGCCCGAGACCATTTGGCTGCCAAATGACCGGGCCACTTTTTTTGTTTCGGTACTGCGTCGCTTTAACGAACAATTGTGCGGTCATGCGACGTGGCTCCCAAACAAAATTGACTTATTTGTGGAAAAAAAGATTTCTTTTGGTGGTATTTGATCACCTGCGGTTTTAACTTTTTGCGTTCTATACACAGTGACAATTTTGAAAAAAAGCAATATTTTTTTATTTTGCTATAATATCCCCAAAAATATATAAAAAAACAAATGTTTTCCTCAGTTTAGGCCGATACGTATTCTACATATTTTTGGTAAAGAAAAAAAAATCGCAATAAGCGTATATTGATTGGTTTGCGCAAAAGTTATAGCATCTACAAAATGGGGGGTAGTTTCTTGGCATTTTTATTTAAAAAAAAAATGTACTAGTTATGGCGGCTTTTTTTTATTTTTTTTATTGTGACTGCGACATTATGGCGGACACATCGGACGCTATTTTAGGACCATTCACATTTATACAACGATCAGTGCTATTAAAATGCACTGATTACTGTATAAATGTGACTGGCAGGGAAGGGGTTAAGTGTGTCCTAGGGAGTTATTCTAACTGTTGGGGGCGTGGCTTACGGTGGCACTTGTCTGATCGATCGCTGCTCCGATGAGAGGGAGCAGACGATCAGTGTTGTGTCACTAGGCAGAACAGGGAGATGCCTTGTTTACAAAGGCATCCCCCCCCCATTCTGCCATTCCGTGACCTGATCGGTGGTCACCGAGACCACGGCGGGTGAGCCCGCTAGGTGGCAGATTCAAAGCAACGTATGTTGCTTTGCCTGCCCGTGCCATTCTGCCGACCGTAAAAGTGCGTGAGGCAGTCGGCAAGCGGTTAAACAGTATTTTGATAGAAAATTGCTTACAACCCCCAAACATTATACCTTTTTTCTTTGTTTTTTTTTTTTTTTTTTCTTTGTTTTTTTTTTTTTTTTAGCAGAGACCCTTGGGAGTAAAATGGCAATCGTTGCAATTTTTTATGTCAAAGTATTTGCGCAGCGGTTTTGCAAATTTTTTTTGGGGGGGGGGGAGAATCCTTTTCCCCACTTGCCGTCTGCCAACTGGGAATGTATGTCATTACTTTGACACTAAATACTTTTGACCGCAGCTAGCTGCCTTAACCCTGGTATTTTTCTCTTGGGCGGCCAGCTTTCAGATGAGGGATCTTAATGGTGGATTCGCCGTAAGTTCTTTTATAAGTGGTGGGGGAGGTGCCCTTGAACACTTTTTTTTATTTTTTTTTCCCTGCTGCTTCTCGGTCAGTTCGGAAGAGACTCTGCCTTTTTTTAATATGGCTCGGAGTTCCCTTTTAAAATCCATACCAGACCTGAAGGGCCTGGCAATTGAGTTTGGGGGGACCCCCACGCATTCCCCCCCTCCCCGAAATCAATGAATTTTCTCTGTATTGCCGGGAGCCGACATTTCATTACAGCCGAGAGTGCTTTAAAATTACAACAGTAAGTAGAAAAAGTAAAAGAATAGGTAAGATAAAAAGGAGGGGGGTGCGTGGCTGAGAGTCCATGAGAGCGGCTGCTTAATCTCATAGCTCCGGCTCCACTTATCCATCCTGCAGGCATCCTACCCTCAATCTGCTACCTAAAGGCACAGTTTTGCTCCTAAGGACGGCGGGCACCAGATACAGGCATGATGGTGAATAAATACGGGCCACCCGCGCTCCAATCAACGGCGGAACAACTGGCCCGGTTTAGAAGGCAAGATGGCGCCGATCCTCCGGCAGTGCACGAGGCCGCGCTGCAGTCATCTGCAGCACAGGATTCCTATCAGAGGGTGAGTGGCTCTGTCCCTGCTGTGTTTCGCACCCAGGCTGTGCACACTGAACCCTTAGACTCCCCAGCATACTCAGAGGAAGCTACATCCCTGAGCCCCTCCATTGCTGAGCCCAGCCTGGCTGAAATCCTGGTAGCCATTAAAGATGTCAAAACCTCCCTCACTTTACAAATAGAGAGCATCCACATTGATTTCTCCTTTTTGAAGCAGGATGTTCAGAGTTTGAGGGACAGGACTGGGGAGGTAGAGGGCCGTGTCAGCTCCCTGGAAGACTCTGTGCATCCATTATCTGCCACTCTACGCACAGCCCCGGATGAGTTGGGGGTCCTCAGAGCTAAGCTGGACCATTTGGAGAATCGTTCCAGAAGGAACAACCTCCGATTTGTGGGGTTCCCGGAACGATCGGAGGGTCCCCGCCCAGAAAGATTTCTGCACAAATGGTTGCGCGATGTATTCGGGGTGGAAGATTTTTCCAACACCTTTGAAATTGAGAGGGCGCACCCCCCCCCCCGCGTGCCCCACAACCTGGGGCCCCCCCGAGATCTCTCATTGCAAAATTCCTTAACTTCCGGGACAAGGTTACTATTCTACGCCTGGCCAGAGAAAAAGGTCCCCTCAAGTTCAACAGCAACAACATATCCATCTATCCTGACTTCTCTGCTGAAGTACAGCGCCAGCGAATATCATTTGCAGCAGTGAAAGATCGTCTCCGTAATGAAGGTCTTCCCTATGCTATGTTGTTCCCTGCTAAGCTGCGGATCATCCATGAAGGCAAAGCCCACTTTTGCTTTTGTCCTAAAGAAGCTATGTCCTGGTTAGATTCAAGATTTGGGAAACAACCCAGACAACAACGCCGCAATTGAATCCTCGAGTGAAGGAACATTAGTCTCCAGATGACCCTTCATTTCCCCTATCCGCTTCCCAGGGGCTCGGTCCTCTGGGAATCAACTTGTTACTGTGACTTTCTCCCCCTGGTCAGAGGCTGGCCCTAATTGCCTCCCCCCCCCCCTTTTTTTTTCCCCCCTACAGAGGTCACTCTTGCACTATTAACAATCCGGATAAGAGCTCCTATTATTACTGCCCTTTGAACTGCAGATTACTATCACTGTGCCTCTTGCACTTATTACTGTCTGTGCCTTTAATTTTCAAAAGGGGTGGAGAGGAAAAGGAAAGAAAGAAGAGATTCTTTTGATTTATTTTTTCTATCTCAAAAAGAAGAGAAATGTTTTATATATTTTTTTTTTTTCTTCTTTCCTCCAGATTCTACAACAGGGATGTTTACACTGCAGTTGTGAGCCATTATGGAACTGCTGCTTCCACCCATATCAGTAGGTGGCGAGGCCACAGGGTTTTTCGCTTCTTCCCCAGACTGTTGCTGAGGGGGGAATGTTTTTGTTTTGGGGTTCAAGGCTCACTGTGTTTGGGTTGGTAGAGCAGGGAGGGGGGTGGGTTAAGGGTGGGATATTTATTTCGGCGGTCCTCTCACAAGTTTTAGGTCTTGAGAAGGACTGGCCTCTTTGGTGTTTGGTTGGTATAGCTGCTCCTAGGACAATGTTCTTTTTGCCACTATTGCACACCTATTATAGACAGTGTCATAGAAACTGTTTGTGGTATGCTGCATCACATGGTTATCCTTGCATTGTTCCTGTATTCCTTATACTTACTCATGGCTGACACTTTAAAACTGATTTCGTGGAATGTTAGGGGGTTGAACTCACCTCACAAGCGGTCCCTGCTGTTTTCCTATCTAAAAAAATACAGACCCCATATCATTTGTCTCCAAGAGACCCACCTTACTGGCTCTAAGCTTAAGTCCCTTAAAAGGCCCTGGCTGGCCAGCCACTATCATGCCTCTTATTCTAACTTCTCCCGTGGGGTCTCGATTTTGTTGGCGAAGTCCCTCCCGGCTGAGACTTTGCTTGTGAAGTCGGATCCTGCGGGACGATTTATTATAATCACCCTCCGTATAGCCTCCACAATTTTTACATTGGTGAACATATATATTCCTCCACCGTTTTCCTCAGAAATCCTTTCCCATTTGTCTCTCATGTTACTGTCCCGATCCCCGGGTCCCCTGCTCTTTGTAGGTGATTTCAATGCTGTACTCGACCCTTCAGTAGACCGCTTGCGGGGTGGGGGCAGGCCGTACCCCTCTTTTATTGACTGGACCCAGGTATTTGCCCTTACCGAGCTATGGCGTTGGAAGCATCCGGATGACAGACAGTTTTCCTGTCATTCGGACTCCTTCCATACTATGTCTCGCATAGATATGGCATTTGCCCCGGCGGATGTACTCCCCCTGGTCCATTCCATAGCTTACCTGCCTAGAGGGATCTCGGACCATGCTCCTTTGCTGATTGGTCTTCTCCTCCTGCCAAAATCGGGCCCTCGGGTCTGGAGATTGAACTCACATTGGCTTGAGGATGAGATTGTACAGGCAGAGTGCCAGAAAGGCGTGACTGAATACTGGCAACTGAATCAGGGTACTACTGGACTCACCACTGTCTGGGATGCTTCCAAGGCAGTGTTGAGAGGTGCCTTTATGTCAATTACGGGTATTCTGCGTAAAAATAATCTACAACGTACTGAGGAATTAGAACAGACTATGGTGAAGGCGGAGGCAGAGTACTCTGAAAGGCCCTCTGTGGCCACGTTAGCCCCGTGGCTTCATAGTCGCAGGGAATACGAACTTCGCTTGTTAGAGTAAACGTTTTTTAGTGAGATCTATGTCACGCAAAAGACTTTTGAGCATGGTAACAAAGCAGGGCGCCTACTCGCATATCTTTCCAGACCTGACCATGCCCCTATTTCTATCCCCAGGATATTAGTTTCAGGAACTACGATTAGTACTGTCCCTCAGGATATAGCAGAAGCCTTTCTCTCCTTTTATCAAGACCTCTATACTTCCAGAGTTACTTATTCAGAGACACAACTAGATGACTATTTAGGCCAGGTGTCGCTCCCCCGATTGACAGACCAGGTCCGGGGAGAGTTGGATGAGCCGCTGTCTGTGGAAGAACTTTCATTGGCAATTTCACAGATGCCGGCTCATAAGACGCCAGGTCTGGACGGGTTCCCAGTGGAATGGTATAAGCAATTTCAGCACCTTCTTGGCCCTATTTTGCTTAAAACATACAATGCAGCATTGCAGGAGGGGGTACTTCCTCCCTCTATGAGAGAGGCACTTATTGTTTTACTTCTTAAACCGCGAAAAGATCCGTTAAAATGTGACTCCTATCGGCCGATATCGCTTATTAATGTTGATACCAAAATTCTAGCCAAGGCTCTGGCGAACCGCCTGAACAGGGTGATCCCAGGGCTAGTGGGGAGTGATCAGGGTGGTTTCATACCTGGTCGATCAACCCGGATGAACATTCGTAGACTGTTCCACAACTTGACGTTTCCACATGACTGTCCGGCGACCCGAGTTGTGGTGTCCTTGGACACCTGCAAGGCCTTTGACAGTGTGGAATGGCCATACCTGTTTGGGGTCTTGCAGTTGTATGGCTTTGATCCACGGCTGATAGCCTGGATCAAACTCCTCTATACCATGCCACTCGCCCGCATTCGCATTAATTCTCAGATCACTGACACATTTAAGATCACCACAGGCACTCGACAGGGTTGCCCTTTGTCGCCCCTCCTGTTTGCCCTGGCCATGGAACCCCTTGCTATTCGGATCCGTAATTCACCACTCCTTCACGGATTACCCATAAATGAGATAGAAGAAAGGATCTCGCTCTATGCAGATGATACATTGGTTTACTTAGCAGACTCTCAGGACTCACTTACTAGTCTGTTGACCACGGTGACCACCTTTGGAGACTTTTCTGGATTCCGAGTGAACTGGGAGAAATCTACCCTCTTCCCCATAGATCAGACTCCTGCTCCACAGGTTCACTCGGATTCTAGACTACAAATAGCCACCTCCTTTAGATATCTAGGTGTTATAGTTCAATTGCCATTATCCCTATATATTACCAATAATTTAGGCCCTTTACTACTCCAACTGCAAACCCAAACTAAACAATGGAAGGACTTACCCCTGGATCTGATGGGGCGAGCCAATATCCTAAAGATGATATATCTTCCTAAACTTTTGTATGTCCTGGCTAACTCCCCCTGCAAAATTCCCAAAACAATCTTTAAGAGTATTGATTCGATTTGTATAGCGTTCCTTTGGAATGGTAGGCCCCCTAGAATGGCACTGGAAACTCTGCGCCTTCCGTCCCACTTGGCAGGATTAGCTTTCCCTGATTTTTACCTTTTACTATCAAGCATCCCAACTGGTTAATATTCATGATTGGCTGCACCCTGACCCGAATAATGCCTGTACCACCACTGAAGGTGCCATGGTCTCATCATTCGAAACATTGCATAACATTGTTTATCGTGGATGCACGCCCCCGGGACCTGGACTGACTATTTTACGTACATCTCTGTCCCTATTTAAAACAGTGACGCTTAAACACGCCCCTGGCTCCTGGTCAGTCTCCCCTAATAGTCCACTTTGGTTTAACCCTACATTACCAGAATTTGGCTCCCTGCCTGACCCACAAAGGTGGACCTCCTCGGGGGATAAAATACTTATGTCACATATACTCACCTCAAGGATTTAAATCTTTCGCGCAGATGAGAACTGACTTTGACTTACCATATAACTACTTATTTTTTTACTATCAGCTTAGACACGCTGTGCGAGCACAGTTTGGTTCACTAGACAACCCGCTTGTGATTTCTGACTTAGAAAAACTCTTACGATCCCCAGACCGCACAAAACTTATCTCTACTTATTATTTAGCACTGGCGGTGGGCTCCAACCCTAGATTCAAGGCATCACAACGTAAATGGGACTCCCTAGATGTATCCATAACAGAGGAGGACTGGTCCGAATTCTGTGACACTTTCAAGGCTTCTGCTGTATCCTCCAGGGACAGGATCATCCAAATAAAAATCTTCCACCAATCGCATCTCACCCCGGCCAGGATGCACAGAATGGGCGTTTTGTCCTCGGCTGAGTGCTTTCGGGGATGTGGATATACAGCTGACTTCATTCATTGCTTCTGGAGTTGTCCCATAGTGCAGGAGTTTTGGAGGAGAGTAGACTCCTTTCTCTCTTCAGCGCTGGGGCTTCCCAACATATTAAATCCCAAGAATTGCCTCCTGGGGGTCTTTGGCGACCTCACTGTTCCCTCCCAGGTCAAACGATTGCTTCGGATCCTTTACTGTTATGCTAAAAAATCAATTTTATTGACCTGGAGGGGAGCAGCAACCCCAACAGTGGGGCTATGGTTGAAACTAGTCAATGATGCCCTTCCACTTTACAAACTCACTTTTGAGATCCGCAAAAGGAAGAAAACATTTTATAACATTTGGGGCAGGTGGCTGGCTAGCCCCCTGACCCTTTCCCCCATACTGCCATGAAAGAGTGGGTAGGTTGTAGCATACCTTGAACCATAACTATACTCCTATGCAATTTTACCAGCTATGACTGTCTAGTAGGTCTATTAT
The DNA here is from genome assembly GCA_029206835.1 of Rana muscosa. NCBI lineage: Eukaryota > Metazoa > Chordata > Amphibia > Anura > Ranidae > Rana > Rana muscosa. Next base: position 309,957,344 of record CM055116.1, on the reverse strand, counting down.
GTTGCTGTAATTTGTCTTTATATTATATTATGCTGCTTAAATGGATGTGCAGATATTCTTCTGTGTAGACTGATATAGGAGCAAGTTGTTAATGTTGTGTGTGGGACAGGCCTGGCTAGGCCCCCCACATATTGTCTTTCTATGTCTGTATGTTATGAAAAAATGCAATAAAACATATCTTTAAAAAAAAAAAAGATAAAAAGGAGGGGGAGGGAGCTACGGTACAGTGTCCAGCGATCTAACACCTGGGAGTAGATGTAATGCGCGAGCGTCCTGGGGTCGTTTGTTAGGTATCCAATCCAAGGATCCCATCCTTGTTGAAATAGTTTTGTCCTGCACCATTGCCGTCAACCTCTCGTTTAGCATAAGCCACGACAGTTTGTGTTTCAGCTGGTCGAATGGCAGGGCAGCGGATCTCCAGTTCCTGGCTATAGTTATTTTTGCCGATGTAAAGATAAATGAGATCAGCCGCCTTTTGGGACTTGGAGGCCTCCACAATCCTGTCACCCAGCAGTGCATTTTTTGCCGATTTTGTCAGGTTAACCTGGGTAAGGGTATAGATAAAATTGTATACCCTGATCCAAAATCTTCTGACCCTTAGGGCAGGTCCACCATATGTGATAGGTGGAACCCTCTTGACCACATCCTCTAAAACACCTTGAAGAAGCTCCAGGTACAAAAGCGGCCAACCTGGCCGGTACCATATGCCATCTCAATAAGACCTTATAGTTAGCCTCAATAATAGAGGTGTTGATAAGTGACCGAGAGGCTGTCTCCGATATTGTATGCCACTCCTCAAGGATCAGTAAATCGCCCTTGCGAGCTACAACTTGTATAAAATTGTATATTTGAGTATACCTAAAACGCTTGGTGGGTGACATCTGGTATTTATCCACTAGAGACCATTCGGATAGCACGCCCTTATGATCGCACAGGTCAGCTATGCATATGAGGCCTTTATTTGTCCAACATCCGAACGCCAGGGGAGTGGGAATATTTCACTTTAAACATTATTAAAATCACTGCTCCTGAAAAAATGGCTGTTTTTAAAACTTTTTTTTTTGCATTGATGTCCCCTGGGGCAGGACCTGGGTCCCCAAACACTTTATATGACAATAACTTGCATATAAGCCTTTAAAATTAGCACTTTCAATTTTCCTTGTTCGAGTCCCATAGACTTTAACGGTGTTTGGATGTTCGAACAAATTTTATTGCCTGTTCGCATGTTCTGATGCAAACCGAACTGGGGGGGGGGGGGGGTGTTCGGCTCATCCCTAGTGAAGAGATGCACTCGGGAGTGTTATTTGGAGATCTATCTTTTGTGGCCCCCACTGAATCCCCGAGTGGCGCTCAGGACTAAGGATGAGCTTGGGCGTGTTATTTGGATATGCCTTATTTATGGGTATATAACACGCACCTTCACGTTTTTTTCCTGAAACTTCTCTCAAATTTTAAATAAAGAACTGTGAAGTAGAATAAGGGTCAGTGGCCATGAATGCAGCCTGATCGATGCCCATCTGTGGCCTTGGAGGGCACGGGACAAGCGCCAACAGATTACATACAGGAGAAACTCCGGTTTACTCAGCGGCCACTTTAATACAAAGTCCCGCCTCCTATGATGGAGCAGTCGTCCAATGGCAGCCCAGGAGACGGGACTTCCTATTACAAATGCCGTTGAGTAAACAGGAGATTCTCCTGTGTGTACTCTGAGGGTCACAAAAGATGTATTCAAATCACAAAAGGAGTTATACCTCAAGCAAAAATGGGATTTTACGGGCAATGAAAAATAATCAAAAAATATATAGAAAAAAAAAGTATAATTTATTACAATTCCATTAACAAACATAAATAGCCACAAAGTGGTAAACAGTTAAAAACAGATTTACATGGACAATGCATGATCATATAAATCACAAAAAATGACTGCATAGAACCCTAAAAGTGGAATCCTGGAGGTGGTGAAGCTGCTAAACTGACGCGTTTGAAATATATGAGTATATAATAAATTCTTCTTCAGGGATAGCAGTATTTCTAAAATTGCAAAATACATCATAAGTGAAATATATGATAAAACAGATCTTTGCAGAACATTCAATATGCATAATGAATGACAAAAGCAAAAACAAAACCAAGAAAAACGTACATATGTGTGCATCCTCAAGAGGGAAAGAATCAGTCCCCTATATATTCCAGACTCTCACAGATGGTCCATCAATCCTCTTGCAGCATGAAGGAGCCCAAGAACCAAAGAATCCACAAGGGCTTCAAAAGAGGAAAGAGGGTGGAGAGAGGAACCTAAAATGGAAAGGGATAGGAATGAACACCTATACAATCAACATAACCCCCTAAAAGAACTAAGAGGGGTAAGGGAGATAGGGCTACCTATATCAATATCCATGGTACTCACACAAGTCCTCAAGATCCCCAACAGGCACAGTTGGCCACAAGAAACAACAGAGGGTGTCACGGACCTTAGGCAATGGAACAGAGGTCCATCGTTCTTGACTTCCACCTGGGTGTTCAGATGAGACTGGCAGTGAAGTACTCCTGGCGTCATCCTCAAATGGCCCAAAATGCGCGCCAAAAATTACGTCAATGGGCGGAGCCCAGGCGCCAAAGGCAGGCATAGATACTGCCAAAAAAGATGGCGCATCTGCGCTAAAGATCTCAGAGCCGTCAGCATGCCGACCCCAACTGGAAATGACGCTGACATACATCCGAGAATCCTGGAGAAAACCGGAAGCAGTCAGATGTCGATGAACAAAGCCAGAAGTGCGTTATCACACATCCGGAAATGCAAGCATAGAACCGGATGTGATCAGACGCAGCAGTGGGCATCAAACGGCGGAGGGATCTGTATCCAGTGTTGTGTCTGCAGGGAACCACAGACAAAGCACATAGATAAAAAAAAGGAAAAAGCTGCTAAGATGACATGGATGCTGAGACAAGATGAGTCCCAGAAATCCTAAAGCAAAAAGGGCAGTAAAATGGGACAAGATTCTCGAAGAAACCATGCAAGTGGGCGAGGCCAAACGGAAATACTCATGTCCCTGCACATAAGTACAGAGCTCTCCTAGGCATCTTAAAAAAAAAAAACATGACTTGCTAAGGATGAAATAAAAACCCCTGACACAGAAATTTGCATGAGATAATACCGGTTAACAAAAATGTACCGGCAATGATCATGCACCGCCCCTCCGAAGGGAGGGGCTAACTGTGGCAGGCATGCTGCAATGGTGATGGACCCCTGCCAAAGAAGGAAAGAAAGGAGGGCAAGCTAACCCCCAAAGAAAGAGGACGCACACATACTCAAAAAATTACATGTCCATATATGTGATGCCCACCCGCGAGGCGGAGAACGCCCTTTCCAAAAGGGAGAGTGGAGGGCGCCGCCGCCATAGCACAAGGACCCACAGAAACGGACATATGATAATAAAGCAAACACATATATAACAAAACATATGACTTAGTAGATAAATAAATAAACGCCATCTACAGTTTCTCAATCAAATGTCCCTATATACAATTCTGAGTCACACAGAGCAAAAGAAGAGACCAAAAGAGAGGAAGACAGCCCAGACATCTCATAGCAAGATGGAAAACAGGTGAGTGTAAGTTTATTAGACAAATCAGCATTACATTATAGGCATACTACAGTAAGTACATTGGTGCACAAATCAAAGTATCAGGAGCATACAGCACTATCCAGCCAAGGGCAGGTCCCAAGGCAGCAATAAGAGCTAGAATTGAACAAACATCAGGCAGGCCGAAGCATCGAGTCTCAGCAAACACTTTATACCCATCCCACTCAATCTGTAACCCCAGGGGAAACACAAGGACAGACCAGGAGGGGGAAGGGGACCCCGAAGCAGTAAACGCCATATGGGGCCGCCATAGGCACCCACCCTTAGTCAGGGGGAGGGTCAAGGACAGCTCGGGTCCCCATCCAGGCAGACCAAATCTTGTCAAATTTGTCTGTGCACTGTCTGTTTTCGTACGTCGTCTGGAACCGGGGGAGGACCAAATTTACTGAGCGTTGCCGGTTGGGGGATCCTCAGATTTCCACTTCAACAATATTTCACGTCTGGCATAGAAAAGGGCAAAGGTCACCCGCAACTTACAGTACCTATCCCCCGTCACGTCTTCTAGATGGCTGAGTAGCAAAATTGTCGGGTCGACCGGAATGCTCGTCCCACTCATGTCAGTCAGTCTGGAGGCCACAGCCATCCAATACGGTTGGAGTTTGGGGCACGACCAGACCATGTGCCAGAATGAACCCAGTTCTTGTTTGCACCTCTGACAGTTAGGATCCTGGGACAGATATATACGGGCCAGGCGCTGTGGGGTGTAGTAGGCTCTGTGGAGAAACTTAAACTGTATAAATCTGTCCTTTGCGGCGATCAGAGAGGGGATATACGAGGAAATGCAGTCCTCCCACCCCTCTTCGTCCAAGGACGGCATGTCAGCTTTCCACTTCTCCCAGGACTTAGTAAGTTTGGTATCATACGCCACGGTGAGATACAGGTAGAGGGCGGGCCATTACACTAGAAGCTAGGAGTCGCTCAACAGAGTCAGACTCCAAAGTCAGGGGGTCAGGGAATTGGGCCTTGAAGGCGTGTGCAAGCTGGCAGTATCTAAACTGAAAAGAGGCTGGCAGGGCATAAGTACTTCTCATCATCAGGAAAGGCATAAGCTTACCCTCATACACTATCTGGTTGAGCTTAATAATACCCTTCTTAACCCAGAGGGAGGGGTCCGGAATGCTATTTAGGTGGGGCAGCATAGGATTGCTTCACAGGGGCATATGTGGGGACACATGAGCGGGCTTCCTGTAAATAAGTCGAGCCTCCTGCCAGACCTTAACTGTGGTCCGCATGAGGGTCGTCATAGAGGGGTTCGCCCTAAGGCCCCTAAACGGCAAGTTATTCAGGGCCGCATATAAGCCCAGGATAGCCGCCTCCAGAGTGACCGTCGGGTTCTGTCTGGGCTGGGAGAACCACCACCGAACCGTAACCAGCACTGCCGCCCGGGGAGAGGGGACACCCCTGCCTCGTACCCCTGCCCAACTGGAATATCTCAGAAAGGCAGCCATTAAATCTAATTCTAGCCGAGGGACAATTGTATAGCATGTGTACCCACTGTGTGAAGGCCGGCCCGAACCCGAAGCTCGAGAGCACCTCCCACAGGTAGCCCCACTCGGAGTCAAAAGCCTTCTCTGCGTCGAGTGAGGCAACCACACCCGCCGATCCCTCCTCGGCCCCGTCTATGTGAGTGAGGAGGCGTCTAATGTTAATGTCCGTTCCCCGCCCCGTCATAAATCCCCTCTGGTCCGAATGTACCAGGGCAGTAATGACTGAATTCAATCTGTTCGCCAAAATCTTCGCGTCTACATTCAGTAGAGAGATAGGACGGTATGAGGAGAAGAGTGTGGGGTCCCTCCCTGACTTGGGAATGACCACAATCACCGCCTCACTCACGGTTTCGGGGAGTCTCCCTATCCGCAAGGACTCTGCAAGAAGGGAATGGAATCGGACGACAAGGTCCGCTGCGTAGTGTTTATAAAACTCCACTGGGAGTCCATCAGGACCCGCCGTCTTCCCCGCTTGCATGAATTTAAGGGCCCGCTGAACCTCCATGGTCGTGATGGGGGCATCAAGCTTAGTGCGATATGTCGGGGTGAGGACCGGTATGTCAATGTCCCCTAAGTATGCCCGGAGGTCTGAGACCTCATAGTCAACCCGTGAGCTGTAGAGAATCCTGTAAAAGTCAGCAAAACATCTACATATACCCTCCGGCAAACAGATCAGTTCCCCCATAGGTTCCTTAATACCCGAGACACACATCCCTGCCGCCCGTTCCCTGGAAAGCCAGGCCAGCAGCCTCCCGGACCGCTCACCCTGCTCAAAAATCCGCTGGGACTGAGCAAGCAGCCTTTTCTGGGTAAGAGCGGTACGGAGACTAAGGACCTCCCCAGTCAAAAGTTGTAGTTGTGCATAATGTTGGGGATCCCGGGATCTGATGAAAACCTCCTCTCCCCTAGCCGCCTCCCTCTCCGCCCGCACCAACTCAGCTCTGCGCTCCCTACGTACTGTGGCAATAATGGTCTGGTAGTGTCCCCTCGTAGCAGCCTTAAAGGCATCCCACACAGTCATGGCGTCGGCCGTACCAGGATTGTCTGCCCAGTAGCCCGACAGCTCTGTCTGAAAGCGAATGTCCACATCAGTATCCGTAACCCAGAACCTGGACAGCCTCCAGATTCTGACCACGGGGCCTGTGGAGAGGTCGAGCGTCAGAAGCAATGGTGCATGGTCAGAGACCCCTCGGGGGAGTATACATATATCCGCAACTCGCGGCAGGACCGCCCCCACCCCCGCATATACCAGATCAATGCGGGAGAACGTCCTATGGGAAGCCGAGTGGCACGTATAAGCCCGAACCCGAGGGTGTCTCCACCTCCACACATCAATCAGACCGCAGGTCTCAGCCCAGTCAGCCAGCCCTGAGCGAGGGACCCCCACAGACGTCAGGCGGTCCAATCCAGAGTCAGGGACCATATTAAAGTCTCCGAGTATAACTGTATTGTCAGAGGCGAACTCAGCCATCTTACCAGTGACCTGGTTTAGTAGCGACAGTGAGGCCGGAGGAGGCAAATATAGGCCCACAATTGTCTAGGATAAGGAATGGATCACTGCATGTATTATAACATATCTGCCATCCGGATCAAGGGCCAAGTCCAGGAGCCGAAATGGGAGGGACTTGTGGACCAGGATACTAACCCCCCTAGAGAAGCTAGAATACGTAAAATGGTAGTGGTGTCCCACCCATGGCTTTTTAAGGGACAGTATCCTACTCCCTATAAGATGGGTTTCCTGTAAGATGCAAATGTGGGGGTTGTGGGACTTCAGGAATTGAAACACCAGGGAGCGCTTGGTTGGTGAGTTCAGTCCCCTGGTGTTCCAGGACACAATGTTAACTGAGGACATAACCCATGAGTTTAACAGGGGAGTCAGAATGGTGAATCTGGCCGACTCCTGGACCCAGCCCCCTGAGCCCATGACATGCACATCATAGCTCCAAGTAATGCTGACATATCAATTATCTGTAAAACCAACAAAGGTAACATAACATAAAAACTAAACAACAACCCCAAGAACATAGCGGCCCCCAACTGGCCAACCCCCCCTCCCCCCACCCCCCTAGAACTGAGGCGGGTTTGCATCCCAAAATCCGGTACGGTACAGCAGCCGTCATGTAGGGGGCCATCATGCCCCTCCGTTAAGAACCGGAGAGTGCAGGCAAGCTGACAAGTTCCCCGCTCCATAGCTCCCGCTGGGACAGTCAATAAGCCAGGAAGGGTCAACAGGATCATGTCAGGATAAATCAAGTGTCCTCCGACAACCCCCCGCAGGCAAAACAGGAGCAACGTAAGATCCGAGGCACACAGAGCAGTGAGTATAGGGAGAGCCCACCGCAGCAGGAACACGCGGCAGGCTTGCATCAGTCACCTGACAGTGTCAGGGGCACAGTCTTAGTTGCAGAGAATAATAAAAGGGAAAACCAAAAGAACGTTCAGCAGGGCACAATTGGTGCAACAAGGCCTCTCCCTCCCTCCCCTCCCGCCACCCTCCAAAGCCAACACCACAGGCAGTAAAGGTCCCAATAAGCCTGCCATAAGAGGGGGTATGCCATCCAGGGCTGAAGTCTCCACGGGAAGTCTGTGCAGGAGAAGGCGAACCCCCACCCATCAGGATATGCACCCCTGGTGTCCCGGCCGCATCCTCCCTTTAGGGTCCGCCAGGACGTTAAAGCGTTCCAGGCCATGGGAAGGGGGGGGGGCAGCACAGCACAGTATTAGTCAGTATAGAGTATAGAGGGGGGGGGCAGTACAGGAGAGGCAAAGAGCAAGTACAGTATATAGGAGAAACTCACGGTTCCAGACCTCAGCGGTCCCGGGGCAGAGACTCCAGCCATGCTGAGGCATCACGCGGCGTGGTGAAGAAACGAACAGACTTGCCATCCTGGACTCTCTGTTAGAGAGCCGAGTGGCGCGAGTCTCCACGTGGACGGGAGGGAGAGGCGGCGGATCTTCCACCACCACCGGGAAACTGAGCCTCTTTCCCTTACCGGCAGGTGTGCCCGATGTCCCATCTAGTCGCTGCGGGGTCAGGCAGGAGATCGAATAACAGCCCAGATCTGGAGAAAAGCAATCTGCCCAGCGGAGCTCAATCTAAAAGCGTCCGCTCACCCCTCATCTTGGACACACCCCCCTATCAGTCAGTTTTTCCCGAACTGAACCCCTCCAAAAGAGGTCTGTAACTTTCTGCCTCATTTAACTGACTGATACCCCATACACTCACCTGTTTTCCATCTTGCTATGAGATGTCTGGGCTGTCTTCCTCTCCTCTTTTGGTCTCTTCTTTTGCTCTGTGTGACTCAGAATTGTATATAGGGACATTTGATTGAGAAACGGTAGAGGGGGTTTATATATTTATCTACTAAGTCATAAGTTTTTTTATATATGTGTTTGCTTTATTATCATATGTCCGTTTCTGTGGGTCCTTGTGCTATGGCGGCGGCGCCCTCCGCTCTCCCTTTTGGGAGGGGTGGGGGGGGGGGCGTTCTCCGCCTCGCGGGTGGGCATCACATATATGGACATGTAATTTTTTGAGTATGTGTGCGTCCTCTTTCTTTGGGGGTTAGCTTGCCCTCCTTTCTTTCCTTCTTTGGCAGGGGTCCATCACCATTGCAGCATGCCTGGCACAGGTAGCCCCTCCCTTCGGAGGGGCGATGCATGATCATTGCCGGTACATTTTTGTTAACCGGTATTATCTCATGCAAATTTCTGTGTCAGGGGTTTTTATTTCATCCTTAGCAAGTCATGTCTTTTTTTTTTAGATGCCTAGGAGAGCTCTGTACTTATGTGCAGGGACATGAGTATTTCCGTTTGGCCTCGCCAACTTGCTTGGTTTCTTCAAAAATGTTGGCCCATTTTACTGCCCTTTTTGCTTTAGGATTTCTGGGACTCATCTTGTCTCAGCATCCATGTCATCTTAGCAGCTTTTTCCTTTTTTTATCTATGTGCTTTGTCTGTGGTTCCCTGCAGACACAACACTGGATACAGATCCCTCTGCCGTTTGATGCCCACTGCTGCGTCTGATCACATCCGGTTCTATGCTTGCATTTCCGGATGTGTGATGACGCACTTCCGGCTTTGTTCATCGACGACTGACTGCTTCCGGTTTTCTCCAGCATTCTCGGATGTATGTCAGCGTCATTTCCGGTTGGGGTCGGCATGCTGACGGTTCTGGGATCTTTAGCGCAGATGCGCCCTGTCTTTTTTGGCAGTATCTATGCCCGCCTATGGCGCCTGGGCTCCGCCCATTGACGTAATTTTTGGCGCGCATTTTGGGCCATTTAAGGATGACGCCAGGAGTCCTTCACTGCCAGTCTCATCTGGAAACCCAGGTGGAAGTCAGGAATGATGGACCTCTGTTCCATTGCCTAAGGTCCGTGACACCCTTTGTTGTTTCTTGTGGCCAACTGTGCCTGTTGGGGATCTTGAGGACTTGTGTGAGTACCATGGATATTGATATAGGTAGCCCTATCTCCCTTACCCCTCTTAGTTCTTTTAGGGGGTTATGTTGATTGTATAGGTGTTCATTCCTATCCCTTTCCATTTTAGGTTCCTCTCTCCACCCTCTTTCCTCTTTTGAGGCCCTTGTGGATTCTTCTGGATCCTTTCGTTGTTCAAACTTTTTACGGCACTTCTGTTCCTCCAGTTTTTTGGCAAGCTGTGCTTGTTGAGGATTCCAAGGACCTTGGTAAGTATTATGGTCTGTAATATAGGCAGGTTTTTGTTCAATATCCTAACCCTTTTATTTTTTGAGGGGTTCCTCTTTGAATAGATAGGTATTTATTCCCTCATCTTCTTCCTCCATAGGTTTTGTCCCTTTCTCCCTCCCCTTTTTGGGTTGAGGAGTCTGTATGGATTCTTTTTGTTTGGCAGTATAAGTTAACCCTTTGGTTCTTGGGCTCCTTCATGCTGCAAGAGGATTGATGGACCATCTGTGAGAGTCTGGAATATATAGGGGACTGGTTCTTTCCCTCTTGAGGATGCACACATATGTAAGTTTTTTGTTTTTGTTTTTTCTTGGTTTTTTTTTATTTTTGCTTTTTGCTTTTGTCATTCATTATGCATATTGAATGTTCTGCAATGATCTGTTTTATCATATATTTCACTTATGATGTATTTTGCAATTTTAGAAATGCTGCTATCCCTGAAGAAGAATTTATTATATACTCATATATTTCGAAACGCGTCGGATTAGCAGCTTCACCATCTCCAGGATTCCACTTTTGGGGTTCTATGCAGTCATTTTTTGTGATTTATCTGATCATGCATTGTCTATGTAAATCTGTTTTTAAGTGTTTACCACTTTGTGGCTATTTATGTTTGTTAATGGAATTGTAATAAATTATACTTTTTCATACATTTTTTCTATATGTTTTTTGATTATTTTTCATTGCCTGTAAAATCCCATTTTTGCTTGAGGCATAACTCCTTTGTTCATTCATTGGGGATGGTGGCAATGCACATGACATCTTATGGGAGTCTAACTTTTTTTGTATTCAAATCACTAAGGGGGCCGTATTAAACCAGACTTTGGACATGCCTGCTCTAGGGCGTCTGCTTTCAGAAAATATTTAATGTTTGGCGTTTTGTGTAATCTTCGGGCCTAAAATTATTTTTTAAACGTGTGCAAAAACGCACAAATGGCTCTGGCAGCGAAAGGATTAAAGGTGAATGAGAGATCTGTTGTGTTTTTGAACAATGATCTCTTAATAAAGAGGACCTGTAATGCATATTTCAATTACAAGGAATGTTTGCATTCCTAGTAATAGGAATAGAAGTGATCAAAATAATTTAAAACTGCCCCATTCCTCCGAGCTTGCGCACAGAAGCAAATGCATGCTTGTAGCGCCTGCATATGTAAACTGTGTTCAAACCACACTTGAGGTATCGCCGCGATTGTTAGAGAAACTATTCTAGCGCAAGACCTACTCTGTAACTCTAAACAGGTAACCTGTAAAAATGTTTAAAGCGTCGCCCATGGAGATTTTTAAGTACAATAGTTTGTCGCCATTCCACGAGCGTGCGCAATTTTAACCACTTAAAGTGATTGTAAACCTATGTTATAAAAAAATCATACTTGCTTCCACTGTGCAGTTCGTTTTGCACAGCGTGGCCCGGTCATCGTCTTCTGGGGTTCCCCGGCGGCGCTCGCGGCTCCTCGCATCGGTAAACCCCCTGCAAGAAGTGCTCTCCCTGGGGGTTACATTGCGGGCGTGCTCCCAAGTCCAGCATTTGTGTGCATACACAACAGAATGCCGGACTCAGCCCCACCCCCCGCATCATTGGATTTGATTAACAGCAGTGGAAGCCAATGGCTGCGCTGGTATTAATCTATCCAATCAAGAGCCGGGAACTAGGGATGAGCTCGGTGTTCGAGTCGAACGCATGTTCGACTCGAACATCGCCTGTTCGCCTGTTCAGCGAAACCAGAACTTTGTGGGCCGTTCGCACCAAATTCGTGTGACGCAAACGGCCCACAATGCACTGCACCATCGCACTGGATTGCCGGCACTGTGATTGGCCAAGCATGCACTGTGACCCTGCATGCTTGGCCAATCACAGCACCGGCAGCGAGGAGAGCCATAATTGGCCACAGGCAGGATGCCTGTGGCCAATTATAGCTATGGGGGTTTAGTACACACCCCAAACTAGATAAGCCCACCAGCGCGGCGGCCTTGTGTAGTGTGTTCCGGCGTGCAGAGAAAGAGCTAGATAGGCAGGGACAGAGTGTTCTACAGTGTGTTCTTTTCTCAGGCATCTGCAGGAGTTAATGGGTGTTGTGTGCCTCCAGCACAGTATACACCTGTATCTACCCTTTATTGCTGTTCTCTAAGCTAGATAGGCAGGGACAGTGTGTTCTTTTCTCAGGCATCTGCAGGAGTTAGTGGGTGTTGTGTGCCTCCAGCACAGTATACACCTGTATCTACCCTTTATTGCTGTTCTCTAAGCTAGATAGGCAGGGACAGTGTGTTCTTTTCTCAGGCATCTGCAGGAGTTAGTGGGTGTTGTGTGCCCCAGCACAGTATACACCTGTATATACCCGTTATTGCTGTTCTCTAATACAGGCATCTGCAGGAGTTAGTGGGTGTTGTGTGCCCCAGCACAGTATACACCTGTATCTACACTTTATTGCTGTTCTCTAATACAGGCATCTGCAGGAGTTAGTGGGTGTTGTGTGCCCCAGCACAGTATACACCTGTATCTACACTTTATTGCTGTTCTCTAATACAGGCATCTGCAGGAGTTAGTGGGTGTTGTGTGCCCCAGCACAGTATACACCTGTATATACACTTTTTTGCTGTTCTCTAATACAGGCATCTGCAGGAGTTAGTGGGTGTTGTGTGCCCCAGCACAGTATACACCTGTATCTACACTTTATTGCTGTTCTCTAATACAGGCATCTGCAGGAGTTAGTGGGTGTTGTGTGCCCCAGCACAGTATACACCTGTATATACCCGTTATTGCTGTTCTCTAATACAGGCCTCTGCAGGAGTTAGTGGGTGTTGTGTGCCCCAGCACAGTATACACCTGTATCTACACTTTTTTACTGTTCTCTAATACAGGCATCTGCAGGAGTTAGTGGGTGTTGTGTGCCTCCAGCACAGTATACACCTGTATCTACCCTTTTTTGCTGGTGTTCTCTAATAAAGGCATCTGCAGGAGTTAGTGGGTGTTGTGTGCCTCCAGCACAGCACAGTATACACCTGTATCTACCCTTTATTGCTGGTGTTCTCTAATAAAGGCATCTGCAGGAGTTAGTGGGTGTTGTGTGCCTCCAGCACAATATACACTACCTAATTGCTGGTTTTCCCATCTCCCTGCAGGCCATTACTATGTCTGGAAGGCCAACAAGGAGAGGCAGACAGTCACGAGCCAATAAAAGAGGGCAAGCAGGCTCTGTGTCTAGAGACAACAGTGCTGGTCGTGGATGCGGTGCATCGTCATCAGCACGTGGCCATGGGACACGCTTGTCCTTATTTTCGGCAGCTGGACGTGTTGAGCCGCATCATGCTGAAGACTTGGTAGAGTGGATGACCAAGCCCTCCTCATCCTCCTCATCCTCTCTCACCCAGGCTCAGGGTACTGGCAAAGCAGCTGCCAAAGCATCCTCTTCCCTCGTATCAATGTCATCATCAGTCACTCCTTCCCTAGACCCACAATGTCCTCCTGAGGAGTCCACCGAACTGTTTGAGCACAGTGTTGGGTACATGCTCCAGGAGGATGCCCAGCGTTTTGAAGGGTCTGATGATGATACCCAGCTAGAGGAAGGCGGTAGCGTGAGTGCAGAGAAAGGGGATGCTCAAGATGGACAGCAATCTGGCAGTCATGTTCCAGCAGCTGCAGCATACTGCCAGATTGGCTCCAGTGATGAGGAGGGAGGGGATGATGAGGTTATTCCAAAATTTCTTTGGTGTGGGCCTTTTTTGAGTCGAGTGCATCAGATCGCACCGCTGCTATTTGCAACATATGTCTCAAGCGTATCTCGCGTGACCAAAACATCAGCCGCTTGGGCACCACATGCTTGACCAGACATATGTTGACCTGCCATGCAGCTCATTGGCAAGCGTACCTTAAAGACCCACACCAAAGAACAAAGCGGACCTCTCCTTGCTCCTCATCAGCTGGGATCTCCAACCCCACTATACCTTCAGTCCTCTCTGAAACCTGCACTGAGAGGAATGAAGGTGTAGAATTAGGTGTGTCACAGCCAAGTACTTGCGGGCACTCTGCTAGCAGTACACCGACGTCCGATTGTAGCAGGCAAATTTCCCTGCCCCAGCTGCTGGACCGTCTAAAGAAGTTCACTCCCAGCCATCCACATGCCCAGCGGTTGAATGCTAGCTTGGCTAAATTGCTAGCACTTCAACTGCTGCCTTTTCAGTTGGTAGACTCGGCCCCCTTTCGTGAGCTTGTGCAATGTGCGGTTCCTCAGTGGCAGGTTCCCAAACGCCACTTTTTCTCACGGAAGGCGATTCCGGCTCTCTACCGGCATGTGGAAGGCAATGTCCATGCCTCGCTGGACAGGGCGGTCAGCGGTAAGGTGCATATTACCGCTGACTCATGGTCCAGCAGGCATGGACAGGGACGTTACCTTTCTTTCACGGCCCATTGGGTCACTCTTTTGGCAGCTGGGAAGGATGCAGGACAAGGTGCAGTAGTGTTGGAGGTTGTTCGGCCGCCATGCCTCCAAAATGCTACTACTAGTTGTGACACACCTCTCTCCTCCACCCCCTCCTCTTCTTCTTCCTCCATGGCTTCTTCCTGTGCTTTGTCCTCGGAACCAGCGGTGCTCCGTAGGCGTTCAAGGGGCTACGCAAGTACGCAGGCAAAAAGATGCCATGCCGTGCTTGCGCTGGTGTGTTTGGGGGACAGGAGCCACACTGGGGCAGAGGTTCTGTCAGCTCTGCAGGGGCAGGCCGAGAGGTGGTTGACCCCATTCCAGCTTAAGCCAGGAATGGTGGTTTGCGACAATGGCACCAACCTCCTCTCCGCCCTCCGACAGGGACAACTGACCCATGTGCCCTGTGTGGCTCACGTCCTTAACCTGGTGGTGCAGCGGTTCTTGGGCAGGTACCCGGGCTTACAGGATGTCCTGAGGCAGGCCAGGAAAGTCTGTGTGCATTTCCGCAGATCATATAATGCCAGTGCTTGGCTGGGTGAGCTGCAAAAGGAGTTGAACCTGCCCAAGAACCGCCTTATATGTGACATGCCCACCAGGTGGAACTCAACGTTGGCCATGCTGCAGCGGCAGCACACGCAGCAGAGGGCCATCAATGAGTACCTGTGCGACTACGGCACCAGGACAGGGTCAGGGGAGCTCTGTTTTTTTTCACCACGCCAGTGGGGCATGATCAGGGATGCATGCACTGTCCTAGCACCATTTGAGGAGGCCACGAGGATGGTGAGCAATGACAGTGCATGCATCAGTGACACTGTATCTCTTGTCCACCTGTTGGAGCATATGCTGCGTGGAATAATGGACAGGGCACTTGAGGCAGAACAGAGGAAAGAAGAGGAGGACTTCCTTGCCTCTCAAGGCCCCCTTTTACCCAGACAGTGTTCCTTCTGTCCCACCCATCGCACAGGAAGAGGACGAGGAGGAGGAGGATTGTGTCAGCATGGAGGTGGAGCCTGGCACTCAGCATCAACAGCAGCAGTCTTTTAGGGATGATTTACAGTCCCAAGAAACCCGTGGACTTGTACGTGGCTGGGAGGAGGTGGCTGCAGATCATGTCGTCCTTAGTGACCCAGAGGACTCCGGACCGAATGCCTCAGCTAACCTACGCTGCATGGCCTCCTTAATCCTGCAAAGTCTGCGGAAGGATCCTCGTATTCTTCGGATCAAGGAGAGGGACCATTACTGGCTGGCCACTCTCCTTGATCCACGGTACAAGGGTAGGGTTGCGGACCTTATCTTGCCGTCGCAGAGGGAGCAGAGGATGAGACATCTCCGGGAGGCCTTGCAGAAAGGTCTGTGCAACGCGTTCCCAGAGACTGGGAGGTTACAAACTCCTGGTCCTGGACAACGAGTTGCTGAGGCTTCGGTCAGTAGCAGAAGGAGCGGTGGAGAAGGTGGCCGTCTGACCGATGCGTTCAGACAATTTTTTAGTCCGCAGCCCCAAGGTATGATCGGTTCCAGCAACCATCGCCAGCGTCTGATATACATGGTGCAGGAATACCTAGGGGCAAGGTCAGACTTGGACACTTTTCCCACTGAAAATCCTCTGGCTTACTGGGTCTTGAGGATGGATCACTGGCCAGAGCTTGCACAGTATGGAATTTAGCTACTGGCCTGTCCTGCAGCCAGCGTTCTTTCGGAACGCACATTCAGTGCTGCTGGAGGCTTTGTCACGGATCACAGTGTGCGCCTGTCCACCGACTCGGTTGATCGACTGACCTTCATAAAGATGAACCAGTCTTGGATCACCACCAGCTACCAAGCACCTGAAGCTGATGTAACAGAATAATTTATTTTGAAATGTCACATCCCTTCAAGACTGCCTATGCTGATGCTGAGTGACTTTCCTGTTATGTTGACTGACTATCCTCCTCCTCTTCAATGATCCGATTCCTGATGATAGCTTGGAAGAACATTTTTGTTTCTGGGTGCCGCCACCAGTGGCTAAGGCCCAATTTTTCAGCCCCTGTTTAACAGGGGCATGTAATTACAATTTGTTATGCAATGCTTTGCAGCAGGGCTCATTCCTGCACTCCAACTAGAGTATCTGGGAGAGGTTGCAGTGTCGTGGCACCAGCACCAGTGCCTAAGGCCCAATTTTTCAGCCCCTGTTAACAGGGGCATGTAATTACAATTTTTTATGCAATGCTTTGCAGCAGGGCTCATTCCTGCACTCCAACTAGAGTATCTGGGAGAGGTTGCAGTGTCGTGGCACCAGCACCAGTGCCTAAGGCCCAATTTTCCAGCCCCTGTTTAACAGGGGCGTGTAATTACAATTTTTGATGCAATACTTTGCAACAGGGCTCATTGCTGTGCTCCAAGTACAGTATCTGTGAGGGGTTGCAGTGTTGTGGCACCAGTGCCTAAGGCCCAATTTTTCAGCCCCTTTTAACAGGGGCGTGTAATTACAATTTTTGATCTAATAATTCACAGCAGGGCCCATTCCTGCGCCCACCAAGAGTAACTGTGAGGGCTTTCAGTGTTGTGGCAACACCACCACCACCACCAACACCAAAGGCCCAATTTTTCTGCCCCTCTTCAACAGGGACATGCAATTACAATTCTTGATCTCATAATTTACAGTAGGGCCCATTCATGCGCCCACCAAGAGTAACTGTGAAGGCTGACAGTGTTGTAGCACCAGCACCACCACCAAAGGCCCAATTTTTCCTACCACTGTTCAACAATGGCATGTAATTACAATTCCTGATATAATAGTTCACAGCAGGGCGTTCCAGCGCCCACCAAGAGTAACTGTGAGGGCTCACAGTGTTGTGGCAACACCAACATCTAAGGGGCAAATTTCAGCAGAGTATATACGGCAGGCCCCTACTTTCAAACATCCAACTTACAAACGACTCCTACTTGCAAACGGAAGGAGACAACAGGAAGTGAGAGGAAATCTACCCCTAGGAAGGGAAATTCTCTCCTGTAAGAGTTAATATGGGAAAAAGGTGTCCCCTCTCTACTGATGCTTTATCACCAATCCTTGTTTCAATAAAAACCCCACTTTTCCAAAAACATTTGTCATTGGGACGGAAAGTGAGGTGAAATGTTCTGAACAGGTGCACAGACAGCAAAACAAATGTTACAGGGGTGATAACCCTTCCCTATGTTTTCCAAAAAGCTTAAAAATATATTTTTTGGCTGGAGCTACACTTAAACAATGTACCTGTTCAAAATTACAAACAGATTCTACTTAAGAACAAACCTACAGTCCCTGTCTTGTTTTCACCGCCTGTATACTGCTGTTCAGAGTATATAGGGCCTTTTTTTATTTTGGGTGTGGGGTTCCCCCTAATATCTATGTGTAGCGATACCTCCACTTAAGAAGGCCGCAAGTTTAGTTTGGGCCCTGAAAGCAGCTCCGCCAACCCCCGGCAATGTACTCGACCCCCTACTGGCACAGTTAGTATTGGCAGCAATAAATATTCTTATACTGTATGAGTAAGCCCAGACACCAAGACAATAATGATAAAAAGATATAAGATTTACTTAAGCTTTTGGTAAGAAAGGGGCTTAACAGTGGTAACAGTTCACAGATAATAAATTTGTAGAGCCCTGCAGATTAACACACTATGCATATAGAATGAACAGTAAAAGTGCGCCACATGGGCGACCGTTAACTAGGCGTCCTATGACGCAGTAACCAAATGAACTAACTAGCTGACCAGGCCTGGCTCAGATATCTACAACTTAGTCTATAGGGGATGATGGTTTTCTTCACCGGCAGGTCTTTAACGGTGGTGCACATTAACAGAATACCCTTTTGTAATCCAATAGGAAGGTAGAGATGAAATAAACACTTTGCTATGTAAACTCTGAGTTCAGCTCCGATGAGGTTCTCTAATGAGAGTATCAGAAACGAGTTGTGGGCCACGGCAGTCTATAGGCCCATTAGTAACAACAGTATATGGTCTGGGCATACGCCCTCTCACCCATCCGGACGCGGTCCCAGTCCGGAGAAAACTTCCACCGACTGTGTCACACACACACACAGTGTCTCCAGCGATCGGGTCCCCGATCCAACCAAGGCTGTAGACAAACAAAGTCAGATGCCACCCAGGCTCGCAGTGGGGTGGAAGGCTCTTTGGTGCTGCACAAGGCCTCAGGCTTCAGGCCCTGCACTCCGGCACATCCGCACAGGAGGATCAGTCACAGAAGTCTCGTGTCCCAAAGAGGCCGAGCGCAGCCGCGCCTCCTCCTTATATAACCCCTCCCATGAGTCTCTGCGGTGAAACACTCCGAATGGGGTTCTGGGAAATGTAGTCTCTCTGCATTAAAAGGGAACACCCCGCTACACACTCCCCCCACTTGAACTCTTTGGTCCCCAGAGATAATCCTTAACAAAGACTATGTACAACTCTAGACAATTCTGTAAACGAAGTTGGCATAGGGAATTCCCACCAAAACTGAGGGGTAGAACTCCCTTGCCCACGGGTCACATTATCATGGGTGGCCTGCCTAACTGTGCCAGAGAGTGAGTTGGGGTTGCCCTTCACCAAATGGACAGTGGAGGGATCTGGATTTTCAGCACTTTTCCTAGCAGTAACTACAGAGGCCTCCGAGCTATTCCCCATTTGTGTGTAGGTCAGCTTCTTAGGAGGCCAGATGACTCTTCGAGCCCTTTGCTCTCTTGGGACTTCTGGCTCTGGCGCCACAGGCTCCTCTTCCTCTGAGTAACTATCACGGGCATCTTCCCAGTGATCTGATGAAGGACTAGATGGGATGAACTCTGTGGCCTCTGGGTTCAGTGTTCCATCTGGAGTGTCTTCAGTGGGTGGAAGATCTATAGTAGAAGTTCCTGGAGTTGGGGAAGGCCACAACCAATCAAGTTCTCTTTCTTCATCTTCACTAAGTTGAGAGGCCTCTCCATCTTCAGCTCGAGAGGTCTGCGACCGAGTGTTTGGCCTGGGAGTATCCAGAATAGAGACCGGTTCAGGAGAATCTCTCACGGGAGGTATCCTGACTGCCTCAGCAAGTGGGAGCAGGTGGTTTCGATGCCACGTCTTCAGTGGGCCTACCTTCCCTTCTGGCTTCAACTTGTAGACAGGTAGGCCCAGCAACTTCCTACAGACGACATAGGGTTCAGATCTCCATCTGTCTGCAAGTTTGTGTTTTCCAGGGACACCCAGATTGCGTAACAGTACTCTATCCCCGGGCTTCAGGTCTTGTATCCAGACCTTCAAGTCGAAGTTTCTTTTGTTTCGAGCTCCTCTTTGATCTGAGGCCGCTTGAGCTTGTTCATAGGCCACTTTCAGGCTGTGTCTGAGCCTGTCCACATATCCTTTGTGGGATGTGGCTGAGGAATGGTCCAGAGAGGTGCCAAAGGCCAAGTCCACAGGTAGTCTCGCTTCTCTCCCAAACATGAGTCGATATGGGGAGTAGCCTGTAGCATCACTGGTGGTGCAGTTGTAAGCATGTACTATGGCTGCTATGTGCTTGCTCCAATGTTGCTTCTTCTCACTTTCCAGAGTCCCCAACATGTTGAGCAAGGTTCGGTTAAACCTCTCCGGCTGAGCATCTCCCTGTGGGTGGTAAGGTGTAGTTCAAGTCTTCTTGATTCCCAAGGAATCTAAGAGCTTCCGGATCAGCCGACTTTCAAAGTCCCTTCCTTGATCTGAATGAAGTCGCGGGGGCAGCCCATAATGGACAAAATACTTCTCCATAAGTATCTTGGCTACAGTGGAAGCCTTCTGGTCTTTGGTTGGAAAAGCTTGGGCATACCGGGTGAAATGATCGGTTATCACCAGAACATTTCCCAGTCCACTCAGGTCGGGTTCGAGGCAGAGGAAATCAATACATACCAGATCCATTGGGCCTTGACTTTGTAGATGGCCCATTGGGGCAGCTTGATGAGGTAAAGTCTTCCTCTGGATACAACGTGCACATGAGTGGCAGTCCTCTCTACTTCTGCCCTCATGCAGGGCCAATAGAACCGACTTCTGACAAGTTGAAAGGTCCTCTCCGCCCCTAAGTGGCCATGATTGTCATGTAGGGCAATCAGAACAGTCTCTCGATGTTTTTCTGGAAGAAACAATTGCCATTTATCTTCCAGGTCATCAGAGGGGCCCCTTCGGTAGACCACTCCCTGATGTACCTGTAACCAGTCCCACTCTTTCCTCAATGGGCGGGCTTCCTTTGAGGAGTGACTCAGGAGTTTGTTTGGATCCTGATTCTCCAGGGCTTCCAGAACCAATTTCCCCATGGGATCTTCTAATTGGTCACACCTTAGTTCCTTCTTGGACAACTTTGGCAGATGGTCTTCCCCCAGCTGAGTTACTCCACAGTATTGTTTGGGGACTCCTACCATGGTAACTCCTATCTCTTCCGCCCTTGAACCCCCTCTGGCTTGTAATTCAGCCCCTTGACAAAGGGCCCGCGCCCCATCAGGTGCCACTTGAGTCCAGTCTTCCATGTCACTGTTGGGACCATGAGATCTCCTGGACAGAGTGTCTGCATCTTGATTCCCAATCCCTGGCCTGTAATTTAGGCTGAAATTGAATCCAGACAATGCGGCCAGCTACCTGTGTCCAGTGGCGTCCAGCTTTGCTGTAGTGAATAGGTAGGTCAGGGGGTTGTTGTCGGTCTTCACAGTGAACTCCGCCCCATACAGGTAGTCTTTGAGCTTGTCTACTACCGCCCACTTAAGGGCCAGGAACTCCAGCTTGTGAGTGGGGTAGTTTTTCTCAGAGGGGGTCAGGCTCCTGCTCACGTAGGCAACAGGCCGTAGTTGCCCCTCGTATTCTTGATAAAGTACTCCTCCCAGACCATCATGACTAGCATCTACGTGTAGTTCATAGGGTTTGGTTGGGTCTGCGTAGGCCAAGACTGGAGCAGTGGTTAGGCTCTTCTTCAATGCCTGAAAGGCCTCTTCACATTTCTGGTTCCACTGATCTTTGACTGACTCTCCCGGCTTCCTGGGTCCTGAGTCGTCCTCTTCTCCCTCAGTCTTGAGCAGTTCATTCAATGGTCTAGCAATTTGGGCGAATCCTTCCACAAACCTCCTGTAATAGGAGCAGAACCCTAAGAAGGACCTGAGTTTTGTTACTGTGGTGGGTCGTGGCCAGGAGGTAACTGCCTCCAATTTCTCAGGGTCTGTGGCCACCCCTTCTTCAGACACTATGTGCCCCAGATAATTCACCGAAGATTGGTAGAACCGACACTTCTCAGGCGAAAGCTTGAGTCCCTCCTCACTGAGTCTCCTCAAGACTTTTTCCAGCCTCTCCTCTTGTTCCTCCAGAGTTCTTCCAAAGACAATGACATCGTCCAGGTATACAAGGACTTCAATAAGGTTCATGTCTCCTACAGTCTTCTCCATGAGACGTTGGAAAGTAGCTGGGGCTCCAGACAGACCTTGGGGCATCCGGTCGAATTCAAAGAATCCCACTGGGGTTATGAAAGCTGTCTTCTCCTTGTCTTCTGGGTGCGTAGGGATCTGATAGTACCCACTCTTGAGATCCATGACGCTAAACCATTTGGCTCCAGACAAGCTCTGTAGGGCATCCTCTATCCTCGGAGTGGTGTACTGGTCGGGTATGGTTCTCCTGTTAAGAGTCCTGTAGTCGATACAGAGCCTCAACGATCCATTCTTCTTCCTGACCACCAATATCGGGGAGGCATAAGGGCTTCTGGACTCCCGTATCACACCAGTCCTTTTTAGTTCTGCAAGTTGTTCCCTTAGATCCTCCAGATCCGCTAGTGGGACCCGCCTGACCCTCTCTCTGAAGGGCTTATCTTCTTGGAGGCGGATCCGATGGGTGGCACTCCTTGCACACCCCACATCGAACTCATCTCTGGAGAAGATCTTCTCCCATCTGGTCAACTGGGCCTTGGCTCTCTCCTTCCAAGCCCTGGGCAGGTTCGGGTTTTCCATGGATAGCTTCTCCCAAGCATCTCCTCCTTCGCCCGCCCCCTTTACTTCCGACAAGTTGACCGGGGCAGCAGGGCTCACCTGGCCCAGCAGCATCCTGGCTGGGATTTCCATGGGGCCATCTGTATTGTTCCTAACACTCACTGGAACTCTACAATGGGCCTTCTTCAGGGCCTTCAGCGGAATCACTTCTGGTATCACTTCCAGGCCGGGGGACTCTTCCCTTGGGTCAGACTCCAACATGACAAAGGGTCCAGGCTGCTCCCAAGTAAGCTTCACCGTGGCTCTGAGACAGGTTACTTCACCGGGCTGCAACACCATCCCTTCTCTTCCAAGTCTCCACACCTTCCCTATCCCCTCTCCAGGGGTCTTCTGCTCTAGGACCAGCCGTTGATAAGCCATCTTCAGCATGGGGTGAATCTTGGTGGCTGCTGACCCCTTCTCTTTCACTAGAGGGGTCAGAAGTCTTCGGACCAGGTCCGTGTTTGTTCCTATTATAAGGGAACTCTTGTTGGCTCCTGGCGGCCGAGGGCACACAACCGTCAGAGTGTCAAACACTTCGGCTTTTCCAGCCACGGATGGGTCAAAGATCATCTTGACAGGCAAATAGCCATCGTAGGGGAAATTCTGGGTCCCAATCCCACATATCTCTAGTCCCTCTATCTTCTGGATGGGCAGGTGACTCAAGTGCTTCTCGTAGAAATCTCGATATAACAGGGTCACTTGTGCCCCAATATCCAAGATGGCTCTGGTGTAGACTCCCTCCACTTGAATGGGCACTATAGGAGATGGGCCTACTAGCCTCTCCGGATATGGCCTGGCAGGGGTCGCCTTCTTCTGGCCCTTTCCCTTCGGACTCTCTCTCATCCAGTTCCCTTTGGACTTTAATCTTTCTTGAGCCTGGTATGCATTAATTTCCCTCCTCTCGATGGGTGTACAGACCCGCTGAGGGATACTATTATTTTTCTTAGGTGTGCACCCCCTCTGGGGAGTGCTGTGCCTCTTCTGAGGGGTCTTGCCCCCTTTCTCTGGGGTGTATCTCTGTTGAGGAATGTTGTGTTTCCTCCGAGGTGTTTTATCTCCTCTTTCCTTCTGCTTCGCTTTCAGCTTGGAGCTCACTGAAGGTGATGGGCACCCGGTTGACTCCTTCACCGGGGCCCTCTGGAGTTTCCCGCCGGCTTGCGGTTATCTAGCTTCTTCTTCTTGGGACTGGAACAGGTAGCTGCAACATGGCCAATTCCTCCACAGTTAAAGCAGACTATATCTCCCCATTCCTGTAAAGATGCGGGTGCCGAAGCAATTGGGAATAGTTCCTTCCGTGGTACCTCTCTCTTGGGACCCTCTGTGTCTTTTGCCATCAGAGAGGTCAACATTTCTAACACCTTGGACATTTGTGCTTTTAAAGTGTCTACCTCTGAGTCTCTTTCAGGGGTCATCACTGGATTGACTAGCACCTGTGCGGGGACAACATTTGCCTTAGTCATTTGCTGGTCCTGTTGTAGCGCCTCCTCATCTCTGATGATTTTTATCAAGTCAGCATAAGTCAGCAACGTTCCTCCTCCCGAGGTTTTCAGGTGCAGCCAGACTGGATCCGAGCGTAACGCTCCCTTTAAGACCTGCTTCATTCTTGCCGCATCTGTATCTTGGGGCTTCATTCCCTTCTTCAACACAATCTTGCACAGCAACCTGTTTAGTCTCCTAACATATTCTGACAGTTTCTCTCTTGGCTGTTGGAAAGTATGTTCAAATTGGTATACCATCTCTGTCACCTTTTCCAATTGACCAAACTCTTCCTGTAACATGGTCAGACAGTCTTGAGCCGTGCAATCTGCATTCCCAAACCGAAAACTTTTCACTGCTTCTGGTGCTGCGCCTTTAAGGCTTTCTATCACTCGTTGCCTCTTCTGCGCTTCAGGCACCTCCCATGCCTCTACTGCCTGCAATGCCTGCTCCACCCAGGTATCAAAATCTTCTTCCCCTGCAGAGACAGGGAGCTTCCCTGAGAATGTCTTCAGTCTCCGGTAGCTAGTCTCTGCATGCACCGTGCTTGTCTTCTGACATTTGATTAGCAGATCCCCTATCGCCTTTATCAATTCTGGTGATATAGCAGTGGCAGGTGCGGGTGTCACCGGGGGCGTCACCCCGTCTCCTTTTACTGGTGAGGCGCGGGCTGCAGCCTGCGGTGATCCCATCGGTGATGGTTCCTTCTTTATAGTTAAAGCAGGCGCCAACCTATAGGTTCTATTATCTGGCGTCTTTACACACTTGCGCTTGCAAGCCTCTGGTATCCCGTCTCCGTATTCCACCAGTGCATACTGATATGAAGTGTCCGGGTCTGCCTTTATATCTATCACCCACGGTGTGTGATCTGGGGACACTGACTTCATCAACTCCTCTACCGTCTCAGTCTTCCATTCCTCCCCTGGGAGGCTGATGACTATTGAGTTGTTTGGCTCTGCCCTAACGGCTTTGCACCATTCTTCTATCACTTGTGGATCCATGGGGTCCATGCCGGCACTTCTGGCGTTCACCTGCTGTATCAGGATCCCGGACCCGAGCCCCCACGTGTAGCGATACCTCCACTTAAGAAGGCCGCAAGTTTAGTTTGGGCCCTGAAAGCAGCTCCGCCAACCCCCGGCAATGTACTGGACCCCTACTGGCACAGTTAGTATTGGCAGCAATAAATATTCTTATACTGTATGAGTAAGCCCAGACACCAAGACAATAATGATAAAAAGGTATAAGATTTACTTAAGCTTTTGGTAAGAAAGGGGTTTAACAGTGGTAACAGTTCACAGATAATAAATTTGCAGAGCCCTGCAGATTAACACACTATGCATATAGAATGAACAGTAAAAGTGCGCCACATGGGCGACCGTTAACTAGGCGTCCTATGACGCAGTAACCAAATGAACTATCTAGCTGACCAGGCCTGGCTCAGATATCTACAACTTAGTCTATAGGGGATGATGGTTTTCTTCACCGGCAGGTCTTTAACGGTGGTGCACATTAACAGAATACCCTTTTGTAATCCAATAGGAAGGTAGAGATGAAATAAACACTTTGCTATGTAAACTCTGAGTTCAGCTCCGATGAGGTTCTCTAATGAGAGTATCAGAAACGAGTTGTGGGCCACGGCAGTCTATAGGCCCATTAGTAACAACAGTATATGGTCTGGGCATACGCCCTCATACCCATCCGGACGCGGTCCCAGTCCGGGGAAAACTTCCACCGACTGTGTCACACACACACACAGTGTCTCCAGCGATCGGGTCCCCGATCCAACCAAGGCTGTAGGTAAGCGATGTCAGGTGCCACCCAGGCTCGCAGTGGGGTGGAAGGCTTTTTGGTGCTGCGCAAGGCCTCAGGCTTCAGGCCCTGCACTCTGGCACATCCGCACAGGAGGATCAGTCACAGAAGTCTCGTGTCCCAAAGAGGCCGAGCGCAGCCGCGCCTCCTCCTTATATAACCCCTCCCATGAGTCTCTGCGGTGAAACACTCCGAATGGGGTTCTGGGTAATGTAGTCTCTCTGCATTAAAGGGGAACACCCCGCTACACATACAAGACCCAAAGGGGCTGGCAATGGGCTGGGGTAGGAGGGGGGGGGGGTGATGGGGTAGCCATGCCATTTTTCTCAAAGATTTTCATTCATATTGCCAGGACAAGACATGACATTAAAGCCGCAAGCAGTTTTAAATGGCTTTTTTTCCTTTAGAAATGTCATTTTGTGCAGGGACAGTTCTAAACACGGGAAACACATGCCACTTCACAGGCATACTTTAGACACCCCCCAGGTACGATATTTAAAGGAATATTTCACCTTTTTTTTTTTCACTTTATGCATCATTAAAATGACTGCTCCCGAAAAAACTGCCGTTTTTAAAACTTCTTTTTGCATTGATACATGTCCCCTGGGGCAGAACCCGGGTCCCCAAACCCTTTTTAGGACAATAACATGCATATTAGCCGTTATAATTAGCACTTTAGATTTCGAATGTTGGCGCCCATTGTATTTAATAGAGTTCTAACGTTCGCGCAAACTTTCGGTCCGTTCGCAGGTTCTGGTGCGAACCGAACCGGGGGTTGTTCGGCTCATCCCTACTGGGAACCCCGGGCAGAGAGGAAGAGCGCGTCTCAGGTAAGTAAAACGGGGGGGAGGGGGGGGGCGGTCAGTGTCAAGTTTTAATGCATAAGGTGAAAAAACATACGGGTTTACAACCCTTTTAAGGACCGAGCCTAATTTTCAAACTTGTTTCCAATTTAAAATCCTGTTTTTTTGCTAGAAAATTACTTAGAAAAACAAAAGATATATATGTTTGGTGGTTATATCACTAGAGAACGCAATAGTCGTTGCAATACTTTTTCTAACACCATATTTGCACAGCGGTCTTGCAAGCGCACTTTTTTGGAAAAAATACACATTTTTGAATAATAAAACAATTAACATTAAAGTTAGCCCAATTTTTTATTTAGATTTTTTGTGAAAGATGTTACGCCGAGTAAATTGATACCCAACATGTCACGCTTCAAAATTGTGCCCGCTCGTGGAATGGCAACAAACTTTTAGCCTTAAAATCTCCATAGGCGACGTTTAAGAAAAAATTCTACAAGTTGCATGTTTTGAGTTAGAGCAGGTCTAGGGCTAGAATTATGTAAACATCCCTTGCAAAAGGGGGGAAATAAAAGCACGACAGGACCTCTTAAATATGAGATCTGGGGTTAAAAAGACCTCAGATCTCATATTTACACTAAAATGCAATAAAAAAAAAAAGTTGTTTGGAAAAAAAAAATGTCCCTTCAAGAGCTATGGGCGGAAGTGATGTTTTGATGTCGCTTCCGCCCTGCAATGGTATGGAGCTGGGTGGGGGTCATCTTCCACCTCACTCAGCTCCATACCACAGAGGAGAGAGGACGCGATCGCTTCCGCCAATGCCAGCGGCTCTGCTAAGCGGCGGAGGGCACCTGAGCGCGGTGGGCCACCTCTCCTGCCGCTTAAAGTGAACTTGCGGCGAATCCGCCGCAGAGACCACTTCTATCTGAAAGTGGACTGCCCGCTGAAGAGGATACCACAATGATATTCCTCTTCAAAGTGCCGGCGTATAACGTCGGCGGGCAGTCCATAAGTGGTAAAGCATGACATGTTTGTATCTATTTACTCTGCGTAACCTCATCTTTCACATTTATACAAAAAAAATTGTATTAACTATTTTTTCTTTTTAATTCATTAGGCCTCATACACACTGGGCATTTTTACAGCTGCTTTCCGCAGCGTCATATTTTTTTTGCAGCTTAAAAACGCCTCTCCATGTTGTTCTATGTGTCCATGCGCACACGCTGGCTTTTAGGAGCTGTAAGTGGCATAGGCGGTTTCAAGCTGTGAAAAAACCCCAGGGCCAGCACGGTCTGAGGACCGGCGTTAGAGCTGTAAAAATGTCTGACGCTGCTAAACGTGGCTTAATGCTGGATACAGCCTTGTCAAAGTTTTTTTTTTTGAACATGTTAAAATCAATGGTTCCCTATGAGAGCCCATTTGAATAGAAGTCGCACCACAAGTCTGATCATGATGACCCGACTTGTAGTGCGGATTGTACGTTGAGGTTCTTGAAAGGGAATCCTTGCCAAAATGAAAACAAACGCATAGGGTTCCCCCCCAAAACCCATACCAGACCCTTATCCGACCCTTTCCACCCCAAAGCACCTAATCCCCATGTTGACAAGGGCCTCTTCCCGACAACCCTGGCCGATGGTTATCTGGGTCCGCGAGCGGGGGGCTTATCGGAATCTGGAAGCCCCCTTGAACAAGGGCGCTCCCAGATCCTGGCCTGCCCACCTAATGAGTATGGGGTGCAAATAAAAACAGTACATAGGTTTTTGACAAAGTCATTTTATTAAAGCAGCTCTGCCGTCTTTTCTTACCATATCTTCTCCCTCCGTCGTTTTTTTTTTTCATCCTCTGGTTCTCCTCCCTACACTGATGTCTTCTTCCGCTGCTGGTTCTCTTCTCTCCGCCCCTATGACATGATGGGGTGGTGACATCACAAGGACCGGGCCTCCAGATCACGTCAATGGGTGGCCCCGCCCCATGGCTATATAAGTAATGGCACACGGCGAACCCAGCATTACATCGGGAGAGAGCGTTGGGAGAAATTGGAAGATGAAGACACGCCGGAGCTGTTTTAATAAATTTGTCAAAAACCTGCGTTTTCTGTTTTTATTTTTGACGCTTTTTTGGGGTGAATGGGTAGGGGTACAATGTGTCCCATACTCATGCACATGGGGTGGGGGCTGGGATCTGGGGACCCCTTTTTAAAGGGGGCTTCCAGATTCCGATAAGCCCCCTGCCCGCAGACCCTGACAACCACCGACCAGGGTTGTTGGTGAGGTGAGGTGAGGCCCCCAAAGCACACACCCCCTATGTTGAAGGCATGTTGAGCGCTCATCTCGTCCCCCCCTTTCCTGACCTGCAGGGCTGCGTGCTCGAATAAGGGTCTGGTATAGATTTGGGGGGGAACCCCCCACGCCAAATTTTTTGGTGTGGTGGTTCCCCTTAAAATCAATACCAGACCTAAGGGTCTGTAATGCTCTTAGGGGGGGTGCCCACTCCAGTTTTTTTTTTATTTTGGCGAGGGTTCCCCTTCAAGATCCTCAGTGCATGGATCAGGGTCTATAACTTCATATATTCCCTCACCCGACTCAATTTATCAAAATCTGCAAGGCATGCTCTTCTGGGGGGACGGGGTAGTGGAGGCCTCCAAATTCCAATGGAGGCTTTTGACCTTCATATTTATATTTAGAAATTGGAGATCCGCTGCCCTACCCTTTGATCAGCTTAAGGGCAAATTATCGTGGCTTCTGTTAAATGAGAGGTTGACGGCATTGGTGCAGGACAAGATGAAGGTGTTCCACAAAGTGTGGGACCCATGGATTAGATATCTAACACATGACCCCCGGACTCTGGCTCTCTAGGTCGCTTTTCGTGAGTGGGCTCACAGGGCATGGGACCATGGCTCTTACCCTCCCCCCCTCCTCCCCCCCACCTTACTTTCTTTGATCTCTCTCCTTATTTTTCCTTTCTCCTCTACCTCTAATTCTAAATAGCTCTATACTCTGAGGTATGGATCGAGATTTTACGTTTTAGGTTTACCCACTGGTTTATTCATCGCAGACTATTGTGCAATGGTTGTAGATTGTACGATGAAAAGATGAGATAGTTTTGTTATATTTTCTATATGAAACTTCAATACAAAATTATTGAAACTAAAGTATCACCCCCCCTCTTCTGAGGGAGAGGTGGGTTATTCGGGATAGCACTGTATACTATTTTGTTTATGAAAACTATGCACTGTTACAATCAATGCCATAGTCCATACTTTGTATTGTACAAAAACTTGAATAAAAACCATTGAAACACAAGATCCTCAGTGCACAAGCTGCACCCCAAGTCGGATCATCTTGATCTGACTTGTGGTGCGACTTCTATTCAAATCAATGGGCTCTCATAGGTAACCATTGATTTTAAATAGAGGCAGAAACGCCAATGCAAAAAGCTACTAAAAGCAAGTTTTTACAGCTGCTATTAGCTGGCGTTGGTAGTGGCTTTGCAGCTCGTTTTCTCAACACCCTGTCTGCCCCTGCCAGCCTGATCCGTTTTGGACCGTTGCAAAAGCAGGGATACCCTGTCCTCCCCACAGGTGATCCCCTGATCCAAAATACCCCCATGGAACCTTTTGTAAGAGCTGACTAGTTCGCCAATCCGAAAAAAAAACAAAAAAAGCCATTGTACCTTGTAGGCTGAGGAACACAGGGAAACCACCTGGGCTAAAACATTTTGCAGAATATCAAATGAAACAGGGTGCAATGCTAATCCTGCCAATTTCCGCTCCACCACTGACACCGACACCCCCTCCTCAAGGTTCCGTAAAACAAAGTAAAGGACCAGCAACCTTACCTCCGGGCCCTCTTGCTCCACCTCAGCCTGCTGCAGCAAATACAACCACTCTTGCCATACTTTATTATAGGCTGCCCACGTCGTGTCACTCACTGACCGTCTGATCCATCCGGAAACGACCCCAAGGCAATCCTCCACAGCCATTTGGGACAAGGGACCCGCATTGCTCCACTGCCGGTGCCAACTCCCGGAACCTGCCCCACTGAAAGTGAGACAATTCGTCAGATAAGTTGTTCTCAACTCCCGGGAGGTGAACAGCATAAAGAAAAACATTTAACTGTAGACAACGTAACACTAGGTGCTGAAGAAGTCAGACCACGGGTGGCGACAAGGCTGTGACGCGGTCGATGACCTGTACCACCCCAAGATTGTCACAGTGAAAACGCACTTTCAGGTCCCTGAAAGACTCTCCCCACCTCCACGGCCAGCACCACCGGAAACATTTCCAGGAGCACCAATTTTTGGAGAAAACCCGCCTCTTTTCATGAATTTGGCCAAAGCAAATGCTTAAAAAAAATATATATATATATGGGGTTCTGTTAGTTTTTTTTTTTTTTTTTTTTTTATCTTTTTCTTTTTTTAGCACTTTTATTCCTATTACATGGAATGTAAACATTCCTTGTAATAGAAATGAGAATGACAGGTCCTCTTTATGAATAAAACTGGGGTCAAAAACACCCCAAATCTCTTTACTTTGAAAAAAGCAAAAGATCAAAAAAACTTTAAGAAGTACGCTATTTGAATTGTGATACATTTCTGTGTGTAGTAGTTGGTATATTTCCTGCAGGAATTGTTTTGCTAAAGCACATTGTCCAAAACACAGGTCTGCAATGCATAACAGGCCTTTGTAGGTCCACAATGCAAAATCTTGGGGAATGAGACTCGGGGTGAAGGTGGTATTATGGAAGCAATGGGGCTTAGGGATTATGCATGGATTTAAATGTATATGTTGCCACCAGTCCCATAAATTTAACCAAAAAGACAAGGTTGGACATAGAATAACAGGTCTGTCCTTGGCCTCTTGCTACATTAGGTGGCTGCAACCTTACAGGATGGAGACGTGATTTGTTTCACCCCATATAAAGTCAGGAACTTCTGAAAGGTCTTGAGATCCGACACATTTTTCCCACTTGGATAGTTTTAAACAAGTACATTATCCGTGGCAGCATGTTTGTATTAGAGTAAAATGGAATGTGTCATCCATTTGAGGCTATCCCTGAGTTTCCTATATAACGTAGGATAGCTTTGTTGCTATAGGATATGTAAGGAGGGCATTAAGATTGCCTTTAATGAAAAAAACCTTTATATGGCCTTTCAAGGAAATATTTAAAGGGGTTGTAAAGGTTTGTTTTTTATTTTCCTTTTCCTTCGATTTCCCTTCTAAATGTTTTTTTTCTTTGTCTGAATTTCTCACTTCCTGTTCCTCCTCAGTAAGCTTGCCCCCATCATCCAAGCCATTCTGGCTGGGGGTTAGACAGCGTGCTCGGCCCCTCCCTTGGAACTACATCCCTGCGGGGAGACATGTAGTCCCAAGGGAGGGGGCGAGCACGCTGACTAACCCCCAGCCAGAACGGCTCGGATGATGGGGGCAAGCTTACAGGAAGTGAGAAATTCAGACAAAGAAAAAAACATTTAGAAGGGAAATCGAAGGAAAAGGTAAGTGAACCAACAATGCACTAGCTTAAAGGAACCTATTTAGAAAATAGAAAACAAACCTTTACAACCCCTTTAACACTAGTGATGGACGAAAACGGTTGCAGAATTAAGTATAAATTGGGGATAGAGGTGATAGGAAAAGAAAGCGGCATCGATATGTCTGCGAATAGGGCACATTTGTGTTCATGATCCCATCACAATAGATACCTTTTATATTTATTCTGTCATACGGGAATTTTCGTATAGTGAGTAAACTCTTCTCTTTCGAAATGAGACTAGCATGCGACAAAAAAAACGGACGAACGTTCGTCTGAAAATCTGATCGTGTGTACGAGCCTTCTCTCCGCAACGAGAGAGTCCCATAGACAATAGGTCCAGTCTCAATGGGGTGGTAAGTAAAGTAGTGAAGAGAAGTTGTTTAAATGTTCAGGTAGTAGACCAGGCCCTTAGTGATTTCCTTTTTGGTTGTGACTATATAGGTGACAGTTGCCGAGCATTAGGATGTTGAGTCTTTGGAATAGAGGGGTCTCTGGAGATCAATCCTAGTCCCAGTATTATAATTATACAGGATTTATATAGCGCCAACAGTTTGCGCAGCGCTTAACAAAATGAAGGCAGACATTAGTTACATTACAATTTGGTACAAGAAGAATCAGAGGGTCCTGCTCGTTAGAGCTTACAATCTAAGAGGGAGGTTCAATTGATACAAAAGGTAATAGCTGTGGGGGGTGAGTTGATGGAGAAAGTAAACAGTGTATTCCAGGGATATGCAATTAGCAGGCCTCCAGCTGTTGCAGAACTACAAGTCCCCTGAGACATAGCAAGACTCTGACATCCACAAGCATGACACCCAGAGGCAGAGGCATGATGGGACTTGTAGTTTTACAACAGCTGGTAGTCCGCTAATTGCATATCCCTGGTGTATTTGGTTGAAGCAGGATAGGCTTCTTTAAAGAGAAGGGTTTTCAGGGATTGTCTAAAGATGGATAGATTTCGGGACAGTCGGACAGATTGGGGTAGGGAGTTCCAAAGGATGGCAGAGGCTCTCAGTAGAACTTTCTTTTCCATCTTGTAGATTAGCAAAGCAGTGTGTCTTGGCTTTGTATGTGAAGACTAGGTGAAAGGGGAATGCTCAGCAGTATTAGATGTTTTGGTTCACTAGGTGGGTGAGCAAAGCTTTCAGGGATCGTCTCTTCTAAATTGCGGATGGGGATATGTCGGCGAAAAGTTGGATATTCTTTTCATTGAGAGTAAGGTAATTTTTGTTTCTAACTGCGGATGAGTTTCTCATTGATTCTATAGAAACAAGGCTGGACTATGATGTCTCTTGGTAAGCTGTCGTGTTTAGGTGCAGTTAAGGCTCTGTGGATCCACCCATCTGGTGAGGAGATCTGGTATCAATTCTTTCATCAGCTGGTGTGTCGTCCCTTCCAGCTCCGCAATGGTTTCTGGGAGTCCTCGTATGTGAACCTCATACTTCCTCAACCTATTTTCCAGATCTTCTATTATAGTGTAAGTCTATTCCAGTTGAAATTGTAAATCAGTGCTCGTTAGAATTTTGATTTCCTCTATTAATTGTCCGATCCGTCATGGACTCTGGTGTCCAGCCTTTCACCAATGGTAGGAAGATCACTTTTCAGACCTGTGGTGATAGAACACGTTTTGAACAGTTCTTGTAGGAGGGCAGAAAACCTTGCAATCAGCACTGCGTCTCCTGAGTAGGTAGTGGTTTGCATTATGGAGTTTGGACTAGCTTGGCTCTGAGCTAGTTCAGCTATTTCTGCCATGTTTTTATCAATAGAAGAGGCTGGGGACATATCAAAGATCAGTGTTTTTTTAAGGGAGGCTGAGGATGTGGTGTGGCAGGCTGCTCATCTTGTGACTGAGAGGGGAAGGAAACTCAATCTGCTGTGTCGTGAGGCTCTGAAGCAGATGGGTCTGATTAGCCAGTGGGCTCCCTCGTGCTGTCTCTACGCCATCTTGGCTGTAGGTGTCTGAGTCTGCTGTCCTCTGCTGCATAGCATGCTCAAGCGCTAGGGTCAGTGGTGCATGAGCGCTGTCTGATGCCCCAGTTCACTGTGGGGTCAGAGGTGAACTGAGCCATATCAGTTCATGTTTGGCACTGGGGCTGTTCGTATGCGTGCTCTGTGTCAACCGTGGGTTTATCAAATGGCTACACTAAGTAAAAAGCTGCAGCTGTAAATGGTGCCTAACTTATACATTAACCCTTAACGTTCCCAAGGGGTTCAAGTGCTTGAGTATACCTTTTTTTCCCCCACTAAACTTTTTATTTTTCATCACATAGGGGACAGTCTAATGCTGAGGTGTTTTGAAGCAATGGAATGCTTCCATCTGACAGTTGGCTTGTTAAATTTACACACATTCTTGTCTTCTGTAACAGTTGGGAGTGTGTATTTCTTGTTCAAATAAGGGGGACAGCTTGATATTATGTTGTCACCACATTTCAAAATTGTGATATGTCTGTTTTACTGTGTAGTGTATTACCAAGTATCTTGTTCTCTTTGCATTACTTTGTGTGAAATACCTGGTGATCCTGACAGTCTCCTGCTTTCCTATTTCAAATTTACTAAGTTAGGCATTGAAGTACATCCATCTCCCAGCATGCGCCGTTTGCATCTTTGCCTTTTACTTGGGAGCTACAAGAATCCTGTGGTTAGACATCTGCTGACTCCCCCTACACAGCATGTCACTAGGAAGATCAGTGTGCTGCTGTCACATCCCATTGCACAGCTCACTTCTAGCAAGAGCAGTGTATTGTTGCTTTTTTGCCTCCTGCTGCCATGCCTATCCTGCACAGCTCATCATTGTATTTGTCTGCATTTTACACAGGACTATGCCTATGCTCTGGTCAGATGGCTGGTGTCTTGTCCCCCATTTTCACAAGGCGTCTCCACCCCCACCTCTCTAAGCCCCTATGCAGGTGAGAATAGTAGTCACATGATCACTTATAAATAAAAGGTATTTCTATCCACTAGCATTTTGCCTTGCATAACTATTTTTTAGATTTCTTTTTGAGTGTTATGAAAGTGTAGCGGGTATATACTTTTAAATTCTGGTGAAGACACCAGTGATGTATAGTTCCCTGCGGCCCAGCAGGTGGCGCTGTCACTTTGGGCCGGGGTTGAACCATCGCTGCAGTGCCGTACCCTTTGTGGCCTCTCGCAGCGGTTGTACGGCGGGGCAGGGAACCCGCCGTGCATCCTGGGAGAGGGTAAAAAGGGGGTGGACATCTTCGCCACAAGGTTCGAGTCCCAGGCACCTTCAGCCTGAGGGCTGCTGTTCGTGGTCGGGGTCCAGGCGGCCTAGGCCTGGACACCAGGAGTTCGTGTTCCATCCCAGACACCTTCAGTCTGGGGTGAGATACTCAGCCGGAGGCCTGGGGCCCAGTACCTTCCGCTGGGTCCAGCGAGGGAGGGATTGTCCTAGGAGGCCCCGGGAGAGGGGCACCCGAATCCAGTGGCGTAAGGGACCGGAGGAGGGACTCTTCCGAAGACCTGGTGCAGCAGATTGCCAGTGCCGGATGAACCTCTGGAGACCACACGGAGGGATATCTCCCCAAACAGGGGCCAAGTTCAGAGAGGAAGGTGGTTCATGTTCTATGACCGGTGGCAGCGGTCCAGCTATTCAACTCAGGTCAGTGGCAGAGGCCTGTGGCCTCAACGGTTCATCCGGTCGGTGGCAGCGACCAAAATTCACGGTCGTGGCAGAGACCGTGCGCCAGGCCTATTCGCTAGCAAAGGAATAGGAGAGTTCAGTTGTGCCTGGGCCTACTCGTATCCACACCCCCTGTTTGTTCATTACTGAAAGTTCAACTGATTGTGTTCACCCTGCAAGAAAATAAATAAAGGAGTTTTGGACTTTCGATTGGTGTGGGGCTCTATGTTATTGGCAGACACATCTCCACAGAACAACTAAGGCTTCGTATGCAGTGAACAGACCCGGAGGTAATTCAAGTGACTCTGCTCAACCCTCATACACATACGAGGGGAGAGCTTGGCGTAGTGTTCCTGCACTCTCCTCTCCCAGGTACCCCTAGACACAAGCCATTCACAATAGGCAAGAGGGGGAGTTAGGCTCCGTTACAAAAGGTTATACAAAGTAAAAAAAAAAAAAGCACAAAATGTGAGTACTAACCGTGCCCAAACAAGTACTCCTATTCACCACATTTAAGTATACATGGTGTTTACATGTAGCAACAGCTCAAGATGACTCACAGAGGCCAGCTGATGTAACACATAGGATCCAAAACAAACCTCAACATGTAGACAGAGAGCAAGTAACCACATTCAATAGCCTATGGCGATGTGGTTGAATAGGATTAAATAAATAGCCATAGGAAGGGACAAGAGAATTCTGAAAGGGGTTTCTGACATCACTTGGAACCATCACAAAACCATTTAAAGATGCATGTGAAAATGAGATTGGTGAGTGTATCCTCAATGGTGCCACATTCAGAAATTGTTAGAAACAAAATAAATACCCCTAGGCAGACTTTATAGGCACTTATGTATTGAGAAAAATATAGAAAGATATATAGTTGTAACAAAAAATATTTATTTAAAAGAATATGTTTAAAAACATTTGCACATAAACAGAGACATGGAATGTATACAAATCTGTGTCCAGAAACGCCATGATCAAAGCATAACGCCCAGTATTGTCCTTCACCCGATGCGTTTCAGTTTATTTCCTTTCCTCAGGGGTGTTTGTTAGGACACAGATTGTACGTCTATAACATTATAGAAAAATATTTGAGTGTCAATAACAAAGTTTTTTTCAATAGAGTGATTATGGTATATCCAATATCCAATATCTGGTAGACTTACATATATACTATGATGGTGTTACAGGTGAACATTCCATTGAAATATCTTTAAAAAGAGAACATAAAAAGGACTGTGTCTCAAAGTTGCATCTCAATAGCCCATTAGAGTTTTTTTCCTATCAAGGATGGATAAAAAAAACAGTGACGCCAAACTCCCCCGACCATGAGATATTGGAAAAAAAAAGAGCACTGAGGCCAAAAAATGGGAGAGATGACCTAAAAGTTAAAAATAGTGATAATATATATCCTGCCATTTCAGGTAAAAGTTATATCTGTTAAATAAATATTTTTTGTTACAAATATATATCTTTCAATACATAAGTGCCTATAAAGTCCGCCATGGGGTATTTATTTTGTTTACTTTAAAGATGCATACCCACTAGGAGGGAATTTCAGGGTAGGACAGTCGAGTCTGAGCCAGTCGCCAGCCATGATGATCACAGTTAGTGTTGATGGGGAAAACCCTCCTGCAGAGCCAGTGTGTTCTCTTGGTGGGGGAAGCTGGGAGAGCAGTGATTATTGGGGACATTCAGCCTGCCTATACATGGTTTGGGTCTCAACTGGGTCTTGCTGAACTGACAGAGATTTGAACTGTCTATGGCTGGCTTTAGTTTTAGTTTTATTGCTGAGACGGGGCTAGAGGCTGCAATGGATTCCTGTGGGTCTTTTTTCCTCCCTTCTTGGGCCGATGGACATCCTCCTTGGAGAAAGGTGGGATCTATCCGTCATCTTCCCTTGGTACCTGGTGAAGGTGGTGTGATGAGCACATACTGGCAGCTGCAGTGGGATGCTTAGGTCGGCGTGTCTTTCGGTTGCTGGAAGTGGAGCACGGCTGAAGATCCAGGAACTGGAAGGTGCATCAGCATCATTTTCAGTGGATGCGAGTCCATCACTGTGCCGAGGTTGCAGTTCTGGCCTTATAGGGCACGGGAAGGGCCAGGGCATTATATGGCATTTACTTCACAGTCATAATCCTAATAGACGAGAAGGCCTGGCTTGCCGTCTCCGCTCTAACTCATCCCAAAAGTGTTCTATCAGGTTGTGGTCTGGACTCTGTGCAGGCCAGTCAAGTTCCTCCACCCCAAACTTGCTTATCTATGTCTTTATGGACCTTGCTTTGTGCACTGGTCCAAATCATTTGGTGGAGGGGGATTATGATGTGGGGCTGTTTTTCAGGGGTTGGGCTTGGCCCCTTCTTTCCAGTGAAGGGAACTCTGAGGCCGGGTTTACACCTATGCAAATTGGTTGCGGCTTACACTGCATCCAATTCGCATAACATTATAAAATACATTGATTTCAATAAGGCTGGTTCACATATGTGCGATGCATTCGCACTGCGCATTGCCGAAAAAACGTGTGCGTTCTCTAGGCAGTGCGGTGCGGCTCAGGTGCGAATTCAGGCCCATTATGTTCTATGGGCACGCATCTGATTCGCATATGTGTTGCGTTCTGAACAGGGATCTTGAGGGGAACTCCACGCCAAATTTTAAATAAAAAACCGGCATGGGTTCCCCTCCAGGAGCATACCAGGCCCTTAGGTCTGGTATGGACTTTAACGGGAACCCCTACGCCGAAAAAAAACGACGTGGGGGTCCCCCCAAAATCCATAGCAGACCCTTATGCGAGCACGCAGCCCGGCCGGTCAGGAAAGTGGGTGGGGACGAGCGAGCAGCCCCCCTCCTGAACCGTACCAGGCCGCATGCCCTCAACATGGGGGGTGGGTGCTTTGGGACAGGGGGCGCCCTGCGGCCCCCGCACCCCAAAGCACCCTGCCCCCATGTTGATGAGGACAGGGCCTCTTCCCGACAACCCTGGCCGTTGGTTGTCGGGGTATGCGGGCGGGGGGCTTATCGGAATCTGGGAGCCCCTTTAATAAGGGGGCCCCCAGATCCCAGCCCCCCACTCTCTGTGAATGAGTATGGGGTACATCGTACCCCTACCCATTCACCTGGTGGAAAAAAAATGTCAATAAAAACACTACACAGGTTTTTAAAGTAATTTATTAGGCGACTTCGGGGGTCTTCTTCCGACTTCGGGGGTCTCTTCCGACATCGGGGGTCTCCGGTGTCGTCTCCGCGCTCTCCGGTTCTTCTCTTCCTTCTGCCGGGCCTCCGCTATCTTCTTCCAGCTCTTTTGCTAGCGGGGGCCCGGTCTTCTTCGTCGCCTTCTTCCCTCTTCTCTCCTGGAGATGTTGACTCCTCGCTGTCTCCGGCTGTAATGCCGTGTGCGCAGAGCGCATTCACTTATATAGGCATGGGCGTGGTCACCGGGTGATGCCACCCGGTGACCCCGCCCCCATATGACGTCACAGTCCCATCATTCCCCCGGGACTGTCACGTCATATGGGGGCGGGGTCCCCGGGTGGCATCACCCGGTGACCACGCCCAGGCCTATATAAGTGAATGCTCTCCGTGCACACAGCATTACAGCCAGAGACAGCGACGAGTCAACATCTCCAGGAGAGAAGAGGGAAGAAGGTGACGAAGAAGACCGGGCCCCCCGCTAGCAAAAGAGCTGGAAGAAGATAGCGGAGGCCCGGCAGAAGGAAGAAAGAACCGAAGAGCGAGAGAAGAACCGGAGAGCGCGGAGACGACACCGGAGACCCCCGAAGTCGGAAGAAGACCCCCGAAGTCGGAAGAAGACCCCCGGAGCTGCCTAATAAATTACTTTAAAAACCTGTGTAGTGTTTTTAGTGACTTTTTTTTCCACCAGGTGAATGGGTAGGGGTACGATGTACCCCATACTCATTCACATAGGGTGGGGGGCCGGGATCTGGGGGCCCCCTTATTAAAGGGGGCTCCCAGATTCCGATAAGCCCCCCGCCCGCATACCCACCGACAACCAACGGCCAGGGTTGTCGGGAAGAGGCCCTGTCCTCATCAACATGGGGGCAGGGTGCTTTGGGGTGGGGGGGCCGCAGGGCGCCCCCCTGCCCCAAAGCACCCACCCCCCATGTTGAGGGCCTGTGACCTGGTACGGTTCAGGAAGGGGGGCGCTCGCTCGTCCCCACCCCCTTTCCTGACCGGCCGGGCTGCATGCTCGGATAAGGGTCTGCTATGGATTTTGGGGGGACCCCCACGCCGTTTTTTTTCGGCGTAGGGGTTCCCGTTAAAGTCCATACCAGACCTAAGGGCCTGGTATGCTCCTGGAGGGGAACCCATGCCGTTTTTTTATTTAAAATTTGGCGTGGAGTTCCCCCTCATGATAACAGCGGCGAGACTTCCCTCTCCTCTCCCAGGTCGGCAAGTCCAGCTAAAAACGCAAAGGAACCGCTGAACGACCGATTGCGAACTTGGTAAAGACTCTGAGCTCAAAAACGCAACGCACAAGTGTGAACCCAGCCTAAAAGTGCAAGTAAACCCTTGGTTTCAGCCAAGGAAGCTGCCAACTTGGCCTCTATTCGAACTGCAACTGCCATGATGCTGCGCATGATGGCAGGCATGATCACATATCCTTTGACACCAGCTATTGGATGGTTTGACAGTTTGGTTGAGAGAACCACCAATGTGACAGCTAGCATTTCCGGTATGCCGGGAATGTTAACTGTTTTTTTTTTGTTTTGTTTTTTTAAACTATCAAATCGATGGGTTTACTTCTGCTTTAAGGCGTCAGCATACCAAGATATTTTGGACAATTTCATGCTTCCCAACTTTTTGGGGATGGCCCCTTCCTGTTCCAACATGACTGTGCACCAGTGCACAAAGTTGGGAGCATGAAATTGTCCAAAATGTTATAGTATGCTGACACCGTAATAAGAGTTCGCTTCACTGGAACTAGAGGGGCCAAGCCCAACCCCTACTCCTGAAAAACAACCCCACACCATAATCCCCACCTCCAACAAATGATTTGACCAGTGCACAAAGCAAGGTCCATAAAGGCATGGATGAGCAAGATTGGGTTGGAGGAACGTGACTGGCCTGCACAGAGTCCTGACCTCAACCCGATAGAACACCTTTGGGATGAATTAGAGTAGAGACTGTGAGCCAGGCCTTCTCATTGAACATCAGTGCCTGACCTCACAAATGCGCTTCTGGAAGAATGGTCAAACATTCCCCTAGACACACTCCTAAACCTTGTGGACAGCCTTCCCAGAAGAGTTGAAGCTGTTATAGCTGCAAAGGGTGGGCCAACTCCATATTTAACCCTACGGACTAAGGCTCGATTCACATTTATGCATGTTGCTTTTGAGCGTTTTTGCGGTGCTTGCCGTGTTTTTGGACACGCGTTTTTACAGCGATTTTGCCGCGATTTGCGTTTTTTTTTACACTGTATATAGCTGGTTGCTAAGGAGGGGGCCAGGAAGCCGGCCGTCATGTCCTCAACAACCGATGAGTCATCAGCTGTATGTAAAAAAAAAGAATTGGCGGCTAAAAAAAAAAAATCGAGAAAAAAAAACAGTGTGGGGTCCCCCCCAGGTCCATACCAGGCCCTTGGGTCTAGTAGGTATTCGGAGGGGACCACCATGCCAAAAAAAAAAGGCGTGGGGTCCCCCCCAAAATCCATACCAGACCCTTATCCGACCATGCAGCCCGGCAGGTCAGGAAAGGGAGGGGAAAGGGAGGGGACGAGCGATGGGTGCTTTGGGGCAGGGGGGCTCTGCGCTCCCACCACAAAGCACCTTGCCCCCATGTTGATGGGGACAAGGGCCTCTTCCCGACAACCCTTGCCCAGTGGTTGTCGGGGTCTGCGGGCGGGGGGCTTATCGGAATCTGGAAGCCCCCTTTAACAAGGGGGCCCCCAGATCCCAGCCCCCCCATGTGAATGAGTATGGGGTACATTGTACCCCTACCCATTCACAAAAAAAAGTAGTGTAGTGTTAAAAAATACAGTATAGAGTTTCGCTTCTTCTTTTGGTCTTCCTCCATCTTCTCCCACATCTTCATCCTCCGGTCTTCTCCTTCTCCCCTGCTTCTTCTTCCGCTCTTCTTCTTTCTTCTGTCTTCTTTGTCCGGTGTTCTTCTTCCTCTTCCGCCGCTCCCGCCTCCGATGCTGCATCCCGCTGATCTGCCCGCGCCAATGTCAAGCATTTCTTAAATAACGATTACGTCATCCGGAGGCCACGCCCCCTTGTGATGTCACCGCCCGGGGCATGATGGGGCAGTGACTGTATAACAGTGTAAATATGCCTTACCCTCAAAATAACTCAACACACAGCCATTAATGTATAAACCGCTGGCAACAAAAGTGAGTACACCCCTAAGTGAAAATGTCCAAATTGGGCCCAAAGTGTCAATATTTTGTGTGGCCACCATTATTTTCCAGCAGTGCCTTAACCCTCTTGGGCATGGAGTTCACCAGAGCTTCACAGGTTACCACTGGAGTCTTCTTCCACTCCTCCATGACAACATCACGGAGCTGCTGGATGTTAGAGACCTTGCGCTCTTCCACCTTTCGTTTGAGGATGCCCCACAAATGCTCAATAGGGTTTAGGTCTGGAGACATGCTTAGCCATCACCTTTACCCTCAGCTTCTTTAGCAAGGCAGTGGTCGTCTTGGAGGTGTTTTTGGGGTCGTTATCATGTTGGAATACTGCCCTGCGTCCCAGTCTCCGAAGGGAGAGGATCATTCTCTGCTTCAGTATGTCACAGTACATGTTGGCATTCATGGTTCCCTCAATGAACTGTAGCTCCCCAGTGCCAGCAGCACTCATGCAGCCCCAGACCATGACACTCCCACCACCATGCTTGACTGTAGGCAAGACACACTTGTCTTTGTACTCCTCACCTGGTTGCTGCCACAACCGCTTGACACCATCTGAACCAAATAAGTTTATCTTGGTCTCATCAGACCACAGGACATGGTACCAGTAATCCATGTCCTTAGTCTGCTTGTCTTCAGCAAACTGTTTGCGGTCTTTCTTGTGCATCATCTTTAGAAGAGGCTTCCTTCTGGGACGACAGCCATGCAGACCAATTTGATGCAGTGTGCGGCATTTGGTCTGAAGCCTGACAGGCTGACCCCCCCCACCCCTTCAACCTCTGCAGCAATGCTGGCAGCACTCATACGTCTATTTCCCAAAGACAACCTCTG
The DNA here is from genome assembly GCA_029206835.1 of Rana muscosa. Lineage (NCBI taxonomy): Eukaryota > Metazoa > Chordata > Amphibia > Anura > Ranidae > Rana > Rana muscosa. Next base: position 309,914,678 of record CM055116.1, on the reverse strand, counting down.
GATATGACGCTGAGCACGTGCACTCAACATCTTTGGGCGACCAAAAAAGTTGCCTGTTCTGAGTGGAACCTGTCCTGTTAAACCGTTGTATGGTCTTGGCCACCAAGCTGCAGCTCAGTTTCAGGGTCTTGGCAATCTTCTCATAGCCTAGGCCATCTTTATGTAGAGCAAAAATTATTTTTTTCAGATCCTCAGAGAGTTCTTTGCCATGAGGTGCCATGTTGAACTTCCAGTGACCAGTATGACAGAATGAGAGCGATAACACCAAACTTAACACACCTGCTCCCCATTCACACCTGAGACCTTGTAACACTAACGAGTCACATGACTGGGCCCAATTTTCACTTAAGGGTGTACTCACTTTTGTTGCTGGCGGTTTAGACATTAATGGCTGCGTTGAGTTATTTCGAGGGGACAGCAAATTTACACTGTTATACAATCTGTACACTCACTACTTTACATTGTAGCAAAGTGTCATTTATTCAGTGTTGTCACATTAAAAGATATAATAAAATATTTACAAAAATGTGAGGGGTATAATCACTTTTGTGAGATATTGTAAAGGCAGGCGTCCCAATTCTTTTGGCAATATAGTGTATGTTCCTCTTGCAGCAAGCCTGTGAGTCGGCTCTAGCATGTAAACATTTGCTAATCACAGTTGACTGCTTAAGGACCACCCTACGTACATATACTGTGGCAGGTCGACCTTTAAGCGCAAAATCACGCATCTGTATGTGATTCCTGTGATCGGCTCTGGGGCACGTGCGCGATGCCGGACTCCCGCTGTGATTGGAGAAGCAGAAGCCAATCAGCAGGTCCGGTGGCCGCGATGACCGCCGGTTACCCGTGATCATTTAAATGAGAGGCAGAACAGGGGTCTGCCAGAAGAAAATGGATCTCTATTTTCCTTTAGTCAAAGCACATCCCCTCACAGTTAGAAAACACTCATATAGGGAACACATTTAACCCTTTGATTGCCCCTGATGTTAACCCCTTCCCTGCCAGTGTCATTTATACAGTGACTGTGCATTTGTTTTAGCACTAATCACTGTATTTGTGTTACTGGTCCCCACAAAGTGTCACTTCGTGTCAGATTTGTCCTCTGCAATCCCACAGTTCCACTAAAAATTGCTGACCGCCACCATTACTAGTAAAGAATATTAAAAGAAAGTCCCTAAATAATATCCCATAGTTTGTAGATGCTATAACATTTGTGAAAACCAATCAATATACGCTTACTGGGATTTTTTTTTACCAAAAATATGTAGCAGAATACATATTGGCCTAAATTGATGAAGAAATTTGATTTTTTTTCATAATTATTGGATATGTTTTATAGCAGAAAGTAAAAAAAATATATATATATTTTCAAAATTGTCAGTTTTTTTTTTTATATTATAGTGCAAAAAAAACAAAAAAAAACGCAGATGTGATCAAATACCACCAAAAGAAAGCTCTATTTCTGGGGGGAAAAAAAGGACATACATTTTATTTGGGTACAGCATCGCACTTGTCAGTAAAATTGTCAGTTAAAGTAAAGCAGTGCCGTATCGCAAAAAATGGCCTGGTCAGGAAGCGGGTAAAACCTTCCAGAGCTGAAGTGGTTAAGGGGGCATTAGCAGCAAATTTTCATACATTTTGGACTCGTGCAAAAATCCTACTCTTAAGTTGCAGCTGCTCCCGCTTTAAATGCTATATCCTTGCCAATATCCCCTGTTGGTAACACAATAGAGCAAGGTAGGGAAAGCAGAAACAAAATTAGTGATGAACTTTTAGGCTGGGTTAACACTACTGTACACAAAGTCCTTTCAGAAGCCATACTGAAAGAATGGAAAACTCCAGAAAGAATCATTTTTTTTCAAGTTTCTTGAAGGGAAGATTTCCATTTGAAGAAGATCCAAACTCAGCTTGGAGGGCTGAAAACCTGGACAGGTGATGTTGCATCGAAATTGTGGATGTGTATTTTATAATTTTCAGATTTACTGTTTGGTGCAGACTTATGCCCCGTACACACGACCGTTTTTTCTGTAGGAAAAAGTCTGATGAGAGCTTTTGGTCGGGAATCCCGACCGTGTGTATGCTCCATCAGACTTTTTCCAACAGGAAAAATGTCGGAAAAAAAAAAAAAAAGAGAGAGCAGGATCTCTTTTTTCCCGTCAGGAAAGAATCCTAGCGGAAAAAACGTTCATCTGTATGCTTTTCCGAAGGGAAAAAAACATGCATGCTTGGAAACAATTCGACGCATGCTCAGAAGCATAGAACTTCATTTTGTCGGCTCGTCGTAGTCTTTTACGTCACCGCGTTCTTGGCAGTCAAAAGTTCACCGGACTTTTGTGTGACCGTGTGTATGCAAGGCAGGCTTGAGAGGAATTCTGTCGGGAAAATTGTTTTTTTTTCCAACGGAAAAACCACTCGTGTGTATGGGGCATTACATGATGCCTTAGAATGGACAGCAGATAAGAAGAAAGAATCTTCCTGTAAAAAAAAAAAAAAATTGGTTGGCAAGGTCGCCAACAAACAGAAGAGGAGGAGAGACCAAAAAAGCACTGGTCAGGACAGAAAAGGAAGGTTTGAACAGGAGTTCTCCTGACAAGACCCCTAAAACCCAATGACGACAGAGAGCCGGTAGGCTGAAGACTGGAGGACTTCATCCCACAATGGAGAAAAATAACCTCTAGCCCTTTTATTTGATCAACAACCGCCTTCCAGATTATTATAAATGAATTTGCCAAAACACCAGAAAAGGCAAAAGGTCTACCTGTTTTGACTGGAGAGCTGGTAGATCAAAGAGTTTTGAGTCAGGTGCCTCAAAATGAAAGAGGAGAAGGTTTTTACTCTCACACCTTTTGTAGTAAAGAAACCTTCAGGCAAATTCCGCCTAATCTTAAACCTGAGACCCCTGAACAAGGCAAAAAGGTACAAAAGGATGGATGGAGTCAATTTTTCCAGTCAGAGCTCTTTTTATCAAAATTGATTTATGGCAACATTGGATCTCTACGATGCTTACTTGCATATTCCAAAAGGAAGGAGTCACAGAGGCTCTCAAGATTGGCCCAGAGGAGTAACACTTCCAATTTGGAGCATTACCATTCAGGCTTTAACTGGCCCCAAGAATTTTCTCCAAGGTTCTGGCTGAAGCCCTAGCACCCCTGAGGTTCCAGGGGGTCACTGTAATTCCATATTTGGATAACCTCCTCATAACTGCCTTCATGAAGGATTGTTTAAAGGTAGATATTTGTGGAGTTCAGGAATGGCTGACCAATTGGGGTTGGTTAATCAACCTGGAAAAATCCAACACTATACCTTCTCAGAGGATCAGTTTTTTGGGTTACATACCAGATTCCAGGAGGCAGAAAGTGTTTCTATCAGAAGAAAAGATAGAGAAAGTCCAGACTCTATGCCGCGTACACGTACGTTTTTAATGCCATTTTTTAAACCAACGTTTTTCTCGTCGTTTTTTTTCTTGTTTCCTCTCAAGCCTGTCTTGCATCCACACGATCATTAAAAAAACCGCTCAAGCAAAGTGCAGTGCCGTACAACACGTACGACGGCACTATAAAGGGGAAGTTCCGTTCGTATGGCGCCACCCTTCATGTTAGTAAAGTTTGTTGAGGGACGATTTGCGCTTTTCAGCCTTGTGCTTTTCAGTCCGTTACAGCGTGACGAATGTGCTATCTCCATTACAAACGCTAGTTTTACCAGAAAGAGCGCTCCTGTCTCATACTTGATTCTGAGCATGTGCGTTTTTTTTCACCTCGTAAAAGCATACACACTATCGTTTTTCACGTTGTTAAAAAAAACGACATGAAAAACTACGTGAAAAAATAGAGCATGTTCGAAATTTTTAATGGCTGTTTTTCACGCCGTTAAAAATGCTCTGGAGCATACACACGATCGGTTTTAATGGCCATTTTTAAAAATGGCATTTTTAACGGTATGAAAAACGATCGTGTGTACGCGGCATAGAACAATCAGCCGGTATCTTTGAGAGGCAAAATGTCTGTGTAAGGGCCCATGACCGCAACCTTCCCCAGTGGGACAGGTTCCAGCAAAGGCCACTGCAAAATTTTGTGTTGCAAGTATGGAACAGGGAAGTCTACTATTCCACAGTGTTGCGGTTTAAATATTAATATTTAATATTTAATATCTCACAGATATGATATGGGTTAAATAAGAGTTCTTTTTGACAAGATTTGAAAGCTTTAACATAATGAACATATTTATTATGTATTTGGTAAAGTCTAATCTAACATAAAGAAACTATCTATATAAGTATTTACATGGAGGAACATAGAGCATATTCCTCCTAAAGCATTAAAGTACTAACATGTAAGTTATAGGTCAAACAGACCTTTGGCATAGTTACCCCATTAGACCCATCCTTCAGGCCATCCTTCCATCAAGTTGTGAGCTCCCATCTCCCTTTCTCTGAGTATATCTCTCTATACTGATACCCCATTGGTTGGCCTAGCTTGGGTCATGATTGGAGGGCTTACTCCATAAGTCAGCCCCCTTTCATGCAAATCCAGGAGACTCTATGTGATCAGGAGATGTAATTGAAGTTTCCCAGGATTATAGGTGAGGCTCTGTCCATTGTATTATCCCAGCATGGGACTCATTGACGAGAGTGGACAATGGCATTGTCTCCCCAAGCTTGGGGGCTCCGCAAGGTCTAGCGTTTAACAAAGGAACTTGCACGGGTGAAAACAAGGAATATATTCCGAAAGCCAAATTAACTATATCTACAGCAAGCTAATTTAAATATATTCGGTTAGCTAAATGAAATATATTCAGTTAGCTAAATGAAATACATGTACAGCAAGCTATTTAAATATATATTCATATTTACAATATTTTACCGCTCTTCAATGCAGTTTATACATGTCCAATAAGGCAACAACAGAAAGGCGGAAATGTGTGCATCCAGTTGTTTAAAGAGGGATAATGAAATTTTGATTGTATTACCTCTCAGGGATAAGGATGAGCCGAACACCCCCCAGTACGGTTCGCACCAGAACCTTCGAACGGATCGAAAGTTTGCGCGAACATTAGAACCCTATTAAATACAATGGACGCGAACGTTCGAAATCTAAAGTGCTAATTATAATGGCTAATATGCATGTTATTGTCCTAAAAAGGTTTGGGGACCCGGGTTCTGCCCCAGGGGTCATGTATCAATGCAAAACGAAGTTTTAAAAACGGGCGTTTTTCCGGAGCAGTCATTTTAATGATGCATAAAGTGAAAAAAAAAAGGGAAATATTCATTTAAATATCGTACCTGGGGGGTGTCTAAAATATGCCTGTGAAGTGGCATGTGTTTACCGTGTTTAGAACTGTCCCTGCACAAAATGACATTTCTAAAGGAAAAAAAGCCATTTAAAACTGCTTGCGGCTTTAATGTCATGTCTGGTCCCGGTAATATGGATGAAAATTTTTGAGAAAAATGTCATGGCTACCGCTACCACCCCCCCCCCTACCCCAGCCCATTACCAGCCCCTTTGGGTCTTGTATGCATATTAAGGGGAACCCCGCACACAAAATAAAAAAGACCCTATATACTCTGAACAGCAGTATACAGGCGGTGCAAACAAGACAGGGACTGTAGGTTTGTTCTTAAAGTGTAAGTAAACCCTTCCATCGTTTTCAGCCAAGGAAGCTGCCATCTTTGCCTCTGTTTAATCTGCAATTGCGATGATGCTGCACATGTGATCAGTTATGACACCAGTCATTGGATGGTTTGACAGTTTGGTTGAGAGCACAACCAATGGGAGTGTTACATTTCCGGCATGTGCCGGAAATTAAACAGTTTTATGGATGGGTTTACTTCCGCTTTAAGTAGAATCTGTTTGTAATTTTGAACAGGTACATTGTTTAAGTGTAGCTCAAGCCAAAAAATATATTTTCAAGCTTTTTGGAAAACATAGGGAAAGGTTATCACCCTTGTAAAATTTGTTTTGCTGTCTGTGCCCCTTGTTCAGAACATTTCACCTCACTTTCCGTCCCAATGACAAATGTTTTTGAAAAGTGGGGTTTTTATTGAAACAAGGATTGGTGATAAAGCATCAGTAGAGAGGAGACACCTTTTTCCCATATTAACTCTTACAGGAGAGAATTTCCCTTCCTAGGGGTAGATTTCCTCTCACTTCCTGTTGTCTCCTTCCATTTGCAAGTAGGAGTCGTTTGTAAGTTAGATGTTTGAAAGTAGGGGCCTGCCATATATACTCTGCAGAAATTTGCCCCTTACATGTTGGTGTTGCCACAACACTGTAAGCCCTCACAGTTACTCTTGGTGGACGCTGGAAAGCCCTGCTGTGAACTATTATATCAGGAATTGTATTTACATGCCATTGTTGAACAGTGGTAGGAAAAATTGGGCCTTTGGTGGTGGTGTTGTCACAACACTGTAAGCCCTCACAGTTACTCATGGTGGGCGCATGAATGGGCCCTGCTCTGAATTATTAGATCAAGAATTATAATTACATGCCCCTGTTAAACAGGGGCAGAAAAATTAGACCTTAGCCACTGGTGGCAGCACCCAGAAACAAAAAAGTTCTTCCAAGCTATCATCAAGAATCGGATCATTGAGGAGGAGGAGGATAGTCAGTCAACATAACAGGACAGTCACTCAGCATCAGCATCAGTCTTGAAGGGATGTGACATTTGAAAATTAATTATTCTGTTATATCAGCTTCAGGTGCTTGGTAGCTGGTGGTGATCCAAGACTGGTTCATCTTTATGAAGGTCAGTCGATCAACCAAGTCGGTGGACAGGCGCACCCTGTGATCCGTGACAAAGCCTCCAGCATCACTGAATGTGCGTTCCGAAAGAACGCTGGATGCAGGACAGGCCAGTAGCTCAATTGCATACTGTGCAAGCTCTGGCCAGTGATCCATCCTCAAGACCCAGTAAGCCAGAGGATTTTCGGTGGGGAAGGCCTCCTCCTCCCTCCTCCTCCCTCCAACCACACAGGGCACATGGGTCAGTTGTCCCTGTCGGAGAGAGGAGGTTGGTGCCATTGTCGCAAACCACCATTCCTGGCTTAAGCTGGCGTGGCGTCAACCACATCTCGGCCTGCCCCTGCAGAGCAGACCGAACCTCTGCCCCAGTGTGGCTCCTGTCCCCCAAACACACCAGCGCAAGCACGGCATGGCATCTTTTTGCCTGCGTACATGCGTAGCCCCTTGAACGCCTACGGAGCACCGCTGGTTCTGAGGACAAAGCACAGGAAGAGGCCATGGAGTAAGAAGAAGAGGAGGGGGTGGAGGAGAGAGGTGTGTCACAACCAGTAGTAGCATTTTGGAGGCGTGGCGGCGGAACAACCTCCAACACTGGGAACCTGCCACTGAGGAACCGCACATTGCACAAACTCACGGAAGGGGACCGAGTCTACCAACTGAAAAGGCAGCAGTTGAATTGCTAGCAATTTAGCCAAGCTAGCATTCAACCGCTGGGCATGTGGATGGCTGGGAGTGAACTTCTTTTGACGGTCCAGCAGCTGGGGCAGGGAAATTTGCCTGCTAGAATCGGACGTCTGTGTACTGCTAGCAGAGTGCCCGCAAGTACTTGGCCGTGACACACCTAATTCTACACCTTCATTCCTCTCAGTGCAGGTTTCAGAGAGAACTGAAGGTACAGTGGGGTAGGAGATCCCAGCTGATGAGGAGCAAGGAGATGTCCGCTTTGTTCTTTGGTGTGGGTCTTTAAGATACGCTTGCCAACGAGCTGCATGGCAGGTCAACATATGTCTGGTCAAGCATGTGGTGCCCAAGCGGGTGATGTTTTGGCCACGCGAGATACGCTTCAGACATATGTTGCAAACAGCAGCGGTGCGATCTGATGCACTCGACTCAAAAAAGGCCCACACCAAAGAACTTTTGGAATAACGGGCAGAGGCAGCGCCCTGCACAGGCGGAGCTCTGCGGTGTGATTCAGTCGGTGTGCTGCCCTTACGCTGGCCCCCCGAGGGCATCCTGCCTCGTTGGAGATGTGTCTCCTCCTCATCATCCTCCTCTCTCCTATCAGGCACCCACGTGGAATCAGTGACCTCATCATCCCCTCCCTCCTCATCACTGGAGCCAATCTGGCAGTATGCTGCAGCTTGGGAACATGACTGCCAGATTGCTGTCCTTCTTGAGCATCCCCTCTCTCTGCTCCAACGCTACTGCCTTCCTCTAGCTGGGTATCATCATCAGACCCTTCGAAGCGCTGGGCATCCTCCTGGAGCATGTACCCAACACTGTGCTCAAACAGTTCGGGGGACTCCTCAGGAGGACACGGTGGGTCTAGGGAAGGAGTGACTGATGATGACATTGAGGACGCTTTGGCAGCTGCTTTGCCAGTACCCTGAGCCTGGGTGAGAGAGGATGAGGAGGGCTTGGTCATCCACTCTACCAAGTCTTCGGCATGATGCGGCTCAACACGTCCAGCTGCCGAAAATAAGGACAAGCGTGTCCCATGGCCACGTGCTGATGACGATGCACCGCGTCCACGACCAGCACTGTTGTCTCTAGACACAGAGCCTGCTTGCCCTCTTTTATTGGCTCCTGACTGTCTGCCTCTCCTTGTTTGCCTTCCAGACATTCTAATGGCCTGCAGGGAGATGGGAAAACCAGCAATAAGGGGTAGCTTCAGGTGTATACTGTGCAGGAGGCACACTACGCCCACTGTAAGTGCTGCAGATGCCTGCCTGTGTTACACAACAGGAAAACACAGCAATAAGGGCTAGTTTCAGGTGTATATTTTGCAGGAAGCACACTACGCCCGCTGTAAGTGCTGCAGATGCCTGCCTGTGTTACACAACAGGAAAACACAGAAATAAGGGCTAGCTTCAGGTGTATAATGTGCAGGAGGCACACTACGCCCGCTGTAAGTGCTGCAGATGCCTGCTTGTGTTACACAACAGGAAAACACAGCAATAAGGGCTAGCTTCAGGTGTATATTTTGCAGGAAGCACACTATGCCCACTGTAAGTGCTGCAGATGCCTGTTAGTGTAACACAAAAGAAAAAAACCACGAGCAATAAGAGCTAGCTTCAGGTGTATAATGTGCAGGAGGCACACTACGCCCGCTGTAAGTGCTGCAGATGCCTGCCTGTGTTACACAACAGGAAAACACAGCAATAAGGGCTAGCTTCAGGTGTATACTGTGCAGGAAGCTTAGCAAAAATGACACTGACACTGTCCCCTGCCTATCCTTCTCTCTCCCTGCACACAAGGTTTAGCAAAGAATATCACTGACACTGTCCCTGCCTATCCTTCTCTCTCCCTGCACACAAGGTTTAGCAAAGAATATCACTGACACTGTCCCTGCCTATCCTTCTCTCTCCCTGAACCGGAACACACTACACAAGGCCGCCGCGCTGGCGGCCTTTTATAGTGTGGGGTGTGTACTAAATCCCCCTGAGCTATAATTGGCCACAGGCAACCTGCCTGTGGCCAATTATGGCTCTCCTCGCTGCCGGTGCTGTGATTGGCCAAGCATGCGGGGTCACAGTGCATGCTTGGCCAATCACAGTGCCTGGATTGCACTGCGATGGCGTAGTGCATTGTGGGCCGTTCGCGTCACTCGAATTTGGCGCGAACGGCCCAAATCGTTCGATCTTCATCGAATGATCGAACAGCCGATGTTCGACTCGAACACTGAGCTCATCCCTACTCAGGAATAATGGTAATGATCGCCATTCTTCAAGTTTATTTTTTATAAGACTCAAAAAAAGGGGAGAATTTAGGGGCACAAACTCTGCTGTGTTAATGAATACCCAAATATTTATTCTGCATCACCCACCAAAGTAATGATTTTTGTTTTTCTTGTTTACTGGCATAGTAATAATATCATTAGGTATATGTATTAATCTAATTTAGAAATATCCCATATGCAGAAATGGTTTAAATCTACAAATTATTGTGTTAGAGATATATTATAACTGTATATCTGTGGTGGTTATTTACTAAAGGCAAATCCACTTTGCACTACAAGTGCACTTGGAAGTGCAGCCGCTGTAGATCTGAGGGGGACATGCAAGGAAAATAAAAAAAAACAGCATTTTAGCTTGCACATGATTGGATGATAAAATTAGCAGAGCTTCCCCTCATTTCAGATCTTCCCCTCAGATCTAGAGACTGCACTTCCAAGTGTACTTGTAGTGCAGAGTGGATTTGCCTTTAGTAAATAAACCCCCCATATCCATATATCTCTCCATTGCACGCAACTACCCAGAAACGTGAGTGTTCCTGGGACTTCCTCCCGGAAGTGACATACAGACATCGAAACTGCAGAGTTGAGTTTTCCCTTCTCCTGGACACGTAGAGTTACGCTATGTGGCCGTTTCTTTTCTCCGCTATATGATATATACCCGTCCATATACATTGGGAAACTTCCGGACCACTACTACATAGCAGATAATCTCATAAGGAGTCACCTTTCTTCTGTGGTTTACCTCTCTCTGCTGACATTTGGCCATTTCCAGCACAGCAACTTGCAGTATATAGATTGTCCAGGTTCCATCATGGTTCCACCACACAAAGCCCGTTTGACCCATTGAACATACGTTCTCTTGGGTTCAAACCATCTGGTAAGCTCCTTACCTATTGGTGGTGGTTTTTCTTCAATTCTTCACCGTCATCATTTTTTCCTTAAAAGTTCTCACCAAGTTTTTGAACTTCACCATTGTTATAATTTGGTCACTTTAAGGACACTTATTTGCACAAGTTTTCACTTATATTTCTATATATAGACATTTTATGTACTTTTGAGGACATTTATAATTTTATTATTTATATTCAATATTTGAGTGCTCCAGATATTTATAATTTCATTGCTTATATTCACCATTTGAGTGCTCCACTCATCTATGTCCATTGACATTCTCTCATTATTTGATTAGCGCTACGCTTTTTGTTTCCATATATCTCTCAACTCGTACATAGATGTGTAATTAATCTATATATATATATATTGTGACAGCAGGAAGGTAAAGTCACCTGGTTGCATCCAGGGGGGTAGGTATATTTCTCCCAGATTCAGGCTTTATGCCGACTTATACAACTAGGGAGAGAGTTGATGAAGCCCAGCTGAGGCTAGTGGGCTCATGGATGATTCATACCTCTAGGGAGAGTGCTGGGCGTCGTGCAGGCAGGGAGTTGATGAGACCAGCTGGAGCTTGTCAGCTCGTTTAAGGCCTCTATAAAAACTCCCAGCTTCATTAGGTGTTTGCTCATGCCTGGACCCAGACCTGTGTGGACTGTCTAGGGAGAGTGAACCCCTGTGCGGTGAGACAAAGCCTGTGTGGCTATTTGTTTGGACATTTACTAAACCAGGGACTTAGGGACTAGGACAGCACCAGGCTGATCCCAGTTGTTAGTTAGGGAAACCTGCATGTTTAGTCAGAGGTCAAGCTGACCAGGATTTATTTTGTTTATGTTTCTTTTTGCTTTGCTGTGTTTTTGTCACTGTAAATAGAGAAATAAACCGCACCTTTTGATCTTGAAAACCACAACCTCCGTCTGCTGGGCCTGTTTTTGTGTGGGGAGCCCATCCAGGGGGTCACACACACCCGCTACCGAGCTAACCCCCTCACAGTTGGTGGAGAACCAGTGGCAGTTTTTTTTTAAGCCAGCATGGAGGAGATACTGAAACAGCTGGCTCTAGCAAATGCCAATCAACAGCAGACAAATGCAGGTTTGCAAAAGAGCCTTGCAGCTCAACAACAGAGCTTCGCAGCCCAGCAACAAGCCCAGCAGCAATCTGAGGCCCGCTTCATAGACCTGTTGCAGAAGCAAGAGCAGAGACTACAACAACAGATGGAAGCAGTAATGCAGCAACGTCCGCAGACCAGTGAGGAAAGCCGTCCCACTAATACCGCGTCCTTTGGGGTGAGTCGTTTATTGACAAAAATGACTGGAGAGGATGATCCAGAGGTATTTTTGACCACATTTGAAAGGACTGCTGAAAGAGAAAAGTGGCCTGAGGAGCAGTGGGCTGGACTGGTGGCTCCTCTGTTAACTGGTGAGTCGCAGAAAGCTTACTATGACCTAGAGCCTGACCAAGCAAAAGACTATGTGATGCTAAAAGCTGAAATATTGGCAAGGCTGGGTGTCACCCTGGCTGTCCGGGCTCAGCGTGTGCATAACTGGACTTTCCAGCTTGGAAAACCCCCCAGGTCTCAAATGTATGATCTCATTCACCTGAGCAGGAAGTGGCTACAGCCAGAGACTTTGTCCGCACCGGAGATTGTGGAACGTGTTGTGATGGATCGTTTCTTGAGAGCTCTTCCTACCGCCATTCAAAAGTGGGTAAGCCATGGAGACCCAGAAACGGCCGGTAAACTTGTGGATCGTGTAGAGAGATACTTGGCTGCAGAGAACCTGACGGCCTCTTCCAGAGACTCTCGGACTTTCCACCCTAAGACCAGACCATCCCCAGGGGCGGATAAGATGATTCCAAGGGGTGAGGGTGGAGAGAGTGAGAGGGTGGGAGCTCTGCCCAGGGTTTGGCGAGAACAGCCTGGGAAGTCGGGGGCTCAAGAGGCAGCCAAAAGGATTGTTTGCTACCGCTGCCGGCAAGCGGGACATATTGCAGCAAATTGCCCGGTTGTGGAGAAACCCATGCAATGTGACTTTCTGACGGACAGACGTCAGTCGCTGTGTGCGACAGTCGCATGCACTGCCATTCGGGGAACTGAGAAACATTTATGCAAAATGTGTATTAATGGTAGAAATGTTGTGGTATTACTGGATTCAGGTAGCCTTGTGACCCTGATAAAGGCTGAATTAGTTAAAACAGAGGTCTCTGGGAATAGCAAGGTAGCTGTTATTTGTGTGCATGGGGACACCCGAGAGTATCCAGTGACTACAGTGTGTTTCAAGACCCCCAAAGGTACCCTCTCTCATCCAGTGGGGTTAGTATCTCAACTACCGCATGATGCCATTGTGGGAAGGGATTTTCCGAAGTTCTGGGAACTGTGGGATGATCCTGAGCCCCCCACTGGTGCCCCTATGTACCAGGAAGGTGATAGCCAGAACTCCTCTGAGAGTGGTGAGGACTCTCCAGAATTTCCCTTGTCAGTATTGGCAGGCGAGACTCAAGAAACTGGAGAGGAGCCCACCTCCTCAGACGAAAACCTACCGTCTGTGGAGTTTTCTGATCTTGAGGTTCACAGGGAAAATTTTGCCACAGAACAGTTAAAAGACCCCGCCCTAATAAAGGCACGGGAAAACGTAGTGGAAATAGATGGCGAGTTAGTGAACCCAGATAATACCTGCACTTACCCATACTTCAGCGTAGAGAAGGACCTACTGTATCGGGTGGCAAAAAGGGCAGAAGAAACCGTTGAGCAGCTTGTGGTGCCCAAACCTTACAGGAAGTTGGTGTTGGAGTTGGCCCATGGGCACATTCTTGGAGGTCATCTGGGGACAGAGAAAACCCGAGAGAGGGTATTACAGAGATTCTATTGGCCTGGGGTGATGAAGGACATAGAAAATTATTGTTCCTCCTGCCCTGTGTGTCAGAGGTCGGCCCCGATGCCACATTTCCGTAGCCCGCTGGTCCCTCTACCCATCATTGAGGTCCCGTTTGAGAGGATCGCAATGGATTTGGTAGGTCCTATAATCAAGTCCGCTAGGGGGCACCAGTACATATTAGTTATAATGGACTATGCCACCCGTTATCCAGAAGCGATCCCTCTCCGAAATACCTCGGCCAAAACCATAGCCAAAGAGCTATCTCTTGTTTTTAGCCGGGTGGGTATTTGTAAAGAACTGCTTACGGACCAAGGTACACCCTTTATGTCCCGGGTTATGAAAGAGCTGTGTAAATTGTTCAAAGTGACGCAATTGCGTACGTCTGTGTATCACCCCCAAACCGATGGGCTGGTTGAAAGATTCAACAAAACCCTAAAACAAATGTTGAAGAAAGTGGTGGATAGAGATGGAAAGGATTGGGACTGTCTACTTCCTTATCTGATGTTTGCTATTAGGGAGGTGCCCCAATCCTCTACGGGATTCTCCCCCTTTGAGTTACTGTATGGGAGACACCCAAGAGGGCTGTTGGATATTGCCAAGGAAACTTGGGAAAGTGAGAGTTCTCCCCACAGGAGTGTGATTGAGCATGTCGCCCTGATGCAAGATCGAATTGCACAGGTAATGCCCATCGTGAAGGAACATTTGGCCCAAGCGCAGTTGGCACAGCAGAGAGTGTACAACCGTGGAGCCAAGACTCGTACCTTTTCCCCGGGGGATAGGATATTGGTACTTGTCCCTACGGTTGAAAGTAAATTCCTTGCCAAATGGCAAGGCCCCTACGAGATAATGGAAAAAGTGAGCGAAGTGAATTACAAGGTCAGACAACCAGGAAGGCGAAAGCCCGAACAGATCTATCACGTTAATCTGTTGAAAGCCTGGAGGGATAGAGAGTCCCTAGTCGCAGAAACTTGGTCACCAGCTCAAACTGGTTGCGTGATTCCGGAGGTTGGAATAGCAGCCACCTTGTCACAACCCCAACAACAGGAGGTTAAGGAGTTTGTGCTTCGCAACAAGGAGGTGTTCTCTGAGCTGCCGGGACAAACATCTGGGGTAGAGCATGATATTATTACCCCGCCCGGTGAAAGGGTGAAGTTAAAACCCTATCGGATCCCAGAGGCCCGACGGGAGGCAATACGGGAGGAAGTACAGAAAATGCTGAACTTAGGGGTGATAGAGGAGTCCCAAAGTGATTGGTCTAGTCCCATTGTGTTGGTGCCTAAACCGGATGGGAGCTGGCGATTTTGTAATGATTTTCGTCAGTTGAACAAAGTTACAAAATTTGACACCTACCCCATGCCACGTATAGATGAGTTGATCGACCGGCTGGGAACAGCCCGATACATGACGACTCTTGACCTCACAATAGGGTATTGGCAAATTCCCCTGGCCAAGTCGGCCAAAGAGAAAACCGCATTTGTAACCCCAGACGGGGCGTTCCAATATAAGAGAATGCCGTTCGGGTTACAGAATGCGCCGGCCACATTCCAGCGGAAAATGGACCAGATACTGAGGCCCCATCGGAAGTATGCTACGGCTTACCTGGATGACGTAATTGTCCATAGCACAGATTGGGCCTCACATCTGCCAAAAGTGCAAGCAGTCCTAGACTCTATCCGGGAAGCGGGGTTTACGGCTAACCCCAAGAAGTGTACCATTGGGCAGGAGAAGGCCAAATATCTTGGGTACACCATTGGCAGGGGAGTAATAAAACCCCAACTCAACAAAGTCGAGGCCATCCAGAGTTGGCCACGTCCCAACAGCAAGAAGCAGGTACGAGCCTTTCTGGGAATCGCGGGTTATTATCGGCGCTTCATTCCCCACTTTGCTTCTAAGGCTGTGCCCCTAACCAACCTGACGAAAGGGAAAGGGTCGGTCATGATTAAATGGACCCCCGAGGCTGAGGCAGCATTCCAATTCTTGAAACAAGCCTTATGTAGCCAGCCAGTGTTGTACTCACCCGACTTCTCTAAAGACTTTGTCGTACAAAGTGATGCGTCAGATGTGGGGTTAGGAGCAGTATTGTCCCAGGTCTGGAACGGGGAAGAGCACCCAGTCATTTACCTCAGCAGGAAGTTGAAGTCCCATGAGGTAAATTACGCCACGGTTGAAAAGGAGTGTTTAGCGGTGAAGTGGGCTCTAGATTCCCTTCGGTACTATCTGCTAGGTAGGCACTTTGACATGGTTACGGATCACGCTCCGTTAAAGTGGATGGCTCAAAACAAGGAGACAAATAGAAGAGTAAATAGGTGGTTCCTGGCCCTACAGGAATTCAACTTCACAGTAAAGCATCGCCCTGGCGTTCAAATGGGGAATGTGGATGCTTTGTCTCGAGTACATGAATGCCTGATTGCTGGTGTTCCAACCCCAAGGTTAAAACAAGAGGGGGGGGGTATGTGACAGCAGGAAGGTAAAGTCACCTGGTTGCATCCAGGGGGGTAGGTATATTTCTCCCAGATTCAGGCTTTATGCCGACTTATACAACTAGGGAGAGAGTTGATGAAGCCCAGCTGAGGCTAGTGGGCTCATGGATGATTCATACCTCTAGGGAGAGTGCTGGGCGTCGTGCAGGCAGGGAGTTGATGAGACCAGCTGAAGCTTGTCAGCTCGTTTAAGGCCTCTATAAAAACTCCCAGATTCATTAGGTGTTTGCTCATGCCTGGACCCAGACCTGTGTGGACTGTCTAGGGAGAGTGAACCCCTGTGCGGTGAGACAAAGCCTGTGTGGCTATTTGTTTGGACATTTACTAAACCAGGGACTTAGGGACTAGGACAGCACCAGGCTGATCCCAGTTGTTAGTTAGGGAAACCTGCATGTTTAGTCAGAGGTCAAGCTGACCAGGATTTATTTTGTTTATGTTTCTTTTTGCTTTGCTGTGTTTTTGTCACTGTAAATAGAGAAATAAACCGCACCTTTTGATCTTGAAAACCACAACCTCCGTCTGCTGGGCCTGTTTTTGTGTGGGGAGCCCACCCAGGGGGTCACACACACCCGCTACCGAGCTAACCCCCTCACAGTATATATATAATATATATAGACAGTTGTGTGAACAAGTATTTTCCCCTTCCTGATTTTTTTTGCATATTTGTCACACTTAAATGACTCAGATCATCAAACAAATTTTATTATTACACAAAGATAACCCGAGTAAATACAAAATGCAGTTTATTAAATGATGGTTTCATTTACTAAGGAAAAAAAGCTGTCCAAACCTGTCTGGCTTTATGTGAAAAAGTAATTGCCCCCTAAACCTAATAACTGGTTGTGCCACCCTTGGCGGCATCAACTGCAATCAAGCGTTTGCGATAACTGGCAATGAGTCTTTCACATTGCTGTGGAGCAATTTTGTCCCACTCTTCTTTGCAAAATTGTTTTAATTCAGCCACATTGGAGGGTTTCCAGCATGAACGGCCTGTGTAAGGTCATGATACAGCATCTCAATTGGATTTAAGTCCGGGCTTTGACTTGGCCACTCCAAAATCTAAATTTTACTTTGTTTGAACCAGTTGGAGGTGGAATTGCTGTTGTATTTCGGATCATTGTCCTGCTGCATAACTCAAATGCACTAGAGCTCACAAACTGATGGCCGTACATTCTGCTTTAGAATTTTCAGGTAGAGCTCAGAATTCATGGTTCCATCAATTATGGCAAGTCTATATAGATTCGTGTGTGTGCACGCGTGTCAAACACACACATACATACATACATATATATACACTGCTCAAAAAAATAAAGGAACACTTTTGAATGGGAACTCATGGGATATTGATCTGGTCAGTTAAGTAGCAGAGGGGGTTGTTAATTTCAATTAACAGCAAAGCATTTAAAACTGATTAACAACAGGTGCACTAGATGGGCAACAATAAGACGACCTCCAAAACAGAAATGTTTTTTTCAGGTGGAGGTGTCTGACATTTTTGTTCCATACTCATCTTTTCTGACTGTTTTTCACTAGTTTTGCAATTGGCTAGGGTCAGTGTCACTACTGGTAGCACGAGGCGATACTTGGACCCTATAAAGGTTGCACAAGCAGTCCAACGCCTCCAGGATGGCACATCAATACGTGTCATTGCCAGAAGGTTTGCCGTGTCTCCCAGCACAGTCTCAAGAGCATTGAGGAGATTCCAGGAGACAGGCAGTTACTCTAGGAGAGCTGGACAGAGCCGTAGAAGGTCCTTAACCCATCAGCAGGACCAGTATCTGCTCCTTTGTGCAAGGAGGAACAGGATGAGCACTGCCAGAGCCCTACAAAAATGACCTCCAGCAGGCCACTTGTGTGAATGTCTCTGACCAATCAATCAGAAACAGACTTCATGGGCGTGGCCTGAGGGCCCGACATCCTCTAGTGTGCTCACTGCCGGACACTGGAGCTCGATTGGCATTTTCCATTGAACACCAGAATTGGCAGGTCCGCCACTGGTACCCCATGCTTTTCACAGATGAGAGCAGGTTCACTCTGAGCATATGTGACAGCCGTGAAAGGGTCTGGAGAAGCCACGGAGAATTTTATGCTGCCTGTAACATCGTTCAGCATGACCGGTTTGGTGGTGGGTCAGTGATGGTCTGGGGAGGCATATCCATGGAGGGACACACAGACCTCTACAGGCTACAAAATGGCACCCTGACTGCCATTAGGTATCGGGATGAAATGCTTGGACCCATTGTCCATGACTGTGTGAGACTCAAGCTGAAACCCAACGCTCAGTTCTTCAAAGCTCGGACAGTACCTTTTGTACTCCGAGCAGGAGTGGAAACGGAACTAAGTCGGCTGGAGGAACAAGGTGTCATCTCAAAGGTAGAGCACAGCGAGTGGGCATCACCAGTTGTACCAGTAAAGAAAGCGAATGGGGACTTACGCATTTGTGGCGATTTCCGCATGGCACTGAATTTCCAACTGGAGATAGACCAGTATCCCCTACCCAGAGTAGATTACATTTTTGCCTCTCTTGCAGGGGGTCAAAAGTTCACCAAGCTTGATCTCAGACAGGCATATTTACAGTTTGAGGTCCATCCTTCTTCCCGCAAGTTTCTAACCATCAACACAAGTGACTATATGAATACAATCGGATGGTGTTTGGTGTAGCCTCCGCCCCAGCCTTTTTGCAACGAAAAATGGACGAGATTTAGGCGGACATTCCTTTCACACAGTGCCTGCTAGATGACATGCTCATCACGGGATGGACAGAGCAGGAACACAAGCGGAACGTGGAGCTTGTGTTGGCGAGACTCCAAGATCAGGGTCTAAAAGTGAACTTAGCAAAATGCCAATTCATGGTGCGTAAATTGGAGTTTTGTGGCCACCTTGTGGATGCGGAGGGTATACACACCATGGAAGCCAAGGTTGATGCTTTAGTCAAAGCTCCAGCTCAAAGCTCCAACCAAAGTCCTGCAGCTGCGATCATACCTTGGCTTGCTGAACTACTACCACAAATTCCTGCCAGATTTGGCACACACCTTGTTTCAATTGAACAAGCTTTTGGGACTGGTCGGCTGCGTGCCAATGTGCTTTCAAAGTTTCTAAGCGGAAGCTGTTGGCGTCATGCATGCTCATGCACTATGAATGAATGAATGAATGAGAAACTTGTATAGTGCTACACATGCGAACTTAATCGCCTCTAGGCGCTTTCTTCAGCCAGTGTCTGCTTGGCTGGTGCGGTCATTTTACCCCGTTGGATCTCGACACGCTTGGGACACATATATACAGGGCCAATTTGGACAAGATCCAATTAACCTAACAGCATGTCTTTGGAGTGTGGGAGGAAACCGGAGTACCCAGAGGAAACCCACGCAGACACAGGGAGAACATGCAAACTCCAGGCAGATGGTGTCATGGTCGGGATTCGAACCAGTGACCCTTTTGCTGCTAGGTGAGAGTGCTAACCACTACACCACTGTGCTGCCCTATGACTATGACCTCCAGAAGCCTCTCACCTTGGCTCGTGATGCCTCACCCTATGGTCTGGGGGCTGTACTATCTCACATCTTACCAGATGGGTAAAAAAAAAAAAACCAGTGACAGGTCTTTGACAAAAGCAGAAAGCAATTATTCACACATTGACAAAGAGGCTCTTGCGCTGATATGGGCAATTAATAAGTTTCATCTTTACCGGTATGGTAGGGACTTCACCATACTGATGGATCATAAACCTCTACTTCAGATCTTTAGCCCTGACAAAGGCATCTCTCAGACTACTGCGGCCCGCCTCCACCACTATGCCCTATTCTTGGGAGCATACAGCTACATCATCCAGTATCGCGGTCATGATGCCAATGTGGACGCAATGTCCAGACTGACAGGGACGTCGATGGACTCTTCTCCACCGGTCAAGAGTTGTCGTTACACCAGCCTTTCCTTCTTGTCTTCTGGGGAGATAGCAGCCCATACAGCCAAGGATATCTTTCTGCAAACAATACTCTCCTGGGTACGGTACGATTGGCCTGCAACTGTCACACAGGATTATGAATCTTTTTTTCGTAGGTGTATGGAATGAACTGTGGCTGGCAACAGTGTTTTATGGAGAGACGGAGTGATCAGTCCACAGACCCTCCGGAGACACAGTCTGGACTTGCTACATACTGGTCATCCCGGGGGCACACATATGAAACAAAAGGCGAGGAATTGGAAAGACCCTAGTGCCCCTACGGTCTCAATGTGGTTAAATAAAGTTAGAAGGGTGGGAATAATGGAAAAACTCCTACCAATAACATTAGATGGAAAAAAACAAATACAAGAAAAATGGGCACCTTGGGAGCAATTTGTAAAATCAGAAGAAGGGAAGAGGCTATTAGAGTAAAAGATAAAAATTAGGCCGATAAGGAGAAAGAGTAAGTAAAAGGCTGTCCGAGAAATGCCATTACCGGGATGGTTGTATTTCCTTCTTTTTTTTTTTTTTCTCTTTCTTTCACCTCCCTTTCCATGTATGTGACGGTATAATGTAACATTGAGTAAGCAAGGGTAAGGGAGGATGGAAATTGGGGTCGAAGGAAAGGGAGGGGGGGGGGGGATTACAGATAGGGGAACAGGGATAAAGGAAGAGAGAGAGTCTGAGGGGGGAAGAGGGAAAGGGGGAGAGAGTGGGGGAGAAGAGAGAAGGGAAAGGAGGATAATAGGAAGAAGAGGTTAGAAGATGATAGCAAAACAATGAAAGCGAGATGATATGGTTTAAATAAGTCTTATTGATATATTTTCTCTAATTGGTTATGATATATCTGTATACCCTGTTTTAAAAAATTAAAATAAAGAATTTAAAAAAAAGAAACAAAAGGCCAGAGGCTATGTGTGATGGCCAAACCTAGACTCAGATAGCACAACATATGTGAATGCTTGTCCTGGATGTGCACAAACTGCAAGAGACCCTCCTCGAGGGTGCATCCAGCCCTGGACTTGGCCCACGGTTCCTTGGTTTCGCCTACACTTGGACTTTGCAGGCCCGATCAGAGGACACACCTTCTTGATCCTAGGGGACGCCCATTCAAAGTGGTCTGAGGTCATTCCTGTTACTCAGCCAACGACTAAGGCAACGGTTTCCATACGGTTACATCTCGCTGCTTTGTTTGGATACCCCAGATAAATCGTCATGGACAACGGTGCACAATTTACCAGGCAGGAGTTTTAGCGTTTCCTGACTGCCCACATCAAGCACAAGTTGACCGCACCTTACCACTCCGCTACAAATGGTCAAGCAGAACGGTTTGTGCAGACTTTCAAACGCTCTTTCAAAGCTACAGTGGCTGCAAGTAAACAACAGTCCCGGTCACCCCAGCAACCGGACTCCTTCCTTTCTGTTTACAAAAACACACTACATGTAACCACCTCTGAAAACTCCAGCTGAACTCCTTCTGGGTCGGCAGCCATGGACTGTTTTGGACAGGCTCCTCCCTCAAACAGTCCAGGAACATGTACTGCAGTCCCAAGACAAGATGGTCAAACACAATGAGCTCCCCCGATTCACAGCCCAACAAAAGGTATGGACCCGATCTTATGGGGCTTCCAACACCCGTTGGCTTCCGGCTGTCATTGCAGAGAATTGGAGAGAAGCTGCGCTATACAATATATAAGAACACAATGATGTAATCAAAAAAACATGAAATGTGCACACAATACCATAAATTATTGTGCAAAGTATAAATGGATATACAAAATATAAATTAACAAATACATTCAATAATAGTAACCAGTGTTCTAAAAAGTCCTTAATGGTGAGGAAGGAACTCCTTGAAGTCCACAATGAATAGGTGATGAAAAGTGAACTTAGATAATCCACCATCAACACACGTGCACCTCCACCAGGTAAAATGCCTGCTTACCGGAAGGCAAGCTATGTAAAGCCTGTCAAGTGGTCACACTCCTGGTTTGTGGCACCTTCAGTGAAAAGGACCGATTGGGGAAACCAAACTGAGTAGGCTTAATACATCAGGCAGTCACGAAGATCCTCATACGTGCCCCAAAAAGGAAGAAACACTTGCATAGCGTAATACAGCAAATGTGAGGATTTACGAATATAAAAAGTTGCACTTACAAGAGTGAGGAAATAAAATATCCATAAAAGCAATAGGAAAATCTGGCTGGCATGCAGACATTTTTCACGTGTCATTGCAAAGACTTTGGGACCCAAGATGTATAGGGTCTGCCTGGAACATGGTTCCATTTGCAGACAGCATTTGGACCAACTGCGTCCTCGTGCTCAACTGCCCGAAACCCTGACGCTGGCTGAACCACCAGTGTCGCAAGAATCTGCTCCCAGTGGATCAGGATGCACAAGGACTAATGATTAAGGGGACTCTGAACTTTTGAACTCAGCTCCAACAGAGCCCTCCAGCCCTGGAGGTCTGTTCACCCTCTGAGCTGGTGGATCCCCTCTTGGCCCCGCCGTGCCCATTCCGGCCAGCCCTGTTTTCTCCGGTCCCGAAAACGATGGGGTCCCAACCTCAACGACACTGTCGCCCTCCTGATCGGTTTCAGCTGCAAGACCGGTTACAAGACTTTCGACGGGGGCCGCCGAAAGTAATCTGGAGCCATTTTATCCCCACAGCTGTCCCTGGAAGCTTGGTCTCCCATCTGGATGCCGGAGAAGTCCTGTGAATCTCCTATGTTCGGGGCACTGTTATTGGACAGTTATTAGTTAATGTTTTGCGCCTTTTCTCGTTTTGTTGTGACTTTTTTTTAGGGATGGATGGAAGGTGTTATACCTGAAGGGTTCCACATGTACTGTCACTTTAAAGCTAGCTCCACCCAGGAGTAATGACAAGGGGCATGATAGCCATCTTAGAGCACATGTAAGGAAGCATAATAAGATATACCTGTCCTGAGATGCATGTTGGAGTGTACAGTGAGTACTGAAATGAACACCAGTTGTTCCAGACCAGAGTTTTGTGTCTCTCACAACTCAAAGGATACAACAAGCAGTCTGCTGTTTTATTTTATTTTAAAAACCTGCTTAGTGCTAATCATTTAGAACAGGGGTAGGCAACCTTTCAAGCACAGCAGGGGAGGGCTGGGCCAGAGGGCAGGGTGGCAATTGCCTCCCAGGCTGCCCTAACTTATGTTCAAAATGTCCGGCAGCCGCTGCCCGCTACCATTTTCTTTTTTATTCTGGTCTAGGAAGTCAGGCCAGGGGCATGGCCATGGCGGCCGACCACTAGCTGTTGCATTCCGGGAGTTGTAGTCCGCACTCAAGCTTCTGGTGGGTGGAAAACACAGCAGCGCAGAGGAAACTACAACTCCCTGGGACCGAATTCTTGGAAGCAGGCACAGGCAGGGCCGTGTCAGGGAGTCGGGCTGCAGGGCTGGGCGCTGGCTGCAACTTGACCCCAGGATCAGGAGCGTTACCCCCGCAGGAAAACGTGGCGTGAAAGGACTTGCTGAGCTGAGAGATGCTGACACCCCTAGCTGACCCACCAGCTCCCCCCCATACACCCCATGTAACCTGCCCCAGTGATCAGGCTGCATTGATGGGCACTGGAGTTGGCTGCACTGATAGGCACTGGTGAGGCTGCATTGAAAAACCAGGCGGGCCATGGATGGTGAGCTGATTCGGCGGTTCAATGGGCCACTTGACTTGACTGGACTTGCCCCCCAGGCCTAAAGCCGCCAGCCCTCCTCTGAAGCACAGTGTGCTGAAAAATGTTTTCAAAGAAATTGTGTGCCGATTTTATGACCAAAAAAATTTCAACTTCACACTCTCAATCAGGAAAAGTATTTTATTTTTTTAAGTAAATGCTGTAAACTACTTGAATAGTAGTGAGAAATTAACATCCTGCACTCTCACGCCTCAGATCAGTCCGAATTCATGCACCTTCACACCTCAGATCACTGCCCCCTCCTGCACATCTGCCCCACCACTGTCACCTCCCTGCTCATCTGCCCCACCACTGTAACCCCCTGCTCATCTGCCCCACCACTGTAACCCCCCCTGCTCATCTGCTCCACCACTGTAACCCCCCTGCTCATCTGCTCCACCACTGTAACCCCCCTGCTCATCTGCTCCACCACTGTAACCCCCCTGCTCATCTGCTCCACCACTGTAACCCCCCTGCTCATCTGCCCCACCACTGTAACCCCCCTGCTCATCTGCCCCACCACTGTAACCCCCTTTCTCATCTGCCCCACCACTGTACTACCCTGCACATCTGCCCCACCACTGTACTACCCTGCACATCTGCCCCACCACTGTACTACCCTGCACATCTGCCCCACCACTGTACTACCCTGCACATCTGCCCCACCACTGTACTACCCTGCACATCTGCCCCACCACTGTACTACCCTGCACATCTGCCCCACCACTGTACTTCCCTGCACCCCCCTGCTCATTTTCCCACCACTGTAACCTCCTCCTGTACATCTGCCCCACCACTGTAACCCCCTGCTCATCTGCCCCACCACTGTACCCAATTTCTCATCTGCCCCACCACTGTACCTTCATGCACATCTGCTCCACCACTGCCATCTTCTATAATCTGTTCTAACACTGAACTTATCTGCTCATCTGCTCCACGACTGTACCTCCTGCACATCTGCCTTACCTCTGTCCCCCCTGCTCTTCTGCCCCACCTCTGTACCCCCCTGCTCCTCTTCCCCACTGCTCTAACCCCCTGCTCCACCACTGTACCCCCCTGCTCCTCTTCCCCACCACTGTACCCCCCTGCTCATCTGCTCCACCACTGTAACCCCCCCCTGCTCATCTGCCCCACCACTGTACCACCTTTGCTCTTCTGTCCCACCACTAACCCCCTGCTAATCTGCCCCACCAATGTTACCACTTTCTCATCTGCCCCACCACTGTACCTCCATGCACATCTGCTCCACCACTGAACCATCTTCTCATCTGTCCCAACACTGAACTTATCTGCTAATCTGCCCCACCACTGTAAACCCCTTTCTCATCTGCCCCACGACTTTACCTTCTGCACATCTGTCCCACCTCTGTTCCCCCTGCTCTTCTGCCCCACCACTGTTATGCCGCGTACACACGATCGGAATTTGCGTCGGAAAAACCTTGGATGGTTTTTCCAACAGAATTCTGCTCAAGCTTGGCTTGCATACACACGGTCACACAAAAGTTCTCTGAACTTTCCACCGTCAAGAACGCGGTGACGTACAACACTACGACGGGGCGAGAAAATGAAGTTCAATGTGTCAAATTGTTTCCGAGCATGCGTAGGAATTTTGCGCGTTGGAATTGCATACAGACGAACGGAATTTCCGATAGAACCTGCTCTCAATCTTTTCTTGGCAGAAATTCCGACAGCAAAAGTCAGATGGAGCATACACACGGACGGAATTTCCGACAAAAAGCTCACATCGGACTTTTGCTGGCAGAATTTCCGATCGTGTGTACGCGGCATAACCCTCTGCTCATGTGTTCCACCGATGTACCTCCTTTCTCCTCTGCCCCACCTTTGTACCCCCTGATCCTCTGCCTCACCAATGTACCTCCTTTGCCCCAACACTGAACCCCCCCTGCATATATATCTTTCCCACACTGTAACCCCCTTCTCATCTGGCCCAACACCGAACCCCCCACTGCATCCCTCCCACCACAGTACCCCCTGCACATCTGCCCCACCACTGTACCCCTTTTCTCATCTGCCCCATCGCTGTACCCCTTTTCTCATCTGCCCCACCACTGTACCTCCCTGCACATCTGCTCCACCGTCGTATCCCCATGCTCTTCTGTCTCACTACTGAATCACCTTCTCATCTGCCCTAAACACTGAACTCATCTGCCGCACCACTGTAACCCGCTTTCTCATCTGCCCCACCAATGTACCTCCTCTCCTGCACATCTGTCTCACCTCTGAACCCCGTTCTCCTGCCCCACCACTGTAACTCCCTGCTCATCTCCCCCACCAATACACTTACTTTTACATCTGCCCCACTGCTCTACCCCCCCTGCTTATCTGCCCCAACACTGAACCCTCCTGCTTATCTGGCCCATCACTGTACCCCCTGCTCTTCTGTCCCACTGCTGAACCCCCTTTTCATCTCTTCCACAACTGTACCCTCCTGCTCTTCTGTTCCACCTCTAAACCCCGCCTGCTCATTTTCCCCACCGCTGTACCCTCCTGCTTATCTGCTCCACCGCTGTACCCTCTTCTCATCTATGATATGCTTGATATGAGTAGTGAAAGGAAGCAGAGATGACACACATCTACCTGTTCTAACACACTCATCCTACTGATCCACCTCTCGCATCAAGCCCACGTGCTTGGATGTGATGTCACATACAAGCATATGGAATGGATGTGCAATGATGAGCTCAGGTCAGAGGCATTTTCTGAAAGCAGTGGGCCTGTGTGCAGGATCATAAGTTGGGTCCCCGCAGCTGAGAACAAGTGGTTGCGTGTGATTTTCATTGTGCTAAATACTGGCTGTGGCTTAAAAGGGACACAGAGGGCAGGGTTCATTAGTGACGCAAAGGTTCAGGAAAAATTTCAACATGGTTCCCAGAAGTTCTACAGTAATTCCACAAACTGTCACCCGATTGTGGTTTTCTCAATCACAGTGAAATCCCTTCTTCCTGAGATTGGTAGTGGCAACCAAGCGAGCCATCTTCCTCCAGATGGTGGGCAAGGCTAGCAGGACTGTGATTGGCTTTAGCAGTGGCCAAGACAGTCCTCCTCCTCCTGGAAACAGGGACCACCCCCCCCCCTAGCAGAATTGCACCCAATCTCTTCCCCATCACAAAATCGGACGATCACAGCTACAGCAAAGTTAGAGAACCAAACAATGTTTTGCATCTTTTACAATGTGTGGGGACACATTGTCTCCCCCTCGGTGCAGGTGTGGCGAGGGGGAATTCTGAAATTGGAATGCATTAGTGTCTCACTGACACTCCCCTGCGCTGCTCTGCTGATGGGGAGGGAGTCGAGTGCCAGCAAAAGAGGCTTTGCATGCCGCTTACGGCACCAGTGCTTTGGTACCATGCATTGGTTACACTGCTGCCAGATCGATGCAAAAAGAGACAGAACACTGATATATTATAAATATTTTTTTTTATTATTATGTAGCGTTCCAGTAATGTATACTTGCCCAATGAAAGACTATACAAATTATACCCTTGTCGTAAACTCCTCCTAAATGGTCTGTAGTCAGCAAAGGCATAATACATTTACCACCTGCACATCTTACAATCTCAGAGTCTAGGGAGAGCAGTCAGGTTCCTTAAAGTGCATTGTTGTTTGTATGACAGAAGATAGGACACATGGGGCAGGGTTAGGCAGTCACTGCATCTGCTAACTCATCTTAGCAGAACAGATGCAGAAATTTACAGTATGAGAGGAGGAGACAGAAATGAAGCCATCTCACTGAAATTCCATACATTTACAATGAATGGAAAAGACATTCAGTTGTGAGGTTGTACTTAAATTATGACTCCATGCACTCTCCATATTTATGACACATTCATTTTTTTCTATTTTACATTAGAATATTTTTCACCATAGTACAAAATAAGTTTTCATAAAAAGTAGGACCACAGAGTGTCTAAAGGAATGATTAGAAATAAATCCCACGGATCTACCCTGTATATGGGTGTTCAAAGTTCATATTTGCACTTTTTTTTTTTTTTTGAAAGTGCAGCTTATGTTCACGAAGCAAGTACATGATGAGTTTTGCCATCATTTGGGTAAAGCATTGTACACCTGTTTCAAGCAAGCTTAACATTATTTCATTCTAAAACTTGCCCTTTTCACTTTAAAGTTATATTGAAACATGATAATTCATTTAAAAAAATGATTCTATAGAAATGCACTTAGCAATTGTCTACTGCTTGAAAACTAAAATGTGTAAAACCAGCGCGTCTTGGCCAGGATTGCTATGTAGTCAAGCTGCTGGAGGCTTGTATATCTGCTTAACAGTTGAGGCCATTTGCTTAGAGAATCTACAAGATCCTGCTCTGTTCTACAATCTGGGCAGAGTGTGCACCTAGGATGAGTGTCATGTTGATACATACAGTGCCCCCAATATAAAAGTACCTCTTCAAGCACCAAAAGGCAGATAAATCTATGCTTCTCTACCTTATTGTGAAGCAAAAACAAATAAAATATACCTAATGCTTACAAATATGTTACATGACATGGTTTGCTATTTTCTCCTTCTTGGAGGGCTGTACTTATTATAGTTGCTCTGTGCTTCTAGTTGCCACACTAAGGGATTGTTTGCACCTATGCTCATGCAGTAGCATGCAGCTATGACACTATTGCATGCAGCTTCTCACAATTGACACTATTGTGTTTTTCATATATGCCAATTGCTGATTTTACTGCACTTTTGTTGTCATTAATTATGAAAATTGGAAAGGGATTTTGGAAACCAAGTTTGAATGTAGTACTATTAATTCCTATGGGCCCCTTTGAACGCAAGCCAGAAATTAGGCAAAGGCCTTAAAGGGTCTGCAAAGACAGAATTTGAGCTTGTTTCGTTTGCATCAGTTTTGAGACATTTCTAATTCAGTGACAGGTGCATTTGACCTGCAAGAGACCCTTCTGATCTGTATTGGACTTGCTTCAAGTGAGTTTTGCATTCCTAAAGCCTTATATAGGAAGGCAAAACCCGCTTTAAGCATACAAACATCAGTCAACTCGGACCCTTCTAATGTTCCAAAAGCTTAAATTGTGAAGTCTTACTGCTTTTAGTCTGTTTTATCCCTATCAGAGGTTGTAAATCCAAGAATCAGGTTCCCCTCCTACATCCCCGTCTTGTCTGCACTACAGCACATCAATCAGCAACAGTTGCTGAAAAGAGGCAAGCTCTCACCCAGCCTACTGCCCATTTCCTGGACTGTGTCTGGTGCTAGGTGGCAACAAAAGGACTGAAAGAAAAATGACTTGGCAAGTTAGGATTTTGGAACAATATAAAACATTTCTACCCATTTTCAGACCTGAGTTAAGTTGGGCTTAAGCCAGGGTTCACACTAGCGCAATCTCAGAAATCGCATGCGATTCGCACCCGCACCGCAGGGGGCGATCAAATGCAATCTCTGAGCAATGCAAGTTCAGCCATACAGTGCAGGGACTTGTTTTCCCTGCACTAGAATCGAATTGCATGGGTGTTCTCACCTATGCGATCCGATTCCTGTGCGAGTTCACAGTTCGCACTGCGATCTGTGAACTAAACTGGGGGTGTCATTAACTTTGTTAATGACACCCGCAGCATTTCGCACAAGGCAGTGTGAACTGCCTGCGAAAGAGGAGCAATGCGGCAACTGGCGCTGGAATCGCGCTGGTTCCCGTATCGCACTAGTGTGAACCCAGGGTTAATGTCATCACAGAGAAAGCTGCAGGAATATTCCCAACCTTGCAACACTGAGTGGTAATCTTAGCAGCCTAGCTAGCTCCCAATTCTGTTTAAACTGTCCCCTTTTCTCTCCTGTGTGTGTAAACAAATCAATTACCAAGAAAGACCTGCTCTTGGTAACTGCAAAAAGTTAAAGAATCCTGAAATGCGACCGATTTAAACATCTATGTGTAACCACTCCATATCTTGGAAGTGCAGTAAGAACCAGACAGAGTAAATCACTGGAGCCCCCAATAACAAAAGTTTTATGCAGGAAAACTGTCAGAAGCCCCTGATGGAAGCAGCAAAACCTAGACTCAATAATTTTACATAATACTTCTAGGGCAGTGAAACTGTACCCATTTGGCTTGACTGTGAGGGAAGTTGCTTCCCTGAAAATGGCATGCTGTGAGTTTGGAAATGCCAGCTTGTACAGAGGCTTCCGAGAGAGGAATTTGGCTTTGTAACGGATTCAAAGCTAAAACATAGAGAGTAAATCTTTGCTTTGTAACGGATTCAAAGCTAAAATAGTAAATCTTTGCTTTACCATAAGCATAATGGGGTTGTTCTTGTTCTAGCTGGCCCTTTAAGCATGAAAAAAAGCCTTACTGGTCAAAGAACACAAGCAAAGTCTAGAACGTCTATTAAGGAAATTATTCAACAAGTAAAGAAGGAAAGGGTGGAGGCAATCATAGAAAACATTATGCACTGTTTTGGACATGGAGGGGCAAACACTGACATATCAAATTATTGTACATAGGCACTAAATGGATGTTGGCTACTTAAAGCTGTCTAGTAACCCAGCTCATCTAACAGCACTAAGCACCATGTAATACACTAAGCTAGCCTTGCCACTGTAAAAAAGTGTGAGAACAGCATGACAATGATCACTGCTTTCAGAAAATACAAACACACACAAAAAAATACGAACACAAAAAAACACATTATACGCAGAACTCTCCTAGGCTAGTCTACTGTAGCTCCAGCCAAGCTTTCTTCTGGACACTTGTGTCCCTTAATCTGCAGTGCTACTATATGGTAGAGAACATGTTGGGGATTCCTGGCAAACTTCAATAGGGACATTCTCCATTAAGCCCTGTGCAATGCTACATGGCATGTGATATGTACTGAACATGGTGGGCTCGACAGAATGTATTCCTATAGAACAAGCAGGTAAACAGCGCATACAGAGAACAAAACAAAACATTTTCTTTTCTAAAATTAAAAAAGGGGAACAAAAGGAACAAAAACATAGTGCAAAAATCTCACACATTATACCGAAAATATAAAAAGTTCAGTTGGCACCGAAGGTGATAGTCTGTTTTGTGAGAGGGTACAATGCAATGTCCGCTGCATACTGCTAACATCTCTGAACAAAGTTCTTTGGAAATATTCCTGTCCTTCCATGGAGTTCACCACTCATCCAGTCATTATCCACTGATTCCAGCGAAGAGATGATATCACCTGCCTGGGAGGAGGACAGAAAAACATGAACTGCTTGACATCATTTTTTTATGCTTTCTACAGTCTGACTGACCACCATATTGGGCAAGAAAAAAAAATCATCTTTTTGATTTCATATATTGACAAGCAATGTCAAGATGACAGTATTATGCATTCAAGTTTCCATAAGGCATAACTTTTTTTTTTCTTGTTTTGGATAAAGCAAGGAAGGGTACGTTTTCGGGTTTTTAATGCTGTCTGCGTCTTTGCTGGGAAGCGTTATCTTTCCACTTGTCCTAATGATCACTGTCAATAGGACTAAAAGCAAGATAAAATCTAACAATTTGAGTAGTCACTGGAACAGAAATGGAGGGAAAATCTTCCAATAGGGAACTGTCTAAGAAAAGGTTTCCCTGCCTTTGGAGAGACATGCTCTTACTTCCTCTTGTGTCTTGGGATAGGACTTTTAAAGCAGAACTATACTTACTTCCACTCCAGCGATGTGGTGTCCAGGAGCTCCCTCGCCGACCGCTGAGAACTTTGACTGATCTTCTGCCAGGTTCTGATCTTCGGACACTTTGGCTGGCTGGGCTGAGATGATGATACTCTCACGCATGTGCAGTCCATTCATCTTGGCAGATGCCAAAATTTTACTCTGAGCTGAAGGCAAGATTTTTTTTTTAATGAAGAAGAAACAGTGTCTCTTTTTCTCCTCTGCATTAAAAAAAGCCTGCCTGCTCACAATGTTTTTTTTTGTTTTTTTTTTTTAAAGTGGAACTTTACTAAGATAGAGAAAAAATAAAATAAAGAAAAAAAAAGGTTTTAACCATTACCTATCCAAAAACTAAAATTAGCTTTAAAACGGAGCTCCACCCTATTTTAAAACATGAACTTAATCATACTGCAGCGATGAATACAGTTACAAATGGAAGTTTTTTTTTTTTGTACGGTACCGGTGTTATCTTGTTTTCTCTCTCTGTTTCCGGTCTGTCTTTACTGCGGATATAGGTGGGTATTCTGCGGCTATTTTGTAATTTCCTTTACCCGCACTGTCTCCTGGGAGCTTGTGTCCTTTCTCCCAGGAGTCATTGCGGAGGCCTGCTGCGAGATATTGCAGGCACTTGTGCTATCACAACGGGGCGGGCACTTCCTACGCCGCCGCCATTGTGAAAGCAACCCGAGAGGTTGACAGCGCTGCATTGCAGTGCGGAAAGCGCATGCACGAGAATGGGACGGGACGGTGCATGATGGTCGTACATCATCACTGTATCCAGGAAGTAAGTGCTTGTGGGCTTCACATGCCCACAAGCAAAATGAGAACCGCCAAAAACAGTTTTAAAAAGTGTCACTCTAAGATTGCTCAGGAGATCGGCGGCGGATTTTAACAAAGTATTTGAACTTAAATATACAATCGGATTGCCTCATGAAATATATTTATGGTTAAAATTGTTAAATGTAGTTGGAGCTCCGCTTTAAATATAATTTAAATTGTAATTTAGTTTTGTTTTTATTTTAATCAAAAGAAAACAATGATTTTTCCTACATCTTACCTGTAAAATCCTTTTCTTGGATTACATCACGGGACACAGAGCAGGTTATATTCATAACTATTATGGGGTATAGGCCACCTATAGGTGAATGGACACTGGTAGATCAATCAAACAGGAAATCCTCCCCTATATAACCTTCTATACAGGAAGTGCTTCAGTTTTGTAGCAAGCACTAAATTTCCAAAAAGAGGGGAGCGACCTCAGTGTCCTGCGATGTACTCCAAGAAAAGGATTTTAAGATGTAGGAAAAATAGGATTTTTTACTCACCGTAAAATCCTTTTCTCTGAGTTCATGGACTTACACAGCTTCCTATTGACAAGTGAGTATTATCCTATCTTTAGGAGCGACTAGGCAGAAAAAAAAAACTTGTAAAAAGTGTTACATCACACCTTCTACAGCACCGCCCAGGGGGCAGACCCTTTGGGTATAATCCCTCTCTCTGCATTTCGCAGATCAGTTCGTCAAAAAGCAGTACAAACTTAAAAATGAGGGGTGGGTGCTGTGTCAGTCCATGAACTCAGAGAAAAGGATTTTACGGTGAGTAAAATTGACAGTTACTTACCGGTAACTGCTTTTCTAGGATATTTTCCAGGACGGCACACCTGAGAGATGACTGGTCCACCTGACAGGAAACACAATCAACACATGAGGTTAAAAGGCCCCTCCCTTCCCCCTGCACCTCAGTTCTACCAAAGTAATAGGCTATCCGGGTGCCAGAGGGAAACTCTACCCGTAGTACTTACATCAAACCAGGGGTGGGAAGTAGGCCTGCCGTCCTGGAAGATATCCTAGAAAAGCAGTTACCGGTAAGTAACTGTCAATTTTCTCTAGTCATCTTCCAGGACGGCACACCTGAGAGGATGGACAAGAAGTTCAAGGCCTACCTAAGGGTGGGACCACTGCCTGTAAAACCTTCCTTCCAAACTTCAGATCCTGAGGCGATAGCAGTTCCACTCTATAGTGCTTTAAGAAGGTGTCCTGCTTCACCCATGTGGCTGCTCGGCAGATCTGTTCTATTGAGGCCCCTGCTTTTTCTGCCCAAGAGGCCGCCAAAGATCTTGTTGAATAAGCCTTAATGTTACCTGGTACCGGGGAACCAGCCTGCTCATAAGCCATACCTATGGTTTGCCTAATCCACCTAGCCACTGTAGATTTAGAAGCCTGCCCTCCCTTCCTAGGGCCGCAAAATAAAATTAAAAGGTGAGTCGACTTCCTGAAGTCCTTCACTCTGTCCAAGTATGTCAGCAAACATCTCCTGACATCTAAAAACTGAAATCTTTCCTCTCCTTTGTTCTTTGGGTTTTCACAAAAGGAAGGCAAAATGATCTCCTGAGACCTATGAAACTGTGATGCGACTTTGGGAAGAAAAAGTGGGTCTTGCTTCAGCACCACTCTATCTTCCAGTATCAACAGAAAAGGCTCTTTACTTGACAAAGCCTGCAGGTCACTTACTCTTCTGGCTGTTGTGATGGCCAGTAAAAATGCTAACTTAAGCGTCAAAAATTTAATGGAGGAGATCTCTTGAGCTGGCTCAAAAGGCGCTTTCGTCAACGCTTCCAAGACCAATGTTAGATTCCAAGGAGGGAATCTTTTAACCTTTATGGGGGTTAACCTCTCCCTAGCTACTAGGAATCTTCTGATCAGGGGCTCTAGCGTGAGCCTCTGGTCCAAAAATACGGATAGAGCAGCTATCTGCACCTTCAGGGTATTTGTGGCAATTCCTTTGTCCACCCCTGCTTCTAGTATCACTGGTACCGAAGGATTAGATACTTCTCTATCCTGACACCAGTGAGAAAAAGTATTCCAAATCTTTGAATATATCCTCCTAGTGACTGGTTTTCGACTACCTAGGAGGGTTTCAATCACTTTATCGGAGCATCCTTTGCCTCTGAGAATCTCCCTCTCAAGAGCCATGCCGTCAACCTGAAGAATCCTGGGTTGGGATGAATGACTGGCCCCTGCAGAAGATGATCCTGCCTGATTGGGAGAGGAAAAGGAGGGGCCACCGATCATTTCTTCAGAGTAGCAAACCAAGCCCTCTTGGGCCACCAAGGGGCTATCAGAATCAGCTTGCACTCCGAGTTGGCCAGCTTTTGCAGAACCCGAGGAATCAAAGCTAGTGGAGGGAAAGCATATGCTAGGTGACAGTCCCAGTTCTGAGCTAGAGCATCTATTCCCTCGGAACCTCCCTCTCTGGTGAGAGAGAAAAAACGTTCCACCTTTCTGTTCCCTCTGTGGGCGAAAAGGTCTATCTCCGGAACCCCGAACTCTTGACCTATCTGGAGGAATACTCTCTGGTTTAGTTCCCATTCCCCTCAGTGAATGGGCTGTCGGCTCAGGAAATCCGCTACCACATTGGTGGTCCCTCTTATGTGGACCGCCGATATGGATTGAAGGACCCCTTCTGCCCAACTCAGAATCTCCAAGGCTAGACTTGGTAGCCTTCTGGATCTTGTACCCCCTTGTCGGTTTAGATAGGAAACTGCTGTCACATTGTCCGAAAGGACTTGGACGTCTAGTCCCTGAACTCTGCTTTCGAAGGCCTTCAGAGCCTGACCCACCGCAAGAAGCTCCCTGTAATTGGAGGAGGCTCTTGCTTGGATCGGGTTCCAGGATCCCTGTGCTTGGAGGTCCCCCAAGTGAGCACCCCAACTCCAGGCGCTTGCATCTGTGGTAATTTTTATAGGGTTCCACTGGGTCCAGACACGACCCAACGTGAGTCTTTCCTGACCCAGCCACCAATCTAGGGAGGCCCTTACCCTTGCTGGAATGGCTACCTTCCCATCCAGAGACTCTGTCTTCTTGTCCCAGGAGGATAGAAGGAAAAACTGTAGCTCCCTGGAATGGAGCTGAGCCCAGGGAACCGCCGGAATACAGGCAGTCATTAGTCCAAGGACCCTCATTGACCTGTCTGCGAGAGCAGTCCCTGGGTTCCAATAGAGAGGAAACTGCTGATATCACCTTTAATCTTTTTTTACTCTGGGAGAAAAAGCTTCTGAGCCCCTGCGTCCACAGAGTAACCTAGGAAAGTTTTTATCTGGGATGGCACTAGGGATGATTTTTCCCTGTTTACTATCCAACCCAAGTTCTCCAAGGTGCAGATCACTGTCTTTACGTCTGCTGTCACTTGCTCTAAAGACTGTCCATAGATCAGGAGGTCGTCCAAATAGGGTAACAGAGATACCCCCTGTAAATGCAGGTAAGCTACAACCTCTGCCAATATCTTTGTGAACACTCTTGGGCTTGCAGCTAAGCCAAAGGGAAGTGCTCGGTATTGCCAGTGCTGTATACCCCTGCTTGTCATGACTGTGAACCTCAGCAGGGATTGGTGTTCCGGAGCAATAGGCACGTGGAGATACGCGTCCCTCAGATCCACTGTGGCCATAAAGACATCATTCAATAGATGTTTTCTCACAGTATAAATGCTTTCCATCCAAAAGCTCTTGTGTATCAGAAACCTGTTCATCTTCCTGAGATTTAATATCAGGCGAAATTTTCCTGACGGTTTCTGGACCACAAACACGTGGGAGTAAAATCCCTGGTAGAACTCTTCGGGTGGAACGGGAACGATAACCTCCTGGTCCGCCAATCCCTGCAAATTGTCCATCAACCCTGCTGCTCTCAATGGTTCTTTGGGGAGATGGGTCAGAGTAAAATTTTGAGGGGGAGGAGAGGAAAGTTCCAGACGATATCCCTCTGTCAGGATATGCAGGATATAGGGGCTTTCGGAGATCCTTCTCCATTGAGGGACAAATCAAGAAAGTCTCCCCCCTATCCTGACGCTGGCGTCACTTTGGCTGCTTGCTGGCGTCCTTGGGTCCGGAGAAGAGCAGGCCACCCTTCTGTCCGCTCTTTCCCTTCCCCCATCTTCTATTGGTGTCCTTCTTGGCCCTGAACTGGCCCTGATTAGGAGGGGCACGAAAAAACTTTTTGCCTTTTTCTCTCTTGGCCTTAACCGGGAACTTTTTCCTCTTCTCTGCAGAGCGCGATAGGACCTGATCCAGACCAGGGCCAAAAAGCTGGGAACCTTCAAAAGGTAACCCGCAGAGCTGTGATCTAGACATAGGGTCCCCCTGCCATGATTTACCCAGACCGCCCTCCTTGCGGAGTTCAGGAGGGCCGCTGACTTGGCTGAAGTCCTAAAAACCTCCACTGTCGCATCAGCCAAATATGCTACTGCTTTGTTAATTACTTCTAGAGAGTCCATAACCTCTTCGGAATTGTCCCCTCTAGAAACATGGCCAGAGAGCCTACCTAGCCAGGCATTCACATTCCTGGCTACGCAGGCAGATGCTAGTGCAGGAGCCATGGCTGCCGCATTGGCATCCCATGCTCTGCGCAGAAGCGTTTCAGCCTTCCTTATCCATTTGGTCCTTAATGCTACCTGAATCCTCAAAGGACAAATCAGATTTCTTAGAGACCTGAGAAAGGGCTGCATCTAATTTGGGGGTCTTGAAAAACTTCTCTTCTTCTTCCTCCCCAAAAGGGAACCTTCTCTTCCAGGTTTTTAGCTTAAGGACCTTCCTTTCCGGGTCCTTCCACTCCCTCAGAATTACCTCCTTAAGGGTCTGGTGTACTGGGAATACTCTGGACTGAGGTTTTCCTAAGCCTTTATACAACTTATCCCGGGCTGTTGTCTGCACTGGAGGTTCTGGGATATCTTCTGAGGCATAAATTGCCTTAAGCAACTGTCCCATGTCCTCCACGGGAAAGAGATGCCTAAGTCTAGGACTGTCACTGTCCTGGCTTTCAGGGTCTGAACCCTCCCCCTCCTTTAATGAGTCCTCTTCTGACTCCTCTGGGTCCTCAAGCTCATCTAGTCCTGAAGCAATGGAAGAGGGAGGCCCCTGCGGGATTCTCTGACCTCTGTCAGATGTGTCCCCCTGAGATGAAGTACATTCTCTAGAGGACAGAACCTCTCTGCCACTAGTGCTATGCTCTTCCTTAGATGCAATAACTGTCTTAAGGGATTGTAACATAGTCAGCATCTCTGCCTGTACTGCAAGGAAGTCTCTCAACACCTGTGAGGTTTCCTTACCCGACAATTTATGTATGCACCTGTAACAAAGGCTTTGCGTGATCAAGTGGGAGCTTTTCATTGCAATTCCCACACCTTTTTGTTTTAGGGGGAGGGGTACTTTTGCTTTTAACCTTGTGGGCCCCTTGAGCAGATCCACTGGGTTCTAAGGAGACAAAAAGACAAGACAGCACTAGTTTTTTAGCAAGCTGTACTCTCTCCTGCCCCCCCCCCCCAAGGGGTGTGGGTAAGACCTCCCTTAACCCACCCCTTGTGAGAAATCGAGAAAAGACTCACCACTCGTGGTCCCCTCCTGGGATGCAGCGACCGCTGTGTCCTCCTCTCCTTCCATTCCTGGTCTCAGCTGGTTCCTTCTTCCTAGGAGCTCTGCTGTGAGACTCCAGGCGGTGAGAGGGGCCTGTGGGACCTCCGCCTGGCTCCACCGTATTTTTATGGTCAGGACGCCGATCGGCGCCATTTTGCTGAAGTCCCGCTGCCGGAAGTAGTCCTATTTTGGCCTCTAGTGTCCGGATCCGCCATTTTGGCGTGGACCGGAAACAGGAAGTGATGACGCCAGAAACAGAAGTGGCACCATCTTGCTCCACCCAATGAATGCTCACTCCTGCCTAGGAGTGTTTTTAGCATTCCCTATGGAGCTGCACTGTCTGGAAAATGACAGCCTTCCTCCTCCAGTGGCCTGGACTCCTGCAGAGCCTCCGGTTCCTTCATCCCCCAAGTACCCTATACTGGGTGGAAGGTAGGTGGGGAGGCATGTACCCACAAGAGATTCGGGAAACGCCCCTGTGCCCGGGAGGCTCTTTACCGGGGATACCACCGGTCATTGGGAACCCCCCCTGAGAAGGGACTGATCCCTGGCTGGACCCGCAACCCTCCCCAGCCTTGGCATCCAGCTCTCAGGGGGGAGACCATCCGCTACCGACTTCAGGTCTGACAAAAATAACAAACGTTTCGCTGCCGGGAAACACAATCAAGAACTGAGGTGCAGGGGGAAGGGAGGGGCCTTTTAACCTCATGTGTTGATTGTGTTTCCTGTCAGGTGGACCAGTCATCTCTCAGGTGTGCCGTCCTGGAAGATGACTAGAGAAAAGATCCTATTTACTCTTTCGTTCATGGACGGACACAGCTTCCTATTGACAAGTGGGACGTCCCAAAGCAGTGTCAAAAACGAGGGGTGGGAACAACATTAAAACAACTTCACACCAAAACAAAACAGAGCTTCTCAACAGAGGAGTTGCAACTCTTAACAGCCGCCTACAATACCTTGCGGCCAAAATAACCATCCGAAGATGCACACACATCAACATTTAAAGTTTAGTGAAAGTGTGAACGGACGAGCAGGTCACCGCCTTACACACCTGGTGAAATAGACGCTAGATGCTCTCAGAGCTCGGGCAGCATCCAAAAAATATAACATCGTCTCCTAGGGTTCGACGGATGAAGACACAAGGATGGTAGTACAATATCTTCCTTGAGATGGAAGGTCGAAGACCCTAGGAAGAAAAGAAGGCTGCGGACGCAGCACCACCTATCCTTGTGCAAGATCAGATAAGGAGCCTTGCATGACAAGGCTGCCGGCTCAGAAAACCGTCTTAACTGACGTAAACCAAGAGGCACCTCTTGCCCTGGTCGAATGCGCCGGGAAAGGGAGGCGCCTGACCCTTCATGGCGTAAGCCTGATAACGATCTGGCGGATCCACCTAGAGATGGTGGGCGACATGACTGCTGGGGCCTACCTGGGACCAGCCACCGAAACAAACAGTGAGTCTGGACTCCGGAACATAGCAGTACCAGACAAGCATTCTCTCAGAGTTTGGACAACGTCCAAGGAATGCAATGTCGTCTCCTTAGGATTCGACGGATGAGGACACAAGGATGGCAGTACATGTCTTCCTTGAGATGGAAGGTCGAAACACGACCTTAGGAAGAAAAGACCTTATCCTTGTGGAAGATCAGATAGGGAGGCTTGTATGACAAGGCTGCCCGCTCAGAAACCCTTCTTACTGGCATAACAGCCACCAATGGACCACTTCCTGAGAAAGTGTCAACAAGGGAATCTCCCCGATGTTCTCAAACAGTGGTTTCTGAGGCACTTAGGGGCCATGCTGTTAAAGCCATTGACTGCAAGCAGGATGGCATATGGGACCCTGCGCCAGCAGGTCCTCTCGTAGTGGTAGACGCCAAAAGGACGTCTGCTACACAAGCCCCACGGAGGTAGTGGAGGGTGGCCCGGAGGGGCCGCCTACCGAACCCACTGTACAAACGTTCTCACTAGAGAGTGAGCCACCAGGGGTCGTTTGAAAAAAAGACAGCCAGGGCAGATACCTGCCCCTTAATTGTACTTAAAGTAAATTTTTTGGCCCGTTCCCTGCTGAGAACATCAGGACTCTGGAACCAAATAAGTACGCGGATGCCACCTCATTTCCTCACAAATGGATATGCAGGTCTTCCCCCATGTGCCGCTTCTACCTTGGCAACAAAGCCTCCAGGGGCACCAGCTGCCAACTCAGGTGTTTCAGGGGAAAAAACGGCGGCTTCAGACGCCATGCATTTCTGACCTACGCGCTGTCACCCGCAGGGACTCCAGGCAAGGTATCAATAATAGGCCACCCTCCTAGCTGCTACAGAGATGCAGATCTCCCAGAGGACTCACCACCCTTGAAACGGTACCACTATCGCTGCCGCGTGCTCCGCCTGTGATGCTATCCCACCGCTGCCTGTGTCAGTCTGATTCTCATCAGCGTTCCCTGTGTGAATTTGCGCCAGTGAAATGCACCCTAGAGGCCTGAAGACTTCCGCAAAATGGCCGCCAAGCGGCCGTATTGAAAACAATGTGGGCCCTAAGTAAATGGCAGCCGAGCCGACCATAGAGGCAAAAAACGGCTGCGGGCCACAAAAAGATGGCCGCCAGGTGGCGGTAATTACATACAGGCGTAAACCACAAGAAACATGGCGACCGAACAGTCGATAGAGGCCAAAGCGGGCGCGAACCACAAGAAAATAGCCGCCGAGCGGCGATATATACATATTGGCGCGAACCACAAGAAAATGCCCGCCGGACAGTCACTAGAGGCCAACAGGCACGGACCACCCCAAAATGGCCACCGACAGCATGGAGGGAGAAAAGCACACACACAGGTAAGCAAAATTAAATTTTTTAAACGACAGCTACAGCGCAGCCCCGCTCCAGATGGAGCCCCCCAGCAACCTTAGCTCAGAGCCCAGGGAGGAAGGAAGGCAGGGAGAGAGGAAAGAAAGGGGCCACAACCACTTACTTGCTCTCTCCAGGAATGTCCAGCCAAGTCACCCTGCCGAAGCAGGGGAGCTACTTACCTTTCCTGCGTGGATCATGCTGGAAGACATTCGGGACAGATCATCATCCGCGCACGGAGGTGACTGTCGGCCAGGCATGCTGTGATTGAACCCTAGGGAACGATCGTATGCATGCCCTGGAGCGCGAGCTCACCGGACAGGCTACTGCAACTCGGCCGCAAGGTCAGCCGAAGCTGAGCGGTCCGATGCAAGCCCTGGAGCGTAGGCTCACCGGCCACCCGTAGAGCGACGGCATGTCGTGGAAAACCCAGCGCGTAGCTAGGGTCGGCACACGCTCGATGGCCAAAACTGGGGGGACTACAAGGATCGAGGATCCAGCCTGTCACCCAGTCGGCAGTTGATCGAAGATCGCAGGAAACAAAAAAATAAAAACGTAGACATTTTTTTCCCCCGGACCAGTGGGCCCGAAGGGAGCCATTCCTTCTCCTTGCTAGACAGAAAAAAAATGATCTGCGAGGTGCAAAGAGAGGAATTATACCCAGAGGGTCCGCCCCCTGGGCGGTGCTGTAGAAGGTGTGATGTAACACTTTTTACAAGTTTTTTTTCTGCCTAGTCACTCCTAAAGATAGGAGAATACCCACTTGTCAATAGGAAGCTGTGTCAGTCCATGAACGAAAGAGTAAATCTAATTTTCTTTATCGTACATCACAGGACACAGAGCCAGTTATATTCATAACTATTTGGGATGTCCTAAAGCAATGCCCTTGAGGGGAGGGAGACACCATCACAGAAAACTACCAAAAAGAAGGACCTACTCTTGCTGTTTGTAATAGGCCGAGGCCAAAGGCAGAATCTCCCATGGCTTTGATATCCACCTGGTAAAAATCTTGTGAATGTATGAACCAAAGACAAAAGTAGTGGTCTTGCAAATCTGAGCCACTGACACCTGATGAATTGCACCCGAACACGTATTGCGATTGCAGTGCGATTTGAGATCATGGGCAAAATTGCAGTGATTCCCAAAGATCCCAAAATAGCAAATGTGAATGGAGCCTAGGGGAGAAGTTTGGAGTTAAAAAAACACATACGGTACGGTACATACTTCCATTTTGCAGCATCGTTGTGATGCTGTAGCTGTTCCCCCCACCAGCTCTAATCCCGAGAACTGAGTAATCAAATGACCGCTGATCATATAGTTCAGTCGGCTCTGAGCAGAGAACGATGACTGTCAGTCACTGCTCTCTGCTTTGCCTCCCTGAGCTCACTGGAGTGTCGGGCTGGTGAGGGGACGAACGCAGCTGGTTTTGGCTCTCAGCCCCT
Organism: Rana muscosa; assembly: GCA_029206835.1. Classification (NCBI taxonomy): domain Eukaryota; kingdom Metazoa; phylum Chordata; class Amphibia; order Anura; family Ranidae; genus Rana; species Rana muscosa. The sequence continues at coordinate 309,872,763 of CM055116.1, read as the reverse complement.
CACTGAGAGTAGAGGCAGCTTTCAATCAGGCAGCTGGGTGGATCTCAACAATATGACTGGGATTCTTCCAGAGCCTGGAATGACATCATGTCTGCTGTATGGCCAGTTTTACTGTACATCAAGATCTCCTAGTATTCAAGTCTAAAATAAGTACAGCTCTCAATGTCAGATAAGCAGCGTTTAGAACACCAGGTTTCAACAATGGAAAATCATCCTAAAGCAGGCCATAGAGAATACAATTTTGTTTCCTTCCACCATGGGTGGTAGGAAAGACGATTGATCGAATTCCCCCATCAACACACAGTCAGTGTCAGCATTCCCGACCAGCAGAATACAGTCGTTACTGCCATCAGCTACACTTGCTGGCAGTAACTGTATGTAGAAAAATCCAACAGGCTGGTTGTAACCAAGTCTATCGATAGATTGACTTGGGTACAATCAGCCTGTCCATACATGCTGAACCGGCCAAATTTCGGTCCAAGTATGGCTGGCTTAGGTGAAAATGTATAACAAGTGCGTGGAGCAATGCAACTTTTTCAGACCGAGAGGCTTTTGAATACCTTAAATGAAAGTTCATCATCATTCTCCCCACAGAAGTCATAAAGTGCCCGAGCCTTTCCAAGTTTCCCTCCCTGAGTTTGCCGTGCTGTTGGTCCTGCAAAAAACGCAAAAAAAATAACACGTGTCTACTCAATAAGCAATAATCTCCTATGTGACAGACAATCGCATGCGTTTATGTTTGTAGGTGTGTTTTTTTCTTCACTCAATCTTTATCTACTGCATATCACATTGGGGACAAAAATTCTCCTATGTGGTATCATTTCTTTGTGGCAGGTTCTTGTTAAGGAGACATTTGGGGGGTATTTTTAGACACACCATTAAAAGGCATTTTGATATTTGTATAGCTCCTAAGAGCCACTTTACTGCTTGCATAAGGGCTGAGACTTCTTGACAGAAGCAGGGTGCTATGAGGTTTCAAGGGAGCTACATAAGGGACCCTGCCTGCCCTTCCTAACAGCCATGGCCTGCCTGCATTTAATAGAAAAGCACATCAAAAGACATCACTGGGTCTTAAATAGGCTATGTAATGAAAAGGGAAAGTTTTTTATCCTGTTTATGGAGGGAAAAAAGGAGGAACCAGGAAAAGCAAAATATAAAAAGGTTAAAAAGGCTTTAAGCCCCAAATCATGTAAAATTAGACTGCATTATTTGTGGACCTATAGGGGGCCATTTAAATCTCAAGCCCTACCTGAGCAGATCTGTACAAACGCAGCTGGCAGAATTCCTTCTCTGCCATTCAGTCTTCCTTTGTACCACTCCAGGTCTAGCCGTTCTGTAATCAGGATCTTGTCTCCTTTCTTAAAGGACAGGTCGTCTTCTGCCTCTGCAGCAAAATCATACAGTGCTTCACACCAATCACCTGTTTGCTGAAACAAAAAACAGGGACACAGATTAATACCAACAGAAAGGATGTCTCTTTTTGTTGCGAGTTTAAAAAACAACTATAAGGCTAGGTTCACACTTGTGCAGGCGATTCCTCTGCAGGTCGGCACCTGTTCTCGCAGCTGCAACCACCCGCACAAAAAAAGTCAGGAGATGTGTGGGGGTACCAATAATCCTAATGGCACCGACACGCACTGGAAAGCGCTGAGAGCTTTTCCCGCATTGGGAATCGCACTGCACTGGCAGTTTCTGTGCGGGCCGCATTCTCAGGTGGCACGGCAGCCCATTCAAAACCATGACCTGCAGAGCCGCACAAGTGTGAACCTAGTCTAAGAAAGTACCCTTAATGAGCATATCTGTAACAATACAGTATATGAGTCGATGAGAAATGTCAATAAAATGTACCATCTTGTGTAACAAATGTTATACGAAACAATGGAATAACTACAATTTATGTGACCACTCAGAGCCGATAGTGAAGGTGCAGCAGTCTTCTTTGCTAGAACGTGGGTTAATCACCATCATTTGCCTAACTGTCATGAATATGTTACTATTTTATATGTAAGCAGCTATAAAATGCAAAGCAGCTTTTTTTTATTATTTTGCTGTATCTGCTCAGGTATAGCTTGAATGCATTTACATGTGTGGGCGAAGGATCCACTTAAAAAGCAAAAAAAGGATTTGTCATAGGGTTTCTTCTTGTTATTCTGATCAGCCAGCACCCTTGTCATACAGTAGAGCCGCTTTCTAGACCTCCCTGCAAACTACACTGCAGTTATGCAAATATAGCCTGGTCCAGGACCCATCCCCAGTCTGTTAATAGACAATAAAAAAAAAAAATATACCGTATATACCCGAGTATAAGCCGGAGTTTTTCAGCACATTTTTTTGTGCTGAAAATGGCCCCCAAGCTTGGCACACATGTAGCCCCACTCTTCCTCTACAAGTGTGCAAAGTTTGTTATCCGGGAGACCTACTGCCGGAGAGCACCGATTTTTCAAATCTGGGCACCCCTTCCATAGACTCCTATGTTAAACGTGAAATTTCTCCGGTGATTTTGGGGACCCGGTACGGGACGGTTGTAGGTCCCCTGGACCCCAATCTTGGCACACATGTAGCCTCACTCTTCATCTACAAGTGTGCAAAGTTTGTTGTCCAGGGGACCACCGATTTTTCAAAGCCGGGCACCCCTTCCATAGACTTCCATGTGAAACGTCAGTCTAGTCACACAGCGCCGGAGATCAGATAGGGAGATTGGGCACAGTGAGGCATGGGCACAGTGACAGTGAGGCATGGGCACAGTGACAGTGAGGCATGGGCACAGTAAGGCACAGTGAGGCATGCAGATAGACACCCTAGGCTTATACTCGAGTCAATACGTTTTCCTAATTTTTGTGGTAAAATTAGGTGCCTCGGCTTATATTCGGATTGGCTTATACTCGAGTATATACAGCAGATAAGATCATTCCTGTGTTTTTTTCCCTTACAAAAGCAACAATTCTCTGATTGGTTCACACTTCTGCTTTGTTCTGTCCCAGCTTGAGGGCTGCTGTGTAGAGGGTGGGAGATTAATATTGAGATTCAGGTAACTGTTCGTTTTCAGTAAAAAAAAAAAAAAAAAAATCTAATAATTTAACTGAATACATAACTGGATTAAATTTTGTTTTCCTATATTTAGGATTATAGGTTTTAAGTGATACTAAACAATATCCATATTTCCCAAAAATAATCCATATACCTCCACTACTTATTGGCCCTGTAAACCATTTTTATTAAATTGTTTTGTGCTGTGTTTTTCTTGTAATGTCCTCTGTGAGCTCCTGAACCACTCCTTTTCCCCTTTACTTCCATTTGTTGAAATGAGGCATGCATGTTAGTTGGGGTCATGCATTTTGCTACATTCCTACATACAGTGGGACCACGAAGAACGACCGTAGCCACCTTTTAACAAAAAGTCAGATCACAGCAGCAAAATGCACAGTGTAAATGCACGTTAATCGGTGCGACTGACTTGCGTTTAACTAGCGTTAAAAAAACACTCCCTCAAACACTCCTATGTGCAATTTTTGTGTATTTGATGTGCGCTAAAGGCACGTTAAAACCATACCACAAATGCCTATTAATGTAATGTTATTAATGCGCTGCAAACACATGCATGCATGTTTGTGGCACGTTACCATAGGCTTCAGTGAAAGGAGTTGAAATGCTTTTACTCCTTCAAACTGAACATGAAGCTTCAATTTTGAAGCATCGAGAAGCTACGCTTCATGTTTTGACCACAAATCCCAATTTATTGCTAAATTCTGACTTGCTCTCCTTCCTCCTTTGTAAGAAGAAGGGGCGGACTCTCAAATGTAAACATTTCAGTGTTTAGATTTGTGACCGCTGTGATTGGCCATTACTGCAATCACAAAGTACAGAGCTGCTTCGATGAGCTCTGTACACCAAGCTGTTCTATGAAGGCTCAGATAACAGACATTTATGGGTGCACTGGCCAGCTGAGGGTGACTTCTGAAATGCCCTATATAAACAGCAGTGCAGAAATACACATTCATCACTCCACTACTCTTAAAGTAGTTATAAAGGCTATTTCCTTAAAATAATTTTAAGGATTTGATTGACAGCAGCAGGAGCCAATCACTCTCATTGCTGCCCCCGTTTCCTGTGAGAGCAGCGAGAGAAGAGAGCACTGCTGCAGACAGGCGCAGTGCTCGATCGAGATAGGACTTGGGTAGGTGTTTATAGTGGTGTTGTGGGGGGGGGGGGCCTTAATGCAGAAAATACATTAGGTAAAAAATATGTCTCGACTTTAGAACCACTTTAACCACTTGCCATCCCGGCTATTGTAGAATGATGGCCACAAGGTGGCTCTACAATGCCGGGAGGCAGTTAATTGACATCCTCGGCTCCTCCCGGCCGCGTCATTCAGGTGCCGATGCGTGTGCCTGGCGGCCGCGATGTCCTCCAGGTACCCGCGATCGGCAGTTACAGAGCCAGGGACGTGGATCTCTGTGTGTAAACACAGAGATCTACGTTCTGTCAGGGAGAGGAGATCAATGGTGTGTCCCTTGTACATAGGGATAACGATCGGTCACCTCCCCCAGTCAGTCCCCTCCCCCCACAGTAAGAATCTCTCCCAGGGAACACATTTAACCCCTTGATCGCCCCCAAGTGTTCACCCCTTCCCTGCCAGTCACATTTATACAGTAATCAGTGCATATTTATAGCACTGTTCGCTGTATAAATGTGAATGGTCCCAAAAATGTGTCAAAAGTGTCCGATGTGTCCGCTGTAATATCGCAGTCCTGACAAAAATCGCAGATAACTGCCATTACTAGTAAAAAAAAAAAATAAAAAAAAAAAAGTCATAATTCTATCCCCTATTTTGTAAGCGCTATAACTTTTGCGCAAACCAATCACTATACGCTTATTGCGATTTTTTTTTTTACCAAAAATATGTAGAATACATATTGGCCTAAACTGAGAAAAAAAATAGTTAAAAAAAAAAAAAATTGGGATATTTATTATAGCAAAAAGCAAAAAAGTGTTTTTTTTAAAATCGTCATTCTTTTTTTGTTTATAGCGCAAAAAATAAAAACCGCAGAGATGATCAAATACCACCAAAAGAAATCTCTATTTGTGGGGAAAAAAAGAATGTCAATTTTGTTTGGGAGCCACATCGCAAGACCGCACAATTGTCATTCAAAGCGTGACAGTGCTGAAAGCTGAAATTTCGCCTGGGCAGGAAGGGGGTATATGTGCCCAGTAAGCCAGTGGTTAAACAAACAGCGGTGGTATAGTGAAGTTATGGTAACATACAGTGTTTGACTTAACATAATGTACAACCCTGAATTTCATTGCATGACCACTTGGATCTGTATAATAATAACACTGCAATATTACCTATCTTACTGATCACTATTGCCTATCTTAGTTGACAATCTAGGTTTTGTGGGAAACCAACACTAACCTGTGATGACAATCCAGGCAATTTAATCTTATGTGAATCCCGAACATCTAAAAGATCAAATGGGAAAAGAGCAAGACAAGTCAAGCAGTCACTGATTTAAAACCAAAGCTACAACTAGGGGGTCAAGACAGTTCATATGCCATATAATAAAACAAAAAAAGTATGGATTCCACGGAAATTAATCAGCAATCATCCTTCATTGTTTTACACTAAACTGATGAATGGTGACAACTAGCTGCTAAGTGTTACTAAGCTTGGATCATTAGGATTGCTTTCTCACTGCCTTATTACATTAGAAGGGCAATACATTTGTGGAACAGTCATGCAAGCATTCTTACTCCGAAGAGCCACAGAAGGCCATTTATTCCTGTTAAAAAATAACCATATACAATACAGTACATAATTACCGGATGTCTTGGATGGTAAGTCTTCTAGAATTTCAACAAAGTTGATTGGAAAGATCCCTATGTGTCCTCGTAGCTCCCCTTTAGCCCATTCATCATTAATGTATTCTTTAAGGACAATTGTATCGCCTTCACTGAAGCTCAGTTCATCTTTTTGATCACCTATGAATTCAAATCGTGCCACACACCGTGGGCCCCTGGAATAACCAAACACATATTGGTGATGAGAAATAATCACTCTTTATGGGTTAAATGAGGACACTTTTTGTTAGAACATGGATTGGCTCCTGAATAGTTTACAAAATAGATAATTGCAAAAACAGCTTACTTACTTTACAATAGATGCGGAGGAGTGTCTCTTGGGATTTAACTTTTCTGGAACATCAACCTTTGGAATAAGATAGAGGCACAGTATGTATGTCAATGTTACTTTCCATACACTGCAGCCAGCAGAGGGCAGCGCATTACATAAGAACACTGGGTGAAAAACTACAGCTATAATTCTTAGTGCTGCTTATTTTACACTTCATCACACATCTTCATCTGTACTTTTATTACATGATAAACATATCTTATGTTTACAATACATTATAAGGTTCTTGCTAATTGTCTAAACATAATACAATGTTTGCACTGGAGAGTAATAAACTTCTACACTGTGATGACTGGACTCCAGCTGGAAGAAGGCACTACTGGGAATTTGTACTGAAATTCTAGTTATCTGGAAGTCCTGCTGACCTCTTAGCTTCAATATTTTCTAAATCATTGATTTTGGAAATGTATTCAGATCAGGAGAGGACTTTACTTGTTGCATACTCTTTCTGGGTCAGTGACTCAAAGTATTGAAGCAAGAGGATTAGTGGGACAGCCAAACAGGCATTTTCCGAAGATGGTCAGCAGGGGCAGCCTACGTAAGCCTCTCATAACTTGTCTCCCTGTAATATGGCCAATCCTCTCTAATCAACGCATATGTTCCAGAACTTAAAAAAAGAAAAGTGGTTTCATTTACAAAATATTTGTCAATATTAACATTTTATATCTCATCCATAAAACTAGAGAAAAGGGATAACCGCATGGTGAAAAACAAAAACAAATTTCAATTGTCAGTTTTCTAGTGCAGATTACTGAAGACAAAACTCACACTTTCACTAATGTCTACACAAACTGTCAAAGAGGGACATTTATTAAGCATATTAGTGTAAAAAGTAGCTGCAAATCAGGCTGCCTGTCAATTAGCAGATTCTGTGCAACAGTTTTTAGGTGTATTTGGCGACCCCTGCGTCTGTAATCCTGGGCAGCCAACCAAGACAAATTTGCATAGGTCTGCAATATATTAATCACCAAAGATGTAACAGATTATCTTTCAATATTTTTATTAGTATATTAGTTAGGAAGGTGTTCAGAATATAGAATAAAAAAAAAAAAATATTCCTTAGAAAAATTTAAAGTATAGTCATCCAGGTAGTATAGCCAGGGTAGTGGCATCACAAAGTGTAATATCATTGTCAAAATAAAGGAACCAATGATCTATCAGCTAAGATAAAAAAAGGTAAAAAAAGAGAAGAGAGCAGGCTAGGTTGGGAGGTAGCAGAAGGGAGAAGTAGGGGTGGAGGAAAACTTTGGGGTCTTGTCATTAAGCCATGATCCACTAACTCAGAGTTGGCTCATGAGTTCAAAGATCTATTAAGTGGCAATCAAAATTCACTGATAGAAACTGGTGATCCACGAGTCCCGCGTTTTCTTAAATTTAATCAACATGTCCATGAGGAGGAGACCGATTTTCACTCAAAAGAGACACACCATTAAGATGTTGTCAGGAGCAGGTTTAATTCAGTGGTACTTGAGAGCAGCCAAGCGAGGAATCAATGAATGATACTTCTAAATCTGTCTTGTGTTTGTCTTAAATTGTCTCACTTCAGTATTTCCTTGCTATGAGACAAAATTGATAAATGTTCTACAACTTGGGACAAAAATCCAGCCTGCTACTGTATATTTCTATTACTGTATCCCAAAGCAGCCACATGTAATCACTTACCACAACGCTGATGTGATTGGCAGGAAATAAACCAGTGTTTCCTTTACACTTTCCTCTGTACCACTCCTTGTCTACCTTCTCCAGCAGGTATACAATCTCCCCTGAGCTCAGACTTAGGTCATCTTCATGTTCTAAACATTTACAAAAATATATGTCTGTTAGCACAAGACAGCTCAGTGTAAGAATTCTGGCGATGTCACGATGACTGAACTCACGCACATGCGTGGGAGTGGAAGCCGCCAAGCTGAAGATGTTAACGGCTGGCAGGGAGCTTCAGGGGATCACAGCGCTGTAGAACAGTATAGTTGCGCTTTAAGGTACCCATATATAGCCAATATTAATAACCCCTTTATCAACTGATGCTCTTCTGGTGCTTAAAGGAGTAGTAAAGTTACATGGTTTTTCACCTTAATGCATCCTATGCATTAAGGTGAAAAAACATTCGACAATACCGCCCCCCCCCCGAGCCCCCGTTTTTCTTACCTGGCCCCTCGAAAGTCCCATGCTCGTCCCCGTCATCCTCTTCGTTTTTCTGCCTGGCCGCCGATTGGCTACACTGGATAGATTGAAAGCAGCGCAGCCATTGGCTGGCGCTGCTGTCAATCACATCCAATGACGCGGCACGCCGGGGGGCGGGGGCCGAGTGATACAGTCGGCGGCTATGGCCGCCGCTGTATCACGGGAGCGCGCCCGCAATCACTCCACACCATGCGAGCTCACTCGCATTAAGGTGTGGAGTCCTTGCGGGGAGGAGCCAAGACAGCCGCCGAGGGACCCCAGAAGACCAGGATCGGGGCCACTGTGTGCAAAACGAGCTGCACAGTGGAGGTAAGTATAACATGTTTGTTATTTTTAAGCAAAAAAAAAAAAAGGTATAGTGCTCCTTTAAGTAGCTAATACCAGCCACAAACAGGCTAAACACAAAGTGGGAAAATATCAGCAGATGACTAAATCCATCATTCTACATCACGGGTTGCCAATGTATTAGGACATTTAATGTGCAGTAATATTGACTCTTTAGCAGACCCCATTAAAGTGGTTGTAAATATATATATATTTTTTTTAAATAACAAACATGTTATACTTACCTCCACTGTACAGCTCGTTTTGCACAGAGTGGCCCCCGAAACTGGTCTTCTGGGGTCCCCCGGCGGTTGTCTCGGCTCCTCCCCGCAAGAACTCACCACCTATATGCGAGCGAGCGAGCATGGTGGTGAGTCCTTGTGGGTGCGCTCCAGTGATACAGCCGCTCACTGTATCACTCGGCCCCGCCCCCCAGGGCGCCGCGTCATTGGATGTGATTGATAGCAGCGCGAGCCTATGGCTGCGCTGCTTTCAATCCATCCAGTGTTGCCAATCAACGGCCAGGCTCAGAAACGAGGAGGACGACGGGGGCGAGCGCGGGACTTTCGAGGGCTCAGGTAAGTAAAACGGCTCTGGGGGGGGGGGGGGCTTAATTGTCGGATGTTTTTTCACCTTAATGCATCCTATGTTTTTTTACCTTTACAACCCCTTTAATAAACTAGAAAATCTTCTTATGTGTAAAGAGCATCTCCAACTGCCATAGGTGCCTGTTAGTTCACAGACAGCCTGATTATTGTGATGTTCAAATTATGAGCATTGCTTGCAAATCTTTTGCTGTCTACATTTTCCTTACACTCTTAACCTCCTAAGTCAGAGGAGGGCACAATTTGCTTAGTGAAATACTCCTTACTTAAGGCTCAGCTTGTTATACTTACCTGCTCTGTGCAGTGGTTTTTCACAGAGCAGTCCCAACCCGCTTCTTCTGGTGTTCTCTAGCTGGCACTCTTGGCTGCTCTTCTTTTGTGTCTGCCCTCATAGCAAGTCCGAGCTTGATCCCAAGCTGGGCTGTGTGTCTCCATAGACACACATGGTGCGGTTCGGCTCCGCTCCCTTCTTACAGGATTTTATTGACAGCAGCAGGAGCCAATGGCTCCCGCTGCTGCCTCTGAGGAGATAGTGAGGGGGAGCGGTGATGCTACTCCCAGGCACAGTGCTGGATCGAAAAAGGGGCCAGGTAAGTATTTGGGGGAGGGGTCAGATACTGGAAGCATTTTTACCTTAATGTACAGTGAGGGAAAAAAGTATTTGATCCCCTGCTGATTTTGATAGTTTGCCCACCTACAAAGAAATGATCAGTGTATAATTTTATATGGTTTATCTTTATGGTAGGTTTATTATAACAGTGAGACCGAATAACCATGAAAAAATCCAGAAAAATGCATTTCAAAAAAGTTATAAATTGATTTGCATTTTAATGAGTGAAATAAGTATTTGATCCCTTCGCAAAACATGACTTAGTACTTGGTGGCAAAACCCTTGTTGGCAATCACAGAGGTCAGATGTTTCTTGTAGTTGGCCACCATGTTTGCAACATCTCAGGAGGGATTTTGCCCCACTCCTCTTTGCAGATCTTCTCCAATCATTAAGATTTCGAGGCCAACGTTTGGCAACTCAGACCTTCAGCTCCCTCCACATTTTCTATGGGATTAAGGTCTGGAGACTGGCTAGGCCACTCCAGGACCTTAATGTGCTTCTTCTTGTGCCACTCCTTTGTTACCTTGGACGTGTGTTTTGGGTCATTGTCATGCTGGAATACCCATCCATAACCAATTTTCAATGCCCTGGCTAAGGGAAGGAGGTTCTCACCCAAGATTTGATGGTACATAGCCCCGTCCACTCTCCCTTTGACGCAGTGAAGTTGTCCTGTCTCCTTAGCAGAAAAACACCCCCAATGCATAATGTTTCCACCTCCATGTTTGACGGTGGGGATAGTGTTCTTTGGGTCATAGGCAGCATTCTTCCGCCTCCAAAACACGGCCAGTTGAGTTGATGCCAAATAGCTTTATTTTGGTCTCATCTGACCACAACACTTACACCCAGTTGTCCTCTGAATTATTCAGATGTTCATTAGCAAACTTTAGAGGGGCCTGTACATGTGCTTTCTTGAGCAGGGGAACCTTGCGGGAGCTGCAGGATTTCAGTCCTTCACGGCATAGTGTGTTGCCAATTGTTTTCTTTGCGACTATGATCCCAGCTGCCTTGAGACCATTGACAAGATTCTCCCGTATTGTTCTGGACTGATTTATCAATATTCTCATGATCATTGCAACTCCACGAGGTGAGATTTTGCATGGAGCCCCAGACTGAGGGAGATTGGCAGTTATCACCTTCCCACCAAACTGCTTGGCAATGGTCTTGTAGCCCATTACAGCCTTGTGTAGGTCTAAAATCTTGTCCATTGTGGAGAGATTGGAATCTCATTGATTGATTGCTTCTGCGGACAGGTGTCTTTTATACAGATAAGCTAAGATTAGGAGCACTACCTTTAAAAGAGTGCTCCTAATCTCTGCTTGTTACCTGTATAGAAGACACCTTGCTGATTGATAGGGGATCAAATACTTACTTCACTCATTAAAATGCAAATCAATTTGTAACTTTTTTGAAATGCGTTTTTCTGGATATTTTTCTTGTTATTCTGTCTCTCACTTTGAAAATAAACCTACCATTAAAATTATAGACTGATCATTTCTTTGTCGGTGGGCAAACATACAAAATCAGCAGGGGATCAAATACTTTTTTCCCTCACTGTATATAATGTATTGGATTGTAAAGATGCATCATTTTTTATTTAGGAAAAGATTATAAAAGGTGACAAGACACACAAACAAGAAAAAAACTTAGCAATAAGTACAAAAAGTGTCCATCAACATCTGATTTTCAAAGGTATAATATAAATCAGGGAAATGTAATGAATAATACAGTTATAGACTAGACAAGAAACAAAGATATGCAAATAGTCAATGTTGATTCCATCCGATACATAATTTTTTTAAAATAACAAACATGTCATACTTACCTGCTCTGCGCAATGGTTTTGCATGGAGCAGCCCTGCCCCTCCTCTTCTGGAGTCCTCCTCCCTTTTGATGGCCCCCATAGCAAGTCTCCTGCTATGGGGGCAATCGTGCGGGCTCAATTAAGAGTTGGGATGTGTGCATCTACCGACACCCACACCGCAGGGTTCAGCCTCGCCCCCTCTCCCTCATTACTGCATTTGATTGACAGCAGCAAGAGCCAATGGCTCTTGCTGCTGCCTCCATGTCAATAAGGCGAGAGAGAGGCACAGAGCTGGATCAAGATCGGGCTCAGGTAAGTATTTAGATGGGGCTTGTGGAAGGCATTAGCTGATCACAGAAGGGTTTTTACCTATACAGAAAATATATTAAGGTAAATAACCTTATGCCTTTACAACCGCTTTAAGGTAGAAAAAAACCTTATGCCTTTAGAACCACTTTTATTTGTCATTAATTGAACTTTGCAAATAGCATGGCCTCCACAAACACAAAAAGGTAATATTGCTATAGTTAAAAATTACAGTCAAGTGTAACTGGTTAAAAACAACAAATGATAGATTGAAAATTGACAGACAGCCCAACCAACTGATCTTTTTTTATCTAAATGTGTATGAATGAATAGCATATAACAAATTACTTTACTTACCTCCTGCATAGTCATGTAGCACTAGTGCATGAGGAGTATTTCTGTCCTCCATTCTAGGCAGCACATCCTAGGAAGGGCAGAGCCATAAGTCAACACTTAATATTAAAGCCATTATAACTGTAAAATACTAGTATACTGTTAATTGTCTGGAGCTTTCTGAAATTTGTTCTGTGTTCCCAGTTCTGTGCCTCATAAGTTATACTTACATTGAAAAGATAACTAGCCTTTTTGTAGAGCCCCCAGCAATCTTATCCTTTTTAAAGCTGAAGTTTAATTTTTATTTTTTTATTATGGGGGGGGGGGGGGGGGGGGGATACAGCATCACACACATTAGTTGCCTTATCCCATTACCTGCCAGCTTCATAGCCGCTAGAGTAAAAAAGTTGCGGCGCTCACCTACCCCCTTCTGCTTCCTCCAATATTCACAGAGCTCCTTTCTTTTTCGTACATCACGGGACACAGAGCGACTTAGTCATTACTAATGGGTTATATAGATTACCTTCAGGTGTTGGCACTGGCCAATTCCAAACCGGAAGTACCCTCCCCTATATAAGCCCCTCCCACCCGGGAGCACCTCAGTTTTTTGCCAGTGTCTAAGGTGTTGGCCAAAGAGTAACATGTGTTTTCACTGGGCTTGCGTACAGGTTCTTTTGGGCCTTAGTAAGCTGTTCCGGATCCCACCAAAAAAGCTTCATAGCTAAACGGTCGGTACCCGGGCCTTGCAGCAGAAGAGCAAGGTTTTGCCTGTAATGCTTCTCTTAGGAGGGCTGGACCCTGGGATCCAGAGCTCTGGTCATACCCACGACCAAGATGTTGTCTGTGCAGGGTGCTATACAGGTCCAGGGGAGTGGAATCCTTGGGGACACGGTCCCTGAAGGTTTAATTACAATGCCTGCCGTGATAGGTGAAGTTTGGACTTCTGTGGACCAAACAAAGTCCTGCGGCGGGGATCAGGTAAGTGGGGGCCCCCAGGAACTTGGTTCTATTGGGGGACCCCCAAGCCTAATTTGTCTTTCTGTCTGTTACCTAACGGTATTCCCGCTAAATATCTGTGTTTGCCTATAACTACTGAAAATTTAAAATTTTAATAGTAGTCAAGAAAAAAAAAAAAAAAAAAAAAACAACAGGGACCGCGGTACCTGTGTTAAACCACTAGAGGCCGCTGTAGTCCATTTTTCTTGTCATGTGGATCTTTGGTTTTCTCAAGTCAAAAGATCCAGGCAGCTGGTAAGTTTCTCTGTGGGAATCCACTTCCTCTGCCCTGTTGCTGCGCTCATCCACCGCACAGGCCCTCCGGCAAAAAGGGCCCTGGCTCCTAGTCCCCTGTTTGATTTCGAAAAGGGCGCCAATGGCGCACGGGCGCGCGCGTGGGCGCGTGCACGCGCCTCCTATGAAAAAAAGGGGGCGGGGCGGGTGGATGACGCTCGATGCGCGCCGCGGCGCTTCTGCGCATGTGCGGGCGTCCCAGCATGGTTAAAAGACACAGTACAAGTGTCAGCTGCATGCAAACAGAGCTAGCAACAAACAGTGGCACACAGAGGCGGTTGATGCAGGCATCCCCATAGAAAGGCACTTTAGTGGACACCAGCTGGTATATAGCAGCACCTGTGTTAGACTATTACCAGCAAAATTGGTGTATGACGACGGGAATACCTCAGCTTTGTGCTTAAAGGATATGTCGTCCAGACGCTCCGGAAATAGATCTTCCAGGAAGCCAAAGGGGTCTCCATCGGGCTCTGAGGATATTGGGCATGCTTGTACTGCACCAATCTCCCCTGAGAATTCAGAGGTCAGTAGCCGTAGAAACCCCGCAGGAATGCCTGGTGCTGCGGCTGTCCCCAGTCCACCTGCTCCTGTATATATAACAGAGGAGGTTTTATCCTCAACTCTGGGAGGATTGGAAGAGAGATTAACAGCATTGATCGCTGCTTCCCTGTCTCAGGAAAAGCGCGTCCGATCTCCGTCTCCTCCTTCAGAGTGCCTGTTAGTGGAGGAACAGCCCCACACAGAGATCGACCTACCTGAAGGGGATCAGGATGAGGTTGATTCAGTTATGGAGGAATCAACAGTGGAAGAACCTTTCTCAGCTTCTCAGGCTGAAAGATTATGGGTTCAGTCTCTGACTAATATGGTCCGATCAGCATTTAAAATGCCTCTGGCGGAACCACCATCCACTACGGTTTCCTCGCTGGGGTCGCTAAAAGCTCCCCAGGCTGTCTGTTCCTTCCCAATCCACCCTTTATTAGAAGGGCTTATTTACCAGGATTGGGAGCATCCTGATAAAATATTTGCTCCCCCCAAGAGATTTCCGGTGATCTATCCCATGGAGGATAAGTTCATAAGAAAATGGAGGGTCCCTACAGTGGACGCAGCCATCTCTTCTGTTAACAAATCACTGACATGTCCAGTAGATAATGTTCCAATGTTCAAAGACCCAATAGATAAAAAATTGGAGTCTTTACTAAAATCTGCTTTCTCTACAGCAAGTATGGTGACACAACCTGCGGTAGCAGCGATTGGAGTCTGCCAAGCAGTGAAAGATCAGTTGAAACAAGTCTTAAGGGACTTACCAGATCAGCAGGCTCTTGCCCTAGCTGACCTGCCTAGAGCCTTGTGTTTTGCGGTGGACGCCATAAAGGATACAATCCAACAGGCCTCCCGCTTTACGCTGTCTATAGTACATATGCGTAGGCTTCTGTGGCTCAAAAACTGGTCTGCTGAAGCTCCCTGTAAAAAACTGCTGGTTAGCTTCCCATTTCATGGAGAACGCTTATTTGGAGAAGATCTGGACAAATATATCCAGAAAATTTCTGCCGGTAAAAGTTCACTCTTACCGGTTAAGAACAAGGGTAGAAGTCCTTCTTTTAAGAGGCCTACTTCTCCAGTCCCGGGCACATCGGCTGTGAAGCAGTTCCGACGGCCTCCGCGGTCAAATTCAGGGGGCAGAAATCAGGGACAATCACAGGGTAACAAGAAGCCCTGGATCAAGACAGGTACAAAACCTCCCCCCAAGGCATGAAGCGTTGCCCCCACTCAATCGGGTGGGGGGAAGACTTCAGTTGTTCACAGAGACCTGGCGGGACACCATCAGAGACAGATGGGTGCTCTCCGCAGTAAGTCTGGGATACAAGCTGGAGTTAAAAGGCACTCCTCCTGCCCAATTTATGAGGTCAAACGTGCCAAGAGATCCCCAAAAGAGAGGATCCCTCCTTCTGGCACTAGAACAACTATTGCTCCAAGGTGTAATCATGTAGGTTCCCCTGGAAGAAAGCGGATTCGGGTTTTACTCGAACCTTTTCACAGTCCCCAAACCAAATGGGGACGTGAGGCCCATATTAAATCTAAAAGGGCTAAACAAGTTCCTAAATATCAGGACTTTTCGGATGGAGTCGATCCGATCGGTGGCCACCGCCCTACAAGGGCAGGAATGGCTAGCCTCGATCGACATAAAGGATGCTTATCTGCATATTCCCATCTTTCCGGCCCACCAGAAATTTCTACGCTTTGCAGTAGAAGGGCGCCATTTTCAGTTCAGAGCCTTACCTTTCGGTCTGGCCACAGCACCACGAGTGTTCACAAAAATTCTGGCCCCATTATTGGCCAATCTAAGAACACAGGGTGTAACGATAATGGCATATCTAGACGACCTGCTACTAATAGACCACTCAGTGGAAAAGCTGGAAGTAGCTATTCACAAGACAATCGAGTATCTGGAATATCACGGTTGGATTATCAACCGGGACAAGTCAGCTCTAAGACCAGTCAAAAGTCTGGAATATTTAGGGCTAAGGCTGGATTCAAATCAGAGAAAGATTTTCTTACCTCCAGAGAAGGTGTCGTCTTTAAAAGATTTGACCCACTTAATGGGTACAAAAAGAAAACCATCCATACGCCTCTGCATGAGGCTGCTGAGAAAGATGGTGGCTTCATTCGAAGCGGTACCCTACGGTCAATTCCATTCAAGGAATTTGCAAAGGGCCATACTGTCAGCCTGGAACAAAAAAGTTCAGGCTTTAGACTTACCAATGTCCCTGTCCCCTTCCGTTCGCAAGAGCCTCCATTGGTGGTTGGAGCCCCAGAATCTGGAAAGAGGGAAACCCTTCAGTCCGGTTTCTTGGAAGGTGGTCACTACAGATGCCAGCCTCATAGGCTGGGGGGCAGTACTGGAGCAATGGTCTCTCCAGGGCAAGTGGTCAGAAGCAGAAAAGGCCCTGCCCATTAATCTCTTAGAGATACGAGCAGCCCGGTATGCCCTAGTAGCATGGACATCCAAACTCCAAGGGTCCCCTGTCAGAATTCAATCAGACAATGCCACGGCAGTGGCATATATCAATCACCAGGGTGGCACCAAGAGTCGTGCAGCCCAGAGGGAAGCAAATTGCATCCTGGAGTGGGCAGAAAAATATGTCCCAGCCATATCCGCGGTTTTCATCCCAGGAGTGGAAAATTGGAGAGCGGACTTTCTAAGTCGCCAACAATTATGCCCGGGGGAATGGTCTCTTCACCCCGAGGTTTTCCAGGCAATATGCCAGCGGTGGGGAACACCGGATGTAGATCTGCTAGCATCCAGATTCAACGCAAAAGTGGACAGATTTGTGTCTCGCACAAGGGATCCCCTAGCTTGCGGCTCGGATGCCCTAGTGTTCCCTTGGGATCAGTTCGAGCTGATATATGCATTCCCACCGCCACAATTGTTACCACGATTACTCCGCAGAATCAGGGTAGAAAAGAAACCAGTGATTCTGGTGGCTCCAGCGTGGCCCCGAAGGGCATGGTACGCGGAGATTGTAAAAATGTCAGTGAGGAGTCCTTGGACCCTCCCACATCGTCCGGACCTGCTGTCGCAGGGACCGATATACCACCCTTCCTTACCAGCCCTAGGTTTGACGGCCTGGCTATTGAAGCCCACATTCTGAAAAAGAGAGGGCTCTCTAATTCTGTGGTATCTACCATGATCAATGCCAGGAAACCGGTATCCAGGCAGATCTATTATAGGATCTGGAAAGCGTACATTACGTGGTGTGAGGCCAGGAAATGGCATCCACGTAAGTACGTGATAGGGAGGATTTTGGACTTCCTACAGTGGGCTGTAGATAGGAAGCTTGCCTTGAGTACTATCAAGGGTCAGATTTCGGCCTTGTCAATATTTTTTCAAAGGCCCTTGGCTTCGCATTCACTAGTCAAAGCCTTTATACAAGCAGTGATGCGTATTAGCCCTCCGGTTAGTATTCCCATATGTCCTTGGGACTTAAACCTGGTTCTGTCGGTTCTACAGAAACAACCGTTTGAACCATTACAACACATTTCCTTGGTTCTTCTCACCAGGAAATTGATTTTCTTAGTAGCCGTTTGTTCGGCTAAAAGAGTATCGGAATTAGCCGCCTTGTCCTGTAAGGAGCCATATCTGGTTGTCCATAAGGACAGAGTAGTATTACGTCCTCATCCAGCCTTTCTTCCTAAGATGGTGTCGAGGTTTCATTTGAACCAAGATGTGGTTCTTCCTTCTTTTTTCCCCAAACCTAGCTCGGTAGAGGAAAAGTTATTACATTCTTTGGATGTAGTAAGAGCAGTTAAAGCTTATCTAAAAGCCACTGCTCAGATTCGCAGAACGGATTCTTTATTTGTTCTGCCGGAAGGCCCCAGAAAGGGTCAGGCAGCATCAAAATCTACTTTAGCCAAGTGGATTCGACAGGTCATAATACAAGCCTATGGCTTGAGAAAGAGACCGCCTCCGTTCAAAGTTAGGGCGCACTCCACAAGAGCAGTTGGAACTTCATGGGCAGTGCATCACCAGGCCTCCCTGGCTCAAGTATGTAAGGCCGCAACATGGTCTTCGGTACACACGTTTACTAGGTTCTACCAGGTAGACGTTAGAAGTCAGGAGGATGTCGCCTTTGGGCGCAGTGTGTTGCAGGCCGCAAAAGATCCTCATGCCTGATGGCGCCCAGCTTATGTATCCCTCCCCTCATTTGGCATTGCTTTGGGACGTCCCATTAGTAATGACTAAGTCGCTCTGTGTCCCGTGATGTACGAAAAAGAAAAAGGGATTTTTATAACAGCTTACCTGTAAAATCCTTTTCTTGGAGTACATCAGGGGACACAGAGCTCCCACCCCTCTTTTTGGGACACTTATTGCTTGGCTACAAAACTGAGGTGCTCCCGGGTGGGAGGGGCTTATATAGGGGAGGGTACTTCCGGTTTGGAATTGGCCAGTGCCAACACCTGAAGGTAATCTATATAACCCATTAGTAATGACTAAGTCGCTCTGTGTCCCGTGATGTACTCCAAGAAAAGGATTTTACAGGTAAGCTGTTATAAAAATCCCTTTATTCTTATTGTCCTAAAATGCATTGTGTTCTGTGAATGGAGGAGAAGCAGTTAAATGACAGGATGTACCTTGCAGCGACCGCTCTGGGGGTGGGACAGCAGGGAAGATTTTTTAGCAGAAGCAGCCATCTTCAGGTGATGGGGGATATACCATATATAATGTGCATGTTGCTGTATCTCGCCCTCCCCCCCACAAAAAAATAAATAAAAAAAATACTAAACTTCAGCCTTAGACTGTATAAGCAATGTTTCACACAATAGGTGCAGGAGGAAAGGCTAGACCAGCACGTATATATATATTATATATACACGCATATATATATTTTTTTATATACAAATATACATACACACACACATATATATATATATATATATATACACACACACATACACACACACACATACACACACACCACTGTTTTTTGCCTGAACTTTCCTTTGGAATTATTCACTGTACACAATACAGACTCAGAATACTGTCGTAAGAGTACCCACTCCTAAACCAAGTCCAACTCTGATCATCTGTGCTGCTCAACTGACAGATAAATCAAAAGTACAGTATGTGTGCACGATAAGAACTTCCCTTTTACTCCACTAGAAATAGATCAATGGCTGTCACACAGATTTTTCAGCAAGATCCCTGCATCCGTGCTCAAAAGTCACAGATGAAGCCCAAATTAAGACCAAAACCTGGCCATGTATGCCTATACTAACTATTCCCTCCTTGCAGGGGCGGATCCGGGGGGGGGGGCGACAGGGCAATTGCCCCCCCCCCGAGACCATCTGTCACACTCGCTTGCTCGTTTTTTTTTTTTTTCCGCCTGATCTCCCATACTTTGGGGACCTGGTACTGGCACACATGTAGCCCCAT
This sequence comes from Rana muscosa, assembly GCA_029206835.1. Classification (NCBI taxonomy): domain Eukaryota; kingdom Metazoa; phylum Chordata; class Amphibia; order Anura; family Ranidae; genus Rana; species Rana muscosa. The sequence continues at coordinate 309,853,191 of CM055116.1, read as the reverse complement.
GTCTCCTCTATAGGTGTGCAAAGTTTGGTGTCTGGAAGACCTATGGCCGGGGAGCACTGATTTTTTAAAGCCGGGCACCCCTTCAATAGACTCCAATGTTAAACGGTCATTTCTCCGGTGACTTTGCAGACCCGGTACCAGCCGGTCGTAGGTCCCCTGGACCACACGTTTTTTTTTTTGCGCCTGATCTCCCATACTTTGGGGACCTGGTACTGGCACACATGTAGCCCCATGTCTCCTATACAAGTGTGCAAAGTTTGGTGTCTGGGAGACCTACGGCCGGGGAGAACCGATTTTTCAAAGTCGGGCACTCCTTCACTAGACTCCCATGTTAAACATCAGTCTAGTCATGGGCACAGTGAAGCATGGGCACAGTGAGGCATGGGCACAGTGAGGCATGGGCACAGTGAGGAAAAGTGAGGCACAGTGAGGCATGCAGATGGACACCTAGGCTTATACTCGAGTCAATACGTTTTCCCAGTTTTTTGGGGTATAATTAGGTGCCTCGGCTTATATTCAGGTCGGCTTATACTCGAGTATATACGGTACTTGTTCTGCGGCTGCCGCTGCCTCTCTGAGTCTCTCTCTGTTTCTCACATCAGCCGATCAGCGGCGCCGAGAGAGACTCGTCTAATGTAGTTATGCGGCGCACTGACACAATTCCAGGAGTGGAGGAGGAGGTGGGTGGAGCCTCTTCCCTGCACTCGTTGCTTACGCCTGGGCCGCTTGGCGTCTAGCAACGAGTGACGTCAGTGAGTCACGTCGGGCCGCTCTGCGGGCAGGTGCGATAGCGTGCGGCTCCACAGACGGGTAAGAAAGCGGGTGGCTCCGCTTGCGGCGCGGTTTGTGGGCGGGCGGCGCGGTTCGTGGGCAGACCGTGCTGCTCAGTGTGTTGGCAGCGCAGGTGAGAGTGAGAGAGCAGGCTCAGTGTGGTAGCTGGCCAATCAGCTAGCCGGGAGCGGGGGAGCAGAGAGATGAGATCATCTCTCACCGTTCGTGCCTGCCCTGCATTCCTGCAGTGACTTCCGCCCTCACTGTGCAGGCAGCAGAGAGATTACATTATCTCTCTGCTGCCTGACTCTGGGAGTCTGGGACACAGCAAGAGACAACCAAAACTACACCTTAGTAGGCAAGTTAGTGACAATCCGCAAGGTGTGGCAAGTAACAATCCGCAAATTGTGTCAGGTGACGTGGCAAATGACAATCTGCATCTGGTGGCAGGCAAGTGACAATCAGCAAGGTGTGGCAGGTGACGTGGCAAGTGACAATCCGCAACGTGTGGCAAGTGACACGCTCAGGGCTCCCACTAATTGCAGGCGACGGTGGCAAGTGACACACTCTGGGCTCCCACTGATTCTGCATTGAACTATTTAATTTTATATTACAATGTAATAATAGAAATAATGCGCTTCAATCATCCCGACACCATGGTTGTTATAGTGTCAGGATGATTGAAGCGCCGACACCAGCCATTTCCCCGATAAAATTTCCCACAAAAAAACACATTTTTTGGCAGTGCCCCTCCCGAGAAAAGACTCTGGATCCGCCCTTGCCTCCTTGTCCATTAATCTATCATTAATTAGCCCAGGTATATACACTGTAGTGAGAATGATAATTAAACTTCAAAGTACTATATTAGGGGGGTTCTTACTTTCTGTCTGGTTTCCACACTGTCATCTAGTGGATTAATGATCTTCATGTTGGTCACTTTAACATCCCCTGTTATACCACCTTTCTGGCAATGGATACGACTGTTATCTGTTTGTTCCAGCAACACCAACACCTCTCCTCGCTGTAGGTATAGAGACACAACAAGAGTTACGTTTCACATAATAAAAACACACTGCTAAATATTAATATTAGTCTTTTTTCCCCAAATAAGTGAAAGAAGCTCAGATGACACAGACCGAATTATCATAATATATACAAGGTCTGTCCGGGAAAAGTCCAGGCTTTGCGAATATAAACATCAACTTTTTGCACGACATCAATGTAGCCTGGCAGGCAAGGAGAGTGGACTGGAATGCGCATGCGTGAACAACGGTGACTTCACTGTACTAGTCAGTGGGGATGCTAGTCGCCGTTGAGTGAACATGTGTACTGTGTGGCCGTTGCATTCAAAATGACTGTGCGAGTAGAGCAACGAATATGCATCAAATTTTGTGCCAAGCTTGAACATTCCTCAGTGGAAACTATTCAGATGGCTTTTGGGGACAATGCAATGAGTGCAGTGCAAATAAAAGTTTGACACAAACGCTTCAAAGATGGTTGAGAATCTGTTGAAAGTCATCCATGTTCTGGAAGCCTGCAACAAGCAGAACACCTGAGAATGTTGAACATGTACGGACTACAATCAACAAAGATCGGTGACTGACCGAATCCTGGCATGAAACGCGTACGGCTATGATGCGGAAACTAAGGCCCAGTTGTCCCGATAGAAGTCGCCTAGTTCTCCATGCCCGAAGACGGCATGGCAAAATTGCAGCAAGTTCCAGACCATGTGAACTGTGTTTTTTGATTAGGAAGGAGTTGTCCATCACAACTACACACCTCCAGGCCAAACAATTAACAAAGAGTACTACCTCCATTTTCTTTGACAGTTGATAAATGCAAAACAATTAAAACGGCCACAGCTAAGGGCAACTGGTGATTAGCAGCTTCATCACAACAACGCACCCACCTGTGCATCACATCTCGTGCAGCGTTTTGTGGTGAAACATCAACTCACCCAGGTGACTCAGCCCCTTACAGCCCAGGATTTGGAGCCCTGCGACTCCTGGCTTTTCCCAAAACTAAAATCACCTTTGAAATGGGAAGAGATTTAAGACCGTCGAAGATTTAGGAAAATACGACGAGGCAGCTCATGGCGATTCCCACAAAGGATTTTGCAGAGTTTTTTGGAACAGCAGAAGAGATGCTGGGAAAACGACTGCACGTGAGGTCCCAAGGTGCCTACTTTGAAGGCAACTGAGGCACCATTGTCCTATGTACAGTGTTATCTTGTATCTTCTTCAGTAAATGTCTCTATTTTTCATATTACATGGCTGGATACTTACCGGACAGACCTCATATATACAGTATATATAATGTCAAACAACATAGTCCTTTAAATATCCCCTCGCCCTCCTGATTACATTTATTTATGGGAGGAACGAGACAGCGCATTGAAGACCTGACAGGGATTCCATCTAACCCACCCAGTCCAAAACTAATTAATGCAGACGTTTATACATGAGTCTTCTTTACATGAGACATACACCCTTCATGCATTCCGTGCCATACACCGACACATTGGGACCAGTGACCGTGTCTGTGCAGCTGCTGTATTCCAATTGACAGCTATGGGACTGCCTGCACAGGGGATGCATGGAACACGCATGGATCCCTGTGCTGGTAAACATGGCCCTTCATGGGTATACAGTTATGTACGCCTTGCGTGAACAAGACCTAAAAAGTTAATTTCCTTCTTCTGAATCCACCCACACTACCTCTTTATTTATTTTTTGTTTGTTTAATTATTTTTTTCTATTCCAACCTGCCCCTCATCCTCCATTCTTGTCTAGGCGAGAACAACATGCTCTGCTCCTGGTGCCTCCTTGGATATGGATGTCACATACCCCAGGAGGCATCGGCTTCCATTCAGCAGATGGAGGAGAAGGACAGCCCGGAAGAGACAGCTGCCTCCCGATGAGGTCACAGAAGAGGATGGCAGAGGTGAACTCAGGCTGCATATTCACATATTAGTCACATAATATTTATATCACCATATCTTGCCACCACATTTTACACATAAAAAGCTGTTACTGTAGATTTACCTTGCATGACAGCTCTCGAGGGTTACTAGCTACAATATCCTTCTCAGCAATTCCATGAGGAAGAGGCAACTAAAACAGAAAACAAACAGTCACCCATAAGTACACAATACACTATAATAATCACTGCTACAACAAAATAAAAAAATACACACCGAGAACAGGCAAGATTCTTTTTTTTGATCCTTAGTCAACCATCTTTTTAATTTTTCTATTTGTGTAATTAAATTTATTTATCATAAATCAACTCAATCATTTTTATCTGCTGGTGTACACATTTCATTTCACAGACTGTTCATGACCATAGCAAGTGGTAATAGAGCCAATGCTATATTTAGACATCATGCTGCTCTAGGCATACATGACGCACCTTTGTACAAGCCCTGCCCATTGTGTCATGTGATTATTCTAGCAAAAACAACTGCTGAAATGTGCTACTGGACACAATGCCGTCTGCTTTACCTCCAACCGCAGAGTCTGTTTCATGTTTCCTGAACTATAAAGAGCCCCCTGATTGATCTGAACAACCCCTGCACCCTAGTGTTCTGGATATAGCTTTAAGGCTGGGTTCACAGCAGGGTTCCGGTGCGTTTTTTTTTGGGCTGAATTCTGACCTGAAACAGACAAGACGACGCGCAGGACTGTGCAATTCAGGAGCCGCTCTGGAGACGTGTGAACCGGCTCCATGGAGAGCCGGTCACAATCTCCAGACATGCGAATTTGATGCGGAGAAACCCGCATCCAATCAGCAATAGTGTGAACCCAGCCTCAAAGTCCAGAGGTGTTCAGAAGAAGAAATAAAAAAAAAAAAATGATCACAATTTGTAAAATTCTGAAGCTTGCGTTGCCCCCTCTATTTATGCTGCCTTGGACACTGAACCACAAGTGCCATTGTGGTAAATACAGTACTGGAAAGAGGCCTGTACTAACATCAGTAGAAGACTCACCGTGTATTTATTATACAGAGGATGCCCAGGTTTAGGTCGAGGAGGTAGATCTGGTTGCTGTCTCTTAAATACTTGACTCTTTGATCTGTTGATACCAGATGTGTTCTGTTTTGCACCAAGGCCTGCATCAGATGATGAACGAGGAACGGCATCTCGAGTTGAGGAATTTCTGGAAAGTTTGGGAGGTGGTGGTCGACCTGGGGGACCTTTCAGTGCAGGCTGCTGTGCAGTTTCCATTACTTTAACACCAGCTGGCCTAGACAGGAATGTAAGGTAAAATTATACCATCAAAAGGAGACTGCTTCCTGACTGAGTACAGGAACGGCCAACATCAATTGCAGATGTTTATTGCTTAGCAATGTACAGAGAGTTCTTAATATTTTGGGAGAAACAAAATTAATTCCCAAATGTGTTTAATACGATTTACTTTACAAAATATATACAGTGCATACCTAGTAGGCAGAACTGGCTTTGGCAAAGGCTCTTCTGTACTATCAAATGTTTCCCATTCCTGCAACAGAAAACAAAGTTTGATTCAGTATATGAAGTACCTGTAAATAGTAATAACAGTTTCAAAATTGTAATACAACTAAAAAAGAAAATGGGGTGCAGGCCGTACTGTTTTACTTCACAGCCATGCTATTTTAATTACATGTTTTTAGTGACTACCTCATTTAAATTCAAAGTACAGTATATGTAAACCTATTTACCAAAACCTCACATACTGTAAGCTTTAACATGTTAGGTAATTTTTACCATTTTTTTTAAAGTCTGTAGCTTACCATTAAAACAGTACCTGGCGATCATGCCACAATGGTCCTTGCTCAGGATCTTCCTGTTAAAGGGTAACAATGCTTTGTCCCTGTTCCTCAACTATGTCCATCTATTATCTCCCTATCTATCATAACAGAGGCACAGTTCTCTGTTGTCACCATCAGGATCACCCTGGAAAATGCCATGCAGCCATCCCTAGAGTGCATGCATTAAACAAAAAGTGGATGCAGGAGATTTGTAGCACTGAGATGCAACAAAGAAAGATGAAAAGAAAAAAAAAAAGCAGTTGCTTATGCTTTGGCAAACTACATGTCATTCAGTTGGGATTTACATTTTCTTTTCGTCATGCTGGGCTATAAGGGTTCACGTGTATGTACATCAGTTACAGCCAGTACAAATGGAAAGAACCATTATAAAAAGACAATATATAAATAACTGGCAAACACCAGACAAAATAAATAATACTGTATAGTACTTACTTTTCTAACCATAGGGCGTGCTCTTGCAGCACATTTATTGTAAAGACCAACTGGTTTTTCTGCAGGAAGCGGTGGGGGAGCCTGAAGTTCTTCACATGCTGTGAACACAGGAAGACACTATGATCTTTCATGAAGACTAGTCAACATAAGAAACTAGGAAGAAATGCTAACTGCAGTATACAAGAGCCTATAACCAAATGATTACATGGAATATAAAGAATTATAATGAACTAATGAAACACCAAGAAGCCCTGATGAATGGGTAAACGCACAGAAAAATTGGAAGGCCAAGACAAAACTAAAAAGCATTGCCAGAAACTAACTGTTCCTCACGCTACTAAAAATGTTTTTTTTTTGTATGTGTCCCTTTTGTAGAGATTTGCCATCATTTCCAGACTTGACAGGAAGTAACAGAAAATCATAGCAACAGGGGCACAGCCAATAATAAAAACTTGACAGAGGTTTTAACCCTTACCCTCTCTAAAGTGAAATAATAGGATTTTTATAACAGCTTACCTGCAAAATCCTTTTCTTGGAGTACATCACGGGACACAGAGCGGCATAGTCATTACTATGTGGGTTATATAGTTTACCTTCAGGTGCTGGCACTGGCAACTTCCAAACCGGAAGTACCCTCCCCTATATAAGCCCCTCCCATCCGGGAGCGCCTCAGTTTTGTAGCAAAGCAATAAGTGTCCCCAAAAGAGGGGTGGGAGCTCTGTGTCCCGTGATGTACTCCAAGAAAAGGATTTTACAGGTAAGCGGTTATAAAAATCCTATTTTCTTTCTCGTACATCACGGGACACAGAGCGGCATAGTCATTACTATGTGGGACGTCCCAAAGCAATGCCCAATGAGGGGGGGGGGATACACCATACATAAGCTGGGCGCTATCTTAGACATGAGGATCTTTTGCGGCCTGCAACACACTGCGCCCAAAGGCGACATCCTCCTGACTTCTAACGTCCACCTGGTAGAACCTAGTAAACGTGTGTACTGAAGACCATGTTGCGGCCTTACAGATTTGAGCCAGGGAGGCCTGGTGATGCACTGCCCATGAAGCTGCAACTGCTCTCGTGGAGTGCGCCCTAACTTTGAACGGAGGCGGTCTCCTTCTCAAGCCATAGGCTTGCATTATGACCTGTCGAATCCACTTGGTTAAAGTAGATTTTGACGCTGCCTGACCCTTTCTGGGGCCTTCCGGCAGAATAAACAAAGTGTCCGTTCTGCGAATCTGAGCAATGGCTTTTAGATAAGCTTTAACTGCTCTTACTACATCCAAAGAATGTAATAACTTTTCCTCTACCGAACTAGGTTTGGGGAAAAAGGAAGGAAGAACCACATCTTGGTTCAAATGAAACCTCGATACCATCTTAGGAAGAAAGCCTGGATGAGGACGTAACACTACTCTGTCCTTATGGATAACCAGATATGGCTCTTTACAGGACATAGCGGCCAATTACGACACTCTTTTAGCCGAACAAATGGCTACTAGAAAAATCTATTTCCTGGTGAGAAGAACCAAGGAAATGTGCTGTAATGGTTCAAATGGTTGTTTCTGTAGAACCGACAGAACCAGGTTTAAGTCCCATGGACATATGGGAATATTAACCGGAGGGCTAATACGCATCACTCCTTGTATAAAGGCTTTGACTAGTGAATGCGAAGCCAAGGGCCTTTGAAAAAATATTGACAAGGCCGAAATCTGACCCTTGATAGTACTCAAGGCAAGCTTCCTATCTACAGCCCACTGTAGGAAGTCCAGAATCCTACCTATTACGTACTTACGTGGATGCCATTTCTTGGCCTCACACCAAGCGATGTACGCCTTCCAGATTCTATAGTAGATCTGCCTGGATACCGGCTTCCTGGCATTGATCATGGTAGATACCACAGGATTAGAGAGACCTCTCTTTTTTAGAATGTGGGCTTCAATAGCCAGGCCGTCAAACCTAGGGCTGGTAAGGAAGGGTGGTATATCGGTCCTTGTGAAAGCAGGTCCGGACGATGTGGGAGGGTCCAAGGACTCCCCACAGACATTTTTACAATCTCCGCGTACCATGCTCTTCGGGGCCACGCTGGAGCCACCAGAATCACTGGTTTCTTTTCTACCCCGATTCTGCGGAGTAATCGAGGTAACAATTGTGGCGGTGGGAATGCATATATCAGCTTGAACTGATCCCAAGGGAACACTAGGGCATCCGAGCCGCAAGCTAGGGGATCCCTTGTCCGAGAGACAAATCTGTCCACCTTTGCGTTGAATCTGGATGCTAGCAGATCTACATCCGGTGTTCCCCACCGCTGACATATTGTCCGGAAAACCTCGGGGTGAAGGGACCATTCCCCTGGGCATAATTGTTGGCGACTTAGAAAGTCCGCCTTCCAATTCTCCACTCCTGGAATGAATACCGCGGATATGGCTGGGACATATCTTTCTGCCCATTTCAGGATGCAATTTACTTCCCTCTGGGCTGCACGACTCCTGGTGCCACCCTGATGATTGATATATGCCACTGCCGTGGCATTGTCTGATTGAATTCTGACAGGGGACCCTTGGAGTTTGGATGTCCATGCTACTAGGGCATACCGGGCTGCTCGTATCTCTAAGAGATTGATGGGCAGGGCCTTTTCTGCATCCGACCATCTGCCCTGGAGAGACCATTGCTCCAGTACTGCTCCCCAGCCTATAAGGCTGGCATCTGTAGTGACCACCTTCCAAGAAATCGGACTGAAGGATTTCCCTTTTTCCAGATTCTGGGGAACCAACCACCAACGGAGGCTCTTGGGAACGGAAGGGGACAAGGACATTGGTAAGTCTAGGGCCTGAACTTTTTTGTTCCAGGCTGACAGTATGGCCCTTTGCAAATTCCTTGAATGGAATTGACCATAGGGTACTGCTTCGAATGATGCCACCATTTTTCCCAGCAGCCTCATGCACAGGCGTATGGACGGCTGTCTTTTTGTACCCACTAGGTGGATCAAATCTCTCAAAGACGACACCTTTTCTTGAGGCAAGAAAATTTTTCTCTGGTCTGAATCCAGCCTTAGCCCCAAGTATTCCAGACTTTTGACTGGTTTTAGGGCTGACTTGTCTCGGTTGATAATCCAACCGTGAGATTCCAGATACTTGATTGTCTCATGAACAACCACTTCTAGTTTTCCCACTGAGTGGTCTATCAGCAACAAGTCGTCTAGATATGCCATTATCGTTACACCTTGTGTTCTTAGATTGGCCAATAATGGGGCCAGAATTTTTGTGAACACTCGTGGTGCTGTGGCCAGACCGAAGGGTAAGGCTCTGAACTGAAAATGGCGCCCTTCTACTGCAAAGCGTAGAAATTTTTGGTGAACTGGAAAGATGGTAATGTGCAAATAAGCATCTTTGATGTCGATCGAGGCTAGCCATTCCTCCCCTTGTAGGGCAGTGGTCACCGATCGGATCGACTCCATCCTGAAAGTTCTGATATGTAGGAATTTGTTTAGCCCTTTTAGATTTAATATGGGCCTCACGTCCCCGTTTGGTTTCGGGACTGTAAAGAGGTTTGAGTAAAACCCGAACCCGCATTCTTCCAGGGGAACCTCCATAATTACTCCTTGGAGCAATAGTTGTTCTAGTGCCAACAGGAGGGATCCTCTCTTCCGGGGATCCCTTGGCACGTTCGACCTTATAAAATGGGAAGGAGGGGAGTCTTTTAACTCCAATTTGTATCCCAGACTTACTGCGGAGAGCACCCATCTGTCTCTGATCGTGTCCCGCCAGGTCTCTGCGAACAACTGAAGTCTTCCCCCCACCCGATTGAGTGGGGGCAACCCTTCATGCATTTGATTTTGGGGGAGGTTTTGTACCTCTCCTGACCCAGGGTTTTTTGTTACCCTGCGATGGTCCCTGATTTTTACCCCCGGGATTTGACAGAGGAGGCCATCGGAACGGTTTCACAGCCGATGTCCCAGGGACTGGAGAAGCAGGCCTCTTAAAAGAGGGACCTCTAACTCTGTTTTTTACAGGGAGCTTCAGCAGACCAGTTTTTGAGCCATAGAAGCCTGCGCATATGTACTACAGACAGCGTAAGGCGGGAGGCCTGATGGATTGAATCCTTTATGGCGTCAACCGCAAAGCATAAGGCTCTAGGTAGATCAGCTAGGGCAAGGCCCTGCTGATCTGGCAGGTCCCTTAAGACCTGTTTCAACTGATCCTTCACTGCTTGGCAGACCCCAATAGCTGCCACTGCTGGTTGTGTCACCAAGCCTGCTGTAGAGAAAGCAGATTTTAATAAGGACTCCAATTTTTCATCTATTGGGTCCTTGAACATTTGGACATTATCTACTGGACATGTCAGTGATTTATTCACACAAGAGATGGCTGCGTCCACTGTAGGGACCCTCCATTTTTTGATGAACTTATCCTCCATGGGATAGACCACCGGAAATCTCTTGGGAGGAGTAAATATTTTATCAGGATGTTCCCAATCCTGGTAAATGAGCCCTTCCAGTAAAGGATGGATTGGAAAGGAACAAACAGTCTGGGGAGCTTTTAGCGACCCCAACGAGGAGACAGAAGTGGATGATGGCTCCGCAAGGGGCATTTTAAATGCTGATCGGACCATGTTAGTCAGGGACTGAACCCATAATCTTTCAGCATGTGATGCTGAGAATGGCTCTTCCACTGTTGATTCCTCTACAACAGAATCAACCTCATCCTGATCCCCTTCAGGTAGGTCGATCCCTGTATGGGACTGTTGCTCTGCTGACAGGTACTCTGAGGGAGGAGACGGAGATCGGGCGCGCTTTCCCTCTGACAGGGAAGCAGCGATCAATGTTGTCAATCTCTCTTCCAGTCCTCCCAGAGCTGAGGAAAAAACCTCCTCTGTTATATACACAGGAGCAGGTGAACTGAGGACAGCCACAGTACCAGGTACTCCTGAGGGTGCTCTACGGTCACTAACCTCTGATTTTTCAGGGGAGATTGGTGCAGCCAAAGCATGCCCAAGATCCTCAGAGCCCGATGGAGACCCCCTTTGCTTCCTGGGATTCTTAGTCCCGGAGACTTTAGACGGCATATTCCTAAGCCCAAAGCTGAGGTATTCCAGCCGAAATACACCACTTACTGACAATAGTCTAGCACAATTGCTGCTATATAAACAGTTGGTGTCCACTAATGTGCCTTTCTATGGGGATGCCTGCATCAACCGCCTGCTGTATGCCTTTCTAAATGTTGCCAGCTCTGTTTCTGCCTTCCATAACCAGCTGACAACACCTAATTGTGCTTTTTAACATGCTGGGATGCCCGCACATGCGCAGAAGCGCTGCGGCGTGCACAGAGCGTCATCCACCAAGCTCCGCCCCTTTTTCCAGCTCACCTCTATAAATAGAGGCGCGTGCACGCGCGCGGGCACGTGCGCCTTCGGCGCTCTTTTTGAAAAGGAACTAGGGACAGAAGCCAGGGCCCTGTTTGCCACAGGGCTGGGGGATGGACGAGCATTGCAACATGGCAGAGGAAACAGTTTCCCATTCAGAGAACTCACCATCTGCCTGGATTTTGACTTGGAAAGAAAAAATCCACATGACAAGAAAACAACGTTCCACAGCGGCCTCTAGTGGTTTAACACAGGTACCGCGGTTTAACCATTTTTTTTTTTTTTCTTGACCATTTTTAAAATTATTAAATTTTTTAGTAGTTCCAGGCATGCACAGATATTTAGCGGGAATACCGTTATGTAACAGGCAGAAAGACATATTAGGCTTGGGGGTCCCCCAATAGAACCAAGTTCCTGAGGGGCCCCCACTTACCTTTTCCCCGCCGCAGGACTCTGTTTGGTCCACAGAAGCCCAAACTTCACCTCTCATGGCAGGCATTGTAATTAAACCTTCAGGGACCGGGTTCCCAAGGATTCCACTCCCCTGGACCTGTATAGCACCCTGCACAGAAAACATCTTGGTCGTGGGTATGACCAGAGCTCTGGATCCCAGGGTCCAGCCCTCCTAGGAGAAGCATTACAGGCAAAACCTTGCTCTTCTCTGCAAGGCCCGGGTACCGACCGTTTAGCTATGAAGCTTTTTTGGTCGGATCCGGAATAGCTTACTGAGGCCCAAAAGAACCTGTACGCAAGCTCAGTGAAAAACACATGTTACTTCTTGGCCAACACCTTAGACACTGGCAAAAAACTGAGGTGCTCCCGGATGGGAGGGGCTTATATAGGGGAGGGTACTTCCGGTTTGGAAGTTGCCAGTGCCAGCACCTGAAGGTAAACTATATAACCCACATAGTAATGACTATGCCGCTCTGTGTCCCGTGATGTACGAGAAAGAAAAATGTTTTGGCTGGGTTTGGACTATGCAAGTCATCTATATAGGTTTCAGGGTTTTAACTATGCAGGTGACCACCTTGACTACCCTAAATATTTTTAAGCATCCCACACATCCAATTTACCTGGATTTCCCCTTTCCACAAATTTAATGTGGATGGGGGAATCACTCCTGCTGAGCTGTTGTATACTGATGGCATTTTTTGACAGGGCGGTTGTACAAAAGTCAATCTACTGTAAACCCAGGGTGCCCATACATGGATCCTAATTCGGCCAGTCCCTGCTGAACCAGCCTAAATTCAATTTTTGTATGACTGGCTTTAGGCTATACTGGCAAGTAACCTGATTGAACATACTAAGAAAATAGAAAGAAATATATAATATTATAAGATTGATAAAAAAAAAAAATGATACAAATGTGAATAGATACAATGAGAAGAATTTACTAAGACTGAGGCAGACAGAATCTGTAGAGGTAGATCTTCAGCTCCACATAGCAACCAAACAGATTCTAGCTTTAATTTTCAAAGCCTAATTAAAAAGCTGAAGTTGGAAGCCGATTGATTGCCATGCACAGCTGATAAGGCTTCTGTCTGTACCAGTTTTAGTAAATTCCCCACAAAGTATACCACAAAGCCACGTCATACCAAAGGACCACCAAGACAAAGTACTAAGCCAAGACAGGACTTTTGATTACTGTTCTACACTCACCTCTGCACTTTTGTATCCTCCCCATTTTTTCCCGTCAGACTTACCCTACTCACGGAATAATGTGATTTCAAATAGAAAATGCTCTCAATATGTAAATTCCACATTGGTTGTACCAATTGGCAGGCTTGGGGTGTTGAATTAAAAAGACCAGGCTAAAGCCCAACTCCAGGAGGCTTAAACATCATCCCTTGCAGTGGGGCCGTGACCACACTGCAAAGGTCGATTTTTTTTTAATGTCCCGCAGACCTAAATGAGCAAAGAAAATCTACTTACCCGATGCTCCACTCTGCTAGACCTTTCCCTGCAGCATCTTCTCTCCATGCTCCACTGGTCTAAGGATCAATTCAGGGCCCATAGCCATGCACTGAACATGACGACGCTGAGGGAACAGTCCACCGCTGGAGTGTGGGGGAGCAACATCTGCCAGTGGAGAGGAGGATCGGATAAGGTAGTGTGCTCTCCTCTCCTCTAAACAAGCACTTAACTTGGGCAGTCTAGGCACAGCCCCACAGCAGGGGGGAATTTTAAAATTTCCTGGAGTTGGGCTTTAATAGATAGCCTAGGATCTAGGCAAACCAGCAATTTACTTCCATTACTGCAAGCGGTGTGTTGCTTGCTGATCTCTTCTATCTAAAAACAGGGTTGGAAATCCCAACAGAAGGGACCCATGATGTATTTCTCCAGTTACAACTGTCCACACAGCCCTGTAAGACAGGTAGTGTGCTTTCAGCTGAAAATGCAATGCCATCAAGAACAAACAGAGCAACTAACTCCTGACTGCATATAGATCTGTACACATTTTATGAATCCCAGTTTCCAAATAAATGATTATTTGTGATTACTGTAGGCTATAGGATTTCTTTATCCTTTTAATTAGATCCAGCCTTGTCAGAATTGTGTTTCACTTATAGTTTGTTTTGATACTTTAGGCCTTACTGATAGATTCTATAGTAAGAACTGTGTGACTTGTCCAGCAGTTAATTTTAGGCTTCAGCTGCTGCAAAGAGCCATAAGGGGTATCAGTTCCAGTAACTGCCCCACGCCCCCTCGCATTATACGTTTCCCTCCACTTCCCAGGCCCCCCTCTGTGCCTCTCCCTCACCCCTGCAGTGCTCACAGCTTCCCTCCTTTCCTTCCCAATGGCAGCTGCAAGGACACAATAGGATCCTTCAGGATAGAGAGCGGGTAAAGGGTCTGGTAAATATATCACATTTACCAGCCCCTTCCTTTCCCGAATGAACACAATAAGTGAACGGTACTGATCACTTACTGTGTTCATTCGTAACTGAAGCATAGTAAACTGTATTTGGGGGGCTGTCAGCATGGCTGTATGGGGCCCTGCGCTTTTTAACAGCAGCCCTGGCTGGCTGTGAGCAACAAAGTTTTTTTTTTAAATGATAATAAACAAGATCCATAGTGACATGTAAAAGAAATGCTTAAGCTATGGCATGATCATGCTGCTTACATTTGCCTAGTTTGCCAGAGATCCGGATGACTGTAGGCTTTCTTAATATAACAGGAGGACCTGGCTGCTCCTTCTCAGTCTCATGCTTGGAAAACAGCTGGAATGGATCTGACAAAATAAAATGCATTCTTTTGGAAATCAAATGTTGCAATGTTTAGCAATCCTGAGTTTGGCCAGAACTTAGGAGTTGTGAAAAAATTGTCCAACAGTAAAGGCACAGAAACATAACTGCTTTAATTTGTCTAGGCATAAAAAAAAAAAAAAAAACCCACGTTAGAAATATCAGCGCTTACCAGAATTTGCATTGGAATCATTATTAACTTCTGGACTTGGTAACACAGGAGGTAAAACTTCGTCATCAAAGCTGATCAGGTCTAATTCACCCACTGACTTGCTTTGTGTGACCTGTGCAGGTGCTCGGGTTCCAGGAGTTTCCACTGCATTAAATGCTTTGGCATGAGTTGCTATAGAGAATTTTGGAGCAGGAATCAATGGTTTGGCTCCTACCGGTACAGAGTTATCAGTCTGCAAGGTTTTCTTCGGTAGCATAGGCCTTGGGGCAGGAACTGGGATTACCCTGTCCGACTCTTTACTGTTAATTACAGACACAGATGTTCCAAGGAGTACATCTGGGATGTCACCGCTGCTGCTTTTTACAACACTTGACTTTGGTTTCTTTGGCAGCTCTGGTTTGGTCACACCACCAGAATCTGACAGACTGGTTGGAATAAGCCCTTCTCTTGGTGTGCATTTTGGTTTGTGGTCTTTCACTTGTTCCCATTCTCCAGATGTCCTATTAGAAACTGGTTTGGGAGCTACAGAAGGCTTACCAGGAACACCGCTTCTAGTGTTGATGGAGCGTGGCGCAATTTCTGGTCTTTGAGGATGTTCGGTACTTTCACCTTGAGACTCAAAGGCTTTGATTCGTGCCGTAATACTGTTTTGGCTTCTTTCATGGCTCATATTGTTTATTTCAAATAATTCCCCTAGGAAGTTATCATCAAATCCTGGACAAGATGGCAGTTCTCCCTCAGCAGTGGCCTGGAAGAACTCACAGTTTCCTTGAAAGATACTCAGACTATTGTTCCCTAAAGGTTTAATATTTGGTTTTGTCCTTGGTCTTGGCACTGGATATCTGATGATATTTGGGACATTTGTGTCTTCGTGACGGGTGCTGGTCCCAGCAGTGTTACTGATTGCTATCTGGTGACCGCTGTCCTGAACATTGTTTTTCACAAATGGTACTGGCTGTCTGGGTCTCTCTGGCCTTTCTGTTCTTTGCACTAAAATAGTAACAATATTCATTAAATTGTGCACCAATAAACATCAAAATATTTTCAGTAAAAAAAATAAAAATGGCAAGCTCCTTTGAAATTTTAAAGCAGAACTCCAGCCCAAAAACAAGATAAAATCTAAATAGCCTCAAATAAAAACACCACCTGTTGCTGCATTATTCACCATTAATCTATAGATTTCCCCTGCAATGATTTTTCTGCCACTAGATGTCTGCAGTCTAATAGCCAGCATCATTCAACCCACATTCTCTGAGACCAGGTCTTGGCTGGACCTGCCCCTGCCTGTGACTAGACACTGAAAAGGAGAAGTAGCACAGCAATAAGCTCATCTCCCTGTCTGCTTTTTCTTCCTATCAGCATGCTTCTTGTCAGTATATGAAATGATTGGACCACTTTTCTGCTGTCTCTACTTACACTCCAGCCCTCCTGTACAGGGGCTGAAAGAGTCTGATTCCAGGTCAAATTCAGGTACCTAAACTGCTTGCATTTTTAATAATACATTTATTAAATATCTGCATTTATTTGTGTCTTCAACATCTGCCTATAAAATGTTTTACCCAAAAAAACAAAAGGCATGTTGGATACAAAGATGCATATGTATGTTAACAAATGGGTACTTTTTACAGTTAATGGAATGTCTGTGAAAATCCAACATTGATAGCTAGTTTTACTTGACAAGACATGTCCTCTGAACGATTTATCGGTCATTACATGGCGGCACCATCGTTTGCACTCGCGGCCGAATGTTCGTTTTTCGAAAATGGGTTCGGCCGATTTTTCGTATAGTGTATGGCCAGCATTAAATAGTGTATAGTGCAGGGGTCTCAAGCTGGTGGCCCTCCAGCTCTTGCAGAACTACAAGTCCCATCTTGCCTCTGCCTGTGGGAGTCATGCTTGTAACTGTCAGCCTTGCAATGCCTCATGGGACTTGTAGTTTCACAACAGCTGGAGGGCCACCAGTTTGAGACCCCTGGTATAGTGTATGACATCATGTTCACCGATGTGAATGTCACTGAGGCTTTCCTGAATCCCCATTGGGGAAAGTCCTTCTACTACTTAGCAAAATGTTCCCCATTGTTTTTCTTTTGCTTTCCTTATTTAGTTTGATTGTCTGTACCTTATATGTGATACATGTCCATTTTGGTTCATGATTTTATCTATATGGAAATGTTTGATATGACATGTTACTTTGTCCTAAATAAATAAAAGACTACAATAAAACAAAAAAAAAAAAAAAAAAAAACGAGTTCCAGGCAAAAATTTTACTCCTTTTAAAACTAAAGCACACACCACCCCATTTTTGGATATTTTTTTCCCCCCTATACCTTTTTGGTATGTTTTCTTCAGGACTTCCATCCCGCGGCGAGGTACATCACTTCCGCGGTTCGTTTTGTGCCCCTCCCCCATTGCCTTCTGGGACCTGTGTCCCCCCCAGAAGATGGGACCATTCAGAAAGCGCCGCTTGACTCGCACATGCGCAGTAGAACACAGGCGGTGATGATGCAAGGCTTCACTTCCTGTTTCCCTTAGAAAGGATGCCGGTGCCTGCACCCAGAGCTGATGAACGAGTCGGCTTCGGTTGTCCACATCGCCGGCTCCCTGGACAGGTAAGTGTCCTTATATTAAAAGTGAGCAGCTACAGTATTTGTAGCTGCGGAACCTAACTTTTTTCACCCAGGCTGGAACTCCGCTTTAACCACTTAAGCCCGGGACCATTTGGTAGCTAAAGGACCAGAGGTGAATTCAGAATTTTGCACTGCGCTGCTTTAACTGTAAATTGTGCGGACATGCAATGTTGTACCCAAACGAAATTTGCGTCCTTTTCTTCCCACAAATAGAGCTTTCTTTTAATGGTATTTGATTGCCTCTGCGATTTTTATTTTTTGCGATATAAACGGAAAAAGACCGAAAATTTTGAAAAAAAATGATATTTTCTACTTTTTGTTATAAGAAAAATCGAATAAACTCAATTGTAGTCATACATTTAGGCCAAAATGTATTCAGCCACATGTCTTTAGTAAAAAAAATGTTAATAAGCGTATATTTATTGGTTTGCGCAAGAGTTATAGCGTCTACAAACTAGGGTACATTTTCTGGAATTTACACAGCTTTTAATTTATGACTGCCTATCTCATTTCTTGAGGTGCTAAAATGGCAGGGCAGTACAAACCCCCCCCAAATGACCCCATTTTGGAAAGTAGACACCCCAAGGAAATTGCTGAGAGGCATGTTGAGCCCATTGAATATTTTTTTTTGTCCCAAGTGATTGAATAATGACAAAAAAAAAATAAAAATTACAAAAAGTTGTCACTAAATGATATATTGCTCACACATGCCATGGTTATATGTGGAATTGCACCCCAAAATACATTTTGCTGCTTCTCCTGAGTACGGGGATACCACATGTGTGGGACTTTTTAGGAGCCTAGCCACGTACGGGACCCCGGAAACCAAGCACCGCCTTCAGGATTTCTAAGGGCGCAAATTTTTGATTTCACTCCTCACTACCTATCACAGTTTCGAAAGCCATAAAATGCCAAAATAGCACAAAACCCCCCCAAATGACCCCATTTTGGAAAGTAGACACCCCAAACTATTAGCTGAGAGGCATGATTAGTCCATGGAATATTTTATATTTTGCCACAAGTTGCGGGAATATGACAAACTTTCTTTTTTTTGCACAAAGTTGTCACTAAATGATATATTGCTCACACATGCCATGGGCATATGTGAAATTACACCCCAAAATACATTCTGCTGCTTCTCCTGAGTACGGAGATACCACATGTGTGGGACTTTTTGGGAGCCTAGCCGCGTACGGGACCCCAAAAATCAAGCACCGCCTTCAAGGTTTCTAAGGGCATAAATTTTTGATTTCACTCCTCACTACCCATCACAGTTTTGAAGGCCATAAAATGCCAAGATAGCCCAAAACCCCCACAAATGACCCCATTTTGGAAAGTAGACACCCCAAGCTATTTGCTGAGAGGCATGGTGAGTATTTTACAGCTCTCATTTGTTTTTGAAAATGAAGAAAGACATATTTTCTTTTTTTTTTTCTTTTTTCAATTTTTAAAACTTTGTGACAAAAAGCGAGATCTGCAAAATACTCAACATACCTCTCAGCAAATAGCTTGGGGTGTCTACTTTCCAAAATGGGGTCATTTGGGGGGGTTTTGTGCCATCTGGGCATTCCATGGCCTACGAAACTGTGATAGGCAGTGAGGAGTGAAATCAAAAATTTACACTCATAGAAATCCTGAAGGCGGTGCTTGGTTTTCGGGGTCCTGTACGCGGCTAGGCTCCCAAAATGTCTCACACATGTGGTATCCCCGTACTCAGGAGAAGCAACAGAATGTATTTTGGGGTGCAATTCCACATATAACCATGGCATGTTTGAGCAATATATAATTTAGTGACAACTTTTTGTACATTTTTTTTTTTTTTCTTTTTGTCATTATTCAATCACTTGGGACAAAAAAAAAAATATTCAATGGGCTCAACATGCCTCTCAGCAAATAGCTTGAGGTGTCTACTTTCCAAAATGGGGTCATTTGGGGGGGTTTTGAACTGTCCTGGCATTTTATGCACAACATTAGGAAGCTTATGTCACACATCATCCACTCTTCTAACCACTTGAAGACAAAGCCCTTTCTGACACTTTTTTTTTGCAAGAAAATTATGTTGAACCCCCAAACATTATATATTTTTTTTAAAGCAAAGGCCCTACAGATTAAAATAGTGGGTGTTGCATTTTTTTTTCCACACAGTATTTGCGCAGCGATTTTTCAAACGCATTTTTTGGGGGAAAAACACACTTTTTTTATTTTTAATTCACTAAAAAACACTATATTGCCCAAATGTTTGATGAAATAAAAAAAGATGATCTTAGGCCAAGTACATGGATACCAAACACGACGTGCTTTAAAATTGCACACAAACGCGCAGCGGCAAGAAACTACATTCATTTTTAAAAGCATTTAAAAGCCTTTACAGGTTACCACGTTAGATTTACAGAGGAGGTCTACTGCTAAAATTACTGCCCTCGATCTGACCTTCGCGGTGATACCTCACATGCATGATGCAATTGCTGTTTACATATGACGCTAGACCGACGCTTGCGTTCGCCTTTGCGCAAGAGCAGGGGGGGAAAGCGGTGCTTTTTTTTTTTTTATTATTTATTTTGCTTTTTTATTTTATTTTTAAACTGTTCCTTCCATATTTTTTTTTTTTATCATTTTTATTGTTATCTCAGGGAATGTAAATTTCCCCTATGATAGCAATAAGTAGTGACAGGTACTCTTTTTTTGAAAAAAAATGGGGGGTTAGACCCTAGATCTTTCCTCTGCCCTCAAAGCATGTGACCACACCAAGATCGGTGTGATAAAATGCTTTCCCAATTTCCCAATGGCGCTGTTTATATAGGGGGGGGGGATTCCCTCCCACTGCTTGTAAAAGCAGTTTAGAGGCTAATTATCTGCTAGAATTGCTTTTACATGAAAGCCGGCCACTGGCTGAAAAGAATGATACCAAGATGATACCTAAACCTGCAGGCATCATTCTGGTATAAACATTCAAAGTCCAGCAACATACCAGTACGTTGCTGGTCCTTGTTGGACATGTATTGTAATCTTTTTTTTCATGCAGCCTGTTGGCTGAACGAAAAAAAGAGATTGATCGGTGGGTATGCCCACCATTAGAATACCTCCCTTCATCCACCCACTTCTAATGATGGGCATATATGCCGAAGCATGGGGGCATCCTCCCTCAAAAAAGTTATGCCGCGTACACACGGTCGGACTTTTCCACGGGCAAGCCTTCGTCGGAATTTCGACCGTATGTACGCGGCATAAAAGGTTATGCCGCGTACACACGGTCGAACTTTTCCATGGGCAAGCCTCCGTCGGAATTTCGACCGTATATACGCGGCATTAGGAGCAAAATCGCTCCTCCGCCCCTGCTGCCCCCATGCTTCGGCATATATGCCCTTTTTTTTTAACTGTGGTGGTGAAATCACCTCCTACAGCACTGGAGTCACAGCTTTATGTATCGTGGGAGCAAACGCTGTTGCTGTCAAGATAAATAATTCCGCGCTGCAGTTGAATGGCGCACCTGAAAACAAAAAATTACATACCTGAAAAGCAAGCATGATAAAACATTGCAGAATGGAATACAGTAAAAAAGAGCAGAACAATAGAGAGAAAATAGAGAGAGCGAGAGAGAACAATAAAGCGACAACTATTTTTGTTTTTTTTATTTTATATTTTTTTTGTGTTTTTGTTTTTTCCTTTTTTTTTTTTACACTTTTTTTTTTAAACTTTAACAACTGTAATGGTTCGGGTCTCTCAAAATGTAATGGCATCTTGGGAGACCCTGTGTAAGTGTGTCCTAGTCTGTGAAATGCTGTACCCTACGCTAAAACTTCACTTTTGAGTGGTAGCGTTCAAAACATTCACCAAGGCAAAGACCAGGTTTGTCAGGACAGAGTGGACAATAATAACGGGTGTCACGCCTAAATCCGCGCTTGCTACAGACACGACATCTTTTTTGGGGGGCTCGTTGGGTAGGGGTACTCGGGAGGAGATGCGTATAATGCCTCTCATGCAGCCGGCTTACTGCATTTGGTAGGTGCAGAACCGCCTGGATACAGGAGTTCTGTGACAATCTCATTCTGGAATTTTAGAAGAGATAAAGTCCCGCCTGAAGCTCTGTATAGCACATAAGCGTTCAGCAAAGCCAATTGGAATAAGGATAGAGACACTTTTTTGTACCAGCGTCTCGCCTTACGGTCAATTAGATACGGCGCCATCAACTGGTCGTTGAGGTCCACCCCTCCCATATTTTTGTTATATTCGTGGACACAGAGGGGTTTCTCCACAACACCAGTCGCCGTACGAATTTGGACTGTCGTGTCTGCATGAAGGGAGGTAAGAAGGAAAACATTCTTATTGTCCCTCCACTTCATAGCGAGCAAGTTATTACACTTTACGCAGGCTCTCTCCCCCAGCCTAAGACGGGCATCTACAAGCCGCTGGGGAAAGCCCCGGCGATTAGGTCGCACGGTGCCACATGCTCCAATCTGATGATCAAACAAGTGACTAAACAGTGGCACGCTCGTGTAATAATTGTCCACATACAAGTGGTACCCCTTTCCGAATAAGGGTGACACCAAGTTCCACACTATCTTGCCAGCGCTCCCTATGTAATCCGGGCAGTTGACCGGCTCAACCTGACTATCTTTTCCCTCATAAACCATAAAGCTCCATACATAGCCTGTTGCCCTGTCACAGCACTTATAGAGCTTGACCCCGTATCTGGCACGCTTGCTGGGAAGGTACTGCTTGAAAGCCAAGCGGCCAGAAAATTTAATCAGGGACTCATCAACGCAGACAGCTTGATCGGGAGTAAACAAGGCTGCAAAACGTTTGTTGAAGTGGTTTATGAGGGGCCGAATTTTATAGAGCCGGTCGTATTCAGGGTCCCCACGTGGACGACAAAGTTCATTGTCGTTGAAGTGCATGAACCGCAAAATCTGCTCGTATCGTTTCCTGGGCATGGAGGCAGAGAACACGGGCATGTGGTCAATTGGGTGCGTGGACCAATAAGCACGCAATGACGGGAATTTATGTGTGCCCATGTTGAGGGAAAGGCCCAGAAAGGTCTTAAATTCGGAAACCGTAATTGGTTTCCAATCTTTGGCAATGGAAGGCAACTGGGGATTAGCGGCGATTAATTGACCAGAATATAAATTACTCTTTTCCACAATAGATCTATAGAGATCTTCCGTGAAAAACAGCGAATAATAATCAATTGGCATAAAATCAGCTGTATCCACCTGAATTGGGCAGTGAATGGGGGAAGTACGGGTTCTGCAGAAGTGGTGGGGACCCAATCAGGATAGGCGAATTCTGCAGGAAGAGCACTATGGGTACGACGGGCCTGCCTTTGTCTTCTTATTGGTGGCAGCGGGACACTACTTGTGCTTGCCACCTCGCCAGCTTGAACTGCACTTATGGGACTCGCCACGTCACCACGTGATACTGCAGTGCTGGATGTACGCCCAGGCTGTACTAGGCCGCTGGTGCTTGCCAATTCACCAGAAGGAATAGCGGCGCTAGTACTCCTCTGCTCCATGATACGAGAGCCCTGCGGTTCTTGCTCCTCAACAACCTCAGAAGATCGGGATCGGGTACGCCTGACCTTAGCAGGGACCTCAACTTCGTCGTCAGAGCTATCTGACGTGGGGCCGCTGACGTCACTGTCTTCTACGGGAAGATATTCTGAGCCTGAATCTGACAGATACGTGACCTCCTCTTCACTATCTGTCATGCTCAGAATCTCGTAGGCCTCTTTACTAGTGTACCTTCGACTTGCCATTTTGGGCTCTAAATTTAGGGGTACACTAGTAAGATTCACAGAAAAAAAAGCACCCGACTGTCGTCAGCAAATATATCAAACGCTACAAAAAAAACTGTTAGCGGTCGCAGGGATCAGGACTGTCTCTGCGAACGCTGCAGTTATGTGTTTTGTGTTTGGTAAGTGACAGTGATCGATCGATACTGCACTTGGGTGGGCTGGGCTGGGCGGAGGGGCTAAACGCAGGTGCTAGCAGGTATCTGGGCTGATCACGCTAACACTGCGTTTTTGGGAACCCTAAACCGCTGGGGACGCTAGTATAGATCTGATCAGATACTATACCACTAAGGGAGGTGTATGCTTTGCGCGTGGGTGTTAGCGTTACTGGCACTAACCTAACGCTGCCTGTGGCGACGCAGACCCTCTCTGGCGCTAAAACCTAATTGATCTCACCCGCCGGGCGATCAGGGGGTTAAACCTT
This sequence comes from Rana muscosa, assembly GCA_029206835.1. Classification (NCBI taxonomy): domain Eukaryota; kingdom Metazoa; phylum Chordata; class Amphibia; order Anura; family Ranidae; genus Rana; species Rana muscosa. The sequence continues at coordinate 309,829,569 of CM055116.1, read as the reverse complement.
TATTGGGTTATATACGGCGGGTGCCCTGATGCTATAAAAAGCAAACTAACCAACCAGTGTCACCCGTAACCTTTATATGGTGATCACTGGCGAAAGGGTTAACTAGGGGCAATCAGGGGGTTAAAACCTTTATTAGGTTAAATATGGGGCTACCCGACGCTATATAAAAACCTGACGGGTTACCTAAATAACTAACTGGGTAACCAGTGTCACCAGTGACGCTTATACAGTGATCACTGGTGAAAGGGTTAACTCTAGGGGCAATCAGGGGGTTAAAATAATATATGGGGGTACCTGACGCTCTAAAAACCTGCGGCGAAACTAAAAATAAATAACTGGCTATCTAGGGCACCACCGGCACTAAATACAGCGATCGAAAATACGATCGCTTAGCGACGCTGGCGTTAGGGGTTGAAAGGGTTACCTGGGGGGCGATCAAGGGGTTAAACCTTTATTATGGGGGGTTAGGGGGCTACCCTGGACCTAAAGGGGCCTAAACCTAACTGCCCTGCAACTTTTTACTATCACAGATGACACTAAATGCAGTGATCAGTAAAATAAATGATCACTGCAATCAGTGACACTGTGATTGGGGGCTGGGGGGTGACCTGGGGGTGACTGGGGGGTGAAATGTGTGCCTATGTGTACCTATGTGTCAGTGGACTGTTGGTGCACTAACCTGCTTCCTCTCTCCTCGGCGCCGGAATCGAAAAGACCGCCGCGAGGGAGATGACATCACTTCCTCCTGCCTGTGTTTACATCACATGGCGGAGGAAGCATTTTCATTGGCCGGGAGCGATCGCGAGGGGGTGGCCGAAATCAAATGGTCACCCCCTCATCTCTGATCGCTCCCCAACGATTAACGGCCGCTCACTGTATAGGAGGGGGGTCCGATCGGACCCCCCAACTGTACAAAGGCGATCACGTACACTCTACGTGATTGTGCCTGTCGGTGCCATTCTGCCGACGTATATATACAGTGAGCGGTCGTTAAGTGGTTAAGCTTTGACAATAAAACTTGGACGTTGATCAGTTTCTATATACAGCTGCGCCAGATTTTGCACTCCAGTTTTAGTAAATCAACCCCTGTGTGTTTCAACCACACCCTGGTGTTAATTTTAGGGGGAGAAACCTGTTTTTGTGTGACCTTTTAATAAAGATGTATAAAGTGTTAGAAAAATGCTTAAAAAAAAAAAAAAATTCTAACTGTACATGTACATGTGTGCACCACATGTAAATTTGAAGAGAGCTTTGACACAGCTTTAAGGGAAAGTCCGTGCACCCCCTTTCATTAACATTATATGCTGTGCAATGTAGAAGTTTATTAGTTTTTTAATGTACAACCATAATTTTAAACCTACCTGTGATTGTGGCTTGATCACAGAGAACAGGCTGATGAATTACATTATTGCCGAGCCCAGGGCGCTCATCCTCCAAAGGAAAATCTGTCTGTGTAGCACACGTTGTTGTCCGCCTGGGCTCAACATTAGCACTCGGTGTGGTAACTTGGACTTGATTGATTTCTTTTATGACCTGCTCATAGGATGGAGGCTGCTTCACAAATAAAGAAAGAAATTGTTACATTGCAGGCAATTCAAAGCACAGCTTTATAGGGCTCCTCTGCCCTGATGCAAACACGATAACTAGAGTAATATCATACCGAATATTTAACAAAACCGAAAATATCCAAACCTAAAACTACATGTAAATTTAGTCTTCTTTCACATGGGCGGCAGTAAAAACAGGCAATTGAGCTGCATTTTTACCACCCACCTAAGGATTTGTGTCACAGCAAATTTAATGTGCATGTCGAGTTGACAGGTGGCACCCTATCGGGCAAACTCAACCATTGAAGTCAACAGGAACACACCAAAACCGCAAACCAAACACTTGGTTCGTGGTTGCAGCACATTAGTCCCATTTTAAAATGGCCTTCAAAAAAAGTAAAAAAATTCAGGAGGAAGGAGGATAGCCTCCTGAATGCCTGGCAGCAGCTGTTTAGCCACATTGTGAAAAGCGATCCACTGCAGAATGCAGAGAATGGGCGAGTGTGAACTTTGCCTAATACACAATAGACATTACTACCAAAGACTACCAAGTTGGAATGTTCATTGTAAAACACGAACCTACTTCGTAGTTAATGTTAACAATATTACAATTTCATTTTTTTAAACACCTTACGTGCTCATTCAGGTTCTAGATCAGCGGTACTCAACCCGGGGGTCGATTGCCGATTCGCCAGGGGGTTGCCAATGCTAGTCCAATCTGCAAGGCTGGCCGAGACAGACCCGAAGTTACTGTGTGTACGCCGGAGTCTGTGCGTCTTGGCCAGCGAGACGTTGCTTCAGGGGGAGGAGAGACTGCAAGGAAGTGACGTTCCATCGCCGCCATCTTGGTACTCTTGTCCACATTAAGGCCACAGTTAGAAGTTAGCAAGCGGACATCTTTTTACACCCACCGAAGTCCTGCATTTTACACTTATTTTTACCAGTAAACTGAGCTGATATACTATATACGGCTCATATAGTATATCAGCATAATTTACTCGTAAAAATAAGCGTAAGTGTAAAATACAAGACTTTGGTGGGTGTAAAAAGATGTCCGCTTGCCGACTTCCAACTAGCCTTGCTGCGGACGAGAATACCAAGATGGCGGTGACGGAACGTCACTTCCGCGCGGTCTCTCCCCTCCCGAAACGTCACTTCCGGTTAACAAATGATTAGATGAGTAGCCGATTCTGATGGAACACCTGAGCGTCTTTGGCAAGTCTTATGGAACAATACATATTGTGGTTATTCCGTGCCAGTGCTAGATACATGTTTGGGTGCTATACACTTTGTATATCTAGCACTGGCACGGAATAACCACTTTTAAGGAACCAACTGGGGCATTTATATATAAATATGTATTGTTCCATAATAATTTTTTTCTTGTATGGACGTAAAGCGGAGTTCCGGCAAATTTTTTTTTTTTTTTACAAGTCAGCAGCTACAAATACGGCAGCTGCTGACTTTTAAAATAAGGACACTTACCTGTCCAGGGCGCCCGCGATGTTGGCACCCGAAGCCAATCTGTCCCTCGGCTCTCGGGTGCTGCCACCGTCATCTTCAGTAAGGGAATCAGGAAGTGAAAGCCTTGCTGCTTCACAGCCTGGTTACCTACTGCGCATGCTCGACTCCAACTGGTCCCTGCTGTCTTCTGGGACCCGTGTGTCTCCCAGAAGACAGCAGGAGGGGAGGGGGGAGGAGGCACCGCACATGGCATAGATTGGGACCAACAAAAATAATTTTACTGTTAGGGGTCCCCACAACTTGGGAACTTTTATCAAGGGGTCACGGCACTAGAAAAGGTTGAGAACCACTGTTCTAGATTATTATATATTGTTAAATAAATCAAATGTAAAAAAATAAAATAAAAATTCTGAAAGAGAAAAAGAATATTAACTGTTACGGACCTCTGGATGATGGGAATCACTGGGTCTCCACTGAGGTGGGGGTGGAGGAGGAAATCCTAGGCCCCCTGCTGGACCACCATGAAACCAGGATCCAGGACCAATCGGTTCAGCAGCAACAATGGTGATCTCAGGACGTCTGCAATAAGAGCAAACTGAAGTAAAACTCTGCACAATAATTCTATTTTTATAATACTTAAAATACATTCATCTAGCTCACAGTGGTTGTGAGTTATTGCCATAGTTCCAAATAACCCAATTATTTCTGATCAGCTGGCACAGCTTACTTCACATGGATTGCCCTTGTTTGCAAATATATTAATAAAACCTTTTAGATCTACAAGTAAAACTTTGCTTTATTAGTTCAGACCACTGACAAGTAATTTTGCTCATCCCTATAAGAACACAAAAGAGAACACATTTTCTAGATACCAAGAAAATCATTGCTTTATTGTAGGGCTGTGGAAATTAACTATTAATTCATCGATTAATCGATCAAAATTCTTTTGATCGATCAAAATTCTTTTGATCGGTACTCACCTCTCCGCCGGCTTCCGGGTCTTCAGGGAGATCCGGTGACGTCACGGACACCGACGGGGCTTGCCGTGTCCATCTGAAGGGCTCCTTTGCTGTGCCTTCATATCTGCATGCCGGCGGGACCTTACTATCTGCCACACGCAAGGGCTGTTACACTTCCCTCTATCAGAGTGTGAGTGTGAATCCGCGCAAGGGATTCGAATATGCCAGTAGGAACACACAACAGGGGTGTATAAAAACGTCCTGTGATGAATAAGTAAGGAGCTGCCTCTACATAGTTAATCCACCTGGGTGGAGTAAATGAGTAGACTGAAGGGAGGTGTAGAATTGGCGCTAATTACAATTCATGGACTTCCTTGCTCTAAAGTGCAAGTGAATAATTTAAATATAAATAGATACATAAATACCCCTATATTATACTAGTGTCATTGGTGCCATAGTGTAACTCCTAAAATGTTTCACTGATATATATGAATACTTGATAAATATAGATTGATGCGGATATAAAGAATGATGAGCATAAAATAATATATGCAATAATAGTAGAAAGTGCAGCGCAGGTAAAAGTCCCCAAAAAAAAATAAATAAATGAAAAATATTCAACGAAGATAAAAAATGCAGTCTATGGTAAAGGTGAACAGATTTTTCCACGAAATATTCCACCAGTGCTCCAAACCACATTCAGTGACGATCCCTCCACCTCTGTAATTCTAATTACCTCATAGCATGGACCCCTGAATTAACAAGTGGTCATGCAAGCAGAGAAATACAAGCAGGTATATAACGTGGATCATAGATTCCTCAGCAATTCTCTTCAGTCCTCCGTGAATCCCCAGTATAAGAGATAAGGAAAAGATCTAAGTGCTCTCTGTTTGTTCAGTAAATTTATTGCATTCAAGATAAAGGGTACTCACATTCCATGAGATAAAAAACGGCATGTAAACTAGGCTGCTTCAGGATTCAAACAGCGGGTGACGTGTGCACAGCTCCTTCCCCCGTACGCGTTACGTTCAATAACTTCCTCAGCGGGGCGGGCTTTTGTAGCTCCAGATGAAGTCAGACCAGACGAAACCGGTAGAGCGCACAAGCTGAATGTCACAAAACACTTCCAGGATTTGTCAGCATTTGTCTCTTACATGCCTGTTTGATACAGCTTAAATGTGAGTTATACTGCTATAAGTTCAATAAAAGTGTTTTTTTATTACGGAATTACACTATTTGGGATTCCTTCCTTTCCCTCTTACTCTGAGATAATACTGGGATTACCACAAAAGGACCAGGGAGACGAGACACCGCCAGAGTGCTGCACAGTGGCATACACTGTGAACGTTTTTCACCCCAAGAGGGGGTGAACATCTGGTGAGTGTGGTCTTTATTGGAGCACGTTCTTCTGTGGGCACCAGTCTTGAAGATTAAAAAAGGTCACATCACCAGGCACTGGGCACCTAGCATCTGAAAAAACTACAAAATCATTGGACAATCATATTGCTCAATTGAATCGCATGAGGTTGCATTTGCACCTTATTGCATAGTCGCTCAACCAAATCGCATGAGGTTGCATTCATATTGCCCAATCGTATCGCAGGAGGTTGCATTCATATTGCCCAATCGTATCGCATGAGGTTGCATTTGCACCTTATTGCATAGTCGCTCAACCAAATCGCATGAGCTTGCATTTGCACTTTTCTGCACAGTCGCAAGATTATTTGCCTATCAAAGTTGCTGGGCATCTAGCATCAAATCATTGGACAATCACATCAATTTGCACAATTCTGCATTTTTTAAATTTTTTTGCACTTTATCGCATAGTCGCAGGACATTTTTGCATGCATCATTAATTTATTACTATCACAGTTTTATACATTGGTTTAATAAATTTTTTACACTATCACCTTTAATTGTTCACAATATTTTATTCATTTTATTATTTTATTTTTTATATATATTATTTTATGCTCATCATTATTTATATCCGCATCAATCTATATTTATCAAGTATTCATATATATCAGTGAAACATTTAGGAGTTACACTATGGCACCAATGACACTAGTATAATATAGGGGTATTTATGTATCTATTTATATTTAAATTATTCACTTGCACTTTAGAGCAAGGAAGTCCATGAATTGTAATTAGCGCCAATTCTACACCTCCCTTCAGTCTACTTCCCTCTATCAACCTGCGATTCTACAGCCATCCACTGGGAGTTGTGATAGTTCCCTTCACAGGACATCTACATGCCGACGGACTGATGTTAGCCCCTTCTCATCTGGATTCAGCAGTGGTATCGTTGTACACATTTTTATACCAGTATCATACTTAGCTACATGTTTTTATGACTGCTTTTGCTACCGTTTGGTATTACTCGCACCATTTTTACAGTTTATGTAGCTACATCGATTTTATCTCCAGTGCAATATTTATTTTGTTACCTACTTGAAGACTGTAAAAGTTTTAATGCTATTCCCATCGAGCGCTGCCTTTGTGTGTTTTTTGTATCCTGCTATCGATTTTTCCAGTGGTTGGTAGCTACACTGGGAATCGGCCTGCAAGGAGATCAGCTAAAAGTAGTTGGATCTATGTGCGTTATAATTAATCAAAATTAGTCGATTAAAAAAAAAAAAAAAGATTAATCGAACACAAAAATTTTAATCAGTAACAGCCCTACTTTATGGAATAAGTTATAGTATGAAAGGCTAATATAGATCATTTCAGTTTGAAGTATTTGAGGCGAGGCATTAGAACATAACATTCTCTGAATTCACACATACGAGACCTTTATATTCTCCCTTAGGGGTTAATTTATTTAAACTGGCGAGTGCACAATCTGGTGCATTTCTGCAGAGAAACCAATCAGCTTGAAGTTTTGTTTGTCAAAGTTTAATTAAACAAGCTGAGATTAAAAGCCGATTGGCTACCATGCACAGCTGCACCAGATTTTGCACTCTCTAGTTTTAGCAAATCAACCACTTAGCTTCTTGTCTAGTAAAGAGCACAATGTGAATGTCGCTTAACAAATTAAATACAGAAAACTAGCTTTGTGTAAGAAAATCCTAAAGGACAAGACCTTTAACATAGATCTTCAGCAATAAAACGTAAATGGCAATATTTTCCCTAAATCTAAATATGCAGCTCGCACATGCGCAGTGGGAAGTCGGGTGTGAAGCCGAAAGAAATAAAAGTTCCTGCCTTTCTGTCTTAACATTACCTTGACCCTATGCAAGACCACAAAGGGTTCTTTGCAAGATGAGGCTGTCAGTTCAGATATTTGCAGTACTTTGCTAAGTTATGGCTACAAGGAAAACCACATTTTGGGTGAGAGTAAAGAGGAATGTCTGTAATGGGTTTAACTGGTGGTTTTAGAGGTGCAGAGAGAGAACCAGATTCAAATTCCACGAGTCACTGGGGAACAAAGGGGTGAGCTACATGCAAGCCCCCTGTACAAAAGTCTTAATTAAAAAGAGTGAGAAGCCAACGGTCCCTGAAATAGAATTAAAAGGGCAGAAATCTGCCCCTTCTTAGTACTGGGAGCCAGCTAACCGAAAGGAGAGGCTTCATTCCACGGAGAAGCTTCCTGGGTGACCTCTAGACTCATACCATTTTAGTAAGCCTTCCACGTCTGATGATAGACCTTGTGGGAAGTAGACTTCCCAGCTTAAAGTATCACAGGAATCATAAGCTCAGAGATGCCCCTGTCCCTTAGCACAAGGTACAGCAGGACTTAAAGGGGTTGTAAAGGTTCATTTTTTATTTTCTAAATAAAAAACGAACCTTTACAACCCCTTTAAGCTTGGTACACACTATCCGTTTTTTTCATTCAAACCAGCTCCCTGTACTAACTATGCAATGTTAATACAGTGATCTCCCCGCTGAGCTATTGTGTTCTGACAAGGGGACTGCCCCCCTTGCCAGAACACACTGGTCAGCCCTGATCGGATACTGGTTTTCTAGCATGCCTGTTAGGCTGGCTTCTGTCGTACAGGGTGATATACACATGGGCTAAATATTGTCTGGTTTCTGTTGAACTGGCTAATACTGGCTGATATTCGGCTCGTGTGTTCCAGGCTTAAGGCAAGTCTTTACAACAGCAGAGTTAAAGAAAAGACCTTTAGCCTCCTGGGATATTAACAAAAAACTGAGCCATGCTGGTAGTAGAAATGGCTATCCTGGGCTGGCCTACATTTTTTTTTCCAGCGTCCAATTCTTCTGTAGGCAGCAGTTTAAACCAAAGGTTTAAGAATTCCTGTTTCCATCAAAGGTTGAGAATTTTTTTTTCTTATTTGACAGATATGTCTAACCTTCATACTGATTACAATAACAGATACAGTGAGGAAAATGATTTGATCACCCTGCAGATTTTGTACGTTTACAAACTTACAAAAAACAATACATTTTCTATAGGATTAAAGTCTGGAGACTGGCTAGGTTACTCCATGACCTTAATGTGCATCTTCTTGAGCCACTCCTTTGTTGCCTTGGTGGTATGTTTTGGGTCATTGTCATGCTGGAAGACCCATCCATGACCCATCTTCAGTGTTCTGGCTGAGGGAAGAAGGTTCTCATCCAATATTTTAAAATACATGTCCCCGTCCATTGGCCCCTCAATTTGGCAAAGTTGGCCTGTACCTTCAGCAGAGAAACCGCCCCAAAGCATGTTTCCATCTCAATGCTTGACTGTAGGGATGGTGGTCTTTGGGTCAGTCAAAATTTTTCTTCCTCCAACCACAGCTAGTCGAGTTAATGCCAAAAAGCTCAATTTTGGTCTCATCTGACCACAGCACTTTCTCCCAATCTTTCTCTGAATCATTTAGATCTTTACTGGCAAACTTCAGACGGGCCTGTACATGTGCCTTCTTGAGGAGGGGGACCTTGCAGGTGCTGCAGGATTTCAATCCATTGCAGAGTATTGTGTTACCAATGGTTTGTTTGGTCCCAACTGCCTTGAGATTATTCACAAGCTGTTCCCATATAGTTCTGGGCTGATCCCTCACTTTTCTCATGATCATCCTTACTCCAGGAGGCAAAATCTTGCATGGAACTCCAGACCGAGGGAGATTGATAGTTATTTTGTATTTCTTCCATTTGCGAATAATCACTCCAACAGTTGTCTCCTTCTCACCAAGCTTCTTGCCGATGGTCTTGTGCGGGTCTATAGTTTTGTCCCTGATGTCCTTTGACAGCTCCTTGGTCTTGCCCATGATGGTGAGGTTTGCATGGTAGAAAGATTCTGTGGACAGGTGTCTTTTATACATATAACGAGTTGTCATTAGGAGCACCTTCTTAAATTGACAGGACTAGTCTGTGTACCACATATTTCCAAGTCTGTGGTAGCCAAAATTATTGTTAGTTGGTAGGGGATCAAATACCGAATTTTACTCACTAAACTGCAACTCAATTTATAACATTTGTATCCTGTGTATTTGCTGGATTTTGGGTTGAACTTTTGTCTCTATCATTTAAAATACACCTATGATAACGATTATAGGCCCTTCATTTCTTTGTAAGCGGGCAAACTTACAAAATCTGCAGGGGATCAAATAATTATTTTCACCACTGTAAACATATAATACAATATTTTCAGTATGATCCAAGTAAGCTATGCAGAATTATTTTATGGCCATTTTGTTAGATACACTAATCTACTGGGTCGGACTAACCCACCCCCCACTTTCAGAACTGCTTGAATTGTTCACTGAATGGCTTCAACAAGGCGCTGCATATGTTCTTCAGTTCTCGGATGCAGAGTTGAATTTCCTATGCTTAGTTGACAGAAGTACAAGCGGACACAATTTTCTGATGCTATAGTTCATCCTCTTTAATGTGTGACAAGTTTGAATGCTAACAGATGCCCTGCTGCACACTACTGTACAAAAGGGGTTATTTCAGCATTTGTGGGTTTCCTACCAGCATGAACAAGTCTGCCCATTCTCCTCTGACCTCATTATTGAGGTGTTTCTCCCCACAAATCCCTGTAGCTCACTGGATGTTTTTCACATCATTCTCTGTAAATTCTAGAGACTATGTGGCAGTCCCAGGAGATGAACTGTGTCTGAGATGCTGCAATTGCCATGTCTGGCAGTAATGATCATTCCACAGTTAAAGTCATTTAGATCGCATATGTTCTACATTCTTATATTTGGCCAAACAACAAGAGAAAAAAAACCTCTTGACCATGTCTGCAGGCTTTATTTAATGAATTGCATCTACATGATTCAACGTTTAGCATTGTGTTTATGAGCAGTTGTACCTCATAATTTGGCCACAGAGTGTAAACAGAAGAAAGGACAGAATTTAACAGTATTACCTTCTATCTCTTTGTTGTTCACTCTGTGCAGTAGTTCTGGAAGCTGCAAAATAAACCAATAAAATGTAAAATATTACATGCATACAGATTTTCCCATCGAGATCTACTTTGAAAAATAAAATAAAAAATCAAAGTCTGGTATACCTGTAAAGTATCTTTTCTTTATCGTACACCACGGGACACAGAGCTAGTCATTACATAATGGGTTAAGGGTCACCAGCGGTGATTGGACACTGGCACAACCAATGGAAGACAGTTCCCCTCCATATAACCCCTCCCATCAGGGAAGTACCTCAGTTTTTTCGCCAGTGTCGAAAGGTGTTGGACGCGTTAGGAGGTGCTAAAGGAAAGCTCTACCAAAGAGACCCTCTGGGGGTAAAAGAGCTATGCTTTCGGATCCATCCAAGACGCCTACAAATGAGCTGAATCTGGATGGGATCCGGGCCTCATCCATGAGGCGTCGCCTGTAATGTCTCTCTTCGGAGGACTGGGCTCTAAGATCCAGCACTTTCGCTATTTCGCTATAAAGTCCTGGTAAGAGTCTTGTACAAGGCCCAGGGGAGAGGTATCCTTTAAATAGGAACCCATATCCCTGAAGGTTGGCACACATAGCCCACCGTGAAGGGTGAAGTTTGGTATCTGTCTGAAATCTTTCAGCAGAAAAACCTGCGGCGTGGATAAGGTGAGATTAGAAGGTCCATAACTAGGTTGGGACCTTTTTCAAAAAGTGGATGTCTTCTTTTTTTCCACCACTGGGGGGAGTAAAGAGCTGAATATACTCACCTCACTCTGTTCAGTGTCGGCTTCGGCGAAGTACACTGCTCGTCACCTCCGCTGCTGAGCTTGCTGGGGCACCCCGATCCTCCTTTCGGTGGCCGACCAGACACCTGCAGATGCAGGTAAGTGGGAACAAGGGCTGATGAGAGTCCTCTCTCACTATGGCCACCGCCATAGCGCTAAGGGCCGCGCGCACGCGGGAGCGCGCTTTATCGGAGGGGGGGGCGAAGGCGTGCGCGGGCACGTGGCGCGCGCAGGCACAGAAACGGCGCCAAATTTAAAAGACTGTCAGTGTGAGAAGCACTGCAGCAGCAAGCAAGCTCGTTAGTTCTCTTGTTCCTGGCAGAGAAACACAGCAGCTATACAGGGACGTAAGACTCCATGTGGTTGGATTGGGTACTTCCTAGAAGACATCCATGTTATGCATAGTTATGTGTTAAAAGTTGCATACTTAATGTATTTGCTAAACTGAACACGGTAGTATATGCATTTAGGTACCTTGTATTTTGTCTAAACAGTAAGCCTTCCAGGGGAAGTAATACGGACAAAAAGAGATAAGAAAGCACCACCGCCTGAGAGGAGGCTCTAACTGTGCTGACTCGGTACCTTTCTCTCCTGTGTTGCTAAATGCACCTGTTCAGGATGAGCCATTACCTCTGTCAGGTATGGCGGCTTCCCCAGTGAAGCCTGGGCCTGTATATGTCACTGAGGACACTTTATCAGCTGCCCTAAATAATCTGGAGGAAAAAATTGCTACCTTAATCGCTAAGTCCTCTAAAAAGGGACAATAAGCGAAGCAGGTCTCTTCCAGTATTGGACCTCCCTTCAGAAGTACCTGAGGGAGGAGGATGAGGAGGAGGAGGCTACATCAGCAGAGGATGAGGAGCCAGATTTTAAGGTCACAGGTACAATGCTATAGCAGTGCATTTAAGTTAACCTCTGCGGAGGTAACGGAATTACCTGTCTCCTCCCTAGGGTCATTAAGATCCCTGCAAGGTGCATGCTCCTTCCCGGTTCATCCGTTACTAGAGGATCTAATATACGCAAACTGGCAACATCCAGATAAGCGTTTCTCACCTCCAAAAAGGTTTAACATTCTTTATCCTATGGGGGAATTTTTTTTTTTAAAGAAATGGAGCCTGCCTGCGGTAGTTGCGGCTATTTCTTGTGTAAATAAAAACCTGACATGTCCGGTGGATAATGTACAAGGGTTTAAAAGATCCTTCTGAGAGGAAGTTGAAATCCTCCTTCCTTTTGGCCGGCTCAATTACCCAACCTGCAGTAGCAGCAGTCGGTATGTGTCAGGTCATCAGCCAACAGGTAAAGCAGGGGCTGAAGGAACTGCCTTCAGAGCAGGCTAGAAATTGGGAAAATTTGCCTAAAGCCTTATGCTTCACAGTGGATGCCATGAGAGATTCTATCATACAGGCATCACGCCTTACACTCCAGCTGGTACAGATGCGCAGAGTACTTTGGCTTAAGCATTGGTCAGCGGAAACCCCATGCAAAAAGCTGTTGGCAAGTTCCCGTTCCATGGCGAACGCCTATTTGGGGAAGATTTAGAAAAATATATACAGAAGATATCAAGTGGTAAAACGACTTTTACCTGAGAGAAAGAAAAACAAGAGATCTTGTTTTAAACGCTCTCTCTCCCCAGCTCCCGGGAAATCTGACTCCAACCAGTGGCGGCGGCCTGTTTTAGCCGCCCACAAAAGCCAAGGGGCAAGCTCAGAAGAACAAGAAGCCGTGGGGTGCAAGAGCTAATAAGCAAGCCCCCAAAGCCTCTCAGTGAAGGGGCGCCCCCGCTCGGCCGAGTGGGAGGAAGGCTTTGTCAGTTCTGAGCGACTTGGTGGTCAGAAATCCAGGACAATTGGGTAGTATCCACAATATCCTCAGGGTACAAACTGGAATTTCGAGAGATCCCACCTTCTCAATTCCGAGGTTCAAGACTCTCCAAGGATCCACAAAAAAGAGAATCCTTCTTCAAAGGTTTGAATCACTTAATGGCTCAAGGGGTAGTTACAGACGTACCCCAAAAAGAGCGAGGTTCAGGTTTTTACTCAAACCTCTTTGTGATTCCAAAGCCAAATGGAGATGTCAGACCCATCCTGGATCTAAAATCCCTAAATCGGTTCCTGAACGATCGCCATTTTCGAATGGAAACGATCCGATCCGTGGCCGCCACTTTAAAGGGCGGAAAATTCATGGCGCCCATAGATATCAAGGACGCACATTTACACATACCCATCCTCCCCGCTCACCAAAGATTCCTAAGGTTTGCGGTAGAAGATCGCCACTTTCAATTTGTGGCTCTGCCGTTTGGTGTAGCCACCGCGCCCATAGTATTCACAAAGGTGCTAGCTCCTCTGTTAGCAAACCTAAGAACACGGGGCATTGCGGTAACAGCCTATCTGGACGATCTACTAGTAATAGATCAGTCAAAGGAGGGATTGGGTCACGCTGTACACACTACAGTAGGATACCTGGAGCATTTAGGATGGATTATAAATTTACAAAGATCCTCTCTCCAGGCCCAAAGAAGGATAGTGTACCTGGGCATGATCATAGATACAGCCCAAAACGGGGTATACCTGCCAGAACCGAAGATACAGTCTCTGAAAGACCTGATCCACAAGGTCAAAGCAAACAAGAGGCCGTCTATTCGCCTTTGCATGAGACTATTGGGAAAGATGGTAGCCTCCTTCGAGGCGGTCCCTTACGCCCAGTTTCATTCGAGACTACTTCAAGGCAATATTTTAGCTTCCTGGAACAGGAAGAGCCAAGCTCTGGATATACCCATGCGCCTGTCCTCACAAGTACGCCACAGCTTCGATTGGTGGCTAGAAGCCAGGAATTTACGGAAGGGAAAGTCCTTCCTCCCAGTGGCCTGGAAGGTGGTATCTAGGGATGTCTGCCTATCGGGCTGGGGTGCAGTATTCGAGGAGGCTTCTACCCAGGGAACCTGGGCCAAGACTCAGGGGATCCTGCCCATCAATGTGCTAGAGATCCGGGCGGTATATCTAGCCCTCAAAACCTGGACATACAGGTTACAGGGCTACCCAGTTCGGGTTCAATCCGACAATGCTACTGCAGTAGCTTACATCAATCACCAAGGAGGCACCCGCAGTCGAGCAGCCCAAAGAGAGGTGAACCGGATCCTGGCATGGGCAGAAGAGCATGTACCTTGCCTTTCTGCAATCTTCATTCCAGGGATAGAAAATTGGCAAGCAGACTACCTGAGTCGTCAGCAGCTGCTACCAGGAGAGTGGTCTCTTCACCCCGAGATCTTTCAGGCCATATGTCTGAGATGGGGAAACCCAGATGTAGACCTGCTAGCTGCCAGGTTCAACAAGAAATTGGACAACTTTGTGTCCAGAACGAGAGATCCTCTAGCCTACGGGACAGACGCTCTAATAATACAGACGCTCTAATAACTCCATGGAATCAGTTCTCACTGATCTATGCATTCCCTCCGATCCCTCTTCTACAAAGACTGCTTCGCAGGATCAAGGAGGAGGGAATACCAGTAATCCTAGTGGCCCCAAACTGGCCCAGGAGGCCTTGGTACGCCGAGATTGTAAAAATGGCAATAGGAAGGCCCTGGAAGTTTCCACTTCGACACGACCTGCTGTCACAGGGTCCAGTATTCCACCCTTCCTTACAAAGGCTAAAGTTGACGGCCTGGCTGCTGAGACCCACATTTTTAAAAAGAGAGGGGTCTCTGGTCCGGCTCTTTCTACGCTCATTAATGCTAGAAAGCCAGCCTCCAGACTCATCTATCAGAGAGTCTGGAGAGCATACGTTTCCTGGTGTGAATCCAGATGTTGGAATCCTCAGAAGTATGAAATAAGTAGGATTCTTGCTTTTTGCCAGTTAGGAGTGGATATGAATTTAGCCCTTAGCACCATCAAAGGGCAAATATCGGCTCTATCAGTCTTCTTTCAGAGCCATTGGCATCTCACTCCCTAGTTCGGACATTCATTAAGGGGGTACTGAGGATAAATCCTCCAGTTAGGACTCCCTTGTGTCCATGGGATTTGAATTTGGTATTGTCAGTGTTGCAAAAGCAACCTTTTGAACCTATTCGCCATATTCCTTTAATTATATTGAGTAGGAAGTTGGCCTTTCTGATTGCTATAGCTTTTGCTAGGAGAGTATCAGAGCTAGCAGCTCTTTCTTGTAAAGAGCCTTATCTAATTTGTCACAAGGACAAAATCGTACTACGACCCCATCCGGCTTTTCTACCTAAGGTGGTGTCGGCTTTTCACTTGAATCAAGACATTGTTCTGCCTTCCTTTTTTCCAAACCCGCGGACGGCGGGGGAAAAATTATTACACTCTCTAGATCTACTGAGAGCGGTAAAGGTGTATCTGCAAGCAACCGCTCAGATACGTAAAACAGATGTTTTGTTTATTTTACCAGATGGGCCCAAGAAGGGCCAAGCGGTATCAAAATCCACCATTTCCAGGTGGATTAGACAAGTAATTATTCAAGCTTATGGTTTAAAGAACAGGACTCCTCCTTTTCCTGTTAAGGCGCACTCTACCAGGGCGATAGGTGCTTCATGGGCAGTGCACCACCAGGCTTCGATGGCTCAGATCTGTAAAGCTGCAACTTGGTCTTCAGTCCATACATTTTCCAAATTCTATCAAATAGATGTGAAAGGACATGAGGATTCCGCCTTTGGGCGAAGTGTGCTGCAGGCAGCAGTATAGGGCTTCTGGTCCGCAAGCGGCCTGTTTTGATCTGTGTCTCCCCCCCTTCATATGAGCATTGCTCTGGGACGTCCCATTATGTAATGACTAGCTCTGTGTCCCGTGGTGTACGATAAAGAAAATAGGATTTTTATAACAGCTTACCTGTAAAATCCTTTTCTTGGAGTACACCACGGGACACAGAGGTCCCCCCCTTCTTATGGGAACCTTACTGCTTTGCTACAAAACTGAGGTACTTCCCTGATGGGAGGGGTTATATGGAGGGGAACTGTCTTCCATTGGTTGTGCCAGTGTCCAATCACCGCTGGTGACCCTTAACCCATTATGTAATGACTAGCTCTGTGTCCCGTGGTGTACTCCAAGAAAAGGATTTTACAGGTAAGCTGTTATAAAAATCCTATTATTCACGTGTAATAAATACATAACAAAAATAATAATAAATAAAGCTTAGGCGGTATAAAAAAATAATAATCGTAAACTTAAGCCTGGTACACACATTCAGGTTTTTTTCATTCAACCCAGCGTGCTGAGTGGAGAGATCGCTCCACTAACTAAGCAATGTTAATGCAGGGATCTCTCCCGCTATACCTCTCCTCTTCCCCCCCGAACACACTAATCAGCGCTCGCAGTCAATGGCTAATCGGATCAACGCTGTATCTTGGCCTAGGCCAACAAGGCCCAGGCCTAGGGCAGCACTTTGCAGGGGGGCAGCATGAAAAGAGTCCCTGACGTTTTGCGCTACACTTTTAGTGTAGCGCCAGTCTTATGAGGTGGACTGGGCCGCAAGACAAATCGGTCTGGTGCCCCCCATAAAGCGGCCGCACTGCTGCCGGTATGATAAGGATGGTGCAGACACAAATGACACTGACATGGTCACCTATACCTGGCAGGTAGGTAGTAGGACTTTCCTGCAATCCTTTGCTTGTGTCAGTTGTACATATTAAGGAATCTTAAAGCGGAGGTCCACCCAATTTTATAAATTTAGCTCAATCGTATTATAGTAATCTATACATTGTTAAACAGAACATTTTTTTTTTTTTTTAAATAGGGTGTACCTAAGTATTTGTGCTTTTCTCTTAGTTTCAGGTATATTACCCCTGCGGCTGTGGGCGGGTATTTTGCGGGTATGATCGTAATGTCCGGCGCGCCACACTGTCTCCTGGGAGCTTGTGTCATTGTTCCCAGGAGTCAGTGCGGAGGCCCACCGCAAATTCTCGCCGGATTTGGAAACAATGGCTCCGCGCCGTTACAAGAGCATGCGTGGGAACGAGCCAGGAATGCTAGTAGCTCAGCATCACTGGAACCAGGAAGTTAATGCTTGTGGGCTTCAAATGCCCACAAGCAAGATGAAAACGGCCGTCCACATTTTTCATAAGATATTCTTTACAACGAAACCGGACATCGGGGGAGATAATTCACCAAAACAGTGAGTGTGCCATTGTCAATATGTGATTGTGTTAATGTTTGGGGGAAAAAAAAAAAAAAAAAAACGTCAGTGGACCTCCGTTTTAATTTTATTCCTGTTGATTGCTGATGAGAAAAATAAACAGATGGATTTATTTGTTCCTGCTCCCAAATCCTTCCTTTGCTCACTGTCTGGACCACATACCTCCATCACTGTGCTATATATTTTCTGCTGCACCACTGGCATGGTTATATCCTCTTAGCCCTCCATAAATTTAGCAGAAATTTGTGCTTAAAAGTAGAACTATAGGCCACACTTTTTTTTCCATTTTGGATAGAGTGGGGGATGGTTATAGCCCCTGTTGATTTTTTTTGCCATCCGTTCATTTCCCTTCATTTCCTGCTCCATAGCCAAACAGAAAGTGAGAGGAAATCTCTGCAGATTAAGGGAATCCCCCCCACAAGGCCCTCAGAACTAGTGTCCACACTGGAAAATTTCAGGGCAGGTCTTAAACAGGAAGGGGTGTGACCTTGGCAGGAAGGGGTGGGTCATATTTAAATTAGGGGTTCTATGAGTTTAGTCAGGCCTAGGGCAGCACAAAACCTGAATACACCACTGAATCGGTTTTTCAGTATGTTCCTTCGACAAAAGCAGGTCCTTAGATTGGCTTCTGTCAGAGGGACAACTGTACACATGGCACCGAATGTCAACCGGTTCCTGCTGAATGGGCCAATATTCGGACCATGTGTACCCAGCCGAATAGGTGGAAACTATTTTTTTATTCTACTATATGTACTGTATAGTCTTGTGTTATAAAGTAAAATGCACAACGCTTTGCGTGAACCAATTATTATTATAGGTCACTGCATTATGTGAATGCCTATTCTTTATATAGCTTGTAATAAGATAGGGAAATAGCAAATACTGCAGCAAATAATGGAATGCAAGGTAACAGTAGCTGTAAAAACAACTGACTACAGCAATTACCTCAAACCTACCACACAAGAAATATTGATGCTTTAAAATGTGTGATTTTTTTATGGTTTACGATAATAACAGGGCGTATGGGGGCAACATTGCTGGAAATAGCCAACCTTAGTATTGCACTGCCAGATGCAAACTGTGAGCTTTGCTGACATTTATACTCCTCGGCCAATGCAAATCTAAGCCCTGCAATGAGGGCATGCAGTTCAAGCTACATATGCCTATTTTGACATTTGTCCTGTGAAGAACAGAACAGCTTGTGGGCCAACTGAAGGAAATTCAATAGATTCCTCCTAGATTCTTATAAAAGTGGATGGATGAATTCTCCCTGCCAGTCTATTGTATTCTGCCAGCTGGTGCTGTTGGCTGTCAAAGTACCCAACAGCGCCTGCATCTGAATGGATACAGATGCTGTTCAGCTGACAATTTTTTTTTGCCTGGCCCCTTTGACAAAAGTCGATTTAACAATCGACTTTTGTTGAATGTAGCAGTGCCAGCAGGGTCATAAACTGCTTGACTTGACTTTCGGCTGAGCCAAAATGAATTGGCCCAAATTCGAGCAATGTGTGGCCAGCTTTATGAATGACTATCATAGAAGCTATTTTCTGATGTGAGTGAACTACATGAAACACAACCCAGTTTTAATATTAAAGCCAAAGTGATGCGACTAGAGACTGCAGTAACCTACAGCACTCAGTGAGATTTCAGTCCTACTTGGTAAAATGAGAAATCTTACTGATTGTTATAGGTTAGTGCACAGCCTCAGTGAACTCATGCAAGCATTGCAATTACCAAAGCATACAGAAGCTGATGCAACATTTCCATAACAAGTGAAACCACATGGGAATTCAAGCTTCCTCCCATGCAGTGTATGTATATAATTTTCAGGGGCTGTGCAGAAAGAGGGTGTAGTCAAAGATTTTGTCATTGGAAAATTAGTGCACTCTGTTAGATGATCCTAACAAACTACAGACATGAGGCTAACGCTATGAGTGCTTAGTCATTGCGTCTTGATAAAACCTTCCCTGTTAATGTACTCAGACAGAAGCTTGTTTGGTACTTCAGACAAGTTCCAGGTTAGTGTATTAGCCCCCTGAAGAAGTAAAAGATAAATGCACTTATCCTTTTCTACCCTCCCTCAGGGGTCTCCCTGCAACAGTACTGTCCACAGCCTGACAGGCCGAGAGACCAGCTTTCTATTGATGTGATTGAAGGCAGTATAGTGCAGATGATTTCTAAGGGGTGAGGGGGGGGGGGGAATATACAGTATTTTTTGTTTTGTTTTTATCTTAAAAAGTTCTATCCTTTAAGCAAATAAAACATAAAAAATAGGATTTTTATAACAGCTTACCTGTAAAATCCTTTTCTTGGAGTACATCACGGGACACAGAGCGACATAGACATTACTATGTGGGTTATATAGATACCTTCAGGTGCTGGCACTGGCAACTTCCAAAACCGGAAGTACCCTCCCCTATATAAGCCCCTCCCATCCGGGAGTACCTCAGTTTTGTAGCAAAGCAATAAGTGTCCCCAAAAGAGGGGTGGGAGCTCTGTGTCCCGTGATGTACTCCAAGAAAAGGATTTTACAGGTAAGCTGTTATAAAAATCCTATTTTCTTTCTCGTACATCACGGGACACAGAGCGACATAGTCATTACTATGTGGGATGTCCCAAAGCAATGCCAAATGAGGGGGGGGGATACACCATACATAAGCTGGGCGCTATCAGACATGAGGATCTTTTGCGGCCTGCAACACACTGCGCCCAAAGGCGACATCCTCCTGACTTCTAACGTCTACCTGGTAGAACCTAGTAAACGTGTGTACTGAAGACCATGTTGCGGCCTTACAGATTTGAGCCAGGGAGGCCTGGTGATGCACTGCCCATGAAGTTCCAACTGCTCTCGTGGAGTGCGCCCTAACTTTGAACGGAGGCGGTCTCCCTTCTCAAGCCATAGGCTTGTATTCTGACCTGTCGAATCCACTTGGCTAAAGTAGATTTTGACGCTGCCTGACCCTTTCTGGGGCATTCCGGCAGAATAAACAAAGTATCCGTTCTACGAATCTGAGCAGTGGCTTTTAGATAAGCTTTAACTGCTCTTACTACATCCAAAGAATGTAATAACTTTTCCTCTACCGAGCTAGGTTTGGGGAAAAAGGAAGGAAGAACCACATCTTGGTTCAAATGAAACCTCGATACCACCTTGGGAAGAAAGGCTGGATGAGGACGTAACACTACTCTGTCCTTATGGATAACCAGATATGGCTCCTTACAGGACATAGCGGCCAATTCCGACACTCTTTTAGCCGAACATATGGCTACTAAAAAAATCAATTTCCTGGTGAGAAGAACCAAGGAAATGTGCTGTAATGGTTCAAATGGTTGTTTCTGTAGAACCGATAGAACCAGGTTTAGGTCCCATGGACATATGGGAATTTTAACCGGAGGGCTAATACGCATCACTCCTTGTGTAAAAGTTTTGACTAGTGAATGCGAAGCCAGGGGCCTTTGAAAAAATATTGACAAGGCCGAAATCTGACCCTTGATAGTACTCAAGGCAAACTTCCTATCTACAGCCCACTGTAGGAAGTCCAGAATCCTACCTATTACGTACTTACGTGGATGCCATTTCTTGGCCTCACACCACGCGATGTATGCCTTCCAGATTCTATAGTAAATCTGCCTGGATACCGGCTTCCTGGCATTGATCATGGTAGATACCACAGGATTAGAGAGACCTCTCTTTTTTAGAATGTGGGCTTCAATAGCCAGGCCGTCAAACCTAGGGCTAGTAAGGAAGGGTGGTATATCGGTCCTTGCGAAAGCAGGTCCGGACGATGTGGAAGGGTCCAAGGACTCCCCACAGACATTTTTACAATCTCCGCGTACCATGCTCTTCGGGGCCACGCTGGAGCCTCCAGAATCACTGGTTTCTTTTCTACCCTGATTCTGCGGAGTAATCGAGGCAACAATTGTGGCGGTGGAAATGCATATATCAGCTTGAACTGCTCCCAAGGGAACACTAGAGCATCCGAGCCGCAAGCTAGGGGATCCCTTGTCCGAGACACAAATCTGTCCACCTTTGCAATGAATCTGGATGCTAGCAGATCTACATCCGGTGCTCCCCACCGCTGACATATTGCCCGGAAAACCTCGGGGTGAAGGGACCATTCCCCTGGGCATAATTGTTGGCGACTTAGAAAGTCCGCCTTCCAATTCTCCACCCCTGGAATGAAGACCGCGGATATGGCTTGGACATATCTTTCTGCCCATTTCAGGATGCGATTTACTTCCCTCTGGGCTGCACGACTCCTGGTGCCCCCCTGATGATTGATATATGCCACTGCCGTGGCATTGTCTGATTGAATGCTGACAGGGGACCCTTGGAGTTTGGATGTCCATGCTACTAGGGCATACCGGGCTGCTCGTATCTCTAAGAGATTGATGGGCAGGGCCTTCTCTGCATCCGACCATCTGCCCTGGAGAGACCATTGCTCCAGTACTGCCCCCCAGCCTATAAGGCTGGCATCTGTAGTGACCACCTTCCAAGAAATCGGACTGAAGGATTTTCCTTTTTTCAGATTCTGGGGAACCAACCACCAACGGAGGCTTTTGCGAACGGAAGGGGACAAGGACATTGGTAAGTCTAGGGCCTGAACTTTTTTGTTCCAGGCTGACAGTATGGCCCTTTGCAAATTCCTTGAATGGAATTGACCGTAGGGCACCGCTTTGAATGATGCCACCATTTTTCCCAGCAGCCTCATGCACAGGCATATGGACGGCTGTCTTTTTGTACCCACCAGGTGGATCAAATCTCTCAGAGAAGACACTTTTTCTTGAGGCAAGAAAATCTTCCTCTGGTCTGAATCCAGCCTTAGCCCCAAGTATTCCAGACTTTTGACTGGCTTTAGGGCTGACTTCTCTCGGTTGATGATCCAACCGTGAGATTCCAGATACTTGATTGTCTCGTGAACAACCATTTCAAGTTTTTCCACTGAGTGGTCCATCAGCAACAAGTCGTCTAGATATGCCATTATCGTCACACCTCGTGTTCTTAGATTGGCCAATAGTGGGGCCAGAATTTTTGTGAACACTCGTGGTGCTGTGGCCAGACCGAAGGGTAAGGCTCTGAACTGAAAATGGCGCCCTTCTACTGCAAAGCGTAGAAATTTTTGGTGGACTGGAAAGATGGGAATGTGCAAATAAGCATCTTTGATGTCGATCGAGGCTAACCATTCCTCCCCTTGTAGGGCAGTGGCCACCGATCGGATCAACTCCATCCGGAAAGTCCTGATATGTAGGAATTTGTTTAGCCCTTTTAGATTTAATATGGGCCTTACGTCCCCGTTTCGCTTCGGGACTGTAAAGAGGTTTGAGTAAAACCCGAACCCGCATTCTTCCAGGGGAACCTCCATAATTACTCCTTGGAGCAATAGTTGTTCTAGCGCCGACAGGAGGGATCCTCTCTTCCGGGGATCTCTTGGCACGTTTGACCACATAAAATGGGAAGGAGGAGAGTCTTTTAACTCCAGCTTGTATCCCAGACTTACTGCGGAGAGCACCCATCTGTCTCTGATCATGTCCCGCCAGGTCTCTGCGAACAACTGAAGTCTTCCCCCCACCCGATTGAGTGGGGGCAACCCTTCATAAATTGGACTTGGGGGGAGGTTTTGTACCTCTCCTGACCCAGGGTTTCTTGTTACCCTGTGATTGTCCCTGATTCTTACCCCCGGGATTTGACCGAGGAGGCCGTCGGAACTGCTTCACAGCAGATGTCCCAGGGACTGGAGAGGCAGGCCTCTTAAAAGAGGGACCTCTAAATCTCTTTTTAACCGGCAAGAGTGTACTTTTACCGCTGGAAATTTTCTGGATATATTTGTCCAGGTCTTCCCCGAATAAGCGTTCACCATGAAATGGGAAGCCAACCAGCAATCTTTTACAGGGAGCTTCAGCAGACCAGTTCTTGAGCCATAGAAGCCTACGCATATGTACTACCGACAGCGTAAGGCGGGAGGCCTGATGGATTGAATCCTTGATGGCGTCAACCGCAAAGCATAAGGCTCTAGGCAGATCAGCTAGGGCAAGGGCCTGCTGATCCGGCGAGTCCCTTAAGACCTGTTTTAACTGATCCTTCACCGCTTGGCAGACCCCAATAGCTGCTACTGCTGGTTGTATCTCCAAGCTTGCTGTAGTAAAAGCAGATTTTAATAAGGACTCCAATTTTTTATCTATTGGGTCCTTGAACATTTGAACATTATCTACTGGACATGTCAGTGATTTGTTCACACAAGAGATGGCTGCGTCCACTGTAGGCACCTTCCATTTTCGGATGAACTTATCCTCCATGGGATAGACCACCGGAAATCTCTTTGGGGGAGTAAATATTTTATCAGGATGTTCCCAATCCTGGTAAATGAGTCCTTCCAGTAAAGGATGGATTGGAAAGGAACAAACAGTCTGGGGAGCTTTTAGCGACCCCAACGAGGAGACAGAAGTGGTTGATGGTTCCGCAAGGGGCATTTTAAATGCTGATCGGACCATATCAGTCAGGGACTGAACCCATAATCTTTCAGCATGTGATGCTGAAAATGGCTCTTCCACTGTTGATTCCTCTAGAACAGAATCAACCTCATCCTGATCCCCTTCAGGTAGGTCGATCCCTGCATGGGACTGTTGCTCCGCTAACAGGTACTCTGAGGGAGGAGACGGAGATCGGGCACGCTTTCCCTCTGACAGGGAAGCAGCGATCAATGTTGTCAATCTCTCTTCCAGTCCTCCCAGAGCTGAGGAAAAAACCTCCTCTGTTACATACACAGGAGCAGGTGAACTGAGGACAGCCACAGTACCAGGTACTCCTGAGGGTTCTCTACGGGCACCAACCTCTGATTTTTCAGGGGAGACTGGTGCAGCCAAAGCATGCCCAAGATCCTCAGAGCCCGACGGAGACCCCCTTTGCTTCCTGGGAGTCTTAGTCCCGGAGACTTTGGACGGCATATTCCTAAGCCCAAAGCTGAGGTATTCCAGCCGTAATACACCACTTACTGAAAATAGTCTAGCACAATTGCTGCTATATAAACAGTTGGTGTCTACTAATGTGCCTTTCTATGGGGATGCCTGCATCAACCGCCTGCTGTATGCCTTTTTTAAATGTTACCAGCTCCGTCTCTGCACTCCATAGCCAGCTCACAACAAAAAATTGTGCCTTTTGACATGCTGGGACGCCCGCACATGCGCAGAAGCGCTGCGACGCGCACAGAGCGTCATCCGCCCAAGCTCCGCCCCCTTTTCAGGCTCACCTCTATATATAGAGGCGCGTGCACGTGCGCCTTCGGCGCTTCTTTTTAAAAAAGATTAGGGAGAGGAGCCAGGGTCCCTGTTTGCAGCAGGGCCCGGGGATGGACGAGCATTTGCAACATGACAGAGGGAGCAGTTTCCCTAAAGAGAACTCACCATCTGCCTGGACTTGACCTCAAAGGAAACAGTCCATAGAAAAAAACGACGTTCCACAGCGGCCTCTAGTGGTTTAACACAGGTACCGCGGTTTGTCTTTTTTTTTTCTTGACCACTATTAAAAAAAAAAAATTACATTTTCTAGCAGTTTCAGGCATGCACAGATATTTAGCGGGAATACCGTTAGGTAACAGGCAGAAAGACATATTAGGTTTGGGGGTCCCCTCAATAGAACCAAGTTCCTGAGGGGCCCCCACTTACCTTTTCCCCGCCGCAGGACTCTGTTTGGTCCACAGGAGCCCAAACTTCACCTATCACGGCAGGCATTGTACGTAGACCTTCAGGGACCGGGTTCCCAAGGATTCCACTCCCCTGGACCTGTATAGCACCCTGCACAGACAACATCTTGGTCGTGGGTATGACCAGAGCTCTGGATCCCAGGGTCCAGCCCTCCTAAGAGAGGCATTACAGGCAAAACCTTGCTCTTCTCTGCAAGGCCCGGGTACCGACCGTTTAGCTATGAAGCTTTTTTGGTCGGATCCGGATTAGCTTGCTGAGGCCCAAAAGAACCTGTACACAAGCCCAGATGAAAAAACATGTTAACCTTTGGCCAAGAACTTAGACACTGGCAAAAAAACTGAGGTACTCCCGGATGGGAGGGGCTTATATAGGGGAGGGTACTTCCGGTTTTGGAAGTTGCCAGTGCCAGCACCTGAAGGTATCTATATAACCCACATAGTAATGTCTATGTCGCTCTGTGTCCCGTGATGTACGAGAAAGAAAATAGACATAAAAAAATGTCAATCCAAAAGAGATATATTTCAGTTACAGTGGTATCTGATGGGCTAAGGCAGTCACAGCGGAACAGCGAACAATTTGGGGTGTTCGTGGCAAATTCGAAAAGCCGCGAAACACCCATTAAAAGTCTATGGGAGAAATCTAAAGAGCCAATTTTAAAGGTTAACCACTTCCCGCCCAGTCAATAGTGAATTGACGTCCGGGAAGTGGTTGCAATATCGATGTCCTGCAGGATAATGCCTTGCGCGCGCCCGCAGGGGCGCGCAGCGCGGTGATCGGGGACGGCATGTGTCCCTCGGACACAGCGCTTCCCCGATCACGGTAAACAGCCAATTTCATTGGCTGTTTACCATGTGATCGGCTGTGTCAAAGTCACAGCCGATCACCTGTCAAAACAAACTCGGCGGCGCGCTCCGTGCGCGCCGCCACAGGATTGCAGAGCGGGGATCGGGGAAGGCGAGTGTCCCTTGGACACAGCGCGTCCCCGATCAGAGTAAACAGCCAATGAATTGGCTGTTTACCACGTGACCGGCTGTGTCCAATCACAGCCGGTCACAAATGTA
This sequence comes from Rana muscosa, assembly GCA_029206835.1. Classification (NCBI taxonomy): domain Eukaryota; kingdom Metazoa; phylum Chordata; class Amphibia; order Anura; family Ranidae; genus Rana; species Rana muscosa. Next base: position 309,803,579 of record CM055116.1, on the reverse strand, counting down.
AACAAACTCCACAGGAGTTACTACCTGATCCCTGCTCTCTCCTCACACACCGATCTGTGAGGAGAGAGAAGAGATCAGTAAGTTAGCTCAGTGTAGTTTGTCTACATAAGTTTACAGTGCACAACACGCCCCCCCCATAAAGAGGACCTGTCACACAGCCCAGCACATCAATCAGCCCATCTGTCAATCAGCCCATCTGTCAATCAGCCCATCTGTCAATCAGCCCATCTGTCAATCAGCCCATCTGTCAATCAGCCCATCTGTCAATCAGCCCATCTGTCAATCAGCCCATCTGTCAATCAGCCCATCTGTCAATCAGCCCATCTGTCAATCAGCCCATCTGTCAATCAGCCCATCTGTCAATCAGCCCGTCAGTCAATCACCCCATCTGTCAATCAATCACCCCATCTGTCAATCAATCAACCCATCTGTCAATCAATCAATCAGCCCATCTGTCAATCATCTGTCACAGGCCCACCTCCATCGGTACCGCCATTGGCACCGCCACACAGGCTACCAGTACCGCCATCGGTACCAGTACCACCACCAGTACCGCCACCAGGCCCAGCATCTATACTGCCACACAGGCCCGCTACCAGTATCACCACTAGTGCCGCCATCGGTACCACCACCCGTACCACCGTCGGTAGTGCCACCACCACCTGTACCACCACCTGTACCGCCATCGGTACCATCACCACCCGTACCGCCATTGGTACCACCACCACCTGTACCGCCATCGGTACCACCACCACCTGTACCGCCATCGGTACCACCACCACCCATACCGCCATCGCTACCACCACCACCCGTACCGCCACCTGTACCGCCGCCACCACCACCACCTGTACCGCCATCGGTACCACCACCACCTGTACCGCCATTGGTACCACCACCACCCATACCGCCATCGGTACCACCACACAGGCCCACCACTAATACCTCCATCGGTACTACCACACAGACCGCCACCACTACCACCAGCAGTACCATTACACAGGCCCACCAATAAGCACTGCCATAATGTCCCAAAGGGTTTACACACCTGAGGAGGCATATGCCATTCTTGCCATGTCGATGATGAGAGCAGCGGGGAGCTCCCATTATCCGATTCTGGTTCGGAATACGAGCCAGTGGAGGATAGTGGCTCAGAGTCCGAGTCCCCGGAGGAAACCGTCCCTCCCAAAAGAATGCGATCGGCACCAAGATCAGCACCAAGATCAGGAGAACTGCCCACCACCAGCAGCGCCATACCCCAGGAAGAGGAGCCCAGTACAAGCAATGGAAATGCACGCCCAACCCGAAGAATCCAGCCCCAATCCTACCTTCCCGATGCCCTGGCAAACCCCTTATGGTTGCCTGCCAACTCAGGATCCGCTATCATCCCCCCTTTCACCGCACAGCCAGGTGTGCAGCCCGACACTACAAATTTTTCTAAATTTGATTATTTTTCCCACAAGATTTGCTGCAGAATATAGTGGATTAAACGAATCTGTATGCATCCCAATTTATTGCTGCCAACCCCGATTCTTCCTACGCCCGCATGTTCCAGTGGCGGCGTCTAACATTGGAGGAATTTAAATTATTTTTGGGCCTTATGTTCAATATGGGGCTTACAAAAAAGAACGAAGTCCATTCATATTGGTCCAAATGCCCCATCCAACACATGCCCATATATTCCGCTGTCATGTCCAGGAAAAGATACGACATGATTATGCGCTTTCTCCACTTCAATGACAATTCACAGTGCCCTCCCCGAGATCATCCCAACTACGACAAATTGTACAAGATACGCCCCCTAATCAATGCCTTTTCCCAGCGATTTGAAGAAGTTTTCATCCCAGACCAAAAAATTTGTGTGGACGAGTCCCTCGTACATTTCACCGGCCGACTGCAGTTCAAGCAGTACATACCAAGCAAGAGAGCCAGGTATGGGTTAAAATTAAATAAATTATGTGATCGAGCCACTGGATACGTCTGCAAATTCAGGATCTACGAAGGCAAAGACTCCCAGCTCCAGCCCCGTGATTGCCCCACATATATTGGAACCAGTGGGAAAATTGTCTGGGAGTTGGCATACCCCCTGTTCGGAAAAGGTTACCATTTATATGTTGATAATTATTATACCAGCCTGCCCCTTTTTCGCCACCTTTACAGTAAACAAACCCCGGCCTGCGGTACCTTAAAAAAAAAACGGAAGGGATTCCCACAAAATTTATTGACAAAAAAATTGCGACCTGGAGAATCGGCATCCATGAGGAACGAGGAGGTGTTGGCCATGAAGTGGAGGGACAAGAAAGATGTCCACATCCTCTCTACGATCCACAATGACACCATGGTGGAGATCCCAAGAAGACGCGGCTCCATTGTAAAGCCTGAATGTGTCCACGACTACAATTTGTACATGGGGGGGGGGGGGGGGGGTGGATTTAAACGACCAGATGCTACAGCCCTACTTATCAACCAGAAAGTCCCATTATTGGCACAAAAAAGTGGCGTTTCACCTGTTTCACATGGCCCTTTTTAATTCGTTTGTCTGCTACCAAAAAGCAACTCAAAATCACTGACTCCACTACCTCCAATATATCGAAGATATCATCGATGCCCTCATTTACCAACAAGATCCCGCCCCAGGAAGCATTCGCTCTGATAGTGTGAGTCGGCTTCACGAGCGACACTATCCCTTTAGCATCCCCCCCACAGAATCTGGAAGAAGACGCCAAAAGAAATGCCGTGTATGCAGCAGAGGAGGAGTAAGAAGAGACACCAGCTATTATTGTCCCGATTGTCCCTCCCAACCTGGCCTGTGCATCGGAAATTGCTTCAAAAATTATCATACATCCATTAGTTCCCCTTATTATTAACAGACTGCCATTTCCCTATTTGCCTGCTACCATGTTACTAACTACCTTCCATGTTAATTAACTGACCCTGGCCTGTTTACCGACGATGCCTCTGCCTGCCGATTTAAACCACGTTTCTGACTTCCACGTGTACCGACCTTGGCCTGTTAAATCGACCATGTTTTTGCCTGCCACTTGGACTGATCTTTTGGCCATCTACTTTTAGTACACAGGGGTCTCACATATGTGAGGGGCTTCAGAATAGCGTTCTGAGTAGAGAAAACCAGTTTTTCGTTTTCTGTGCTCCAAGAACAGGGTCTGGTTGCCCGGAGGCTTCAAAGCGATTTGGGTGGGAGAAGCCTCTACCCCTGTCCCCCTGGCCCTAAGCTTGATGGTCCTTCCTGCTGCCTGGACCAATAATTTGGCTGTGCTGACCATATTACTGCCTGTAATGACCCATGACATTATGGACCATGTTTCTTCCTGCTGCTTGGACCAATACTTTGGCTGTGTTGACCATATATCTGCCTGCTGCCTCTACTGACTTTGGACAGCATTTCTGCCGGGACACCTCTGCCTGCTACCTGGACCTGTGCTTTGGCTGTGCTCTGGCTGTGCTGACAGTATCTCTGCCTGTGCGAACTATGGACAGTATTCCTGCCTGCTGCCTGGATGATTGCTTTTGCTGTCGCTGACCTCATCCCTGCCTGCTGCCTGGACCGATGCTCTCCTCTGTGGACCACTGCACTTCTAAAACCACAGGTAATCTTTTGTTATTTGGTATGTACCTGCTATGTGTTAGATATATGAAGGGCCTTCAAAAATGTGATCGGTAGTCAGAAAATGATATGTGCAATTAATGCTGCTAGAATGCCTGGAGGTGCTACTTGGATGTTGGGCCTCTGTATGTGGCCAGGCTGTGTAAAAGTCTCAAACATGTGGTATCGCCATACTCAGGAGGAGTAGCAGAATGCATTTTGGGGTGTCATTTTTGCTATGTACATATTATGTGTTAGAAATATCTTATAAATTGACAACTTTGTGTAAAAAAAATGCATTTAAATTTTTTCTCCACATTTTCCAAAACCTTCTGGAAAAAAATGAACCGTTCAAAAGACTCAATGCTTCATAGATTATACGTTGGGGTGTGTGCTTTCCAAAATGGGGTCATTTTGTGGAAAATTCTATTGTCCTGGTGCTCCAGGGCCTTCAAAATTGTAATAGGTGGTTGAGAAAGGATATGTGCGATTTATGCTTGTAGAACGCCTGAAAGTGCTACTTCAATGTTGGGCCTCTGTATATGGCCAGGCTGTGTAAAAGTCTCACACATGTGGTATCGCTATACTCAGGAGGAGTAGCAGAATGCATTTTGGGGTGTCATTTTTGCTATGTATATGCTATGCGTTAGAAATATCTTATAAATGGACAACTTTGTGTAAAAAAAATGCATTTTCATTTTTTCTCCACATTTTCCAAAACCTTCTGGAAAAAAATGAACCGTTCAAAAGACTCATAATGCTTCATAGATTATACGTTGGGGTGTGTGCTTTCCAAAATGGGGTAATTTTGTGGAAAATTCCATTGTCCTGGTGCTCCAGGGCCTTCAAAAGTGTAATAGGTGGTTGAGAAAGGATATGTGCGATTTATGCTTGTAGAACGCCTGAAAGTGCTACTTCAATGTTGGGCCTCTGTATGTGGCCAGGCTGTGTAAAAGTCTCACACATGTGGTATCGCTACACTCAGGAGGAGTAGCAGAATGTATTTTGGGGTGTAGTTGCAATTATGCATATGCTGTGTGAGAGAAAAAAACTGTTAATATGACCAGTTTGTGTAAAAAAAAAAAAAAAAAAAATTAAATTTTCCCAAGAATTGTGGGAAAAAAATACAACTTCAAAAAACTCACCACGCCTCTTAGTAAATACCTTGGACTGTCTACTTTCCAAAAAGGGGTAATTTGGGGGTATTTGTACTTTCCTCGCTTGTTAGTGTCTCAAGAAATGAGATATCCCTTCAGTACATCAGGCGTGATCAGATGTGATACATTTTAATTCAATCTTATTTTATTTGTTTATGCAATGAAACGACAGAAAAAGACATACATTGTCTTAAACATTACAAACATTAATAGGATACATCCTCAACAGGCATCATGTGTGTCAGAACAGAGCAGGGCTAAGTACCATCAGATGAAAGTATACACAAACCTATTTGGAGAGTATGAAGTAGGGTCACTCAATGGGTTATAGGTAGTAGGTAAATTGAAGCCCTGGTACGTTATCCTACTGGGTTCTTGGAGGTGTATTTATGTGTAGAGAAAAGAGAAAGAGTCAAAGTCAGGGGCAAATAGTAGGGGTACACAGATAGGGGACAGGGATCAGAATCACTCCGTCAAGGTCCGAGAGTGGTCTCGTCCAGGGCACACTCCGCCCAGGAGATAAACTCCGAGGAGTACCGAAACACGGACCACGAAGTCCATGTGAGAGAGAACTGTTCACTTTTGTCATTTTCCTCCGCCACCAGGCGCTCAAGGTCCCTAATGCGGTCCACCTCAACAGCCCAATCCCCCAGGGAAGGCATGGTTGCCGTTCTCCAATGACGGGGAATCACTACCCTAACCGCCGCCAGAAAGTGTCGCAAGACATCATTTCTGATGGATTTAAATGATCCTGGGATAATAGACAAGAGAGCCACCTCAGGTGAAGGGTGGATAGAGGTCGCCATCAGTTTTGCAGTAGAGTGTGAAAATCCGCTGCCAGTACCTCCGCACAGGAGGGCACTCCCACCAGATGTGGAGCATGGTTCCCCGGGAGCCGAGGCACCGCCAGCAGGCATCCGACACCTCCGGATTGAAGTGGTGAAGAGTTGATGGACATCTGTACCATCTTGTTAACAGTTTAAACCCCTTCTCCTGGGTCTTGGTGGCTATGGACAATTTGTGCGTCAGGGTAAAACATTTTTGCCAGTCAATAGGGGAGATAGTGTGACGGAGGTCTGTCTCCCAGGCCACCGTAAACGGTGGGAGGCCAGGGGAGTAAACATCAAGCAGAAGGGAGTATAGTTGCGATACAACATGCGTTGGAGGTTCCACCTGCAGGAGCAGTTCCTCGAATCCCGTCGGTTCAGCAAGAATGTCTGTAATAGATGGGAAGATCCGGATGTAGGAGGCAGTCTGTTGCCTCCGAAGCCACTGCATGGGGTGACGGGAGGTCAGACCGGTAGAGGTATCTGACCTCAAAGTGGGGTCTGCACGAAGGACCTGGGCAAGTCGCCTATGATCCTCTCTTCGCCATGGTCCGAATCTTGCTACCGACATAGCTGGCGGAAAGGCCGGGGTCCCAAAGAAGGGAGTCATAGGCCCCATGCGGTTTGATAAGCCCCTTCTGGACAGCATGCGATCCCAAATCTGGATCGTTTGATGGGTAAGGTCATTAAGAGGGCCCGAACCCCCCCGTACCGTAGGCAAGGTCCAGGGGAGAGCGGAGAGCTCAATTGGGCTCATGTGGCTTTCCAACTGAACCCAAAGCTTGGTTGAAGAATGATGGAACCAATCTAGTATGCGGGTGAGCACCGCTGCTTTATGGTATAGGGAGGCATCTGGGGCTCCAGCCCCCCCCCCCCGAGCCTTTGGAAGAGAAAGTGTTTCATACCGTATCCTGGGACGGGCCGCATTCCAAATAAATTTGGAAAACAGTTGGCGTATTTTCTTAAAGTACGAATTAGGTATGTGAATAGGGATGGTCTGAAACAAATACAGGAAGCTAGGGAGAACATCCATTTTCAGGGCATTCACTCTACCTAGCCATGAGAGCTGTTTGGACGCATAATTGATTAAATCTGCCTGGGTCCTAAGAAGTAGGGGAGCAAAGTTCAAGGAAAAAAGTTGGGAAGCATCCGCCGGTATTTGAATTCCGAGATACCTTATGGAGGGGGAACCAGTTTTGAAGGGGAAAGAAGACGATAGTCTTCGCAGGGCCGACGTAGGCAGAGATATGTTGAGGATTTCCGATTTATTGTAGTTGACCTTGAAGTTGCTAACTTCTCCAAATTTCCGAAACTCCTGCAATACCAAGGGCAAGGATGTGTGAGGGTGTGTCACGAACAGGAGCAGATCATCTGCAAAGAGGGCAAGTTTAGTATGTGTGGGCCCGACTGTTATGCCTTGGATAGAAGAATTGTTACGTAGAGCAATAGCTAGATGTTCCATAGTGAGAACGTAGAGGAGGGGGGACAGTGGGCATCCCTGTCGCGTCCCGTTAGATACAGAAAAGGCTGGAGATAGTGAGCCATTTAGTCTAATCCTAGCATATGGAGAGGAGTAAAGGGACATTATTCTCGCCATCATATTGGTTCCCACGCCTATTTGTTGCAGGGATAGTCGAAGGAACTGCCAGTCTACTCGGTCGAATGCCTTCTCGGCATCGACTGTTAAGAGGCATAGTGGGATATCGTGGGACCGGGCATAGTTGGTTAAAAGAAGGGTCTTCAGGGTATTGTCCCTAGCCTCACGGCCACTCACAAAGCCGACCTGGTCTAGGTGTATTATCCCAGGCAACAATGGTTGTAATCTATTGGCTAGGATTTTAGCAAAGACTTTCAAATCGACCCCAATCAAGGAGATCGGCCTATAGCTTGCACAAAGAGTGGGGTCTTTGCCTGGCTTTGGGATGAGGGATATGTGAGCCTCAAGTGTTTGTGGAGGGAACACTGAACCCTCCGACAAAGAGTTGAACACCTTAGTTAGAAAGGGCGTGAGGAGGGCGGCAAAAAGTTTGTAGAACTTAGGAGTAAAGCCGTCTGGGCCCGGGCTCTTTCCACTCGGTGTACCCGCTATGGCTTTGGTGACTTCGTCTTCTGTGATTGAGGTTTCCAGATCAGCGATGACGTCATCGTCTAACGTAGGGAGCGCGGTTTCCAATACATATGACATCTGGTCCTCCACCCCGGAGGAAGGGGAATTTGTCCCTTGAGTCTTAGGGATATTGTACAGGGACTGATAAAAGTCCCTGAATTCCCCCGCCATCTTAGTGGGTGAGGATACCATTTCCCCCTGTGCCCCCCGAATATGAGGCACAAAGGCGGAGGTTGTTTTTGGGTGCAGGGAGCGAGCCAGTGGCCTACCACATTTATCTCGAAACGTATATTGATGGAAAGTGAGCTTATCTGCATATGTACGTGCAGAGGCTTCATAAAGTTCTCTAAGTTGTGATCGTGCCCTAGAAACGTCCGCCAGCATTGTCACTGTTGGGGATCGTTTGTGCTCAGTTTCTAAGTTTCTAAGCGTTTTATTTGCTGCCTCTATGGCGGCTGAGCGCTCCTTTTTAAGACGCGTATCCATTTGGATAAAGGTACCACGTAGGACAGCCTTAAGTGCCTCCCATTGAAAGGGCAACGATGTCGTATCCAAAGCGTGGTCCGCAAAAAAGTTAGAGATTGTATCTGAAACCCTTGTCACACATTCCGGGTTCGTAAGCAGCGAATCGTTCAAGCGCCATGACCATTCCCTAATCGGAGTGGAAGGGAGCGAGAATGTCATGTGTATAGGAGAATGGTCAGACCAGACCATTGGGTCTATGGTGCATTCCGGGGACCAGTCCAGGCAGCTATGGTCACTCATTAGGTAGTCTATGCGACTATAGGTGTGATGAACATGGGAGAAGTGGGTATAGTTACGGACCGTGGGGTACAGCACTCTCCAAACGTCCACCAGACGCAGATCGTAGAATGCCCGTTTCAGAGCCCTCAGTTTGGGGAAGGAGATACACGATCGCGAGGTGGAGGAATCTAAAAGTGGTTCAAGAGGGGTGTTAAAATCTCCCCCCAATATGAGCTTACCCTCCCTGAATCCTGACAAAATCCTCATGTATTGTAACGCGGCTGATACTTGATTAACATTAGGAAGGTAAATGTTAGCTACTGTAAATTTGGTACCCCATAACACGAATTTCACAAAAACATACCTCCCCTGGGGGTCCGAGAGATGGTCAAGCACCTCTATAGGGAGCGTCTTATGGAAGGCCACAGACACTCCCTTGGCTTTCTGGGTTGGGCTAGTGCTGTGGAACCACCTGTTGAAGTATCTGTTGGAACAGGAAGGGGTGGAGGCAGAGTGAAAATGTGTCTCTTGGAGAAGAAGCACATTGACTTGGCGTTTGTGCATTTGATACAGGATTTGTCCTCTTTTGGAGGCAATATTGAGCCCATTGACATTGTAGGAACAGAATTGTAACCTAGGGTGAGAGGTCACTGTGTGGGCCATGATGGAGCGATGGGGGGGGAGGGGGGAAGGAGAGAGAGAAGAAGAAAAAAAAAAAAAGAAAAGCGGGGAAGAAAAAAAGGGGGGAAACACAACAGGGGAGGAAGAGAGAAGGTAGAGCGAGGCGGGGGAGAGATTGAACGTAGAGAGCACCTGGGGAAGGGGGCTCAAGAATACTAAAGTGTGCGCAAAAACGTAACACTTCGTGAAATATCACGTAGTAGGCACTAACTGTGCCAATCCTATTTAGGGGGAGAGAACGGGGTTAGAACAGCTGAGTTGTGATCCCGACAACCTAACAGGCATATATAACATAACTGTAAGTGTAACACACCCAATGACCGTGGCATCTAATGCTCAACTGCCTAGTCACTAAAGGGCAGAGTGTCAGACTAATACCATTGGTACGCTGGAGTGTAATAAACAGTCTAAAATTACATAGAAAAATAACATCAACGTAGAACAAGGTGTACACAAACTGGTGATAGAATAAAGGCACAGGTATTCCCGCGTAAGCATGCGAGGGTTGGAAGCACCAATTACTACATTTATAGCAGCATTAACTATGATAGTTGTCACGGCTTAGCTCAGATATCTGTGTAAACGCACAGAAGGTGTCAGTGATAAGGCCAGTCAGTCCCAAGCTCCAGGGACATAGATGTCCAGAGCCCGAGGGAAGACCCGGAGGTCCCCGGACAAGCCAAAGGGCTATGCCCGGGAAACACCAAGCCAGCCAGTAGAGCCAATGCCGTGAAAGAACATATCAACACCACCGACCGCCTTTCCAAAGCCCCCGCAAGCACAACCGCACCAGCTGAGGGCAAGGAAACATTCTCCGTGCCAAGCGAGACAACTAAACCGTCAGCAGCACTTAGATAACAAAGTGAGCAAGAGTCAGCGGGGTGGATACGCAAGTAAAACCGTGAGTACAAAACAAAATAGAGAAAACAGTAGGCAAACCTGGCCGGAGTCTCATAAAGGAACTGTAGTCACCTGGTGGACTAAAGGACATATCAAAAAAAGAACCATTTCAGGTCTCGGACGATAGAATCTGGATCAGTCTTCTGGTGACGTGGCTCGCCGTACTCTAGGACCGGAAGGTACCGATCTAGACTGTGGGCGTCCTCGACGCTGTAGAGGAGGGCCCGGTAGCCGCTGACGGTCATCTGGGGGGTCCAACCAGTTCGGGATGACAATAGGGTCCCGGTCCAGGAACAGGAAGAAGGCAGGAAGCTGGTCCGGGTCTGACAGCACAAATTTGTGGTTATCTTCTCGGGTCACTTTGATGCTGAAGGGGTGGCCCCAAGTGTACGTGGCGCCTACTTGGCGAATCAAGTCCAGCAGAGGACGGACCGCTCGCCGCATGTACAGCGTGTTGTGGGAGAGGTCCGGGTAGAGGTGTATAGGTGATCCGTGAAAGTCCAGTGGCCCCAGGCGCCAGGCCTTGCGCAAAATTTCTTCCTTCAGGGTATAGTAGTGCACCCGGCAAAGTACGTCACGAGGGCGGTCCCTGCGGTCACCCCCCATGCCTCCCACTCTATGCACTCTGTCCAATTCAATGGGAGATGTAACTTCCCTGCCCAGGACCTGATTGAGGATAGCGATGACAGTGGGTTTGAGATCGGCACCTGATGTAGCCTCCGGGACCCCCTGCAGCCGGATGTTGTTCCTGCGGCTCCGGTTCTCACTATCTTCTATCCGGAGCTGGTGTTGCCGTAGACGGGAGAGGTGAGCCGTAGATGCATTTTCAAGCGCCTTTATGCGGGCTGAATGGTCCTCCTGGGTGGTGGCCATAGCAGAAGCCGTGACCTCCGACGCGGAAACCCGTTGTTTGAGGGCATTCAGTTCAACATGGAGAGAAGTTTCCATTTTGGAAGCCCAGGAATCAAAGTCAGCTCGGAAAGCAGAAAGTACGGCAGCGGATGTGGAGCCCTGGGAGAGCATCTCTGCTGAGGCCGTGTTCACGCTAAGAGTAGCGGGATCCATCGGAGGGGTCGGGTGTACACCTGGGCCGGTCCCACCGACAGAGAAAGCTGCTGCAGCCGGGGGAGGAGGTGTTGGTTTGCCTGGGGTTCGGGCTGATGAAGCCCTGTCTTTCCCTGTACGGGAGTCCTGTGAGGCTGTGCGTAGCAGGTACCGTTGGATATTACCTGGTTGCAGTGCAGCGGAATCAGTAGAGGTAGAGCTGGAAGCCGCCATCAGCAGATCGGGCGTGATTGGTTGGGAACGCAGCCTGCGGTCATCGGGAGAGCACAATGCTCAGCAGTACATGTCTTCAGCCGTCCATCCTCAGCCACGCATCCCCATAGGTGGAGTGGAAGAACAGAAAGTGCGACCCGTGTCGTACATGGGAATAGACGCTTGCTTTGTTGCTACTGACGTCTTGGAGCAGGCGCAGGGGAGTGCCGGTGTTTGCGTTACAGGACAGCGGTACGGCAGCCTGGGCAGCACTGGCGGCTGAGGAGGCTGAGGAGGGGGCAGAGCAAGGCTAGTGGCAAAGGGGAGCACGGAGTCCGGGTGGAGCAAGATGGCCACTACACTGCTTGCTAGTCTGTGACTGGAGGGTTACGGGGAGGGCAAGATGGATGAGGTGGAGGCCCAGCCGCCCCGTACACCAGAGTAATCAGACCTTGATGGGTAGGGCAAAGCGGTTTTAAACGGGCAAGGGGGGACCCAGCAGTCCTATGGTCGGGTATAGCAAGATGGCCGCCCCTCGAACCTATGGGGTCAGGGCTCCCACCGAGTGCTCCTTTCTGACTGCCAGCTGGGGAGGGATCAGCCTACTTCTGGTGCCTTTTACTCTGCCCCCGCCCTGCTTACCCCGTGCGAGATGGTGCTTTGTGCTGGATGTTGTTCTGGGTGTATTGGGAGCAGCAAGATGGCCGCCGACTTCCAGGAGTAGGCCGAAGCCGCGGACTTTCCTAGAACTGGCCGCCGCGGGTGTGTCAGGCCGAACGTCCCGGGATCCCTCAGGTATGTAGACCAGACCAGTGCAGGCACACTTGCGGCCGATCCGCCCGCCGCACACTCCGCCGACCGCAGCACTTTAGGCCGGAGGATGCTGCTGTTCCCGCAGGCCGCAAGATGGCGGCCAGGCCCCGGAGCCAACCACGGGCCGAAAAGAAGACCGAGGGGGTTCCCTAAGAGTCAAACACCTCCATCCAAGCCTGGATGGAGATGTAGAATGTCCGTGGGGTATCCGGAGACCCTCCGGGAGGCGGTGGAGGCTTCGTGGGCCCCAAGATGGCGTCGGGCCTGGGCTGTGTAGAGCGGGCCTAGTAGTTGCCGCACGGCCGGCCCGGAGTCACAATTCAGGCTGGGTTGCAGGTATGGAATCCTCAGGAACGACAGGGGAAGAGTTGGAGCAATTTCCAGTGGATTAGGAGCGAGGATGGCTATAGATTGAGGGTGCAGTTGTGGAGCTCAATGTCTGCACGTCCTCCTCAGTCGGCTCCCCTGATGATGTGATACATTTTCAGTGATTGCCACCATAGTTTGTAGACTCTATGACTTTCACAAAGGCCAAATAATATACACTAATTTGGGTTCATTTTACCAAAGATATGTAGCAGTATACATTTTGGCACAAATTTATGAAGAAAAATGACTTTTTTGCAAAATTTTACAATAGAAACTAAAAAAAAGTGTTTTTTTTTTAAAAATTGCTGTTTTTTTGCTTATATTGCAAAAAATAAAAAACCCAGTGGCGATTAAATACCACCAAAAGAAAGCTCTATTTGTGAGAAGAAAATGATAAAAATTTTGTTTGGATACAGTGTAGCATGACTAAGTAATTGTCATTCAAAGTGTGAGAGTACTGAAAGCTGAAAATTGGTCTGGGCGGGAAGGTGCCTAAGTGCATGGTATTGAAGTGGTTAATATGAAAGTTATGGTCATAAAAAGGGTTTGGGGACCCGGGTCCTGCCCCAGGGGACATGTATCAATGCAAAAAAAGTTTTAAAAACTGAGCAGTGATTTTAACAATGCTTAAAGTGAAACAATAAAAGTGAAATATTCCTTTAAATTTCGTACCCCCGGGGTGTCTAAAGTATGCCTGTAAAGTCGCGCTCGTTTCCCGTGTTTAGAATTGTCCCTGCACAAAATGTTATTTCTGAAGGAAAAAAAGTCATTTAAAAACTACTCGTGGCTATAATGAATTTTCGGGTCCCCGGCAATGCAGATCAAAGTCATTGAAAAAACGGGTCTGGTATGAATATTAAGGGGAACCCCGAACCAAAAAAAAAAGCGTGGGGGTCCCCCAAATTCCATACCAGACCCTTATCCGAGCACACAACCTGGCAGGCTGCAGGAAAAGAGGGGGGGGGGGACGAGAGAGCGTCCCCATGTCACCATGTTGATGGGGACAAGGGCCTCATCCCCACAACCCTTGCCCGCTGGTTGTGGGGGTCTGCGGGCGGGGGGCTTATCGGAATCTGGAAGCCCCCTTTAACAAAGGGGACCCCCAGATTCCGGCCCCCCCTATGTGAATTGGTAACGGGGGTACCATTTCACAAAGAAAGTGTAAAAAATTGTAAAAAAACACACAGACACAGTTGGGATAAGTCCTTTATTAAAAAAATAAATAAATCAGAAAACCATTCCAGCGATGTAATCCAGTCTGTCCAGAAGTGTTCTCTATGTCCCGCGGTGATCCGATGTCCAGCGATGCTGCAGTCTCAGTCTCTACTCCACACAAAACCCCCATGACGTAAGAGGGTAAGCCCCGGCTTTCCCCGGCAAGCGGGAAATATCCAATGATGTGACGTCACGGGGCGGGGTCACCTGTCGACGTCATAGGGTATTCCCCGGCAAGCGCGGAAAGCCGGGGCTTACCCTATGATGTGGATGGGTGACCCCACCCCTCTTACATCATGGGGGTTTCGTGTGGAGTTGGAGACTGAGACTGCAGCATCGCTGGACATCGGATCACCGCGGGACATAGAGAACAACGCTGGACAGACTGGATTACATCGCTGGAATGGTTTTCTGATTTTTTTATTTTTAATCAAGGACTGTGTGTTTTTTTTTAATTTTTTACACTTTCTTTGTGAAATGGTAGGGGTACAATGTACCCCGTTACCAATTTACGTAGGGGGGGGGGCCAAATCTGCGGATCCCCTTTGTTAAAGGGGGCTTCCAGATTCCGATAAGCCCCCCGGCCACAGACCCCCACAACCACCGGGCAAGGGTTGTGGGGATGAGGCCCATGTCCCCATCAACATGGGGACATTCCCCCCCCCATGTTGAGGGCATGTGGCCTGGTACGGTTCAGGAGGGGGGGCGCTCTCTCGTCCCCCCCTATTTTCCTGCGGCCTGCCAGGTTGCATGCTCTGATAAGGGTCTGGTATGGATTTTTGGGGGGACCTCACGCCATTTTTTTTATTTTGGTGTGGGGTTCCCCTTAAAATCCATATCAGACCTGAAGGGTCTGATATGGAATTTGGGGGGACCCCCACGTTTTTTTTTGTGTTTTTTTTCAATGACTTTGATCTGTATTGCCGGGGACCCGACAATTTATAGCCGCGAGTGGTTTTAAATGACACTTTTTCCTTCAGAAATGACATTTTGTGCAGGGACAATTCTAAACACGGGAAACATACGCGATTTTACAGGCATACTTTAGACACCCCCCAGGTACGAAATTTAAAGGAATATTTCACTTTTATTGTTTCACTTTAAGCATTATTAAAATCACTGCTCCCGAAAAAACGTCAGTTTTTAAAACTTATTTTTTGCATTGATACATGTCCCCTGGGGCAGGACCCGGGTCCCCAAAACACTTTTTATGACAATAACTTGCATATTAACCTTTAAAATTAGCACTTTTGATTTTTCATCTTCGTATCCCATAGACTTTAACGGTGTTCGAACAAATTTTCGGTGGGGGGGGGGGGGGGTGTTCGGCTCATCCCTACTCTTTAAGTATGATGTTTTAAAAAGAAGGGGCAAAAAAACAGTCTTTGGGTGGTCTACTATGGCAAATACCTTTCAAAATGAAAATCTCGGCATCACTCATGTTCTTAAAAAGGACCTCTTTGGAAAAAATAATAAATGCACATATTTTTGCAGGAAAAAAAAAATTGTATTTAATATTCTTTCTACAGGAGCCTGCAAAGCATTGCACCTGCAATTAGTGGATCATGGGTGCAATGTCAGGCTCCTGCACACTCTCCCTCCAGCTTTCTGCCACTATATGGTCTTTCAGCTAGAAAACTGGAGAGTGAATGAACTGATCAGCATGCTGAGAATCCATTGAGAACTACAAGCTGCCTGCCATGGTGGAAGATGGTACTTGTAGTTTATTCATTCACAGATGCCTGTGAATGAAAGGTGTAGCTGTGCGGGTAGTGCCCCATGCATCTGCACTGCATTTAAATACGACAGCGGGCTGAGAAGCCTCTTCCCTGCAGCTGCTGTCACATTTAAATTCAGCGCAGCTGCAAGGGGAGAGCGGAGCAGGAGCTGGAACATATTACACTCTTAATATGGGTGTAGCAGGTTCTAAAAAGGTAAACTTGGCCTGTAAGGTCATGTCATCCAAATATACATTAAAAAAACACAGAATTTTTTTTTTTGGCTACAAGAGATAGATGCAATAAAGAAGGAGGAAAAGTACTTACTTCTCTTAATTACAGCTCGTATCGATGACAAAGGTCCTTGTCTGAAAAAGAGGGTTGGATTAGTTACTTGATATGGAACAAAAAGCACAAAATCTGACTTGGTTCTTGCAAACATTCCATCATTTTCTAAAAGAAAATATCGCAAGCCACTTTACTATATTTATGCCAGCACTGTAAAATAATCTCCTGATCCCAGCCCAGGTTCAGCCCTCTGTAATGGAAACCAGAATCTTGAAAGTGAATCAGCCGTATAACAAATAAAAAGCACAATTCGTACTGCTTTAATTGGATTGCTTTTGTGTTGCAAAAAGCAACGAATACACAGAGATACACAAACACGGCACTCGCATTGCTGTTCTCGGTCTGCCTTGATGAGAACTTAGGCTCTCTGCTACAGGGAAAGTACTTGGAGGATGCGTTTATCTGTAAGAGAAGCTGGAGTCTCCAGATGACTGTTCCCATGAGATTCATACAAGATTAAAAACAAACACACGCATCAATTTAACAAACAGAGCACAAGCTGTTTTCATCAAGCCAAAATGTTGTCACGTACACAACAGACACTTTTATGAAGGAGGAGAACTCTAAAAGTTTAAATGTAATCATTTAGTAAGATGGTAAAGACACCTTACCATATGTTTTCATTTCTGAAAGCACGTAAAGATGAACTCTGGGCACAAAGACTTATTTAATTTGATTCCTCAGTAGCCACAAAAGGATATACAGGTGAAACTCGAAAAATTTGAATATCGTGCAAAAGTTAATTTATTTCACTTAGCCCACGTTCACACTGGGGCTGCGGTAGTGAAGCCTGCGAGTTCAGCTGAACTCGCACGATTTCACTCCCACTGGCAGTCCCGATTTCGGACGCGATTTCAAAGACATCTAAAACAGGCATCGCCGCGATTGGTAGAGCCAGAGCAATAATTCTAGACCTCCTCTGTAACTCAAAACATGCAACCTGTAGAAGTTTTTAAACGTCGCCTATGGAGATTTTAAAGGGTAAAAGTTTGTCGCCATTCCACGAGCGGACGCAATTTTGAAGCGTGACATGTTGGGTATCAATTTACTCGGCGTAACATTATCTTTCTCAATATAAAAAAATAAATAAAATTGGGCTAACTTTACTGTCTTATTTTTTAATTTAAAAAAAGTGTATTTTTCCCAAAAAGGTGCGCTTGTAAGACGCAAATACGGTGTGACAGAAAGTATTGCAACGACCGGCATTTTATTCTCTAGGGTGTTAGAATAAAAAAAAATATATGTATATATATATATATATATATATATATATATATATATATATATATATATATATATAAAATATATGTTAGGGGTTCTAATTAGAGGGAAGGAGATGGCAGTGAAAACAGACAGGGGAAGCTCAATTAGCATTGCTGGTTGTCTTGTCATACCAACGGCCACCACAAGATGGCGCAAGATCACAGAAGGAAGCATAGGCCTGCAGAAGGCCGCAAAGCCGCGACTTCAATTACCGGCCGGCGCGCCCCGACACGGGGGGCGCTCAGAAACACAGGATACCTCAGCTGTGCCGTGCCAGGTCGCTAATTTTAGTTGCAATGGCGACCTGGCGCCCGGGGTTTGTCGAACCCTGATGTAAGGAGACTCATATATTAGTTTCACCTTTTAAGTTGCATTACTGAAATAAATGAACTTTTGCACGATAGTCCAATTTTCCGAGTTTCACCTGTAAGTCAACTTTGTGTGCACCAAATGCCTTTGCAAACCCAGATTTACCAGTGACACCATCGCTTTGTTGTACATAGCCTGTGCAGACAGCGGAGCTGTGGGAGGCACCCCAAAGCTCCACGCACTACAAATTGTTTGCAGAGGGGGCAGAGATGAGACCAGTCACCCTACCCTAGGAGCGAGAGCAACAGTGGCCTTTATTAAAAAAAAGTTTCTGCACAGAAGCAAAGTTTTACACTGGATTACTGAACAGATCTGTAAGAAACACACAAACACCACCAAGACTGAAGAAACAATACATGACTCTTGTACTTTAACCATATGCCGCCAGCCCTATTACAGAATGACGGCGGCAAAGTGGTTTCAATATCCTGACCGGACGTCATATGACGTCGGCAGGATAACAAGCCGCTGCGCGCCCCGGGAGGCGCGCATCGCGGCGATCGTTGTTGCGGGGTGTCCGTCTGACACCCCACAACACCGATCTAGGTAAAGAGTCTCTGACGGAGACTCTTTACCATGTGATCAGCCGTGTCCAATCACGGCTGATCACGACGTAAACAAGAAGAGCCCGGGATCGGCTTTTCCTCACTCGTGTCTGTCAGACGCGAGTAGAGGAGAGCCGATCGGCTGCTCCTCTGACAGTAGGGGGGGTTTGTGCTGATCGATTATCAGCGCAGCCCCCCCGAGGATGCCCACACTGGACCACCAGGGATGCCACCAAACCACCAGGGATGCCAATCAGTGCCCACAATGGATGCCAATCAGTGCCCACAATGGGCATCACTGATTGGCATCCATCATTACAGTACATCAGTGCCGCCTATCATTGCCCATCCGTGCCCGCCTATCCGTGCCCATCCATGCCCGCCTATCTGTGCCCATCCGTGCCCGCCTATCCGTGCCGCCTATCCGTGCCCATCTGTGCCGCCTATCCGTGCCCATCTGTGCCGCCTATCCGTGCCACCTATCGGTGCAGATCAGTGCCGCATGTTAGTGCCCATCAATGCCACCTCATCAGTGCCACCTCATTGGTGCCCGTCAGTGCAGCCCCATTAGTGAAGGAGAAAACTTGCGTATTTACAAAGTTTTGTAACTGAAACAAAAAAAAAAACTGTTTTTTTTTCAAAATTTTCGGTCTTTTTTTTTAAAAAATTAGCAGAAAATAAAAATACCAGAGGTGATCAAATACCACCAAAAGAAAGCTCTATTTGTGGGAACAAAATTATAAAAATTTAGTTTGGGTACAGTGTAGCATGACTGCGCAATTGTCAAAGTGCAACAGCGCTGAAAGCTGAAAATTGGTCTGGGCAGGAAGGTGTATAAGTGCCCTGTATGTAAGTGGTTAATATTTGCTTTTCCCGGAGTTCAGCTTCAAAAGACAACCTCTCATGAAAGCTGCCATTGCTGAACTTATTTGCATGAAGTTCATCCCGAGAAATACAGCATCTCACAAAAGTGAGTACACCCCTCACATTTTTGTAAATATTTTATTATATCTTTTCATGTAGCAACACTGAAGAAATTACACTTTGCTACAATGTAAAGTAGTGAGTGTACAGCTTGTAGAACAGTGTAAATTTGCTGTCCCCTCAAAATAACTCAACACACAGCCATTAATGTATAAACCACTGGCAACAAAAATAGGATTTTTATAACAGCTTACCTGTAAAATCCTTTTCTTGGAGTACATCACGGGACACAGAGCGACATAGTCATTACTATGTGGGTTATATAGATACCTTCAGGTGCTGGCACTGGCAACTTCCAAAACCGGAAGTACCCGCCCCTATATAAGCCCCTCCCATCCGGGAGCACCTCAGTTTTGTAGCAAAGCAATAAGTGTCCCCAAAAGAGGGGTGGGAGCTCTGTGTCCCGTGATGTACTCCAGGAAAAGGATTTTACAGGTAAGCTGTTATAAAAATCCTATTTTCTTTCTCGTACATCACGGGACACAGAGCGACATAGTCATTACTATGTGGGATGTCCTAAAGCAATGCCCAATGAGGGGGGGGGATACACCATACATAAGCTGAGCGCTATCAGACATGAGGATCTTTTGCGGCCTGCAACACACTGCGCCCAAAGGCGACATCCTCCTGACTTCTAACGTCCACCTGGTAGAACCTAGTAAACGTGTGTACCGAAGACCATGTTGCGGCCTTACAGATTTGAGCCAGGGAGGCCCGGTGATGCACTGCCCATGAAGTTCCAACTGCTCTCGTGGAGTGCGCCCTAACTTTGAACGGAGGCGGTCTCCTTCTCAAGCCATAGGCTTGCATTATGACCTGTCGAATCCACTTGGCTAAAGTAGATTTTGACGCTGCCTGACCCTTTCTGGGGCCTTCCGGCAGTATAAACAAAGTATCCGTTCTGCGAATCTGAGCAGTGGCTTTTAGATAAGCTTTAACTGCTCTTACTACATCCAAAGAATGCAATAACTTTTCCTCTACCGAACTAGGTTTGGGGAAAAAAAGAAGGAAGAACCACATCTTGGTTCAAATGAAACCTCTATACCACCTTAGGAAGAAAGGCTGGATGAGGACGTAACACTACTCTGTCCTTATGGATAACCAGATATGGCTCCTTACAGGACATAGCTGCTAATTCCGACACTCTTTTAGCCGAACGAATGGCTACTAGAAAGATCAATTTCCTGGTGAGAAGAACCAAGGAAATATGCTGTAATGGTTCAAATGGTTGTTTCTGTAGAACCGACAGAACCAGGTTTAGATCCCATGGACATATGGGAATATTAACCGGAGGGCTAATACGCATCACTCCTTGTATAAAGGCTTTGACTAGTGAATGCGAAGCCAAGGGCCTTTGAAAAAATATTGACAAGGCCGAAATCTGACCCTTGATAGTACTCAAGGCAAGCTTCCTATCTACAGCCCACTGTAGGAAGTCCAGAATCCTACCTATTACGTACTTACGTGGATGCCATTTCTTGGCCTCACACCACGCGATGTACGCCTTCCAGATTCTATAGTAGATCTGCCTGGATACCGGCTTCCTGGCATTGATCATGGTAGATACCACAGGATTAGAGAGCCCTCTCTTTTTTAGACTGTGGGCTTCAATAGCCAGGCCGTCAAACCTAGGGCTTGTAAGGAAGGGTGGTATATCGGTCCCTGCGAAAGCAGGTCCGGACGATGTGGGAGGGTCCAAGGACTCCCCACAGACATTTTTACAATCTCCGCGTACCATGCTCTTCGGGGCCACGCTGGAGCCACCAGAATCACTGGTTTCTTTTCTACCCTGATTCTGCGGAGTAATCGAGGTAACAATTGTGGCGGTGGGAATGCATATATCAGCTTGAACTGATCCCAAGGGAACACTAGGGCATCCGAGCCGCAAGCTAGGGGATCCCTTGTCCGAGAGACAAACCTATCCCCTTTGCGTTGAATCTGGATGCTAGCAGATCTACATCCGGTGTTCCCCACCGCTGACATATTGTTCGGAAAACCTCGGGGTGAAGGGACCATTCCCTTGGGCATAATTGTTGGCGACTTAGAAGTCCGCCTTCCAATTCTCCACTCCTGGAATGAATACCGCGGATATGGCCGGGACATATCTTTCTGCCCATTTCAGGATGTAATTTCCCTCTGGGCTGCACGACTCCTGGTGCCACCCTGATGCTTGATATATGCCACTGCTGTGGCATTGTCTGTTTGAATTCTGACAGGGGACCCTTGGAGTTTGGATGTCCATGCTACTAGGGCATACCGGGCTGCTCGTATCTCTAAGAGATTGATGGGCAGGGCTTTTTCTGCATCCGACCATCTGCCCTGGAGAGACCATTGCTCCAGTACTGCTCCCCAGCCTATAAGGCTGGCATCTGTAGTGACCACCTTCCAAGAAATCGGACTGAAGGATTTTCCTTTTTCCAGATTCTGGGGAACCCACCACCAACGGAGGCTCTTGCGAACGGAAGAGGACAAGGACATTGGTAAGTCTAGGGCCTGAACTTTTTTGTTCCAGGCTGACAGTATGGCCCTTTGCAAATTCCTTGAATGGAATTGACCGTAGGGTACTGCTTCGAATGATGCCACCATTTTTCCCAGCAGCCTCATGCCCAGGCGTATGTACGGCTGTCTTTTTGTACCCACTAGGTGGATCAAATCTCCCAAAGACAACACCTTTCCTCGAGGCAAGAATATTTTTCTCTGGCCTGAATCCAGCCTTAGCCCCAAGTATTCCAGACTTTTGACTGGTTTTAGGGCTGACTTGTCTCGGTTGATAATCCAACTGTGAGATTCCAGATACTTGATTGTCTTGTGAACGACCACTTCTAGTTTTTTCACTGAGTGGTCTATCAGCAACAAGTCATCTAGATATGCCATTATCATTACACCTTGTATTCTTAGATTGGCCAATAAAGGGCCAGAATCTTTGTAAACACTCGTGGTGCTGTGGCCAGACCGAAGGGTAAGGCTCTGAACTGAAAATGGCGCCCTTCTACTGCAAAGCGTAGAAATTTTTGGTGGACTGGAAAGATGGGAATGTGCAAATAAGCATCTTTGATGTCGATCGCGGCTAACCATTCCTCCCCTTGTAGGGCAGTGGCCACCGATCGGATCGACTCCATCGGAAAGTCCTGATATACAGGAATTTGTTTAGCCCTTTTAGAATTAATATGGGCCTCACGTCCCCGTTTGCTTCGGGACTGTAAAGAGGTTTGAGTAAAACCCGAACCCCCATTCTTCCAGGGGAACCTCCATAATTACTCCTTGGAGCAATAGTTGTTCTAGTGCCAACAGGAGGGACTCTCTCTTCCGGGGATCCCTTGGCACATTTGACCTCAAAAAAATGGGAAGGAGGAGAGTCTTAACTTCAATCTGTATCCCAAACATACTGCGGAGAGCACCTATCTGTTCTGATCGTGTCCCGCCAGGTCTCTGCGAACAACTGGAGTCTTCCCCCCACCCGACTGAGTGGGGGCAACCCTTCAATGAATTTAACTTTGGGGGAGATTTTGTACCTCTCCTGACCCAGGGTTTCTCATTACCCTGCGATTGTCCCTGATTTTTACCCCCGGGATTTGACCGAGGAGGCCGTCGGAACTGTTTCACAGCCGATGCCCCAGGGACTGGAGAAGCAGGCCTCTTAAAAGAGGGACCTCTACCTCTGTTTTTAACCGGCAAGAGTGTATTTTTACCGCTGGAAATTTTCTGGATATATTTGTCCAGGTCTTCCCTGAATAAGCGTTCACCATGAAAATGGGACGCTAACCAGCCATTTTTTACAGGGAGCTTCAGCAGACCAGTTTTTGAGCCATAGAAGCCTACGCATATGTACTACAGACAGCGTAAGGCGGGAGGCCTGATGGATTGAATCCTTTATGGCGTCAACCGCAAAGCCTAAGGCTCTAGGTAGATCAGCTAGGGCAAGGGCCTGCTGATCTGGCAAGTCCCTTAAGACCTGTTTCAACTGATCCTTCACTGCTTAGCAGACCCCACTGCTGGTTGTGTCACCAAGCTTGCTGTAGAAAGAAGCAGATTTTCATAAGGACTCCAATTTTTTATCTATTGGGTTCTTGAACATTTGGACATTATCCACTGGACATGTCAGTGATTTATACACACAAGAGATGGCTGCGTCCACTGTAGGGACCTTCCATTTTTTGATGAACTTATCCTCCATGGGATAGACCACCGGAAATCTCTTGGGGGGAATAAATATTTTCTCAGGATGTTCCCAATCCTGGTAAATGAGCCCTTCAGTAAAGGGTGAAGTGGAAAAGAACAGACAGTCTGGGGGCTTCTAGCGACCCCAACGAGGATGCAGTAGTGGTTGATGGTTCCGCAAGGTGCATTTTAAATGCTGATCGGACCATGTTAGTCAGAGACTGAACCCATAATCTTTCAGCTTGATATGCTGAGAAAGGTTCCTCCACTGTTGATTCCTCTATAACAGAATCAACCTCATCCTGATCCCCTTCAGGCAGGTCGATCCCTGTATGGGACTGTTGCTCTGCTAACAGGCACTCTGAAGGAGGAGACGGAGATCGGGCGTGCTTTCCCTGACAGGGAGGCAGTGATCAATGTTGACAATCTCTCTCTAATTCTCCCAGAGCTGAGGAAAAAACCTCCTCTATTACATACACAGGAGCAGGTGAACGGAGGACAGCCACAGTACCAAGTACCCCTGCGGGGTCTCTACGGTCACTTACCTCTGAATCTTCAGGGGAGACTGGTGCAGCAGAAGCATGCCCAAGATCCTCAGAGCCTGATCAGACCCCCTTCGCTTCCTGGAAGATTCAGTTCCGGAGCTTCTGGACGGCATATTCCTAAGCCTAAAGCTGAGGTATTCCAGCCGTAAAACACCACTTTTACTGAGAATAGTCTAGCACAATTGCTGCTATATAACAGTTGGTGTCTACTAAAGTGCCTTTCTAGGGGATGCCTGCATCAACCGCCTCTGTGTGCCTTTTTACTGTTGCTAGCTCTGTCTGTGCACTTCAATAGCCAGCTGTGATTGTCCTTTAAAACACGCTGGACGCCCGCACATGCGCAGTAGCGCCGCGGCGCACACCGAGCGTCATCCACCCGCTCCGCCCCTTTTTTCCAGATCGCCTCTATATATAGAGGCGCGTGCACGCGCTCGCGCGCGGGCACGTGCGCCTTCGGCGCCTTTTTTGAAAAAAATAAGGAGCTAGATGGGAGCCAGGGTCCCTGCCGCAGGGCCCGGGGATGGATGAGCGCAGCAACAGGGCAGAGGAGACAGCTTCCCAGCAGAGAACTTACCAACTGCCTGGATTTGATTTTGGAAGAAAAAAATCCACATTACAAGAAAAAGAACCATAGCGGCCTCTAGTGTCTAACACAGGTACCGCGGTCTTAAATTTTTTCTTTTTTCTTGCCTACTATTAAAATTTTTAACATTTTCTCAGTAGTAACAGGCATGCACAGAATATTAGCGGGAATACCTTCGGTAACAGGCAGAAAGACAAAATAGGCTTGGGGGTCCCCCAATAGAACTAAGTTCCTGAGGGCCCCCACTTACCTTTTCCTCGCCGCAGGACTCTGTTTGGTCCACAGAAGCCCAAACTTCACCTATCACGGCAGGCATTGTAATTAAACCTTCAGGGACCGGGTTCCCAAGGATTCCACTCCCCTGGACCTGTATAGCACCCTGCACAGAAAACATCTTGGTCGTGGGTATGACCAGAGCTCTGGATCCCAGGGTCCAGCCCTCCTAAGAGAGGCATTACAGGCAAAACCTTGCTCTTCTCTTTGCAAGGCCCGGGTACCGACCGTTTAGCTATGAAGCTTTTTTGGTCGGATCCGGAATAGCTTACTGAGGCCCAAAAGAACCTGTACGCAAGCTCAGTGAAAAACACATGTTACTTCTTGGCCAACACCTTAGACACTGGCAAAAAACTGAGGTGCTCCCGGATGGGAGGGGCTTATATAGGGGAGGGTACTTCCGGTTTTGGAAGTTGCCAGTGCCAGCACCTGAAGGTATCTATATAACCCACATAGTAATGACTATGTCGCTCTGTGTCCCGTGATGTACGAGAAAGAAAGTGAGTACACCCCTAAGTGAAAATGTCTAAATTGGGCCCAAAGTGTCAATATTTTGTGTGGCCACCATTTTCCAGCACTGCCTTAACCCTCTTGGGCATTGAGTTCACCAGAGCTTTACAGGTTGCCACTGGAGTCCTTTTCCACTCTATGACGACATAACGGAGCTGGTGGACGTTATAGACCTTGTGCTCCTCCACCTTCCATTTGAGGATGCCCCACAGATGCTTAATAGGGTTTAGGTCTGGAGACATGCTTGGCCAGTCCATCACCTTTACCCTCAGCTTCTTTAGCAAGGCTGTGGTCATCTTGGAGGTGTGTTTGGGGTCATTATGTTGGAATACTGCCCTGCGGCCCAGTCTCCCAAGTGAGGGGATCATGCTCTGCTTCCAGAGGCGTAACTAGAAACCTCTGGGCCCCGGTGCAAGAAATCACGAAGGCCCCCCCCCCCCCCATGATTTTGATACATTTTTTTGAGGGAGGTGGCAACGGCGGTAGTTGAGGGGGGGTGGCAGCTGTGGTACTTGAGGGGGGTGGCAGCGGTGGTACTTGAGGGGGGTGGCTGCGGTGGTACTTGAGGGGGGTGGCTGCGGTGGTACTTGAGGGGGGTGGCTGCGGTGGTACTTGAGGGGGGTGGCTGCGGTGGTACTTGAGGGGGGTGGCTGCGGTGGTACTTGAGGGGGGTGGCTGCGGTGGTACTTGAGGGGGGTGGCTGCGGTGGTACTTGAGGGGGGTGGCTGCGGTGGTACTTGAGGGGGGTGGCTGCGGTGGTACTTGAGGGGGGTGGCTGCGGTGGTGCCATCCTCTCCCACCACCACCTGTGCCTCTTACTGATCCCATCCTCCCACCACTGATTTCATCCCTATCCCCCCATCACCTCTGTTATAGAAGTAATGGGGGGATAAGGATGAGATCAGTGGTGGGGGGATGGGATCAGTAAGAGGCACAGGTGGTGGAGGTTGGCATCGATTACTCAGCTCTGCAAAATGTCACTTACCGTCAAATCAATCGATTCCCCGGGAATTCCGTTCGATCGGTCACGGTGCCTTCTAATCTCCCGCCAGAATGCCTTCTTACCTCATGGGTAGACGGTACAGGTATTCCACGTGGAGAGGAAAGCTCCTCCCTCGCCTTCTCTCATTGGTGTCAGCATGTCTGCCGACTTAATTTTTCAGTGTCTGCCCCCAGTCTTAGCGCTGCCTCTGCCCAGGCCCAGATTTACTCCCTTTGTCGCCCCAAGGCCAGGTCCTTCAATACCGCCCCCCCCCACACACACACCATCACATAGGGGGACTCCCCAAAGCGCCCCTCTTACATCAGGGTCCCCAGAGAGCCTCCCCCTACATCAGGGTCCCCAGAGAGCCTCCCCTTACATCAGGGTCCCCAGAGAGCCTCCCCTTACATCAGGGTCCCCAGAGAGCCTCCCCTTACATCAGGGTCCCCAGAGAGCCTCCCCTTACATCAGGGTCCCCAGAGAGCCTCCCCTTACATCAGGGTCCCCAGAGAGCCTCCCCTTACATCAGGGTCCCCAGAGAGCCTCCCCTTACATCAGGGTCCCCAGAGAGCCTCCCCTTACATCAGGGTCCCCAGAGAGCCTCCCCTTACATCAGGGTCCCCAGAGAGCCTCCCCTTACATCAGGGTCCCCAGAGAGCCTCCCCTTACATCAGGGTCCCCAGAGAGCCTCCCCTTACATCAGGGTCCCCAGAGAGCCTCCCCTTACATCAGGGTCCCCAGAGAGCCTCCCTACTTGCATTAGGGTCCCCAGAGAGCCTCCCTACTTGCATTAGGGTCCCCAGAGAGCCTCCCCACTTGCATCAGGGTCCCCAGAGAGCCTCCCCACTTGCATCAGGGTCCCCAGAGAGCCTCCCCACTTGCATCAGGGTCCCCAGAGAGCCTCCCCACTTGCATCAGGGTCCCCAGAGAGCCTCCCCACTTGCATCAGGGTCCCCAGAGAGCCTCCCCACTTGCATCAGGGTCCCCAGAGAGCCTCCCTACTTGCATCAGGGTCCCCAGAGAGCCTCCCCTCCTACATTAGTGTCCCCAGAGAGCCCCTCCTTACATTAGTGTCCCCAGAGAGCCCCTCCTTACATTAGTGTCCCCAGAGAGCCCCTCCTTACATTAGTGTCCCCAGAGAGCCCCTCCTTACATTAGTGTCCCCAGAGAGCCCCTCCTTACATTAGTGTCCCCAGAGAGCCCCTCCTTACATTAGTGTCCCCAGAGAGCCCCTCCTTACATTAGTGTCCCCAGAGAGCCCCTCCTTACATTAGTGTCCCCAGAGAGCCCCTCCTTACATCAGGGTCCCCAGAGAGCTTCCTTACTTACAGCAGGGTCCCCAGAGAGCTTCCCTACTTACAGCAGGGTCCCCAGAGAGCCTCCCCTCTTACATTACATTAGGGTCGCCAGAGAGCCCCTCCTTACATCAGGGTCGCCAGAGAGCCCCTCCTTACATCAGGGTCGCCAGAGAGCCCCTCCTTACATCAGGGTCGCCAGAGAGCCCCTCCTTACATCAGGGTCGCCAGAGAGCCTCCCCTTACACCAGGGCCCCCAGAGAGCCTCCCCTTACACCAGGGCCCCCAGAGAGCCTCCCCTTACACCAGGGTCCCCAGAGAGCCTCCCCTTACACCAGGGTCCCCAGAGAGCCTCCCCTTACACCAGGGTCCCCAGAGAGCCTCCCCTTACACCAGGGTCCCCAGAGAGCCTCCCCTTACACCAGGGTCCCCAGAGAGCCTCCCCTTACACCAGGGTCCCCAGAGAGCCTCCCCTTACACCAGGGTCCCCAGAGAGCCTCCCCTTACACCAGGGTCCCCAGAGAGCCTCCCCTTACACCAGGGTCCCCAGAGAGCCTCCCCTTACACCAGGGTCCCCAGAGAGCCCCCCCCCCTTACACCAGGGTCCCCAGAGAGCCCCCCCCCTTACACCAGGGTCCCCAGAGAGCCCCCCCCCTTACACCAGGGTCCCCAGAGAGCCCCCCTTACACCAGGGTCCCCAGAGAGCCCCCCCTTACACCAGGGTCCCCAGAGAGCCCCCCCCCCTTACACCAGGGTCCACATAGAGCTCCCCCCTACACCAGGGTCCCCAGAGAGCTCCCCTTACACCAGGGTCCACAGAGAGCTCCCCTTACACCAGGGTCCACATGGAGCTCCCCCCCTTACACCAGGATCCCCAGAGAGCCCCCCCTAACATTAGTGTCCCCAGAGGCCCCCTTCCTTACATTAGTGTCCCCAGAAAGACCCCCCCCTCTTACATCAGGGTCCCCAAACAGCTGACTCCCCCCATGCAGGGTTCCCCTGTACCTGGCTGGTGGAGGTGGGAGGCGGCGATCGGCAGCTCTATGGTGTCCACAGGTAGGGGGGGTCTTGCTGGGGCTAGTAGTTCTATCTCCGAATCATGTATACAGCAGAAGGGGGGGCCTCTGACCCGGGCATCAGCAACATTGTACAAGCAGTGTGAAAGTGAAACTAATACCTGCCCGGGTCAGAGGCCCCTCCCCTCCACTGTATACACACTGACACTCAAGAGAGAGAGAGTACTACAAGCCCCAGGGAGATCCCTGCCCACGCAGGCACCATAGAGCTGCCGATCGCCCCCTTTCACCTCCTACCACATCTCCCCACTGCACTCTAATTGGCCAGCCAGAGGTGCCGGCAGGGGAGATGTCTTGGGAGTCTTAGGGGGTTTCCGCCCCTGCATCCACTGGTGGGCGGGCCCCTCACACGGGCGGCGGGCGGGCCCCCTGAACTTCACAGAACTACACAGGGCCCAGTCGCAACTGCGACTGCTGCGATACTGAAAATTCCGCCACTGTCTGCTTCAGTATGTCACATTACATGTTGACATTCATGGTTCCCTCAATGAACTGTAGCTCCCCAGTGCCTGCAGCACTCATACAGCCCCAGACCATGAGCTCCCACCACCATTCTTGACTGTAGGCAAGACACACTTGTCTTTGTACTCCTCACCTGGTTGCCGCCACACACACTTTACACCATCTGAACCAAATAAGTTTATCTTGGTCTCATCAGACCACAGGACATGGTTCCAGTAATCAATGGCCTTAGTCCGCTTGTCTTCAGCAAACTGTTTTCAGGCTTTCTTGTAGGGCTGGGCGATTTTACCCCCCAAAAAAATCTGCGATTTTTTAATAAAAAACTCGATTTACGATTCGATTTTTTTATTTTTATTTTTTTTATTATATTAATTAAAGTGCATCAACAAACAAAATTGCAAAGGCAAACCCTTTCTCTAACTGCAAAGTCAGTGTGCAACAAACACACAATATATTCCAGCGCTCATGGAACATACATTATTAACTATTGAAAACTCTTGAAACTCTGTGTGCAATTCCTTCTGTCCCAGCCTTGCTGCGATCCTGGCTCTGCATCCTTTTGGGTTGGAGGGTCCTCCACACGCTGGTCTGCCTGTTGTCCATCATTCAAGGTACTGTGCTCACACGGAGATCATGCCACAGGCTTTGTTTTGACTTTTTTTAACCCCTCATTGCTCCACGGATGTCACTGCAAGTTTAACAAGTTTGTCACCACTGGCAACTGGAGAGTTAAGATTCATTTGCCCTCTGCACATTTGGGATTGGATCCCTCTCTTTATTGTGATAAATGGACTAAGCTTTTTTATCAATTCTTCAAGAGTTTTCAATAGTTAATAATGTATGTTCCATGAGCGCTGGATTATATTGTGTGCATGTTGTGTATTTTGTACTTCTGGGTACGGATTTTTTCTTGCTGCGCTGGATCCTGTTTTTTCCCCCTTTTGGATACTTTGTACTTCCCAAAATATTTGGGATTTTTTTCTTATTATTATTATCATCCATTATATTTTTTCTTTATCCACCAATTTAGCGCTTGTGACCTTTTGTTGTTTTTTGCAGTGTGCAACAAAGATTGTTAAACATCCAAATTATTAATACTGTATTTGGATTTAGCTAATAAAACAACAAAAAATCCTGAGGTTACTCTTAGTTGAATTGAACTGTGTCCATGCCTCACTGTGCCCGTGTCTCACTGTGCCCATGCTTCAATCACTGTGCCCGTGTCTCACTGTGCCCATGCTTCAATCACTGTGCCCGTACCTAATGCAGATTTTCATGGTATACGGATTTTACTGCTACACCGGTGGCCATTCCAGTATTCAAAAGCCGCGCCTCCTCCTTGTCTGTGATAGGCGGAACACTCAATTTCCCAGCATTCAGTGTTCCGCCTATCATGGTCATCCTCATAACACAGACGAGGATGAGAGGATGTCCGTGATAGGCTGAATACTGCCTGCTGTGAAATTGAGTGTTCCGCCTATCACAGACGACGAGGACTCGGGAGGCGCGGCTTTTGAACACTGCAATGGCCGCCGTCTGTCTGCATGACACGCTGATCAGGTAGGCAGACGGCGGCTGCAGCGAGTAGATGTAATTGGGGTAACGCTGCCCAGTGCCATTCCGGATACGCCCCCTGCAGTCCTGCTACGGAAACTTTGAAGGGGAAAAAAAATAAAAAAATGTTTTTTTTCAAAAAAATAAAAAAATCGATTTTCTTCAAAACTGAATCGATTTGAGCCCAAAACTCGATTCAAGATTAAAATCGATTTTTTTCCCAGCCCTACTTTCTTGTGCATCATCTTTAGAAGAGGCTTCCTTCTGGGATGACAGCCATGGAGACCAATTTGATGCAATGTGAGGTGTATGGTCTGAGCACGGGCAGGCTGACCCCCCACCCCTTCAACCTCTGCAGAAATGCTGGCAGCACTCATACATCCATTTCCCAAAGACAACCTCTGTATATGACGCTGAGCACGTGCACGCAACTTCTTTCCACGCTGAAAAATAGGGGGCAGAGGCCTCATCCATTTCCGGGCTATGATCTTTCTAGCTGAGAATAGTGATTCATGGAGAAAAGTTTCAGTATATTTATCCATCTCTTCAGGGGAAGATCCCGAGCAGACATTGCTTGGGGTCAAGTGTAATGGGAGAACCCACAGTTTCATGCAAGAAAGTTACTATTTGTTTCCAGAGGTCTTGGCTTTTTGGGCAGGCCCAAAGGAGGTGAAACAATGTGCCCGTCTCTTGGCCACACAACAAACACAGGGTAGGCTGGTCCCATTTGTATCTAGCCACACGTAAAGGGGTAAGGTATGCCCTGTGGGTTATGAAGATTTGAGACAGCCTGTCAGAGCCTAGGGGATACTGCTTTACAGGTCTCCAAAGCCTCCTCCCACTCCTCATCCTCCAGTGATCCCACCTCCCTCGGGGTTTTAAAGCAAATGCCACTTTAGAGGAAATGGGGGTGGACAGCATATTAGAGAATGTGGAGATCAATCCACGTGGATCTGTGCTCTTAACCTGAAGAGCATACGATTATGTAGTGTGAATTCTTCATCAAGTGTTTGATAGGTTTTGAGATTTCCGTCAGAGTAGGTGACGTAAATAATAGACACCCTGTGCGGCCCATAGCTCAGAGCCCTGAGGGAAGAGAAGATTACCGCTCCAGGTGAGTGAGTTCTATTGATCTTTCAACAATCAGGAAACCGTGGGTGCTGGCAATGCACAAGGCAAACGGGAAACAAGAAGTGAAGGAATGGACACAGCCACACTCCAAAAAAACCCTTTTGGTTGCTTTTTATTGTAAAAGTAGATGAACAAATGCACCACAGGTCACAGCAAGGCAGGGATCAGCTGACGCGTTTCACACTACAGATATTAGTGCTTACTCAGCTATGAGTAAGGTTGAAATCTGGCAAGGCCATACCTCCCATATCTGTTGGATTTTTAAGTGCTTGCCAGGCAAGTTTATGTCTACCGGTACCCCAGACAAGGCTTAAGGAGAGCTTCAAGCGATTTAAAGTGTTTTAGGAGGAGGTATATCGGGGTGTGCCATTGGACATAATAAAAATGGTCCTCCTTCCCAAAATTTAGTAAGTTTATGCGGCCCCACACCCCCAGTGGCAAGCGGGCCCAGACCCGGATTTTGGTTCTGACCATTGAAAACAGGGGTTCTATATTAAGAGCAATATAATCAGCCGGGCTCCTAGAAATGTGTACCCCCAAGTACTTAATGGTATCCACCCATTGAAGTGGTATTCCTGCCTGGGACTCGGGCGGTGGGAAGCTATCGGCAGAATCTGATTTTCCCCAGTTGATCTTAAACCCGAAGTGCAGCTTGGAGGGAGGGACACGAGTCAGCGAGATAAAGCAGTGTATCGTCCACATACATACTAATTTTTTCTATTAAGGGATCTACCTGTAATCCTACAATCTCTGGGTTTGTGCGGATGGACACGGCCAAGGGTTCTGCGTGCACTCAACTTCTTAGATCAACCATGGCGAGGCCTGTTCCGAGTGGAGTCTGTCCTGTTAAACCACTGCATGGTCTTGGCAAACTTCTTATAGCCTAAACCATCTTTATATAGAGCAATATTTCTTTTTTTTTAGATCCTCAGGAGAGTTCTTTGCCATGAGGTGCCATATTCAGTGACCAGTAAGAGAGAGCGATAAAACCAAATTTAACACACCTGCTCCCTATTCACACCTGAGACCTTGTAAAACTAACGAGTCACATGACACCGGGCTAGGGAAAATGGCTAATTGGACCCATATTGGACGTTTTCACTTAGGGATGTACTCACTTCTGTTGCTGGCGGTTTAGACAATAATGGCTGTGTTTTGAGTTATTTTGAGGGGACAGCAAATTTTTACGCTGTTATACAAGCTGTACACTCACTACTTTACATTGTAACAAAGTGTAATTTCTTCAGTGTTGTCACATGAAAATATATAATAAAATGTTTACAAAAATGGGGTGTACACACTTTTGTGAGAAACTGTATATATAAAAAGAAAAAATTACTTTGCCACAACTTAATTGCTGCATGCATGCTATGGGTCTGACTCAGAGAACTGAAATGTTATGAGTGCCTGTACATCCCAGTTAGAACTAGAGTTATATGTATGTATTAGAGATTGTATATATATTTATAGATAGAGATATATATATATATATATATATATATCTCTATCTCTATTTAGAGATAGATAGAAATAGATAGATTACATATAGATAGAAATAGACAGATTACATATAGATAGAAATAGATAGATTACATATAGATAGATAAATATATATATATATATATATATATATATATATATATATATATATATATATATATATATAAATAATTTATTTATTTAGAGATAGATAGAAATAGATAGATAGAGAAAGATAGAGAGAAATCGAGAGAGATAGAGAGAAATAGAGAGAGATATTAATCTATCTCTATACACACACACACACACACACACACACACACACACACACACACATAGATTTGTTTTGGATGGAGAAGGGAAGGGTTACAATCCCTGTCAGATTTTTATAGCTCTCTGTGTCCCCGTTGGTAAGATTTACTCTTTCGATTTGTCCTGGTGACCATTGTCACAGAGATAGGAAGTGATAGGGAATTCAAAACAATTAAAACAGGCAGTGAGGGAAATTTTTCAATGTGGACATGCATTCTTGTATCAGCTGTCTAGGAGGGGATTTCTTCCTATTTAGTAGAGATTTCCTCTCACTTCTTGGTGTGTCCTCAGAACAGGAAGTAAAAAGGAAATCTCACTAAGAGATCATTACCAGCAAAACAAACATGCAGGGGCTTTACACTTCACTATCCAGAAAAGGTTTTCATTATAAATACACCCACCAACTAATACCTGCCTTACCTCGGCTACCCTGCACATCTGTTCAGTTGTCACAGCCCTGAGTCTAGTCAGGTGTGAGCACCATGTTGACCTGCGCTGAAGCTTACACAGGGTTAAAGACCTTCCCCCCTCCTCGCAGCGTTGGGGCTTGGCAATTAGCCACTCAGGCCCAAACAATACATTCCTGGGGTAAGAGCAGTAGGCCACATGCCCATCCATACCTAAAAGTATGGGGTATTTGTAAGCGCTTCAACAAAACAGTGGGAAAGCCCGGCAAAGTGGAGTATTAGTGGGAAAGGAATTGGTTTGCATGTTAGAACACCAGATCTGCCAGTGCATAATGAACACAACTGCCCTTAGTATAATAGACACATTCATGCAAAATTGGGCCTAATTTACAAATCATAGATAACACAAACTCACAAGCCATAATCTGAAGGTGAATATGGAATGCTTGGGTGTAAATGTGAACGATGGTAGTGTGCACTGCAGACCTTTGCTGCAAGTAAAATGAGAGAGCCAGCTGTCAGAAGACATATAACACCATACAGCAAGTGCCAGGAAATGGATAATAGAAGCTTATGGAACCAGAATACAACTGTATTGGAATGCTCATACTCTGCAGATAATACTCTTAGCTGGTAGCAGCACTGTTTTTACTTCTTCTCCACGGACATGCAGTAAAGTGGACATCTATAGTGGTTTCGTACATATTTCTTTATGTATTGATCCTATAAAAAGCAAGACCCATCTCTACTGTTCTTTCCCCCAAATTAATTAAGTGCATGCAACAGGCCTGAGAAAAATGTGCACGTTTCAATGATCTATATATGGGCTGATTAGAATACTTTAAGTTGGCCATAGATGGATTAAAATTTGGCCAGTTCAGCAGGGAACAGCCAAATTTTAAATGTACGTGTGGCTGCACTTGCTCGACAGAAGTCGATGTAATAATCAGCTTATGTTGAATGGTCTTGTTGAAAAATGTTTCTTGATCAGCAATGGCAGGCAATAAGCTGAAGCCACTGATCAGGGTATTCTGACAGTGGAGAGTCCCCAGTGTCAGAATACAGCTCAGGGAGGAGAGTCCCCAGTGTCAGAATACAGCTCAGGGAGGAGAGTCCCCCCTGTCAGAATACAGCTCAGGGAGGAGAGTCCCCCCTGTCAGAATACAGCTCAGGGAGGAGAGTCCCCCCTGTCAGAATACAGCTCAGGGAGGAGAGTCCCCCCTGTCAGAATACAGCTCAGGGAGGAGAGTCCCCCCTGTCAGAATACAGCTCAGGGAGGAGAGTCCCCCCTGTCAGAATACAGCTCAGGGAGGAGAGTCCCCAGTGTCAGAATACAGCTCAGGGAGGAGAGTCCCCAGTGTCAGAATACAGCTCAGGGAGGAGAGTCCCCAGTGTCAGAATACAGCTCAGGGAGGAGAGTCCCCCGTGTCAGAATACAGCTCAGGGAGGAGAGTCCCCCGTGTCAGAATACAGCTCAGGGAGGAGAGTCCCCCGTGTCAGAATACAGCTCAGGGAGGAGAGTCCCCCGTGTCAGAATACAGCTCAGGGAGGAGAGTCCCCCCTGTCAGAATACAGCTCAGGGAGGAGAGTCCCCCCTGTCAGAATACAGCTCAGGGAGGAGAGTCCCCCCTGTCAGAATACAGCTCAGGGAGGAGAGTCCCCAGTGTCAGAATACAGCTCAGGGAGGAGAGTCCCCAGTGTCAGAATACAGCTCAGGGAGGAGAGTCCCCAGTGTCAGAATACAGCTCAGGGAGGAGAGTCCCCCGTGTCAGAATACAGCTCAGGGAGGAGAGTCCCCCGTGTCAGAATACAGCTCAGGGAGGAGAGTCCCCCGTGTCAGAATACAGCTCAGGGAGGAGAGTCCCCAGTGTCAGAATACAGCTCAGGGAGGAGAGTCCCCCGTGTCAGAATACAGCTCAGGGAGGAGAGTCCCCCCTGTCAGAATACAGCTCAGGGAGGAGAGTCCCCCCTGTCAGAATACAGCTCAGGGAGGAGAGTCCCCCCTGTCAGAATACAGCTCAGGGAGGAGAGTCCCCAGTGTCAGAATACAGCTCAGGGAGGAGAGTCCCCAGTGTCAGAATACAGCTCAGGGAGGAGAGTCCCCCCTGTCAGAATACAGCTCAGGGAGGAGAGTCCCCAGTGTCAGAATACAGCTCAGGGAGGAGAGTCCCCCCTGTCAGAATACAGCTCAGGGAGGAGAGTCCCCAGTGTCAGAATACAGCTCAGGGAGGAGAGTCCCCCCTGTCAGAATACAGCTCAGGGAGGAGAGTCCCCAGTGTCAGAATACAGCTCAGGGAGGAGAGTCCCCAGTGTCAGAATACAGCTCAGGGAGGAGAGTCCCCAGTGTCAGAATACAGCTCAGGGAGGAGAGTCCCCAGTGTCAGAATACAGCTCAGGGAGGAGAGTCCCCCGTGTCAGAATACAGCTCAGGGAGGAGAGTCCCCCGTGTCAGAATACAGCTCAGGGAGGAGAGTCCCCCGTGTCAGAATACAGCTCAGGGAGGAGAGTCCCCCGTGTCAGAATACAGCTCAGGGAGGAGAGTCCCCCCTGTCAGAATACAGCTCAGGGAGGAGAGTCCCCCCTGTCAGAATACAGCTCAGGGAGGAGAGTCCCCCCTGTCAGAATACAGCTCAGGGAGGAGAGTCCCCAGTGTGAGAATACAGCTCAGGGAGGAGAGTCCCCAGTGTCAGAATACAGCTCAGGGAGGAGAGTCCCCAGTGTCAGAATACAGCTCAGGGAGGAGAGTCCCCCGTGTCAGAATACAGCTCAGGGAGGAGAGTCCCCCGTGTCAGAATACAGCTCAGGGAGGAGAGTCCCCCGTGTCAGAATACAGCTCAGGGAGGAGAGTCCCCAGTGTCAGAATACAGCTCAGGGAGGAGAGTCCCCCGTGTCAGAATACAGCTCAGGGAGGAGAGTCCCCCCTGTCAGAATACAGCTCAGGGAGGAGAGTCCCCCCTGTCAGAATACAGCTCAGGGAGGAGAGTCCCCCCTGTCAGAATACAGCTCAGGGAGGAGAGTCCCCAGTGTCAGAATACAGCTCAGGGAGGAGAGTCCCCAGTGTCAGAATACAGCTCAGGGAGGAGAGTCCCCCCTGTCAGAATACAGCTCAGGGAGGAGAGTCCCCAGTGTCAGAATACAGCTCAGGGAGGAGAGTCCCCCCTGTCAGAATACAGCTCAGGGAGGAGAGTCCCCAGTGTCAGAATACAGCTCAGGGAGGAGAGTCCCCCCTGTCAGAATACAGCTCAGGGAGGAGAGTCCCCAGTGTCAGAATACAGCTCAGGGAGGAGAGTCCCCAGTGTCAGAATACAGTTTAGCAGAGAGTCTATCCACCTTGACTGTAGGGAAGGAGGAATCTGTTCGTTTTTTCCATTCAGCCTGCTGGCTAAACTAAGGAAATGATTCA
This sequence comes from Rana muscosa, assembly GCA_029206835.1. NCBI lineage: Eukaryota > Metazoa > Chordata > Amphibia > Anura > Ranidae > Rana > Rana muscosa. The sequence continues at coordinate 309,766,511 of CM055116.1, read as the reverse complement.
TCTAAAGCCAATCTTAGTTTGTACAATGGGAAACAGCCCCCCCCCCCCCCAGCAGACATCACTTTAGAACAAAAAATGTTACTTGATAATGGACAGATGCTAGCTACATCAGGAGACTTTTTTTATTATCTATGGCGCCCCAGCAGACATCACTAGCTGAGGCTTGTTGAGGGAAGAAGCAAATTGCTAGGAACAATTTGATCACTGTTCTTATCCCATGATAAGCCAAGACTAGAGTCACTTTCAGGCCACCTCATGATCACATGACGCAACAGTTCATGCTTATGGAAGCACCTGTGTGCCAACATTGTGTCTCTCTGTAAAACATCTGTACTGTTAATGCACACTACAGCCATTATAATTCTTGTAAATTTGATCTAAAGATATCTATATGGACAGTAGATAGGGTGGCAATTATGGTTGGATAGCAGCCAGGTCCTTTGTGGTCATTACGTGAGTGACGGCTAAACACCACACATTACTGCTGCTTTGGACACACTGGCTATCTGGGTTCTGGGATTAGTCCAGCTCATGTAAAAACCCCTATCTGGCTTTTTGTTACTGCAGATGGACTGGGCGGGAGGAAATTCCTGCTAGGATAGATTTTGATGGCTGATTCTGTCAGCTAGACATAACCCAATATCACCACAAATGTCACTTTTTTTTTTTTTTTAAATGTGTGCTTCTCATGTCCTGATTTGCACTACTTTATAGATTAGATAAATCCTAAACTGACAGCTTAATTTACTAAAATTGGGAAGAAGAAACAAACATCACGAAAATGGAAAAATATCCAGAAACAGTGCATGTAAAACTTGTTTTTTTTTTTTTTTACAGCCGTTTCTAAATTAAACAAAAGCCCACAAAAGAGCATGGTCACAGTGAGATAATGGGGGAATTTGCAATAAGCGTGATACAAGCATAACAGAATGTTTGCATTCCTCGCATGTGTTCTCAATTATTTTATGTTGAGCAAATTGTCAACATGTGCAAATCATTCTTGAAAGTAGCCAAACCACACCCAACACTCTGGGCCCTAGGAACAAAAGAGTTGCTCTGTAATTTATACTCAACAGTTATTTCTACTAAATCACAAAACTGTATAACAAATATCATATATCTGCGTCAACTAATCAAAACATAGGACTTCTCTAGGACCACACACACACACACACACACACACACACACACACACACACACACACACACACACACACACGGTAGCATCAGTTTGACCCTTTATGCAGCATATCTCAAGAATTGCCATGATGCACCCCCCCCCCCCCCCCCAATGAGACCAGCCCTCTTGTGTTATACACTGCCCCCTCCGCATTTACACTGGGTTCGGTATGCACATCCCCTCCATCCATAACAGGGTTTCCAACAAGGCATGGATGGAGGGAAAAATGAAGGCTTGTACACAGTTGTCTCATCTTCGTCTATTCTGTTGTCTGAACAAAAATAGTTCTACAGCCCCCACTCATAGTGGGCTGAACACAGAAGAGAAAAGTCGGAGAAGTGTTGACCATAACACAATTCAAGAAGCAGTCAGGTACAGGACTTCAAATCCTTGCCCATATTGCCAAAAGCAAGAACCACACTGTACACATAAAAAGTTCAAGCAATACAAAAATGCTAACCGCAAAGAAATACGAGTCCAATATGGAGAAGAAGGGTGTAGAAATTAGAAATAATGGCTTAGTAAATGCAAACTGTACACGTAGTTCCTTCTATGCTGATGAACAGATGCAAGAACTGTTTTTCTGATAACTGCCTGCTTTCAAAAATAAAGTGCAGACTTCCGGTTCCGGCGCCACATGAGACAGCGGTAGCTAGTCACAGCTCCTGCCGCCCTCCTCCCGAATTCAGCTATAAAGCCCGGCCAGAGCTTCGGGGTGTCCCCCATCCGTTCCCGCTGCAAGGCAGGCACATATGGACCGCTTTGTGGAGCGTTCCTACGCTCGAACAGTGTCCTCGGCACCCCCCGCGGGAGACGCGGCTCCAGGCTCAGCCAAAATGGCGGCCGCTCCCTGCATAGGGGAATCCCCGCAGCCACACGCTGCTACAGGGATACACGCTATTGATCCTGCATCACCAGCGGGCATTGCACAGGAGGTAGTCACCCTGCTGGGACCCACTCTGGCTGCCACAGTAGATGCTGCTGTGTACAGGGGGCTAGAACAGCTCCACCTTGAAGTACAGGCACAAGCCCAGAGTATTTCACAAGCGGAGGACAGAATATCATCCCTGGAAGATGACACCACTGCTCAGTCAGCAGTAATAGCCCGCATAACTGCTGAAAACAGAGAACTATGGGACAAGTTGGACGATCGAGAATCGTTCCAGAAGAAACAATTTGCGCATCATAGGACTGCTGGAATCAATAGCTAACAATCAGCTTGTGAACGTATGCGCTAAAGTTATTCCTGAACAACCGGGACTCTGCATACCCTGCATTGTTGAGCGCGCCCATCGCATCGGTCAGTACATGGAAAGTCGCGCCAAACCCAGACATGTCATCGTTAAATATCTGAACTACGCTGACAAAAACGCCATTATGCAGGCATTCCGCCGCACGCGCTCCCTATCACTGGATGGGACGAAACTGTTACTCTTTGCAGACTACTCGATCGAGGTGATGAAACAACGTAAAGCGTTCTCCACAATCTGCTCAACCTTATACCGCAATCAAGTGAAATTCTCCCTGGCGTATCCGGCCACCCTGCGTATCCAAAAGCAGTCAGGGGAACACCTAACTTTCACTTCGCCTGATGAAGCAGATCAATACCTTGCAGCAGCTGGCACTGAAATGGAACACACCAACTCAGCGGAAGGATCCTCCTCATCTCCGGCTACCTCCTCGTCTACATCCCACAATCAACACGGCAGCCCGACCAAGCCGCCATACAAAAGAAGTCGCTCTACACCTCAGGCGGATCGTTCTGGCAGTCGTTGACAACAAATCTCAAGGACTGCCTTTCGGCAGAGGCCCATGGGAATCGGGTAGTACCATCATCCCTATTTCTCCCTCCTTGAGATGATCCTTGACATATACAGCAACCTCCCAGAACCTAAACCATCCACTCATCTCTGCCTTTCCCTTCCCCTTTTTCCCCCTCCACCCTTTCTCCCCTCCCCTTGTCTTTCCTCCTCTGAAGCTCGCACTTCACCCGTAGGAATGGAACAGGCGTATGGCGGGGGATCTGCCATGCGTTTTAGCCTCATGTGGAAAAAAGTGAAGTCCTTGCTGTTTGATAGGTGCTTTTTGCACCGGACTTATGTTATGTTGTTTTTTTATTGTTTTAGTTTAAGGTTTGTAATGTTTCTAATTACCCGTTTTATGCCTATAACCTCAGGAAACCTGCAATACTTGGGTGACCCTCGGATTGATGACGCAATGCCTGAAGGGAGACTTAATTCCACACTTCAAGCTCAATACGTATCTCCAGACCGGACATGGCCTCCTCAACTGATGAGAATCACTTAAAGATTGTATCGTGGAACGTTAAGGGGCTTCGCTCTCCAAGTAAGTGCATGTCCATTCTTAGACACTTGAAGCGTCTCCGGACAGATGTGGCCCTGCTTCAGGAGACACATCTCTCCACAGACGATTTGGCCCGTTTGCGCAAAATGTGGGTAAGAACTGTATATGGCTCACCGGCCGTAGGGCGCAAAGCTGGAGTTGCCATCTTACTACACAAACACCTGAGACATACTATTAAGGACGTTAAGACTGACCTGACAGGCCGCAAAATATCGCTACACATGACCTTAGCTAACAAGGAAGTAGCTATCACTAATATATATATGCCCCTAACTCGCCAGACACCTCATTCTTCCAAGACATGGTGGCTTGGATATTGGCTGCCCCGGGGACTCTACATTTAGTGGGAGGGGACTTTAATTCAGTTATGTCCACAACAGCTGACCGAGGAGGTGACACGACGCGTAGGAGGACCAGAAATACTACGCCACCTTCGGCCCCGACACTCCTGACACAAGCCATAGATTCCATGCACTTGATAGATGTATGGTGATTAGCACACCCGACTGACCGGGACTATACCTTCTACTCCCCCCCCACAATTCCTTCTCTCGCATCGATTATTTTTTTGCCTCCCCCGCACTTCTCCCAATGCTAGGAGACTCAGAAATCAACGACGCCAGAATCTCAGACCACAGCCCCATCGCCATACAGTTGATCAATGCCCGACCCTCTTTTCCCTCACACATATGGCGCTTCCCTTCTTACCTAGCAGATAATGAAGACTTCCGCCACACGCTCTATGGAGCGTGGACGGAATATACCTCAACTAATGCGACGCACCTTACAGACCCAAACCTCTTCTGGGAGGCTGGAAAAGCCTTCATGGAGAGGAAAAATTATTTCTTACACTACCCAATTCAAGAGGAATGCCAAACAACACTACATGCGAGCTAGTGAAGCCCTACGTTCGGCACACAAACTACTTACACTTAAGGCCTCATGCCCACTGGCGTTTTTACAGCTGCGTTTTTGAGCGTTTTTTACAGCTTAAAAACGCCTGTCCATGTTATTGTAAATATTTTTTTTTTTTATTTTTTTTTTTGAAAAAAAAAAAAAAAAAAAAAAAAAAAAAAACGTCGGAGCTAAAAACGCGACCGCGCGTTAGTGCGCGTTTTTTGCGCGTTAGTGCGCGTTTTTGCGCGTTTTTTGACGCTCGCGTTTTTTCCTGCCTAGTTCTGACGCTGAGGAACGCACTGGCCCTGGGTTTTTTTTACAGCTTACAAACGCCTATGCTCTTTACAGCTCAAAAACGCCTAGGTGGGCATGAAGCTATAGACTAACATGGACAGGCGTTTTTAAGCTGTAAAAAACGCTCAAAAACGCAGCTGAAAAAACGCCCGTGGGCATGAGGCCTAACCGTACACCTGACAATATACACACCTGAAAAAAAGCCAAACGAGAATTCGATCTATGGGCTGAGCAGCAAGAAATGACTAAAACCTCCTATTCTAATTTAGACTTTCATAGGTTTGGTAACAAGACGGGCAAACTATTGGCGAAACTCTGCATGGGACAAAGACGACCTACCCATATCTCTGCACTGAAAAATGCTGCTGGCACACTGGTTACCACACCTACCGAAATTAGTAAGGAAAAGAAGGAGAGAGGTCCCAGTGCTCACTATGTATATACTGTACACTCACACTATGCCTGAAAAATAACAGACGCACAGTGTGACGTTTAGATGGCGGACTCACCAAGTCAGGTGCGGTCTCTGTGGCCTATAGATAGATATATAAAGAAAAACCCACCAGGGAGAAACCTAGAGAGTTGGACTCCCCCTGGATAAAGAAGCCACAGGTGGACCACGCCGCTTATGAAAACAGATAATTTTTTTGTACCAATAAAAGTTAATTAAATGATAATAGAAAAATCAATACACAAATTACTGATGCTCAAAAAAACCCACACCAGCACCCACAGACAATTAAAATTAATATGATGACGTCATCAATATTAAAACCAAAAACTACTTAAATACGGACGCATGCATGCATTAGAGCAGGGTAATCAACTGGAAAATTGGTCCAGGTAATGGCCCTGTGTATAATAGGGCCAGTCAATAGGGCTAGACCAGTTCCAAAGGAACATGAAAAATGCAGATATAGCTGTGCAATGAAAAGCTGAAACTGGGATAAAAAAGTGACACTATGCAAAAAATACGGTTCTGATTGAGTATTTTGGTATGAAATAGCAATGATGAATGAAAATTGGATAGGTCACATTATATCAATCTATTCACTGGTTGAAGCAAGCAAAAAGCAGAAAAAGCAAAAATAGAAAACGCAGGTCAATGCAGGGCAGCAAATTGGCAGCAGACAGCAAAAAACCACTGAGTGTGGATAAGACAGGCAGTTGTGATCATCAAGTGGCTAGATGAAACAGCAGCATGAACAGCGGCCTGAATAAAGTGACATTGCTTGGACCGAAGGTCCCCTCACCCAGCCTGGGAGCAGCAGACACTCGTCCTGTGTTGCAGGGTTTGTCTTCTCTGTATCAATAGGAGGCATTCACAGCAGATAATACGGCCGTAATTGGCATGTTCACCCCGTGCGGGGGTCAAAGGTGCTGATTCTCCTAGATAAGAGGAATATTAGTGCCTTGTATAAGTCTTCCAGGTGTCAGTCATCCAGGATCGGGCAGAGAGCTAAAAGTCCCGCTCCCACAATCACTCAAGCCGCATATAGAGAGCCTGCTACACAGCGTGATGCTTCAACTCAGCTCAGCTCAGTCCAGTCTCAGTGCAGAGCGCATGCGTCCATACAGCGTAGCTGTGTGTAACGGAGGAACGTTACTACAACATGTAATCCGACATGTTGTAGTAACGTTCCTCCGTTACACACAGCTACGCTGTATGGACGCATGCGCTCTGCACTGAGACTGGACTGAGCTGAGCTGAGTTGAAGCATCACGCTGTGTAGCAGGCTCTCTATATGCGGCTTGAGTGATTGTGGGAGCGGGACTTTTAGCTCTCTGCCAGATCCTGGATGACCGACACCTGGAAGACTTATACAAGGCACTAATATTCCTCTTATCTAGGAGAATCAGCACCTTTGACCCCCGCACGGGGTGAACATGCCAATTACGGCCGTATTATCTGCTGTGAATGCCTCCTATTGATACAGAGAAGACAAACCCTGCAACACAGGACGAGTGTCTGCTGCTCCCAGGCTGGGTGAGGGGACTTTCGGTCCAAGCAATGTCACTTTATTCAGGCCGCTGTTCATGCTGCCGTTTCATCTAGCCACTTGATGATCACAACTGCCTGTCTTATCCACACTCAGTGTTTTTTTGCTGTCTGCTGCCAATTTGCTGCCCTGCATTGACCTGCGTTTTCTATTTTTGCTTTTTCTGCTTTTTGCTTGCTTCAACCAGTGAATAGATTGATATAATGTGACCTATCCAATTTTCATTCATCATTGCTATTTCATACCAAAATACTCAATCAGAACCGTATTTTTTGCATAGTGTCACTTTTTTATCCCAGTTTCAGCTTTTCATTGCACAGCTATATCTGCATTTTTCATGTTTCTTTGGAACTGGTCTAGCCCTATTATACACAGGGCCATTACCTGGACCAATTTTCCAGTTGATTACCCTGCTCTAATGCATGCATGCGTCCGCATTTAAGTAGTTTTTGGTTTTAATATTGATGACGTCATCATATTAATTTTAATTGTCTGTGGGTGCTGGTGTGGGTTTTTTTGAGCATCAGTAATTTGTGTATTTATTTTTCTATTATTATTTAATTACCGTATTTTTCGCTCCATAAGACGCACCTGACCATAAGACGCACCCAGGTTTTAGAGGCGAAAAACAAGAAAAAAAAATATTCTGAACCAAATGATGTACAAAAATATTTAATATTATATTACTACTATAGGTGGGTGGTGGACGCACAGCAATACCAGCCCCCCTATCAAATCAGCTCAGCTACACTATACCTGGGTGGTGGTGGACACACAGCAACCTCCCCCCCCCTTCCCAGATCAGCTCAGGGTGGCAGGGCAGACACAAACACCCCTTCAGCCTCTCATATAACAACAGCTCAGGTGATGAACAGTGGATACCATCCCACACCTCCCACCCCCTTATCACTCACCTTAGGCAGTGGAGGACACTGCCATTGCAATGCACAACCCCCTCTGGCTGGCTCTCAGCATCACATACATCAGGCAGCAGCTAGGATTGATGACTGAGGACATCGTTTGCAGCAGCAGCAGCGGCAAGTGGAGAGAGGCAGAAAGTGAGACTGGACCAGACCACGGCGCCGGGGGTGTTCCAGCTGAATAAAAAATGCCATCCAGGGCTCTTGTCGCTTGCAGGATGGGGTCACATCTGGCGGATGTCAACTTACCTGGGTGCGGAGTGCACCATTATAGCAACACCACTGACAACCCCCATGTTTTGGCACCTGGGGCAGACCGTCTCCCCCCGCTCCCCCTTGGTATGCCCCAGCAAGGATCTGCCTCACATCCTGTCATCTCTCCTCCACAGAGAAGCCGAGTGTCTGTATTCTGACACGGCGGCGGCGATGGGGGGGGGGGGGGGGCGGAGCCTGCTCAGTATTTGCTCCATAAGACGCAGGGACACTATTCCCTATTTTTTGGGGGGGTAAAAGTGCGTCTTATGGTGCGAAAAATACGGTAATTTTTTTGTACCAATAAAAGTTATCTGTTTTCATAAGCGGCGTGGTCCACCTGTGGCTTCTTTATCCAGGGGGAGTCCAACTCTCTAGGTTTCTCCCTGGTGGGTTTTTCTTTATCTACCGAAATTAGTAAACTACTAGCTGAATATTACACTACTCTATACTCGGCGGACCCAAATGATCAACCTACTGCCGAAGCCCTTCTAGCTAAAATCCGCTTGCCCAAACTTAAGGAGGACCATTTAGCTGCTCTTAACGCGCCCATCACAGTCGAGGATATTCAACTGACGATCAAATCTTTGGCGTCTGCTAAAGCCCCAGATGGCTACACGCCCGAATTTTATAAGCTAACTAAGGACTTTATTCCCGACACCCTTAAACATGTGTATGCAGCCATGTGGGAGGGGGGCCCCTATCTCCCTACAGGAACACAGGCACACATTAGACTAATCGTCAAAAAAGGTAAGGACCCCTCACTTCCAGGATCATACCGCCCAATCTCATTAATCAATGTGGATGTCAAAATACTATCCAAGATAATTGCGTCACGCTTAGCCCACCTACTCCCCTCTTTGTTACACCCGGCACAATCAGGATTTGTTCAGGGACGCTCGGCCACCCTAAACATACGCAAGGTTCTGATGGCGCTAGAATATGCTAGATCGAACCCTGAACAAGACATAGCTATAATATCACTAGACGCCGAAAAGGCTTTTGACAATATCAGTTGGTCCTGGCTATTTGGAGTGATGGCGGACTTTGGTTTTTCGAGTCCAATTGTGCGTTTTTTACAGCGAATGTACGAATTCCCAACTGCGCGTCAGGTCACCCCCGACTTTATCTCGGATACGATCCCCCTGACAAAAGGAACTAGACAGGGATGCCCCCTCTCCCCTCTACTTTTCAACATCGCTATCGAACCTTTATCTAGACTACTCAACTCACCTGACGGGGTCAGTGGCATCCCAATAGGCAACCAAACTCTCCGTTCCGCACTATTTGCGGACGACATATTATTATTCTCCACCCAACCCCTCACGGACTTTGACAGACTCCGGCAACTCTTTCATACTTTCTGACAGTGCTCAAGGTTTCGAATTAACTTTGACAAAAGCGAAGTTCTATCACTTCACCCCAAGATGTCTGACAAATGGCGACACCAATCTCCTTTTGCCATAGCAACGCAACAAATTACGTATCTGGGCATTAACATCGGCCGAGAACCTTCCACTTTATATACACTTAACTTCCCACCGCTAATATCAAAAGTTGTAAAGGAGCTGGAAGCATGGGCAGCCCTCCCCCTCTCGCTCTTTGGGAGATGTCACCTTTTTAAAATGTTGTCGTTTGCACGCCTACTCTACCCTATGCAGACCATACCTCTTTTATTAAAACACTCTAATGTTAAAAAAATCCATGGGGCACTGTCTGCCTTTATATGGTCTCGCAAAAAATCACGCATTGCTCTACAAAAGCTGTGTCTCCCGAAGTCTGAAGGGGGGGCGGGCCTGCCCAGTATACGTTTTTACAATCTCGCCTGCCTACTCAGGCAGGGCCTTGACTGGTTATCTGGCAGCTCTAGATACTCCAATACCATGCTCGAGGGTGCCTCAACCTTTCCATATGCCTTACCAGCCATTCTCCACTCAAATCCTAACAAACTACCAATACACCTTAGATCGAGTATACTCATCAAGGACACAATTATAGCCTGGAGAGAGGTGCGGAGACTACTGGGGTTACCCTCCAGTATTTTTTGCTATCTGCCAATCCTAGGCAACCCTATGTTTCTCCCTTCCACCCTACACAAAGCCTTTGAACAATGGAGCGCTAAGGGTCTTACCAACGTTACCTCTATGTACCTCAATACCCTTGGCGACTTCAAATCCTTCCGAACCTTATCAAGGGAATTCTCTCTACCAGCGACACACGTTTTCTTCTACCACCAATTGGTCAGTTATTTACGCTCAAGCTACAGACCTGGAACGGATCCCCTCCGAAAATCCTTCATTGATACTGTACTACGCAGAGACGATTACTCCATTTCCAGCCTATACTCTCACCTTATTGACCATCAGACTGCCAAATTCCATCTTAAACCATTCCAGAAATGGTCCCAAATATTTGAGGACGAAGACCTTTCGGAGAAAATCCTTGAGGGATACAGACAAGTTCACAAACTTACCATATCCGAAACATGGCGTGAGACGCAATTCAAAATTATTCACAGAGCATACTACCCTTTCCGTATCAACAAGGCAGAACCAGCTCAAGAGCGGTGCCCCTGGTGTTTCACGCCGCATCCTACACTGCTTCACCGCCTCTGGGAGTGCCAACCCATCATTGCATACTGGGACTCTGTTCTGAACTTTATCTACAAGATCACTAAAATACGGATCCCAAGACATTACCTTATATGTTTATTTGGCAGTGAACCATCCCTATCCACGCCACCAACAAAGACTCCGCTTCGCATCTCCCACTGGACGCATATCTGCCTCCTGGTGGCCCGCAGGACTATCATGTCTCACTGGATCAATTCAACACCGCCAAAACTACCGGCGTTAGAAAAGCGATAAGAGGGCTTTTTTTATCTGGAAAGGTTGGACACTATTGTGTTGAACTTTCGCTCCACCTCGCGATTCTTTACGAGATGGCGGAAATTCATGGAACACACGTTCGCCCAAGAGGATCTTCAAAAACTCATGCAACCGTTCCGCTATACAGATTGGTATCTCAAACGAGACCTTACAAACTCCCTAGGCAACCTTAAATTATCGAATCTGTCTGACCCCTCTGCATTTATGCCACCCTGAACCATGAAAACAGGTCTTCATGGCTCCTTGACGTTCTTGATTCTTTCAGACCCTCATCTGTTTTCTCCACCCACCGCTGCTTCTACAGCCAGTTTCATATCCGAGGTTATAACATTTTTATTTTATTTTTTATTAGGCACTAGGTTTTGTACTGCCTTATCATCCTGTTGCTGTAATATTGTTTTAAACGGGTAATCACTGTGCTATTGATCTGGGGGTTTTTTTTTTTTTTATCTATATTATTATTTATTTTTTTTTTATTATTTTTTTTCTTCTCCCTCTTTGTTTCCTGTTTCCTTTTCGTTTATATTTTACATGACTGTATGTGAGTCGAAATTCATTTACCAAGCACTAATGTAATGTAAAAAACCCAATAAATATTTTTTTTCAAAAAAATAAAAAATAAATAAAAAAATAAAATAAAGTGCATTTCTTCAATTTGTTAACTAGGGGAGGGAGGAAAAGTCATAATATGGGGTGACATTTACGATTAAATTTAACCAACTGTCTATTAATATTTTTTATCTAGCTACAACTGTAATTTTCAAGCTGTACAATAGGAAAACGTGCAATAATGTTATATGTCTGTTACATCTCTAATCTTTGCACATAAAAGTGTTTATACATTTGTAAATTTAAATATAATATTTAGTTTTTTGTGGCCTTTATAAAATTTTAAGAATGGTTGTTTTGGAATCTCCGTCTAAACACAGCTCAGTATAAATCAGCTGTATATCACGTCTGTTTGTAATATGTTCATGAGAAAGTAAAACATTCAGCATTGGATGGGTCTCATTAAATGACCCTAGGAAGGAATGTAATTGTGAAACTTTTACAGCCTTAGAATAGTAGAGAAATTACATCTGGCAACAAGGACTTAAAATACCCTCAGTGCTTCCAAAGTGGTGATTGAGACTGGCGGGAACTCTATATTGATGTGATGATGATAAATAAAACAAAATGACGAACTTCCTCCAAGAGACCGCACATTTAGGCCCGGTTCACACTAGTGTGATGCGAGAACCCTGCGAATCCGCTGCGGGTTCCCGCATCACACCTGAATCTCGGAGTGGTTCTCACCGAGATCTGCAAACTGCTGCGGGTGTCAATGTAAAGATAACGACACCCCCAGATCGGTTCGCAGATCGCAATGTGAACTGATAAATGGTGCAAGAAATCAGATCGCTTAGGTGTGAACACCCATGCGATCCAATTCCAGTACGGACCAAAAAAAAAAAAAAAGGACCTTAGGGTCCATGCACACTGGGCTTAAAAACAGCATTTTTTTGGGCAGAAAAAACGCTCATATAGGATCGTTTTCGTACACACGTTTAGCATTTTTTTCTGCCAGAAAACTGCTCTCAAAAACCGCAGTCCAGAAGGGTTTGTTCTGCCTCTAAACGCTGAGCTTAAAAGGATAAGTCCACCATCACAAAAAAATTAATAAATGCACATTTTTTTGCACGTTTTTTTTTTTGCAACGGACCTATAAAGCATTGCACCCACAAAATCAGCAGATCGCGGGCGTAATGCCACAGTCCTGCAGACTGTCTGTATCTGTCCGATACGGCCAGGCAGTTACACTGACAGGAAGCACGAATGAACTACCACAGTGCTGTGGTAGTTCATTGAGAACTACAAGAATATCGTGACAGCTAATGGGGGGGGGGGGGGGGGGGGTGAGAGAAGATCCCTGCCAGCTGTCAGAATGGGGTATCGGGAGAGCAGGGGCCGCTGCATCTGTAACATGTTATACCCTGAATATGGGTGTAACATGTTACAAAAGGTCAGCTTATCCTTTACAATATGCCTCTAAACGTCCCAATGTGCTTGGATAACATTGAGCTACTTCTACAGGCAAAAATGCTAAACTCTTGTAGAAGCAATGGTGATGGTGTAATAAAGCAGAATTAAGTCTTAATAAAGGCTAGTCAGTGACAGATTATAATTGTAGAAAAGCCAATCTGGGGAATTCAGTAAAACAGACACTTTTCTGGTAGTAGATTGCTTTAGAGTCAAATATATGTTTATTTCAACAAAAGATAATAGGCACAGAAAAATGTCAGACGTCCACAGCATAGAATAAGACATAATAAATCAAATTCTGCATATACGGAGTTGAGCGTGTTCATAGTAAGGCGGGGTAAGTCGCTGCTCTTCCAAGAAAGGCAGCGACATGCTAAACCAGAAGCAGGAAAGGCCAAGGCAAGTAGGAGGACATCTGACTTCCAGTTGAAAAGAATGAACAAAAAGAGAAGAGGGGGAAGGAGGTAGAAAAGAAAAAGGGGAAGGGGAGGTGAGGACAGTACAAAGAGAAAGAGCAAGGTGGACCTAGCAGACCAAGACACACCAAAACCTGTAAAAAAAAAAAATGTAATCAGTTCGAACTTCAGGGATGGCTTGGTTGCGTCAATAAGGTCTTCAGGGAATCTGAAGTAGAGTATTCGATCCAGAGGAGCCACAGGGACTTAAATTTATCATAAGCGTCATTATCGAGGGCTAGCATCTCCTCCATGCGCATGATGTCATTGACCACAGAGACCCATAGAGACAGGGGGGGGGGGGGGGGTAGTAGTAGTCTTCCAAAACTGGGGAATAAGCTGCCTCGCAGCCGACAGGAAGAAGCGCAGTAGGGTGCGTTTCTGAGAAGCTATGGATCCGGGGAGCATGGACAATAAAGCTATTTCTGGGGAAGACTGTATACAGCAAAGACCTGAGACCAAAGGGAGTAGATTGCTTTAGCTACCTGTGCCCAATTCAGGCAGGCATTTGTGCCAGTTTTGGTAACATTACTGACACATGCACCAAACTAAAAGTAGTTCTAACTACTGCCACTTTAAGATACCAGCTGTAATTAAGACCAGTTCTGAGCTACATAGATACATAGGTTGGGGTAAAAAAAAAAAGGACATCCGACTTTATGTATAATAGAGACTAAAAACCACATTACTCCGGCAATGATCCACAGCAAGATTGGGAACTGCATCTTAAGGTTGACTCAAACATTTAAAAGGTCTGGCAACCCTGGGTTGATAATTTCCTACCTCCAGGCTTTGACCCTTTCTGGAACCTAGACCCTCCAGTTGGCCACTGGTCTTTTGGATGGTACTCCTTGGTGTGGGCAGTGGCCTCCATCCCCCTCAATTTTTTCTACTTCTTTACCTTTACCCCATTTTTTCCATTTCCTCTTTGCTTTCTATTTCTAGTGTATGTTAGGCCCCTTTCACACTTCTACAACTTGCCCCACGATTTTAGACTGCAAAATCGCATGACAAGTAATTCTCCACGATTTTGAATGACTACCATTCATATTAGCACAACGTTAAGCCCTTATCCGAGCACGCAGCCCGGCCGGTCAGGAAGGGGGTGGGGACGAGTGAGCAAACCCCCTCCTGAATCGTACCAGGCTACATGACCTCAACATGAGGGATGGGTGCTTTGCGCCCCCCCACCCAAAGCACCTTGCCCCCATGTTGATGAGGACAAGGGCCTCTTCCCAACAACCCTGGCCGTTGGTTGTCAGGGTCTGCGGGCAGGGAGCTTATCAGAATCTTTAATAAGGGGGCCCCCAGATCCCGGCCCCCCACCCTATGTGAATGAGTATGGGTTACATCGTACCCCTTAAAAAATATAAAAGAGAAGCTGCGCTAAAGTAAATGTGTAAAAAGTAAACAAATGATCGTGATACAGAAAATAACAACAATTACAATCAGTACACCACTAAAAATAATGAAAAGTGAACAGTCCTCAGGAGGATGATAAAAATGATCCAATTATCTCATGCAAGTGGAAATTAATTCTTGAGAAAAACACTGTTAATTGTTGCATGTAGGTAGAAGCGAACTCTTGATAAAAACACCACCAACAAACGTGCACCACCACCACATGAATTGCGCGCTTACCGCAAGGCAAGCTTAATAAGCCTGTAGTGTTGATCACTATCCGGATCTGTATCCAGCAGCAGCTCACAGGAGTGGGACAAAAGGTGGACCAGGTAGGCTCGGAACCCTGAACACTCAGGATTTGGCATCAATCATGTACCCAAAATAGTTAAGAAAAACTCTACATAGAGTAAATCAGGCTAATAAGGATTTATAAAAATAAAAGTTGCACTTACAGGAACGAAGATAAAAACATCCATAAAAAGTAAGTGCAACTTTTATTCTTAATAAATCCTTATTAGCCTGATCACTTTTATTCCTATTACAAGGAATGTAAACATCCAATGTAATAGAAATAAGCAGGACAGGTCCTCTTTAATGTGAAATCTGGGGTCAAAAAGACCTCAGATCTCACATTTACACTTAAAAAGCAAAACAAAAAAAAAAAAAAAAAAGAAGGAGGAAAAAATAATAATTTTTTCTCCCCCCCCCAAAAAAAAGAAAAAAAGAAAAAAAAAGGGCCCTAAAGGCTGGAGGGCAGAAGTGACATTTGACATTGCTCTGGTCCTCCAAGAGCATAAAGTTGAGTGGGGGCCATCTTGCCCTCACTCGACTTCCTGCCCATCTGTAAAGGGGGAACCTCTCCCGTCGCCAATAAAAGTGATCCTGTGGCGAATCCGCCGCTGGGACCACTTATGTTAAAGCAGACTGCCTGCCGTTTAAAAATATACTGGGGTTATGGCAGCCATCTGCTGCCATAACAAGGGTATATAACGTCAAAGTAGCGACGTATATACACGGTAGGTGGTCCAGAAGTGGTTAAGTCACTTTGGGGGCGGAGCCTGATAAGTAACAGACTAGGCAATGCCCATCTTTGGAAAATTATTCAAATCATTTGGGGGGCAGAGCCTGATAAGTAAGAGATGTAGAGTCTAGTTCCCCATCTAGTCCACCTTCCTTTCGTTGCGGAAGATGGACTTGAAAGCAACTATTGTACTGAATAGTGGCTATGGATCTACCTACTGATGTGCGCTGTCAGTCAACAGCCGGATGGACTTGATGGGGAATTAGTCTCTTAGTTTCCCCATCAGGCTCTGCCCTCCCAATGAATAAAGTCCTTTCCCTCTACAAAACTCCATGGCCATGTGCCTGTCAGAGTGATTGGTGCAGTGGCCGGGGAGGGAGCGTACTGAGGAAGGAGTGTCTGCTATGAATGGAGGTTCTAGGTTAAAAAGGAGGTAGGGAGGGTATAGTGTACTGTTTACTAAAAGTGGACCTGTCCTTTAAATACACTGGGGGAACTATCTTAAGATTTCTCTTCCTCACTGTTCTCTACACAAAGCTGAATTCCAGCCACAACTGTATGGGTTACACCAGACACCCAATTATACCCAGACACGGGGTGTCAAAGGGACAGAAGGAAATTCTCCCCCAGTGACAGGGTTCTCCCCTTTCCACACTGTGCTCAAATATAAAATAAAAAAACTTTAGCTGGGATATTTTCAACTTCTCTAGATTGTAATAACATCTCTACTTATACTGATTGCTTATCCAACTACAATAAACACTTTGTTCTAATGAAATTAAAAAAACTTTTTAGCTGGAGTTGGTCTTTAAAGCCAAAAACATACTTCTGTGAACAGTTCGTTTTTAGACAAAGTCATGCAATCCTTCATTATTTCTGGCAAAAAAAGTCAAGAAGATAATCCTCTCAAAAATAACTTACCCAGGAAATCGGTGCTCTGGTTTATTTCTTTCTGGGCGTTCTGTACAAAAAAAAAAAAAGATAGGAAGAATTTAGTTTCATGTTACATGAGCACATATAACTATTGGGGACATTAAATGATTATTCACTCCTGTTTGCCATTTTCAGGTCATCGAATGGTTGTGAAAAGTAAAAAAAAAAAAAAAAAAAAAAAAAAAAAAAAAATTACAAAAAGACTTTACAGGCATATACAATTCTGGATCACTATTTCACAGTGGAAAAAGTCAATGCCTTATTTTGTTTTCTTCGATACCCTATGAAGCAATGTTCTTCAATGTAATTAAACCACGTGAAAAGGAAATCATGTACCATCGCATTAGAAAAAATATTTCTACAGCAAATAACCAATGTTAAAATGGCATGATCTTCAGGATTTCATACTAACCAATATTTTCTGAGGATAAAAGGGTACAAAAAGCTAGCTCTGCCAGAGTAAAACAGCTGAAACCTGATAATTTACTGTACCTATAATTTTTACTTTGTCTATTTAGGCCTCATGTACACTGCTGCTGGTAAAACGGACGTTTAGGAGCAGTTGGGCATTTTTTCAGCTGCCCCTGAACTCTCCTCTATGTTATCTTATCAGTACATGTACACAGGGTCGTTTATAGGCAGTTGAGTTTAGAGGCTTTTTTTGGAACCCCAAAAAATGCGTTCAGAAGCTGTGTTTAGAGGCATTTCAAATGCCAAATGCGGCTAAACACGGCATGTAAATGCGGCTAAACGGCCATTTTTAGATGCCGGTTTCTAGCTGTCAAGTTAAATCGTTCAGGAGAGGTTGAACAACGTCCCGTGTACATGAAGCCTTACAACTGTAACCTTTTAAAGTCCATATACAGAAATGAATATTTTTTTTTTTAATCAGCCAAGTACGGCAGCAGTGGCTGTGCATTCATAAAAGGGCGCAGGAGCGCCGCCCCCCCCCCTCTCCTGTCACCGCTCTAATCACCATAGATTCATGCAATGCATGAATCTAAGGTCGCTGCTGACACCCCCTATTCAGGTGTCCGGCCCCTTTTCGGGCGCCAGGCACCTGAATTACACCAGGGGGGGGTTTTTTGGAAGCACCCGATTAGAGCCATAGGCGCTAATAGGCACCCAAAAACGTGAACAGCGGGCGCCATGCTGGGCGTTCGCTGTTCACTCAGGAATTCACTTTGCTCACACTGAATCCACCTCTCAGCTAATCAGGTTGTCGGGTCTGTTACCGGTCACCTGATTGGCTGAAACGTCAGGTGCTGTGATTGGACGCCTGAGAGAGGACGGAAGAAAACATGGAGGACGTGCAGGAGACCCGTCTGAGACAGGTAAGTGCCGGGCAGCATCTGATGGGGCACACTGGCGGCGTCTGATGGGGCACACTGGCGGCGTCTGATGGGGCACACTGGCGGCGTCTGATGGGGCACACTGGCGGCGTCTGATGGGGCACACTGGCGGCGTCTGATGGGGCACACTGGCGGCGTCTGATGGGGCACACTGGCGGCGTCTGATGGGGCACACTGGCGGCGTCTGGTGATCCTGGCATCACTTCCAGAGAAAAAGAGACAAAGCCAGAATCTTGACCTCTGCAGCAGCACAGCTTGGTCAAGAACACTGGTCAAAATACACCCTCAGTCAGCTGATAGGACAATAAAAAAAGAGAACACCATTTAACAAGATTCACAGATAGGTTCAGTCAGGGTCATTAACCGGCTCTGCCCCATGAGCATTGTCAAAAAAATCACACGACTTCATCAGGGGATACCCTGATTAGTGTTCCATATTGGGACTGCATTACTGACGACTGTGTTGATGTGCACCAACATACAGTATCCAATATGTGGGTGTTTATTTTATGTTAATTAAGTATGGGTGGAGTTTAATACTACACTATGGGAGTCTCCATACAATTCTGAGTACAAGGTGCACGGCTGGAAGAGGAGAGGATTGCCTAAAAAGGAGATTACACCAGGTGAGCCTATATAGGAAAGGCGCTTCTAACCTATATCCCTTATAGGTCCACTTTATCAGGTAAGAGGCTCGCTACACAAAAGGTGGAGCACAATTGTAATTTCAAGTTTTAGATGGACGGTCAAATTATTTTCACTCCTATATACAGACTATTTTTTTTAATTTATATTTCTAAGTGGAGCAATATTTGTATTATTGTCGTTACAATTGATTTCATGTGTGGCATCCCATTTGTTTGAATACTTTGATGGTGGAGTATTGTTTCTAATATTAATTTTAGGTGGAAAACTTTTGTTTATAGATTAGCTATTCACCACACAGTTTTCTTTTGAATATTTTGTTGGAATATAAATTTAGTGGAGATTGTTTGTATTTTTGCTTTGTTGCAAGAGTCACTTAGAACAGCACCATATAAACTACTTTAAACATAAAATCTACAATACATTTATAGATATAAGTGAATTTTTGTTTAGCTTTACAGTAGTTGTAGCAGGACACAACCAAGCTGTATAATAACAATAATAATAATAATAATAATCATCATCATCATGCAAATTTATTTTGAGCATTACAACTCCTTCCCCCAATATTTCAGAAGTAAACTACATGGAGTTATTTATGTACAGTATGCAATTTCTCTATTAATCCTAAACTGGCCCCAGGATTAAAATGCAGGCCCCTACCAGAGCTGTTCACAACATTAGACAACTTAGTCCCCAGGAGCCCTAAATCCTGGAGGTGCTCTTACATGTAAATGACAGCTCCTATTATTATGCTGAAAGCAGACCTCGCCTCCTGCATCTCATTACTGGCCAGTAAAGCTGTCCAATACAGTAATTGGATATTATAAAAGTGCAAGAGGAAAAATGGAGAAGGCCAGTGATCAGCAATACCACTGAATGTTGATATATGCATATTAGAGTGCCTTCTAAAGGTAAGTGCAGACACCTATCTGTATGTGCCTACATTGTGGCGCTGACTACATATGTCAATTCTATATGAAAAACTAAAAGAGCTTTCCAATGCATTGGCACTTGTTAGTGGTATTTTTGGATCATTAGCCAGACATAAAATGAAATAACTCTGTATGTGATGTTACGCTGATTTTCAATGACTGACAATAACTAACAAAAAAATAAAAACGCAGGAAAGAAAGCTTGCAGTTACTTTTAAAAAGTGTCAATAAACCCACATTAGGATCTATCAATAAATGGTTTATTATATGCTGTTCATACTCACTCAGTTATAGGATTCGTTTTCTGCATTCTGCAAAAAACCTGGTTGATTCTGCTCCTCTGTCTCCCCCTCCTGTCCATGTCCCCACTGCAGTTGGGGGGGGGGGGGGGGGGGATCAGCGTTGGCAGCTTGTGCACCTGCTCATTGCCTCCCTATCGCATCTGAGCAGCCCATGTGACTATAGAGTCACACATGTGGGCTTATACAGTGCCTTGAAAAAGTATTCATACCCCCTTGAAATTTTCTAAAAAATAATAAAGATTTGATTTCAAATATACAATTGTGTGGCAATTTAAAACAAACAGTTTATTGATATTTATTATTTTTACTCTATTCCCCCCAAATTTTTTTATTTTTTTTTAAACACGTGACCAGTAGCAGAGGACTAGAAGCTCCTCCTGCCACGGTTTCCCTACAGACAGACTTCGTCATGTGTAGGGCCGAAACAACTAATCGATTAATCGACAACTAATCGATTATGAAATTAATCGATTACTATTTTCATAATCGATTAATCGGCCAGTAACATAATGGGGTTAAAAAAAATCAAATTAGCCCTTTACAGTACATAAAGAGCAAATTGCTACTGTCAATATTACTTTCACTGTCCCACATTAAAAAAATGAACCCCTTACAGTAGCGATTTGCTCTTTTTTGTACTAATTTTAGTTTTTTAGCCCCATTATGTTACTAAACATCTCAGGCCTGGGTCACACCTCTGTGTTTTTTGGTGCTTTTTGCAGAAACACTACAGTTCATTTACATGGTTTCCTATGGGACACGTTCACATCCATGATTTTTTTTCAGCTGCTGCGTATTTGGAAAGGGCAAGGACTTTTTTTTAACGCAAAGCGGTGCTATTTTGGTATTTTGGAGAAGGTGCAGAAAACTATGTAATAATGCGTTTTTTTTTCGGAAATTTGTGCTTTTTAATCTGCCCAACAACAAATTGGCCAAAAATAAATAAAAAATGCAAATCAACTTTTTTTTTTTTAAGGTTATTAACCGATTAATCGAAACAATAATCGGCCAACTAATCGATTATGAAAATAATCGTTAGCAGTTGCAGCCCTAGTCATGTGACAGCTGTATATCGATTAGGAAAAAAAGGTACTTAGAGGTTTTTATTATTAAAATAAGTACAGCACCATCATCCTCATACAGAAAGAGAAGGGATAATGTAAATTAAACAGTATGGTGTTTAGTATCACTTTAATGGAGATAGCACTGTAACTGTAAGTACACTCCACTACACTGACATCGAACCCAAAAAATTTATGCATAAGCTCTTTTAAGCTAGAATAATTTTATCCTTGGGTTTCCATGTATTTATTTCTAGGTTGCATGTACAAATAGCATCTAGCAATCTGCCTTGCTAGCATGCCAACTAGTTTCACTTCTATTTAAGAGAGCATTTTGCTGGCATGAGACCCATACATCACACCACTGACTGGATTAAAAGAAACAAAAGCTGTGGTCCAGAACAAAAAAGACAGATGAACTGATCTGCAGAGATTTCAGTGGAAAGCTACAATGGTATAAATACGCAGAGGCCACACGTGTTTGATGCTACCAAACACACAACACACAACATACAACACACAATACTGCAACACCTCCCATAAGAATCAGAGCAGATTCATACATATAGCAACACACTTTCTATATCAATAAATCCTGTGAACCAGCATGCACTTGGCAGATCTAACATTCAGGCACAAACGTCAAATATTTACATCCTATTGTTTTCCTTGTACTGCTTAGGCAAAACGCTGCGCTTTTATTGTTTTTAAAAAGTCCTGCATTCAGCATCTTTGGAGCGCTTTTCAAAAATGCATCTTCCATTTTAATTTAATGGGGCCACATCAAAAATGCACTCGCAGTATGTCTTTGGTGTGTTTAGAGTCACATGTCCAAGATTCACAGGTGCACATCCAGAAAAAGCACAAAAAAAGCCACATTAAAAATGCAGAATGCATTTTTAAGCACACCGCTGTGAAAGAAGCCTTAAAGCCTTAAATCCTTACCTATACCCACGGAAGTGACAAGCCTCAGGTGATGCACAGAAATTTAAACAAATCCTCCTACATAAGTTGTATCTGTTTATCTGCAGTCTTCTCTACATCCATTCAATCCATGCAGAATTTAATAAGCTTGTCTGTGCGTTCAGAAAAAAAGGGGACAGAGAGCTTAAATGACACACTGCAGTGCTCAGTGAGGAGAGCTCCGAGTGCTGGTTGGAGGGAAGAGGCAGCCCCCCTCACACAGCACACAGGAACAGAGATTAGGCTGTCAATCACAAGCTGTGTGCTGGAAGTCTCTCCCCTTTTTATTCTAAAGCCCCATACACACTATCAGTTTCCCTGCAGGTTTTTGTCTTCAGGTTTACCAAAACCATCTAATATGAGGTCAAACCTTAGTTTTAATTCGTATGCAATCAGGCAGGCCCTTGTACTACATGGTTTTGGTAAACCTGAAGACAAAAACCTGCAAGAAAACTGATAGTGTGTATGGGGCTTTAGTGTCAGGAAAATGTGTCACAAGTGATTCATGCTGATAGAGGAACGAATCAGCAGACAAATGCGACACTAAGGCTCCATTCACACCTGAGTATTGATTTACTGGCGTTTTTTTAAGCTTTTTACAAGTGTTTTAGAAGTGTATTACAAGCGTTTTACAGCTTCAGGCGTTTTTGTTTAGCCAATAGAAAGCACTAGGGGGAGGAGAGGGAGAGGAAATTAGGGGTGGAGAGCTGCTATTTGAGCATTTTACAAGAGTTTTTCCGCTCAAGTCAGGTGTTTCTATTAGGCTTCGTTCACATCTAGGCATTGCTATTTTACATGCGTTTTTTCAGGCATTTTTGCAGAGTTTTTGCAACGTATTTGTACAGGCGTTTTGAAGTTCAAAAGGTCACCAATGTAAAAGTAGTAAAACACCTGGAATCTGCCAAAAAACAAGCTCATGTACTTTGAGCGACAGGCATTTTGCTTTAGGCGAAAGAACACTCAGATGTGAACAGGGGCCATTGAAATTAATGGGATTTGTCTTGTTGGGCATTTTTAGAGCCAAGGAGAAAAATGCCTAGATGTGATCAGAGCCTATAGGGCCAAAAACACTTTTGTAATCTGCCAAAAAGAAGCTTGTGTACTTTTTTGAGCTTCAGGCATTTTGCTTCAGGCGACAGAATGCTTATATGTGAACAGGGGACAGTGAAATTAATGTGATTTTGCTTGTTGGGCATTTTGGAGCTTCAGAGCTGAGCGTTTTACATGCTGAAAAACACCCAGGTGTGCACAGGGCCATAGTGCTCCCCATGTTGATGGGGACAAGGGCCTCTTCGCAACAACCCTGGGCGTTGGTTGTGGGGGTCTGCGGACAGGGGGCTTCTCGGAATCTGGAAGCCCCCTTTAACAAGGGGGCCCTCAAATCCCAGCCCCCTCTCTATGTGAATGAGTAAGGGGTACATTGTATCCCTACCCATTCACCAAAAAAAGTGTAAAAAATAAATAAACACAGCACACAGATTTTTGGCAAAGCCCTTTATTAAAAATTAAGAATGTCCTGTTGTAGCTCCAATGCGTCTTCTCCCACCGGTGAGGTCTTCTCCCTCCACTGCCAATGTCTTCTTCCTCCGATTTTTCTGCTGGTTCTTCTCCCAACGCTCCCATTGTTGTCGGCTCCTGTCGTCTGCCATTTCTTATATAGACATGGGGTAAGGTCATCCAGAGACCCCCTTATGATGTCATCGCCCCATTATGCTCCCTTATGTGATGTCATAAGGGGTGGGGTCTCTGGATGGCCACGCCCCATGTCCATATAAGAAATGTCAGGAGGAAGATATCAGCAGCGGAGGAGGAAGATATCAGCAGCGGAGGGGGAAGACATCACCGGAGGGAGAAGACACATTGGTGCTATGACAGGGAACATTATTAATTTTTAATAAAGGATCTTGTCAAAAACCTGTGTAGGTTTTTATTTATTTTTGACACTTTTTGTGAATTTGTAGGGTTAAAAATGTACCCCGTACTCATTCACATAGGGAGGGGACCCGGGATCTGGGGGCCCCCCTTGTTAAAGGGGGCTTCCAGATTCCAATAAGCCCCCTGCCTACAGACCCCCACAACCACCGCCCAGGCTTGTCAGGAATAGGCCCTTGTCCCCAAAGCACCCACCCCCCATGTTGATGGCATGTGGCCTGGTATGGT
The DNA here is from genome assembly GCA_029206835.1 of Rana muscosa. Taxonomy (NCBI): domain Eukaryota; kingdom Metazoa; phylum Chordata; class Amphibia; order Anura; family Ranidae; genus Rana; species Rana muscosa. The sequence continues at coordinate 309,742,463 of CM055116.1, read as the reverse complement.
CTAGGGAGGGGGGGGGCTCACTCGCCCCCCCCCTTTCCTGCCCTGCCGGCTGCATGCTTGGATAAGGATCTGGTATGGCTTTTAGAGGGGGGGCATGCCTTTTTTTTGTACTTTGGCGTGATGGGTTCCCCTTACAATCCATACCAGATCTGAAGGGTATGGCCTTTGGGGGGGGGGGGGGTCGGACATGAAGTCGTAGGGCAAAGTTGGATCGGAAGTTGTCTGACTTCCATGTTGGCGCAGTGTGAACCCGGTCTCAAGGAGGTTTTGCCCTCTCCATTTGTCTTGTTTACCATTATCATTGAAAGTGAAAGTAAAAGAAGAAAAAAAGTTGTGTTGTCCCCACAAATAGAATAGAGGACAATCTTCTAATGGGGACACTAGTTCTGATGACCTGGGTGTCCCCAGGAAATTCCCTTAATTTGCATGGATTTCCTTTCACTTCCTGTTTGACTATGGGACAGGAAGTGAAGGAAAATTTCTACAATGGGACACAGAATGGGGAAAAAAAATAGAAAATTTGACAGGTGTTTTAACCCTCCCTTGCTCTGTCCAAAATGAAAAAATGTTTTGCCTACAGTTCTACTTTAATCCAACATTGAGGTCTTATTCACCTCCACTTAACCCATTAACAATATGGCAGAATTTCTTCATGAATTTGTGTCAACAGTATCGATAGACCGTAAAATTTACGCAAATTAGAACCACGTGAATCTGATGCACGTCTCAGTACCAGCAATAAAAATGGCGCATGTATTTCATGAACTTGGTGCAAGGCTTTTGACTACATCCATACCGCCAGAAATGTGTTAAAAAGGCCTTAAAGACGAGTCACTATACTTACCTTTCTGGTGTCTGGTTTGTTAAAATGCTGCTTCTTTACTGCTCAACAGCTGCCGCAGGTATTCTACTGACAGGTTTGAATACTTGTTTCCACCACCGCCCCCAAAATCACAGTGCGGAAGCAGGTATTCTACCCACCCGAATACAGCATGTGGAATACATGCAGCGGTCAGTGAGTAGTGAAGTTCGTATTTCGACAAACCAGCTGCCAGAAAAGTAATTATAGCGAGTCTTCTTTTAGCATGTATGCAATTCTATATATTTTGTGGGGGGAGCGTATATCCTCTGCGGTGCCAGAAGGAAGTTCACCTCTCCCCCCTCCCTCCCTGCAATCTTCTGGGACACATTACAGGTCCCAGAAAATTGCCTAGCCAATCACTTCACACAGCACGGCTCGCGCAGTGCATGCCCGGCTGTGAAGCCACAGCCGGTGCTGCAAAGAGGAGGGGGAGATGAGCGGGGCTTTTTTCACCCGCATTGCTGGACCGTGGGACAGGTGAGTGTCTAATTAATGTCAGCAGCTACACTTTTTGTAGCTGCTGACTTTTAAAATGGGTGGAACTCCGCTTTAAAGCCTTAACTACCTGATTTTCGCTGGTGACGTTGCACAGCTAGCAAAAATCACACAGCATATGGTCATCATTAAAAAAAAAGAAAAAGGAAAGAAAGGGCTAGGGATGGGTTAAGAACAGTTTGAGTTAATGTTCTGCTGATCTGTTCTACAGTACATCTCTGGGCTTTGTCATAATACCATCCAAACTGTTCATAAAAGCATTCCCTGCCTCTCCACTGACAGAGGGAAGACCTAAATTTAGGAATACAATAAAATGCTGACAACGCAACCTTGTGCAGCTGTATCCTCAGCAACAGGTCAAACTCATACTTCAGCCACAACTTTAAAAATAGAGGAGGGAGAAAAAAGAAACCACAAAAAGTGAAAAAAAAAAAAAAAAAGTTTAAGCTTATTCCATGAATCACCATTGGCAAGGTTCCGCGACAGGAAGGGGGGAGTCGGGCAGGTCTATGCAACATCTGGAAATTTACTGTATAGCTGTATAAATACCTTATAATTTATAGGAAACACTGCAAATTAACCTTTCATGCTCCACTGGGTTTTGATGAGTACAAAAGTTTCATGTATTGCCCTAAATGACCCAAGTGTGTCCCTCTATGTTCAACTTTACAAGGATATATGCTTCTAAATCTGTTCATATACAGATCTGTCTTTAAACCACAAACAATCCAATCTTCTATTCTACAATTAATCAGGCAAATCTTCCTTCATTTGAACAAATACATACATCATAAAGGCCCCAGCTTTACCTCCTTATTAAAATAATAATAAAACAATTATATTGTATACTTTTTCCAAAACACATATTTTAGTTATTGTATTGCTCACCTTAAAGAAATACTTAAAGTATAACTAAAGGCAAAACTTTTAGAATGCTTATCAGTTTTTATTGCTGTCTGTGCCTCCCTCTCCATTTGTCCTGTTTACCATTATCCTTGAAAGTGAAAGTAAAAGAAAATCCCAAATTTTGGGTTGTCCCCAGAAAAGTAATGGAGGAGAAATCTTCCAAATTGGGACACTAGTTCTGGTGACCTGGGCGTCCCTAAGGTATTCCCCTAATTTGCAGAGATTTCCTCTCACTTCCTGTTTGGCTATGGCACAGGAAGTGAAGGAAAAACTCACTCTGCAATGGGATACAGATGGCAAAAAAATTAATACAAAAATCTGATAGGGGTTATAATAAGGTGACCAGATTTTTAAAAATTAAATCCGGGGACATATATTTTTTTTTTACTAGTAATGGCGGCAATCAGCGACTCTGCCCGTCGCTGCCCACCTCACAGCTTCTCAAGTCTTAGTCTCCCGGCCCCGACTACTACTGGGTGGGGAGCGGAGGAAGATCACTCCACCAGGGAAGGCAAGGAGATAGTCAGGCGGCTGACCGGGACTTGAGCTAAGGCAGAAGAACATGCGAGTGGAGCTGAATGAGCATGCACCCGAAACTGAAGAAATATTCCCTCTGCCCCGACCAGCACATGATCATCAGAAAGGGAGGGTGTAATTCAGATTTTTTTATTTTTTTATTCTACACTGTCTTTGAAATTGCCCCAGCCCCTGTTCAAATCCAATCTAGGGACAAAACCGGGGACAGACTTGGTCCGGGGACAGTGTCCTCAATCCGGGGACTGTCCCTGGAAACCGGGGATGTCTGGTCACCCTTGGTTATAACCCTCCCTTGCTCTATCCAAAAAAAAAAAAGCTTTGCCTATAGCTCTTTTTTAAACCCCCCACCCCCCTGTATTTTTTTTTTTTTTATTTCCGCTCTTTTCTGGGTTATCTCTTAAAACATATACTTACAGTCATTGTCTTGCTGCAATTTGGCAAAGCCTGCCACAAGCCAGGTTCTGCCCCACCATATTTGCTGACGTCATCAGGAGCCGGCTACCTCTTTCAGGTTTGTGCAGCTGGCCCTTTGATGATGTACAGTAGTCCCAGCACAGCGTGTCCGATTCCCCCTGAAGCTTCCTGGGATGTGTGATGCAAGTATCCCAGGAGGCTTTGGGCAGCTGGGAACATCATATATCATATGACTTATACTTTTACAAGCCTGCCTTTATTTCTGTTATTCTATTAAATACAGAGATTTGTAGATAAGAACTTCTTAAGCCAAATTTCATGTGGTCCCTGATAAACAGTCCGAAATTTGCTTAGTAAATGGCCCTGCTGGCCCCACCCGACATCCTTGGATTGATAAAAGGGAAAGAGCTGGGCAGAAAATTGTCATCTGAACAGTGGCTGCATCATATCAGATGCAACTGTTGTTCGGGTAGTCTGACAGTTACCAGCAGCTGTCAAAATACAATAACCCAATAAAAGTGATTTGTTCATTCATGCTGCATTGGGTGAATGAAGGAATCAGATTTTGGTTTCCATTCCATCTTTTGGCTGAAAGGTAAAAAAAAATATCAGTGTATGGCTAACATTACTGGCTCTTTGCACTTGCTTGGTCTCTCTGCCAACATTGACATAAGCTATCTACCACATAGAAAGTGCATAGCTTTCACTGAGTCAGACAATGCATGGACTAGCATTGTAGAAAGGAGTAGTAAAGCACAACCATTGTGTAGGTCTGCAAAGCAGGAAGCAGAACTTGTCTATGTAATGAGAAAATGTGGCCACCCCCAGTAAATAAACCAATGAATGGTAAAGAAAGAAGGCTTTTAAAATATTTCATAATACAAAATCATTTACACAAAGTGCATGCTGAACATGCTGTAAAAAAAAAAAAAAAATTTTTTTTTGCAAAGACTGTATATTCCCTGTTAAGAGACTAAAGTTAATATAGTTTATTACTGTTCTGGGCATCTGCTCTTACATAAAGAAGGATCCTATTATTCTCTGTATTAAATTTACATTTCCCTCTGTTTGCATGTTGAACTTGTGCTAAACCAGTGTGTTCAACGAAAAACACCAATTAAAGTGACTCAATGATCGCTGTCAAATCTTTCCATACTTAGTCAAAAGTAGTATAAACAAGCAGACATGAAGAAAAGAATGTAAAAACTCTTCCTTGTATCTTACCTAGATCCAGAGAAAGAAAAGCTTGTGTTGTCCCTTACTTCCAGCATTGTTTCCGAGTATCAACAAGTTTGCAGTGCTTACGCTACTAAGTGGACTTCCCACCCACCCACACAGCTAAGCCCAATGTAGTGGCATGCGTGTTAGAGAGAGCAAGCCAGAGACGAAATGAGCTAGCAGCATCTAGAGAGAGACAGAGAGGCGGAGGACTGGAGGGATGGGTCCTGTGTGTTTGTGCATTTATGACTGGAAAAGCTAAAACTGGTCAAAGAGCAGTAAAGGAATGCAGCTATTCAGGAAGTGCCTGATCCCTCCTCACTTTCACCACTTAAAAAAGGGAAACCAGGTCCATTAAAAAAAACTAAAGAAAATTCCTTACAAGATAAAGCTATGATTGCCATGTTGTGTTCACATACTAGGTGCTGGGCAGTGATCGACAGAATAGGTTTAGCTGCACTGCATTTAAAGCATATCTAAACCCAAGAGCACAACATTTATAGTATTGCAACTTATTGGTCCTTGGATGTGGTGGCTTCATTGGGTTTCTTTTTTTACCCAAGTTTTAAGTGTTTAGTAACCTTTTCTCAAAATAAAAGTTTTTATACTATGTGGACCCCCCTTTTCTTCCTTATTGGTCACGTCTGAAGAACACCAGGGGTTTGTTTGGCCAGCCATGTTACCTTCCTTTCTGGTCTAACCACTGAGGGCTTTGCCTTAAAGTGTTTGTAACCCTTGGGCTGCATTACTCTGCCAAACCCTCTCTTGTATTGAGCTATAAACACACTGTGTAAGAGCCGGTTCATACTGGGGCGACTCGTCAGGCGCATCAGCCACCTGACAAGTCGCGCTCCGCTCTATTCAATGGAACCGTTCTAATAGGAGCGACGCAAGTCGCTCCGACTTAGAAAAAGGTTCTTGTACGACTTTGGGGGTGACTCGGGGCAACTTGCATTGACTTCAATACAGAAGTCATTTTGCAAGTTACCTCTCAAGTCTTGAGATCGCCTTGCCGAGTCGTCCCCAAAGTCGTGCCGCCCCAGTGTGAACCGGCTCTAAATGTATATGAAAAACAAAGCTTCTAAATAAAAATTTGGGAGATATCTTAAGTCTCGTCATGTGACTCCCGGCCGCTCTTCTACTCCGATCCAGAGCCACAGACTGGAGGAAGCTATATACTGATGAAGCACCCAAGCTGGGTGCTGGACGGTTCCGTCACAGGAGGTGTAGCTGGAGAAGAGAAGGGGTCTGGAGGACAGAACCTCGGGGGACCCCTACAGCAAGAGGAAGTGGAGAGGAGTCAGGATTGTAGACGACACTGAAGGAATTCTGTGATAGGTACAAGGAGAACCAGGAAAGAACAGAGTCTTAAACCTCATACACACAATGAGAACATCGGACAAATGATTGTCCGTTTTGTTTTTGCATGCTAGTCTCATATCAAAAATTTTAAATGTTACTCAACTTACCAAAATTCTCATACTACAGAATACAACTTCGGAAGTGATGTATTGTATTGCAATGTATTCTTTCGTTTCCAAGCATGCCTAGTCTTGCTCTTCCAAAAATTTTCAGATGAAAACTACAATCTGGTATACAAAACGTTTCAAGTTTGTCCCTTCGGATAGTTTTGGATGAACTGTCGTGATCGTCTCTCGAAAGCTGTGTATCAACAACCAGATTATCGTACAATCACATTGAAAATCTGTATTTTTGATCGCATGTACCAGGCTTAAAGCGGAGTTCCACCAAAAAGTGGAAATTCCGCTAATCTGATTCCAACCCCCCTCTGGTGCCACAAATGGCACCTTTTGGGGGGGGGGGGAGACAGGTATCCTTTACCACTTCCGGGAGCCTAGCCACAGCTATTGGCGTCACGGCTGGGGCTCACTCCTCCTCTTCCCCCGGGCCAGTAGGGGAGAGGAGCGGGCCTTGCGCATGCGCAGTAGGGTTCCCAGCGTGAAGCCGAAAGGTTACACTGCCGGGTACCCTTACCCGCAATGGTGGCGGCAGCACCCGACAGCTGATGGAAACATCAGCTGCGGTGCCGACATCGCTGGACTCCAGGACAAGCAAGTGCCCTCTTATTAAAAGATAGAAGCTGCAGTATGTGTCTGCTGATTAATTTTTTATTTTTTGGCGGCGGACCTCCAATTTAAGAGGCAATGAGAGTGAAGTTTTTTTGGAGGAGGAGTGGGTGTTCAATAGTATCGAAGGCTGCAGAAAGTAGTAAATAGTAAGTTTTTAGGGCAGTTCCTGTCAAGTGTTGCAAGTGAAAGCCAGACTGGAAGGGTTCCAGAAGGTTGCTGTCAGTGAGGTAGGAGCTCAGACGGTTGTAGACTAGGCCAGGGCTTAAAATTTCAAGTCTAGACCTACTAGCCAGGCAAAAACCTTACTCTCCACTAGTTGCCCCACCAAACCTTTCCCAGGTCCGTCCCCCAACCCCGCCCCTTAAAGCCCCTCCCCCTTAAAAGCTTATGAAATTAAATTTTTCTTAAGAATAAAGAATCCAAAATATAAAAAAAATGCAATTATAGCATAGCTTTATTTAATTTAAACATAACAGCAATAGCGTTAATATCGGGGTCCCCAGAGAGCCCCCCTTTACATCAGTGTCCCCAGAGAACCCCCCATACATCAGTGTCCCCAGAGAGCACCCCCATACAGTGTCCCCAGAGAGCCCCCCCCATACATCAGTGTCCCCACAGCCCCTTGCACCTCTGGACCCCTTTACATTACACAGCACCCTGCATCACTGGACCCCTTTACATTACACAGCCCCCCTGCACCCCTTTACATTACACCAGGGCTTGACAAATTTGCTTGGAATCTAGGAGCCAGCTAAAAAAGTTAGGAGCCAGGTTTTTTTTAACGACCAATGCGTGCATACGCGAGTAGCGCCCGCATATGAAAGCAGTGTTTAAACCACACATGTGAGGTATCGCCGCGATTGGTAGAGCGAAAGCAATAATTATAGCCCTAGATATCCTCTGTAACTCAAAACATGCAACCTATAGAATTTTTTAAATGTCGCCTATGGAGATTTTAAAGGGTAAAAGTTTGTCGCCATTCCACGAGCGGACGCAATTTTGAAGCGTGACATGTTGGGTATCAAATTTACTCGGCGTAACATTATCTTTCACAATATAAAAAAAAATTCGGCTAACTTTACTGTTGTCTTATTTTTTTAATTAAAAAAAGTGTATATTTTTCCTCAAAAAAGTGCGCTTGTAAGAGACCGCTGCGCAAATTCGGTGTGACAGAAAGTATTGCAACGACCGCCATTTTATTCTCTAGGGTGTTAGAATAAAATATATATATAATGTTTGGGGGTTAACTTCTAAGTAAAGGGAAGGAGATGGGCGGGCAGTGAAACAGGCAAGCATTGCTGGTTGACTTGTCATACCAACGGCCACCACAAGATGGCGCCAGAGTACAGAATGAAGCCTAGGCCTGCAGAAGGCCGCAAAGCCGCAGCCTAAATTAACGGCCGGCGCGGCCCGACGAGATTACGCGATCGCGGAGGGGGGGGGGGGGGGCGCCACGGAGATACAGGTAACCTTAGCTGTGCTGCCCCAGTCGCCAGGTCGCTAATTCTAGTCGCATTTGCGACCTGGCGCCCGGGCATTGTCGAGCCGTGCATTACACAGCCCCCTTCACCTCTGGACCCCTTTACATTACACAGCACCCTGCATCACTGGACCCCTTTACATTACACAGCACCCTGCATCACTGGACCCCTTTACATTATACAGCCCCCACAGCTCTGGACCCCCTGCATGTTACACAGACCCCCTTCAGTTCAGACACCCCACTCAGTGCAAGACCCCCCTCAGTGCAAGACCCCCCCCCATTCAGTACCTCAGCGGTGCATCACAGTGCAGTCTCCGGCTATCAGACCCAGCACACAGCCAAAACCCTCCACTCGGCTGTGTGCTACATGGGTCTGCCAGGCGGGGGTGGGGAGGAAGGACCACAGAGCGCTGCTCTGCTTCATTCCTTGTCTCTGGTCCGCAGCTTCTGACAGAGGGAGAAGCGGGATGGGCGGGCTCAAGCACATGAAGCCTGCAGCTGTCCCGCTCTCCTGTTATAATGTGGGAGCGCGGCGGGGTTCGGCTGCTCTCCCTAACTGCGCCCCCCCTTCCTCCAGTAAATGGATCCGCCCCTTCTGCCCACCCATTGCAAAGCCACTACCTGTTCGCCCCCCCCCCCTCCTCCTCCATGACTGAAAGGAGACAGCACCGCAGGTTTAACAGCAGCATAGCGCGGACACAGAACAGACATGTTGTCACCGCGCGATCTGCTGTTAAACCCGCGGCGGGGTCGCTGTCTCCTTTCAGTCACAGAGGGCGCGGGGGGGGGGGGGGGCGCCGGCCTGACACCCCCCAGTGTGTGGCACCTGAGCACTCGCCCAACAGCAATTTATGCTCGCATTTGGCGAGCGGGCGAGTACACGAGTGCATTTTTCAAGCCCTGGACTAGGCATTTAGAGGTAAATGGGAGCAAGGTGATGGGTCTCAAGTTGTTCAGGTGGGTGGGGTCCAGTGAGAGCTTTTTAAGCATGGAGGTGATCAGTGTATGTGAGTGATGAAGCATAGGGTAGATCAAAAGGGTGACTGTAGTAGTTGCGTGGGAACAGGGTCCAGAAAACAGGTGTGAACATGGGCTTCTGAAAATAGTTTGGCAGCCTCTTCTGTAGTAGCAAGGTCCAAAAAGGAAAGTATTGGAGGTGGTTTTGGACAGGGTATGTTAAGTGGGATAGATATCTATGCAGTGGAGATGACCCCCCAAATTGCCTTAAATTCAAAAACCAGATTGATGCAATCTACTGAGCAGTGGGTGAGTTACTGAGTGGAGATGGTGATAGACAAAGTGGAGAGGTTAACGGCAGAGAAGAGCTGAAGAGGACTGAATGACAAAGTATTATTGAGTGACGAAGTAGGCTTGTTTGGCAGCATGGAGGCAGATTTATTTAGGGTGAAGGCTTGCAAGGAATTCGTTTTTTTACACAATCGCTCCAATGCACGGCTCGGTCTGCTTTCTGGTGTCATCAGTCTACCAAGGTTGTAAAGATTGGTGTACGATTCTGTGTGTGGTGAGAGCAGCATGTGGCTCAGCGACTATGGACACAGACAGGGCAACTCGGTATACCCCCACCCCCCCATGATAAAATTAGATTTACAGCAGGAGGAGCCTATCAATCTGCCCGGGAGAGAGGAAGAGAGAGGGACAGAGAGAGATACTGCTTTTGTGCACATTGCTAGATTGAGATCGGGCTTGGGTAACATAATGCATTAACCGCTTTAAGACCAGCCACCGTCCTTATACTGTGGCAAGTTGGCTCTCCTGGGCGAATTGCCGTAGGTATACTTCGGCCGCTTTAAGAGCAATAGGAGGCACGCGGGCACCACCAGAGCCAATGCGCGTTGCCGGCGACTGCGATGGACGCCGGCCATCCGCGATCGCTCTACAACAGAGAGCCAGAACGGGGATCTGTCAATTTAAACAGATAGATCCTCATTCTGACAGGGGAGGAGAGACAGATCTGCCGTTCCTAGTGATTAGGAACAGTAATCTCTCCTCCAGTCAGTCCCATTCCCCCAGTTAGAAGCACCTCCCAGGGAACACATTTAACCCCTTGATCGTCCCCTAGTGTTTTAACCCCTTCCCTGCAAGTGACATTTACACAGTAATCAGTGCATTTTTATACCACTGATCGCTGTATAAATGTCAATGTGTCAAAAGTGTCTGATCTGTTCGCCGCAGTCCAACTTAAAATCACAGATCACCGCCATTGCTAGTAAAAAATTAATTTAAAAAAATGCCATAAATGTATCCCCTATTTTGTAGACGCTATAACTTTTGCGCAAACCAATCAATATATGCTTATTGCGATTATTTTTTTAACCAAAAACATGTAGAAGAGTACATATTGGCCTAAACTGATGAAGAAATGTGTTTCATTTTTTGGGGGGATATTATAGCAAAAAAGTAAAAAATATAGTTTTCAAAAAATTGCCTCTCTTTTTTGTTTATAGCGCAAAAAATAAAAATGGCAGAGGTGATCAAATACCACCAAAAGAAAGCTCTATTTGGAAAAAAAAGGACATCAATTTTGTTTGGGTACAATGTCGCACAACCGCGCAATTGTCAGTTAAAGCCACGCAGTGCTGTATCACAAAAAATGGCCTGGTCATTGAGGGGGCAGATCCTTTCGGTCCTTAAGTGGTTAAGTTAAAAAAACTCTTGAGGCTTTCAAATTACATTAAGATGTTCTTTTATGATAATTCTAACCCTGCCTGTACTGTCCCGGCAAATATTATTGGTTGTAAACTACATTTAAACACAGGGCTAACGATTAGGGTTTCATTCACACAGGCACAAAGGCCACTACAGTGTAAATGAGGCATTTGGTTATGCATGTGGACCTGCATGCAGACAACCTGTGTGCGTTTAGGGCTACAGTAACTCTTTTATTGGATCAGACTACATGGACCAACCTTTGCTCCCCACATGCATAAATGAGCCTTGGACACTCATGACGCTGTTGCTGGTTGACAGTTTTCCTTCCTTGGATCACTTTTCATATGTCCTGATCACTGCAGACCAGGAACATCCCACAAGAGCTACAGTTTTGGAGATGCTGTGACCCAGTCATCTAGCCTTTACAATTTTGCCCTCAAGACAGGTACATAAAGTTTTTTTCCTAGGTATGACCAGTTCCATACATGGGTATTGGCACTGCATTTATCTTGGGCTTGTTTTTTTACATTTAGCTTTCAGCTGGAGAATTTCACAGCAAGCAACTGAATGGGAATGGAGATACATTACTGTGCAGGAAGCACATTAAATGACAGCTTCCCAGTACACATATGGCCACTTGGAGCACTGGCCTTAAAGCGGAGGTTCCGCAGTCCATCTTTTTTTTTTTTTTTAGTCCATTCAATTTGGATAGAGATTACAATGTAGTACTCACTCGTCTGGCATTTTTATTCATCCCCCGCCCGTTTTCTTTAAGAATAAATACTTAAATACAGTGATCCATAGCTTTTCCATTTTGCTTGTGGGCATCCTGAAGCCCACAAGCACGGACTTCCGGGTAGCGGTGAATGCGCGCCTCCCCGCATTCACCGCTCTATCTCGCGCACGAGCAGCGCCGTCAACATTTCCTGTCCTAGCCAATCAGCTGTGCAGGTAATGTCCGCCCTCGTCACGTGACCGGGTAGTTGAGTCACGTGGCGAGTGAAATCGAGAGATTTCGCTGGAACGCATCTCCTGGGAAGCATGACAGATTGCTCCCAGGAGACATTGCGCAGACCTCCCATGACACACAGCGCGGCCGGGGAAACTTAATACACGCCTACTCCCGCGGGAGGAAAAGACGGAAGTGCCAAATTGTACAGCTGATTCACCTTTATTAGAGCCGAACGAAAAAAAAAGGTAAGTGAAATGTGTATGTAAATTATGCAGGGAGATTGTTAATGTAAAGTTAAAATTTAGGGCGAACCTCCGCTTTAATTACTGTCAGTTTCCTAATCTAGCAGTATTTTTTTTAAGAATCTGTTGCTGCCGTAGCATCAGTTTACTAAAGTGAGGGTAGAGAGCACTACCTGAATTTGTTTCATGTATTTGTAATGTTCTCAAAACTGGCAAAAATGTTTCTCAAGTATTTACAGCGGGGGAAATTATTATTTGATCCCCTGCAGATTGTAAGTTTGCTCACTTACAAAGAAATTAAGGATCTATATTTTTTATCATAGGTGTATTTTATATGATAGAGACAGAATATCAATCGAAAATCCACAAAAAACACATGATACAAATGTTCTAAATTGAGTAGCAGTTCAGTGAGTAAAAAGTATTTGATCCCCAAGAAAAACAGGACTTCATACTGGGTGGAGAAACCCTTGATGGCAAGCACAGAAGCAACACGTTTCTTGTAGTTGGTTACCAGGTCTGCACACATCTCAGGAGGGATTTTGGTCCACTCTTCTTTACAGATCTTCTCTAAATCCTTAAGGTTTCTTGGCTGTCGCTTGTCAACTCGAAGTTTCAACTCCATCCATAATTTTTTTTTATAGGATTAAGGTCTGGAGACTGGCTAGGCCACTCCATGACCTTAATGTGCTTCTTCTTGAGCCTCTTTGTTGCCTTAGCGGTAGGTTTTGGGTCATTGTCATGTTGGAAGACCCATCCATGACCTATCTTCAGTGTTCTGGCTGAGGGAAGAAGGTTCTCATCCAAGATTTTACAATACATGACCCCTTCCGTTGGCCACGCAAAGTCAGCCTGTATCTTTAGCAGAGAAACAGCCCAAAAGTATAATGCTTGACTGTAGGGATGGTGGTCTTAGGGTAAGAGTCAGCATTTTTCTTCCTCCAAACAGCACTTTCTCCCAACCCTTCTCTGAATAATTTAGATGTTCATAGGCAAACTTGAGACAGGCCTTTACAGGTGCCATATTGAGGAGGGGGACCTTGCCGGCACTATAGGATTTCAATACATGGTGGCGTATTGTGTTACCTATGGTTTGTTTGGTGACTATGGTCCCGACTGCCTTGAGATCATTCACAAGCTCTTCCCATGTAGTTCTGGTCTGATCCCTCAATTTTTTTTCATGATCATCCTTACCCCATGGGACAAAATATTGCATGGAGCTGCAGACTAAGGGCGATTGATGGTTGTTTTGTTTTTCTTTTATTTGTGAATAATCGCTCCAACAGTTGACTCCTTCTCACCAAGCTTCTTGTAGCCCATTCCTTGGCAGGTCTACAATATTGTCCCTGACATCCTTTGACAGCTCTTTGTTTTTTTCCCATAATGCAGAGGTTTGAATGAAAGAGATTCTGTGGACAGATGTCCTTTATACACATAACGAGTTGTCATTAGAAGCACCTTCTTAAATTGAAGACTAATATGTGTACCACATGACCACATACAAGTCTGAGGGAGACAGAATTATTGTTGGTTGGTAGGGGTTTAAATATTCTGTCTCGATCATTTAAAATACACCTATGATAAAAATTATAGACCCTTTATTTCTTTGTAGGTGGGCAAACTTACAAAATCTGCAGGGGATCAAATAATTATTTTCCCCACTGTGAGTGCAGGTAGCTCTAAAGAAAAACTACCACTAGAAATGTGTCCTTAACACTTTACTGAATTCTCCAGTTTGTTTGCCAGAGTTTCTGTCTTGTATATAACTATGTTCGTACTATAACAACAAAGGCCTGGGGAATGCCCAGGAAAAAACCAAGCATACTTACCGACCAGCTAGCTGACAACCAATTAACCTGTCTAACAGTATGCGTTAAAAACAGGGGTTTGTCCGCACACATTTGTAAAAAGGTATGCGTGAGCCACGCCAAGGCCCCCTGGAGTCTGTGGTCCTACACTAACTGTGAGTGTCCCCACAATGGAGGCACATGCATTCTGATGGTTAGATGAGGACAGGCGGACTGAAGGGGAGCCACCCCTCCTTAAAAAGGTACAGGAGCACACCAAACACCCAGCATAGCACAGTGGCAGCAAAGGTGTTGGTGCGCTGCTGGACCAATACAAGCACCACAGGTGAAAACAAAACCATGTCCACCGCCCCCATCTATAGCTGGCCATAACAGTAAGCAGCATTGGAAGGCTAAAGCAGATAACAACAAAGGCCTGGGGAATGCCCAGGAAAAAACCAAGCATACTTACCGACCAGCTAGCTGACAACCAATTAACCTGTCTAACAGTATGCGTTAAAAACAGGGGTTCGTACTATGCCTATTAATGAATGCAGGCGACACAAATTTCTGGTTCATTTAGGATTTAGCCGATTTATGGATTACAGTAAAACCTTGGATTGCGAGCAGAATTTGTTCCAGAAACATGCTTGTAATCCAAAGCACTTGTATATCAAAGCGAATTTCCCCATAAGAAATAACGGAAACGCAAATGATTCGTTCCACAACCATTTATTCATAAGTCCCTCAGTTTATAGTTCATATAAAAAGAAACCGTAAAATGTCCATCCCCAAAAAGGGGATTAGAAGCAAAATCCAGCAGGAGCTACAGGGTATAAGAGAGAAGAGAGGCGCCTCTAAGTGTAGTAATATTGAAGGTACATTTAATGAAGGTACATTTAGCAACTCACATGGTTGATGATTAAAAGGAGGCACATCTAAGTATGCAGGCACCCTGGGTAAAGCTGCTCAAACATCCATGTGGATTGCTAAATGTTGTACCTTCATTAAATGTAACCATATTGCTACACTTAGAGGCGCCTCTCTTCTCTTTTATACTCAATTGTGACATGACACTACTTGTATATCAAGACATCGCTTGTTAAATTTATTTAAAAATATTTGCTTGTCTTGCAAAACGCTCTCAGACCACGTTACTCTCAAACCAAGGTTTTACTGTAGATCAGCTCTGACCTAATCTGATGAAGGATCCTTCCTAGATTCAACATGGTTTAATGTTTATATGCAAGCTGTGTTAGAATAAAAATAAATAAAAAAAAACACGTTACAAGGTGCTGTAAAATATTTTTGGTGGATTTAGTATATATCGGAGTGTCGGTTAACTTTTCACTGTGTGCACCAAGTGCAGACGGTAGTAAATGCTGCCTACAATTGAAAAATATATAAAGACTTGTGAAATAAAAAAAAAAAAAGAATTTATATTCTGAATGCCAATCACTACAGTATTAAAAACATACGATTTCAAGTAGCACGATTTGAGGAGTTCATGCATTACTTTTCTGCCATAGACTATGAAGTAAATTGTGCTGCAAATAATGCCTGTGTCCTTACCAGCACTATTTGAGCCTGAAAGAAGTGAAAGATTAACCCTTTGCTAGTTAAACTTTTGTATACAACATCACTGTTTCTCCCTGTGACATGGACCGCCACTCCCATAAAGTATCACTGAAGTCATATTAAATCGTTACAAAGTACAGAAGTAGTACTGAAGAAGTGGTTGAAGTCAGGCTTTAAATCACACTACTTTAAACTGTACCCGGTGTGATCGCAGGCTTACTCTATTGCAGGGCTTGACAAATTTGCTTGAAATCTAGGAGCCAGCTAAAAAAGTTAGGAGCCAGGAACGCGCCCTGTCCCGCCGAGCTCGCGTGCAAAGGCGAACGCATACGTGAGTAGTGCCCGCATATGAAAGCGGTGTTCAAACCACACGTGAGGTATCGCCGCGATCGGTAGAGTGAGAGCAATAATTCTAGCCCTAGACCTCCTCTGTAACTCAAAACATGCAACCTGTAGAATTTTTTAAACGTCGCCTATGGAGATTTTAAAGGGTAAAAGTTAGTCGCCATTACACGAGCGGACGCAATTTTGAAGCGTGACATGTTGGGTATCAATTTACTCAGCGTAACATTATCTTTTATAAATAAAAAAAAAATTGGGCTAACTTTACTGTTGTCTTATTTTTTTTATTAAAAAAAAAAGTATTTTTTCCCAAAAAAGTGCGCTTGTAAGACCGCTGCGCAAATACGGTGTGACAGAAAGTATTGCAATGACCGTCATTTTATTCTCTAGGGTGTTAGAATAAAAAATATATATAATGTTTGGGGGTTCTAATTAGAGGGAAGGAGATGGCAGGGAAAACAGACAGGGAAACTCCATTTGCATTGCTGGTTGTCATACCAACTGCCACCACAAGATGGCGCTAGTTCACAGAAGGAAGCATAGGCCTACAGAAGGCCGCAAAGCCGCGGCCTCAATTACCGGCCGGCGCGGCCCGACGCGATCCCGCGGCACGGAGAGGGGGGGCACGGAGACACAGGATACCCCAGCTGTGCTGCCCCAGGCGCCAGGTCGCTAATTCTAGTCGCAATGGCGACCTGGCACCCGGAGTTTGTCGAGCCCTGCTCTATTGTATCTAGATCTTCCTCTTCATTACAAGGGGGTAGGGAAGATTAATAGTTTACAGCAGTGTTTCTCAACCGGGGTGCTAGGGCACTCTGGTACACCCTTTGAGTTCCCTCGGGACGCTGCCGGCACGAGACCCAGTTTCCCTGGATCAGAGGCACTGATGTGATAGGCAGACACTTTCATGGGGGTGCTCTGATGTGATAGAGGGACTCTGACATGAAGGAGGGACCTCTGATGAGAAGTTAATTTTATTGAGATAGTTGCGTGCATTGTCCCAGGCTCATATTACATATATTTTTTTGCATTTTAGTGCCTTGAGATTTTGCATACTTTAAAAATACTTTCACACTCCGGTGGTGCCGGCGTTAGCGGTAAAGCGTTGCTCGTTTTAGCGGCACTTTACCGCTGTTATAGCAGTGTTTTGGCGTCACACTTCGGGCGGTGCTTTTAACCCACAAGAAGGGGTTAAAGAGCGCCCATGATGCGGCGCTTCGGAAGCTGTGCCCATTCATTCCAATGGGCAGGGGCGGTGTGGCAGCGGTGTATACACCGCCCCAAAGATGCTGCTTGCAGGACTTTTTTTCCCCATCCTGCAAGCGCCAAGTGCCTGAAAACTGCCTCAGTGTGAAAGAGGTCTCAAGAGTTCTGTGACTAAAAAAAACGGTTGCGAAATACTGGATAGCATTGTTTTTGCTTTCAGTTCAGCTCACACAAAGTAAAAAGGACATGGCACTTCTGGCATGATCAACACATTTTGTGTCCTTGATAAATGCTTAGAATTAAACATTTTAATTAATGCAGCCACCACATCT
Organism: Rana muscosa; assembly: GCA_029206835.1. Lineage (NCBI taxonomy): Eukaryota > Metazoa > Chordata > Amphibia > Anura > Ranidae > Rana > Rana muscosa. The sequence continues at coordinate 309,725,349 of CM055116.1, read as the reverse complement.
AAGGATCGGTAAACTGCAACATATTTATCTTTTGTTCTTGGTATTCCTTTTCACTGTTAGTTTCCTGATTTCACGTTTTATTATTTTGTGGTTATAATTAACTGTTTATGCTACTTATAAGTGGGGAAGTATCATTATTACATCACTTATGCGGTTGCAAATGCGGTTTATCTTGATTGAGTTGTGTTTTGCTGCATCACAATATTATCAGTGGTTTGTTACCTCCGATTGCAACGTTTGTATCTTTCTTCAGTTATATTGTATGAGGAAGAGATTCAAGGCTGAAACAGTTTTTCAGTACTGTACTGTACTTATAGTGCTCAGGGCATTTTGTAGGGATACCTTCAATAAATGTTCCAGAAGTCCATGACCAAGTGAAACAATAGGTCATAATAATTAGCATTGAGAATTGTGTCATATTTGAGAGGACGTGCAAGAAAGGCATTTATAAAAGAAAATCTGAAATGAGAAAAAATGATGTAGGCTGCCAATATGCGACATGGTGAATCTCAGAACAGTATACTACAGTAGTCTGAGCTTCACTATGTCACACCATTAGCATAGATCTCAATGGTCTCTGTCTACCTGTTGCATTGTAGGTTTGTTTTTAATCATTCAGAACACATCAGTAAGATAAAGGGCCCTGATAGAAGCAAAGTGACTTCTGTATTCTGTACATTATTGTATATAGTAATATAAAATAATAAAGCTTCCCCCCATGATAAAAATACGTAGGCTGCTATGTTTCTGAAAATGAGACCTCACGCACACTGAAGCTGATAACCTGACGTTTTTGGGAGTTTGGAAGTTTTTTTTTTAACCGCGCTTAAACTCCCCTCTATGCTATCCTATGTGTCCATGGTCGTTCATTGAAGTTTACCAGCAAAGGAGTTTATGGGCGGTTGTCTAAACGCCCTAAAATCGCATTCAAGGGCCATTTTTCTGACCACAAAAAACACTGAACAATGCGCATAAATACGTTGCAGAAATGAATGTAAGCTGGGTGCAATTTAACCACTTGCCGACCAGCTCACGCAGATATACTGCAGCAGGTTGGCAGCACTGCGCGAATCGGCGTACCTGTACGGAGGCTCGTGCAGTTGCGGCTGGTGCTCTCTCACTGCGGGAACGTGCCTGCGGGTCAGGTGGACTGTCAGCCGGTGACCCACGATCGCCCAGTACAGAGGCAGAACGGGAATCTTCCAGTGTAAAGAGTACCAATACAGATCCCACAGGGGGAGAGGAGGCTTGACAGGAGGGAGCACATGGCGCACCCCCTGCACAAAGGTGCTAACCAAGGAATGACCCGCTAGTGGTCGCTGAAAGAAGACGTCCAAGGCCGAAATCTGACCCTTAATGGTACTCAAAGTGAGCTTTTGGGCCACTCCATGCTGCAGGAAACGCAGGATTCTAGGGACGGAATACGTCCGAGGACGTCAGTCCAGCTCTTCGCACATGGCGATGTAAGCTTTCCAGGTACGGTGATAGATCATTCTGGAGGAAGACTGCTGTGACCTTAATATGGTCGAAATGACCAAGTCCGAGAGACCTCGGTCTCAACACCTGGCTTTCAACAGCCATGCCGTTAAAGACAGAGACTGTAAAGCAGGATGAAATATAGGACCTTGAGACAGAAGGTCCTCCCTTATTGGCAGCCGCCAGGGAACGTCCGCGACGAGACTTAACAGATCGGCGTACCAGTGACGCCGAGGCCAATCCGGAGCAGAGGATCACCGGAATTCCCTCGGTCGCCACCCTGCGCAGCAGGCGAGGGAGCAACTGCAGCGGAGGATAAAACGTATATCAGGTGATAATGACCCCATGGGGCCACCAACGCATCCAAGGCATCCGCCAAGGATCCCTGGATCTGGCCACAAACCTCGACACCTTGCGATTGAGTCGAGAGGCCATCAGGTCCACATCCGGCGTGCCCCACCGTCAGCAAGGAGTAGAAATACCTCCGGGTGCAAGGACCACTCTCCCTGGTCCAGCGTCTGGTGACTCAAACAGTCCGCCTGCCAATTGTCTATGCCCAGAATGTAAACGGCCGACAGAGCCGACACGCTTCTTTTAGCCCACTTCAGGGTACGGGCGACCTCGGAAGCCGCAGCTGAGTTTCGAGGCCCTACCTTGATGGTTGACATACGCCACCGCCGTGACGTTGTCCGACTGGATCCTAATGGAGCAATCCTGCAAATCTCTCAGACCACGAGAGGCACAGTCTGATGGCCCGTATTTCCAGAACCTTTATCGGTAAACGGGCTTCGTCCGGAGTCCAAAGCCCTTGGGCCGACAGGACTCCCCAAACTCCACCCCAGCCCGTCAGGCTGGCATCCGTCGTGAACACCGTCCATTGGATGGGGAGGAACGACTTCCCAGACCGAAGAGCCGGGGACCCCAACCACCATGTCAGGGACGCCCTGACCAGGTGACTCACCTGGATTGGAAGATCCAAAGACAAACGGGGATTTGTCCCAAGTGAACAAGATCTCCTTCTGCAATGCCCTGGTGTGTCATTGGGCATACGGAATGGCCTCGAAAGAGGCCACCATGAGTCCCAGGACTCTCATGCAAAAACGGATTGACGACCATTTTCAGGATGTCAGCACCCGCACTGCAGACTGAAGTGTCAGTAACTTCCCTGGAGGTAGGAATACCTTTTCCTCCAAGGAGTTCAGAATCAGACCTAGATACTCCAGATGCTGAGTCGGGACCAGGACTGACTCCTGAATGTTCAGGAGCCACCCAAAGTCCCTGAGGGTCCGACTGACGATAGTCATACGGTCTTCTAATTCTGAGCCACTCTCTGCTCTTAGAAGATCGTCCAGATAGCCCACGACAGCGATGCCTCGCCGTCTCAGCAAAGCTAGAACCGGCGCAAGCACCCTGGTGAACACCCTCGGTGGCAAGGCCGAAGGAAGAGCCACAAATTGATAGTGGACTTCCCCGATCGCAAGCGCAGAAACTTCAGGTGACTTGCGCAGATCGGAACATGCCAGTAGGCGTCCTTGATGTCCAAGGCCGCCAGAAAATCGTGTAGCGATCACCGTGCGAATGAATTCCATGCGGAACTTTTGCACCTTCACAAAGGCATTCAGGGCCTTGAGATCCAGGATAGGCCGAACCCCGTCCTTTTTTGGGACGACAAACGGATTCGAGTAGAATCCCTGAAACCTCTCCTGTGACGAACCGACACAATCACTCCGGACCTGATCAAATCCTGAATAGCCCCTATAGGGCTGCCTGACGGGCAGGAAGGAGAGGAAGATTCGAGGGAAGAATCTGTCTGGGACCAGGAACGGAACTCTATCCTGTAACCTGAGGTGATCACCTCGCACACCCACCGGTAGGAGATCCGGGAGGTCCACCGTTGCGTGAACCTGCAAAGTCGTCCCCCCACCTCAGAGTCGGGTGGGGGCAAGACTTAACGCGGAGGCGGGCTTGGGAGCCGGCTTGTTTGGCTTACGCACCCAGGGGCGCAAGTGTCCGCCAGCCGCACTGCTGTCAGTCTGGGAGGGCCTACCCGTGGACTCTGACTGACGAAAAAAATAATAATTTGCTGGAAAGGCAGGACCCTGCTTACGACGGGCCTCCTTACCCTTGCTAGACTGAGGAAGAAGAGTGCTTTTACCTCCCATGACATCCTTGATGATGTCATCCAGCGCAGCACCGAAAAGCCTACCACCTTTAAATGGTAGATCCGTCAGAAGCTTCTTAGAGGCTAGGTCAGCAGACCAGCAATTCAACCAGATAAGATGAAGCAATACCACCGTCGAGACAGAGGCCCTGAATATTAAGGGGCCGCGTCTAACGTGGCGTCGCAACATAAACCAGGCCCTGCACCATTTGGCGGGCCAGAGCAATCGTGTTTGGAGGAAGATTATGCTCCTGTACAGTTTGGTGCAAAAATTTTTGCCCATTCCGTAAGTGTCTGAGACACAAGGGTCGCTGCTACCACAGGCCGTAGGGCGGACCCCAACAAGGCAAACATGGCTCTGCTCACCACTTCTGACCTCCTGTCAGTGGGGTCCTTAAATGCAGGAGTCCCCTCCATCGGGAGAGTGGTGGCCTTGTTCAACCGGGCGACTGGAGGGTCGACCACTGGGGGAGAAGCCCACGTTTTAAGTAGGGCATCTTCAAAGGGGTATCTGGTAGACAAACGCCGTGGGACCATAAAAGTCTTCTGCGGCTTTTTCCCAGACCTTATAAATGAGCTGGTCAAAGAAAGGTACATATGGAATAAGCTTTTTAGAAGGCCCGGCCTTAAAGAACCAAACGAGACTGTCCGCCTGAGGTTCTGCATCCACAGCATTCAGCTTGAGAGTGTCCCTTCACTAACAAGCGCCCTGTCATTTACTGACTCAGAACTGGAGTCTTCCTCGCAAGGAATGTCCTGTTCAAAACCATCAAAATATTCAGAGCTAGGGTCCTGAGCGGTAGTGGCTAGGCCCATATCTGAATCAGCGCACACTAGGGGTGCGGAATTGAATCGGTGCATCGCGATTCGGGCGGCACCAATGCAGGGAAACCTAATAATCAATTATCCCCGATGTCTAGCCCCGCCCCTTCCTTCCCGGGAGAGCCATTACCTCATATGTTATTTTTTTCCTATGATGCGCTCATGTGACTGCCCGGCCCGCCTCTCTGCTTTCACGTCTCACGTCTCTCCTGGCGTCAGGAGAGACGTGAAAGCAGAGAGGAGAGAGGGCAGTCACATGAGCACGTCATATACACACACTGTTCCCCCGCCGGATTCTGTTCCCCTGGCTCTCGGCTCCTATCGGAACTCCGCCCCCCCCAGCCCTGTACATTGCCGCTCCCTCCTCCTACGAATGCTAATGCTCCTAATACAGCCCCGCCTCTCCAGCCCTCTGCTTACGCCTACTGTTTAACGAATGCTAATGAGCAGAGGGCTGGAGAGGCGGGGTGGTATTAGGAGCATTAGCATTCGTAGATGGAGGGAGCGGCATTGTACAGGGCTTGGGGGGCGGAGTTCCAATAGTAACCGAGAGCCAGGGGAACAGAATCCGGCGGGGGGGGAACCATTCTCGGCACAACAGGAAAGTTCTCACTACTGCAGAAAAGGTTAGTTTGGAATTAGGAATTAGGTTAGGGATTAGAATAGGGTAAAGAAGAGTTACAGTACAATTAAAGGCAGCTTACATATTTTTAGTGTACTGTGAATAAAGTTCATTAAAGTGCCACATTTTATTAAGTATCATAAATACCGTATTTATCGGCGTATAACACGCGCCGGCGTATAACACGCACACCAAGTTTAGCAGGGAATTTTAGGGGAAAAAACTTTTAGGAGGGTAGTTTAAGAAAAAAAAAAAATTTACATTTAAATGCAGCCTTACCAGTGTCATTTGCAGCCTTGTCACAGTGCAGCCTTGCCAGTGTCCAGTGCAGCCTTGCCCAGTGTCCAGTGCAGCCTTGCCCAGTGTCCAGTGCAGCCTTGCCCAGTGCAGCCTTGAATTTAAGTTTGGCGCCGCCGAGATCGCCGCTGATACAGGGCGGAGCGCGGCAAACGCCGCAGAGAACGCAGGGACTGGGCGGAGCCGAGATACACATAGCCGAGTGTATTCGGCTATACTCGGCTTTTCTCGGCTTCGCTCACAGTCACGCCGAGTCCCGCCCTATGATGGACATATCACAGGTCCAATGGCGGGACTGGGCGTGACTGTGAGCGGAGCCGAGAAAAGCCGAGTATAGCCGAATACACTCGGCTATGTGTATCTCGGCGGCGATCGCTCCGCTCCGCTCACAGTCAGCGGAGATCGCCGGGGATAGGCGAGTATCGGCGTATAACACGCACCTACGATTTTCCCCTGATTTTAAGGGGAAAAAAGTGCGTGTTATACGCCGATAAATACGGTAGGTATTATTTTTTCTTTAAAGTAAAACGGATATTATACTTACCTACTGATCTTCTGTAGCATGTCCGCAGTCACCGACCATCTCCTGTAGCATGTCCGCAGTCTCTCTGACCATCTCCTGTAGCATGTCCACAGTCTCTCTGACCATCTCCTGTAGAATGTCCACAGTCACTGACCATCTCCTGTAGCATGTCCGCAGTCACTGACCATCTCCTGTAGCATGTCCGCAGTCACTGACCATCTCCTGTAGCATGTCCGCAGTCACTGACCATCTCCTGTAGCATGTCCGCAGTCACTGACCATCTCCTGTAGCATGTCCGCAGTCACTGACCATCTCCTGTAGCATGTCCGCAGTCACCGACCATCTCCTGTAGCATGTCCGCAGTCACCGACCATCTCCTGTAGCATGTCCGCAGTCTCTCGGACCATCTCCTGTAGCATGTCCGCAGTCTCTCGGACCATCTCCTGTAGCATGTCCGCAGTCTCTCGGACCATCTCCTGTAGCATGTCCGCAGTCTCTCGGACCATCTCCTGTAGCATGTCCGCAGTCTCTCGGACCATCTCCTGTAGCATGTCCGCAGTCTCTCGGACCATCTCCTGTAGCATGTCCGCAGTCTCTCGGACCATCTCCTGTAGCATGTCCGCAGTCTCTCGGACCATCTCCTGTAGCATGTCCGCAGTCTCTCGGACCATCTCCTGTAGCATGTCCGCAGTCTCTCGGACCATCTCCTGTAGCATGTCCGCAGTCTCTCGGACCATCTCCTGTAGCATGTCCGCAGTCTCTCGGACCATCTCCTGTAGCATGTCCGCAGTCTCTCGGACCATCTCCTGTAGCATGTCCGCAGTCTCTCGGACCATCTCCTGTAGCATGTCCGCAGTCTCTCGGACCATCTCCTGTAGCATGTCCGCAGTCTCTCGGACCATCTCCTGTAGCATGTCCGCAGTCTCTCGGACCATCTCCTGTAGAATGTCCGCAGTCTCTCGGACCATCTCCTGTAGCATGTCCGCAGTCTCTCGGACCATCTCCTGTAGCATGTCCGCAGTCTCTCTGACCATCTCCTGTACTATGTACAAGTTGTTGTCTGCTTTGTTTAGACTTTGCTACATGCAGGGAGCGTTGTCTTTTTTTAAAAAGAACAGATACAATAAAAAAAAAGAAAAAAAAATGGAGATCTCCTGACTGCTTGAATTTTTTTGATGAAAACCATGCGCACTTGCGCTGCAATCGTGATGCATCGCGAAATCAAATCGAATCGAATAGTTGACCTGATAATCGAATCGTGAGGCCAGTGAAGATGCGCACCTCTAGCGCACATCCCCCTTTTTTTTGTGGAGATAAAGTGGGGAGAGGGGCTTTTCTGCTCCCTTGCGCTCGCACACTGATTCCCTCCTGGTCAGAAATGATTCCAGGACTGCCGACAACTGGTCCATAGGGACCGCAGGTGCTGGAGCACTTCCTGTTGCCTCAAACATGTAAGGGGAATCTGTGACACTGACTCCATATTGCCCCTCTCAGGCTCCTCAGATAAAGTCCATCCACAGGCTGTGCTGACTGAGGAGGGGGCGCCCAGGGGACTCACCAGACCAGACCAGGACCGCTCAGATACGCTGTCTGTACCGCGCTGTGTCAGCGCGAGTGAGCTGTGAGGAGATTGTGAGGAGATTCGCGCTGTTACAGCTGCGATAGAGGCCAAACTAGTGCTGAAAAACGCGCGGGCTACAAGAAAATGGCCGCCGCACTTCACTGAGGCGATCCGCGGCAAAAATGGCCGCCATGCGCAGATAAAATAAAAAAAAATACAAAACAGCACACACACAGCGCCAAACGGTGCTCAGGCCCCAAAATTACACAAAAAGCCCCCAGCGATATGCAGACCAGCATGAGCCCCCCCCAGGACAGTATGACCCCCAGGCACCCCCCACAGCACAGCAATGGTGACAGAGAGTGACAATAAAACAGGGGGAGACAGGGAAAATCCCCCACAGAGCAACACACACAGCATTTGGTACTCACCTGCAGGCAGGAGAGACTACTTACCCATCCCCTGAGAGACCCACTGGTGTGTTTCTGACAGACCTATCAAAGAGTAGTGCTGCGTAGCTGTCGGCCCGGTCCACCGCGAGAGAAACAGTCCGTCAGGTACTGTTTAATATTGAGAGGACCGCGGGAGCATGAAAGCAACCCGGCCACCCCTGGAGTCATGGGGCATGTCGTGAACCGAGTCTCATGCCTTACAAGGCAAGGATCAGCACGCTCTATGGTCAGACAGGGAAGACTACGAGGATACTAGTGTACCCAACCTGTTGCCCAGCCGACGACAGTTGATTGAAGGTCTCAAAAATAAAATAAAATTCCCAAAGGAATAAAAATTTAAGTAAAATCTTCCAGGAGACTGGCTCCTGAGAGAGCCACGTCTTCTCCTTCTGCTAGGCAGAAAAAAAAACTGAGGTCTGCTGACTGCAAGGGGTGGGTTATGTCCGGAGGGACCGCCCCCCTGGGCGGGGCTGTTCAACTCTGGCTTTTAGAATGTATGTATAACATCTCACATTCTGCCTAGGTCTTCTCCTGCAAGCAGGGACATAACCCACGTGTACAGTGAATAAGAGACGCCATGTCAGTCCATGGATGATAAGAGAAAAAATTTGTTTTTGCATTTTTATTTATTTATATGTATGTATTATAGCAAAAAAAAAAAATGTTTTTCAAAATTGTCGCTCTTTATTTATAGCGCAAAAAACAAAAAAAAGAAAAAAAAACGCGGTGATCAAATAACACCAAAAGAAAGCTCTATTTGTGAAAAAAAAAAAGAAGGATGTCAACTTTATTTTGGTACAGCGTCGCACAACCAAGCAATTGTCAAAGTGATGCAGTGCCATATAGCAAAAAATGGCCTGGTCATTAAGGGGGGGGGGGGGAACCTTCTGGGGCTGAAGTGGTTAAAAAAAAAATGCAGAAAACCACGTAAAAATGCTCAAAAACATGTTTTTGTGCATGGAACCTTAGAGCCGGTTCACACACAGGCGGCACGACTTTGAGGGCGACTCGGCAAGGCGTTCTGAAGACGACTTCAGAGGTGACTTGCAAAATTAGTTCTGTATTGAAGTCAATGCAAGTCGCCCCCAAAGTCGTACAAGAACCTTTTTCTAAGTCGGAGCGACTTGAGTCACTCCTATTAGAACGGTTCCATTGAAGAGAGTGGAGCACGACTTGTCAGGCGGCTGAGTCGCCCCTGTGTGAACCGGGTCTGAGTGTCTAGCTGTCATATGGGTACAATAGCTTTAGTAAATACTAATCTGATACACTGACTGAGTAGTATTCAGATTTCTCAACACTGATTTACTACATACCTGTTCTTTGTCAGTAGCAAAAAGTAATGAAGCCGGGGACAGTCAGAGAATTAGCAAAAGTAACAAATGAAACAAACAAACAAACAAAAAAAACCAGCAAATCATAACCTACACATTTCAGCACATGACGAGAAAGACTTTGGCACTAAGGCCCGAGTGAAAAAAGCTGCTGGCACAAAAGAGTGCAGCACTAGCAAATTAAGGTGCTCACAATACCTGATACATTGGGTAATTTTGGAATCTCTGGGGATCAGAGTCGTTTTCTCCTTAGTGCATTGTCAATGCTTTTAACCACTTCACACCCGGGCCAATTCTGACACTTCGCTCCTACGTGTAAAAATCCAATTTTTTTTGCTAGAAAATTACATATAACCCCCAAACACTATATATGTTTTTTTAGCAAAGACCCTAGCCTAGAGAATACAATGGCGGTCATTGCAACTTTTTATCTCGCACGGTATTTGCGCAATAATTTTTCAAACGCATTTTTTGGGGAAAAAAAAACGGTTTCATAAATGAAAAAATATTAAAACATTAAAGTTAGCCCAATTTTTTTGCATAATGTGAAAGATGAAGTTACGCCGAGTAAATAGATACCCAACATGTCACCCTTCAAAATTGCACATGCTCGTGGAATGGCGCCAAACTTCGGTACTTAAACATCCTCATGGGCGATGCTTTAAAATCTTTTACTGGTCACATGTTTTGAGTTACAGAGGAGGTCTAGGGCTAGAATTATTGCTCTCGCTCTAACGTTCGCTGCGATACCTCACATGTGTGTTCTGAACACCGTTCTCATATGTGGGCGGGACTTACGAATGCGTTCGCTTCTGTGTACGAGCTACCGGGGACTGGGGCACTTTACTTTTTTTTTATTTTTTATTATTTATTGTTAATTTTACTTTAAACTTTTTACTTTGACACTTAGAAATAAAAGTGTTTTTTTTTTTTTTTTATATTACAAGGAATGTAAACATCCCTTGTAGAAGGAATAAGCATGACAGGTCCTCTTTACAGTGAGATATGGGGTCAATAAGACCCCACATCTCACCTCTAGGCTGGGAAGCCTGAAATAAAAAAAAATAAAAAAATAAAAACGATCACCGCTTCCTAGCCGAAGCGGCGCCGTTTTTTTGAATGCAGAGGCCGGGCGTGACGTCATAACATCGCGCCCGGCCTCCGAACAAATCACAGAGACTCCGGCGACCATCTGGTCCGCCGGAAATCTCTATGGTAAAAAGCCGGGGCCGGCGGATCCTGTCACTGACTCACTGATCACACAGGTGAGTCGGTAGAAGCACCGGAGGGCGGCGGGAGGGGGGGGTGTCCCCTCTCGCCGCCTGTAAGAACGATCAAGCAGTGGAACAGCCGCTATGATTGTTCTTACGGTACACAGAATCGCCGGCTTTAAAAAACAATATCTGAATGATGCCTGTAGCTGCAGGCATCATTCAGATATCCCGTCTCAAAGTCCAGGACGTCCATGGACGCGAAGTGGTTAAACACTTGTAAGTGCAAAGTTTTAAATAATTTTCTCGGTACTTCACTACTTCCATCTCTGTTTATGACGGTTGACACTGGCAGGCTGGGCTGGAAACCGCTGGTCTTGCTTGGGCAGACAGGAGTTTGAGAGGCTCATTTAAAAACATGTAACCAGGGTTTGGAGTCTGTGATGAAGGATTTGGAGATTTATAACAACTAAGGCTTGTGTGGACCTCCTTTGGGGTCATGATCTTCCGGTAAGTCTCCTACTTGTCACACTAGGGTGGTGCAAAATCTCTTGCAGTTTCTTCTTTTGGCGATATCTCTGCATTTACTTCAAAAAGGACTGCTTCTATACTATTGCACACAATTTCACCTGAAATCACTAGTTATATTTCAATGAGAAGGTCTTTATTGTTATATGAATTTGATGTCTTTTTTTGTTTTAGTTTATTCATTGTACACATAATCACCAACATAAATTACTCACATTTGAGCCATACTGTATTAGGTATTTTGAGCACCTTCATTTTCTAGCACTGCACTCTTTTGCCCCCATAGCGGTCTGCAGCTCAGGTATAAATCAGCGGCGCTTTGTGCACAGAAGCTGGAGGCACCAATGTATTCAAGCATCAATCTAGTTTCCTGAAATAATAGCCTCTCCAAAGCCACCTCCAGATCCCCAGCAAGGCTGCACATAATGAACCACGGTTTAAAATTTGAGTCAAGGATGGCCTTGTCAACATCACCGTGGCTGACAAACATCAACTGAAAAATCAAAAAGAGCCAGGCAGGAAAAATTCAGCCAACAGTGACCGCAGTCACTTGGATACAGTCACTGTTGGGGTATTATGACACCCTTGAGTGCCAGCTATCAGAATACAATAGTCGGCATCAGGAGATTTATACGTCCATGCTGTTGAGCATAGATGGAGGAACTATAGGCAAAACATTAATTTTTTTAATTATGAATAGAGTAAGGGAGGGTCATAACCCGTTGGTTTATTTTTCTGCCATTTGCATCCCATTGGGGAGATTTCCCTTCACTTCCTGTGCCATAGCCAAAACAGGAAATGAGGAAATCCCTGCAAATTAAGGGAATCCCTTGGGGACCCCCCAGGTCACCAGAACTAGGGTCCCCATGGGAAGATTTCCCCTCCATTACTTTTCTGTGGACACCACACGAAATTTGGGATTTTCTTTTAATTTCATTTTCAATGGTAATCGGGATAAATAGAGAGGGTGACCCTCCCAAAAACGGGGACACAGATAGCAAAAAAAAACTGCCAGCTGTTCTAATCTCAATCCACTATCCATAACCAAAGTTTTGGTGGATCTGAAATGACAGGTGCTCTTTAAATGTAAGGACTTTTACTTGCTGGGAGTTAGAATCTTTAATAATTGCAAACAAAAAAGAAGGTTTCCTATTTAGAATAATAAGCTGTCAGGTTAGTAATACAGCAATATCAGAACCGATTTATACAGTTTGCAGTATACATAGATTTGCAAAACAACGGAATAAAGGAATATTCCGGAACTTTTTTATGTCATGGTTACTGTGAAATTGTGTGAATGCAGTACGTTATCTCAGCTTGCAGAGCTTGGATTCAGTAAATGAGTTTTAAAAAAATGTAAATATTGCAGAATATACAGCCCCATGCTACATAACTAAGCTCCATTTCATGCTGAATAAACCAAATTATTAACGTATCTTTAATAGAAAACTATCTTTAGATAGATTTTTAGTCTAAAAGCATTTTATTAAAATAAATTTGATAAAAAAAACAAAAACAAAAAATCATTGATTTTTATCCACCCTGCTTTATCTGCATGGCCTGCATTAGAACTAACTCATGAAGCTGGTGTATATATTTCAACACAGAGTGCCCCACAGTTTGGAAAAGTGACTTGGACCCCTTTCACACTAGGCAGCGGGTCCGTTAGCGGTAAAGCGCTGCTAGTTTTAGCAGCGCTTTACCGCTGTTTAAGCAGTGATTTTCGGCCGCTAGCGGGGCAAGCGCCTATGTTGCGGTGCTTCCGAAGCACTGCCCATTCATTCCAATGGGCAGGGGCAGTGTAGGAGCGCTGTATTCAGTGCTCCTACCCTGCCCAAAGATGCTGCTTGCATGACTTTTCCCGTCGCGCAAGCGCACTGCCCCAGTGTGAAAGCACTCAGGCTTTCACACTGGGGAGGCATGAGAGGCAGTTTTCAGGTGCTTTACAGGTGCCAATACGCCTGAAAACTGCCTCAGTGTGAAAGAGGTCTTAATGGGCAGGTACCTGCTCTGCACTGCAAGCACTTTCTCCATTTTAAGATTTAGTTTAAGTGTATAAAAACCCAGTGTCCTGATGTCTGTTAGGGAAAGTGATGCGACATTCCAAATTTTAGAGTTGTCACCAGAACATGTGATTGAGGGGCAATTTTCCAATGGGGACATCTGTTCTAGTGACAACTATAAGAGGACATTTTTTTTCCTCACTGAGATTTCCTCTCGCTTCCGGTTGTGTCTCTGGGACAGGACATAACCACAGATCTTACAAACTGGGTACAGTCAGCAAGAAAAATTTAAAAGGGGTCTTATTGTATCCAGATCTAAAACCAGTTAAACTGTTTTGGCTTTACATGCACCTTAAAGCTGATGTTTAGATATGGTAATTATTAAACTGTTACATTGGTCCAGCTTGGCCATACCTGTGGGATCCCCTGTGATGTCACGATCTCTACCTCGTCCAATCAGAACACAATATTGGAGATCATTGTAGTAGTAGTGCTTAGTACAGTGATTTCCAGACTCCATGGTGATCCCACAGGTATGGCACACATACATGTTTACATTCCTGTAAGCTGGAACAATGTAACTAACAATTGCCATATCTAAACTTCAGCTTTAATCGTCTTTGATCCGATTATTTTGATTTATTCATCTTTTTTACATGCATAACTGAACAAAATCAAGAAGCCTCAAGCTCCCCTTTAACGTTATTCTATTTTATTACATGCTGCCATAAGAAAGTGAAAGTCACTGACTTATAAACTCTCAAATAAGACAAACAAAGCAAAAGGTAAGGTTACCTAGAGCCAGCAGTCAGGTTGAATGCTTCAGATGAAGAAAGACGTGTGTGATCGATTGCCCCAGATTATGGCTCCACTCTTCCATCATGTAAATCCACTCCCAAATATAAAATAATATAGAATCATACAGCAGTATTCTGCTTCTCCTCATCAGACACAAATGTATTTTCCTTCATACTTACACTTATCTTCAGTTCTTAAAAACACACCCATCTAAAGGCTTCAGGACAACCCATGGCAAACATCTCACATTACTGGAAGGGTCAGTTACACTTTACCAACCCCATTTCATCAACACGACATTCTGAATGAAAGGTTTACAAAGCACTGAGCTAACTAAGCAGGATATAAAGAAAATCTCTCTCTCATATATAATGTCAATAGCATATTCCATACCATATGACTCAGGCAAGTCCAAGCATCCCCTTGCAGATGGAGCCATCATAGCCAGTAGGGACTAATCAGCACAGGTTAGATTGTTCTGTTCCATCCACGAAGGGTCTTGGTGAAATGATTTCAATGGCACTTCACATTGCTGGCTGGGAGGAGCAGGTGCAGAAAATTCATTGCCTTTAGCTTGTCATTATCAGAAAACTTGTGTCTGGGACAGGGGCTGACAGGAGGTGTATAAATGTACCTCTACACTGAGCCAAACAGTCAGATAATGCAAACATCTTCAATACAATCATGCAACAATCTGACTGTGCATAGAGCGTAACCAGCAGATAAGTGGCAATTACTGGGTTGCTCATCGGATGGCATAAAAAGTTCTAAGGGCTTTTTCAGACAGATAGTAATGCTTAGCGCCCATTGAAAAGCGATCTGCGGTGGACTGCAGTATAGAAGTGCCTGCCAGGCATTCAGGAGGCACTATGCCACCTGTTTTTTTTATTTTTATAATTACTAAAAGGCAATATCATGTTGCAGGACTGCATGGTTTTGGTGTGGCCCCATTGATCTCAAAGGGTGAATCTGACAGGCAGTGCCTAGTGCCTCTTGTCAAACTCTTCAATCCGAATTCAAACCTTCTGTTTTTACCTGGTGACCTGGCCAGTAACACACCTCCTGTATTAGCGAGACATAAGGATGAGCTCAGGCGTGCTTGTAACCGCACATGCAGAGCCCGCCAGGAAGGTCGGCTCCGGGGAGCGCTCATCACAAGCAGTGAGACATTTTCCTGATCCGCGGCTGCAGAGAAATGTCTCACGGCCTGTGATTAGCGCTGTGCAATGCCGTCTTCCTGGCGGGCTCTGCACGTGCAATTGCGAACACGCCTGAGACAGCCAATCACTGTGGTAACAATCAGAAAGGCATGCATTCAGATCCTCTTAATCAGTTCCCACCCCCACCTACAGTCAAGTGATGGCCAGGCGGAACAGCTCTAGATCCGGGTGGACGTCACAGGGCGCGATCTGTCATCCGCTGTGTACGGTGTTCCAGCCCGCTGCCAGTACTATGTGATCTGCTGTGATTGGTCACATGGAAACTGTACACAAAAAATGTCTTCCACTTATTGTGTACTATCTCTTTGATTGGTCACAGTGATCACATCGTACAGATAGGACCATGCACAGCCACATCTGTACCATATGATTAGCTGTGGCCAATAACAATAGTAAATACAGTTCACTGTTATTGTGAACAATATATTGGTTTCAATTTTCTAAGCATTTCAAAACAGCAGGACATGTGTCAGACAGGAAACTGTGATAACAAAGTGTACCAATAAGCACATATATTAAAAGCCATTTGAGAGATTCCGACATTTCTGGACTGGTGGCTATAGACAAGAAAAAAATAAAAAAAATAAAAAAATAAAATAAAAAAAAGGTTTAGTTAGGTCACTTCCTATAAATAAATCCCTAAATACCATGCACAGGGGTCCCAAACAGTATTTTTTTTTTTTTTTTTTTTTAAAAGCACTTTAACTGCCAATTGTTTCCAGAAATTAGAACTTTTTTCATTACTGGAAACGGCCCTTTAAAAAACAGAAACTTCTACCAATACCTATTGCTGTTTACAAGCTACTACTCAAGAGGTCTTTCCAAAACCTGTAGTACCAAAACGCCTTATTGTTTCCATGTGGCAAGTTCTGTCCATGGATTTCATTTTTTTTCCCCCATTGACAGGAATTTGAAGTAAAACTTTAAAAGCGATAAGACCTATACATGAGAAATAATATGTACATTCTGACATAAGTGAGATCACTATGTAAATTTTACAGTGTTCTTCGCTGTTTGCATTTAACGAGAGGAGGAAACGCTTCAGTATGCTGGTGGTCATCAGGTTGTTTACTTTAAACAAAGTTCAGCAATAACATCATATTGAAATCTGAAAGTCAAATCTTGCCGAACAGTCTTAATTTTCATATGCATATATCCCATAACAGTAGGAGGGCGCCCCCATGTGATGCTTGCAGGAATATACCCAAACTGAGGTACAGCACAAAATGCGTGCCTAGTACAGTCCTAGGACAGCAGGCAGAAAATGCAGTACACAGCACCTCAAAATATAACACATTTATAATATGCACTCAATCTGACCAATGTATAAAAATTAGAGAACTCAAAAAAGGGAAAATAGTTTTTTTTTTTTTTTACCCCCAGGTAGATCCTAGTATAGTGAATTGGTCCCTTTCACTACAAACTATGGAGCAAATACCAAATTTCAGCATACAATCCAATTTGTAGTTCATACAAACTGGTGTGAAAAGCACCATTATGCCTAAATGGTAACTTATTAAAGCGGAGCTCCGGCAACAAATCTTTTTTTTTTCACAGTCATTCAGACACACTTTCCTTGTCCTAACACAATACTCATAATTTATGTGTTTTTAATCAGCTGCTGTCCGTTTTCGTATGGAAGATGAATTTATAAAATCACCTCCCGGCCGTTTCCATGTGAAGCCCACAAGCATTGTTTTCTGGGATGCGGTGAATGCTGAACTCCCAGCATTCACCGCTTGTTCCCGCGCATGCTCTGTAGTTTATGGCGAGCAGCGCCGTAAACTACAGGGTTGCAATCACAATGGGCAGCGTCGTCGGAAGTTCCCGCCCCGTTGTTATGGCAATCAAACTTAAATTAAAAAAAATTCCGCTTTCTAAATCCCGCGATAACTCGCGGCAGGTCTCCGCAATGACTCCTGGGAACAATGACACAAGCTCCCAGGAGACATTGCGGCACTGTGGAAATTACGAAATACCCGCAGAATACCCGCCCATATCCACAGAATACTAAGACCGGAAACACAGAGGAACACCTGGCAAACACAGGTACTGTAGGAAAAAAGTCAGTTTTTAATAGAATATACTGCTGTAATGTGATTAAGCTACTGTTGTAAAAAATAGGGTGGAGCTCTGCTTTAACTCCATTCATGACTAGAAGTCATTGATGTATACATACACATACTAAATTTTGCAGCTTCAATATGTGTCAGTTAAAAGGATAAGTTCACTTTTTTTTTTTAAGGAATTGCAGGAATTATCAAATTTATTTTCAATCATCTAGACCAGTGTTTCTCAACTCCAGTCCTCAAGGCGCACCAACAGGTCATGTTTTCAGGATTTCCCTCAGATGAAACAGCTGTGGTAATTACTAAGGCAGTGAAACTGATTACATCCCCTGTGCAAAATAATGGAAAGCCTGAAAACATGACCTGTTGGGGCGCCTTGAGGACTGGAGTTGAGAAACCCTGATCTAGACTAGGGTTGTCCCGATACCACTTTTTTAGGACCGAGTACAAGTACCGATACTTTTTTTCAAGTACTCGCCGATACCAATTACCGATACTTTTTTTAATGTCATGTGACAATTTGACTAATTGCCACTGACGGGCACTGATTGGCACTGACAGATGGATGGCACTTATGGGTACTAATAGATGACACTGATAGGCGGCACTTATGGGCACTGAAAGGTGGCACTGATAGATGGAACTGATGTCACTTATGGGCACTTATGGGCAGGCACTGAAATGAAGCACTGATTGGCAATTGCATAATAAATTACATGAATGATGAGAGGAGAGGAAGGACTTTGCAATACTATATGGCATATAGCATTGCAAAATCCTTCCTTTCCTCTCATCATTCATGTCATTTAACTTCTAGTAAGTATACTGCAACACCTATATTGGTACATCTTGCACTTGGCTGCAGTAAGCCAGCAGGAGACATCTTGTTACACCCAGCCCGAACTATATGAGCTGGGTGTAACAAGATGTCCGCTGCTGGCTTACTGCAGCCGAGTGCAGGGTGTACCAAGATGGGCGTTGTGATGTTAACCTTCCGACGGAGACACGGAACGTCACTTCCTGTACCGAATGTGACTGCTCCGGTCACCGTTTTGGAAGGAATATGCGGCGTTGCCCTGCCCCGGCCAACTTACCCCCGTGATCTGCAGCTGCCAGGCCGATCTCTGCTCCGCCCTCTCCGTCCGCCGACTTCCGGTTCCAGGTATCGGATCTGGAATCGGGAGCATTTGGGTGAGTACAAGTACTCGCCCAAATGCTCGGTATCGGTCCCGATACTGATACTAGTATCGGTATCGGGACAACCCTAATCTAGACCCCTTTCACACAGAGGCAGTTTTCAGTTATTTTAGTTCAGAAATGGCGCCTGTAAAGCGCCTAAAAACTGCCTCCCATGCCGCCCAAATGCTTTCACACTGAGGCGGTGTGCTTGTGGGACGTTAGAAAAAGTCCTGCAAGCAGCATCTTTGGGGCGGTTTTGGGAGCGCAGAATACAGTGCTCCCAAACCGCCCCTGCCCATTGCAATGAATGGGCAGCGTTTTGGAAATGCCGCCACACAAGCGTTTTTAACCCCTTCTTCAGCAGCTAGTGGGGCACTTTTAACCGCGGTTAAAACAAGCGGCACTTTACCGCTATTGCACGGGCGGCCCCAGTGTGAAAAGGGTCTATAGGAAGTATCAATCAGTAACCTGCACACTCGTAATGGTGAGTATTTTACAGCTCTCATTTGTTTTTGAAAATGAAGAAAGAACATTTTTTTTTTTCCTTTTTTTTTTTCCATTTTCAAAACTTTGTGACAAAAAGCGAGATCTGCAAAATACTCACAATACCTCTCAGCAAATAGCTTGGGGTGTCTACTTTCCAAAATGGGGTCATTTGGGGGGTTTTGTGCCATCTGGGCATTCCATGGCCTCCGAAACTGTGATAGGCAGTGAGAAGTGAAATCAAAAATTTACACCCTTAGAAAACCTGAAGGCGGTGCTTGGTTTTTGGGGTCCCGTACATGGCTAGGCTCCCAAAAAGTCTCACACATGTGGTATCCCCGTACTCAGGAGAAGCAACAGAATGTATTTTGGGGTGTAATTCCACATATGCCCATGGCATGTTTGAGCAATATATCATTTAGTGACAACTTTGTGCAAAAAAAAAAAAATTGTCTTTTTTCCGCAACTTGTGTCAACATACAGTGCCTTGCGAAAGTATTCGGCCCCCTTGAACTTTTCATCCTTTTGCCACATTTCAGGCTTCAAACATAAAGATATAAAATTTTAATTTTTTGTGAAGAATCACCAACAAGTGGGACACAATTGTGAAGTGGAACAAAATCTATTGGATTTTTGAAACTTTTTTAACTAAGAAAAAAATGAAAAGTGGGGCGTGCAAAATTATTCGGCCCTCTTGCGTTAATACTTTGTAGAGCCACCTTTTGCTGCGATTACAGCTGCAAGTCGCTTGGGGTATGTCTATCAGTTTTGCACATCGAGAGACTGAAATTCTTGCCCATTCTTCCTTGCAAAACAGCTCGAGCTCAGTGAGGTTGGATGGAGAGAGTTTGTGTACAGCAGTTTTCAGCTCTTTCCACAGATTCTCGATTGGATTCAGGTCTGGACTTTGACTTGGCCATTCTAACACCTGGATACGTTTATTCGTGAACCATTCCTTTGTAGATTTTGCTGTATGTTTGGGATCATTGTCTTGTTGGAAGATAAATCTCCGTCCCAGTCTCAGGTCTTTTGCAGACTCCAACAGGTTTTCATCCAGAATGGTCCTGTATTTGGCTGCATCCATCTTCCCCTCAATTTTAACCATCTTCCCTGTCCCTGCTGAAGAAAAGCAGGCCCAAACCATGATGCTGCCACCACCATGTTTGACAGTGGGGATGGTGTGTGGAGGGTGATGAGCTGTGTTGCTTTTACGCCAAACATATCGTTTTGCATTGTGGCCAAAAAGTTCGATTTTGGTTTCATCGGACCAGAGCACCTTCTTCCACATGTTTGGTGTGTCTCCCAGGTGGCTTGTGGCAAACTTTAGACGACACTTTTTATGGATATCTTTGAGAAATGGCTTTCTTCTTGCCACTCTTCCATAAAGGCCAGATTTGTGCAGTGTACGACTGATTGTTGTCCTGTGGACAGACTCTCCCACCTCAGCTCTAGTTCTCTGCAGTTCATCCAGAGTGATCAGGGGCCTCTTGGCTGCATCTCTGATCAGTCTTCTCCTTGTCTGAGCTGAAAGTTTAGAGGGACAGCCAGGTCTTGGTAGATTTGCAGTGGTCTGATACTCCTTCCATTTCAAAATGATCGCTTGCACAGTGCTCCTTGGGATGTTTAAAGCTTGGGAAATCTTTTTGTATCCAAATCCGGCTTTAAACTTCTCCACAACAGTATTACGGACCTGCCTGGTGTGTTCCTTGGTCTTCATGATGCTCTCTGCGCTTTCAACAGAACCCTGAGACTATCACAGAGCAGGTGCATTTATACAGAGACTTGATTACACACAGGTGGATTCTATTTATCACCATCAGTCATTTAGGACAACATTGGATCATTAAGAGATCCTCAATGAACTTCTGGAGCGAGTTTGCTGCACTGAAAGTAAAGGGGCCGAATAATTTTGCACGCACCACTTATCAGTTTTTTATTTGCTAAAAAAGTTTAAAATATCCAATAGATTTCGTTCCACTTCACAATTGTGTCCCACTTGTTGGTGATTCTTCACAAAAAATTAAAATTTTATATCTTTATGTTTGAAGCCTGAAATGTGGCAAAAGGATGAAAAGTTCAAGGGGGCCGAATACTTTCGCAAGGCACTGTATAAAATATTCCATGGACTCGACATGCCTCTCAGTATATAGCTTGGGGTGTCTACTTTCCAAAATGGGGTCATTTGGGGGGGTTTTGAACTGTTCTGGCATTTTATACACAACATTAGGAAGCTTACATCCACTCTTCTAACCACTTGAAGAGAAAGCCCTTTTTGACACTTTTTGTTTACATGAAAACATTTTTTTTGCAAGAAAATTATGTTGAACCCCCAAACATTATATATATTTTTAAAGCAAAGGCCCTACAGAATAAAATGGTGGGTGTTGCATTTTTTTTTTCTACACAGTATTTGCGCAGCGATTTTTCAAACGCATTTTTTGGGGAAAAAATACACTTTTTTTAATTTTAATGCACTAAAACGCACTATATTGCCCAAATGTTTGATTAAATAAAAAAGATGATCTTAGGCCGAGTACATAGATACCAAACACGACATGCTTTAAAATTACGCACAAACGCGCATTGGCGACAAACTACATACATTTTTAAAAGCCTTTAAAAGCCTTTACAGGTTACCCCGTTAGATTTACAGAGGAGGTCTACTGCTAAAATTACTGCCCTCGATCTGACCTTCGCGGTGATACCTCACATGCATGGTGCAATTGCTGTTTACATATGACGCCAGACCGACGCTTGCGTTCGCCATTGGGCAAGAGCAGGGCAGGACAGGGGTGCTTTTTTTTTTTTTTTTTTTTTTTTTTTTTTATTAATTTTGCTTTTTTATTTTATTTTTAAACTGTTGCTTCCATATTTTTTTTTTTATCATTTCTATTGTTATCTCAGGGAATGTAAATATCCCCTATGATAGCTATAGGTAATGACAGGTACCCTTTTTTGAAAAAACTGGGGTCTATTGGACCCTAGATCTTTCCTCTGCCCTCAAAGCATCTGACCACACCAAGATCGGTGTGATAAAATGCTTTCCCAATGGCGCTTTTTATATCGGGGGGGGGGACATTCCCTCCCACTGCTTGTAAAAGCAGTCCAGAGGCTAGTTAGCCACTAGGACTGCTTTTACATGAAAGCCGGCCGCTGGCTGAAAAGAATGATACCAAGATGATACCTAAACCCGCAGGCATCATTCTGGTATAAACATTCAAAGTCCAGCAACATACCAGTACGTTGCTGGTCCTTGTTGGACATGTATTGTAATCTTTTTTTTCATGCAGCCTGTTGGCTGAACGAAAAAAAAGATTGATCGGTGGGTATGCCCACCATTAGAATACCGCCCTTCATCCACCCACTTCTAATGATGGGCATACATGCACCATTTATATATGCCGAAGCATGGGGGCATCTTCCCGCAAAAGTTATGCCGCGTACACATGGTCAGACTTTTCCACGGGCAAGCCTCCGTCGGAATTTCGACCGTATGTACGCGGCATTAGGAGCAAAATCGTTTTTTTTTTTTTTTTTTTTAACTGTGGTGGTGAAATCACCTCCTACAGCACTGGAGTCGCAGGGATCAGGCCTGTCTCTGCGAACGCTGCAGTTATGTGTGTTGTGTTTTGCAAGTGACAGTGATCGATCGATACTGCACTTGGGTGGCCTGGGCTGGACGGAGGGGCAAAACGCAGGTGCTAGCAGGTATCTGGGCTGATCCCACTAACACTGCGTTTTTGGGAACCCTAAACTGCTGGGGACGCTAGTATAGATCTGATCAGATCAGATATTGATCTGTTCAGATACTATACCACTAAGGGGGGTGTATGCTTAACGCGTGGGTGTTAGCGCTACTGGCACTAACCTGACGCTGGCTGGTGTGTGACGCAGACCCTCTCTGACGCTAAAACCTAATTGATATCACACCGCCGGGCGATCAGGGGGTTAAACCTTTATTGGGTTATATACGGCGGGTGCCCTGACACTATAAAAAGCAAACTAACTAACCAGCGTCACCCGTAACACTTATATGATGATCACTGGTGAAAGGGTTAACTAGGGGTAATTAGGGGGTTAAAACCTTTATTAGGTAATATATGGGGGTTCCTGACGCTATATAAAAACCTGACGGCGAACCTAAAAAAAAATTTACTGGCTACCTACCGGCATCACCGACACTAAGACAACGATCATAAAAACGATCGCTTAGCGACAGTGGTGATAGGGGGTGAAAGGGTTACCTGGGGGGCGATCAGGGGGTTAAACCTTTATTAGATAATATATGGGGGTACCTGACGCTATAAAAACCTGCGGCGAACCTAAAAAAAATTACTGGCTACCGATCTGCATCACCGACGCCAAGACAGTGATCAGAAAAATGATCGCTTAGCGACAGTGGTGATAGGGGGTGAAAGGGTTATCTGGGGGGTGATCAGGGGGTTAAACCTTTATTAGGGGGGGTTAGGGGGCTACACTGGACCTAAAACTAAATGTAGTGACACTTTTACAGTCACAAATGTCACTGATTGCAGTGATCACTAAATAAATGGTCACTGCAATCAGTGACACTGTGACTGGGGGGTGATCTGGGGGTGTCTGGGGGGGCGATTTATGTGCCTATGTGTCCTGGTGTCAGTGTAGTGTTGTGTGCACTAACCTGCATCTTCTCCTGTACGGCGCTCGGTATATGTGAGCGCCGCAGGAGAGATGACATCACTTCCTCCCGCCTGTGTAAACAGTACACAGGCAGGGGAAGCTCTCATTCGCCGGGAGCGATCGAGAGGGGGGGCCGGAATCGAACGGCCGTCCCCTCATGCCGGATCGCTCCCGAAGGTAAAACGACCACCCACTGTAAAGAAGGGGGGTCTGATCGGACCCCCCAACTATACAAAGGCAATCACGTATATGTACGTGATTCTGCCTGTCGGTGCCATTCTGCCGACGTATATTTACAGTGGGCGGTCGTTAAGTGGTTAAAGAGCAACTGTCATCTCTGTCCCGCAGCGGCTCCTCTGACCGGCTGTTGACTCACCAACAGTCCCATTCACTTTAATGGGACGGCTGGTGATGCGGCAGTGACACAACAAGGTGAGGGATGTGGCAGCAGGCGAGTGGATGCCCGCCAACAGGCACTGCCATGATGGATCTGAAATGACAGGTGCTCTTTAAATGTAAGAACTCATTCTTGCTGGTAGTTAGACTCTTTAATATTTGCAAACAAAATGAAGGTTTCCCATTTAGAATAATAAGCTTTCAGGTTAGTAAATATATCCAAACTGGGTCTCTTTTACGGCCTGCTGACATTTTGCTCCTCAAGGTAGGAAAAAAACACTTCAAAATTATGTGCAGAAAGATCACAAGCTTTATAAGCTGCTTAGGTGGTTTCACTTTCATTTTTACCGCTTGCCTTTCCTCCAGCCTGGTACAGATGCATTTCTCTTCAATCATACAGTTTGTAGTGTACGTAGATTTGCAAGACAATGATATAAATGAATATTCCTGAACCGTTTTATCTTATGGTTTCTGCGAAATTGTGTGACTGCATCAATGCAGTGCATGGTATCTCAGCTTGCAGAGCTTAGATTCATTAAATGAGTTTACCAAAAACTTCAATCTTGCAGAATATACAGCTTCATGCTACAGCTCCATTTTATGCCGAATAAATGAATTACTGTATCTTAAATAGAAAACTATCTTTAAATAGATTTATACTCCAAAAGCATTTAAAATAAATGTAATAAAAATCAAAAAAAAAAATCCGATAAAAAAAAGAAAGATTTTTTTTATTATTAATTTTAAAAATCATCGATTTTTATCCACACTGTGGGACAGTTTGCTCTCTTGCTGTGTGGCCAGGTAATATGTCTTGGGAATATTCTGTGCCTTCAATGAAAATGCTAATATATGCTTATTAAGATGACACTTCTGCAAAAAAAATAATAAAATAAACGCGCTTGCTCTATTGGCACCAGGTAAAAAAAAAAAAACCCTTCAACAACGTGTCACTGGCCAAAAGTTAAAAAAAAAGTTTTAAAAGCATGAAAACGCATTGCAAGGCATCAAAAAAATGCACTGCAACAAAGAACCAAAAAAGCATGAAGAAGATGAAGCACGGGTGTAAATCTAGCCTAACAGGTTTTAAAAAAAAAAAAAAAAAAAGAGAAACGCATGGCTTATTTGTTACACATTTACTAATTTAAAACAGACCCTTCTGTGCATAAAAACACAAGGATTCGCCATCCCAAACTGACACAAAGCTATGCTTATATATGAGAAATGACTGAGAGAAAGCCTGATCTTGATTATCATGTTTTTATAGTTTCCATTCCTTATCTTCTGTTTCTGAACCTGGACTGACTCATTCTCAGGAGTTGTTACTTTGAACCACCACCTAACCTGATCGACCTGCCCCTCCTCATACTTCTGCCAGTAATACGCAGTCAAAGAACAGGGCTTGTCACCCATGTGTCATCGCCAGCATACTTTACCTGCTTGGCTTTCTATGTAGGCTGCAGCTTCTGGACATCATAAATATATGGTGGATGTCAGTGGGAGTAAACTCTAAAACAGGAGCTTTCTTAAAATGTCACCGAAATGCACTGTGCTAAGATTTCAAAATACAAGCTGAAAAATTGCTATTAGCACTCTACCCAAAAATATGAAATATTGCAGATTATTCCAATCACCCAAAATTATAGAAACACAAAAGCAAGAATTATAAATAAAAAATAAAATAAAAAAATGGTCGTTGGAATACAGAAACACAATGCATAGAAATGTCTGAGATGTGGAGCATCTTTTGTCTGTTCTAAGGTAGCCATACCCTGCTTGGTCTTGGTCAGGAAGGTTTTACCCACTTCCTGACCAGGCCATTTTTTGCGATACGGCACTGTGTTGCTTTCACTGACAATTGCGTTGTTGTGCGATGCTGTACCCAAATAAAATGTATGTCTTTTTTTTCCCCCACAAATAGCTTTTAGCCCTGGTTCACACTGGTGCGATTTGACATGTCAAATCGGCGAAATTTGCCGCAAATTGCGGGCAATGGCACCGTCCTAATTGGTGCGACGCCGCATCTGCGGCGCTGCACCGATTACAAAAATAGGATTTTTTACTCACCGTAAAATCCTTTTCTCTGAGTCCATGGACCGACACAGCTTCTCTATTGACAAAGTGGGTATTATCCGTTAATTAGGAGTGACTAGGCAGAAAAACTTGTAAAAAGTGTTGCATCACACCTTCTACAGTACCGCCCAGGGGGCGGACCCTCTGGGTATAACCTCTCCGTCTGCATCTTCGCAGATCAGTTCGTCGAAAAGCAGTACAAACTTAAAAGGAGGGGTGGGTGCTGTGTCGGTCCATGGACTCAGAGAAAAGGATTTTACGGTGAGTAAAAAATCCTATTTACTCTTTCGTCCATGGACCGACACAGCTTCTCTATTGACAAAGTGGGACGTCCCAAAGCAGTGTCAGAGAAAAAACGAGGGGTGGTAACAGCATAAAATAAACTTCACCCCAAACACAAAACAGCACTCCTCCAATGGAGGAGCTGCAACTCTAAACAGCCGCTTGTAAAACCTTGCGGCCGAAAGAGGCATCTGAAGATGCACCTATAGCAATTTTGTCGAATTTTGTGAAAGTGTGAGCGGACGACCAAGTCGCCGCTTTACATAATCGGGAAACAGACGCTTGATGTCGGAAAGCCCAAGAGGCACCTAATGCCCTGGTCGAATGCGCCTTGACCGGGAAGGGGGGCGCTTGACCCTTTAAGGCGTAAGCCTGGATTACTATCTGTCGGATCCACCTAGAGATGGTGGCCGATGAGACTGCTTGGCCCTTCTTGGGACCAGCCACCGAAACAAACAGCGAGTCTGACTTCCGGAACCGGGAAGTAGCAGATAGGTATACTCTCAAAGCTCGGACAACGTCCAAGGAACGCAACGCCGACTCCTTAGGATTCGACGGCTGAGGACACAAGGATGGAAGTACAATGTCTTCATTGAGATAAAAAGCCGAAACGACTTTTGAAAGGAAGGCTGCGGCCGCAGCACCACCTTATCCTTGTGGAAAATCAAATAGGGAGCCTTGCAGGACAAGGCTGCCAGCTCAGAGACTCGTCTAACTGACGTAACAGCCACCAAAAAGACCACTTTCTGAGAAAGTGTCAACAGGGGAATATCTCTAATATTCTCAAACGGTGCCTTCTGAAGCACCGAGAGGACCAGGTTCAAGTCCCACGGAGGTAACGGGGGACGGACCGGAGGGGCCACATGTCGAACCCCCTGCACAAATGTACTCACGAGAGAGTGAGCCGCCAGGGGTCGCTGAAAAAAAGACAGCCAGGGCAGATATCTGTCCCTTAAATCGTACTTAGGGCAAGCCCTTGGTCCACCCCATGCTGTAAAACCAGCAGGATTCTGGAAACCAAATAAGTACGCGGATGCCATTTCATTTCCTCACACATGGAGATGTAGGCCCTCCAAGTGCGGTGATAAACCTTCCTAGAGGACGGTTTTTGAGCACTTCTCATAGTAGAGATTACCGAGTCTGACAGGCCCCGGTCTCTCAGTACCTGGTTCTCAACAGCCATGCCGTTAAAGCCAATGACTGTAAAGCAGGATGGAATATGGGACCTTGCGATAGCAGGTCCTTCCGTAGTGGTAGGCGCCAGGGCACGTCTGCTACCAGACGTACTAGATCGGCGTACCAAGGACGCTGAGGCCAATCTGGAGCGATTAGGATCATTGGAATTCCCTCTGCCTCCACTCTGCGGAGCGGAAGAGGAAGAAGCCTTAAGGGAGGGAAGGCATAGATTAGCCGATACTGACCCCACGATGCTACCAACGCGTCAGTTGCGTCTGCCCATGGGTCTCTTGACCGGGCCACAAACCTCAATACCTTCCGATTGAGTCGGGAAGCCAGAAGATCTAC
Organism: Rana muscosa; assembly: GCA_029206835.1. Lineage (NCBI taxonomy): Eukaryota > Metazoa > Chordata > Amphibia > Anura > Ranidae > Rana > Rana muscosa. The sequence continues at coordinate 309,697,679 of CM055116.1, read as the reverse complement.
GTCTGGTGTGCCCGATCTTTGGCAGAGGAGTTGGAACACCTCCGGGTGTAAGGACCATTCTCCCTGGTCCAGCATCTGGCGGCTCAGGTAGTCCGCCTGCCAGTTTTCCACACCCGGAATGTACACGGCCGATAGTGCCGGTACGCTCTTCTCTGCCCACTTCAGGATGCGAGCAACCTCCGATGCTGCAGCTGAGCTTCTTGTTCCTCCTTGATGATTGACATATGCCACCGCTGTGGCGTTGTCTGACTGGATCCTGACTGGACGCCCTTGCAGCCTCTGAGACCATTTGAAGAGGCACAGCTTGATCGCCCGGATCTCCAGGACATTGATCGGCAGGAGGGCTTCCTCTGGGGTCCAGCGACCTTGCGCCGACTGGACACCCCAGACTCCCCCCCCCAACCTGTAAGGCTGGCGTCCGTCGTGATCAGTAAACCGGAAGAAATGACTTCACGGCCCTTAGAGCCGGTGCTGTCAGCCACCATACCAGGGATCTCCTGACTAGGTGGCTCACTCGGATTTGATAATCCAGAGATGAAGGGCATCTGTTCCATCTGGACAGAACTTCCTTCTGTAACACTCGAGTGTGGTATTGAGCATATGGGACCGCCTCGAAGGAGGCTACCATGAGGCCCAACACTCGCATGCAAAAACGGAGTGACAACCAATTCCTGGAAGTCAGCTGCCGTACTGCAGCCCGGAGGGTCTGCAACTTCTCCACAGGGAGGAATACGTTTGCCTCTGAGGAAACCAGAATCAACCCCAGGTACACTAGGCGTTGAGTGGGCACCAATACTGACTTTTGCGTGTTTAGTATCCAACCACAGTCTCAAAGAGTCTGACAGGTAATGGACACGCTTACCTCTAATTCTGAGCTTGAAGGGGCCTTTAGCAGAAGGTCGTCCAAGTAGCCTGTGATAGCGATACCCCGCTGTCTTAGAAGTGCCAGAATCGGAGCGAGCACCTTGGTGAACGTCCTGGGTGCTGAGGCAAGGCCAAACGGGAGGGCCACAAACTGGTAGTGGTCCTTCCCGATAGCAAATCGCAGAAACCTCTGGTGTCTGGAGTATATGGGGACATGCAGGTATGCATCCTTGATGTCCAAGGAGGCCAGAAAGTCCCCCGGATGGAGAGCCGTGACTACAGATTGAACCGACTCCATCCGAAATCTTTGTACCTTCACAAAGCAATTGAGGGCTCCGAGATCCAAGCTTGGACGAACCCCCTCCTTCGGCACAAAGAACAGATTTGAGTAAAAAGCCCCGTTCCAGTTCTGGAACTGGAATAACTACCCCGCGTTCCAGTAGACCCTGGACCGCCCTATACAGGGCCTCCCGACGGGTCTGTAGTAGCTGGAGATTGGAGGTGTTGAATCTGTCCGGTGGACAAGAGAGAAACTCTATCTTGTAGCCTGAGGAGATTACTTCGCAAACCCACCTGTCGGAGATTAGAGCTGTCCACTGAGTCGCGAATTTGTGAAGACGTCCCCCCACCCGAGAGCTGGGTGGGGGTGGACCTTCATGCGGACGCAAATTTGTCCGCAGGCTTCTTGGGTATGCGGGACCAAGGACGCTTTTGTCCTTGGGCAGGCGCTTTATCGGCCTGGGGTCTTTTCCCTGTCGCCCTAGGGGTGACGAAAAAAAACGCTTGCGTGCAGTAAAGGAGGGCCCTTGCCCCTTGGCGTGGCCCCTTACCCTTGCTAATTTGGGGAAGCAAAGTGCTTTTACTTCCTGTGGCATCCTTGATGATGTCATCCAGAGAAGCCCCAAAAAGTCTGTCGCCCTTAAAAGGCAGATCCAACAGGGCTTTCTTGGAAGTCTGGTCCGCAGACCAGCCTTTTAGCCAGATCAGGCGGCGTATTGCTACTGCATAAACCAAAGTTTTAGACAGATGGGGAATAGTATTCATGTCTGACTCGCAGACAAACCTAAGGCCCTGGACCAACTGGTCGGCCAATGTTATCTCATCAGGAGGAGCATCTCGCTCCATAACCCCTGGAGTAGCAATCTTGCCCATTCAGTAAGTGTGTGAGACACTAGGGCCCCCGCCAATGCCGGGCGTACTGCCGAGCCTACCACTGAGTATAGGTAGCAAGCGAGTGCTTCAGCCTTCTTATCCACAGGGTCCTTGAAAACAGGAGCCCCTTCTACAGGAATTGTGGTGGCTCTATTAAGTCTGGACACCGGAGGGTCCACTATAGGGGGAGAGGTCCATTTCTTCAGAAAACTCTCCTCAAAGGGGTACCGTACCGCAAACCTCTTTGGGGCTGTAAAGACCCTCACTGGGTTCTCCCATTCCTTGTATAAGAGTTTATCAAAAGACACACAAGGGAACACCTTAGCAGTGCGGGCAGGTCTATGAAACCCAAGTGGACCGGAGTCTCCGCTGCTTCTGCAGTATTTTCCAACTTTAGCATATCCCGCACTGCAGTAATAAGGTCAGATACCAAAGCCGTCTTGCGTACTGACCTGGACTTGGAGTCATCCTCACTGTCCGGTCACGGTCTGCGGTCTCTGATGCGTCAGAATCTGGGCCCTGAGCCGTAGCTGGACCTGGTTCTGCATCAGAATTATCCCCAGAAGCTTGCAGGGGACGGGGCGTTTACTACCCCCTGTATTCCCGTGTGCTGCTTCCACCCTGGCAGCAAACGCCTCTAGGATTGCCGTCATAGCGTTCATAGACACCTCAGGGGCACCAGCTGCTAAATCTGGTGTTTTAGGGGAGAAGACATCTGGCTCAGATGCCATGCTGACCACACGCTGACACTCACAGGGCTCCAGGCAAGATATCAATAGGCCACCCTCCTGTGCTGCAGAGAGGCTGGGTCACCCAGAGGACTCACCACCCTGGATAGGTACTGCTATGCTGCCGTGTGTGGCGCCTGTGATGCTGTCCCACTGCTGCTGTGTCAGTCTGCTTCTTTTATCAGCATTTCCTGTGTGAATTTTCGCACCAGTGTAATGCACCCTAGAGGCCGGAGGCTCTCGCAAAATGGTTGCCAAAAACGTCTGTATGGAAGATAATGTGGGCTCTAAGAAAATGGCCGCCGACCGAAGATAGAGGTCAAGCAGCCATAGCCCACAAAAAGATGGCCGCCGAACGGCAATATCTGCATACAGGGTGGACAAACATGGCCACCGATCAGCTGATAGGGGCCAGTGGGTGTGGTCGAACCACAGGAAGATGGCCGCCGGGCAGTCACAAGAGGCCGAACTCGGCATGGACAACCTCAAAATGGCCGCCGACAGCATGGAGAAGGAAGCACACAAACACAGGTAAGCAGAAATGACATTTCTTTTAAATGTTAGTTACAGCCAGCCCCGCTCCAGTGGAACCCCCTAGGTGACCCCCAGCACCCTTTAGCTAGAAGCCCAGGGAGGAGGGAAAGGCAGGGAGAGAGGGAAGAAAGGGGCCACAACCACTTACTTGATCTCTCCAGGAATGTCCAGCTAAATCACCAAGCCGAGGCAGGGGAGTTTTACTTGCCTATCCTGCATGTATTATGCTGGAAGACATTCCAAACAGGTCATCGTCCGCGCACGGAAGGTGACTGTTGGCCAGGCATGCTGTGATTGGACCCAAAAGGGACGATCATATGTATGCCCTGGAGCGTGACGCTCACCGGACAGGCTGCTGCGACTCGGCCGTAAGGTCAGCCGAAGCTGAGCGGTCCGATGCAAGCCTTGGAGCGTAAGCTCACCGGCCAGGCTGCTGCGACTCAGCCGTAAGGTCAGCCGAAGCCGAGCGGTCCGATGCAGGCCCTGGAGCGTAGGCTCACCAGCCACCCGTGGAGCGACGGGCATGTCGTGGAAAACCCAGCGCGTAGCTAGGGTCGGCACACGCTCGATGGCCGAAACTGGGGAGACTACAAGGATCGAGGATCCAGCCTGTCACCCAGTCGGCAGTTGATCGAAGATCGCAGGAAACAAAAATGTAGCAAAAAAATATATATATTTTTCCCCCGGACCAATGGGCCCGAAGGGAGCCATGTCCTACTCCTTGCTAGACAGAAAAAAACTGATCTGCGAAGATGCAGACTGAGAGGTTATACCCGGAGGGTCCGCCCCCTGGGCGGTACTGTAGAAGGTGTGATGCAACACTTTTTACAAGTTTTTCTGCCTAGTCACTCCTAATTAACAGATAATACCCACTTTGTCAATAGAGAAGCTGTGTCGGTCCATGGACGAAAGAGTAAAGTAGTTTCTGTACTACTTTTTGCGATTTCAGCCGCGATTTACATTGACATCTGTTTTAGATGTCTTTGAAATCGGGACTGCCAGCGGGAGTGAAATCGTGCGCGTTCAGCTGAACTCACAGGCTTCACTCCCGCAGACCCAGTGTGAACGTGGGCTTAGTTCCAGTTCATTTTTTCTCACTTGTATTGAGCCCAATACATTCTTTCAACACACCTTGCTCAGTAGGCTCTCAGACATACATTGGGGTTAATTTACTGGGGAGTGCAAAATCTGGTGCAGCTGTGCATAGAAACCAATCAGCTTCCAGGTTTTTGGCAAAGCTTAAGTGGATGTAAACCCACTCTCATCCTTTCTAAACTACTGCCAAAGTGCTTATCTATAAGTATATACATGCCTCCTGCATGTATCCTTACCTGTCAAATGTCTCCAGTTTAGCTGTTTAAAGCCCCCCAAAACTGCAGATTCAGTGGGCGGGTCAGTTTTTCGCCCCTCGTTGGGCGGAGTTGTGACGCCAGCAGACTCCCCGCCCACCTCTACACTCCCCTTGGCCAGAGCGTGCACAGGAGAGGCAGAGCGCGCTCACGGCCCACCTGTCATTGCTACCCACATGCGAATGTCCAGTGACACACGGGGATGATCGGTGCAGCAGAGACAGCTGTGAACATCATCCCCCTGCATGGCTTTTCATCAGCCGCTTCTCCTTCTCTCCCTCCCGCGGCTTTCACCTGAAAAGCCATGCAGGGGGATGGTGTTCACAGCTGTCTCTGCTGCACCGATCATCCCCGAGTGTCTATGTCTTCCTCCACCACCCCCTTCTTTTCTGGCCCCCTCCGTGTGTCCACATCCCGCTGTGTCTTCCCCCTCCACCTTCACTCTCCTCTCCTCTCCCGAGGGGGGCACGCGGTGGGGATCTGTCAGGGTGGGGAGGGAGAGAGGAGCTGGTATGTCAATTACCAGCCCCTCTCTTTTTTGATCGGGACACAGAGCGATCGCTGTGTGTCTTGTGACAACTGAGCAGAGTAACCTGTGTGTTACTCTGCTTCAGTTTATGAATGGATAGGAGCCGCTGTCTTCTCTCCATTCATCTTCAATGCAGAGAAAAGGACTGGGGAATCTGTCCTCTGTCCCTTTCTCTGTCTCAAATGGGAGATGTCAGGGGTCTCTGTTTAGACCCCTGGCATGTCACCAAAGCCCCCAACAGGGCTGATAAAAATAAAATAAAAAAAATTCCAAAATTGTTAAAAAAAAACAAAACAAAACAACTGACACCACAACCACCCCCCCATACCGACACGTTCCAGAGCCCCAAGACCACTGACACTGACCCACTGCCACCAACCAATACCCCACGGACACTGACATCGTCCACTGACACCGACCACTGCCCCATCCCCCCCACTCCCTTTCCCAAAAGCACTGCAAAAATATATATTTAAAAAATAAAACCCCACCCCTCCCATCATTGTTAAAATAGTACAAAAAAAAAAAAAAAAAAAATTGTAAAAAAAATTAAAAATAAAATCCACTGCTCCCAAAAAACCTTTTGAAAAAAATAAATTAAAATTTATTGTAAAATAAAAAAATAATCTGACACTGTCCACTATTCTGACACCATCCTGCACGTATTACCCACCACTGTACACTCCGCCGCATTCCTGTGATTCACATGCGATGCGATTTCAGCCATACAAACTGTATGGCTGAAATCGCATCACATTTGGACCAAACACGCACAGGACCCTTTTTTGGGTCCGCACCAGAATCGCACGGGTGTTCACACCTATGCAATCCGATTCATGTCCTAACTGTCAGTTTGCAGTGCGATATGCAAGCTGAAATGGGGGAGTCGTTAACATTGTATGACACTCCCTAGCAGTTTGCATATGGCAGTGTGAACTGCCTTGCGAGTCGGGTGCGATATGGGAATCCGCAGTGGATTCGCAGGGTTACCGAATTGCACCAGTGTGAACCGAGCCTTGGTGGGAGCAGTCAGGTGACATTTGTAGGCTGTATGCTCTGAGGCTGGGTTCACACTGGTGCGATTCGGGAACCCTGCGAATCCACTGCGGGTTCCCACATCGCACCCGACTCGCACGGCAGTTCACACTGCCAACTGCTGGGGAGTGTCATACAATGTTAACGACACTCCCATTTCAGCTCGCATATCGCACTGCGAACTGACAGGACATGAATCGGATCGCATAGGTGTGAACACCCATGCGATTCTGGTGCGGGCCAAAAAAAAGGGTCCTGTGCGTGTTTGGTCCGAATGTGGTGCGATATCAGCCATACTATCTGTATTTCTAAAATCGCACTCCACGGACATCGCATGTGATTTACATCTCCCCTAATCACTTGTCTATGTATATTCTGATCAGTGTTGCCAACCGTACGTAGATTTACGTACAGTCCGCAAATTTAACCCCTTTTTCGGGGTGTACGTTAAAGTCCGTTATGGGCACCGGTGCCCATAAAAAAGATGGCCGCGCATGCGCCGTTCCGAAAGCCGGCCGAGCTCAGGGAAACTTGTTCACGCTCGGCCAGGCGGCGCACGGTAACGTGATGGCGCCGCTGGCGCCATTTTTGAAAAGGCCACAGCGGCTGGCGCGACACCTGTAGTGAGTGCATTGCATGCCATGCACTCATCATAGGTGGAGGAGGACTCGGAGCGAGCGGACTCAGAGCACTGGCAGGGCCCAGGGGTGAGGAGGACGGACTCAACTCGAGTTTCAAGGTCAGTGAAACTGGGGGGGGGGGATACAAGCGAGTGAGAGCCTGGCGTCCTGGGAGCCTGAAGCCATGCCATGCAGGGGAGAGACTGATGTGCTCTGTCCACCACCATATTACTTCTCAAAATCATCAGTGTGTGCTGTGTCCTCCTCTGGTTCCTGTGCCCCTTTCACCTCTCCACAGGTCAGGGCAGCACAGTGCAGCACTGACCTGTGGAATGGTGAAAGGGGCACAGGAGGAGGACACAGCACACTGATGATGTGGAGAAGTAATATGGTGGTGGACAGAGGAGGAGGCTACTGTGAGGGGGTGAGGAGGGCACCATCATGTCCACAGCCTGTCTCCACCGGCACCTCCTATAGTATGTCCGCAGCCTCTGTCCCCCTCCTGTAGTATGTCCGCAGCCTCTGTCCCCCTCCTGTAGTATGTCCGCAGCCTCTGTCCCCCTCCTGTAGTATGTCCGCAGCCTCTGTCCCCCTCCTGTAGTATGTCCGCAGCCTCTGTCCCCCTCCTGTAGTATGTCCGCAGCCTCTGACCACCTCCTGTATCATGTCCGCAGCCTCTGACCACCTCCTGTATCATGTCCGCAGCCTCTGACCACCTCCTGTATCATGTCCGCAGCCTCTGACCACCTCCTGTATCATGTCCGCAGCCTCTGACCACCTCCTGTATCATGTCCGCAGCCTCTGACCACCTCCTGTATCATGTCCGCAGCCTCTGACCACCTCCTGTATCATGTCCGCAGCCTCTGACCACCTCCTGTATCATGTCCGCAGCCTCTGACCACCTCCTGTATCATGTCCGCAGCCTCTGACCACCTCCTGTATCATGTCCGCAGCCTCTGACCACCTCCTGTATCATGTCCGCAGCCTCTGACCACCTCCTGTATCGTGTCCGCAGCCTCTGACCACCTCTTGTCTTTTATCATGTCTACAGTCTCTGAGGGGATCCTAGAAAGGAGTCAAGAGTGGAAGTGCTGCCGGGATGGGGGTTAGGGCCCGGTAAGAAACAGACGTGTGGACTGGGGAGAAGAGATCAGAGCCACCAAGCTGGAGCCCTCTGACTGAGCCCCGCACGGTGCACCTGAGAGGAGGTCAGTGACAGTGCCGCCAGGCCATTCTGGGGGGGTCACTGATGTAAGAAGGTGAATGAATACAATAATGTAGGGGGCACTGATATAAAAAGGTTTCCCCCTTATATTAGTACCCCCCCTTACCTTAGTGTATTCACTCTGCTGCGGAAGGTGGTCTCTATTCACCAGAGCCCCCCTCCACATCAGAGTTCCCCCTTACATCATGATCTGCAGCGTTCCCCTTTACATAAGAGTTCCCTTGCACTGTAAGGGGGATCCTGCAGACTCTGATGTAAGAGGGAACTCTGTGCTGGCTGGGTTATAGTAACCTGACCTTCATGTAAAATTGAGAAAAATGTTTTTTTACTTTTGTTTAACTTAAACACATTGATAATAGCATTAGCTGTGTGTTTATAGTTCAAATATTGATATTTGCACTGTTTAGCACTAAAAACAGTGATTGTAGGTACTTTTTTGCAGTGTCAGTAAAAAATGCGGCTCTGCCAGCAATTTTCATGATTTTTGCCAGTAAGAAATTGGTGTCGTACAGAAATTTTGGCATCCTTGCCAGTAAATTTCACTTCAGGGGGTTGGCAACACTGATTCTGATGGCTGTTTACTGCAGCATACATTTCCTCGTCACCCTGATCTGTGGATCACACCCCATGATGAGAAACATCCAGTCAAAATACAGGAAATGCAGCCAATCCTGGGAGAGCTGGAGGGGAGGGGGATGTGAATTGTGAACTTTTTACACAGGATGTGCATGTCTAAAGCTAGTGCACGAGATATGTAAAATAACCTGTCACTCGAAGCAAGGGGGCGGAACGGACAAAGCCTCTTCTCTGTGTCCGTTTTTATCTCACTGAAAAATAAAAGGGGATTGCTCAGAGCTGGATTAACTCTGTGTGACAAGACTGGGCTCAAATGATAGGAAATCTTATACTCTACATTGTGACAGCAAAAAAAATAAAAAATTTAGGCGGACCTGAACGGGCGCGCCATAGAGGTCTATGGAGCCACGGATGTTAGCGGTGACATGCCCGCTGACATCCAACCCGCCAAAGGGTGAGGGAGGTAAACCCTATTTTCCCATCCGTCTGGCAGATCGGCTGACGACGAACTCTACGGTCCGCCGTCATCCGATCCCCCATAGGGGAGAGCGGCGCTCTGACAGGTCAGTCCCTGCACAGTGTGTAGAGACAGACCTGTCATCTGCCTGCTCAGCGGGGATCGACGGAGCGATCCCCGCTGAGAAAAGCGGAGCCCGCACACAGATACGGACTGTGTAAAGGGGCCCTTACTGAACAAACTGAAGAAGTCAAAAGTTGACTGGCTACCATGCACAGCTGCACCAGATTTTACACTCTCCAGTCTTATTAAAGGGTAAAAATATCAAATAAAGAAAAAATAATCTAGCGTATACAATTGCGACACAAGTCATATTGTAATTGAATGTTATTAAAACATTACTGTTCCTTTTCAATCTGCAGCTCTGTAATTTTCTGAAAATGCATTACAATATGGCTACTTGAACTTGTGTGTATTGACCACCCCCCAGAAACATTTCCAGAAACATTTCCCGCTTGTGCAATTGGCTCACCGATTTTCCCAGAAGCGTCTGCTTCAGATACAAAATCAGATTTCAGGTATCCCCTGGAAGAAAATTTTAGTTTTTGGTGACTAGGAACACGTCTAAAGGGTAGGGATGAGCTCAGTCGTGTTCGCATTGAACACTTGCAGAGCCCGCCAAGGAAGTTGGCACCGTCGAAACCGCGCTGCGCTAATCACAGGCAGGGAGACATTTCCCGATCTCTGCAGCCGAGCATCGGGACAATGTCTCCCTGCCTGTGATTAGCGCAGCGCGGTTCCGACGGTGCCAACTTCCTTGGCGGGCTCTGCAAGTGTTCAATGCGAACACGCCTGAGCTCATCCCTACTAAAGGGATGCAGGCACAGCATATTTCCTCATTAGTGCTCTGCAGGTGCACAGCTGATTGAGACTTATGAAACCACTGCCATTAGACCCACTCGGCACAGAGGCACCGAGGAACAAACTGGGATTTAATCAGAACAACAAAAAGGGAGGAATCAGCAGCAAAGGCTGTTATATACCTTGCAATGTACATAGATCACCCAGAGGGGAATGTTTTTTTTCTCAAACAGTGGAGTTACGCTTTAAATCAATGTGTCACCTTGTATGGGACCTAAATGCGCTGTTCAGTTTCATCCAAGCCTGCAGAACTCCTAAACTTCCTTTTTTTCTATATGAAACTGATCACTCAAGTAAATTATTACCAAATAGTCGGGTTAAAGAATGTCCATGTGGCCTTGGAGTGGAGATAATGCTCTATATTTTTATTATGGATAGAAGACACAGTGGTAGTTAGGAGAAATACAACAAGGAGTCCATGTCAATGTACACTTTTAAAAAGCAAAAAAAAAAATATATATATATATATATATATATATATATATATATATATATATATATATATATATATATATATATATATATATATATATATATATATTTTTACTGCATTAAAGAATATTAACCATGCTAGTGAATTACCTTTTGTCTGGCCCTTGGGCCATTATTCTCCCCCCCCCCCCACTGTCAGAAACAGCAGGGCATAGTTCCTGCCACTGACACCAAAAACAGGGCACCATTCCGCCCACCGACACCAAAAGCAGAGAACCATTCCGCCCACCAACACCAATGATGGGGCATTATACCTTCCACCGATACCAATGATGGGGCACTATTCCTTCCACCGATACCAATGATGGGACACTACTCTTCCCCTAATACAAATTAGGCACTGTTTACTCCCACTGACTCCAGGACAATTTTTACTTTCACTCCCTAAGTAAACTGGTCCCTCATTTAGAAAAAGTTTGGAGACCCCTGTGCTATATAATCCCCTGCAGACAGATTTCACAAAGCACCTCACACATGTAATGGGATCATCTGCTTCCTGAACCTCAGGTATGCAACTTCCTATCTCTCAGATTTATGTATCAGTAACTGAATTTAGGAAAGTCAATAGGCTAGTGGATAGGGGGGGGGGAGGAGCCTGAAAATGGCACCTGCTAGGAGCTCCATGAGATTCTCATCCAACCCATGAAGTGAGCAGATTTATCCCCGCAAATACGTATAGTCTCTGGCCCTTACCCTGCCCTTGGTGCCCACGGCTCAGTGTGCTGTGTGTGGGCCATGTGGAGGATAGTTGGAAGCTCCGATGCTTGGTGTCTTGTGCCTGAGCGACGAGGACCTCCGGTGGGAGAATGGTGAGGGCTCAGGAAAGCCCGGCAGTGACCGGAGGGACTCGAGCTCAAGCAGCTAGACCCGAAGTGGAGGCACGAGCCGAGCATCCCAGTCATTAGGAAGACACTAAGCGCTAAGACTGAAGGACTACAAGGAACAGGAAAAAGAGGGCTCATAGAGCTCAAAATACTGAAGCCACACACGAAGAAGACTTGAACAGTTAAGGAGGAATACAATAGCAACAGCTAATAACTCAAAAGTGTAAATAAACGCAGAGGAACCCTGGTACATTGGCCAGGAGACTTAAGTGAGAGAAGGAAAAAAAAAAAAATCCTGTATGACCCTCATCTTTCCAGATTGGCGAGTTATTAATTCTATTATTTTTTTCTTTTTCCGTATAAACATTTAAGTATACATTTTGAAATTGCCACCTGCCTCTCTTTTCCCCACTGCATCTTAGTCTATATTTAAACAAGACTGTATAAAAAACGGGAGCAGAGAATTGTCCTGCAGTAAGCAGGGTGTCCCAGCAGAGAAGGAAAAAAAAAAAAAAAAACACAACAACAGGACTATAAAAACGTGCAAGGGGGTCAGACACTGGATATACAATAAGTGGTGAACTAAAAGAGTCTATAAAAGACAATAAAAAGGAACTAGACAAAAGATAAAAAAGGTGTGTGGGCTAAAGAGTACATAAAGGATTGACAAAAGTAAACCACCATGAAATCACCTAAAATAAGTGAGAGCCCAGGAACAATAAAAAAAAAAAAAAAAAAAACACATTTTACAGGAGGGGAATAGCGACAATAAACAGCTGGGAACCCAGGGACAGGAAGCGGTAAGAATGGACAAAGTGTGCCATCAACGGGTACCAGCATGCTCTGCCAGTCAAGATTAGAGCTAGATATTGAAAGCCGACAATCGGAAGAACAAAGATTAAAAAGCCCAATTGCCCACAAAGACAAAAATGGTGAACATGTTTGCAAAATTATAAAATTCTTTAAAAACTGATATGGCAACAAAACAAAAGGGACTTGGGTCAGATCTTAAACAAGAGTAGAACACACAGAGAAGAAAACAGACACACACACACACGATAAAAGAATTAACAGAGGAAATGGAAAATCTACGACGACTGGAACAAAGAAATATGGCATACAAGTTAGAAGACCAAGAGAATCGAACTAGAAGAAAAAAAATAAGAAATCTAAGAATCTGTGGCCTTGTCCTTACCGCAGAGGATGGGGGGGGGGTTGGCACCCCTGGACTTTAGAGTATATTTCTGGGCGGCGGTCTTGGTGTATTGATGGTTTCAATGCTCTAGGTCCAATGCAGCTACCTGCTTGGAAGCATCTTTTTTGGGATCCTTAATGGACCTCAGAACCTTAATATTCAGAGGCCCACGAGCATACCCCTATCTGCCGGGACCAACACATGTCACATAGAAAGTGTGGAGGGCAGCTACTAGATGTTTTAGCCAACCGTGTCAGCTGTCACCTGCCCAACCCTTGTGGGGCAATCCATGTCTCCCCCACTTCCGTACTGTCCTGGACGCATGGGCACGCTTTGGGGTTAAAACAGTGGAGGATATCATGCCTGCAGGTGTCCTTCTGACCTTCTCTCAGCTGTCTCAGAGATTTGGCCTGCCAGGCTGAGTGTTGTTTAGATATCATCAATTGCGGCACTCAACCAGGGCTCAGTTTCCCCAGCATCCAACCATCAGAAGATCCTATTGAGAGGATCCTGTCTCCAGGGGTATTGGACAAATCCCTGTCCACCCTCTATGGTGCTCCTTTGTACCAACTCGGCCAAAATGGAAAAACTGTGGGAATACTGGCAGGTAGACGTCCCCTCTGTGGATAGGGAAACTTGGGAGGAAAGTTTGGAACATGGCCCCAAACTCGTCATTTTATCCAGGGACAAATTAACGCAAGTTAAGTTTCTCCACAGGGTGTACTACACCCCTAGGAGACTTCAGAGGATGTTCCCACACCATGACCCCAACTGCCCCCGCTGTAACCTCCACATAGGATCTCATATACATATGTTCTGGGAATGTCCCATCATAGGGTCATATTGGCAAGCTATAATTTTCCAAAATTAATCTTAGACTGCAAATTAACCTAACTCCTACCCCGGCTTTGGCTTTACTAGGGATCCCAGATGATGAGCAGCGTTCGCATCATTCTAAAGTTACTCATAGCATAACTTCTATACCAGGGATATGCAATTAGCAGACCTCCAGCTGTTGCAAAACTACAAGTCCCATCATGCCTCTGCCTCTGGGTGTCATTCTTATGGCTGTAAGAGTCTTGCTATGCTTCATGGGACTTGTAGTTCTGCAACAGCTGGGAGGTCCGCTAATTGCATATCCCTGTTCTATACTATGCCAAAAAGGCGATCCTACTTAACTGGGTTTCTTCATCTCCGCCAACTGTCTCCGGTTGGGAGAGGATGGTGGATGAGGCACTCCCGTTATATAAAATGACATACTCGAACAGGGCATGTGCTTGGAAATTTGAGAAGGTGTGGGCCCCCTGGACACTGACTTGATATCTCCCCTTGGGTGAGGGTAAGAGGTCTTAGGCTACTATCTGGTTCAGGGGACCTGCCTTCTTCTCCTCTCTCCCCCTACCACCAGTGCCCGTCAGACGCTGCCGTGACAAGCTATAGCATATTGACCTTCCATGAGGGGAATAACTGTCTCCCTGCCCTATAGAGCATTGCAAGGGACATCTAAAAACCAAATCAATAAGCCAAAAGTAAATGGGATTGTACATGTTTCCTTTAATGCTTTTGTCTCTTTTTTTCCATGCTACACTTGAACTGTACTGTAATTACATTGTCTGATCTGTGATCTACTGTAATGTAACCTCCTTATTTGAATTAATCACCTTGTTGTTAAAAAAAGAATCCGTGGCCTACCAGAAGTGAAGGAAGGAGAGGACTTAATAGAAACAATGAGAAAAATCTTTACGCCTTTGTTGGGTAGACCAAACACCAGAATTGCTAAAAATAGAAAGGGTGCACAGGATTAGACGTCCACAAGGAGTACCGGCGGAAACTCCAAGAGACATAACAATTAGGTTCCATCACTATGAAGAAAAAGCACAAATATGGCGAAAGCTGAAGAGTGTGTGACCATTAAAATATGACAGCACAAACTCACAGATTTTTGCGGATCTATCACAGGAAACATTGAGAAGGAGGCACTTAAAACCCCTCCCGGAGCAGATGCGTAAGTAAAACATACTATATAGCTGGGGTTTCCCTGCCGGCTTAGTAGGCCAGAAGGAAGGTTGCTCAGCAAAACAGATTCCCAGAAGAGTTACAAGACTTTTGTAAAAAACTTGAGATCCCTGTTCCAGATTTACCCGGATGGATGGAAACTATGGAAAAAAAGAATGATACTGGAAGAAGACCAATGGAAACTGATCCCTAAGAAGAATAAGTCCCTGAAGAGACAATAGGTAAGGGGTATAGAGAGGAGATATGTAATAAAGACAGTGACATATAAAGATCGGATGGGATTGGGGGGGGGGGTTTAAAAAGGAAATAATAAAGAGATGGGAAACATGGGCACCTGGGGAGCTTCAAACCCTATACCTTGAGCTTGTGGGGAAGGGGATATGGCAGGGGTACGAATTATAGCACCACCCTAAATTTAGAAGTAGATTGGTAGAGAAGACACCTGGAGAAATTAAATAACCTACTCAAGACCAGAGATAGATCAAGGCCTTAATGTATAAGATCACTAGGAAGAGGGAAGAGAGGGAAGAAAGGGAAGAAAGGGGAGGGGGGAGGGGAAAGGTGGATAGGGGAGATGAATATATTGTGTCAAAAGGTATGAAATGCTCTTTCTTGTTGTCTCCCTCTGGTCCTAGGTTTAGGTCCCCATCTTCTGGCTTTAAGGAGCCCTCCTGAACTCCACACTCGCCTTTGGACGGGGACAGAGAAAAGGTGGGACAGGGAGTTGGGGAGGAGAGGAAGCGAAGAGATAAAATGACAATATAAAATGAAAAAAAATACATAAGGTTTTAAAAGAAATTAAACGGTACTCAGCAAGTATAATATTTCTACAGGAAACACATTTAGCTTTAGATTCAAATGTAAAGTTATGCTCCAAGTTCTATCAAACATGGTACTATGGGGATTACCCCACAAGAAGAGCAAAGTGTGTTGCAAAAGGATTAGCAAAATAATTAAGGTTCTCATTAGAAGAGAGAAAGGTGGACCCAGAAGGACGGGTTATATTCTTGAAAGGAAATTTACAGGAAATGGAGGGTACATTGGCGAATATATACTGCCCTTAAAGAAATCCAAAAGATTACTTAAAAAGGGTAACGACTTTCATTGGGGGAAAAAAAATAGCAAATAAATAATATAGCGTGTACAATTGCCCTACAAGTCATATTGTAATTGAATGTTATTAGAAATTACCTTTCCAAATCGGCAGCCGCTGTAATTTTCTATAAATGCAATGCAATGCAATATGGCTACCTGGAGTTTTCTGTACACAGAATGTATACTGACCACTCCCCAGAAACATTTCCTGTTTGTGCGATTGGCTCACCAATTTTCCCAGAAGTCTGCCTAAGATACAAGTCAGATTTCAGGCATCCCCTGTAACAAAAATGTAATTTTTGGTGAGATACTTCCAATAGGAACACGTCTAAAGGGATGCAGGCCCAGCAGATTATTAGTGCTCTGCAGCTGCCACAGCTGACTGGTAATTATGAAACCACTCCCATTAGACCTAATTAGCATAGAGGCAGGATTTCTTAAGAATAACAAAAAGGTAAGAATCTGCAACAAAGGTTGTTATAATCCTTGCAATGTACATAGATCAACCAAAGGGAATTTTTTTTTCTACAAAAGTGGAGTTACGCTTTAAAAGAAATCCCGAAAAAATAATGGACTTTAAAAAAGGCAATTCAATTTTGGCAGGAGATTTGAACTTTTGTATGGATCCACGGATGGATAGTGTGTCACGTGCACTGGGGACTGGAGACTACCAACTAAGGAAAGTAAAGAAGAAAATACACCAATGTCAATTAGTGTATGTATGGAGGGTACAACACCCACGTGAAAGAGACTACTCGTTCCACTCCCCAGTGCACGGGATGTACTCTGGGTTGGATTATATTATGGCAGAGCACAGATTGTTAAAACCGGTTGTAAAATCCTCAATAGAAATAAATGTCAATATAGGATCATGCACCTGTAATGGTGAAACTGAAGTTCATAAATGTCCAGAATAAGACGAGTACATGGAGGTTAAATGAGGAACGGATACAAGATATAGAAGTAAGAGAATTTTTTTTAAATGAACTGGAAAAATACTTCCTATTCAATGAAACCCCAGGGATATCAGAGGCCACAATATGGGAAGCACATAAGGACTAAGTCAGAGGAGTGCTGATCTCTATAGGAGCTAGGAAAAAGAAGAAAGAAGAAGAAAGAAGAAAGAAGAGTAATATGGAAAGGCTTACAAAACAAAACAAAACAAAACAAAAAACAAAAAAAAATCTACGAGTTAGAACAGATACATAAAACAAAAAAAAGGTAGATATGGAGACACAGCAAGCACTGGCTATAAAAAGAGACAAACTGAAAGTTATAATGGAACAAGAGACAAGACAGTCTTTTAATAGAGCGGCCAAGGACAGATACCAATGGGGAAATAAACCAGGGAAATACCTAGCAAAATTATAAATCAATAAACTATATTTAAAAAATTAAGAACAAAGGGGAAATGGTCCATACAACAAACAGAAGTAGCTAGGGTTTTAAACAGATACTATAGCACACGATACTTATCGGAGGAAAAAAAAAAAAAAAAGTACACAGGAAGTTGAATTAAAAAGAAAACAAAAATACAATATTTAAATAAAGCACACCTACCTAAAATATCAGTAGAAAAATTGAAGACCCAATAAACACAAGATGAGATAAGAGCAGCAATCAAAATGGAAAAGCCCATGACCAGACGGGTTCACGATCCGATATTATAATTTTTTTTTAGTTAACAACTAATACCAAACATGTGTGCATATATCAACAGATAAGAGAATGGGAGGGGATGAGGAGGGAGTCTCTATTGGCACACATTACAGGGATACCTAAAGAGGGAAAATATGCAACTCTGTGTTCCAGCTTTAGACCAATAGCATTGTTAAATACTGACACACAATTTTTCGCAAAGATCCTTGCCACAAGGACTGAAAGAGCCGATGCCCAGCCTAATCTACACAGATCAGACGGGGTTTATCCAGGTAGGGAAGGAAAAGATAATAGGACAAGAACGTTATTGCTATTGCACAAAACAAAGGGTAGAAAGCCCCCAGCTCTATTCCGGTCAATAGACGCCGAAAAGGCTTTTGACAGGGTAGACTGGGGATTCATGGACACAATAGAGAATTGTGGGGATAGGCCCCAAAATGGCCCAGTGAATTAAAACCCTATATAATCACCCTACTGCATCAGTGAAGGTCAACAGGAGTGTCTCTCTACCCTTTGAAATGTTCAATTGAACGAGACAAGGATGTCAACTCTCACCTCTCCTGTATGTCTTGTCATTGGAACCATTACTGGCAACCATATAAAAATAGCATAGACATAGGAGGGGTGAAGATTGGAGATGAGGAACTTAAAGTAGCGGTATATGCCGATGATGTCCTGTTTTATATATCCAACCTTAGAACAACACTACAAAATTTAATAAAAGAGCTAAAAAAGTATGGAGAACCTGAAGATCAACCCTGTTAAGTCGGAAATCTTAAATATAAAATTTGAATAAGGAAGAAGTGACAGCCCCAAAAAGCGAGTTCCCATTTACACGGGGGGGGGGGGTCTAAAATACCTGGGGGTAAAATTAACACCTTCACTATAGAATCTATATAAAAAGAAAACTATATCCCATTACTTAATGAAATAAAAATAAGATATTTAAAAAATATCAAACACGACCACTCTCATAGGTAGAACAAATACAAATGGTAAAAATGGCTATACTCCCAAAAATCCTGTACAAATATCAAATGATGGCAATTGTACTTCCACAAAAAAAAATTTAAATATAAAAAAAAAAGACAATGATCCTAATGTTTATATAGCAGAATATGAAACCTAGAATTACATTCTCAATAATAAGTAAAAGTAAAGCACATGGGGGGGGATTAGCTGCAGACATCAAAAGATATTACCATTTAGTAATACTAGCATGAATTATAGAATGGACAACCACAAAGAGTGATAAAAGATAGGTGAAAATGGAAAATACATCAAGTAGAGCACAATTTAAGAAAGTATATTTGATTATCACAAAAATAGAGAATGCTTGATGAAAATACACATGAATTGACTAGGAAAGTCTTCAAAATATGGGATATAATTTACAGACAGGCAAAATGGAATATAACTCACCACTAATCCCACTAGGGGGGACAATTCTTTTCTACATGGTAAAAATGGGACACATTTTGGAAATTGGGTAAAAAATACACAGTTAAAAGATATAATAAAAAAAAGAGGAAATACAATCTTATCACGAATTAAAGCACAGAAGAGAACTGATGATATTGGATGAATGGAGGTATACGCAGTTAAACATTTTGTGGGAAGTTTGTCGCAACCAATTAGAGACAGGGAGAATCTAAACCCAATAGAACAACTACGTAGTCCATCAATAAAAAAGAAACATGGGGGATATCTAAAAAAAATAAAATAAAAGAGAAACATGAGGGTATCTCAGACCTATAAAGGTTCTCACGCAGTTGGAAGGAATGGGAACACCTCCATTCATGGAAAAATGCGAAAAAAGGAACTAGGGTCACGATTAAAAGAACAAAGAAGTAAAATACTGGGGGCCGTACATGGTTTTGCAGTGGACATAAATACAATAGAAACAAACTAAAAAAAGTTTGGCAAGATGGTACACGCCGGATAAAGTACAGAAATATCAACTAGGGTAATCCCACCTGTGTTGGAGAGGATGTAATCAAAAGGCACCATGTCCCAGATATGGTGGGAGTGCCCGAAGATAAGGAAATACTGGCACGAGATACAACAGTATGTGGGGGAGATTATGGGGTCAGATTCCTGATGACCCGTGATTTTGTTTATTCTACAATGTAAACATTACAAAAAAAGCAAGATAAGAATACAGTTATGCCACATTTAATAAATGCAGCAAAAGGGGTAATACCAAGAAAATGGTTAGAACCGGAGAGACCCACAGTTAGGGATTGGTTCAACAGAATAGAATATACATATAATATGGAATATTTGAATAGCAGGGAAGGGATCAGGCAAAATGATTCGCCAGTATATGAGAAAAGTGGATAGAATTTAAAGCGGAGGTCCAGCTTTAAAAAGTAGCTGCTGACTTTTATTAAGCACACTTACCTGTCGTTGCCCACGATGTTGGCCGCCCGAGGCCCATCCGTCGATCGTGGCAGGTCCCGGCGCCGCCATCCTCACCAAGGGAAACAGGCAGTGGAGCCTTGCGGCTTCACTGCTCGTTTCCTACTGCGCATGCGCGAGTCGCGCAGCGTTTTGTGAATGGGCGGCTGACTTCTGGGAGACACACAGTTCCCAGAAGTCAGCACACCCTATTCCCCAGAAGACAACTCGAGGAGGAGGAGACTGAGGAGCACCGTGGACAAGGAAGGGGCAGATTAGGAAGATCTGCCTAGTAACAGCCATTACTGGCAAGTATAAAAATAATTGTATTTTTTTTTCAATTTTGTTTTAGCCTTTTTGGCTATTTATTTTTTTAGGGTGGACCTCCACTTTAAGAAAACTAGGAAATATGTTGAAAGCTTGGTAGAGTAGAGGGGGTGGGGAGAAGAGAAATGGGAGCGATTGGCACAAATGGGATAAAAGGGGAGGGAAGAGGAGGGGGCGGGAAATGGGGTTAATGGGGAAATGTATATTTTCTGGTTAATGTGTTTAAGTATGTGAACTTTATATTTTTTTATATGGAAAATCAAATAAACTTTAAATATATATAAAAAAAAAAAAAAAAAATGTAACTTCCAACATAGGCTTGAATGTGGTGGCTCTAAAAAGGTCTTTGTACTCTTTGGAACATCAGGCTTTCTGTATTTTAGCAATGAGCCTACAGGTGAGAGTGTGTTTGGGAAGACCTCTCCTGCATTACAAACAAGGGTAGTTTTCAGGATCATCGACAAAAGGAAGGAAGATGGTCTGGTGCACTATAGCCCAGGGCTCGACAATCCCCGGGCGCCAGGTCGCAAATGCGACTAGAATTAGCGACCTGGCGCAGCACAGCTGAGGTTACCTGTATCTCCGTGCGCCCCCCTCCCCTCCGCGATCGCGTGATCTCGTCGGGCCGCGCCGGCCGTTAATTTAGGCCGCGGCTTTGCGGCCTTCTGCAGGCCTAGGCTTCATTCTGTACTCTGGCGCCATCTTGTGGTGGCCGTTGGTATGACAAGTCAACCAGCAATGCTTGCCTGTTTCACTGCCCGCCCATCTCCTTCCCTTTACTTAGAAGTTAACCCCCAAACATTATTTTTTATATATATATATATATATATATATATATATATATATTTTATGCTAACACCCTAGAGAATAAAATGGCGGTCGTTACAATACTTTGTCACACCGTATTTGTGCAGTGGTCTTACAAGCGCACTTTTTTGAGGAAAAAAAAATATTTTTTTATTTAAAAAAGTGTAAGACAACAGTAAAGTTAGCCAATTTTTTTTTATATTCTGAAAGATAATGTTACGGCGAGTAAATTTGATACCCAACATGTCACGCTTCAAAATTGCGTCCGCTCGTGGAATGGCGACAAACTTTTACCCTTTAAAATCTCCATAGGCAACATTTAAAAAATTCTACAGGTTTCATGTTTTGAGTTACAGAGGATGTCTAGGGCTAGAATTATTGCTCTTGCTCTACCAATCGCGGCGATACCTCACATGTGTTGTTTAAACACTGCTTTCATATGCGAGCGCTACTCGCGTATGCGTTCGCTTCTGCACGCATTGGTCGTTAAAAAAAAAAAAAAAAAACTGGCTCCTAGATTCCAAGCAAATTTATCAAGCCCTGCTATAGCCAAGCCCGGATCTGCATGTTGTCTCCCCATACACATTTTAAGGCTTAATGTGCAACTCCACATTTGTTGAGAAAATGGGTGATCTATACACATTGGGTGATCCCTCTGGGTGATATATGCACATTGCAAGGATTTTAACAAACTTTGTTGCAGATTGCTACCTTTTGTTATTCTGAAGAAATCTGTGTGTGTGTTTGTCTGTATCCATGTGGAAAGGGGAGTCTAATGGGAGTGGTTTCATAATTGTCAATCAGCTGTGCACCTGCAAAGCTCTAATGAGGAAAATTGCATGGTCTGCATCCCTTTTGACGCGATTTCCTATTGGAAGTATCTCACCAAAAATTACATTCTGACGTGTATCTTAGGTCAGACTTCTAGGAAAATCAGTGAGCCAATCACACAAGCAGGAAATGTTTCTGGGGAACATTCTGTGTACAGTACACCTCCAGGTAGCCATATTGCATTGAATTTTCAGAAAATTACAGCAGCTGCAGATTGGAAAGGAAATTTAATTTTTTTTATTAACATTACAATATGACTTGTGTCGCAATTGTATATGCTATATTCCCCCCCCCCCCCAAGAAAGTGGAGTTACCCTTTAAGGGATAAGTACACTTTCACACAAAGCAACTCACACTTCCTGTTCCAGAGACAAACCTGAGGAAATCCATACAAAACTGGGAGGGAATTCCCCTCTTAGGCCCCTTTCACACAGCAAGCCCGCTCGGATCCACCTGTCTGTTATTCAGACGGATCAGAGCGGGCTATCCATTGACTCCTATGGGGAGATTGATATCAGTGGATATGTGTCCACCGACACCCGTCTTCCATCCGATCCACTAAAATCAGACGAATGGCGATACGTTCGCCATCCGTCTTAGCGGATCGGATGAGATCTGATGAAAATGGACATGCTGTCCGTTTTCGTCCGATCTCTCTATAGGAATCAGCAGCGCTCTGACAGGCTCCTCCCCGCTCAGTGAGTAGAGACGGACCTGTCATCCGCTGGCTCAGCGGAGATCAACGGAGCAATATCCTGCTGAGCTGGCAGACTCTGCTAAACGGATCCGCCTGTGAATGAGGCCTAAGAGAGCGGTCATTGGAAAAGGTGTCCCTGTTGAAAAGATGTACCCTTGTACTGGTCAAGAATCTTAAAAGTTTGGATTTTCCATCACTGTGTCTCTTTAAAATTGATCATCAGGATAAAAAAAAAAAAAAAAAATGGGGGGGGGGGGGGTGTTGGGTATGGACTGTACCTGGCCAGGATAGCAATACAAATCTGACAGTTACTAAACCACCTGCATGCTATCCAAAATGACAAAAAACGGCCTTGGCTATACATATCATTTCAACTAGGGTTACAGCAGATTGCATACATTTTAGCACACATTAGATGTCACCCCAATCAGATAATAAAAAAGATCATGCAAAGTTTTCGTTATAACCATTATGTTTGTGTATAACATGCTCTATGGGTATTACATAGCAGGCAAAGTCACTCATATTGCTACTTGAATTCACATTCTAGTTTATAATACATTTGCCTTGAAGAAACGGGATTTGGGTGCCCTTCATAAAAAACATAGGGGAAAAAATTATTTGGTTTGTCATATTTTGTATAATTAAAATAACATTCTTCATTTGATTTGGAGTAGTGGGCCACTCTTCCAACCGCCCGTAGAAAAAAAAAAAAAAATTGGCGTCCATCCCACTGACATTTTTCAAAAAGCTTAACACAAACACTAAACAACCCCCCAATTGCAGCTGGTGATGCTAGAATAGACCCAGGATCTTCCACATACACAGATTATTGTAAGAACACCACAAAGTGCACACTGATCCTGGGGAGAAGAATGCATTTCCATAAAGGAGGGTGAAGAATACAGGCACTGCTCTTTATCTTTATTTATGAATACCTTATTGTTCACAATTGTTGCTTATAGTGAACAAAAGTAGCAAAATGGGGTGTAAATCAATCAGAACTACTAAAATGCAGCTTCAAAATGCCTTTTTATCTTGATTTCTACCCTGATTTTTTTATCAATTTGTTGCCTAAAGCAGGAAACATTTGTGATGGTAAAAAAAACAAAAAACTTAAAGCAACAAATCTGCAAAGTGTATAAGTAGAATTATCTTAACTTTCAAGAAATTGCAACCACTTTTAGACAGTAACACGTAAAGCCCCTTTCACACATGCGGACCGTTTGTCCATTTTTCATCCACCCATTGACAGATGAAAAATGGACATCAATGCATTCCTATGGAAAAAACGGATGTAAATGGATGATCATCTATTTACAGCCGCTTCAAAAAAAAACAAAAAAAACAACACGGATCAATGCCCTATTTTTCTTCCGGAAAAAAAAACTGATCGGACGAAAAACAAATGTAAATGGACAAACGCTCCATTTTTGCATGTAAATATGGCTCCGGGACTCAAGTGGTTAAGGTAAAAAACGGATGACAAACTGATGAAAAGAACGGTACGCATGTGTGAAAGGGGCCTAAAGCTAGTTCTACAGTGATGATCTGAGATGCTAAATGGCAGTTGATTTAGTTACATCCAACAGCAACACCTAATTACATGTGTCACTTTCTCTACTGGAAGCTGCTTCTTCATTGGTCCAAATGCATCTACATCACTAGTGAGGAAGCAGCACATTCCTGGTTCAGGTGATGCCACTGGAGAAGGGGAGTTGGTTTTGAATGACTAGTGTAATACCTCAAAGACAAATTCCATGCATTTATACATACAGTGTCAGGCTGGGCTCAGCTCTCCCTTCTCAGTGCTCAGCTGTCGGTTAATTGCCAGCACTTATCGTTCCACAGTGGCTCACCTGGTGTTCATTTCCTGCTCTTCAGTCCAGCCCACAACCACCCCCCTTCTGTCCATTTAAACTGCCTTGCTCATTCATTCAGCGCCTTTGCCTTGGTCAACATATCTAGGAGACTCTCTGCTGTAGACTTGCTTGGCGTCCCTTCTGGTTCCTGATCCTGTCTGCTGCCTCTGACTATGCTGATCTCTGGCTTCTGGATTTTCTGGCTTGTTCCGACTACCCAATTTGGCTACCGAACCCTGGATATGTTTGGACTACGTTTACACAAATAGTTCTTTCTTTTGGTGGTATTTAATCACCACTGGGCTTTTTAATTTGTTGCTAAACAAAAAAAAGACTGAAAATTTTGAACCAAAATTTATTTTTTCTTAATTACTGTTTTTTTTGCAAATAAGTAATTTTTCTTCTTCACTGATGAGACGACACTGAGGTGGCACTGATAGCTGGCACTGTTGGGCATTGATGAGAAGGCACTAATATGCTGGACTGACGGGCTGCAGTGATAATCATTGTACATGTGCATGTCAGAATTGCCAGTTACCAGCTCTCCTTTCATCCCGCTGTGACAGAGCAAAGGAAAGTACTGTCGATAACCAAATATACAATTTGTTGGACTATATATTTTATGTATGCACAGTTTTGCCACTTTAGTTGTTTGATGCAAGCACATTGGAACATGTATACTGTTTGCACTGTGGTTTGATATGCACAATAAAAATATAATGTTGGGGGAAAAAAAAAAAAACACGCACTCCGGATACATGTTTTCTTACAGTTCACACCACAAAAGCTTTTAATGCTTTCCAGTGTGTTTTTTCCCCTCTTGTTTCTATTTTTCAAAGGTTTTTTTTTTTTTTTGGTGAAAAGTGTTTCAGTGCGTTTTAATGCATTTTGCCGCATTCCAGTAATGCCCTCATTTTTTGGACTGCCCTGGAAAGCACTGCACTGGTGTGTACTATGCCATTGGAACCCATATAACCTACTGACCATGCATTTTTGATGCAGGAAAAAAAAAATGCACTGGACTGCAACTGTGGTGAACCAGCCCTTACACGCGGTTCTGTGCATTGCAGTGCAATAACACGTTGCATCAAATGGCACAGCTCTGGAACGCAGAGCAACACCATTATAACAGAATAATAAAAAATATATACATTTTTTTTTTTCTCAACAAATAACAGGGCCTTACACGCATTTCTGTGCAATAATATCCAAACACGTTGCATAAAATGGCACAGCTCTGGAACACAGAAATACAATAATAAAATATATAAATAATAAAATAAAACAATAAAATATATAATAATAATAATAATAAAAAACACTGAAAATATATAATACATAATAATAATAAACATATATTGTTTAACAACATAGGCCCTTACACACATTTCTGTGCGCTGCAATAATATACAAGGCGCAGCTCTGGAACGTAGATAAACACAGCGTTCTGGCGTGAACAGGACATTGTGTCATTGCAGTTACCTGTGTTTTTGCGTGAGGAAAATCGCAGGTGAGCGCACATAGAGTGAACAGGCCCTTGTATGGGGGAGCATGCTTAGTGCAGTAAGGAGGGTGGGGGGTCCTCCTTTAGATTCTGGGGGGGGGGGTTAATGGATAGAGAAAGGCTGCATTAGACCAATCTAGCTATTTCTAGAATAATGGAAGTGGGTGATGTGCTGGTGTCCATGTATACCAGGTGTGAGGACTAGGACCTGTGCCCATCCATCCATCCATCCCTCCCTGATCCCCATGGTTACCTGTAGCTTGGCTGAGGTTGGACCTCCTGTGTCTCCTGTTGCCAGTACTGTCCCTCAGCTCCTCCTCCTCTTCCTCCAGCCAGGCTTCAGCCATCAGCAGACAGCATAGGAGGGCAGAGGCAGGAGAAAATCACATTCCTTGTGGTGTGCAGGCCGAGCTGTGCTCTCTCTCCTCCGTCCTCTGTGTGCGCGCTCAGCCCCTGGATCCCCCGCACCTGACTCCCCAATGATGGCACATACAGCCTGCCAGGCCGGCCACATAAACTTTCCTCATCCGAGCACGGCTGGCCTGGCTGCTAGTCACAGGAAACTTCCCCAGCCAGCTTCTCCCGGTCCTCCTTCCCTGCACTTTCTAAATATTCCGGTGTCAACAGGAAATTGTTCTCTCCTTCTCCCTGTGATAGTAAAACAAAAGGCGGAGGGGGAGGGGGGAGGAGGAGGAGGAGGTACCTGCACAAGGAGATGGGTGCAGGCATGTGTGTGAGGGAGAGAGGGAGGGCGAGGAGCCGCTTACTGCTTATCACAGCTCTCCTCAGGCATGGCACCCAGCCTCTCATCCACACACAGGTCTCCCCCACAGCCAATCAGCTGCCAGCCTTCACTGGCAAAGCACAACTGAACATGCTGAAGCTAGAAGCTGATTGGTTACTGGGCACAGCTGCTCCAGTTTTAGTAAATGGCTTTCTTCAATTGGTATTAATAAAAGGAAAGTATACAGGGGAGAATACATATGTTCTCTGTTACAGCATGGTCATTACATATTCCTTCAGCATACGTTCCATTTTCCAATCTTTATAGAAAACACTTCAGTGCACGTTCCATGCAGAACCTCCCATTGTCGGTTGCAAAGGCTAATTAATGTTCCATTCACACCTCGCGATTTGGAATCCAAATTGCGCAGCGATCGCTGCACAACGTGTGTTTGGGGTGCCATTGTCCCTTAATGGCACCCCAAACTTGATGCGATTCTGCTGCGATGTAATACAAGCCTTAAAAAAAAAAAAAAAAAAAATCGAACAAAGCCTATCACCCCGAAAAATGAGCAGCAGCTTCTTTTCAGGTGACAAATGCACTTTCAAGTGACTAGGCTGCACTTTTTCCTGCTACGTGAAAGTGTGAATGCAGCCTAAAGGTTTTTTTTTTTTGTTGTACCTTAAGGGTACTTTCATACTGGGGCGGTGCCAGGATTAGCGGTAAAGTTAGCGGCGCTTTACCGCTGTTATAGCGGTGCTTTTCAGATGATAGCGGCCAAGGAAAGGGTTAAAAGCTTCCGCGTTGCGGTGCTGCTGAAGCACTTTGGCAGCGCTGCCCATTCATTTCAATGGGAACGGCTTTTTGGGAGCAGGGTATACACCGCCCCAAAGTTGCTGCTTGCAAGACTCCCCCCCCCCCCCCGTCTTGCACTCAGGCTTTCACACTAGGGAGGCACGAGAGGCATTTTCAGGTGCCATTTTTAGCGCTAAAGCGCCTGAAAAGCACCCCAGTGTGAAAGGGGTCTAATGCATTCTCTGCATTAACCACTTGCCGACCTGCCGCCATCATTATACGGTGGCAGGTCGGCACGATCCCACGAACCGTCGTAGCTGTATGTCGGCTCGTTTAAGCGGGATAGCGGGCGAGCACACGCGCCCGCTGCACTGCGGGGGTGCCGATGACCACCGACCACGAGCGATCGCGGGCACGAGAGGCAGAACAGGGACATGTGTGTGTAAAAACACACATCCCTGTTCTGTGAGGAGATGCAGATCATGAGTTCCTACAAGCTGGGAACCACAAGCTCTCATCTCCTATAGTGAGTCCCCTCCCCCCCCCACAGGTAGAACACACAGTCAGGGAACACACAGTTAACCCCCTTAATCGCCCCTAGTGTTAACCCCTTCCCTTCCAGTGACATTTACACAGTAATCAGTGCATTTTTATAGCACCAATTGCTGTATAAATGCCAATGGTCCCAAAAATGTCAAAGTGTCCGATATGTCCGCCATAATGTCACAGTCCCAAAAAAAAAAAAAAAAAAAATATCGCTGATCGCCGCCATTAGTAAAAAAAAAAAAAACAAATAATAAAAATGCCATAAATCTATCCCCTATTTTTTAGGCGCTATAACTTTTGCGCAAACCAATCAATATACGCTTATTTTGATTTTTATTACAAAAAATATGTAGAAGAATACGTATCGGCCTAAACTGAGGAAAAATTAGCTTTTTTGAAAAAAAAAATTGGGGATATTTATTATAGCAAAAAGTACAAAATATTGTGTTTTTTTCAAAATAGTCGCTCTGTTTTTTGTTTATGGCGCAAAAAATAAAAACCGCAGAGGTGATCAAACACCACCAAAAGAAAGCTCTATTTGTGGGAAAAAAAAGGACGTCAATTTTGTTTGGGTAAATGGTGCCGCTGCTGTGTCTTAGCCAATCAGGAGGGAGAGTCAGGGGCGGCCAAGGGACATCACTGGACAGAGATGAGGCTCAGGTAAGTATTAGGGGGTGCTGGGGAGGCTGCTACACACCTAGAATGCATTAAGATAAAAAAAACTTCTGCCTTTACAACACGTTTAAGTATTCGAGGGATGTCATTGTTGTTCTATCCATGCGACATCCTAATGTAAAATAAGTGTGTCATCTGTGTATTGTGGAAATTTTCCATAGTTAGAATAAAGTTATGGATTCATATTTCCATTATTAATATAGACTGTGTTGTCTAGAGCTAACCCTGCACCGTCGGACTGTTACGCGATTCTGAAAAAAAAAAAAAAAAAATAGATCATTCCTTGATACTATCATTTTCATTTGAAAGGTGAGTGTAGAGCTAAAAATCTAGTTCCATGGTCATGCAACACTTGATTTTGGGAAGGACAGAAGTGATGTAATGTTGGCG
The DNA here is from genome assembly GCA_029206835.1 of Rana muscosa. NCBI lineage: Eukaryota > Metazoa > Chordata > Amphibia > Anura > Ranidae > Rana > Rana muscosa. The sequence continues at coordinate 309,668,850 of CM055116.1, read as the reverse complement.
TGATCATAGCTGCTCCCTTTTGGGATTATTGTGGCTATGCTGGATCAACTGAAATATAACAGAACAGGGGTCTCCTATCTTTTCAGTATGAGGACCACATTGTATATTTGACATATATTCACAGGCCAACAAAAAAAGAAAAAAAAACTTTTTTAAAATTTAAATGAATGAACATGTTTCAAGAAATAGGGTCACATCAGAGTCCCCCAAACACATCAAAAGCCCCCCACCCTGATTATTACATCAGATTCCCCTTTCCCACCAGAAGTGCCCCTTATAATATCAGAGCCCCCCTTCCATTACAGCCCCCCTTCCATCAGAAGTCTCCAATATCAGAGCCCTACCCCTTCACATCACAGTTCTCCTTTTACATCCAGGGTCCCCTTTTTACACCAGAAGCCATACGGTTTGGGGCGCTGTGATTTTAAAAACTGTGCCTGCACCTTTTTTTGCGTGTTTCATGCACATAGGGCAGCCTATTGAATTTAATGAGCTTCCTTAAAAACGTACTGCATTGGAATGTACAGAAAAGTGCTTGCAATTGGATGCACCTCATGGTATGAACAAGTGCTATAGCTGTACGCTAGGAATTATTTGGATCGCATACTTGCATTGATCCAACTTGGCGTGAACAAAAACAGACCTCTTTGAACCAGTCTGGATGATAATCATGGTTGAATAGATACAGTAGAGGAGAGAGTGCACCCTCCCAAGAACAAGAAGTACATTATTTGCAGAATTGCCAGGTAAAAATAAAGGATAGAAGCCTGAAAAAAAGAAAGCTAAAAGCTAAAGAAAGCTGACAGCGTGAGGAGAAAAAAAAAAGCCGATCGCCGGCTTCTGTGCAAGGGACATCGGTCCCGAAGAGCAAGAGGCACATCCGCCTCATCTGTGCCAACCAGTACCGCCTGCCAGTGCCACCTGCTAGTGCCCACAGTGCCACAAACCAGTGCCACCTATCAATGCCCACAAGTGCCGCCAATCAGTGCCACCTACCAGTGCTGCCTATCAGTGCCACCTACCAGTGCTGCCTATCAGTGTAACCCAGTGCCCATCAGTGCCACCTGATCGGTGCCCATCAATGCAGCCTCATCAGCGTACATCAATGAAAGAGAAAAATTACCTGTTTGCAAAAATTTCTAACAAAATATAAAACGGTTTTGTATTTTTTATTTTTTTTTAATTGGTCTTTTTAATTTATTTTAACAACAAATAAGAACCGCAGAGGAGATCAAATACCACCAAAAGAAAGCTCTATTTGTAAGATTTTTTTTTTTATAAAAATGTAATTTGGGTACAGTGTTGTATGACCGCCCAACTGTTGTTCAAAGAGTGAGAGCGCTGAAAGCTGAGGGGGGGGGGGGGGGGGGGTTCAATCAATATTTGTTTATATACTCATGACATATCACTGTTACCTACTCCTTTATGTTATATACCTTTTTGTACGCGATTTCAATAAATTCAATTGTTTAAAAAAAATAAAAAATTCTCTATCACATCAGTGACATTTATATTATTTGCTAACAACATCAAATCATTGGCATGAGCAATACTCGGACAGGGTGTATAAATATTATTTTTACCAGTGATCACAGCCAAATTATGACAGGTAACAAAAAAGGAAATGCAACAACTGAAAATCTGTGAAATCCATATCGGTAAATTACCTTCTTGGAAGATAATGGGATTTGACAGGTCCCATACATGGAGCACTTAGGAACAATCAGTTCCTTAAAGCAGATTTCCACCCAAAAATGGAACTTCCGCTTTAAGTGAAGGTGACCCCCTAACATGGCACATTTGGCATGTCATTTTTTTTTTGGGGGGGGGGGGAGCGGATACCCTCTTTTTAGAGGCACCCAGCTCCCACGGGCTCCGGGGCACCAGAAGGAAGTTCATCTCTCCCCCCCCTCCGTGCAATCTTCTAAAAAACGTCACAGGTCCCAGAAGATTGCCCGGCCCATTACAGCGCGGTTAGCGCATGCGCAGTGCGTGCCACAGCCGGGCGCCCACAATCAGAGTGTCGGTGCCGTGGAGAGGAGCTGGGATTCGTTTTTGTAGCTGCTAACTTTTATATGGGTGGAACTCCGCTTTAAAAATAATTTTTCTTACCCTACATGCATCATTATTTGCCATTCATTGCTCCTCAGACAAGCTCCATACAAAAAAACAAATAGTACTGATAACTTTTCTTTTGCTCTCTCAGGTATTCCAAAAGGGAACAATTTCTTATTAAATGCCTAAAAAAAACGTTTTCACCCAGAAAAGCTAAAAAGTACTTACGTTGTTGGCCCCGTAATACCGGTGCTAAAACTGTATTTCCAAACATTTCTGTTGGAAGCATGGATTAGAATTTTAGTAATGCCATCTTCTGTGGGCAGACCTATGAATTATCTTTCCATGAATTTCATTTTTGTAGGACACATTCATGTCTCTAGTGTATAATACATAAACCTCTCAGGTGTTCCTTTTTTGGCCAGTAAAATCTATAAACATTTCCTATAATCAGGGACAACTTTCCGCACGTTATGTTTTTTACATCCATAGGCCAAGCAATGCTCCTGTATGGCAGCCAGGGAAGTACAAAGCATGGAAAACCTGTGACCATCTGGCTTTTCCCATGTAATGCTTACCTATACAAAACAGCCCTGGTGTACTCAGGTGTTCTCACTCTGTTGCAAGCAAAGGCTTTTTCTGTTAACCCTTCTAATTCTTGTTTGTTCTTGAAGGAAAGAAACTCTCTACGTTTGCAGTGTGTTAACTGGCTTTACTTCGCGTGGTAATGTAAGTTTATTTAAGGCAGCCCAAAAACGCACAAGACCCTTTTTTTTTTTTTTAACAATGCAGTGCACCACAATGCACAGAACATTGCTTTATGCCATACAGTGTGTTTGAATGAATAATAATCATAGGTGTGCGCAGCCTATTGCATTAGAACAGTGGTTCTCAACTCCTGTCCTCAGGACCCACTAACAGGCCAGGTTTGCAAGATAACTGAAATACATCACAGGTGATATCATTTGCTGCTCAGTGATTGCAGTATTCTAGTCTGCATCTCCTCAAGGTAATACTTAAAATCTGGCCTGTTAGTGGGTCCTGAGGACAGGAGTTGAGAACCACTGCATTAGGGTGTGCACCCCAAAGCTCCAACACATATGCGCTTGACATATTTACCGGCCTCTTCCCCGCTCTCCATCCTGAAACAATGGGAGGAAGGGGGACCAAGGGAGCACATGGGGGACCCGGGCAACAGAAGGAAGAGGAACAGGGAAAGGAGGGGTAGCATATATTAGTACTGATCCCCTATATTTTCCTCCTGTGGTAGCTGAATGTTGACAAAAGGAAGAGGAGGAGAAGCCTACTTTCAGCTGCTGCAGGAGGAAAAGACAGATCGGTGCCACTAAATTCCACCCCCGCAACCTTTCCTGTCTAGGTTCTGAGGGTCGGCAAGTTAGGATTGTGGTTTACATGTCACCTGCCCACCATTGACAGGTTGCCAACCCCAGGATTAGGGTGTGCCCAGGCACAACTGGCACACCCCTTCCACATAGGGTTGCCACCTCATCCCTTTAAACCCGAACACATATAAATTACACAGGTTCTGAGGCTAATTAAATGCAGATACGACACCAAGTGAGTTTAATTACCACCTTAATCAGACACATAACCTGTTTAATTCATATGTGTTCGGGTTTAAAGGGATGAGGTGGCAACTGTACTTGCGCACGCCTATGATAATAATGCACCGAACATAAAACATATACATAGCTCCCAACTGTCCCGGATTTCGAGGGACTGTCCCTGATTTGGAGCAAAGTCCCTCTGTCCCTCTTTCCTCCTCATTTGTCCCTTATTTTGGTCTTATTTATATAGTTGTATATAAAATGCACTATTTATCTATAAAAAGGTGTTTCCAAATGCTAAACCTTTCATCCAATTTCTAAATTGCTGCATTTGTAAATTCCAAAGGCCAGTATAAAGGAATACTAGTGGAAAAAGGCACTTGTGGGCTTAACCAATTTTTTTTTGTACAATTCTCCTTTAAGGATGGCAATACAGGGGGTGTGTCCTATGTCTACAAACTTTTGCTAATTGGTGTCCCTCATTCTTATCTCAGAAAGTTGGGAGGTATGCAGATGCATTGTTGTAGGTTGCAGTAATGTATGTCTCAGCTGTAAAGCCTCGTACACACGGTACGATTGTTGGCCAACCGAGCATCTGAGTTTTGTCAAAAGGGCATGTGCTAGGATCTTGTCTTGCATACTAACGGTACACAATTGTCGTGCCACAAACACGAACGTAGTGACATACTACGAGGAATTTCAGCTCTTCAGTGCCACCCTTTGGGCCCTTTCTGCTAATTTTGTGTTTGGTGATCATTGATTCCGATCATGCGTGTTTGTACTTTTGACTTTTGTATGATGGATTTGTGTACTGACCATACAGAAATCTGACGTCAAACCGTTGTCCACCGAAAATTTACTAGCCTGTCATCCAACATTTGTTGGCGGAAAATTGGACAACAATTGTCAAAAGGAGCGTACTAACGGTAAGGCTTTAGGACAACAGTCTGTCAACAGACAATCCCCATCCAACAATCGAACCATGTGTATGTATCGAACCCCATACACACTATTAGATTTTCTGCAGATTTTTCTCTTTAGATTTACCAAAACCATATAATATGAGGTCAAACCTCATTTCAATTGAAACTGCATACAAATTGAAATGCGATCAGGCACGTCCTTGCACTATATGGTTTTGGTAAATCTGAAGACAAAAATCTGCAGAAAATCGAATAGTGTGTATGGGGCTTAAGGCTAAGCACATATTACCGCAGTCTAATGTGAACATGTTGCAGTTCTTACTGGGTGGTATAGCAGTGGCATTCAGGACGTTTCCCCGTGTGTGTGTGGTGTTTTGTGTTTTTTTTTTTTTTACATAAATTTTTTCAAGTCCTTCAAGTTCAACACACAAATGCAGGCAAAGCACGTCACACTCTCCATGATATAACCCATGTCAGGAGTAAGGCCTCGTACACACAATACGAAAATCAGAAGGGAAAATGTTCACACGATCGGAAAATCCGACAAGAAAAACATGGATTTTTTTCAGACGGAATGTTGGCTCAAACTTGTGTTGCATACACACGGTCACACCAAATTCCGACCGTCAAGAACGCGGTGACGTACAACACTGCAACGAGCCGAGAAAAATGAAGTTCAATGATTCCGGGCATGCGTTGAATAAATTCAGAGCACGCATGTTTTTTTGCGCGTCGGAATTGCATACAGACAATCGGAATTTCCGAGCAGAATTTTTCTTGTCGGAAAATTTGAGAACCAGCTCTCAAATTTTTGTTGGCGGAAATTCTGAAAGAAAAAGTCAGACAGAGCCTACACACGGTCGGAATTTCTGACCAAAAGCTCACATCGAACTCTTCTTGTCGGAATTTCCGATCGTGTGTACGCGGCATAAGATGAGCTGTCTGGGGATTTTCAGATCGTTCGGTGCTTTCGACAGTCGATTTGACTTTTTCGTCAGACAAAAGCTGGATGTGCAGACGATAAATTTTTTTGTCGGATGTGAACTCAACATCCGATTTTCGGATGGTCAGTACAGAAATCGTCACACAAGTCGAAAGTACAAACACGCATGATCGGAATCAAGGAACGACTGGGAAGAGTTCGGTCTTGTAAACTACTATTCGAAATCTAGAATTCACATTCGTGACGTGGCAATTGATGAAATGTCGAAATGCAGCGCACATTCTCATTTTCTTTAATGGGATAATAATAAAGCTGCTTTGCATGTAGTTATGCCAAATGTATTTTAAAACGCATTTTGTTTTGTACGATCTGAAAATCGCGAATCAACGCTCACCATACTTCTACTAACACAAAATTAGCAGAAGGGGCCCAAAGGGTGGCGCTTGAGAAATGAACTTGCTCTTTATACTCTCATAGTACGTCACTACATTCGTGTTTGTCAAACGACAATTTGCGTGTAATTGGTATGCTAGACAAAATCCTGCACACGCGCTTTTGACAAAAATCAGACGCTCGGTCGTACAACAATCAAACCGTGTATGAGGCCTAAGGATGAGCTCAGGCATGTTCACAACCCGTACTTGCAGAGCCTGCCAGGAAGTCTGCATTGCACAGCGCTAATCACAGACAGTGAGACATTTCTCCATCTCTGCAGCCACAGATCAGGAAAACGTCTCACTGCCTGTGATTAGCGCTGCGCAGTGCCGACTTCCTGGTGGGCTCTGCATGTGCGGGTTGCGAAAACGCCTGAGGTCATCCTTAGTCAGGAGTAAAGGTTGTATGGGTGGCGCAGACAGACTTAAACAGGTATATTTGCTTAGTTAATGTGGCATGCGCCAGTAATGCAAGTTTTTCTGCACCATTATAATCATTAATTCCCCTGATTGAGAGGGATTTATTAAAACTGGAGCAGACAGAATCTGGAGCAGCTGTGCATGGCAACAAATCCGTGTCTAGCTTAGTTTAGTTTAGTTAATAGCTGATTGGTTACTATAAACAACTGCTCCAGATTCCGTCTGCTCCACTTTTTTTATGAACGTACTTTTATAAAGAAGTTGTTGCATTTCATTTGCTGTTTTATAAAGAACAATATAAAACATCTAAGCTCAGTGGTATGATAATCTTGTATATGGGGTTATATAATTGCTGTGTGTGTTGATGGCCTTGCATCCAGCAATAATAATAGGTGTGTCAAATACATATTGTGCACACGTTTATCATGTTACTTTGCAAGCAATGGCTTGGCTGGATTTCAGGTTATTTGCTGTAAAGCAGTGCAGGTCTGGTTACTTTACAATATAAGAAAAGCGCTCCTCACTATTTGTTAACTAACCAGTGTAAGACATCAATTCATGCTGCACAGTTATATAGTAGGTACCATCAATGCAGCCTCGCCAGCACCCATCAAATGCAGCCTACCAGCGCCCATCAATGCAGCCTACCAGTGCCCATCAATTAATGTTTGCTTGCTTCCATTCATTCGGGAGTAGAGTCACAAACACAGTCCTCTGCGGCTGCCTGCTGATGCTGAGACTTAATTGCTTACTTCAGAGAGAAGGAACACCAGTGGCCGTGTGCCATAGGCAGCAGTGCACCCTAGGTGGCTTCCTAGTTTGTCTAGTAGTAGCTCCGGTCCTGTACACCCATAAGCGAAAATGTCCAAACCGGGGCCAAAGTGTAAAAATTTTGTGTGGCCACCATTATTTTCCAGCACTGCCTTAACCCTCTTGGGCATGGAGTTCACCAGAGCTTCACAGGTTGCCACTGGAGTCCACTTCCACTCCTCCATGACGACATCACGGAGCTGGTGGATGTTAGAGACCCCACGCTCCTCCACCTTCCATTTTGAGGATGCCCCACAGATGCTCAATAAGGTTTAAGTCTGGAGACATGCTTGGTCAGTCCATCACCTTTATCCTCAGCTTCTTTAGCAAGGCAGTGGTCATCTTGGAGGTGTGTTTGGGGTCGTTATGTTGGAATACTGCCCTGTGGCCTAGTCTCTGAAGGGAGGGGATCATGCTCTGCTTCAGTATATCACAGTACATGTTGGTATTCATGCTTCCTTCAATGAACTGTAGCTCCCCAGTGCCGGCAACACTAATGCAGCCCCAGACCATGACACTCCCACCACTATGCTTGACTGTAGGCAAGACACACTTGTCTTTGTACTCCTCACCTGGTTGCCACCACACACGCTTGACACCATCTGAACCAAATAAGTTTATCTTGGTCTCATCAGACCCCAGAACATGGTTCCAGTAATCCATGTCCTTAGTCTGCTTGTCTTCAGCAAACAGTTTGCGGGCTTTCTTGTGCATCAGCTTTAGAAGAGGCTTCCTTCTGTGTCCCATTGCAGAGATTTCCCATAGCTTCCTGTCCTATAGCCAAACAGGAAATGAGAGGAAATCCCTGCAAATAAAAGTAATTCCTTAGGGGCCCCTAGGTCACCAGAACTAGTGTCCTCATTGGAAGATTTCCCCTCCATTACTTTTCTGGGGACAACCCGAAATTTGGAATTTTCTTTACTTTCAATTTCAAAGATAAATGTAAATGCCCCATACACACGATCATTTTTCATGCCGTTAAAAATGCCATTAAAAAAAATGGCCATTAAAAATGATCGTGTGTATGCTCCAGAGCATTTTTAACGACGTGAAAAACGGGCATTAAAAATTTCGAACATGCTCTCTTTTTTCACGTCGTTTTTCATGTCGTTTTTTTTAACGACGTGAAAAACGATAGTGTGTATGCTTTAACGACGTGAAAAAAAATGCGCATGCTCAGAATCAAGTATGAGACGGGAGCGCTCGTTCTGGTAAAACTAGCGTTCGTAATGGAGATAGCACATTCGTCATGCTGTAACGGACTGAAAAGCACTAGACTGAAAAGAGCGAATCGTCTCTCAACAAACTTTACTAACATGAAGGGTGGCGTCATTCGAACGGAACTTCCCCTTTATAGTGCCGTCGTACATGTTGAACGTCACTGCGCTTTGCTTGATGTTTTTTTTTAATGATGGTGTGTACGCAAGGCAGGCTTGAGAGGAAACATGAAAAAAAACGAGGAGAAAAACGTCGGTTTAAAATATGACAGTAAAAACGATCGTGTGTACGGGGCATCAGCCTTCTTGTAAAAAAAGATAAATGTAAGCAGGACAAATAGAGGGGGAATCTCCCTAACAGGGGGCCTAACCCCTCTCCACTCCCGTTCGAAGAAAAAAACGTTGATTTTCTTGCCAAGCCCTGTGTACACACGCACATTCAAAAGAACCACTGTTCTTTTGAATGGCAAGAACGCGGTGACGTCATCGACTACGACGAGCATGCGCTCGTCACATTCGATGCTGTCGCCGCCATCTTGCTTCACCCTACACTACCCTTGTATGCTACCGTGCATGCGCGGGTTTACCTGGAGACAGGTAAACACACACGGTTTTCTCGTCGGTGAACATACCGACGAGAAAATAGAGAGCAGGTTCTCTATTTTTCTCGTCGAGATTCCCGGCAGTTTTCTCGACGAGAAACCATACACACGATAGGTTTTCTCAGCAAAAAGCTCTCCCAGCAGTTTTCTTGCTATTTTGTTTCTTTCCGAGAAAACCGGTCGTGTGTACGAGGCTTGACTGTCAGGTAAGTAACCACTGACACCAATGATCTTTTTAGCCATCTGTAAGGGGGTATTCTTTCAACTGACCACTAGTGCAATGGGGCTCTTCTCTCACTGACTCTCCCAATGACCATCAAGGTAAGGGATTCCACCTTCACCAATCACCAATCTCAGAGGGAACCTCTCCACTGACCACCAATGTAAGCAAGCATTTCACTGACCACCAATGTAGGGGGTGCACTTTTCCAATGACCGTTATAGTAAGAGGAGGTTTCACAACTGACCATCTATGTGAGGGGATACTACCATTTTCACTGGCCCTTCTGGTCATTATTATTATAATTTGTTTTATTTCATTGATATTACTGAAAAATATTTTATGGTATTAAGTACCCTTGGGTATCAAATACACTAAGTATACCACATTCCTTATTTTTTTTTTTATATTATTTTTTTGCATTCACTATTCACACTAATGCACCATGAGCGATATCTATAGTAATTGTTAGTTGGGTTTCCTGAGACCTAAAGACATTTTTGAGGGTTCTTTGGACTTAAACAGGTTGAGAAAAGCCAGTTTAAATGAATCAGCAATATTTGTGAATATTTTTAGAACCCTGTTTGTAAGTGTCGTTTGCAGGGCTTTTGTTCAGCGGGAACACAGGGGAACGCAGGTCCGGCACCTCCAGCACTGAATGTATGCAATAGCAAGGGGTGTGGGTTGTGCTGGAGGGTCATATTGATGTTGGCTGCTGGGGAATCTATTGTCACTAGTGGGGATCTGTTTTTGTGTGAGGGTTTATTGTTGTTGATGGGGAATAAATTGTTGCTGGGGGGTCTTATGTTGCTGGAAGGGATCTACTGTTAAGGGAGATGTCTATTTTTACTGGCTGCTGGAGGGTCTATTGATGCTGGCTGCTGGAGTGTCTATTGATGCTGGCTGCTGGGAGATCTGTTGCTGCTGGGGGGGGGTCTAATGTTGCTTGGGTGGATATTTTGTTACTGGGTGTGGTATTTTGTTGTGGGGGGTTCACTGTTCCTGCAGGGGAGCTATTGTTGTTGGGGGGGAGTCCATTGTTTCTGGGGAAGTCTATTGTTGTGTGGGGATCTATTGCTGGGATTCTATTGTTGCTGGCTGCAGGGGTTCTATTTTACTGCTTTTCTTTTTATCATTAACATGTTCCATACAAATGATTTAGCACCACAAAATGATACTTGGTTCTGTTTTCTCTAAAAGGGGCAGTACTGGTAGGTGGGTAGGCGGTGGATCAAGGGACGGTGGTCAGAGGTGGGTAGGGGGCAGAGACAAGGGGTGACTCAGATGGGGGGAGTTCCTGCACCTATTCTCTGAGAAAAAAAGCCTTGGTAGTTTGTAATTATTTAACCAGTTCCCTACCGAGCCATAGTAATATGATGTCGGCGGGAACCTTCCGGGTGGCCGCTAGGGTGCGCGCGCCCGTGGCATTTCTCGGGACCCAGTGCACGTGCCCGGCGGCCGCGATGTCCGCCGGGCACCCGTGATTATGGCAGGAGTGTGGATCTGTGTGTGTAAACACACAGATCCACCTCCTGTCAGAGGTGAGGAGACCGATGTGTGTTACCAGTACAGAGGAACACACATCGGTCTCCTCCCCCTGTCAGTCCCCTCCCCCTACAGTAAGAATCACTCCCAGGGAACATATTTAACCCCTTCAGCGCCCCCTAGTGTTAACCCCTTCCCTGCCAGTCACATTTACGCAGTAATCAGTGCAGTTTTATAGCACTAATCGCTGTATAAATGTGAATGGTCCCAAAAATGTGTCAAAAGTGTCCGATATGTCTGTCGCAATGTCGCGGTCACAATAAAAATCGCAGATCGCCAACATTACTAGTAAAAAAATAAAAATAAAACTATCCCCTATTTTGTAGACGCTATAACTTTTGCGCAAACCAATCAATATATGCTTATTGCGATATATATATATATATATATATATATATATCTTTTTTTTTACCAAAAATATGTAGAAGAATACATATCGGCCTAAACTGAGGGGGAAAAAATTGTTTTTTAAAAAAAATTATATTTATTAAATCAAAAAGTAAAAAATATTGTGTTTTTTTTTTAATTGACGCTCTTTTGTTTATAGCGCAAAAAATAAAAACCGCAGAGGTGATCAAATACCACCAAACGAAAGCTCTATTTGTGGGGAAAAAACATAAAGATTTCCTTTGTGTTCAGTGTTGCAGGATCGCGCAATTGTCGTTCAAAGTGCGACAGTGCTGAAAACTAAAAGTTGGTCTGGGCAGATAGGGGGTGAAAATGCCCTGTATTGAAGTGGTTAAGTACATGGCATATTTGCCTTGAATGACATTTGTGAATAAGAGGGTCTTAAGGGTGAAAGTACAGTGGGTAAACTTTATCGGAACTGCCACAGACAGTACTGTAATCTGGAGCAGCTGTTTTGTGTTTTCAGCATGCACATACAGGTGGACTCTTTTTTTTTGTAATAAGACGCAGTAAAGAAGAAACATTGTGAAGCACTGCAAATCAGAAAACAAAGCTAGTAAAGCTGGCCATACACTAGTAAAATTTTCTATGAAAATTTTTAATTTTTGGAACGTTTGTTCAATCTACTAATGGTTTGTAGGATCAAACTGACATGTGTTTTCGACTGTAATGATGAAAACAATTGGAAGGGGCAAGATGGGAAAATTTCCAGTGGATGTTGTTGGGAAGAAGTCATATGAAAGAGTACATATTGTAGTGGAACCTGTTTAATATGCCTGGGATTTCGTTCAAATAGCAGACAAAATGTTGGGGGCTTTTAAACAAAATTAGCTGACTTGATGGCAACAATAAACATTCCAAGAATTTTCATTTGATTATTTGTACAGAATTCTACTAGTGTATGGCCAGCTTAAATATAGTTATCCCCAAGGTTCATGGGTAATTGCAAACTATACATAGAAGAATGGTTTGTAAAATATTAATGCACGCTGATAAGTGTATTTACATTACATTAAGTGGATCTCTTTCACATGTTTATCTGACAAAAAAGTGCTATGGTGTTTTTCAAGTCAATTTTGGTGGAAGATGATTTCCATCATTTTTATAATTCAACAAGCAGTAATTTGTGCTTGGCTGTATAGTATTAAAATGCTGACGCTGACACTTAACACTGAAGAAACACTGCGGTAGTGAATGATTTGATGACGTTATTTATTGTGTAATCTCCCATAAAGAAGGTGTGTTGTATCATTTGCATCATGCTGGATGCTTTTGGGTACTTTTTAGAGAGTCAAAATTTAGGATAACAATTTTACAAAGTGCTGCTTATAACGATGACTCAGAAGACTTGGTGGCTAAGCTTACATACTGACAGAGATATCATTTGAGGAAATTAAGAATTGATTCTTAGATCATATTTATAATAATTTCAGTATACAGTATCTCACAAAAGTCAGTGCACCCCTCACATTTTTGTAAATATTTTATTATAACTTTTCATGTGACAACACTGAAGAAATGACACTTTGCTACAATGTAAAGTAGTGAGTTTACAGCTTGTATAACAGTGTAAATTTGCTGTCCCTTCAAAATAACTCAACAGACAGCCATTAATGTATAAACCACTGGCAACAAAAATGAGTACGGCCCAAAGTGTCAATATTTTGTGTGGCCACCATTATTTTCCAGCACTGCCTTAACCCTATTGGACATGGAGTTCACCAGAGATTTACAGGTGGCCACTGGAGTCCTCTTTCACTCCTCCATGAAGACATCACGGAGCTGGTGGATGTTGGAGACCTTGGGCTCCTCCACCTTCCGTTTTGAGGATGCCCCACAGATGCTCAATAGAGTTTAGGTCTGGAGACATTCTTGGCCAGTCCATCACCTTTACCCTCAGCTTCTTTAGCAAGGCATGGTCGTCTTGGAGGTGTGTTTGCAGTAGTTATTATGTTAGAGTACTGCCCTGTGGCCCAGTCTCCAAAGGGATGGGATCATGCTCTCCTTCAGTATGTCACAGTACATGTTGGCATTCATGGTTCCCTCAATGAACTGTAGCTCCCCAGTGCCGGCAGCACTCATGCAGCCCAAGACCATGACACTCCCACCACCATGCTTAACTGTAGGCAAGACACACTTGTCTTTGTACTCCTCTCACCTGGTTCCGGCCACATACGCTTGACACTATCTGAACCAAATAAGTCTTCAGAAAACTGTTTGCGGGCTTTCTTGTGCATCATCTTTAGAAGCGACTTTCTTCTGGGACAACAGCCATGCAGACCAATTTGATGCGTATGGTCTGAGCACTGACAGGTTGCGAACACCAAATTTAACACACCTTCCCCCCATTCACACCTGAGACCTTGTAACACTAATGGGTTACATGACATCAGGGACGGAAAATGGCCAATTGAGCCCAATTTTGACTTTTTCACTTAGGGGTGTACTCACTTTTGTTGCCAGCTGTTTAGATGCCAGCACTTTTGTTGCCAGTGGTGTGTTGAGTTATTTTGAGGGGACAGCAAATTTACACTGTTATACAAGCTGTACACTCACGACTTTACATTGTAGCAAAGTGTAATTTCTTCAGTGTTGTCACATGAAAAGATATAATAAAATATTTACAAAAATGTAAGGGGTGCTCTTACTTTTGTGCGATATTGTGTGTGTGTGTGTATGTGTGTGTGTATACACACACACAGTATGTACAGCCTCTGGCTCTGAGGTGGTTAAAAAAAAACGTGGCAGCTGTAATCCATGCGCCTGGTGCCCTGAAAGGGGTCAGACGCATTAATAGGGGGTGGCCATGGCAGCCATGGATAGATTCATGCTATACATGAATCTTTCCATTGCATAAAGGGAAGGTGCCCCTAATGGATGGGCCGCCACTGCCTACCATGCCTCTGTTCTGCACTGCTTCTTTCTGTGAAGGACACAATCTTGGTAGAGGCAGTGCTTTGCTTCCTCATGTCAGAGCCTTCAGTAAGGAGTAAAGTCAACAGCACAGTAGTGATATCACAAAATATCACTCCAAACTCCCAAGACTAGCAGTCAGAGGCAGCAGTGCCTTTGATCTCAGAACGCAGATATACAGCTATGAGTCTATAGGTACAGGTGCCTAGGTATCCTCGCATACCAGGACCAGCACTGGTATATTTCAGGAGAAATTCCAGGCAAAAAGTATATTTTTTAGGGTACTGTGTAGGCATTTCTGAATGTTCCCCATAATGCAGCAAATCTTCACTGGTTTAAATTTAAGATGTAAGTTTCCAACCATTTGGGGTTTTAGGAAGCACATTAGAGTAAATAAATTTTATAGTAGCGACGTTTAGGAGGTTTACCATACTACTAAAGTCTTTTTTTGCCACAATTTTTAAATGAAGAGCTATGCTGGTATTAAGGAGGTTAAAACATAGAGAATGATGATGTTGCACTAGGTACATTAGTTCCTCCTCCTCTTCTTCCTTCATTGTAAGAAGAAAAGGAGAGTTTGCAGATGTAAAGATTACACTGTTTATATCATGCAAGTGCTGTATTAACCAATCACAACAATCACATGATACAGATCCTCCTGGATTGTTTCCATACATAGACAGTAATGGGCACATCTGCCACCAAACAGCTATTTCTGGGGTGAATTTTTTTTTACATTACAGCAGTAGTAAGCTGGTAAATTGCTTGGAAAAACTGAGTTGCAGTCAATAAAAATTCTTGATTTTTCCACAGCATTTGAAGCTAGTTACAGAATGACCAGCTTCAGTAACTACTTTATTTTATCCAATGCAATAATCAGCTTACCTGCAGTTTGTAGCTGCATAGACTAGGTACAAATTGACAGAAAAAAAGTTCATAGATATGTTACTGTTTCAAACATCTGCAACAATGTTGCTGGTGTGACATGGTCTGTCACATATTAGAAATCTGTACACAAAGATTCACTAGCTGATTTGCATTTTTTTTTCTAGCTACTTTGAAAATGAGATCCATTTGTGGAAAGGCAAAGCTTATGCCATCAGGATGTGAGTTCTGTGGCTGTTTGTTCTATACCTTTTATGCTACACCCCCCCCCTCCCAATCCCCCTGCATGCTGTGAAGTTATATTCCCATATTTACCAATTATATAAAGTTTTCGATCTTAAAATTAAGAAAAAAAGAGGTCACATGGCCATCCTTGAGCTTTAGATTTTGCTCTACACCGGGCTATTGAAGTAGTCAATTGGAGTCAGTATGTCACTATATTAACACCCACTCAACAGTGATTTTGACATCATGCCCATCTAAACTAATACAGACAGCTGTTGTGGAATTTTTAAGACAGGCAGCTATCAGAGCCCATTCACACAGGGGCGGCACGACTTGTCCCGCGACTCTGCCGGGCGATCTTCACACGACTTCAAAGGTGATTTGCAAAATGACTTCTGTATTGAAGTCAATGGAAGTCGCCCTGAAGTCGTCTCGAAGTAGTACAGGAACTTTTTTCTAAGTCGGAGCGACTTGAGTCACTCCTATTAGAACGGTTCCATTGTACAGAACGGGACGCGACTTGTCAGGCGGCTGAGTCACCAGACGAGTCACCCCTGTGTGAATGGGGTTTAAACCTCATATTGATTAGTGGTTCCAAATAAAATAATAACTACTGCAGTAGGGGACAGATACAAAAGATACACTCAGCATCTTTCCAAATGTTCTGTATATTCCGCGCAATTTGAGTTTTTTTGTACACATGATTACGCAGGTAACTTATTATTATTATTATTATTATTATTATTACAATTTTATGGTAACAAGGGGCGTAACTCAGGCAGGCTAAGTTCTAATCAGGATTCGAAAGAATGCAACATGTAATCAAAACAATTATTATTGAGTGTGCTCGAGTGCAGTGTGGAATACATAGGCAAAGCATATGCAATAAAATTAAATTTTATACAGAATTTACAAATTTCCTTTACAATGCGTTACCTAAATGTGATCAGTTGAAGACTGTAAACCACATGTGTGGGTTTGCAGTTCAGACCACACTGCACAGACACTAGTATGAGCTCCCCTTCCATACCCCTTACTGATTGTGCATTAGAGCTGCACAACTAATCGTTAAAAAATCGTGATCTCGATTCAACCCCCCTGACGATCTCCAATGCAGAGTTTGCCGATTCTTACAAGTGGAGAGACTTATCAGCTGTCAAAAGAAAATATCCGAGCAGTCTGCCAAGTTTTTAACAGGAAACATTGTAACTAGGGATGAGCTTCGTGTTCGAGTCGAACATACGTTCGACTCGAACATCGGCTGTTCGATCGTTCGACGAAGATCGAACGATTTGGGCCGTTCGCGCCAAATTCGAGTGACGCGAACGGCCCACAATGCACTACGCCATCGCAGTGTCATCCAGGCGCTGTGATTGGCCAAGCATGCACTGTGACCCCGCATGCTTGGCCAATCACAGCGCCGGCAGCGAGGAGAGCAATGATTGGCCACAGGCAGGATGCCTGTGGCCAATTATTGCTGAGGGTGTTTAGTACACGCCCCACACTATAAAAGGCCGCCAGCACGGCGGCCTAGTGTAGTGTGTTCCGGAGCAGGGATAGAGCAGCATAGGCAGGGACAGTGACTGTTATTTCTTTCTTGCTTAACCTGGATTCCTTTAGTTTAGGGAAAGAGAAGGATAGGTAGGGAGAGTGTCAGTGTGTTTTGTGCTTGTGCTATAGTGTGCTTAAAAAAAACATTTATTCTAGGGACAGAAAACTGTAGGTAGGGACAGTGTCAGTTTCTTTCACTCTGCAAGTCCTTGTTTCCAGGGACCTGGAAGGACAGTGAGTGAATTGTCCTTGTGCTATATTGTGCTTAAAAAAACATTTATTCTAGGGACAGAAAACTGTAGGTAGGGAGAGTGTCAGTTTCTTTCACTCTGCAAGTCCTTGTTTCCAGGGACCTGGAAGGACAGTGACTGAATTGTCCTTGTGCTATATTGTGATTAAAAAAAACATTTATTCTAGGGACAGAAAACTGTAGGTAGGGAGAGTGTCAGTTTATTTCACTCTGCAAGTCCTTGTTTCCAGGGACCTGGAAGGACAGTGACTGAATTGTCCTTGTGCTATATTGTGCTTAAAAAAAACATTTATTCTAGGGACAGAAAACTGTAGGTAGGGAGAGTGTCAGTTTATTTCACTCTGCAAGTCCTTGTTTCCAGGGACCTGGAAGGACAGTGACTGAATTGTCCTTGTGCTATATTGTGATTAAAAAAAACATTTATTCTAGGGACAGAAAACTGTAGGTAGGGAGAGTGTCAGTTTATTTCACTCTGCAAGTCCTTGTTTCCAGGGACCTGGAAGGACAGTGACTGAATTGTCCTTGTGCTATATTGTGATTAAAAAAAAACATTTATTCTAGGGACAGAAAACTGTAGGTAGGGAGAGTGTCAGTTTATTTCACTCTGCAAGTCCTTGTTTCCAGGGACCTGGAAGGACAGTGACTGAATTGTCCTTGTGCTATATTGTGATTAAAAAAAACATTTATTCTAGGGACAGAAAACTGTAGGTAGGGAGAGTGTCAGTTTATTTCACTCTGCAAGTCCTTGTTTCCAGGGACCTGGAAGGACAGTGACTGAATTGTCCTTGTGCTATATTGTGATTAAAAAAAACATTTATTCTAGGGACAGAAAACTGTAGGTAGGGAGAGTGTCAGTTTATTTCACTCTGCAAGTCCTTGTTTCCAGGGACCTGGAAGGACAGTGACTGAATTGTCCTTGTGCTATATTGTGATTAAAAAAACATTTATTCTAGGGACAGAAAACTGTAGGTAGGGAGAGTGTCAGTTTATTTCACTCTGCAAGTCCTTGTTTCCAGGGACCTGGAAGGACAGTGACTGAATTGTCCTTGTGCTATATTGTGATTAAAAAAAACATTTATTCTAGGGACAGAAAACTGTAGGTAGGGAGAGTGTCAGTTTATTTCACTCTGCAAGTCCTTGTTTCCAGGGACCTGGAAGGACAGTGACTGAATTGTCCTTGTGCTATATTGTGATTAAAAAAAACATTTATTCTAGGGACAGAAAACTGTAGGTAGGGAGAGTGTCAGTTTATTTCACTCTGCAAGTCCTTGTTTCCAGGGACCTGGAAGGACAGTGACTGAATTGTCCTTGTGCTATATTGTGATTAAAAAAAACATTTATTCTAGGGACAGAAAACTGTAGGTAGGGAGAGTGTCAGTTTATTTCACTCTGCAAGTCCTTGTTTCCAGGGACCTGGAAGGACAGTGAGTGAATTGTCCTTGTGTTATATTGTGATTAAAAAAAACATTTTTTCTAGGGACAGAAAACTGTAGGTAGGGAGAGTGTTTTTTTTCTTTCACTCTGCAAGTCCTTGTTTCCAGGGACCTGTAAGGACAGTGAGTGAATTGTCCTTGTGCTATATTGTGCTTAAAAAAAACATTTATTCTAGGGACAGAAAACTGTAGGTAGGGAGAGTGTCAGTTTATTTCACTCTGCAAGTCCTTGTTTCCAGGGACCTGGAAGGACAGTGAGTGAATTGTCCTTGTGTTATATTGTGATTAAAAAAAACATTTTTTCTAGGGACAGAAAACTGTAGGTAGGGAGAGTGTTTTTTTTCTTTCACTCTGCAAGTCCTTGTTTCCAGGGACCTGTAAGGACAGTGAGTGAATTGTCCTTGTGCTATATTGTGCTTAAAAAAAACATTTATTCTAGGGACAGAAAACTGTAGGTAGGGAGAGTGTCAGTTTATTTCACTCTGCAAGTCCTTGTTTCCAGGGATCTGGAAGGACAGTGACTGAATTGTCCTTGTGCTATATTGTGATTAAAAAAAACATTTATTCTAGGGACAGAAAACTGTAGGTAGGGAGAGTGTCAGTTTATTTCACTCTGCAAGTCCTTGTTTCCAGGGACCTGGAAGGACAGTGACTGAATTGTCCTTGTGCTATATTGTGATTAAAAAAAACATTTATTCTAGGGACAGAAAACTGTAGGTAGGGAGAGTGTCAGTTTATTTCACTCTGCAAGTCCTTGTTTCAAGGGACAGAGAAGGACACCTGAAGGTAGCCCTTATTGCTTTTTTCCCATCTCCCTGCAGGCCATCTATTAGAATGTCTGGAAGGCAAACAAGGAGAGGCAGACAGTCAGGAGGCAATAAAAGAGGGCAAGCAGGCTCTGTGTCTGGGGGCAACAGTGCTGGTCGTGGACGCGGTGCATTGTCATCAGCACATGGCCATGGGACACGCTTGTCCTTCTTTTCGGCAGCTGGACATGTTGAGCCACATCATGCCGAAGACTTGGTAGAGTGGATGACCAAGCCCTCCTCCTCCTCCTCATCCTCTCTCACCCAGGCTCAGGGTACTGGAAAAGCAGCTGCCAAAGCGTCGTCTTCCCTGGTATCAATGTCAGACAAATCATCAGTCACTCCTTCCCTAGACCCACCATGTCCTCCTCCTGAGGAGTCCCCCGAACTGTTTCAGCACAGTGTTGGGTACATGCTCCAGGAGGATGCCCAGCGTTTCGAAGGGTCTGATGATGAAACCCAGCTAGAGGAAGGCAGTAGCGTGAGAGCAGACAGAGGGGATGCTCAAGAAGGACACCAATCTGGCAGTCATGTTCCAGCAGCTGCAGCATACTGCCAGATTGGCTCCAGTGATGAGGAGGGAGGGGATGATGAGGTCACTGACTCCACGTGGGTGCCTAATAGGAGAGAGGAGGAGGAGGAGGATGAGGAGGAGGCACATCTCCAACGAGGCAGGATGCCCTTTGGTGGCCAGCGTAAGGGCAGTACACCGACGGAATCACACCGCAGAGCTCCGCCTGTGCAGGGCGCTGCCTCTGCCCGTCATTCAAAAAGTTCTTTGGTGTGGGCCTTTTTTGAGGCTAGTGCATCAGATCGCACAGCTGCTGTTTGCAACATATGTCTCAAGCGTATATCGCGTGGCCAAAACATCAGCCGCTTGGGTACCACATGCCTGACCAGACATATGTTGACCTGCCATGCAGCTCGTTGGCAAGCCTACCTCAAAGACCCACACCAAAGAACAAAGCGGACCTCTCCTTGCACCGCATCAGCTGGGATCTCCAACCCCACTATAACTTCAGTCCTCTCTGAAACATGCACTGAGAGGAATGAAGGTGTAGAATTAGGTGTGTCACAGCCAAGTACTTGCGCCCACTCTGCTAGCAGTACACCGACGTCCGATTCTAGCAGGCAAATTTCCCTGCCCCAGCTGCTGGACCGTCGAAAGAAGTTCACTCCCAGCCATCCACATGCCCAGCGGTTGAATGCTAGCTTGGCTAAATTGCTAGCGCTTCAACTGCTGCCTTTTCAGTTGGTAGACTCGGCCCCCTTCCGTGAGTTTGTGCAATGTGCAGTTCCTCAGTGGCAGGTTCCCAAACGCCACTTTTTCTCACGGAAGGCTATTCCGGCTCTCTACCGGCATGTGGAAGGCAATGTCTTGGCCTCGCTGGACAGGGCGGTCAGCGGTAAGGTGCATATTACCGCTGACTCATGGTCCAGCAGGCATGGACAGGGACGTTACCTTTCTTTCACGGCCCATTGGGTCACTCTTTTGGCAGCTGGGAAGGATTCAGGACAAGGTGCAGTAGTGTTGGAGGTTGTCCCACCGCCACGCCTCCAAAATGCTACTACTGGTTGTGACACACCTCTCTCCTCCACCCCCTCCTCTTCTTCTTCCTCCATGGCCTCTTCCTGTGGTTTGTCCTATGAACCAGCGGTGCTCCGTAGCCGTTCACGGGGCTACGCAAGTACGCAGGCAAAAAGATGCCATGCCGTGCTTGCGCTGGTGTGTTTGGGGGACAGAAGCCACACTGGGGCAGAGGTCCTGTCTGCTCTGCAGGGCCAGGCCGAGAGGTGGTTGACGCCATGCCAGCTTAAGCCAGGAATGGTGGTTTGCGACAATGGCACCAACCTCCTCTCCGCCCTCCGACAGGGACAACTGACCCATGTGCCCTGTGTGGCTCACGTCCTTAACCTGGTGGTGCAGCGCTTCTTGGGCAGGTACCCGGGCTTACAGGATGTCCTGAGGCAGGCCAGGAAAGTCTGTGTGCATTTCCGCAGATCTTATAATGCCAGTGCTCGCCTGGCTGAGCTGCAAAAGGAGTTGAACCTGCCCAAGAACCGCCTTATATGTGACATGCCCACCAGGTGGAACTCAACGTTGGCCATGCTGCAGCGGCTGCACACGCAGCAGAGGGCCATCAATGAGTACCTGTGCGACTACGGCACCAGGACAGGGTCAGGGGAGCTTGGTTTTTTTTCTCCACGCCAGTGGGGCATGATCAGGGATGCATGCACTGTCCTGGCACCATTTGAGGAGGCCACGAGGATGGTGAGCAGTGACAGTGCATGCATCAGTGACACTGTACCTCTTGTCCACCTGTTGGAGCACACGCTGCGTGGAATAATGGACAGGGCACTTGAGGCAGAACAGAGGCAGGAAGAGGAGGACTTCCTTGCCTCTCAAGGCCCCCTTTACCCAGACAGTGTTCCTTCTGTCCCACCCATCGCACAGGAAGAGGAGGAGGAGGAGGAGGAGGAGGAGGAGGAGGAGGATTGTGTCAGCATGGAGGTGGAGGCTGGCACTCAGCATCATCAGCAGCAGTCTTTTAGGGATGATTTACAGTCCCAAGAAACCAGTGGACTTGTACGTGGCTGGGAGGAGGTGGCTGCGGATCATGTCGTCCTTAGTGACCCAGAGGACTCCGGAGCGAATGCCTCAGCAAACCTACGCTGCATGGCCTCCCTGATCCTGCAAAGTCTGCGGAAGGATCCTCGTATTCTTCGGATCAAGGAGAGGGACCATTACTGGCTGGCCACTCTCCTTGATCCACGGTACAAGGGTAAGGTTGCGGACCTTATGTTACCGTCGCAGAGGGAGCAGAGGATGAGACAACTCCGGGAGGCCTTGCAGAAAGGTCTGTGCAACGCGTTCCCAGAGACTGGGAGGTTGCAAACTCCTGGTCCTGGACAACGAGTTGCTGAGGCTTCGGCCAGTCAAAGAAGGAGCGGTGGGGAAGGTGGCCGTCTGACCGATGCGTTCAGACAATTCTTTAGTCCGCAGCCCCAAAGTATGATCGGTTCCAGCAACCATCGCCAGCGTCTGATAAACATGGTGCAGGAATATCTAGGGGCAAGGTCAGACTTGGACACCTTCCCCACCGAAAATCCTCTGGCTTACTGGGTCTTGAGGATGGATCACTGGCCAGAGCTTGCACAGTATGCAATTGAGCTACTGGCCTGTCCTGCATCCAGCGTTCTTTCGGAACGCACATTCAGTGCTGCTGGAGGATTTGTCACGGATCACAGGGTGCGCCTGTCCACCGACTCGGTTGATCGACTGACTTTCATCAAGATGAACCAGTCTTGGATCACCACCAGCTACCACACACCTGATGCTGATATAACAGACTAATTGATTTTAACATGTCACATCCCTTCAAGACTGATGCTGATGCTGAGTGCCTGTGCTGTTATGTTGACTGGCTATCCTCCTCCTCCGAGTCCTCAATGATACGATTGATGATGATAGCTTGTAAGATCATTTTTGTTTATGGGTGCCGCCACCAGTGCCTAACGCCCAATTTTTCAGCCCCTGTTTAACAGGGGCGTGTAATTACAATTTTTGAAGCAATACTTTGCAACAGGGCTCATTGCTGTGCTCCAAGTACAGTATCTGTGAGGAGTTGCAGTGTTGTGCCACCAGTGCCTAACGCCCAATTTTTCAGCCCCTGTTTAACAGGGGCGTGTAATTACAATTTTTGAAGCAATACTTTGCAACAGGGCTCATTGCTGTGCTCCAAGTACAGTATCTGTGAGGAGTTGCAGTGTTGTGCCACCAGTGCCTAAGGCCCAATTTTTCAGCCCCTGTTTAACAGGGGCGTGTCATTACAATTTTTGAAGCAATACTTTGCAACAGGGCTCATTGGTGTGCTCCAAGTACAGTATCTGTGAGGAGTTGCAGTGTTGTGCCACCAGTGCCTAAGGCCCAATTTTTCAGCCCCTGTTTAACAGGGGCGTGTCATTACAATTTTTGAAGCAATACTTTGCAACAGGGCTCATTGCTGTGCTCCAAGTACAGTTGCTGTGAGGGGTTGCAGTGTTGTGCCACCAGTGCCTAAGGCCCAATTTTTCAGCCCCTGTTCAACAGGGGCATGTAATTACAATTCTTGATCTAATAATTCACAGCAGGGCCCATTGCTGCACCCACCAAGAGTAACTGTCAGGGCTTACAGTGTTGTGGCACCAGCACCACCATCAAAGGCCCAATTTTTACTACCACTGTTCAACAATTATATGTAATTAAAATTCCTGATATAATAGTTGACAGCAGGGCGTTCCAGCACCAACCAAGAGTAACTGTGAGTGCTTACAGTGTTGTGCCAACACCAACAACTAAGGGGCCTATTTCTGCAGAGTATATACGGCAGGTCCCTACTTTCAAACATCCAACTTACAAACGACTCCTACTTGCAAACGCAAGAAGACAACAGGAAGTGAGAGGAAATCTACCACTAGGAAGGAAAATTCTCTCCTGTAAGAATAAATATGGGAGAAAGGTGTCTCCTCTGTACTGATGCTTTATCAGCAATCCTTGTTTCAAGAAAAACACCACATTTCAAAAACAGTTGTCATTGGGACGGAAAGTGAGGTGAAATGTTCTGAACAGGGGCACAGACAGCAAAACAAATGTTACAGGGGTGATAACCCTTACCTATGTTTTCCAAAAAGTTTAAAAATAGATTTTTGGTCTGGAGCTACACTTCAACAATGTACCTGTTCAAAATTACAAACAGACTCTACATAAGAACAAACCTACAGTCCCTGTCTTGTATGCACCGCCTGTATAGGGCTGTTCAGAGTATATAGGGCCTTTTTTATTTTATGTGCGGGGTTCCCCTTAATATCCATACAAGACCCAAAGGGGCTGGTAATGGGCTGGGGTAGGGGGGGGGGTCATGGGGTAGCTATGCCATTTTTCTTAAAGAATTTCATCCATATTACCGGGACCAGACATTACATTAAAGCCGCAAGCAGTTTTAAATGGCTTTTTTTTCCTTTAGAAGTGTCATTTTGTGCAGGGACAGTTCTAAACACGGGAAACACGTGGCACTTCACAGGCATACTTTAGACACCCCCCAGGTACGATATTTAAAGGAATATTTGACTTTTTTTTTTTCACTTTATGCATCATTAAAATGACTGCTCCCGAAAAACGACCGTTTTTAAAACTTCTTTTTGCATTGATACATGTCCCCTGGTGCAGAACCCGGGTTCCCAAACCCTTTTTAGGACAATAACATGCATAATAGTTGTTATAATTAGCACTTTAGAATTCGAACGTTCGCATCCATTGTATTTAATAGGGTTCTAATGTTCGTTCGAACTTTCGGTCCGTTCGCGGGTTCTGGTGCGAACCGAACCCGGGGGTGTTCGGCTCATCACTAATTGTAACTAATGTTTACTTCTTAGATCAAAGAGATAAACTTCTGTGTGTGTTAAAGAAAAAATCTGGGCAGTCTGCCAAGTTTTTAACAACATGAAACATTGTAATTAATGTAAAAGAGGTAGGATGAAAGGGATTTTTATGGTGCAGGAATTAATCACTGAGAGAGAGTTTCTAATATAATATAATTGATAATTTTATTAATACAAAAGTAGACAAAAAAAGGTGTATAAAATATATAAAAAAACAATCCTAGGTTTTTTAGTACATATACAGTATCATACATGGATGGTGGTCATAATGCATTTTTGGATGAACATAAAATCGCATAGAAACCCAACATGTTTCGCTTGAAACAGCTTCCTCAGGGGTTTGCGATGACCATCCGTATTTGTCAAGTATGACTATACAAAAGAAAAAAGAAAGAGAAAAATATGCTATTATACATTGAAATACATTACATATTATATTTAAACAAATTAAGTATGAACAAGGTCTGATTGTTATGCTGGACCCCTCCCATTGCTACTTACCTTGCCGTCTGTATTGTCCGCTGCGCAACACCGAAAAACGCAGGATCAAGAGCAGAGGTCACCCCATATATATATAGAGAATGCGGATAGGTGACCACAGTGGACACTGAATAAAAGACCGGCTGAATGCCAAAAACAAAAAACAGGGATCAGAAAAGGAAAAAGAAAAGGAAAAAAGAAAAAAACGAAAAAAACACACAGGAGGAGAAAATTAGTTTTAATTTTAAATTCTAAATTATGGAAACAATGGTGCGCAATTGAGCAAACCATACAGAGACAGAGGAGTCTGTCTAGTATACAATAAGTAAATGATTGCACTAAATGAAAATAACTTACGTAGAGTCAGGTGAACAAAGATATGTTCACTTGCTGAAATGGAGAGGCTATCTGCTTGCAAGAAACCACAGATGGAGGTTGTGGAGGCCACTAAAAAAGACCACATTGTTTGGAATTTGTTTGCATATAAAGGTTAATATAGATGGCATGGTGTGCCTATGTCCCCCAAAAAAAAGATAGGCACACATAATTTAAAAGTTAGATTAGTCAGGCAATTTAAATGACTAAATGTATATAAGACATATATTAAATTTGGATAATAATCTTGTAAATAGATATTTATTTTTAAATATTATCTGTTGGTTTGAAATTACTTTTAAAATTAGTTCCATATCAAAGTGGAACATAGTGGACAATAGTCTCCATAAATGGATGTAACAAGATCAAAATAGATGGGCTTACAATTATTATTATTTTTAATCCAACAGTCCAGTGTGGAAAGAGAGACAGACGCACTTTAGCCTATGGCAGCCATATCCTATGCATTGGGTGCAGTTTAAATGCAGCCTGAGATAAAGGGGTTATAACCATAAAAATAAAAAGTATCAAAGGGCAGAAAGAGAAACAAGAGCGTATGTGAATATTACCTTTGAATAGTTGAACAGCCAGCCAGAACTCCACCAACCCACAACGCTGCGAACAGTGTGTGAGCTGGTTATATAGTGTCCACCAATACGGTCGGCGTCTGACATCACCGACCGTAGAGCGGGCTAGAAGCGCATGACGTCAGCCCGTAGGACACGCCAACTGCTGGGAACTGCAAGGGCCAGAATGCACCAGGGCTGGGGGAGGAGCCGCTCGCCGTCACACCATACAGGACGGATGGAGCGGATACCGCCCTCTGGAAAATTCCACCAATTGGAAGATGTTCACTAACAGCCAATGGCGAAAGGATGGAAAGCAGCCAGACCAAACCAGAATGCATGTCACCAGGGTCAACGCCGCGCTAAAGATGGGCCATCCATGGGGGATCGTAGATGACCCTGGGTGCCCAAGCAGTCACAC
This sequence comes from Rana muscosa, assembly GCA_029206835.1. Lineage (NCBI taxonomy): Eukaryota > Metazoa > Chordata > Amphibia > Anura > Ranidae > Rana > Rana muscosa. The sequence continues at coordinate 309,642,382 of CM055116.1, read as the reverse complement.
CGCATAAATCCGGGGGGGGACAATGGCCTGAGGGAAACGGCAATGCACAGCAGACAGGACCGGCGGCAGTTGTTAAAGGGATAAGTGCAAAAACCAGAGCAGCTAGCCCGGCTGAAGGACCGGATCAGAACTCGTATGGCCCGACACTCTGAGGGAGGGGGGAGAGAAAGGAACCAGCAGAACAAGAAGACCAATATGTATCATCAAATAAACATAATAAATTAACACATTGTACATAAGTGTAAGGTTGATATGGTATCAAAACATAATATACAACATTATAAACTAACACTTTACATATAGATGAAAATTGAAACTAGAATGTCCATAGCATGAAGGGTCAAGAAAATATATCCTGGACCATTGATGCTGAGACATGCACCATTTTACTGTGGCCACAGTAGACAGCCAATAGAGCATGGCGAAAAAAGAAAAAGAAAGAGGAAAAAAAAAAAATATTCCACAAGAACAATAAACAGAAAACCCAAAATCAGTCCTAGATATAACATCAAATAAATGATCTAAAACTAAGACTTTCATTGAATCCCGGAGGGTGAGTGGCCCTGAGGTCATAGATCCAGCGCGACTCAAGTTGGAGAAGGGTCCTGTCTACACTTCCCCCCCTTGAGTCGAGCGGGACATGCTCCAGGGCCAAAAATTTGATGACATTGGGGTCAAAATTATGATAATTGCCGACATGCCTACTAACTGCCGTCACTATTTTTCTATTGAGAATGGGTTTCATATGGTCCCTTATTCTCTTAAAGAAGGGTCTTTTGGTTTTCCCAACATAGTACCCCCCACATTGACACTGAGCCAGATAAATCACCCCCACTGATTGGCAGGTGACTATATCACAGGTAGAGTGCCAATTGCCATTAGGTAATTTAAACTTGGTTTTGGTGTCTACAAAGCGACAAACATCGCAGTGACCACAAGGCGATGTACCGCCAATAGATGTATTTTTGGAAACTGGAACAGGCTTAAAGTGACTATGGACCAGACGATCTCTCAAGGAAGAGACCCGTTTAAAGGTAATTTCTGGGTGTTTTTTTATGTATTTATTGACAGTCGAATCAGCCAATAGTAATGGCCAGAATTTTGTTAAGATGTTTCTCATTTCTTTATGTTGGGAAGCGTACCTAGTAATTACTCTAACCGTATCTGTGGTTGCAGAATTTTTCGAAGAAAAAATTAGAGAACTTCTTTTTTGGGTTTTTACCCGATTGAAAGCTCGTTTCAAACATCTATGGCTATAGCCTCTGGCTTTTAATCTCTGGTAAAGGTCTTTCGAGGTAGCTTTAAAATCTGCATCTCTGCTACAGTTCCGCCTAAGCCGAAGATATTGGCTATAGGGGATACTGTGCAGGAGAGGTGCAGGATGTGCACTGCTGGCATGAAGGATGGTATTTCCAGCAGTGGGTTTTCTATATAGACATGAGTGAACTAGCCCTGTGTCATCAATAGAAATGTTGAGGTCCAGAAAACTAATAGTGGTTTGACTGTAATTGATAGTAAATTTTAAATTAAAATCATTAATAGACAAAAGATCAAAAAATTGCTGTAATTGAATCTGGTCACCTGACCAAAAAATCAATAGGTCATCTATATACCTATACCAAGAGATGATATAATCCAGAAAGGGAACAAGGTCCTCTCTAGAGAAAACCTGTCGTTCCCACCCCCCCAGGTACAGGTTGGCATACGATGGGGCACACTTAGTCCCCATTGCAACCCCCTGCACCTGGAGGTAGTGGGAAGATCCAAAGAGAAAAACGTTGTGTTTCAGGATCTAACTCAATAACTCCAACACAAAGTCGTTGTATATCCGTGAGAAGGGGCCTCTCTCAGAAAGATGACCTTTAATAACCTCCAAGCCCCTATCATGGGGTATTGTATTATAGAGGCTTTCAACATCCAGAGAGACAAGCCAGGTATCAGCTGGAAGTTGTATACCCTCGATTGTTCTCAATAAATCGATAGTGTCCTTCACATACGATGAAAGAGAAGTGACATGAGGAGACAGATAGCTATCAACCAGAGAACTGGCATTTTCGGTGAGACTGGAACAGCCTGAAATTATCGGCCGCCCTGGCGGATTAGTTAACGATTTGTGTGTCTTTGGCAGAGCATAAAACGTAGGAGTCCTTGGATTTTTGGTGTCCAAGAACTTCCACGTATCGTGATCTATGGTGCCTTGCTGAAATGCTTTAAGAATAATATAACGATACTTGGCATAATAATTTTCCAACACAGTTTTAGAAATTGGTCTGTACCATTCGACATTGGACAAAATCTTCATACACATAGTCTCATAGTTCTCCACATCCATGATGACAAGATTACCGCCTTTGTCTGCGGGTTTGATTATTATTTCAGAATTATTTTGTAGAGATTTAATGGCCGCTTTTTGTGATATGGTTAAATTTGAGGTTGCTGAAGAAACCAAGTTCATTGTTTGGATACTGTGTGAGACCTGCTGAACAAAGGCCCAAATATTGGGATTGGTGTTCAACAGTGGAAAGTTTCGAGATTTGGATCTAAAAGATTGAGGAGGGGGGAAGGACATGCCAGCGATAGATAAATCCGGTGTATCACTCCACCAGGAATCCTCATCAAAGACATGGCCCTCCTCCCAAAGATCCATCAAATCAGCCATTGCATTCTGTTCAGCAATATGTGACTTGATGTTGTCAATGTCACATATGGATGGTTCAGCTAAAGGTTTATCATAAATTACTTTATACATGAGACGACGTGCAAATAAATGTACATCTTTTATGAAATGAAATTTGTCAACATTGATTTCTGGACAAAAGGTCAATCCTAGTTTCAATATTTGGATCTCACTTTCAGAAAGGCTATATCTAGACAAGTTAATTGTAGATAATTCCAAGTCATCATCAACCTGTGCGGTGAAATTGGGTGCATTACCTGAAGGTGAAGGAGAATCTATTCCTTCACTAAAAAAATTGGTGCGATCCTGGTTTCAGATGGTAAAAGTGTCCCAGACGGTGATACCATTATGTCTGAATTACTCACCTTTGGAATTGCACCAAGGTGCATAGGTGATGCAGTGACAGATGTAGAAAGTGCGGTAGAAACGATAGCATGCGATGCTGTGGGTTGAGGACCTCGAGGTGCATTGGAAGAAGGGTGCAATAGAGTGGAAAGGTGAGAGGAAATTAGTTTAGATTGGGCGTCAGATGGTTGACGTAGTAAGGGAGTGCCGAGTTGGTGTCGCAGTGATTCGGTCGATGCTGCATCCGAATTGCCTTTGCGCTTTTTGGGCAATCTATCCCCAGACAAATCGCGATAAATCGTTGATTGGCTAGAAGATAAGGCGGAACTGTAGCAGAGATGCAGATTTTAAAGCTACCTCGAAAGACCTTTACCAGAGATTAAAAGCCAGAGGCTATAGCCATAGATGTTTGAAACAAGCTTTCAATCGGGTAAAAACCCAAAAAAGAAGTTCTCTAATTTTTTCTTCGAAAAATTCTGCAACCACAGATACGGTTAGAGTAATTACTAGGTATGCTTCCCAACATAAAGAAATGAGAAACATCTTAACAAAATTCTGGCCATTACTATTGGCTGATTCGACTGTCAATAAATACATTAAAAAACACCCAGAAATTACCTTTAAACGGGTCTCTTCCTTGAGAGATCGTCTGGTCCATAGTCACTTTAAGCCTGTTCCAGTTTCCAAAAATACATCTATTGGCGGTACATCGCCTTGTGGTCACTGCGATGTTTGTCGCTTTGTAGACACCAAAACCAAGTTTAAATTACCTAATGGCAATTGGCACTCTACCTGTGATATAGTCACCTGTCGTTTTTTTCGACGAGATCCTTGGACAAAAAACTTGTCCCGGCCGAGTATACAGACACTCGATTCAAAGAACCCGCGGTTCTTTGAATGGAGTGTACGCGGTGACGTCATCGACTACGACGAGCATGCGCTCGTCACATTCGATGCCGTCACCGCCATCTTGGTATACCCTATCTATGCCTAGGAAGCTACCGCGCATGCGTCGAATTCATTTCAAACATGCGCGGGCTTCCCGGCGGACAGGTAAGTGTACACACACACTCACTTTTCTCGTCGAGAAACAGGCTGATGAGAATCTCGACGAGAAAATAGAGAGCAGGTTCTCTATTTTCTCGTCGAGGTTACTTGTCGGTTTTCTCGACGAGAAACCATACACATGAACAAATTTCTCGGCAAGACATCTCTGCCAGCAAGTTTCTTGCTGGTTCTTGCCGAGAAACTCGGTCGTGTGTACGAGGCCTAAAGCCTCGTACACGCAATCGGATTTTCCGCAGACAAAGCCTCGCACCTACACAGCCCATCTTATATGGACTCTTGAGCTAGGAAAACCTAAAAGTATCCTACTGGTTTAATAACCCAAGGTCGATGACTTTAAATTGTTTGCAGTGCTGGCATTGCAAGACAATAGACATTGACACTTACATAAAGACAAATAATACTCTGCAACACTTTCTGTGAACCTGCGACTGGATTATTGTCGATGGAAATTTCTGTTAAACAATATAACAAACACATAGAACCTTATCTAATGATCGTTATCGTGGATTGTGGTATTGCACAAGGGTTACTTGAAAGGAGAAGGGGGAAGAAGGTTGTTTAATTGTACATGTTAAAGCGGTGTTCCAGACGTTTTTTTTTTAAAGTCCGTAACTACAAACACTGTAGCTGCTGACTTTTAATAAGGGCACTTACTTGTCCAGCAAGCCCGCGATGACGGCCCCCTGAGGCCAATCCGTCCATCGGATCAGGTGCCGGAACCACCATTGCAACTAAGGGAAACCGGCAGTGGAGCCTTGCGGCTTCACTGCCCGTTTCCTACTGCGCATGCGCGAGTCGCGTGGCGCTTTGTGAATGGCCCAGTCGTCTTCTGGGACACACACAGGTCCCAGAAGACAATGGGGGAGCTTGCCGAAGAGGAGGAAGTGGCGGAACAGCTCCGTGGACTAGGAAGAGGCAGATTAGGAAGACTGCCTAGCAACAGGGGTTTCTCGTAAGTAAAAATAAAATAAAAAATTCTATGTTTTTTATTTTTTTATTTCAAAGAACATTTTTAATATATAAATGTTTTTTTAGGGTGGACCTCCGCTTTTAAGCCTGTAAAGCCTCATTAAAAATTACCTGACTAAAATTTTTTTTTTGATTTTGGGTTTAAATATGCTTTAAAGTGTTACTAAACCCAGGACCCTGCATTCACTATATCTGGTCTCCCACAGTTCACAGAACATCATGAGCAGTATATAACAGTCTTGTGACTTCTATCAGTGTCTAGTTAAAGCTTGTAGGAGTAGTTTTCATTCTCCTCTGATTGTTCTATGATGCTACAGGACCCCCGACCCTGTGTCTGGACAGTGCTGATTGGCCCTGTGCTGATCACATGCACCCTCCCAAAAAAAAATCAGGAGATGGATTGGGGACAGTGGAAGAAGGGGAGGTTTAGAAGAGACAGGATCAAAGCCTTTTTACACAATGAAGCATTAACCCCTTAGGTTCCACAGTGAGTATAACAAGCATGCTTTACTACATATACAGACTGATTTTACTGTTGTGGGTTTAGTAACACTTTAACATAATACAACACTATAGTTTGAAGGGAGCCCAAGTGGTTGATTTACTAAAATGGGAGAGTTCAAAATCTTTATTGTCAAAGCTTAATTGAACAAGCTGAAATTAGAAGCTGATTGGCTACCATGAACATCCGCGCCAGATTTTGCACTCTCCAGTTTTAGTAAATCAATCCCTATATGCAGAGGCGTACTAAGTGGGGGGCGGGCCGCCACGGGTGACACACACTGGGGGGGTGTCAGGCCGGCACCCCCCCCTCCGCCTCTGAAGTGAAGACAGCGGGGCGGGTGCCGTTTAAGCTGCGGCACCACGGTGGTGAAAGAAGAGCCTGTAGTGGCTTTGCAAGGAGGGGGAGGGGGTTGCGAGCCGAGTGACACCCGGGACCCACAGCGATCCCCTTCTCTCACCGCGCCGCGGCTCTGTTCAGTCTCGGCTGTCTCAGTGCTCAGTGAAGCCGCCACCCCCTCCTCCTCCCTACACAGGGGGAGGGAACGGACCCATCACCTGACTAGTTCTGTGCATGTCCCACGCTTCTGACTGAGGTACATTATGGGTCTGCACTGTAGGGGTGTCTGTACTGTGGGGGGGGGGTGGGGGTCTGCACTGTAGGGGTGTCTGTACTGTGGGGGGTGGGGGTCTGCACTGTAGGGGTGTTTGTACTGTAGGGGTGTCTGTACTGTGGGGGGGTCTGCACTGTAGGGGTGTCTGTACTGTGTGTGGGGGGGGGGTGGGGGTCTGCACTGTAGGGGTGTCTGTACTGTGGGGGGTGGGGGGTCTCAGGTCTGCACTGTAGGGGTGTCTGTACTGTGGGGGTCTCAGGTCTGCACTGTAGGGGTGTCTGTACTGTGGGGGTCTGCACTGTAGGGGTGTCTGTACTGTGGGGGGGTGGGGGTCTGCACTGTAGGGGTGTCTGTACTGTGGGGGGGGGTGGAGGTCTGCACTGTAGGGGTGTCTGTACTGTGGGGGGGTGGGGGTCTCAGGTCTGCACTGTAGGGGTGTCTGTACTGTGGGGGTCTGCACTGTAGGGGTGTCTGTACTGTGGGGGGGGTGGGGGTCTGCACTGTAGGGGTGTCTGTACTGTGGGGGGGTGGGGGGTCTCAGGTCTGCACTGTAGGGGTGTCTGTACTGTGGGGGTCTCAGGTCTGCACTGTAGGGGTGTCTGTACTGTGGGGGTCTGCACTGTAGGGGTGTCTGTACTGTAGGGGTGTCTGTACTGTGGGGGGTGGGGGTCTGCACTGTAGGGGTGTCTGTACTGTGGGGGGGTGGAGGTCTGCACTGTAGGGGTGTCTGTACTGTGGGGGGGTGGGGGTCTCAGGTCTGCACTGTAGGGGTGTCTGTACTGTGGGGGTCTGCACTGTAGGGGTGTCTGTACTGTGGGGGGGTGGGGGTCTGCACTGTAGGGGAGTCTGTACTGTGGGGGGTGGGGGTCTGCACTGTAGGGGTGTCTGTACTGTGGGGGGTGGGGGTCTGCACTGTAGGGGTGTCTGTACTGTGGAGGGGTGGGGGTCTCAGGTCTGCACTGTAGGGGTGTCTGTACTGTGGGGGGTCTCAGGTCTGCACTGCAGGGGTGTCTGTACTGTGGGGGGGGTGGGGTCTGCACTGTAGGGGTGTCTGTACTGTGGGGGGTGGGGGTCTCAGCACCCTACACCTCTGGACCCCTTTTCATTACACAGCACCTTGCACCTCTGGACCTCTTTACATTACACAGCACCCTGCACCTCTAACCCCCTTTACAATATACAGCACCCTGCACCCATTTACATTACACAGCCCCCCACAGACACCCCCCTACAGTGCAGACCCCTTCCCCCCCACAGTACAGACACCCCTACAGTACAGACCCCCACAGTAGACACCCCTACAATGCAGACCTGAGACCCCCACAAGGTGCAAGGTGCTGTGTAATGTAAAGGGATCCAGAGGTGCAGGGTGCTGTGTAATGTAAAGGGGTCCAGAGGTGCAAGGTGCAGTGTAATGTAAAGGGTCCAGGGGTGCAGTGTAATGTAAAGGGGTCCAGAGGTGCAAGGTGCAGTGTAATGTAAAGGGGTCCAGAGGTGCAAGGTGCAGTGTAATGTAAAGGGTCCAGAGGTGCAAGGTGCAATGTAATGTAAAGGGGTCCAGAGGTGCAAGGTGCAGTGTAATGTAAAGGGTCCAGAGGTGCAAGGTGCAATGTAATGTAAAGGGTGCAGTGTGATGTAAAGGGGTCCAGAGGTGTAGGGTGCTGTGTAATGTAAAAAGGTCCTTAGATGCAAGGGGTTGTGTAATGTAAAGGGGTCCAGAGGTGCATGGGCTGTGTAATATAAAGGGGTCCAGAGGTGCAAGGGCTGTGTAATGTAAAGGGGTCCAGAGGTGCAAGGTGCTGTGTCATGTAAAGGGGTGCAGGGTGCTGTGTCATGTAAAGGGGTCCAGAGGTGTAGGGTGCTGTGTAATGTAAAGGGGTCCAGAGTACTGTGTAATGTAAAGGGGTCCAGAGGTGCAGGGTGCTGTGTAATGTAAAGAGATCCTTAGGTGCAGGGTGCAATGTAATGTAAAGGGGTCCAGAGGTGCAGTTGTGGAGAGGGGGTACACAGTAGTGACAAAGATATTGAAGGATACAGAGGTATGCAGGGGGGCACAGTGGGGTGTTTTTACATTTTAAGGTGGGGGGGTGCCAGATATAGGATCCGCCCCGGGTGCCAAATGCTCTAGGTACGCCCCTGCCTATATGTCCAGGTCTTTAGATAAGCCAAACTGTGGTGGGTTTTATTTAAAGTTCCATCCTAAATAACTTACCGTATATACTTGCGTATAAGCTGAGTTTTTCAGCACAATTTGTAATGCTGAAAATGCCCCCCTCGGCTTATACTTGAGTCGCCTTTTTGCGCCTGATCTCACGGATTTTGGGGACCCGGTACCGGCCATCCATAGGTCCCCTGGACCCCAAACTTGGCACACATGTAGCCTTACTCTTCCTCTACAAGTGTGTTGTCCGGAGGACCTTCGGCCGGGGAGCACCGATTTTTCAAACCTGGGCACCCCTTCCATAGACTCCCATATTAAACAGTCATTTCTCTGGTGATTTTGGGGACCCGGTACTGGCCGGTCTTAGGTCCCCTGGACCCGAAACTTGGCACACATGTAGCCCCATTTCTCCTCTATTTTTTGTCTGGGGGACTTACGGTCGGGGAGCACTGATTTTTCAAAGCCAGGCACTCCTTCCATAGACTCCCATGTTAAACGTCAGTCTAGTCATGGGCACAGTGAGGCATGGGCACAGTGAGGCATGGACACAGTTAGGCATGCACATGGACACAGTGAGGCAAAGTGAGGCACAGTGAGGCATGCAGATGGACACCCTAGGCTTATACTCGAGTCAATAGGTTTTCCCATTTTTTTGTGGTAAAATTAGGTGCCTCGGCTTATATTCGAGTCGGCTTATACTCGAGTATATACGGTATACATTTCCCAAACTTTTCCCAAGATGAGATAGGGAGGCCCCGCCTCCAACGCAGTGGGCATATATCTTCTTTTTTACTTCTTGCATTTGCCCTTCCCCCTCTCTTTCCTCCCTCCTTCTGAACCTACCTAACCTAACCTAATACCTAATTTCAAAACCCCAGGCTTTGTTGTTCTCTATAGTTTTGTTTCGAATAAAAGAGAAAATAGAAACAACACATGCACAGCCCACTCCCTGGGAATCTCCAACTCCAGGCGGCCATGATTGAACTGGCGGTAATCGTTAACATTAGTTTGGTCAAACTGATGTAAATCCTAACTAGATGACAGTTGCTAAAGAACACACATTTGCCATGTTTTTCTACTGTAGAATATATTGCTTTCATCTTTTTATCTGTTTTGGCAATGCTTCTCCATCCTCTGTGCAGCCACCTCCTGACTACATGCTTTCAATCGTGTACATCATTCGTTTAAGTCGGGCTTTCTGATGGTGGCCATGGAAAAACATGTCATAGAAGAGTGACAGAAGAAAAAGACCAAGTGGTCCATCGAGTTTACCCATTTTTGGCATCTATGGACACCGAGTGTATGGCATGGGAGCGCACCCGCAAGGTAACCCCCCCGGGAGAGCTCTTCTCCAAGGGGGTAATCTAATGTGGGGAGGAGCCACTGAGGGACCCAAGAAGAGGATGTTCGGGGCCACTCTGTGCAAAACGAGCTGCACAGTGGAGGTAAGTATGACATGTTTGTTAGTTTAAAAAAATAAAAAAGGAACCTTTAGTATCCCTTTTAATGAGTGTGAGATACTTAAATTCTCACTCACTGATGTGTTGGTGAATACTGTGGGTGTGTTTTTTATTTTGATAAGTAAAATCAATATGGAAGGAAAGATCCAGTAATATTTAACCTAAGGCTTGATCAATATTTGAAAAATAATGTTTTGATTAGTCACTGGAGAAAATTTGCCAAAGAGTTAGACAAGATTAGCCAAAAAATGTCAGATATTTCCTTTGCTAGCTTCACAATACATTCTTTTACTTGGAAGTAATGTGAGTTTATGATAATGTCTTTGGGCAAGCCATCAGGTCTGTGTCTTATTAAAGCTTTTTGTACACAAATTAGAAAGAGGGATTAGAGAAGAAGAACAATCTTTAGTTTATACCTCTGGGTTACTGTATGTTTAGGATCCTACTAAGTTTATTGCTGTATTAAATCTTCTGTTTTGAGAGCTACGATTTTTGAATGGGCTTATACCGCGTACACACGACCATTTTTCACGTCGTTAAAAATGCCATTTTTTAAATTGGTCATTAAAAACGATCGTGTGTAGGCTCCAGAGCATTTTTAACGACGTGAAAAACGGCCTTAAAAAAATGAGAACCTGCTCTATTTTTTCACGTCGTTTTTCACGTCGTGAAAAACGATAGTGTGTATGCTTTTACGAGGGGGAAAAAAAAACGTGCATGCTCAATCAAGTATGAGACGGGAGCGCTCGTTCTGGTAAAACTAGCGTTTGTAATGGAGATAGCACATTCGTCACGCTGTAACGGACTGAAAAGCACGAGGCTGAAAAGCGCGAATCGTCGCTCAACAAACTTTACTAACATGAAGGGTGGCGCCATCCGAACGGAACTTCCCCTTTATAGTGCCGTCGTACAAGTTGTACGTCACTGCGCTTTGCTCGAGCGTTTTTTTTTTATGAACGTGTGTATGCAAGACAGGCTTGAGAGGAAACAAGAAAAATCACGTCGAGAAAAACGTTGTTTTTTAAAATGACATTAAAAACGGTCGTGTGTACGTGGCATTAGAACTGCAAATGAAAGGTAGTTGTACCTGTCTTTCCACTCACTACCAAAATAGTTGTGTTTTAGTTTCTGACCCAGAGATTTCTACCTTACTTTGTACATTGTTGGTATTCTGTTTATCAGCAGAGTTATGTACTGTGTTAACAATAGATGAAAACAGAACATTCAGAATTAAAGTGGTACCATTTATTGATTATCTCTTTAAACTGAAAATGTAAGCTTGAGACTTTGATGGCTCATTGGGGTCAGCAACTGGTGACATGAATGTGAATCTTCGCATTGGTTACTTTATTATTATTATTTTTTATTATACAGGATTTATATAGCGCCAACAGTTTGCGCAGCGCTTAACAAAGTGAAGGCAGACGTTACAGTTACATTACAATTTGGTACAAAAGGTCCCTGCTCATTTGGAGCTTACCATCTAAAATGGAGGGTCAATTGCTACAAAAGGTAATAGCTACGGGGGATTAGCTGGAGAAAGTAAAACAGTGTATTAGAAGCAGGATAGGCTTCTTTAAAGAGGTTTTCAGGTATCTTCTAGAGATGGATAGATTAGGGGACAGTCGGACACATTGGAGTACGGAGTTCCAAAGGATGGGAGAAGCTCTGGAGAAATCATGGAGGCGAGCATGCGAGGAGGTGACAATTATTGTTGGTACTTTGAATTTTATTTGTTGGGTGAGTGGAAGCCAGTGGAGGAATTGGCAGAGAGGGGTGGAGGACACTGAATGGTTGGTAAGGTGGATGAGTCTTGCAGCGCCATTCATTATGGACTGAAGGGGGGATAGTCTATGTAAAGGTAATCCAATGAGGAGGGAGTTGCAGTAGTCGAGGTTAGAGAACCAGGGAGGGAATTAGAAGCTTGGTGGTGTCATTAGTTAAAAAGGGGCATATTCTAGAAATGTTGCGGAGGCTAAGGCGGCATGGTTTGGACAGGGATTGGATGTGGGCCTGAAAGGACAGTTCAGAGTCTAAGGTTACCCATAGCACCCTGGCATGTGGGGATGAACTGATGGATGTGCCATTGATTTATTTCTATAATGCGAGAATGCAGTCAACAGTAGGGATGGCCAGAACATTTTTGGTCGCATAACAGTGCAATATCAACTTTCATCTAGTAGTTGAAGTCTAATGTGAATAATTGAATATTGAATGGATGCTGGTTGGCCTTACAGTAAAGCCTCGTACACACGATCAGATTTTCGGACGACTGAACGTCAGTTTTTTGTTACATGCTAGTCTCACGCTAGGCTTTAGTGGTGCATGGAGAAAAAGGGGAGGCCTCTGTCAGTAAGGTTTGGAAATGAATTTAAAGAGGAACTGCAGTCTGCTCACATAATTTGTAATAAAAACATCTTTGCCATTCTGACGCTTCCCTCCAACTACTTTGCATATTATTTTATATATACTGTGATTCTGTACTTGCCAAATAGGCTGCAGAAATCTCCCTCCACTAAGTATGGCTGCATCCATTTTAACTGTGGGCAGCTGAAGCTGCTGCCTGTTCACTTTCTGGATGTACACAGACACACAGAGGCACACCTCCCAGCTCTGCTGCTCTCATTGGCCCTCTTATGACTCATTCTCCCTCCCTTCCTGGAAAACTCTCATTAAAGAGTTGCTGTGCATGATGTCATAAGCCGAGGCTAATGGCCAGACAAGAAACAGGAAATGGGCTGTATAAGGTATTTACTGGCATAAAAAAAATGTTTTACTATCCAAAACAACAAGGGCAGAAGATTTAATAGATGGAAAGTTGAAAAAAATGACTGAAGGTCCGCTCTAAGTAGGCTGTTGAAATCAGAAGTAACCTGATCTGATCCCATTGTGTTTTTGCTATTTACTGTTGTGTGTCAGATGTTAAAGTAGAACTATAGGCAAAACTTTTTTTTGGGGGATAGATCGGTGTTATAAGCCCTGTCAGATTTTTTGTTTTGCCATCTGTGTCCCATTGCAGAGATTTCTCTTCACTTCCTGTCCCATGGCCAAATAGCAAGTGAAAAGAAATCCCTGCAAATCCCAGATCACCGTGACTAGTGTCCCCATTGGAAGATTTCCTCTGCATTACTTTTCTGGGGGAAAACCCAAAATGTGGGATTTATTTTTACTTCCAGTTTCAGTGATAATGGTAAACAAGACAAATCGAGAGGGTGAATCACCTAAACAGGGGCACAGACAGCGATAAAAACTGTCAGGGGTTCTAATCCCTTTCCACTTTATCCAAAACAAAAAATAAATAAAAAAAGTTTTGCCTTTAGTTGTACTTTAAGGTTTGAATAAAGAACTCCCAGATGTCGATACATTTTTGAACCTGAGGCCTCGTACACACGACCGATTTTCTCGGCAAGAACCAGCAAGAAACTTGCTGGCAGAGATGTCTTGCCGAGTAAATCGGTCGTGTGTACGCGGCTATCGGGTTTCTCGTCGAGAAAACCGACAAGTAACCTCGACGAGAAAATAGAGAACCTGCTCTCTATTTTCTCGTCGAGATTCTCGTCAGCCTGTTTCTCGACGAGAAAAGTGAGTGTGTGTACACTTACCTGTCCGCCGGGAAGCCCGCGCATGTTCGAAATGAATTCGGCGCATGCGCGGTAGCTTCCTAGGCATACGTAGGGTATACCAAGATGGCGGCGACGGCATCGAATGTGACGAGCGCATGCTCGTCGTAGTCGATGACGTCACCGCGTATGCTCCATTCAAAGAACCGCGGGTTCTTTGAAATGAGCGTGTGTACACTCGGCCGGGACAAGTTTCTTGTCCAAGAATCTCGTCGAAAAAAACGACATGTTTTTTTCAACGAGAATCTCGGCCGTGTGTACGAGGCCTGAGTGTTATTGTTTAACCTGTTGTCTACCGCCCACCGTCAAATGACGGCGGGCGGAAGACTCTCTCATTCTGACAGGACGTCATATGACGTCCTGCCTTTAAAAGGAGCTAGGGGGCGCATGCGCGCACCTGCCGCGTTGCTGGGGACCCGATGCGCGTGCCCGGCGGCCGCGATTGCCCAGTAACCGAGCAGGAAAGTGGATCTGTGTGTGTGTAAACACACAGATCCACGTCCTGTGAGGGAGAGGAGACTGATGGTGTGTCCCTTGTACATAGGGACAACCATCGGTCACCTCCCCCAGTCAGTCCCCTCCCCCCACAGTTAGAACACATCGAGGAAACACATTTAACCCCTTCCTCGCCCCCTAGTGTTAACCCCTTCCCTGACAGTCACATTTATACAGTAATCAATGCATTTTTATAGCAGGTATCACTGTATAAATGTGAATGGTCCCAAAAATGTGTCAAAAGTGTCTGATCTGCCCGCCGCAATATCAGCCACAATAAAAATCGCAGATCGCCGCCATTACTAGTAAAAAAATAAATAAAAAAAATGCTATAAATCTATCCCCTATTTTGTAGAAGCTATAACTTTTGCGCAAACCAATCAATATACGCTTATTGTGATTTTTTTTTTACCAAAAATATGTAGAAGAATATGTATCGGCCTAAACTGAGTAAAATCTTAATTTAAAAAAAAAATGGATATTTATTATAGCAAAAAGTAAAAAATATTGTGTTTTTTTTAAAACTGGACGCTCTTCTTTTGTTTATAGCGCAAAAAATAAAAACCGCAGAGGTGATCAAATACCACCAAAAGAAAGCTCTATTTGTGGGGAAAAAAGGATGCAAATTTAATTTGGGAGCCACGTCGCACGACCGCGTAATTGTCATTCAAAATGTGACAGCGCTTTTCGTGCCTGGTAGGGAAGTGGTTAAAGAGATCTCCACTCACTCCATGCATAATGCATAGTTGCAATTTTCAACGCGTAGTGCTGCCCCCACAGGAGCCACTGGATTCCAAATGGTTTTTCCCCAAAGTTAGTGCAGAGGCAGCCAGGCACACAGCAACTTTTCCCTCACTCTGGCTCAATAGTCAAGAGAATGTCTTTTTTTTTTTCTCCCCAATTTGTTGCTGAAACTCATAACTGGGGAGGACAATGGGGTATGGGATACTCAAAAGTGTCAAAACAACAATGGTGCAAAGGACACTTTCTCTCTAGGTGATAGCAACACAATCTTTCACTTCCAACTGTGGACCAGGAGAATATTAGAACATGAGTAGGACATGTAAGTAGACTGGAATAGTCTAAGTTTCCTGCAGCTGACAACCACAGAGTAGGTTTGGACCGTTATTAGGAGCAGACCTAAACAGTCTGAGTTCTTGCAGCTGAAGACCAGAAGATGGACAGCACACTAGGCACACTGGAGCAGTTTGTAACATCCACAGCTGGGGACCATAGATAAACTGCAGCTCAGAAGATTGTCCTCTTCCCACAAATCCCAGTAGAAACAAGTCCATGGGTTAGATCCGGGGGGACTAGTCCAGCAGCCAGGCAGGAAGGCCCCAGAGCTTAGCAGCCCCTGAAGCACACGGCCCCCCTTCCTCCAGGGGAAGAAAAGATCAGCTTGGGCCCACGGCTATTTACCTGCCTCACACCCACCATCAGGACACCCCTCCCAGGGATTGTCTGGAGCATGGTAAAAGCCTTGTCTGATCATTTGGATTTCCCGCCCTGAGCTCTGAAAGGTTCTCTACAGAACCAGGGGGACTCAATCAAATCCTCAAGCTGTGGAGCAACAGATCACTCACTGCTCCTCTGGTTACAGAGCAAGCCAAATGTAGCACTACCCCCGTAGGAGCTGCTGGTTTAGATTTGGACCTGCCGTTACCTTACTGTTCCATATGCTTGTCTCAGGGGTTCTCCTTGAAGAGTTGTCCAGAAGAAAGTTTGCACCAACACAAAGTCTCTTTCAAGGGTTTTATTGATTAAAGTTTCCAACAGAGGGGTTGAAGGGATGGGGAGGACTCGGGTACCTTTAATTGCGGATCACAGGAATTTTCCTAGGTCCAGAGGAACAACTGTCTCCACGCTGGACTCAGCCACCACCGGATAGGCCCACTCTCACCGGCCAAGCAACCGGTGCGTAGCTCGATCACCTATAGACTCTACCACAGACTTGGTGCAAATAGAACAGTCTCTGCCACAGACTTGATGTAGCCCTTCCCTGGGTTACCTTCTGATGAAAAGAACACAGCTCTCAGTGCCAGGATCTTTCAGCCATTCCGACGACACTGTGAGGTAGATTCTGATCCGGGTACATCCTCCAATTGAGTCCTCAATTGCTTGGTCCCTTCCCACAGGCAAGGCGACACAGGATCATCCCTGGATCAATAGGCCCCAGTAACTCCTGGGCCTACATCTCAGTATCGGAGCCTCAGACCAACGTGGCCCTGAGGCGAAAACTGCCAGTACATCCCTGAGGCCATGAGGGCCCTCAGGTTGGGATCGGTCGGGCGGTGCCCACCACCAACGAACGACGACCCCACAAAATGGAGTCTGTCTGTCTCTTAAGTACCCTCTCCCAGAATGCACATCGGGTTGACCACGCCCCCTGAGCTATTTTTGAGATAGAGATACCCAATGCATTCAGCCTGTTGCCTTTTCAATCCTGACCAGTGGTGACAGCGACACCCACTGTCAGGAGGGAAATCACACAACCAGCTGAACTGAAACAGAGTATAATTTGAAACACAATCCTTCTGAGCCAAACTATTGCTCAGACAATTATACTTTTTAACACATAGCGCCCACTCATTGGGAGCAGGGCGCTACACAAACTAAATTTACCTAGCATCCTTAGCCTAGGAGGGTGCTACATGTGGAAAAATGTTTCAGAAGGAAGGTTAAGGTAGATCCATTTAAGCAAAATTTTTTTTTTTCTGCTAGAGAGATAATGGTTATTATTTACAGCCCTTGTAGTAAAAGCCTAGTATAATTGAAACATTGTGACCTTAATAATTCCCCAGGATAAACATTTTAATAGCTTGTCAGCCTGTAATTGGGGAAGAGTTTGGGTCCATTTATTACAGTGTTACTAAACCCAGGACCCTGCATTCACTAAATCTAGTCTCCCACAATACACAGAACATGGAAATGCAATTATTTTAGGCTAAATACCTTTTCTCATCAGCAGCATACAGCAGTTTTGTGACTTTTATCAGTGTGCAGCCAAGCACTGGTTAAAGTGGTTGTAAACCCTATATATATTTTTTTTTTCCATAACCACCTGTAAGAGAAAGGCATAATGAGCTAATATGACTAGCATAATAGCTCATTATGCATCACTTACCTTAGATCGGGGCCCCCGAAGCCGTCCTCGTCTCCCTCTTCAGCCGCATCCATCGCTGCGGCGATAGCTGGAAGGTTACTTCCGGGTATCGCCGCACCAGCCAATCACAGCGCGGCTCCGGTGCTGTGATTGGCCGGAGCGGCAGAGACGTCACTCTGCGCATGTGCGCGAGAGCCGTCACAATCGGCTACGCCCAGCGATTGCTGGAAAGTAGCCGATTTTGTGAATGGGATTAACCCCATGAATGCGCCGTTGTCTACGGCGCGCATGCGCCGTAGACAGCGGCGCCTGTCATTTTTAGTAAATATCTCCTAAACCGTGTAGGTTTAGGAGATATTTCTTGCACCTACAGGTAAGCCTTAATCTAGGCTTACCTGTAGGTGCAAGTTGAAAAAGTGGGTTTACAACCACTTTAAAGCTTATAGGAGGAGTTTTCATTCTCCTCTGGCTGTCCTATGAGGCTGCATGAACCCTGACTTTCTGTCTGGACAGTGCTGATTGGCCCTGTGCTTATCACATCCACCCTCCCAAAAAAAGAAAAAACCTCTCTAGGAATACACACCAAACTGAGCATGTGTAGAGTGCCTCCAAGGCTCTGTTCTATCAGCAAATGGATTGGGGACAGTAAAAGAAGGGAAGGATCAGAGAATACAGGATAAAACAGCCTTCTTACAACCCAGCGGGCTGAATCAAAATAACTGAGGTGTTTGCTGTACTAACTATGAAATATTAGTACAGTGATTTCCCTGCTGAGGTATTGTGTTCTGACAGGGGGACTGCCCTCCTGCCAGAACACACCAGCCAGCTCTCACAGCCCTTGGCTACCAACGCTGATCGGATGCCGGTTGACTGTTTGTTTATTTTCCAGCATACCTGTTCGACAGAAGCCAGACAGGCTGCTGTCTGTACACGCTGGCCAAATGTCAGACGGTTTTTGTTGAACTGGCCGATATTGGCTGATATTCGGCCCGTGTGTACCAGCCACACTTTAGAAATTGGGTGTTAGGGTGGATTAAGTGTTAAGGGCCCACATTAGAGATAAGCATTGGGGAGGTTAGCAAAAAGGGCTTCTTTTGGGAGATGGCTACAATGTAACTGTTCAGGTTATGTTAGGGTTAAGTGTTAAGGATGCTATACCATTTACACTAATTCTCAACCCCATAAGCTTAAAACTGTCAGCACCCAGCTTTAGTATTGTTTGAACTAACCTCAAAAGTAGGCATCCTCAGGTATCTGCAACATGCCTCATGAGTTCATCCATTATGAACTCCATTGGAGTCTCAGTTTACAAAGTGTTTTTAAATGAAAATCTTGACATCTGACCTGCTGCCTCCTGCTTCTTGTAACCCTTAATTTGTCAAAAACACTGCTCGGGTTGACATTGCCACTTACTGCATGAGACCCACGTACTCTCAAAATTAAGTAATCTATGATACTTCAAATCAAATTAAAACTATGTACATTATGCCATTGCCCAAAGTATGATCTACATGCTCATCTTGTTTGTATCTGGATGTTACGTTAAAGGCTCATGCACGTGGCCGCAAGGTGGCTGTACAGCATGCAGGAGCCTATAGAACCTGCAAAAAACTCTACTACCGAGAGCCACAGTTGCTGTTTACAGTAATCTATATAAAGCATTATCTGCATCAAGGGCAGGGCCAGTGCCACCACTAGGCAAACTAGGTGGCTGCCTAGGGCGCCCAGCCACTGAGGTTCCTACTCTCTTCTCTCTGCAGCAAGCAACTAAGTCTCAGCATCAGCAGGCATCTGCTGGTCCATTCGCATATAGTGTCAGAGGGGCAGCGACGGCAGAGGATTGTGTCTGTGTCCGACTCCCGAATGCATGGAAGCAAGTAAACTTTCATTGATTGGCACTGGTAAGCTGCATTGATGCGGGCTGGTGAGGTTGCATTTGATGGGTGCTGGTGAGGCTGCATTGATGGGCGCTGGTAGGCTGCATTGATGGACGCTGGTAGGCTGCATTGATGGGCGCTGGTGAGGCTGCATTGATGGACGCTGGTAGGCTGCATTGATGGGCGCTGGTGAGGCTGCATTGATGGGCGCTGGTGAGGCTGCATTTGATGGGCGCTGGTGAGGCTGCATTTGATGGGCGCTGGTGAGGCTGCATTTGATGGGTGTTGGTGAGGCTTCATTTGATGGGCACTGCTGAGGCTGCATTGAGGGGCGCTGGTAGGCTGCATTGATGGGCGCTGGTAGGCTGCATTTGATGGGCGCTTTATTAAAAAGGTGGGCTGTACATGGGCAGGAAAAAGGGTGTGGAGCCAAGGGGGGCGGCAAAATTAGGTTTCGCTTAGGGTGTCAAAAATCCTTGCACCAGCCCTGATCAAGGGTCATATGCCATTGCGCATGTTCACGCAAGAACCAGCATAAACCTGTATACAGCCCCATCCTGTAATTGGTTTCTATAGGCGGCTGTATGCAGCAGTTGTGGCTCCCGGGAAAGTATTTTTAGAGATTTTGCATGGTCTTTCATTCAGTACAGCCCCCCATTACTGTGTGCATGAGCTCTAATGCCTCGTACATACGACCGTTTTTCCTGGCAGGAAAACTGCCATGACAGCTTTTCGCCAGGAAAAATGGCCGTGTGTGCTCCATGGCAACGAGAAAACTGCGGGGGAAAAAAAAAAGAGAACTTGTTCTCTATTTTCCTGCCAGGATTTCCGGCGGTCTTTTTCCCATCGTGAAAACCGTTGTGTGTATGCTTTCCCGAGGGGGAAAAAATGCGCATGCTCGTAAACAATTCGACGCATGCGGCCATGCGCGGAAGCATAGAACGTCATTTTCTCGACTCGTCATAGTATTTTACGTCACTGCGTTCTTGGCAGTCAAAAGTTTACCGGACTTTTGTGTGACTGGGCAGGCTTGACAGGAATCCCGTTGGGAAAATCATCAGTTTTTTCCTGACGGGAAAACTGGTTGTGTGTTTGTTTGAGGCATAAGGTAGATAATCTACCCAATTATTGTTGTGATAGATTGAGAAAGACAAGTGCTCCTTTAAAAAGAAAGGAGGGGGTGGGGGCTTTGTCTTGGGGCCCTGTGATTCCAGTGCTAGTAATAAAAGGTATCCTTGTGCTCAGAAGGCTCACAATTAGTCTGTGCTAAGTATCACTGACTGAAGTAACTTATGCCGCGTACACACGACCGTTTTTTCATGACGAGAAAAATGCCATTTTTTTTATTTGATCATTAAAAACGATCGTGTGTGGGCTCCAAAGCATTTTTCGCGACGTGAAAAATGGCCATTAAAAATTTGGAACATGCTCTATTTTTTCTCGTCGTTTTTCACGTCGTCATTTTTCTCGTCGTGAAAAACGGCCGTGTGAAGGCTTTAACGACGTGAAAAAAACGCGCATGCTCAGAAGCAAGCTATGAGATGGGAGCGCTCGTTCTGGTAAAACTAGCGTTCAGAATGGAGATAGCACATTCGTCTTGCTGTAACGACTGAAGGGCACAAAGCTGAAAAGCGCGAATCATCTCTCTCAAACTTTACTAACACGAGGGATCAGCAAAAGCAGCCCAAAGGGTGGCGCCATCCGAATGGAACTTCCCCTTTTATAGTGCCGTCGTACGTTTTGTACGTCACTGTGCTTTGCTAGAGCATTTTTTTTCACGATAGTTTGTAGCCAAGGCAGGCTTGAGAAGAATCATGTCGAGAAAAACGTCATTTTTTTCAATGACATTAAAAACGGTCGTGTGTACGCGGCATTAGAGTTGGAAAAAATAGCTGAGTGCCTGCCACAGTCATTAAGAGGAGGGTCCCACTCTCTCTCTCATTTATGTTACAAGGACGCAACGGAAGGGAAGAGTAGGAACACCTGAACGCTAGTAGGCTCGGGAGGGTGTTCTCGGTAACGAAAACTATGTCACCAGCATACAGAGATCTCCAAAGTGGTTCCAAAGCTTTATTTAACGATCATATCATAGTTACAGAAGCAATGTTTCAGAGCGACGAACAACCCCCTCATTAGACATGTGATGGTAGGTAGCACACCAAAGTGCACCTTCAATGGAAATATCACTTTTGGGTGGACTGGTCCTTTAAACCATTATACTGGTTGTATTGTAAGATATCATTACACACTAAAATTATAACTATATGTCATTTGTAAGACAACATTCCTCAACTCTGTACAATTATCTCCCTAACATAACAAATATATAATACACAGTTATCATCATTTAACAGGTCTGTAGAGTGAATCAGCGCTTCTGTATTGTGTCATAGTCTGCTGCCCGGTATAAACACACTCAGGTAATTATACTTTAATTTTTAGATTGTAGAACTCATGGCAATGATATTTCTGAAGTAAATTAGAGGTTTATTGGTTGGATTGATGTGACAGAACATGTCTTTCTTTTATAAATACCAATCAGGAAGCAATGGTGTGAACATCTAAATTGTGTTTGTAGTCAGAGACTTCGAGCAAGTAAGTGTTGAAACCCTAACAAGTAAGCAAGTGAGCGTTGAAACCCTAACAACCAAGTAAGTAAGCGTTGAAACCATAACAACCAAGGCCTGAGGTGTGCCATGGCCTAGCTGGTCGGTATGCCTGAAAAGAGGGCATACCCTGAATGTAAGAACAAGAAAAATGTATTAAAAGTGTGTATGAAGGCTGGGGGAATGGGTGGGTGGGAAGCCAGAACGACGCCAACGCAGGACCTGGCAAGGGAGGAGGCTATAAATAGTGCTCTCAGCCTCCTCCCACAAATACAGGCTAGCCTGCGGCCAGCCTTTACACTTGTAGTCAGAGACTTTGAGCAAGTAAGTGTTGAAACCCTAACAAGTAAGCAAGTGAGCGTTGAAACCCTAACAACCAAGGCCTGAGGTGTGCCATGGCCTAGCTGGTCGGTATGCCTGAAAAGAGGGCAAAAGACACATGTTTAGGTGAAGAAGGGAAGGTGACCGACAAGGAAGGCAGCGTGTGCCCCGAAGGCAACAGTATGTATCCGGTGAGTATCCGCAATGACTGGAGAAACCTATCGACTAAAGGCAGGCAGTTCATCTATCGAACCTGCGACGCAGCCCAGAATCGACTGAACTTCCTGAGACGGATGGATAGAGCCTGGCACCCGAGACAACCCAGACATGACTGCAACCCTCGTGATGAGCGGATACGAAAAGGAAGTAGAAGCAAACCTGGCGCGAGGGGCCCCTGCAACGAGGCCAATACAGAATGAAAAATGCCTCAACAGGCCCCCCGGGAAGTGCTCCGAGAAGAACCCCCTAAACCCCCGGCCTACCCACCCTGGTACGGGGAGTGAGAGGGTGAGTTGCAAAAAGGACAACCTGGCAGGAATCTGAAGTGCTGGATACCTGGAGGAGCAGGTAGAAAAGGCCAATGTGCTGAGGCAACCAACATCGCTGCACATGGAAAAGCCAGACACACAGAAACACCGATCCCACCTGACGGACTCGGCCGGCAGAACCTAGGCAGAAGCATGACCCAAACATGAGTCCTGAATGCACAAGTCCCACCCTATCAACAGCAGGACTGATGGAACGAGTGCAAGACAGTTGACGTCGGCGTGGAAGCCCAAAGAACCAATGCAACAGGAACCCGCCACTAGGTAACTAAGGAGGCCCGCCCGCCCCCCCCTAAGGAATGAAGTCAAAGAAACCAGACCAAGCACCCCGCAGTTGAAGGGATGCACATGAACTAATCCAACAGAGACGGGCAGCAAGCCCACCCAAGGACACAAACTGACATGACAACAGAACCAGACACAAAAAACACAACGAACGCCCCCCCCCCGTGACTACCTAAGAACGAGCATGACCAAGGACAAAACCACTGCGCGTGACGAACATGATAACAGCCCCCTCCCCACCCTAATGTGAGATGTGAGCCCGAGTAGCCTGCAGCGCAGACAGGCAGTAGAACTGAACACTCAGGGCTAGTGCACCCACAGACCGTGGTGGGTAACGTACAGGTGTAATAAATGAACATACATCGTATGAAGTGTGGTATACGGGCGAGAAGATTGTGGTCTCCAATCATTAAAAACGAAACCTCAACCCGTATGGATCTGTAGACGTGACAGATCCCGAAATGTGAACACTAGCTAAACAACACAGGTTGTAACATGACAATGACGATGAGACATGGTAACCACAAAGACAATGCTATGACAAACACTATGACAGGAAATCGCGGGCCGGAACGCCAGACATGAAACGTGGGGGCAGCAACGCTATGACGGAACCCTGGGGCAGAACACTGAGACTAACGCAATGACGGAACTCGTGGGGCCGTAATGCAACAACAGAAATCGTGGGGCAGAAACGCTATGACAGAACTCGTGAACATGCTGAGGCCAATGTGCCAAGACAGGAAAACCTAGGACAGAAAATGTACAAGAGAAATGCCGAGGCTGAACGCAGAGCCTGAAGGCTGAGGCAGAAATACAATGACAGGAAACCTGGAGCAGCACGCTAAGACTGAAACGTTGCGGCAAAGCAAAAAACAGAAGCCTGGGGCAAGATGCATGACAACGACGAGACTGCACCGCTGAGGCAGACAAATGCAATGCCAGAAAAACCCCTGGAGTAGAACCACTATGACAGAAACGCTACAACAGGATGCTGAGACTGAAATCCAATGACAGAAACCTGGGCCAGAATGCTACGACCAAACATGACTGAAAAGTAATGACTGAAACCTGGGGCAGAACGCCATGACAGAACAAGACTGAAAAATGTACTGACAGAAAACCTGGGCAGAATGCTAAGACAGAATGTGACTGAAAATGTAATGACAGAAACCTGGGACAGAACGCTATGACAGAACGTGACTGAAAAGTAATGACGGAAACCTGGGCAGAATGCTATGACAGAACGACTGAGAAACGCAACGACAGAAACCTGGGGCAGAACGCTAAGGCAGAACGTGACTGCAAAAAACAAATGCACTGACAGAAACCATGACAGAACGTGACTGAAAAAGTAACGACAGAAACCTGGGGCAGAATGCTATGACAGAACGTGACTGAAAATGTAAAGGCCGCAACCAGGGGCAGAACGCAATGAAGAACGTGACTGAAAGAAGTAATGACAGAACCTGGGGCCGACCCTCCATGACAGAAACGCTGAGACTGAAAGCTGAGGCAGAAATGAAATGCCAGAACCCTGGGGCAGAAATGCTACGCGAGAAAAGCTGAGCCTGAAACGCTGAGGCAGAAATCCTGGGCAGAAAACGCTATGACGGAAAAGGCCACGACAGAAACCTGGGCCAGAAAGCTGAGACTGAAACGTGACGACAGAATCCTGGGGCAGCCAAATGCTGAGGCTGAGCCAGAAGTACTGACAGAAACATTGAGACAGAAAACGCAACAGCCGGGCCAGAACACCCAAGACACCACCTGTTGCCTAACGCAGGATACTGCTGAAACGCCGAGACACCGTGAAAACGCAGAGACACCGTGAAAACGCAGAGACCATGAGAATACGCCGAGACCATGAGAATACGCCGAGACAATGAGAATACGCAGAGACAATGAGAATACGCAGAGACAATGAGAATACGCAGAGACAATGAGAAACGCAGAGACACTGGGAAAACGCTATGCCAGAAACGCTGAGCCTGAAGCTGAGGCAAAGAAATGACAGAAAAACCTGGGGCAGACATGAACGCTAAGACATGACGACAAAAACGCCTGATACATAAACGTGAAGATGGACTGCTACCGCAGCAGAGAGGTGACCCAATTCCCCCCCCCCGCACGCTGCTAGCGTGGTCCGGGAGGAGTGGAAATGGAGACCCCCCCCCCGACACCAGCAAGGCTCGGGAGAAAAAGGATGGATGGAAGAACGGATGGAAGGGGCCGGCCGCCCCCCCCCCGTGAAGCAGGTGAAGGAAGAGAGGCGTGCAGAGACCCCCCCGCCCCCCCCCCAGAGCCGGGATGAGAACCGGCGGTGAGCGACCCCCCCTCCCCCTGGTGAGCGTGGAGACCGAGAAGTGAACGGGCGAACGCCCCCCCTCCCTCCCCCCTGCATGGAGCCCGGAGCAGGCCCAACGCAGAGACACTGAGAAAACGCAAACAGAATACCTACCGCAACAGCATGTGTCGCAAGAAATCCTGCCTGTGTGACACGTGGAGATGCGGGGGGCGGACAGCCCCCCCATGCTGCCAGCGTGTGACCCCTGTAAAACAGGCGGACGCCCCCCCCCTAGCTGCCAGCTAGACCCATGAATGGCCAGCCCCCCCCCACATGCAGCCAGCGTGACCCCGGAAAATAGGACAGCCCCCCCCCCTCCTCCCCCCAGCGTGGCCCGGGAGGAGTGGATGGATGGACAGCGTGAGCCCAGGAGGAGGAGTGGTGGGCGAGTGGCCGGCCCTGCGATGCAGCCGGTGAGAAACGAGAGGAAGATGAGTGGGTGGATGGTGTCCCCCCCCACGCTGCACGGGCAATGGAGGACGGGTGGGCGGTGCGGAAGAAGGAGCCGGCGAAGCCTGCGGCGGTCCCCCCTGCCTGATCCACCAAGGCACAGGAGAAGGAAGTTGGACAACCCCCCTCCCCCCACATGGACGCCGACATGCGCCAGCAATGGAAGCCCCCCCTGCTCCAACGAAGCCCGCCACGGGAACCGGGAAACAAGACGCCCCATTACATCCGGAGAGAGAGCTGACACTGGCACATGATGGAAGCCCGCCATGGGAACCGGGAAGCGTGCGGGCGTCTGCTCACAAGACGCCCCATGACATCCGGAGAGAGGGAGTCCCCCATGCAAATGCCGGGAGGTGAGTGACCAGCACGCGTCTCCCTACCCCCAGCTACAGCGGCTATACCGAGCGCCGCTCACAGCAAGGCTCCCCCCCTAAAAAAGGCATACCGCGGCGGGCGGGCGGACAGCTGGTGCCTGCCGACTGCTACCAAACCGGGCCCCCTTGTCAAAGCCTACCGCCCCCCTACCCGCACCGCGAGCCCCGGGAGATGGGGTGACGAGGAGCCTCCTGCTGGGGAACCACGCTGCCGCTCTGCTGCAGGAAAAAACGGAAGTGACGCGGACGCCCTGAAACCCGGAAGTGACGACAGCAATAAGCCAGAACAACGCCAACGCAGGACCTGGCAAGGGAGGAGGCTATAAATAGTGCTCTCAGCCTCCTCCCACAAATACAGGCTAGCCTGCGGCCAGCCTTTACACTTGATGTCAAATATGGGTGTACATTTATTAAAGCGCAATGTAAAGTCTTTACACATTGCTGCTCTTCACAATGTATAAAGAGGAGAGCCTGTTTATTAACATTTATACTTAAAGTAATTGTAAACAATCACCTTGAAAAACAATCCATTCAGTTTAAAATAGCAAAACATTTGTGTATAGATATAAAAAAACTTTATAAATACCTTTATTCCCTATTTTGATCACATTCCCTCTGTTCTCAGCTGCATAAGAGCTGGGGGAAGGAGAAGCAGCAGCACATTAAGCTTCTCAGCGAATGGCTGTGCAGGGGGGGCGTGTCAAGACAAGTTTGATCACTGGAGGAGAATACACTAAGTTCCCAGCATAGCTAGAGAACTGACCACGTTTTTAATAGGAAAGCAAAGGGACTGGCAGGAACACCAGGGTTTTCACATAAAGGAAGTAATAAACACTTTAAGGCTGGGTTCACACTGGTCCGACAAACGCTCCGACATTGGGAGCTCATGTCGCATGACGTGTGAAAATCAATGTTTCCCTATGAGAGCCGTCTTAACTGGTCCGACACAAGTCGGTCCGACTTTGAAAATGCTCCCTGTACTACTTTGGTCCGACTTTGATCCTACTTCAGCCCATTGAATATCATTGAAGTCGGATCAAAGTAGGATCCTTGTCCTAACCATCCGACATTTGACATCCGACATGGTGATTACAGCAGCAGTAAAATGAATTTATCTCACCCTGGGATTGTTTTGATTGGTCAAAGGACAAGTCAGACTAGCACAATGTCGGATCAAAGTAGTATCCTGTTCATGAAAGTCGGACCAATGTAGGATCAATGTAGGACTGATGTCGCAGAGCAAAGTAGGATGAAAGTCGGATGAATGTCGTGTAGAATCCGTGTGAACCCAGCCTAAAGCGGAGCAATTTATTTTTTATTTTTTTAAAGTCAGCAGCTACAAACACTGTAGCTGCTGACTTTTAATAAGGACACTTACCTGTCCTACTCGCCCGCGATGATGGCCCCCCGATGCCGATCCCTCGATGATTACAGGTCCCGCGCCACCATCCTCACTAAGGGAAACGGCCAGTGAAGCCTTACGGCTTCACTGCCCGTTTCCTACTGCGCATGCGCGAGTCTCGCGCCGATTTGTGAATGGGTGGCTGCTCTCTGTGATTACTCACAGTTCCCAGAAGGCAGCGCGTCCCATTCACCAGAAGACCCAGCGAGTAGGAGGGATGAAGAAGATCCACCTCGGATAAGGAAGAGGCAGATTAGGGACTTCCGCATAGCAACCGGTATTTCGGGTGAGTAAAAATTATTTATTTATTTTAAATTTTTTATTTTCAATTTTTTTGCTGCATTTTCGTGTATTTTTTTTTTTTCAGGGTGGAACTCCGCTTTGATTTCTCTGACTGAGGAGAGAAGTAAATGTAAACAGTGTTAAATATCCACAATGTGTAGTGTAATTGCCCATTTACACTCGCGTTTGAGGGGGGGGGGAACCACTCGGTTGAGCCGTATTTTTACTGCCCCTCAATTGCTGCCTTTAGCTGGAAAGGCAGCTCCTGGGGTGTACATGTCCTGCAGCAGCTGGAGGAATTATCCCCCCCCGGTCGCATTTGGCAGGCATTTCGGCCTTCCAGATGAGACTCATTCAAGTGACTAGGGCCATGCTGCAACAGCCCTGCAACCGTGCGCAATGCTTGCAGTTTCAGCACAGTAGTGCGGCCATTAAGGGGGTTAAAACAGATGGTGAGGAGGTGATACAACCCTTCCTCATTGCCTATCAATACCTCTCTAAAGAGTGATCTGAACATGGATTACTCTTCACAGAGCAACAGAAGTGTAAGGCCCCATGCACACGAGACGCTGTTATTTGCTGTTGAACGCGCGTTCAGAGGCAGTTGGACGCTTTTTTCAACTGCTCCTGAACCCATTCAATGTTATCCTATGTGTCCATGCACACACTCACGTTTTTTGGCGTTTACAAGCAGTTGTGTTTAACCTCGTTTTTCCAGAAGCAAAAAAATGGGTTGAGACGCAAAAGTTTTCCACGTTTCAGACGCTAAACGCGGCTAAACGCGGCTAAACGCGTTACCGGCGTTTTGCCGCGTTTGCGTTTATAAGCGTTTTTTTAAAGGTGACCTATTTTTTAACATTAGGAATCTCAAAAATGATGGCAAATGATGAAAAACTATTAAAAAATATAAAAGAAAACTGTAATTGCTTGCATTGCATTGTGGACAATCCACGACTTGTGGCAGGTAACGTGGCAAGTGGACAATCCACAGCTTGTGGCAGGTAACGTGGCAAGTGGACAATCAACAACTTGTGTCAGGTGACGTGGCCAGGTGACGTGGCCAGTGGACAATCCACAACTTGTGGCAGGTGACATGGCCAGGTGACGTGGCCAGGTGACGTGGCAGGTAACGTGGCCAGGTGACGTGGCAGGTGACGTGGCAAGTGGACAATCCACAACTTGTGGCAGGTGACGTGGCACGTGATGTGGCCTGGTGACGTGGCAAGTGGACAATCCACAACTTGTGGCAGGTGATGTGGCCAGGTGATGTGCAGATGACGTGGCAAGTGGACAATCCACAACTTGTGGCAGGTGACGTGGCACGTGATGTGGCCTGGTGACGTGGCAAGTGGACAATCTACAACTTGTGGCAGGTGACGTGGCCAGGTGACGTGGCCAGGTGACGTGGCAGGTAACGTGGCCAGGTGACGTGGCAGGTAACGTGGCCAGGTTACGTGGCAAGTGGACAATCCACAACTTGTGGCAGGTGACGTGGCCAGATGACGTGGCCAGGTGATGTGGCAGGTAACCTGGCCAGGTGACGTGGCAGGTAACGTGGCCAGGTGACGTGGCAGGTAACGTGGCCAGGTGACGTGGCAGGTAACGTGGCCAGGTGACGTGGCCAGGTTACGTGGCAAGTGGACAATCCACAACTTGTGGCAGGTGACGTGGCACGTGATGTGGCCTGGTGACGTGGCAAGTGGACAATCCACAACTTGTGGCAGGTGACGTGGCCAGGTGACGTGGCAGGTGACGTGGCAAGTGGACAATCCACAACTTGTGGCAGGTGATGTGGCAAGTGATACGCTAAATACAAGTACACTGCTGCTGTCTCAGCTGCTGCTACTCACTCTGGTCTCACAAACTGGCTGAAATGGTTAAAATTTACTGTTTTTTGAGCTTAGGGAGGGTCTATTATGAAACGCTTATAAACGCAAACGCGGTAAAACGCCGCTAAACGCCGCTAAACGCGGCCGCAAACGCGGCAAAACGCGCGTTTATAAACGCCGGTTTCAGCATTTAAAAACGTGTGTTCAGCAGAGTTTGCACCTGCGTCTCGTGTGCATGGGGCCTAAATGAGCCCTAAGTGGGAAGAAGTGAGATTTGTCGCAGGCCCTTTGAAAGCAATGTGAGGCTGCTGGCTCTCACAGCTAATCGCGCCCACTCACATGTAATTGTGTATGCTGCGATCGCAAGAGAGTTCACTTTGCATGGGAATATTGATTTTGCAAGAGACATTAAAATTCATTAAAGAATACTCAATCACGTGTTTGGATGATGGAGGTCAGCAGAGCTTCACTAAGCTAAAGGTGAAAATTCTCTTGCATGTGAACAGCCTATTTGCTTACATAGTCTCACTACTGCAGTTCTCAGAAATCATATTCTCAGGGGAGAACATAGTTACAGGTTATTTCTCAATAATTCATATTAATTCAGGACGTGAGCATTTCATTTACTTGAACTTGTCTGTACCTAATTTAGCTGAGCTTGTGTTGCTTTTAAGTTTAACGTAATATGACAAATGCATACACACACCCACACAGGTTGAACTGGATGGACTGATGTCTTTATTCACCCTTACCAACTATGTAACTGTGTATTGCAGCAGTTTTATATGGTTTAAATTACGAAATAAGGATTGCCACTAAAAAATGCCAATTGTCTGATTGTCATAATGAATCTATGGCATTACTTCTAATGCCTATAGTACACACGAGATAATAAACCAACGGTTTTCCCGACAGAATTCCTCTCAGCCTGCCTTGCATACACGGGCTCAGACAAAAGTCCGCCCGTCCAAATCGCGGTGACGTACAACACGTACCACGGCACTATAAAGGGGAAGTTCTATTCCAACGGCGCCACCCTTTGGGCTGCTTTTGCTGATCCTCGTGTTAGTAAAGGTTTGGTGAGAGATGATTCACGCTTTTCAGTCTTCGTGCTTTTCAGTCCGTTACAGCATGACGAATGTGATATCCATTATGCACGCTAGTTTTACCAGAAAGAGAGCTCTCGTCTCATACTTGATTCTGAGCATGCGCGTTTTTCTGCCTGTCGGAAAACCATACAGACGAACGGTTTTCCCGCTCTGATTTTTGGCCTGATGGGGGAAAAAAGAGATCCTGATCTCTTTTTTTTTTTTGTCCGACAGTTTTCCCGTCTGAAAAACTGTGATCCCGGCATACACACGGCCGGGATTCCCGACGAAAAGCTCTCATAGCAGTTTTCCCGTCAGAAAAAATGCTCGTGTGTACGAGGCATTAAGGCTCTTATCCAGCAACCATGCAGAGAAGTAATTCTGACTACACTCTGACCTTTCTAATAGCATGCTTGTTCTGTATCAGTGACCCAGAAAGCACTAAGGGATTGTTCACACTTTTGCCATTACCTGCATTTTTCTGCCCTGGATAAATGCAGGTAACTGGAAGGGCACATAAAAAAAACAATTTTTTTCTTTGTGCCCCATTTATACCTCAATGCTGGTGGGATGTGCAATATGGTGAAGTGCAGAAAAGAGCAGCATGGCTGCATTTTTTGCTCAGTACTGTATTTCACCACATGTGAATGCCACTTCAAATAAAGTTGTAAAAAAAAAACACTAGTACATTGTCTGAAACGCGTATCACACCGTCCTCTGTTGGAGCCAGCACTGCACTAGCCTGCATGGTAAAACACTAAAACACGAAATGCTACATTTTACTATGCAGGCTAGTGTAAAGATAGCCTAAAGGAGAATCCATATGATGACCACACAGCAAACATTCCACAAAGCATTCACAAATGACAGCCTCTCTACTTCTTTTAGTAGCGGTTTCCTTTAGGTTAGTGAAAAATGTTGCTTTTTTTACTTTAAGGTCTATTAAGGCATCTACATTTTAAATATTTAAGTCTACACTGAAAACAGAAGTGTAATAAATTGTAGCTTTCCAGGCCCTAGACATGGTGGCTGCATTAAAGTAGTTGTAAAGGATAGGTATTGTATGCATACAGGTAAAAAACCTTCTGTGTTTAGCAGTACTCCCAGCCCCCCCCCCCAAAAAAAAACATACCTGAGCCCCATCCTGATCCAGAGATGTGCCCAAGAGCCTCGGCTCTCCTGGGTCTCTTCCTCTTCATTGGCTAAGACAGCATCAGTAGCCATTGACTCGCGCTACTGTCAACCACAGCCAGTGAGCCAATGAGGAGAGCGTGGCGGCGGGCTCCATGTGTGAATAGACATACTAGGTGCCCCCATAGCAGGCTACTTGCTGTGGGGGCATTCGGCAGGAGAGAGGAGCAAGGAGAGCCGGAGGGGGACCCAAGAAGTAGAGGATCGGGGCTGCTCTGTGCAAAACCAGAGCAGGTAAGTATAACATGTCTGTTATTTTTTTATTTTTTTTAAACAAGCCTTTAATATGACTTTAATTTACTTTCAAGCATTTCCCCTTTATTTTCACCTGGTGATTCTGCCAGTGACACAGTGGGGTTGATTTACTAAAGGAAAATCCACTTTGCACTTGAAAGTGCACATGGAAGTGCAGTCGCTGTAGATCGCTGTAGATCTGAGGGGAAGCTCTGAAATTAGGGGAAGCTCTGCTGATTTTATCATCCAATCATGTGCAAGCTAAAATGCTGTTTTTTATTTTCCTTGCATGTCCCCCTCGGATGTACAGCATCTGCACTTCCATGTGCACTTTCAGTGCACTTTCAAGTGCAAAGTGGATTTTCCTTTAGTAAATCAACCCCAGTGTTCTAAGATGACAACCCAAGCTAACCCTTCTTTATCAGAACAACAGACACGAGATAGAACTATGGAACCCTGATCGTATCTACTGTCCAATACATAGAGGTGCATGGTTATGTAGTCCTCGGAAATCAATGTAATTGCTAACAGTTCGCACAGGCAGGATGCACAGGAAGTTATGAGCTTACAAGAATTCTTACAAGATCAAGTATTTTTGAACTTACAAAAAGATAAAACAAATTTCTTTTAATGGTATTTTTAACAAACCAAAAGGAACTAAAAAGGAAGTTTATTGTTAGGGTATACACACTTTCAATTCTTAGGTTTTAGCATCTTCCTCTGATAAAGGATAAGCATTTTGGATTTTTATTGCAGAAATTGCCTAAAATGTGACCTACAGATGATGACAAAAAGATGTGGATACTGCATAGGCATTATTGCCATTCCTTGTTTGCTTATTCCTAACAAAAAAGGACTTTGTTCTTGGATAGAATAATTTCTCTACGTCAGAGCACTTGTATGTGTGTATGTAAAAGAAAGACGATTGATTTATTCTACAGTGTTCAAACTGAATGGTTCTAAAGTTCACTGATCTCTTATTTTGTAAGGCTGAGAATGAGAAGAGAGCAAGCTTTGTGATCCACTCAGCAGGCAGCCGTTGTATAACTGAGTTTCAGTTGAAAGTGCTTTTGGGCAGGGGGATGACATTTAGCACTATTTGGATAAGCAGTCAATTAGCATGCCTATTCTAATCTGCTCAGTAACCAATGTTTCATCTCAGTTTCTCTCCTGAACCGTATGATTAGCATTCCGCTCCTACATAAAATGACATAAATGTAACCAGGTTTAATAACAACCTGTCCCCAAAGGGCCATTGTCCTTATATATGTAGCACTATCCCCGTAGGAGCTGCTGGTTTGTTTTTGGGTTTGCACGTTACCTCTTCAGCTTCGGTTTATTATTTATCACTATTATATATAAGCGCAGACATGTGCTAATAATATTGATTATAATATTTTTTTTGTAAGCGCAGATATGTACTATTATCATTGATCATACTTTATTATTTTCACCAGCTTGTATTCAATTTTGGTTGGTGACAACATCTCCAGGATTGATCATTAGGTGTCACAATTGTTGTTTCACTTCATTTAATTAATTTTCCGCTAGCGCTGCATTCATTTATTTTTTTCTTCAGGTTCGTTGTGCAGGTAGGAAAGTCTGTAGTAAATGAAATGTCCACACAGATGTAAAACCTTCAACAGTCAGGCTTTATTTTCTTCTGCATGTATAACTTTGAGAGAAAGTAGAAGGTAGAAGAAAAGCAGGGGAAGGTTCAGGCACTCGGCACAAAATTGCAAAACATCAGTTCAAAGTCATTCACCACTCTCAATGCTAAAGTTGGGTATTGGTCACCCGGATAGTCCCCTCTCACATGGTCTAGCAGCCGGGATGACACACGAACCAGCAACAGGGCAGTCTCTGCCACAGACTGCCCAAGACGAAGTGGGTCTCTGCCACAGACTGCCCAAGACGAAGTGGGTCTCTGCCACAGACTGCCCAAGACGAAGTGGGTCTCTGCCACACACCATTTTAAAGTGAACAAAGTCTCTGCCACAGACCTTTTAAAGTTGAGCAAATGGATAGTCCAGGAATCCTCTGCCACAGGATTTCAAAAGTCCCAAACTTCCAACCGTGCAGTAAAAGAGCCTTTAAGCCAACCCGGCAAACTACAGGGCTTGTGGTATAGTGGATCCCTCCTCAACAAAGTTACCAGGCCTCACCCAAGACGTCAGCACTTTGCCAGTCTTCTCCAGGGCAGGTCCTCCCCTGGTTTCCTTCATTAAGACAGCTTCCTTCCTTCCCTCTCCGAATGTAGGCCCCAGCCAGACTAGCTGGGCCTACTAGTTAGCAATGTAGCCTTGGGCCAATGTGGCCCCGAGACCAGAACCACACACAGCATACCTCGCGCCCGGAGGGCCACGAGGCGAAGAACGACCCCGAACAATGGCGTCTGCCCCTTAAGTATCCCCTCCCAGCAAGCACAGTGGGATGACCACTCCCACTGTACCGCTGCCGAGAAAGGACACCCAATACACCATGGTCTGCCTGTGTTCCAACATGAGCCCGAGGTGGTAACGCCACCTTCAGGCAACAAGGGAAAACACTACCAGGCACCACCATAGCCAGGACAGAGGCAATTTAAATATAATCATAAGTCTGAGCCCAACTATTGGCTCAGACACCCCCTAAATTTACAATCATTGGGGGCAGGGCTCTAGATATAGTTACAGTTAAAGTGTCATTTCATCCAAAACAAATGTAATACTTTTAGAAAGACAACAGCAGATTGACTTGGTATATATTTTTTGAGTACTGGCAGACACCTGACTTTTCAGGTCTATCCAGCTACTGTAACCTGTATAAGGTTTACATTCTCTCTATTGGTGATTTAGATATTGTTATGTTAATGCAAAAAAAGTAGTAACACTGTAATATTCTTACATAAAATCTAAGTATTGCAATTACTCTAGCCATACACCACTGGCCATAAACTGAACAAAATGTGGCTGGTTCAGCAGAGACTGTCTGAATTTCGATCAGTGTGCTGCAGTTCTCACTTGACAGAAGTTAATCGATTGATCGACTTCTGCTGAAGGGACGTGTTGGAAATGTTTTTTCGATCAGCAACTGCAGTCTATTCTGACAGAATTAGGTTCCGAATACAATGTCTTGGTGGCGGGGATCCCACCATCCACTTTGTATGGATGGAGGAATCTGATAGGAAACTAAAAGTGTATGTAGTATGTAGGCCTGGAACACTAACAAGAGGGTGAGAGTAGCAGTAATGCCGCGTACACACGATCATTTTTCCCGTCGGGAAAAATGAAATTTTTTCCTTTGGACGAGAAAAACGATCGTCTGTGGGCTTTTTGCCGTTTTTCCCGACGGGAAAAACGGCATTAATCACGATGAGAAAAATTAGAACATGTTCTAATTTTTCTCGTCGTTTTTCCTGACATTTCTTCGGCGGCAGTGTTTCCCATAGGGAAACACTGCCGCGGAGCCCATAGACGATCGTTTTTCTCGTCATTTTAAAAAATGACGAGAAAAATGACCGTGTGTGGGGAACAAGCTGTTCCCTCGTTTAAAATGTCATTATTCATGGCGGTTTTTAAACCGCCGTGAATAATGATCGTGTGTACGCGGCATCAGAATGGCTTTCTCATTTCTCAGCTGCTAGTGGGAACCATTTTATACATATTGCCCAAGCTGGAATTGGTCTTTAGGAACATCTTTACAGTAATAAAGCTAACCTTTGGGCTCTGCTCACCTAAAAAAGTGACCCCCTATCTGTAGAGAATACCTCAAATTAGTTGTCAGTTTGAATTTTATTATATTCCCTATTGTCTCTGTTAAGAGCACAGTCATAAGCCACTACTTTAATTCAAAGCAAACGTGTGGTTTGCCCAATCAGGGCAATGGGTTTGATCTAAAAGAAATTCATAATTAAGAGACAGTGCATCTTTATGCGGTATGTAGTTTTATTATCACCTGAGGAAGCCTACAGGACAAAATTTGGGTTGGAATATAATGTAGCGGGGTGTTCCCCTTTAATGCAGAGAGACTACATTACCCAGAACCCCGTTCGGCAATGTTTCCACCGCAGAGACTCATGGGAGGGGTTATAAAAGGAGGAGGCGAGGCTGGGCTCGGCCTCTTTGGGACACGAGACTTCAGAGACTGATCCTCCTGTGCGGATGTGTTGGAGTGCAGGGCCTGAAGCCTGAGGCCTTGCGCAGCACCAAAGAGCCTTCTTCGAGCCTGGGTGGCATCTGACTTCGCTCGACTACAGCCTTGTTGGATCGGGGACCCGATCGCTGAAGAGACGGAGTGTGTGTGTGAGACACAGTTGGTGGAAGTTCCCAGACTGGGACCGTAGTCCGGGCGGGTGAGAGGGCATATGCCCAACCGATATACTGTTACTGCAAATAGGCCTATAGACTGCCGTGGCCTATTCTTAGTGCTCTTATTGAAGACCCTTGTTAGAGCTGAACCTACCGTTCGTATAGCCAAGTTTCTACTCCATCTTTACCTACCCCATTGGATTACAAAGTTTGTACTCTGTTAATGTGCACCACCGTTAAAGATCTGCCGGTGAAGAAAAAAAGGACTAAGTTGTAGATATCAGAACCAGGCCTGGTGGGGTTTCTAAGGTGTTTTAGTTACTGCGCCACAGGGCACTTAGCTAACGGTCGCCCGCGTGGCGCACTTGTTATGTGTTAACCCTATAGTGTGTTAGTGTGACTGGGCTCTGCATTACTAATTATTATTCTGTAAACTGTTATTGATGTTACCCTTTTCCTTACCAAGAGCTTAAGTAAAATCTTACACTTATTTCAATTTAGTATTGTCTCAATGCTCAGTTATTCATACAGTATAAGATATACAATTTACTGTCAGTACTAGCTGTGCCAGTAGGGGGTAGAGCATATTGCCGGGGGTTGGCGGAGCTGTCTTCAGGGCCCAAACTAAATCTGCGGCCTTCTTAGTTGAAGGTATCGCTACACGTGGGGGTTCTCGTCCGGGATCCTGATGCAGCAAGTGAACGCCAGAGGTGCCGGCATGGACCCCATGGATCCACGAGCGGTAGAAGAGTGGTGCAAAGCCTCTAGCGCAGAGCCAAACCAGTCGATAGTCATCAGCCTCCCTGGGGAGGAATGGTCGACTGAAACGGTAGAGGAGTTGATGAAGTCAGTGTCCCCAAATCACACACCGTGGGTGACGGAGATAAAGTCAGACCCAGACATCTCATATCAGTATGCATTAGTGGAGTACTGGAACGGGATGCCAGAGGCCTGTAAGCGCAAGTGTGTGCGGACGCCAGACAACAGAACTTATAGGTTGGCGCACGCAGTAACTGAAAAAAAGGAACCATCACCAACGGGATCACCGCAGGCTATGGCCCGTACCCCACCGGAAAAAGGAGGCAGGGCGACGCCTCCGGTGACGCCTGCACCTATCACTGCTATATCACCAGAACTGATAGGTGCGATAGGGGATCTGCTGACCAAATATCAGAAGACGAATACGGTGCATGTAGAAACCAGCTACCGGAGACTAAAGACTTTCTCAGGGTAGCTCCCTGTCCCCGCAGGGGAAGAAGACTTTGACACCTGGGTGGAGCAGGCATTGCAGGCAGTAGAGGCATGGGAGGTGCCTGAAGCGCAGAAGAGGCAACGAGTGATGGAAAGCCTTAAAGGCGCAGCAGCAGAAGCAGTGAAAAGTTTTCGGTTTGGGAATGCAGATTGCACGGCTCAAGACTGTCTAGCCATGCTGCAGGAAGAGTTTGGTCAATTAGAAAAGGTGACAGAGATGGTTTACCAATTTGAACACACTTTCCAAAACCAGAGGAGAAACTTTCCGAGTATGTTAGGAGACTGAATAGGTTGCTGTGCAAGATTGTGTTAAAGAAGGGAATGAAGCCCCAAGATACAGATGCGGCAAGAATGAAGCAAGTCTTAAAGGGAGCGCTGCGCTCGGATCCAGTCTGGCTGCACCTGAAGACCTCAGGAGGAGGAACGTTGCTGACTTATGCTGACTTGATAAAAATCATCAGAGATGAGGAGGCACTACAACAGGACCAGCAGATGATTAAGGAAAATGTTGTACCCGCACAGGTGCTAGTCAATCCAGTAATGACCCCTGAAAGAGATTCGGAGATAGACACCCTGAAAGCTCAAATGTCCAAGGTGTTAGAGATGTTGACCTCTCTGATGGAAAAAGACACAGAGGGTCCCAAGAGAGAAGTACCAAGGAAGGAATTATTCCCAGTTGCCTCAGCACCCGCATCTTTACAAGAATGGGGAGATATAGTCTGCTTTAACTGTGGAGGAATTGGACATATTGCGGCTACATGCTCCAGTCCCAAGAAGAAGAAAATGGATAACCGCAAGCCGGCGGGAAACTTCAGAGGGCCCCGGTGAAGGAGTCAACCGGGTGCCCATCACCTTCAGTGAGCTCCAAGCTGAAAGCAAAGCAGAAAATAACAGGAGATAAAACGCCTCGGGGGAAGCACAACATTCCTCAACAGAGGTATACCCCAGAGAAAGGGGGTAAGACCCCTCAGAAGAGGCACAGCACTCCCCAGAGGGGGTGCACACCTAAGAAAAACAATAGTATCCCTCAGCGGGTCCCTACACCCAGTAAAAGGAGGGAAGTCAATGCATACCAGACTCAAGAAAGACTGAAGTCCAAAGGGGATTGGACGAGAGGAGGTTCAAAGAGAAAAAGTCTGAAGAAAGCGACCCCTGCCGGGCCATATCCAGAGAAGCTGGTAGGCCCATCTCCTATAGTGTCCATTCAAGTGGAGGGAGTCTACACCAGAGCAATCTTGGATACTGGGGCGCAAGTGACCCTGCTATACAGAGACTTTTACGATAAGCACTTGAGTCACCTACCCATCCGCAAGATAGAGGGACTAGAGATATGTGGGATTGGAACCCAGAACTTCCCCTACGATGGCTATCTGCCTGTCAGGATGACCTTTGACCCATCTGTGGCTGGAAAAGCCGAAGTGTTTGACACCCTGGCAGTTGTGTGCCCTCGGCCACCAGGAGCCAACAAGAGTTCCCTGATAATAGGGACAAACACGGACCTGGTCCGAAGACTTCTGACCCCTCTAGTGAAAGAGAAAGGGGCAGCGGTCACCAAGATCCACCCCATGCTGAAGACAGCTTACCAAAGGCTGGTCTTAGAGCAGAAGACCCCAGGAGAGGGGATAGGGAGACTTGGAAGAGGAGGGATAGTGCTGCAGCCCGGCGAAGTAACCTGTCTCAGAGGCACTGTGAAGCTTACTTGGGAGCAGCCTGGACCCTTTGTCATGTTGGAATCTGATCCAAGGGAAGGGTCCCACGGTCTGGAAGTGATACCAGAAGTGATTCCGCTGAAGGCCCTAAAGAAGGCCCATTGTAGAGTCCCAGTGAGTGTTAGGAACAATACGGATGGCCCCATGGAGGTCCCAGCCAGGATGCTGCTAGGCCAGGTGAGCCCTGCTGCCCCTGTCAACCTGTCAGAGGTGGGCGAAGGAGGAGATGCTTGGGAGAAGATATCTATGAAAAACCCGAATCTGCCCAGGGCTTGGAAAGAGAGAGCCAAGGCCCAGCTGAACAGATGGGAGAAGATCTTCTCTAAAGATGAGTTCGATGTGGGGTGCGCAAGGAGTGCCACCCATCGGATCCGCCTCCAGGAAGATAAGCCCTTCAGAGAGAGAGTCAGGCGGGTCCCCCTAGCAGATCTTGGAGGATCTAAGGGAACAACTCTCAGAACTCAAGAGGACTGGTGTGATACGGTAGTCCAGAAGCCCCTATGCCTCTCCCATAGTGGTGGTCAGAAAGAAGAATGGATCCTTGAGGCTCTGTATCGACTACAGGACTCTTAATAGGAGAACCATACCCGACCAGTACACCACTCCGAGGATAGAAGATGCCTTACAGAGCTTGTCTGGAGCCAAATGGTTCAGCGTTATGGATCTCAAGAGCGGGTACTATCAGATCCCTATGCATCCAGAAGACAAGGAGAAGACCGCTTTCATAACCCCAGTGGGGTTCTTTGAATTCGACCGGATGCCCCAAGGTCTGTCTGGAGCCCCAGCTACTTTCCAACGTCTCATGGAGAAGACCGTAGGAGACATGAACCTTATCGAAGTCCTTGTATACCTGGACGATGTCATTGTCTTTGGGAGAACCTTGGAAGAACACGAAGAGAGGCTGGAAAAAGTGTTGAGAAGACTCAGTGAGGAAGGACTCAAGCTTTCGCCTGAGAAGTGTCAGTTCTACCAGTCTTCTGTGAACTATCTGGGGCACATAGTGTCTGAAGAAGGGGTGGCCACAGACCCCGAGAAATTGGAGGCAGTTACCTCCTGGCCACGGCCCACCACAGTAACAGAACTCAGATCCTTCTTGGGCTTCTGCTCCTACTACAGGAGGTTTGTGGAGGGATTCGCCCGAATTGCTAGACCATTGAATGAACTGCTCAAGACTGAGGGGGAAGAGGATGACTCAGGTCCCAGGAAGCCGGGAGAGTCTATCAGAGATCAGTGGAATCAGAAGTGTGAAGAGGCCTTCCAGGCGTTGAAGAAGAGCCTGACCACTGCTCCAGTCTTGGCCTACGCAGACCCAACCAAACCCTATGAACTACATGTAGATGCTAGTCATGACGGTCTGGGAGGAGTACTTTATCAAGAACACGAAGGACAACTGCGGCCTGTTGCCTACGTGAGTAGAAGCCTGACCCCCTCTGAGAAGAACTACACCACCCACAAGCTGGAGTTCCTGGCCCTCAAGTGGGCGGTAGTAGACAAGCTCAATGACTACCTCTATGGGGCGGAGTTCACTGTGAAGACTGACAACAACCCCCTTACCTACCTTTTCACCACGGCCAAGCTGGACGCCACTGGACACAGGTGGCTGGCCGCACTGTCTGGGTTCAACTTCAGCCTAAAGTACAGGCCAGGGGCCGGGAATCGAGACGCAGACGCTCTGTCCAGAAGATCTCATTCCCCCACCAGTGACGTAGAAGATTGGACCCAAGTGGCACCGGACGGGGTGCGGGCCCTTTGTCAAGGAGCTGAATTCCAAGCCAGAGGAGGCTCCAGAGCAGAGGAAATAGGAGTTACCATGGTGGGAGTCCCCAAACACTACTATGGAGTAGCTCAACTGGAAGAGGACAACCTACCGAGACTGTCCAGGAAGGAGTTGAGGTGTGACCAATTGGAAGACCCCATGGGGAGATTGGTCCTGGAGGCCCTGGAGAATCAGGATCCAAGCCGACTCCTGCGTCACCCCTCAAAGGAAGCTCGCCTGTTGAGGAAAGAATGGGACAGGTTGCAGGTACATCAGGGAGTGGTCTACCGAAGGGGCCCCTCTGATGACTCAGAAGATAAGTGGCAACTGTTCCTCCCAGAGAAACATCGAGGGACTGTTCTGATTGCCCTGCATGACAATCATGGCCACCTAAGGGCTGAAAGGACCTTTCAACTTGTCAGAAGTCGGTTCTATTGGCCCTGCATGAGGGCAGAGGTAGAGTACTGCCACTCATGTGCACGATGCATCCAGAGGAAGACTTTACCCCATCAAGCTGCCCCAATGGGCCATCTACAAAGTCAAGGCCCAATGGATCTGGTATGCATTGATTTTCTCTGCCTCGAACCCGACCTGAGTGGACTAGGAAATGTTCTGGTGATAACCGACCATTTCACCCGGTATGCCCAAGCTTTTCCAACCAAAGATCAGAAGGCCTCCACCGTAGCCAAGGTACTTATGGAGAAGTACTTTGTCCATTATGGGCTGCCACAGCAGCTTCATTCAGATCAAGGAAGGGACTTTGAGAGTAAACTGATCCGGAAACTCCTGGATTCGTTGGGAATTAAGAAGACTCGAACTACACCTTACCACCCACAAGGAGATGCTCAGCCGGAAAGGATTACCCGAACCTTGCTCAACATGTTGGGGACTCTGGAAAGTGAGAAAAAGCAACATTGGAGCAAACACATAGCAGCCCTAGTACATGCTTACAACTGCACCATCAGTGATGCTACAGGCTACTCCCCATATCGACTCATGTTTGGGAGAGAAGCGAGACTACCTGTGGACTTGGCCTTTGGCACCTCTCTGGATCATTCCTCAGCCACATCCCACAAAGGATATGTGGACAGGCTCAGACACAGCCTGAAAGTAGCCTATGAACAAGCTCAAGCGGCCTCAGATCAAAGGGGAGCTCGAAACAAAAGAAACTTCGACTTGAAGGTCCGGGTGCAAGACCTACAGCCCGGGGATCGAGTACTGTTACGCAATCTGGGGGTCCCTGGGAAGCACAAACTTGCAGACAGATGGAGATCTGAACCTTATGTCATCTGTAGGAAGTTGCCGGGCCTGCCTGTCTACAAGTTGAAGCCGGAAGGAAAGGTGGGCCCCCTGAAGACGTGGCATCGAAACCACCTGCTCCCACTTGCTGAGGCAGTTAGAATACCTCCCGTGGGAGACTCCCCTGAACCGGCCTCTATCCTGGATACTCCTAGGCCGAACACTCGGTCGCAGGCCTCCCGAGCTGAAGACGGAGAGGCCTCTCAACTTAGTGGAAATGAGGAGGGAGAACTTAATTGGCTGTGGCCTTCCCCAACTCCAGGAACTTCTACCATAGACCATCCAACCACTGAAGACACCACAGATGAAACACTGAACCCAGAAGCCACAGAGTTCATCCCCTCTAGTCCTTCAGCAGATTACTGGGAAGATGCCCATGATGGTTGCTCAGAGGAAGAGGAGCCTGTGGCACCAGAGCCAGAAATCCCAAGAGAGCAAAGGGCTCGAAGAGTCATCCGGCCTCCTAGGAAGCTGACCTACCCACAAATGGGGAATAGCTCAGAGGACTCTGTAGTTACCGCTAGGAGGAATGCTGAAAATCCGGGTCCCTCCACTGTCCATTTAGTGGAGGGCAACCCCAGCTCACTCTCTGGCACAGCTAGGCAGGCCACCCATGATAATGTGACCTGTGGGCAAGGGAATTCTACCCCTCAGTTTTGGTGGGAATTCCCTATGCCAACATCGTTTGTAGAATTGTCTAGAGTTGTACATAGTCTTTGTTAAGGTTTATCTTTGGGGACCAAAGAGTTCAAGTGGGGGGAGTGTGTAGCGGGGTGTTCCCCT
This sequence comes from Rana muscosa, assembly GCA_029206835.1. NCBI lineage: Eukaryota > Metazoa > Chordata > Amphibia > Anura > Ranidae > Rana > Rana muscosa. Next base: position 309,599,448 of record CM055116.1, on the reverse strand, counting down.
TTAATGCAGAGAGACTACATTACCCAGAACCCCGTTCGGCAATGTTTCCACCGCAGAGACTCATGGGAGGGGTTATAAAAGAAGGAGGCGAGGCTGGGCTCGGCCTCTTTGGGACACGAGACTTCAGAGACTGATCCTCCTGTGTGGATGTGTCGGAGTGCAGGGCCTGAAGCCTGAGGCCTTGCGCAGCACCAAAGAGCCTTCCACCCCTTCGAGCCTGGGTGGCATCTGACTTCGCTCGACTACAGCCTTGTTGGATCGGGGACCCGATCGCTGAAGAAACGGAGTGTGTGTGTGAGACACAGTTGGTGGAAGTTCCCGGACTGGGACCGTAGTCCGGGCGGGTGAGAGGGCATATGCCCAACCGATATACTGTTACTGCATATAGGCCTATAGACTGCCGTGGCCTATGAGTTGTTCTTAGTGCTCTTATTGAAGACCCTTGTTAGAGCTGAACCTACCGTTCGTATAGCCAAGTTTCTACTCCATCTTTACCTACCCCATTGGATTACAAAGTTTGTACTCTGTTAATGTGCACCACCGTTAAAGATCTGCCGGTGAAGAAAAAAAGGACTAAGTTGTAGATATCAGAACCAGGCCTGGTGGGGTTTCTAAGGTGTTTTGGTTACTGCGCCACAGGGCACTTAGCTAACGGTCGCCCGCGTGGCGCACTTGTTATGTGTTAACCCTATAGTGTGTTAGTGTGGCTGGGCTCTGCATTACTAATTATTTTTCTGTAAACTGTTATTGATGTTACCCTTTTCCTTACCAAGAGCTTAAGTAAAATCTTACACTTATTTCAATTTAGTATTGTCTCAATGCTCAGTTATTCATACAGTATGATATACAATTTACTGTCAGTACTAGCTGTGCCAGTAGGGGGTAGAGCATATTGCCGGGGGTTGGCGGAGCTGTCTTCAGGGCCCAAACTAAATCTGCGGCCTTCTTAGTTGAAGGTATCGCTACAATAATGTATATGAAAAAATGGGAAGGACACGTATACTGGGAGTGAAAGGCGCTGCGTACCCCGAAAAGTTACAGAAGAATAGGAAGTTTCCCCAAGGGGCTTTTGACAGCAAAATTCCAAAAGTAATTTACAATAATGCATATTAAAAATTTATTGTGTATACACATTAAGTACAGTCCCAACACGTATATACTCCGGTAAAAACATGTATAGATAACCACACAGAATTAAGACACAACATTGCCATACAGTTTTACATTTCACATGCATCTGTATAAATTCCTGATGCGTTTCGATCCCAATGGATCTCTTCAGAGGATGGGTGGTTTGCTGTGGGAAATATATGTATTAAATTTCAATTCTCTACATGGGTGTATGCCCAATAGTAAAAAATATATAGAGTATATGGTTACCAGTCAACTGTGTGTTAGAACCATGGTTTCTAACCGGAGTTCCATCACTAGCATCTCAAGGGAAATCAGCAGCCTCCTGGACATTTGACACCCAAAGGTAGGGCGCCACCAAGGCGTGTGCGACCTGCAAGGAGTCATATTGGAGGGGGAGAGACCCGAGAGGGGGCGCGAACGGACGGACAGCCGGCACCTGTAATAGAACACCATGGGCATCAATGTAGGATGCATCCGTAATGCATCCATGTACATTATGTGGTTGCTAAGTATTAAGTGGACAGACTGGAGGACAGCAGTGGTATGTCCTTGAATATATATTTGTATTTATCCATGTACTTCTGTAGTAGTATTTAGCTAATAAAATATATTTGCCATATTCTATGCATAATGAATAGAATATGATCGATGTGCTTCTATGGTGGTATTTAAGTAATAGGGTATGTTGGTCATATTCTAAGTAAAATAAATGGAATATAAAGGTTGTGAAAAAAATATAATGAAGGTGATGTGCACTATGGATGGGATAGTGAAGGACAAAAAAAAAATAATGCTTTTATTGATGTTCCCTTTGTGAATTTAATAACATTTTACCTTAGATGGGCAGATTATAATCACACATACAGATATACGTATACTATTGGCTCTTATTACAACTTCACTGTTTCTGAACCTGCGGAGTTTAGAGCGTAACGGGTGAGGAGCTTGTGGGTGGGATGACTTGAGAAGCCCAATGAGCTGCTGAGAGGAAGCAATATGCTGTAAACAGCTGGGAATACAAGATGTGCGGTACTTATTGGCATGGTAAAAAAATTGCCTGTACACCCCCTGTCAGCTGTTACTCTAAAGCCCTGTACACACGATCGGTTTTACCGATGAAAACAGTCCGATGGACTGTTTTCATCGGGCAAACTGATCGTGTATGGGCCCCATCGGTCTTTTTTCCATCGGTGTAAAAAAATAGAACATGTTTTAAATTTTTCCGATGGAAAAAAAAACAATAGCAAATTCCGAGCGTCTATGGGCAAGTCATCGGATAAAAAACCCACGCATGCTCAGTAGGGGTGCGCATCTTCACTGGCCTCACAATTCGATTACGATTATCATGTCAACGATTCGATTCGATTCCACGATGCATCACGATTACAGCGCAAGTGTGCATGGTTTTCATTTAAAAAAAAATGAAGTACTCCATTTTTTTTATTCTGTTCTTAAAAAAAAAAAAAAAAAAAAAAAAGACAACACTTCCTGCATGTAGCAAAGACTAAACACAGCATACAACTTAAAGGAGCTCCAGGCTCTCCCCCCAAAATACTAAAGGAGATGATCAGAGACTGCAGACATGCTACAGGAGATGATCAGAGACTGCGGACATGCTACAGGAGATGATCAGAGACTGCGGACCTGCTACATGCTACAGGAGAGGATCAGAGATAAGAAATTACATTAGAAAACACTTTTCTTTATTATGAAAATTGAAATTTTGCCCGAAAAGGTGAACTTAGCCTTTAATTTTGCATATAAAATATTTTCCTTTTGTAGATTTGGTTTATATTGCTGTTAATTTAAAATCTACTAAACATGCTTCACTGTGCCCAATGCCTCACTGTACCCAATGCCTCACTGTGCCCGTGTCCTCACTGTGCCCATGTCCTCACTGTGCCCAATGCCTCACTGTGCCCAATGCCTCACTGTGCCGTGTCCTCACTGCGCCCAATGCCTCACTGCGCCCAATGCCTCACTGTGCCCAATGCCTCACTGTGCCCATGTCCTCACTGTGTCCGTGCTTCAATCACTGTTTAGTGTGCCCCACCTGATCGACGGCGTCCCGGCGGCCATTCCACAGTATTCAAAAGCCGCGCCTCCCGAGTTCTCCTCGTCTGTGATAGGCGGAACGCTCAATTTCCCAGCATTCAGTGTTCCGCCAATCACGGAATCCGCTCATCCTCGTAACACAGATGAGGATGAGAGGATGTCCGTGATAGGCTGAACACTGCCTGCTGTGAAATTGAGTGTTCCGCCTATCACAGACGAGGAGGACTCGGGAGGCGCGGCTTTTGAAAACTGCAATGGCCGCCGTCTGTCTGCATGACACGCTGATCAGGTAGGCAGACGGCGGCTTGCGGTTAGTTAGTGTTACATTACATCTACTCGCGGCGAGTAGATGTAATGGGGGTAACGCCGCCCAGAGGGCAGGGCTAGACATCGATTATTAGGGTCGCATGAATCGGTGCCGCATCGGGGACACCCGAATCGCGATGTAGCGATTAAATTCGGCACCCCTAATGCTCAGACTGAATTATGAGACGGAAGCACTCGTTCTGGTAAAACTAGCGTTCATAATGGAGAGAGCACATTCGTCATGCTGTAACAGACTGAAAAGCGCGAATCAGCTCTCACCAGACTTTTACTAACACGCGGTAACACGAAATCAGCAAAAGCAGCCCAAAGGGTGGCGCCATTAGATTTGAACTTCCCCTTTATAGTGCCGTCGTACGTGTTGTACGTCACGTCGTTTTGGTGCGGTCGGTTTTTTGACTGATGGTGTGTGGGCAAGACTGATGGAAGACAGTTTCATCGGATTTCCTACACCACTTTATTCAGCCACTGGATTGAAATACCCACTACTACAGTCAGGTATGGAGGAGCCATTGACTCAACCCATGTGACATCACTGGTACTTGGTGATTGACCTAGTACTCTCACATGATGTCTTTGTTTGTATGGTAGTTGATGGGCAGTTGGCCCGGTGTCTGAAATCTAGCCAACTTGTCTTTCCCAACCCTGAAAATTTGTTTATTTTATAATACAGTAGGTAGATGTGACAGGTATTAGTTACACACAAGAGTCACAAACAATTTTGACATTTGCATAATCATTTGCTTACATTGCAAGTCCCTGCGATTTAATTTCAGTCATTCAGATATGCAGTCATAGAGGAATGAACCAGAACCTGCCATACTTGACATTTATCTTTAACCACATACTGTATGGTGCTACAGGAAGCACTTTCTCAGACCTTTTAATTACCATGGGATCCAGTGCAGAGCAAGGACCACACAATAGATAATTGGGTGACCAACTTTGCATCAAGTCCCAAAATGAGAGGCAGCACAAGGGAATTAATCTGTGCAAAACAAGCATCAGGAATTGCGTGATCATGTCATTTCTGATCTTGGATGATGTTGGATGATATAAGCACAAAAATATTGCCAGTCTTCTGAAGAGAATGACGGATGAAGGCCAAGTCAAAGGGAGAACAGTGAGAGTAATAAATATTGGCTGGCCCAGGTGTAACATGGCCATATACCAATAGAAATTTGTGTCGAAAAATTCTTATCAGTACATTTGACAACTTGACAAATGTTGCTCAAAAGTAATTTGAAAGTACCCCAAAGCACCTTGTTCCCATGTTAGACTTTGCTGTTCCTAAGCTTCTCTAAAAGTCTAAGTGGCGAAAAAATGCCAAAAGCCCCAAAACGTCAGTTTAGGAGCAGCATTGTGCATGGGGCCTTATACTTACCTGAGCCTGACCTTGATCCAGTGCTGTGCCCAGGGCCATCTTAATAGCATCATGGGCCCCTGGGCAAAGTAATGCACCAGAGCCCCTACAAGCCTGATCCCAATTTACGCACCTATTCTGTAAATTATAAATAGTTTATAGATTTGAACACATGTTTTAGTATTTTCAATAAAATAGATTTTAAAATAATAAGTGTAGCATCCTCTACCATAGTTAGGTGCTAGATGTGAGTTTTTTGGTGTTCACTGCCAGTGCAGGTAAATTTAAGCAGGTCTATGCTGCGAGCTAGGCCTGTTTATTTTTGATCTGGGGGCAGGGAGTGGTTAGTGTAGCAGTGGGTGTGACTAACATGTACTTCAGCTTTTGGGCGCCTCCGCTGTTTCCAGTGAGAATGCTCTGGAAAGGGGGCAGGGCTTAGAGTTGGCGTGGCATGGGGTGTATGTAGGAGCTCTGACCAATCCCCAACTAGGATTGGCAGGGGGTGGGCCTCCTATATATTCCCTTAGTCAGCCTGCTGGGGGGATAGTTGTTGACCATGTGGATCTGGCGCAGGAGCTCGGGAGCTGAGAAGGAGCCTCTCCTTACACGGTCATGGAGAGGTGTCCAGGAACAGGAGCTGGAGAGCAGTTGGTCCGCATGGTCTGGGTAAATTCTTCAGGAAGGACTCGGGGCAGGAGTCGTGAGTGAAGCACAGTGGAGATCTGGAAGAGGCACACCAGGGAGAGCTGGGAGGGAGCCTTTCCTTATACGATCATGGAGAGGTGTCCTGGAACAGGAGCTGGGTGTAGAGTCAGAGGAGAGACCGTGGTGTTTTGTATCAAATCGATGCAGCCCGAGGGAGCGCAGGATTTGCAAGCCAGGACCGCTGGGATAAGTAGTCCACCATCAAATATTTTCCTCAAGTAATATCCACGGCTACAAAAAGGGGTACTGCAGGCCCCTGGCCTATTCAGGATCATCAATTGAAAAAACAATTATAGAAAAAACAAAGGGGTAGGTATGTATTAAGCTCATCCAATGTATAATGCTAGGTAATATAAGTGATTTGCTAAGTATAAAAACCACTATTTATTAAATACCCAATAGTTTAGGGGTTTATCCATTAAGTTGGCCTCTGAATTGCAAAACCATATAGAAAAAAGGGGGGAGAAAGTTGAAGGATCAAAAGGTCCTTCAGCAAAAGAATTCTTCAACAAGGCTCAACTAGTTATACAGACTTATAATGAGTGAACCGCAATTAGTGAAGTAGAAAATGTCATTAATTTATTCAATTAGTTTTAAACAAAACACAACATCAAGGACACCTGATTAAAATGAGACTAGTCAACAAAAACACTAAACAAGGATGGCCACCCGATCAACCATACACACCGCATTCGTTCATCCGCTAATGATCTTTAATAGTAATACCGGTATTGAGAATGTAAAAAAATATATTCATCAATATCAATTGAATAGTCCTGGTGAATGGAGATAATTCAAATAATGGCTCCAAGAGTATGGTTACCGGATTGGTCTATTAGGTGAATCAAAAAGGATGACCGGTTAGTGTTCACGCATATTTACTGGGTGATAAAAGGATAGCTTGGCTGGACATAGTGTACACAGGAGCATGCTATGAGAATAGTGCCTGATGCTGAAAACACGATCCTACAGCTCACCTTAGATGTCTTCACTGGGTCACTCGGTCACTCAGCCATCCAGATCAATAGTCTTTTGGTTTGCATATGATCCCATATGTAACAAACACTCACCACTTTACTGCGTGTCAATCCTGTGATGATTCAATGATTCACATCTAAATTCTCTTGTGTGGGGCTGCTTCACACCCATTCATTTACTTGGATCCATAGATGTCTCCATAGAGTAGCTGTAGACCTTGCCGGGGTTGTAGAGCTTAGGTATTTAACGTGCCGGTGAAGTATCTTCACATCAAGAGGCAATGGTATTATGATCGGGGCAGATGATTCGGTAGTTAGTCATATGGGTGGAACATCCATGTTCAGGAACTACATAAAATGTAGCATCAAACTGCTAAACTGCTTACATGTTTCGCTTTTATCAAGCTTCATCGGAGCATGCGCATTGGTCTGGTGTCTGTCCTAATATAGATGATTTAAACAGGTGTTTCAAATATAATCACCTGTTGCTTATGTGGATCAATCACACCACCATTCGTGCTAATTCATACAATTATGTCACTGAAGACTATAGGAAAAATAAATAAAAAACGAGGGGGAATTTTTTCTGTGAAACGAAAACTAGTGCATCAAACTTTATTTTTGCGGATTACCCAGGGTTTAAAAGTTCACAACTTTAGAGTACCTCTAATGTTTGGAGATCAGTCAAAGCGTATCGTAATTGCACCAAAGTGGTTGCAATACACGTAACGATCAGATCTGTCAGGATAATGGACAGAATCTGGTAGTGAGAAAATGGCATGGTCTGTATACGAATAGCAGGACGGTATAATGAAAAGGCTGACTGATAGGTTGAGAAGATGGAATAATCTGTAATTAACAAAAGCATTTATTAATGTCCATTGGATGTTTTCTATATAAACTACTGCTACAAAATGTCCTGCTATTCGTATACAGACCATGCCATTTTCTCACTACCAGATTCTGTCCATTACCCTGACAGATCTGTCAAAAATAAAGTTTGATGCACTAGTTTTCGTTTCACAGAAAAAATTCCCCCTCGTTTTTTATTTATTTTTCCTATAGTCTTCAGTGACATAATTGTATGAATTAGCACGAATGGTGGTGTGATTGATCCACATAAGCAACAGGTGATTATATTTGAAACACCTGTTTAAATCATCTATATTAGGACAGACACCAGACCAATGCGCATGCTCCGATGAAGCTTGATGAAAGCGAAACATGTAAGCAGTTTAGCAGTTTGATGCTACATTTTATGTAGTTCCTGAACATGGATGTTCCACCCATATGACTAACTACCAAATCATCTGCCCCGATCATAATATCATTGCCTCTTGATGTGAAGATACTTCACCGGCACGTTAAATACCTAAGCTCTACAACCCCGGCAAGGTCTACAGCTACTCTATGGAGACATCTATGGATCCAAGTAAATGAATGGGTGTGAAGCAGCCCCACACAAGAGAATTTAGATGTGAATCATTGAATCATCACAGGATTGACACGCAGTAAAGTGGTGAGTGTTTGTTACATATGGGATCATATGCAAACCAAAAGACTATTGATCTGGATGGCTGAGTGACCGAGTGACCCAGTGAAGACATCTAAGGTGAGCTGTAGGATCGTGTTTTCAGCATCAGGCACTATTCTCATAGCATGCTCCTGTGTACACTATGTCCAGCCAAGCTATCCTTTTATCACCCAGTAAATATGCGTGAACACTAACCGGTCATCCTTTTTGATTCACCTAATAGACCAATCCGGTAACCATACTCTTGGAGCCATTATTTGAATTATCTCCATTCACCAGGACTATTCAATTGATATTGATGAATATATTTTTTTACATTCTCAATACCGGTATTACTATTAAAGATCATTAGCGGATGAACGAATGCGGTGTGTATGGTTGATCGGGTGGCCATCCTTGTTTAGTGTTTTTGTTGACTAGTCTCATTTTAATCAGGTGTCCTTGATGTTGTGTTTTGTTTAAAACTAATTGAATAAATTAATGAAATTTTCTACTTCACTAATTGCGGTTCACTCATTATAAGTCTGTATAACTAGTTGAGCCTTGTTGAAGAATTCTTTTGCTGAAGGACCTTTTGATCCTTCAACTTTCTCCCCCCTTTTTTCTATAGGATCATCAATTGAAACTACTAGGACTTATTCAGAGTGAGGCCTAGTGGGCTGACGATGGCGGGACAGGAGTACTAATCTGTGACAGGAAAGTGATGTGCAGGAGGAGAAGTGTCCTGAGGTAAAGATCTGCAGGGAGACTGCATAGGCGGGAAAGTTCTGAAGTGAAAAGTCTGTCAGGATTAGGGTCCGCCATTTTATCCCATCTGAGGAGTGTAACATATTAACCGCTATATCATTCGTAAAGATAAGGAGTAAACCATTTGTCCATGTAAGGCTGGATCTGCTCTAACATGGCAAATACCAATTTGTTCTATGGGCATCCCATACCCCTTCCCCCAACCAAGTTCAATTCCCCAAATAAAACAACAAAACAAAGCAAAAGACTTTTCAAGTGTAACGTATGGATGTCTGGCAGCAGGGTGAATATGCGTGGATGTTAGTAACTCATAGCAACCACCCGCTACATAAGAAACACATTATAATTTTGTTCTCTCCTCTCTTAGCTCCCTACATCTCCTTGTAGCTGCAATGAAAAGCACTTTTATATGCCAGTGCTTCTCATCCTTTCTTCAACCTTCCTGCTTCCTGGGACATACACACAGCCAGTGACAAGACCTACATTCCTAGCAACCGTGGGACCGGCGGCGGAGCCCACAGAGCGGCATCAAATTACTCCAGGACTGATCACATCTTAATGGGCATCTTCCCCTGTTTGGACTTTGTAAGTGTTCTTTTTGTACACTTTTTTGCTGAACTTCGTTATACACCTAGTTGGAACTAATAAGAATTGCTACTATAGCCATCAACCATTGTTTGGAGCGCCAGAATCCCCCTTCTATATCTGTCTTTATGCTTATATTGAGCAATGCTACTGTAGCGGGGTATTCCCCTTTAATACAGAGAGACTACTGTAGCGGGGTCTCTAAATTTATGTGGGACACCAAGGTGTGTAAGTATAGGGATAGTGGACCCCTTGTGTTCGTGGAGGATTGAATGGTGTAATAATCTCCTTGGCCTCTGAGTGGCGGGGTATCTGGAGGCTCAAGGTAGATTTGCCATTACAGTGCTACCCTTTTTGTCCCTTTCCGGAGATGGTACGGCGAGGGCGGGGAACCTGCCGTGGTGTCGAAAGGAGGAGATAAAAGGGGGAGACGCCCTAACCACGAGGTCTTCTGGAGGAAGTTCTTCACGTGCCCAGGCACCTTAGGCCTGGGTGCAGGCGGGTTCGGGATTCCGGCTCAGGTGCCCTAGGCCTGACCGGAATGGAGTTGGAGTCCATCCCAGGCACCTTCAGCCTGGGCTGAGGTACTAAACTAGGAGGCCTGCGGTCCAGTGACTTCGACTGGATCCCGCGAGGGTGGAGACGTCCGAGGGTCCCTGAGGTGGATGGGGCCCATGTCTGAGGTGAGGAGGCCGGGGAGGTTACCCGTCCAGAGACTCTGGAGCAGCATCAACCCAGTGACGGATGGGCCTCTGGTAACTACCTTGGAGGGACATCTTCCCCTGATAGGGGCCGCAGCGCAGCGAAGGTACTCCTATCTACGTTCTGTAGAGTCGCTGGTAGAGACTCTCAGATTCTAAGTCCTTTCTAGCTGAATGCTATAGTAACCGCTGGCGAGATCGCAGTGGTTTAGTTGATAACCAGGATAGTGCCTCGACCTGCTCACCCCCCGTATCAAAATGTTATCAAGTCGCAACCAGATGGCTACTGAAGCACTGTTTATTGTGAGATGTACAATAAAGCAAGAGTTGGACTGTGATCGGTGTGTGGAACTCTGGTTAATGGGAACAAAGGGAAGTGTTGACACAGCAGGACTGTATTCTAGAACAAAGCACATAGGCCCGAGGAAATATCTGGTGCTGGCCTTCACCTCACCCACAGCTATGGGGAGGACATGGGCCGTAGCGCATCTCACCCTGTCGTGTTACATACCCCTAGACAAAGGAGATGGGGTGAGGCCGCTACACTACATCTCCCAGTACATCTTGCAGCACCCAGGGTGCATTGCTCCGGAACAGAGACTGCTGGGGCAGACTTTATAAAGGGGAGGTGGAGTTTGTTCTGCCTCTTTTGGACACCCCCTCTCCTAGCAAGAGGATCTCTGTGCTGAACTGCTGTATGCACAAGCCCTGAAGCCTGGGCCTTGTGCTCTTTTCCAAAGAGCCTCTCTGTCAGCCTAGCAGAGCCTTAGAGACATCTTCTCCTCCTTGCTGCAGTACACCAGAAGGATTGAAGACTTGGATGTCGGTGGATTCCTGTTCCCAGACGAATCGGCGGAGGAAACGGACTTGGACCTGTCCGGGTGGTGAGAGCTGTTTAAAGACAGATACTTTATCTTTACTATTCGTTGGGATTACAAAGTTGTTCTTCAAGTGCACCACTGAAAGATTGCTAGTGAATATTGTTTCACTGAACTTCCATTTAGATCAGTCAGGCCTGACTGCATAGGTAGACATTGCTGGGTGTTAGTCTACCCATGAGGGGAAGTAGCTGTAAAAGGGCAGCGCTAGAGTTGCATAGCAATACTTTATTATTCTGATTACTCTGTTTATCTTTTTTACTGTTTATTGCAGGGATCTGCAACTTGTTATACTGTTGTTTATTACTTGCCCATTAGCCTTAGTAAAATATCTGGGTCAAGTACATTGATGTCAGTCTCACTTACTTTAATAGAAGTTTTAAAGTATATGACTGTGTGTGTTTGCCATAGGACTGCGTCACCTAGAGTTGCGGTCACGCGGTCCTATCTCCCCTTACTAGCTGTGCCACGGGAGGTAGAGCCGATTGCCGGGGGTTGACAGCGGTGCACTACAGGGCCCAAAACAAAACCAGCGGCTCTCTTAACTGGGGGTAGCGCTACACTACGTTTTGATATATGAAGTCTGCGTATACTGCAAGAAAGATTGGAAAGGCAAGACAGACGTCATATTTGTAGCAAAGTGAATTATAAGCATGTTCCTACCATAACCAGACTCCCTTACATAGCAATGTTTGAGAGCCTGTCCTTGTGACCTCTTTCTCAGTTAGCAAAGAGTCAGTCCTATAAGCAGACATGTTTATAACACATGCAAAGTGACTGGATATTGCTTGGAGCTTTTACATTCACAGCATACTTTACTACAGAATACGTTGTATGCAGGGACAGGTTTCACTTATAATATGTACAACATGCCATATCTCTAATACCTCCATCGTGACCACAAATCTTTGTCACGCAGCCCTGTAAAACTCAAATATTATAAACAAGTATATTTCACATGTGGTATGCATATGACCCTTAAAAATTATGCAACAAAATACCTTATATTAAAGCACTGCTGTGCGCTCATGTGACCTACCGACACTCTCCTTCCCCGATCTGAGGACTACAGTGGGAGGGGCTGAGATTAGGGTGACCACATTTCCAAACTACCATTCAGGGACACCGGCCCTTCCCAAAAATCAGCTTGTGCTGTAACGAATCAAAGCACAGTCATTAGACACAATAGTCAGGATTTATGATTTCTCCAATCACAAGCAGGGGGCGGGGATTGTGCTCCTCCAGGCATTCCCGGCCAGGACAACTACTGTCAGTGAGTAAAGCGGTGAAGTGGCAGCCTTTTTTGGGGCCATCAGATCGGCCCGGGAGTGGCTGTGTCAGTTTCATTCTGGGACACTGTATTGTCCTGGAATGAAGGTGCCCGGGACAGACCTGCAAAATGCGGGACTGTCCCGGGCAATCCGGGACACGTGGTCACCCTAGCTGAGATTCCCCATTGACGTCAGCTGGAAGGAGAGGAAGAGAGCAGTGGGAGGTCACATGAGAACACAGCGGCGCTTTGAAATAAAGTATTTCTCTGCATCATTTTTTAAAACAGATACTGCACAGTAGACCTTTCTGTAACAGAGGGGCTTCCAGGATTTGGGATTAGTGATTTTACAGCCATAGTGGCAGGAGGGGAGGGGCAGGGAGGAGACGGCTCACACACAGAGGGGGAGAAGGAGAGTCTGCGGGCTGAAGGAGGCACGTAGACTGACCACAGTATCATGGATCAGCAGACATGATTACCGTTTTCAGCACACTAAGGGGGACACAGGAACAGGCAGGATTAACCAGGTATTATGCTGTATATCCTGCTTTAAAAGGACAGGATCATTTTTTTTTCTTTTTTTAGGGTTCCAACCACTTTAATTCACTGAACAGAATAAAATAATGGGAAAAAGAACTACCATTACAATTAAAAAAATTAATCACAATTACACATGCCACATCCACAAGCTCAGCCATCCAGGAAATGGCATATAAGTTCTTGGTTAGATGGTACCGCACCCTGGTGCGATTAGCTCAAATATATCCAACACGAGATGACCGATGTTGGAGGGGGTGTGGGGAGAGGGGAATATACCTCCACATTTGGTGAGCATGCCCAGGGATAAGAAACAATAGAGTTTACACCATTACAATTCTTGTTCCATGGAACCACAAGAGCTAAAAACTTCTAAAAATAGTGTTGGACAACATTTATTAAATGCGGCCAAAAGATTAATACCAAGGCATTGGAAGCAAGCAACATGTCCCACCCTTCAAGAATGGAAAAGGGAAGTAGTTACAATAATGGGAGCAGAAAAATGGATACATGACATCAGGCATGAACAGGAGAAATTTAAAAAAGTTTGGTAAATCTGGGAAAATCATAACCAAGAAATAGATGGATAAAACCAAAAGCCTTATGAAGCTCCGAAAAGGAAATGGGAACTATAAAAAGAAAGATGGGGAACAATCTAAGCTTTTTTTTTAATGTGTATGTATTCATGTATGTTTTGTTAATATGTTAAAGATAAGTAGAGAATGTGACACTAGAAGAATATGGGAAGGTGGCTAACGATCCTCCTCAAGGGTGGGAGGAGGAAAGGGGGAGGGGAGAATGTTTTTTTTTTGTTTTTTTTCTTCTCTCTCTCTTTTTTTTTTCTTCCCCTTTTGGGGGGGGGGGGGGGAGATCCGAAAACACGTATAATTTAGAAGAGAACACGACAATTAGAAATAAGAAGACACATCTAAAACACAATCCCCCTCAATAAGGTAGGTAAATCCGAATCACGGATAGACAAGTATAAGAAGGCACAAAGGAAACACAATAAATACCACATTTATATAGCACTAGGAATATACATATATTAATATATCCTTTATAGGCACTTTTTCCCACGGGTTTCACTTTGTCTTTCACACTAAATTACAACACATAGACAGGAACCTGCCATGTTGGGAAGAAATTGATTTCTGCTTCTGTAAAGAATTTTGCTGCACCAAAACAGACAGGTGTGACTAGGCCTTTTGTAAGTGAAAGAATGGACAACATTTAGGCTGGGTTCACACTTGTGCGACACGACAGCCGTCCTTCTTTGGATCCGACTTTGCCCTGCGACATGAAGCCGACATATGTCCGACTTTCAATGAACGGGGATCCGACTTGGATCCCCGCCAATACCAGGCACTGTGTTTGGTATGAATCTTGAGGGGGAACTCCACACCAAATTTTAAATAAAAAACCGGCATGGGTTCCCCCTCCAAGAGCATACCAGGCCCTTGGGTCTGGTATGGATTTGAAGGGGAACCCCCTACGCCAAAAAAAAACGGCGTGGGGGTCCCCCCAAAATCCAAACCAGACCCTTATCCGAGCACGCAACCTGGCAGGCCGCAGGGGAAGAGGGGGGGGGGGCGAGAGAGCGGCCCCCCACCCCAAAGCACCCTGCCCCCATGTTGATGAGGACAGGGCCTCTTCCCGACAACCCTGGCCGTTGGTTGCCGGGGTCTGCGGGCGGGGGGCTTATCGGAATCCGGGAGCCCCCCTTTAATAAGGGGGCCCCCAGATCCCGGCCCCCCACCCTATGTGAATGAGTATGGGGTACATCGTACCCCTACCCCTTCACCTGGTGGAAAAAAATGTCAATAAAAAATACACACACAGCTTTTTAAAGTAATTTATTACACAGCTCCGGGAGTCTTCTTCCGACTCCGGGGGTCTCTTCCGTCTTCGGGGGTCTCCGGTGTCGTCTCCGCGCTCTGGGAAGAAGACGGCGACGGCGACGGGAAGACCGGCCCCTCCACTAGCAAAAGAGCTGGAAGAAGATAGTGGAGGGGCCGGCAGAAGGAAGAAAGAAAGAACCGGAGAGCGAGGGAAGAAGGCGACGGAGAAGACTGGGCCCCGCTAGCAAAAGAGCTGGAAGAAGATGGCGGAGGCCCGGCAGAAGGAAGGAAGAACCGGAGAGCGCGGAGACGACACCGGAGACCCCCGAAGACGGAAGACACCCCCGGAGTCGGAAGAAGACCCCCGGAGCTGTGTAATAAATTACTTTAAAAAGCTGTGTGTGGTTTTTTTTATTGACATTTTTTTCCACCAGGTGAAGGGGTAGGGGTACGATGTACCCCATACTCATTCACATAGGGTGGGGGGCCGGGATCTGGGGGCCCCCTTATTAAAGGGGGCTCCCGGATTCCGATAAGCCCCCCGCCCGCAGACCCCGACAACCAACGGCCAGGGTTGTTGTGAAGAGGCCCTGTTCTCATCAACATGGGGGCAGGGTGCTTTGGGGTGGGGGGCCGCAGGTCGCCCCCCTGCCCCAAAGCACCAAACCCCCCATGTTGAGGGCATGCGGCCTGGTACGGTTCAGGGGGGAGGGGGGGCGCTCTCTCGTCCCCCCCTCTTCCCCTGCGGCCTGCCAGGTTGCATGCTCGGATAAGGGTTTGGTTTGGATTTTGGGGGGACCCCCACGCTTTTTTTTTGGCGTAGGGGGTTCCCCTTAAAATCCATAACAGACCTAAGGGCCTGGTATGCTCTTGAAGGAGAACCCATGCCGGTTTTTTATTTAAAATTTGGCGTGGAGTTCCCCCTCGAGCAGCAGAGCACAAGTCGCATGCCAAAGTCGGATCATGCAAGACTGCGGTCCGACTTTGATCCGACTTCAATGATAGTCAATGGGCTGAAGTCGGATCAAAGTCGGATCAAAGTAGTGCAGGGAGCATTTTCAAAGTCGGACCGACATGTGTCGGACCAGTTAAGACGGCTCCCATAGGGAAACATTGATTTTCACACGTCATGCGGCATGAGCTCCCAATGTCGGAGCGTTTGTCGCCCCAGTATGAACCCGGCCTTATGCCATTGTTATTAATATCTTTGTACATACCCCCCAAAATATGCTCAGCTTGCTCACACAGATCTACAGGCAATGTATTGTATGACCACTCAGCCCTTTAAAGAGGACGTAAACTTCCTCTGCAAACTTTTACCTATAGGTAAGCTTATAATAAGGGCTTACCTATGGGCATATGTGACGCATACTAGCTCATTGTGCCTTTGTCTTGCAGGTTTTTATTTTTGAGGGATTTTTTTCAGAGGTTTACAGCCTCTTTAACCACTTGCCGACCGCCACACGCAGATGTCGTCGGCAGAATGGCACGGACAGGCACATTGGCAAACCTGTACGTCCCTTTACCGATGCGTACCTCGTGAGCGTGCTCACGGGTCCCAGGAACTCGATGTTCCCGGGCGGCCCGCGATTGTGGCCGGCAAAGGCAGAACAGGGGGATGCCTTTGTAAGCAAGGCATTCCCCTATTCTGCCTAGTGACACTGTCACTGATGGCTGTTCCCCGTGATCGGGAACGGTCATCAGTGACGTGTCACGTGTAGCCACGCCCCCTAACAGAAATAATCACTCCCTAGTACTGACTTAACCCCTGCAGCGCCACCTAGTGGTTAACCCCTTCACTGCCAGTGTCATTTTTACAGTAAACAGTGCATTTTTATAGCACTGATCACTGCAAAAATGACAATGATCCCAAAAATGTGTCAAAAGTGTCCGATGTGTCTGCCATAAAGTCGCAGTCACAATAAAAATCGCTGATCGCCGCCATTACTAGTAAAAACAAAAATTATTAATAAAAATGCCATAAAACTACCCCCTATTTTGTAGATGCTATAACGTTTGCACAAACAAATCAATAAACGCTTATTGCGATTTTTTTTTGATTTTTTTACCAAAAATATTTGGAAGAATATGTATCGGCCTATTTTTTGGGGATATTTATTATAGCAAAAAGTAAAAAATATTGAATTTTTATTTAAATTGTCGCTCTATTTTTGTTTATGAGCGCAAAAAATAAAAACCTCAGAGGTTATCAAATACCACCAAAAGAAAGCTCGATTTGTGGGAAGAAAAGGACGTAAATTTTGTTTGGGAGCCACGTTGCACGACCGCGCAATTGTCAGTTAAAGCGACTCAGTGCCGAATCACAAAATGTGGCCTGGTCTTTGACCAGCAAAATGGTCCAGGGATGAAGCGGTTAATAGTGCGCTAGCGCAGCCTATTAATTATTATATGGGGTTTTTTAGCAGCAGTGGTATCAAAATCAAAAATAGGGATGAGCTTCGTGTTCGAGTCGAACATACGTTCGACTCGAACATCGGCTGTTCGATCGTTCGACGAAGATCGAACGATTTGGGCCGTTCGCGCCAAATTCGAGTGACGCGAACGGCCCACAATGCACTACGCCATCGCAGTGTCATCCAGGCGCTGTGATTGGCCAAGCATGCACTGTGACCCCGCATGCTTGGCCAATCACAGCGCCGGCAGCGAGGAGAGCAATGATTGGCCACAGGCAGGATGCCTGTGGCCAATTAATGCTGAGGGTGTTTAGTACACGCCCCACACTATAAAAGGCCGCCAGCACGGCGGCCTAGTGTAGTGTGTTCCGGAGCAGGGAAAGACAAGCATAGGCAGGGACAGTGACATTTCTTTCTTTCTTGCTTAACCTGGATTCCTTTAGTTTAGGGAAAGAGAAGGATAGGTAGGGAGAGTGTCAGTGTGTTTTACTGTGCGAGTCCTTGTTTCTAGGGACAAAGAAGGAAAGTGAGGGGATTTCTCCTTGTGCTATAGTGTGCTTTAAAAAAACATTTTTTCTAGGGACAGAAAACTGTAGGTAGGGAGAGTGTCAGTTTCTTTCACTGTGCCAGTCCTTGTTTCTAGGGACAAAGAAGGAAAGTGAGGGGAATTCTCCTTGTGCTATAGTGTGCTTTAAAAAAACATTTTTTCTAGGGACAGAAAACTGTAGGTAGGGAGAGTGTCAGTTTCTTTCACTGTGCCAGTCCTTGTTTCTAGGGACAAAGAAGGAAAGTGAGGGGAATTCTCCTTGTGCTATAGTGTGCTTTAAAAAAACATTTTTTCTAGGGACAGAAAACTGTAGGTAGGGAGAGTGTCAGTTTCTTTCACTGTGCCAGTCCTTGTTTCTAGGGACAAAGAAGGAAAGTGAGGGGATTTCTCCTTGTGCTATAGTGTGCTTTAAAAAAACATTTATTCTAGGGACAGAAAACTGTAGGTAGGGAGAGTGTCAGTTTCTTTCACTGTGCCAGTCCTTGTTTCTAGGGACAAAGAAGGAAAGTGAGGGGAATTCTCCTTGTGCTATAGTGTGCTTTAAAAAAACATTTTTTCTAGGGACAGAAAACTGTAGGTAGGGAGAGTGTCAGTTTCTTTCACTGTGCCAGTCCTTGTTTCTAGGGACAAAGAAGGAAAGTGAGGGGATTTCTCCTTGTGCTATAGTGTACTTTAAAAAAACATTTTTTCTAGGGACAGAAAACTGTAGGTAGGGAGAGTGTCAGTTTCTTTCACTGTGCCAGTCCTTGTTTCTAGGGACAAAGAAGGAAAGTGAGGGGATTTCTCCTTGTGCTATAGTGTGCTTTAAAAAAACATTTTTTCTAGGGACAGAAAACTGTAGGTAGGGAGAGTGTCAGTTTCTTTCACTGTGCCAGTCCTTGTTTCTAGGGACAAAGAAGGAAAGTGAGGGGAATTCTCCTTGTGCTATAGTGTGCTTTAAAAAAACATTTTTTCTAGGGACAGAAAACTGTAGGTAGGGAGAGTGTCAGTTTCTTTCACTGTGCCAGTCCTTGTTTCTAGGGACAAAGAAGGAAAGTGAGGGGAATTCTCCTTGTGCTATAGTGTGCTTTAAAAAAACATTTTTTCTAGGGACAGAAAACTGTAGGTAGGGAGAGTGTCAGTTTCTTTCACTGTGCCAGTCCTTGTTTCTAGGGACAAAGAAGGAAAGTGAGGGGATTTCTCCTTGTGCTATAGTGTGCTTTAAAAAAACATTTATTCTAGGGACAGAAAACTGTAGGTAGGGAGAGTGTCAGTTTCTTTCACTGTGCCAGTCCTTGTTTCTAGGGACAAAGAAGGAAAGTGAGGGGAATTCTCCTTGTGCTATAGTGTGCTTTAAAAAAACATTTTTTCTAGGGACAGAAAACTGTAGGTAGGGAGAGTGTCAGTTTCTTTCACTGTGCCAGTCCTTGTTTCTAGGGACAAAGAAGGAAAGTGAGGGGATTTCTCCTTGTGCTATAGTGTACTTTAAAAAAACATTTTTTCTAGGGACAGAAAACTGTAGGTAGGGAGAGTGTCAGTTTCTTTCACTGTGCCAGTCCTTGTTTCTAGGGACAAAGAAGGAAAGTGAGGGGATTTCTCCTTGTGCTATAGTGTGCTTTAAAAAAACATTTTTTCTAGGGACAGAAAACTGTAGGTAGGGAGAGTGTCAGTTTCTTTCACTGTGCCAGTCCTTGTTTCTAGGGACAAAGAAGGAAAGTGAGGGGAATTCTCCTTGTGCTATAGTGTGCTTTAAAAAAACATTTTTTCTAGGGACAGAAAACTGTAGGTAGGGAGAGTGTCAGTTTCTTTCACTGTGCCAGTCCTTGTTTCTAGGGACAAAGAAGGATAGTGAGGGGAATTCTCCTTGTGCTATAGTGTGCCAAAGCATTCCTCATCAACCATCTTTGAAATCCTTGTTTTTTGGACAGTCAGGGAAATTGTCGTTGTGCTATTCTGTGCAAAAGCAATAATCCTCAACCATATTTAGAAATCCTTAAGTAAAGGGACAGAGAAGGACACCTGAAGGTAGCCCTTATTGCTTTTTTCCCATCTCCCTGCAGGCCATCTATTAGAATGTCTGGAAGGCAAACAAGGAGAGGCAGACAGTCAGGAGGCAATAAAAGAGGGCAAGCAGGCTCTGTGTCTGGGGGCAACAGTGCTGGTCGTGGACGCGGTGCATTGTCATCAGCACATGGCCATGGGACACGCTTGTCCTTCTTTTCGGCAGCTGGACATGTTGAGCCACATCATGCCGAAGACTTGGTAGAGTGGATGACCAAGCCCTCCTCCTCCTCCTCATCCTCTCTCACCCAGGCTCAGGGTACTGGCAAAGCAGCTGCCAAAGCGTCCTCTTCCCTGGTATCAATGTCAGACTCATCATCAGTCACTCCTTCCCTAGACCCACCATGTCCTCCTCCTGAGGAGTCCCCCGAACTGTTTGAGCACAGTGTTGGGTACATGCTCCAGGAGGATGCCCAGCGTTTCGAAGGGTCTGATGATGAAACCCAGCTACAGGAAGGCAGTAGCGTGAGAGCAGACAGAGGGGATGCTCAAGAAGGACACCAATCTGGCAGTCATGTTCCAGCAGCTGCAGCATACTGCCAGATTGGCTCCAGTGATGAGGAGGGAGGGGATGATGAGGTCACTGACTCCACGTGGGTGCCTAATAGGAGAGAGGAGGAGGAGGAGGATGAGGAGGAGGCACATCTCCAACGAGGCAGGATGCCCTTTGGTGGCCAGCGTAAGGGCAGTACACCGACGGAATCACACCGCAGAGCTCCGCCTGTGCAGGGCGCTGCCTCTGCCCGTCATTCAAAAAGTTCCTTGGTGTGGGCCTTTTTTGAGGCTAGTGCATCAGATCGCACAGCTGCTGTTTGCAACATATGTCTCAAGCGTATATCGCGTGGCCAAAACATCAGCCGCTTGGGTACCACATGCCTGACCAGACATATGTTGACCTGCCATGCAGCTCGTTGGCAAGCCTACCTCAAAGACCCACACCAAAGAACAAAGCGGACCTCTCCTTGCACCGCATCAGCTGGGATCTCCAACCCCACTATAACTTCAGTCCTCTCTGAAACATGCACTGAGAGGAATGAAGGTGTAGAATTAGGTGTGTCACAGCCAAGTACTTGCGGCCACTCTGCTAGCAGTACACCGACGTCCGATTCTAGCAGGCAAATTTCCCTGCCCCAGCTGCTGGACCGTCGAAAGAAGTTCACTCCCAGCCATCCACATGCCCAGCGGTTGAATGCTAGCTTGGCTAAATTGCTAGCGCTTCAACTGCTGCCTTTTCGGTTGGTAGACTCGGCCCCCTTCCGTGAGTTTGTGCAATGTGCGGTTCCTCAGTGGCAGGTTCCCAAACGCCACTTTTTCTCACGGAAGGCTATTCCGGCTCTCTACCGGCATGTGGAAGGCAATGTCTTGACCTCGCTGGACAGGGCGGTCATCGGTAAGGTGCATATTACCGCTGACTCATGGTCCAGCAGGCATGGACAGGGACGTTACCTTTCTTTCACGGCCCATTGGGTCACTCTTTTGGCAGCTGGGAAGGATGCAGGACAAGGTGCAGTAGTGTTGGAGGTTGTTCCACCGCCACGCCTCCAAAATGCTACTACTGGTTGTGACACACCTCTCTCCTCCACCCCCTCCTCTTCTTCTTCCTCCATGGCCTCTTCCTGTGGTTTGTCCTATGAACCAGCGGTGCTCCGTAGCCGTTCACGGGGCTACGCAAGTACGCAGGCAAAAAGATGCCATGCCGTGCTTGCGCTGGTGTGTTTGGGGGACAGAAGCCACACTGGGGCAGAGGTCCTGTCTGCTCTGCAGGGCCAGGCCGAGAGGTGTTTGACGCCACGCCAGCTTAAGCCAGGAATGGTGGTTTGCGACAATGGCACCAACCTCCTCTCCGCCCTCCGACAGGGACAACTGACCCATGTGCCCTGTGTGGCTCACGTCCTTAACCTGGTGGTGCAGCGGTTCTTGGGCAGGTACCCGGGCTTACAGGATGTCCTGAGGCAGGCCAGGAAAGTCTGTGTGCATTTCCGCAGATCTTATAATGCCAGTGCTCGCCTGGCTGAGCTGCAAAAGGAGTTGAACCTGCCCAAGAACCGCCTTATATGTGACATGCCCACCAGGTGGAACTCAACGTTGGCCATGCTGCAGCGGCTGCACACGCAGCAGAGGGCCATCAATGAGTACCTGTGCGACTACGGCACCAGGACAGGGTCAGGGGAGCTTGGTTTTTTTTCTCCACGCCAGTGGGGCATGATCAGGGATGCATGCACTGTCCTGGCACCATTTGAGGAGGCCACGAGGATGGTGAGCAGTGACAGTGCATGCATCAGTGACACTGTACCTCTTGTCCACCTGTTGGAGCACACGCTGCGTGGAATAATGGACAGGGCACTTGAGGCAGAACAGAGGCAGGAAGAGGAGGACTTCCTTGCCTCTCAAGGCCCCCTTTACCCAGACAGTGTTCCTTCTGTCCCACCCATCGCACAGGAAGAGGAAGAGGAGGAGGAGGAGGAGGAGGAGGAGGATTGTGTCAGCATGGAGGTGGAGGCTGGCACTCAGCATCATCAGCAGCAGTCTTTTAGGGATGATTTACAGTCCCAAGAAACCAGTGGACTTGTACGTGGCTGGGAGGAGGTGGCTGCGGATCATGTCGTCCTTAGTGACCCAGAGGACTCCGGAGCGAATGCCTCAGCAAACCTACGCTGCATGGCCTCCCTGATCCTGCAAAGTCTGCGGAAGGATCCTCGTATTCTTCGGATCAAGGAGAGGGACCATTACTGGCTGGCCACTCTCCTTGATCCACGGTACAAGGGTAAGGTTGCGGACCTTATGTTACCGTCGCAGAGGGAGCAGAGGATGAGACAACTCCGGGAGGCCTTGCAGAAAGGTCTGTGCAACGCGTTCCCAGAGACTGGGAGGTTACAAACTCCTGGTCCTGGACAACGAGTTGCTGAGGCTTCGGCCAGTCAAAGAAGGAGCGGTGGGGAAGGTGGCCGTCTGACCGATGCGTTCAGACAATTCTTTAGTCCGCAGCCCCAAAGTATGATCGGTTCCAGCAACCATCGCCAGCGTCTGATAAACATGGTGCAGGAATATCTAGGGGCAAGGTCAGACTTGGACACCTTCCCCACCGAAAATCCTCTGGCTTACTGGGTCTTGAGGATGGATCACTGGCCAGAGCTTGCACAGTATGCAATTGAGCTACTGGCCTGTCCTGCATCCAGCGTTCTTTCGGAACGCACATTCAGTGCTGCTGGAGGATTTGTCACGGATCACAGGGTGCGCCTGTCCACCGACTCGGTTGATCGACTGACTTTCATCAAGATGAACCAGTCTTGGATCACCACCAGCTACCACACACCTGATGCTGATATAACAGACTAATTGATTTTAACATGTCACATCCCTTCAAGACTGATGCTGATGCTGAGTGCCTGTGCTGTTATGTTGACTGGCTATCCTCCTCCTCCGAGTCCTCAATGATACGATTGATGATGATAGCTTGGAAGATCATTTTTGTTTATGGGTGCCGCCACCAGTGGCTAAGGCCCAATTTTTCAGCCCCTGTTTTACAGGGGCGTGTAATTACAATTTTTTTAGCAATAATTTGCCATAGGGCTCATTGCTGTGCTCCAAGTACAGTATCTGTGAGGGGTTGGAGTGTTGTGGCACCAGTGCCTAAGGCCCAATTTTTCAGCCCCTGTTTAACAGGGGCGTGTCATTACAATTTTTGAAGCAATACTTTGCAACAGGGCTCATTGCTGTGCTCCAAGTAACGTATCTGTGAGGGGTTGTAGTGTTGTGCCACCAGTGCCTAAGGCCCAATTTTTCAGCCCCTGTTCAACAGGGGCATGCAATTACAATTCTTGATCTAATAATTCACAGCAGGGCCCATTGCTGCACCCACCAAGAGTAACTCTGAGGGCTTACAGTGTTGTGGCAACGCCACCACCACCACCACCACCACGAAAGGCCCAATTTTTCAGCCCCTGTTCAAAAGGGGCATGTAATTACAATTCTTGATCTAATAATTCACAGCAGGGCCCATTCCTGCACCCACCAAGAGTAACTCTGAGGGCTTACAGTGTTGTGGCAACGCCACCACCACCACCACCACCACGAAAGGCCCAATTTTTCAGCCCCTGTTCAAAAGGGGCATGTAATTACAATTCTTGATCTAATAATTCACAGCAGGGCCCATTCCTGCACCCACCAAGAGTAACTCTGAGGGCTTACAGTGTTGTGGCAACACCACCACCACCACCACCACCACGAAAGGCCCAATTTTTCAGCCCCTGTTCAACAGGGGCATGCAATTACAATTCTTGATCTAATAATTCACAGCAGGGCCCATTGCTGCACCCACCAAGAGTAACTGTCAGGGCTTACAGTGTTGTGGCACCAGCACCACCATCAAAGGCCCAATTTTTACTACCACTGTTCAACAATTATATGTAATTAAAATTCCTGATATAATAGTTGACAGCAGGGCGTTCCAGCACCAACCAAGAGTAACTGTGAGTGCTTACAGTGTTGTGCCAACACCAACAACTAAGGGGCCTATTTCTGCAGAGTATATACGGCAGGTCCCTACTTTCAAACATCCAACTTACAAACGACTCCTACTTGCAAACGCAAGAAGACAACAGGAAGTGAGAGGAAATCTACCACTAGGAAGGAAAATTCTCTTCTGTAAGAATAAATATGGGAGAAAGGTGTCTCCTCTGTACTGATGCTTTATCAGCAATCCTTGTTTCAAGAAAAACACCACATTTCAAAAACAGTTGTCATTGGGACGGAAAGTGAGGTGAAATGTTCTGAACAGGGGCACAGACAGCAAAACAAATGTTACAGGGGTGATAACCCTTACCTATGTTTTCCAAAAAGTTTAAAAATAGATTTTTGGGCTGGAGCTACACTTCAACAATGTACCTGTTCAAAATGACAAACAGATTCTACATAAGAACAAACCTACAGTCCCTGTCTTGTATGCACCGCCTGTATACGGCTGTTCAGAGTATATAGGGCCTTTTTTATTTTATGTGCGGGGTTCCCCTTAATATCCATACAAGACCCAAAGGGGCTGGTAATGGGCTGGGGTAGGGGGGGGGTCATGGGGTAGCTATGCCATTTTTCTTAAAGATTTTCATCCATATTACCGGGACCAGACATTACATTAAAGCCGCAAGCAGTTTTAAATGGCTTTTTTTTCCTTTAGAAGTGTCATTTTGTGCAGGGACAGTTCTAAACACGGGAAACACGTGGCACTTCACAGGCATACTTTAGACACCCCCCAGGTACGATATTTAAAGGAATATTTGACTTTTTTTTTTTCACTTTATGCATCATTAAAATGACTGCTCCCGAAAAACGACCGTTTTTAAAACTTCTTTTTGCATTGATACATGTCCCCTGGTGCAGAACCCGGGTTCCCAAACCCTTTTTAGGACAATAACATGCATAATAGTTGTTATAATTAGCACTTTAGAATTCGAACGTTCGCATCCATTGTATTTAATAGGGTTCTAATGTTCGTACGAACTTTCGGTCCGTTCGCGGGTTCTGGTGCGAACCGAACCCGGGGGTGTTCGGCTCATCACTAATCAAAAAACAGTATCCTAAAAGTCATGTTCAGGTTAAAAATATCATCTCCGGTTGTACAGATCAATAGGTATTCAATAACAGCGATGTAAACCAAAATAAAAAAAAGCATAACATTACAGAATGTCGGCCATGTATAGATGGTCACCGCACATGAACAGCGCCAAACAGCGCTCTATGTAAGTATAGACTTTGACAGTGCCAGTTTGACTAATTCCTTTGCCTGCCTGACTTCTTGTCGGGCAGAAGTGTAATTATTGTAAATGTCCTTATGTTTAAACTATTCGCTAATATGACTATTTGGCTCTTTTATCATACTGACAAAGCCTACTGACACCCCACAATCAGGTATTAAAACATACTTCACCAATGGTTGTTATTCCTCACAACAATTGTTAATGTAGCGGGTATGTACTTTTCAGAGTGTAAATTCTCAGCAGGTGGCGCTGTCACTTTGGGCCGGGGTTGAACCATCACTGCAGTGCCGTACCCTTTGTGACCTCTCGCAGCAGTTGTACGGCGGGTCGGGGAACCCGCTGTGCTTGCTGGGGGAGGGTATAAAGGGGGCGGACATCTCCGCCACGAGGTCCGAGTCCCAGTCACCTTCAGCCTGAGGGCTGCTGTCCGCGGTCGGTGTCCAGGCGGCCTAGGCCTGGACACTTGGAGTTCGTGTTCCATCCCAGACACCGTCAGTCTGGGGTGAGGTACTCAACCGGAGGCCTGGGACCCAGTGGAAGGTACTCCACTGGGTCCCGCAAGGGAGGGATTGTCCTAGGGTGCCCCGGGTGTTGGGCACCCGAATCCAGAGGTGTAAGGGACCGGAAGAGAGATTCAACCGAAGATCTGGTGCAGCATATTGCCAGTGCCAGGTGAACCTCTGGAGACCACCCGGATGGATGTTGTAACGGGAGGGCCCATGGAACCCAGAAGTTCTTAGAAAGTGTGAGGCAGAAAATAATGGACATTGAGAATATGTCTTGGATTGCTTTGAAATGGGTCTGTAATATTAATCCACGGTATTTCCCAGGATATCTGTAAAAGACTATTTACTGGTTGTTTGATTCTGAACTAAACAGGTTAATTGAGAGATGCTGATGTGTTCAACTCTAACCACCTGGCTGCCTGTGTAATGTAGATTAATTCCAGACTAGCTTCCAAAGACCTTTTCATTGTTGTTTGTGGTGATGTGGATTGGAGCTGGTAGACCGTCTAGCTGCCTATTATGGGATGTTTAAGTGTCTTGCTGTGAGGAAAGGGGGGGGGGGAATCACTCCAGCAACCCCTCCTGCTAAGACTGTTTACTGAAGGAGAAGTTTGAACACACCTGACCTGTATCACCATTGTCATTGGACAGTTTAACCCGCCCTGTTCCCCAAGGATGGGAGGGAAGTGTTTTGAAGGGAAGTGTGTTACCATGTGCTTGTAATAAAGATTCTTTCCCTGTTTTTGGAACTTCAACACAGAGCGTTGTCTCGTTTGTGCGGGGAGAAATGTTTGTATGGGGTCTTATTCGGCTGGTTGGTGTGTCTGGTAGCTGGCGTGTGTTCGAGAATGGAATATCCTAAACGACGTTAACCCCTGTCGTTACAGATGTCTTTCCCGAACAGGGGCCAATTCATAGAGGAAGGTGGTTCATGTTCTATGACCGGTGGCAGCGGTTCAACTAGTCAACTCAGGTCAGTGGCAGAGACCTGCTATTAGGCCTGTGGCAGGGGCCTCAACAGTTCATCCAATCGGTGGCAGCGACCAATCTCACGGTCGGTGGCAGAGACCGTGCGTCAAGCCTATTCGCTTGCAAAGGAATAGGAGAGTTCATTTGTGCCTGGGCCTACTTGTATCCACACCCCTGTCTGTTACTAAAGTTCAACTGATTATGTTCACCCTGGCAATGGAGAAATAAAAGACTGTTGGACTTTTATTGGTGTGGGGCTCTATTACTGGCAGACACATCTCCACGGAACAAGCAGAGGCTTCGTATGCAGAGAACAGACCCGAAGGTAATTCAAGTGACTTTGCTCAATCCTCATACACATACGAGGTGAGAGCTTGGTGTTGTGTTCCTGCACTCTCCTCTCCCAGGTACCCCTAGACACCAGCCAAGTAAGCGATAAAGCAGAGAGGGAGAGTGAGGCCGCTACATTAAGATAAACCTCACTTTTCACTTTTTCACCCAGCCATCCCCTTTTTTCATTTTTTTTCACTTTTTACTGTTTTCACTTATTTATTTTTGTTGAAGTGGCTCACAAAATCCCCCTACATTTTCGTTGTCATAAGCAGCCCCACACCATTCAATTAATTAATTATTGATTAATTCTAAACCTTATTTTACACATCTCACTGCTATCACTTGGCCTGGCAGAACAGGTGCACTGTTCTTCCCCATACACTCACCATATATAACACATGTCATTCACAACCAAGAATTTGGTGCACTCACCAATATTCCCACCCCACATGGATAATAGTTACTAGTTATTTGCACATATCTCTGTGCGAGAATCCTCTCCAACACCAAAAAGGACACATACATTTTTATTAATACAATTTTAAGGAAATTAGCCATATACTCTCTAAATAAATATCCATAGTTGATAGGACGCTTATAGTCGGACTGGCACTGTGTTAATCTGTTAATGGTGTGACATCCTACTGTAATTTGACACATTGTCTTTACCTGGGATATTGCTGCAGGTGCCATCTCCCGTCCGCCTCGGAGGATATCCAAAGATGTGGCTCCTTGTAAGTCCTTTTTGGGCCGGTCTCCTTCCTTCGGAGGGGAGGGGGTGGGCCGTGGAGTTTTCGGAACAACTCAACTGTCTTTTTATATCCATCCGGTTACGGGACCTTTCCTTCCATTTCCCAGCAGTAAATATGACATATATACTAAAAAGCGTGTACATGATGAAATCAATTTGGAATTCTGAGCTGTTTGATGTATTCCTATAGATACAACCACCCCCCTGAAGAAGACCATTACTACACAAGGTCGAAACTCGTCAGGGGTCTATACATGGCCGAAATTCTGTAATGTTATGCTTTTTTTGATTTTGGTTTACATCGCTGTTATGGAATACCTATTGTTCTGTACAACCGGAGATTATATTTTTAACCTGAACATGACGTTGAGTTTTAATGAATAAAGAACTTTTATAATGGATACTGTTTTTTGATTTTGATACCACTGCTGCTAAAAAAAACCCTTGGGGGAACTTCCCATATCATATTCATATGCTTTGGGGTGTGCAGCTTCTCTCTTATATGTGTTTTTCCTATTTTATATTAATTATTGTATGATTAGGGTGCCAAAACACCACAATGGATGAATGCAAGTACCTTTTTTATGTTGCAGCACATCACACACAAAATATGCGTTGTGTGTTGGGCTCTACTGTATAATACATGGGGTGTCAGCAACAAATGCCACCAAAATGCACTTCACATAGAGCAGGGGTGCTGCCATGCATTGTGGCAGTGCACAAGTCACAATGTACAAGTGTAAGTGGGCCTCTAAAGTAAACCTGTTACAAGCCAAGACCATTCAAGATCAGCAGAGAAAAAAGAAAGACATAAACATAGGTTACCTTGGGGGCGTGTCCGGATGTGAACCGAGGAGGACGTGCTGGCATAGAGCTCCGCAAATCCTGCCACAATCCATCGCCATCCTTGCCAGTTGCCACAGACAACCCTGGTGAGCTGCCAAATTCACAACCAATTCAGCATGCTTTGTTTTATTAATCTGCTGTGGTGCTGATGTGCTCCTTGCAAGGATTGACTTGACACAATGTAAGACCAATGTATGTTTTACTGTTTGTTCATTTTGTTTTTTTGAAAGCCAATAAAAAAAAAAAAAAATAGGTTACCTTCAAAGAAAACCACGTCAAAACTATCAACAGATTCAGAGGTATAGGAAGTTACATACAAATCACAATTTTTCCAACAGGTCTAATCATATCCTCTTCCACCGTCCAAGCATTCTAGTTAGTCAGTTGAGGGCTCCTTTTACATTAAAGGACCATTAGGCTGGGTTCACACTAGTGCGACACGACATCTGTCCTACTTTGGATCCGACTTTGCCCTGCGACATGAAGCCGACATATGTCCGACTTTCAATGAACGGGGATCCGACTTGGATCCCCGCCAATACCAGGCACTGTGTTTGGTATGAATCTTGAGGGGGAACTCCAGGCCAAATTTTAAATAAAAAACCGGCATGGGTTCCCCCTCCAGGAGCATACCAGGCCCTTGGGTCTGGTCTGGATTTGAAGGGGAATCCCTACGCCGAAAAAACGGCGTGGGGGTCCCCACCAAAATCCAAACCAGACCCTTACCCGAGCACACAACCTGGCAGGCCGCAGGGGAAGAGGGGGGACGAGAGAGCGGCCCCCCCTCCCTCCTGAACCGTACCAGGCCGCATGCCCTCAACATGGGGGGGTTTGGTGCTCTGGGGCAGGGGGGCGACCTGCGGCCCCCCCACCCCAGAGCACCCTGCCCCCATGTTGATGAGGACAGGGCCTCTTCCCGACAACCCTGGCCGTTGGTTGTCGGGGTCTGCGGGCGGGGGGCTTATCGGAATCCGGGAGCCCCCTTCAATAAAGGGGCCCCCGGATCCCGGCCCCCCCACCCTATGTGAATGAGTATGGGGTACATCGTACCCCTACCCATTCACCTGGTGCAAAAAAATTGCAATAAAAAAACCACACAGCTTTTTAAAGTATTTTATTGCACAGCTCCGGGGGTCTTCTTCCGACTTCGGGGGTCTCCGGTGTCGTCGCCGCGCTCTCCGGTTCTTTCTTCTGCCAGGCCACCGCTAACTTCTTTAGCTCTTTTGCTAGTGGAGGGGCCGGTCTTCCCGTCGCCGTCGCCGTCTTCTTCTCTCTTCTCCTTCTCGATGTTGACGCATCGCTTCCTCCCGCTGTAATACTGGCTGTTCGCTCCGCTCCGCATTAATATAGGCTTCTCATGAAGGCGACGGCGACGGGAAGACCGGCCCCTCCACTAGCAAAAGAGCTAAAGAAGTTAGTGGAGGGGCCGGCAGAAGAAAGAAGCGGGAGAAGAACGGGATAGCGGGAGAAGAAGGTGACGGAGAAGACCAGGCCTCCGCTAGCAAAAGAGCTAAAAGAAGTTAGCGGAGGCCCGGCATA
Organism: Rana muscosa; assembly: GCA_029206835.1. Taxonomy (NCBI): domain Eukaryota; kingdom Metazoa; phylum Chordata; class Amphibia; order Anura; family Ranidae; genus Rana; species Rana muscosa. The sequence goes on along the minus strand of CM055116.1, from coordinate 309,569,102 downwards.
AGAAAGGAAGAACCGGAGAGAAGAGGAGGGGAGAAGGCGACGGAGAAGACCGGGCCCCGCTAGCAAAAGAGCTAAAGAAGTTAGCGGTGGCCCGGCAGAAGAAAGAACCGGAGAGCGCGGCGACGACACCGGAGACCCCCGAAGTCGGAAGAAGACCCCCGGAGCTGTGCAATAAAATACTTTAAAAAGCTGTGTGGTTTTTTTATTGCAATTTTTTTCCACCAGGTGAATGGGTAGGGGTACGATGTACCCCATACTCATTCACATAGGGTGGGGGGGCCGGGATCCGGGGGCCCCTTTATTGAAGGGGGCTCCCGGATTCCGATAAGCCCCCCACCCGCAGACCCCGACAACCAACGGCCAGGGTTGTCGGGAAGAGGCCCTGTCCTCATCAACATGGGGGCAGGGTGCTCTGGGGTGGGGGGGCCGCAGGTCGCCCCCTGCCCCAGAGCACCAAACCCCCCCATGTTGAGGGCATGCGGCCTGGTACGGTTCAGGAGGGAGGGGGGCCGCTCTCTCGTCCCCCCCTCTTCCCCTGCGGCCTGCCAGGTTGTGTGCTCAGATAAGGGTCTGGTTTGGATCTTGGGGGGACCCCCACGCCGTTTTTTCGGCGTAGGGGTTCCCCTTCACATCCAGACCAGACCCAAGGGCCTGGTATGCCCCTGGAGGGGGAACCCATGCCGGTTTTTTATTTAAAATTTGGCCTGGAGTTCCCCCTCAAGAGCAGAAGAGCACAAGTCGCATGCCAAAGTCGGATCATGCAAGACTGCGGTCCGACTTTGATCCGACTTCAATGATAGTCAATGGGCTGAAGTCGGATCAAAGTCGGACCAAAGTAGTACAGGGAGCATTCTCAAAGTCGGACCGACATGTGTCGGACCAGTTAAGAGGGCTCCCATAGGGAAACATTGATTTTCACACGTCATGCGACATGAGCTCCCAATGTCGGAGCGTTTGTCGCCCCAGTGTGAACCAGGCCTTAGGCTGGGTTCACACTGGTCCGACAAACGCTCCGACATTGGGAGCTCATGTCGCATGACGTGTGAAAATCAATGTTTCCCTATGAGAGCCGTCTTAACTGGTCCGACACAAGTCGGTCCGACTTTGAAAATGCTCCCTGTACTACTTTGGTCCGACTTTGATCCTACTTCAGCCCATTGAATATCACTGAAGTCGGATCAAAGTAGGATCCTTGTCCTAACCATCCGACATTTGACATCCGACATGGTGATTACAGCAGCAGTAAAAGGAATTTATCTCACCCTGGGATTGTTTTGATTGGTCAAAGGACAAGTCAGACTAGCACAAAGTCGGATCAAAGTACAGGCATACCCCACTTTTAAGTACACAATGGGACCAGAGCATGTATGTAAAACGAAAATGTACTTAAAGTGAAACAATACCTTTTTTCACTTCTAAGGTGTAGTGGGGGGTCAGAGGCTGTAGTGGGGGGTGTCAGGAGCTGTAGTTGAGGTCTCAGGGGCTGTAGTGGGGGTGTCGGGGCACACTGGAACAGGGCGGGCTATGCTCTCAGGGGTTCACCTCTTTCTACTGCGGCTGCAAAATGTCTGTACAGTACTTGTGAGACACTTTACATACACTCGCCGGTATGTCCTTACTCGCGAGTGTATGTAAAGTGAGTGTACTTAAAGCGGGGTATGCCTTGTGAGGGGGTTAACTCGGTAGCGGGTGTGTGTGACCCCCTGGTTGGGCTCCCCACACAAAAACAGGGCCAGCAGACGGAGGTTGTGGTTTTCAAAATCAAAAGGTGCGGTTTATTTCTCTATGTACAGTGACAAAAACACAGCAAAGCCAAAAAGAAACATAAACAAAATAAATCCTGGTCAGTTTGACCTCTGACTAAACATGCAGGTTTCCTAAACTAACAACTGGGATCAGCCTGGTGCTGTCCTAGTCCCTAAGTCCCTGGTTTAGTAAAAGTCCAAACAAATAGCCACACAGGCTTTGCCTCACCGCACAGGGGTTCACTCTCCCTAGACAGTCCACACAGGTCTGGTTCCAGGCATGAGCTAACATCTAATGAAGCTGGGAGTTTTTATAGAGGCCTTTAAATGAGCTGACAAGCTTCAGCTGGTCTCATCAACTCCCTGCCTGCACGACGCCCAGCCCTCTCCCTAGAGGTATGAGTCATCCATGAGCCCACTAGCCTCAGCTGGGCTTCATCAACTCCCTAGTTGTATAAGTCGGCGTAAAGCCTGAATCTGGGCGAAATATATCTACCCCCCTGGATGCAACCAGGTGACTTTACCTTCCTGCTGTCACATACCCCCCCCTCTTGTTTTAACCTCGGGGTTGGAACACCAGCAATCAGGCATTCATGTACTCGAGACAAAGCATCCACATTCCCCATTTGAACGCCAGGGCGATGCTTTACTGTGAAGTTGAATTCCTGGAGGGCCAGGAACCACCTATTCACTCTTCTATTTGTTTCCTTGTTTTGAGCCATCCACTTTAACGGAGCGTGATCCGTAACCATGTCAAAGTGCCTACCTAGCAGATAGTACCGAAGGGAATCTAGAGCCCACTTCACCGCTAAACACTCCTTTTCAACCGTGGCTTAATTTACCTCATGGGACTTCAACTTCCTGCTGAGGTAAATGACTGGGTGCTCTTCCCCGTTCCAGACCTGGGACAATACTGCTCCTAACCCCACATCTGACGCATCACTTTGTACGACAAAGTCTTTAGAGAAGTCGGGTGAGTACAACACTGGCTGGCTACATAAGGCTTGTTTCAAGAATTGGAATGCTGCCTCAGCCTCGGGGGTCCATTTAATCATGACCGACCCTTTCCCTTTCGTCAGGTTGGTTAGGGGCACAGCCTTAGAAGCAAAGTGGGGAATGAAGCGCCGATAATAACCCGCGATTCCCAGAAAGGCCCGTACCTGCTTCTTGCTGTTGGGACGTGGCCAACTCTGGATGGCCTCGACTTTGTTGAGTTGGGGTTTTATCACTCCCCTGCCAATGGTGTACCCAAGATATTTGGCCTCCTCCTGCCCAATGGTACACTTCTTGGGGTTAGCCGTAAACCCCGCTTCCCGGATAGAGTCTAGGACTGCTTGCACTTTTGGCAGATGTGAGGCCCAATCTGTGCTATGGACAATTACGTCATCCAGGTAAGCCGCAGCATACTTCCGATGGGGCCTCAGTATCTGGTCCATTTTCCGCTGGAATGTGGCCGGCGCATTCTGTAACCCGAACGGCATTCTCTTATATTGGAACGCCCCGTCTGGGGTTACAAATGCGGTTTTCTCTTTGGCCGACTTGGCCAGGGGAATTTGCCAATACCCTTTTGTGAGGTCAAGAGTCGTCATGTATCGGGCTGTTCCCAGCCGGTCGATCAACTCATCTATACGTGGCATGGGGTAGGTGTCAAATTTTGTAACTTTGTTCAACTGACGAAAATCGTTACAAAATCGCCAGCTCCCATCCGGTTTAGGCACCAACACAATGGGACTAGACCAATCACTTTGGGACTCCTCTATCACCCCTAAGTTCAGCATTTTCTGTACTTCCTCCCGTATTGCCTCCCGTCGGGCCTCTGGGATCCGATAGGGTTTTAACTTCACCCTTTCACCGGGCGGGGTAATAATATCATGCTCTACCCCAGATGTTTGTCCCGGCAGCTCAGAGAACACCTCCTTGTTGCGAAGCACAAACTCCTTAACCTCCTGTTGTTGGGGTTGTGACAAGGTGGCTGCTATTCCAACCTCCGGAATCACGCAACCAGTTTGAGCTGGTGACCAAGTTTCTGCGACTAGGGACTCTCTATCCCTCCAGGCTTTCAACAGATTAACGTGATATATCTGTTCGGGCTTTCGCCTTCCTGGTTGTCTGACCTTGTAATTCACTTCGCTCACTTTTTCCATTATCTCGTAGGGGCCTTGCCATTTGGCAAGGAATTTACTTTCAACCGTAGGGACAAGTACCAATATCCTATCCCCCGGGGAAAAGGTACGGGTCTTTGCTCCACGGTTGTACACTCTCTGCTGTGCCAACTGCGCTTGGGCCAAATGTTCCTTCACGATGGGCATTACCTGTGCAATTCGATCTTGCATCAGGGCGACATGCTCAATCACACTCCTGTGGGGAGAACTCTCACTTTCCCAAGTTTCCTTGGCAATATCCAACAGCCCTCTTGGGTGTCTCCCATACAGTAACTCAAAGGGGGAGAATCCCGTAGAGGATTGGGGCACCTCCCTAATAGCAAACATCAAATAAGGAAGTAGACAGTCCCAATCCTTTCCATCTCTATCCACCACTTTCTTCAACATTTGTTTTAGGGTTTTGTTGAATCTTTCAACCAGCCCATCGGTTTGGGGGTGATACACAGACGTACGCAATTGCGTCACTTTGAGCAATTTACACAGCTCTTTCATAACCCGGGACATAAAGGGTGTACCTTGGTCCGTAAGCAGTTCTTTACAAATACCCACCCGGCTAAAAACAAGAGATAGCTCTTTGGCTATGGTTTTGGCCGAGGTATTTCTGAGAGGGATCGCTTCTGGATAACGGGTGGCATAGTCCATTATAACCAATATGTACTGGTGCCCCCTAGCGGACTTGATTATAGGACCTACCAAATCCATTGCGATTCTCTCAAACGGGACCTCAATGATGGGTAGAGGGACCAGCGGGCTACGGAAATGTGGCATCGGGGCCGACCTCTGACACACAGGGCAGGAGGAACAATAATTTTCTATGTCCTTCATCACCCCAGGCCAATAGAATCTCTGTAATACCCTCTCTCGGGTTTTCTCTGTCCCCAGATGACCTCCAAGAATGTGCCCATGGGCCAACTCCAACACCAACTTCCTGTAAGGTTTGGGCACCACAAGCTGCTCAACGGTTTCTTCTGCCCTTTTTGCCACCCGATACAGTAGGTCCTTCTCTACGCTGAAGTATGGATAAGTGCAGGTATTATCTGGGTTCACTAACTCGCCATCTATTTCCACTACGTTTTCCCGTGCCTTTATTAGGGCGGGGTCTTTTAACTGTTCTGTGGCAAAATTTTCCCTGTGAACCTCCAGATCAGAAAACTCCACAGACGGTAGGTTTTCGTCTGAGGAGGTGGGCTCCTCTCCAGTTTCTTGAGTCTCCCCTGCCAATACTGACAAGGGAAATTCTGGAGAGTCCTCACCACTCTCAGAGGAGTTCTGGCTATCACATTCCTGGTACATAGGGGCACCAGTGGGGGGCTCAGGATCATCCCACAGTTCCCAGAACTTCGGAAAATCCCTTCCCACAATGGCATCATGCGGTAATTGAGATACTAACCCCACTGGATGAGAGAGGGTACCTTTGGGGGTCTCGAAACACACTGTAGTCACTGGATACTCTCGGGTGCCCCCATGCACACAAATAACAGCTACCTTGCTATTCCCAGAGACCTCTGTTTTAACTAATTCAGCCTTTATCAGGGTCACAAGGCTACCTGAATCCAGTAATACCACAACATTTCTACCATTAATACACATTTTGCATAAATGTTTCTCAGTTCCCCGAATGGCAGTGTATGCGACTGTCGCACACAGCGACTGACGTCTGTCCATCAGAAAGTCACATTGCATGGGTTCCTCCACAACCGGGCAATTTGCTGCAATATGTCCCGCTTGCCGGCAGCGGTAGCAAACAATCCATTTGGCTGCCTCTTGAGCCCCTGACTTCCCAGGCTGTTCTCGCCAAACTTGGGGTAGAGCTCCCACCCTCTCACTCTCTCCACCCTCACCCCTTGGAATCCTCTTATCCGCCCCTGGGGATGGTCTGGTCTTAGGGTGGAAAGTCCGAGAGTCTCTGGAAGAGGCCGTCAGGTTCTCTGTAGCCAAGTATTTCTCTACACGATCCACAAGACCACCGGCCGTCTCTGGGTCTCCATGGCTTACCCACTTTTGGATGGCAGTAGGAAGAGCTCTCAAAAACCGATCCATTACAACACGTTCCACAATCTCTGGTGCGGACAAAGTCTCTGGCTGTAGCCACTTCCTGCTCAGGTGAATGAGATCATACATTTGAGACCTGGGGGGTTTTCCAAGCTGGAAAGTCCAGTTATGCACACGCTGAGCCCGGACAGCCAGGGTGACACCCAGCCTTGCCAATATTTCAGCTTTTAGCATCACATAGTCTTTTGCTTGGTCAGGCTCTAGGTCATAGTAAGCCTTCTGCGATTCACCAGTTAACAGAGGAGCCACCAGTCCAGCCCACTGCTCCTCAGGCCACTTTTCTCTTTCAGCAGTCCTTTCAAATGTGGTCAAAAATACCTCTGGATCATCCTCTCCAGTCATTTTTGTCAATAAACGACTCACCCCAAAGGACGCGGTATTAGTGGGACGGCTTTCCTCACTGGTCTGCGGACGTTGCTGCATTACTGCTTCCATTTGTTGTAGTCTCTGCTCTTGCTTCTGTAACAGGTCTATGAAGCGGGCCTCAGATTGCTGCTGGGCTTGTTGATGAGCTTGCTGCTGGGCTGCAAGGCTCCTTTGCAAACCTGCATTTGTCTGCTGTTGATTGGCATTTGCTAGAGCCAGCTGTTTCAGTATCTCCTCCATGCTGGCTTAAAAAAAACTGCCACTGGTTCTCCACCAACTGTGAGGGGGTTAACTCGGTAGCGGGTGTGTGTGACCCCCTGGTTGGGCTCCCCACACAAAAACAGGGCCAGCAGACGGAGGTTGTGGTTTTCAAAATCAAAAGGTGCGGTTTATTTCTCTATGTACAGTGACAAAAACACAGCAAAGCCAAAAAGAAACATAAACAAAATAAATCCTGGTCAGTTTGACCTCTGACTAAACATGCAGGTTTCCTAAACTAACAACTGGGATCAGCCTGGTGCTGTCCTAGTCCCTAAGTCCCTGGTTTAGTAAAAGTCCAAACAAATAGCCACACAGGCTTTGCCTCACCGCACAGGGGTTCACTCTCCCTAGACAGTCCACACAGGTCTGGTTCCAGGCATGAGCTAACATCTAATGAAGCTGGGAGTTTTTATAGAGGCCTTTAAATGAGCTGACAAGCTTCAGCTGGTCTCATCAACTCCCTGCCTGCACGACGCCCAGCCCTCTCCCTAGAGGTATGAGTCATCCATGAGCCCACTAGCCTCAGCTGGGCTTCATCAACTCCCTAGTTGTATAAGTCGGCGTAAAGCCTGAATCTGGGCGAAATATATCTACCCCCCTGGATGCAACCAGGTGACTTTACCTTCCTGCTGTCACAGCCTGTAGTGTCCTGTTCATGAATGTCGGATCGATGTCGGACCAATGTAGGATCAATGTAGGACTGATGTCGCAGAGCAAAGTAGGATGAAAGTTGTATGACTGTCGTGTCGTACCAGTGTGAACCCAGCCTTAGGGGGCAAGGGCAAGCTTGATTTTACAAAAAAAAGTATACATTTGAATTTAATTTAGGCTAGACTGTAGAATGATTCTTCTGCCCTTGGGTGCCAAAAGAACACGTTTCCAATTGATCAGCCTTGGCAATGAGAAATAAACAATGCTAAATATTTTCAGTCAATTGTTATTGTTCCTCCTGAATTAGGTTGGCCCCATATACTTTATATATGGGCCTTGTGGTTTATACAAGTGTGCATACTTATGAAAAGTTCTTTCAAAAGATGGCTATTTTCATGGTTCCCTGTGATGTCTATGGCCAGCTTTTTATTTTGCCAGCTCTTTTTATAGGCTTGGTATTATTCAAGAAGGATTGTTAAGTTTGCTGACTATAAACTTACACCCGATTAGAAGACTTCATGACAGCACTTTGCAAAATAATAAAGGCCTGACTGATTGAAAGAGCTGCCCCTACTTCTTCTAATATGACTTCTGCTGTGAATATTACTAGATATCAAGACAAAGGTAAAACATTAGTTGTCTGTGAAATAAAATGGAAACATAACTGGATTAAATTGTGTGCTTTAAGTATTTTCCTAGAGATTTACCTGAATCATGTATGTCACAGTTCTTTTTAGTTTCACTGCTGCTTTGTTTTCTCAGTTTGCATATCTGTAGCTTCACACGGGATTCACAGGAAGCTTCCATTCCAATCGTCAGGGGATCCTTAAACAGATCCTGATGAATCAGGGCAGAACAGAATAGATGTCACTTTTGTGACATCCATGTTTATTCAGTTTTTTCCCAAAATTTGGTATGGAGTTAAAACAGCTTCACGGACAATGTTAGGTCTATAGCCAAGCAGATATAAATGGACCTACACCTGTTTACATCCTTTTACCTTTGATCTGTCACATTTAGGTCTTAAAAAATAGAAAAGGATGCAAAATGTTCCTATTTTTTTCAAACCTAGTGTCAGGGGTTCACTCCAAGTGTAGAGCTTTAAGGACACCACCACTCGCTTTTCTCCGTTTTAGGGCTGGTTTTGCCCAATTATATTTGAGAGAAAATTTGAAACAAACACAATAAATTCCCTTGCAGGTGTATTCAGCATTTCAGTCCTGCTACCGAAATAAATGATATTCAGCCCTCTTGGCTTATAAACGCAGCGCTCCTGCTCAGGCCTTACGCTTTAGGGCCTTGGTCTGTCACCCACAGACTGGACGCTCAGCACCTCCGTGCGTACAGCAAGTAGCCTTGTGCTACATTGGCTCCCACCTCTCTCCTAGGTGAAGCCCTCCTGACTCCCATGCCCAGACCTCCTGTCTGCAGGGTGGAGTCATCTCCAACTTGGGAGCCTTGGTCTGGTCATTACTTAAAGCCCAGAACACATCTGACGCATTAGTGAACTGGCTGTTTACTAGACCTGAACCCAGGCACGGTAACGGCCTGCTACACTAGACAGACTGGAAGACAATGGGATGTAAACTGACATATGTCTGTTTATATCCGCCTGCCTATGGACCTTAAACTTCCATTCAGATCTAGCAAACATAAATAAAATAGTCCAAAATGCAGCGCTTCAGTGTAAAATCATATATGTGATTGGTCCATGTGATAGAGTCAATATAACATGAAAAAGCTGATATAAACACCTCCGCCAAGCTTCAATGTGCAGGAATGAAAAAGCACACCACACCAACGTGCTCACAATCTGCTTACCAGAAAGTATATGATAACAAGCATGTATAGCGCACCAACCCCAGACTTTACCTGCTTTTCTTAACTTGGCTCCTCCGCAGGAAAGACTGAGGCACACCGCACTACAAGCCCGTACCCTCCTGGATGGGGAGGTTGAGTGGTGTTAGTTTTCTTGGGCCTGCCTGCGGCTGGTGTTAGAATCCTCCCGAGCTGATCTCGCTTCTGCCTTGGCCAAAAACAAGTCCTTAATTCTCCCCAGTAAAGTGACTGTCCACACCAACTGAAAGTTCAACTTCTTCTGTATTCATTTCACATGGATAATAAATAGTCCCTTTAAGAGCAGACAGGTTGAGACGAGACACAGGTCAGATAAGGTGGGAGGGGGTTCAGGCACAAACTAAATCTTGGTTCTCTTACTGTTCTGATATGCACGAACAGGTTTGGCGTACGATCTTTACCACAGACCTAGTGAATATGAAAGTCACTGCCACTGACTTGTTTAGGATGGTCACTGCCACTGACCGGGTGAATAGGGCCTTGCCCTATTTGGTCACTGCCACTGACCTGGTGTGCGTAGAGTCACTGCCACTATGACCTACAGAACATGCACTGCCTTCTTGGAGAACTTGGCCCATGTCAAAGAGAAAAACGTCCCGGAGACCCTCACTGTCACCACGACTCTGCGCTGGGTCTTCAGAAAGGGTCACCTCCCTGGCCTCCTCGATCCAAGATACGGGTCCCCTCGCAAGGCGGTACCCTGGGAGCTCTCGATCCTTAGCGGACCCCAGCCGAAGGTTGCTGGGCCCCGGGCCTCCTATTTAGTACCTCACCCCAGACTGGAGGTGTCTGGGATGGAACAGCAGCTCCGCCTCTGGGCCTAGGGCACCCGGAGGTGACACACGCACACACCCAGGCCAAAGGTGCCTGGGTGCAGAACGATCAACCGACCAGGCCTCCGGGCCTAGGGCACCTGGAGGCGACACACCCAGGCCTAAGGTGCCTGGGTGCGGAACGACGACGACTACTCCCCTGGAAGATGGCCGCCCCTTTTTATACCCTCTCCCGACAGGCACAGCAGGTTCCCCGCCCTGCCTCACTGCTGTCGAGAGGGGATGAGAAAAGGCACAACCCTGTACTGTGGTTCAACCCAGGGCTTTGGCAACAGCGCCACCTATAGGCCCCAGGGAACTGTACACCAATACTATCTCCCAGGGACAGAAATGGTCCATGAACCCTAACAATTTGTGTATCTGAGCCTTATTACCACTCAGATACTTCCCTTAAATATAGCACCCCGCTACACATGTAATCATGAATGCAGAGTAGATCATCAAAGGCGCCTCTGATGATATCCGAGTAGGATGAAACATGTCAGGCTGGCTGATGCAAGCACGCTGAGAGCCGCAGAGTTTTTTTATGCCTTATGTTCCTGTTTATCCTGTAAGTAGACTACAATAAATGCTGTATGGTTTACCTTTACGGGCTTCACTATGATTGCTTCCTTCCTCATACTGGGTCAAACCTTGATTGTCCAATCTTGTCATCTGCCTGTTTGAGTCCTGGAGGCTTTTCTGATGTTAATGATATCTACCATCCATCTATCAAGTTTGGAGTGTTGCCTTTGCCACTGATCCTCTGCATTTATGATTACATGCTTGTTATCATATACTTTCTGGTAAGCAGATTGTGAGCACGTTGGTGTGGTGTGCATTTTCATTCCTGCACATTGAAGCTGGGTGGAGGTGTTTTTATCAGCTTTTTCATATTATATTGACTCTATCACATGGACCAATCACATATATGATTTTACACTGAAGCACTGCATTTTGGACCATTTTATTTATGTTTGATAAATCAACAAACTGTGCTGGCTGCTTTTTTCTATATTATTATTTGTTTCAATTAGCGCAGATATCCGTGCACCCCTGATTTTTCTATTCAGATCTGCATGAAAAACTGACAAGTGAATCTGATTGGAACGGCCATGTGAAAGAGGCCTTATACTTCTGAGTGGTACAAAAAGCTCTGAAGTAATATGAAAAGAACTACTTACAAAATAAAATATAATGCCATGCTTGTGTTGAAAGCAGAGTCAATTGGTTTACTAACATTTGTAGAATTGTTCGGCTAAATGTTCAGTTAAAACAGGGACACCTCAAAAATATTCTGTCATATAATTCCCCTTTATTAAATTGCTACCATAACATTTGTTTTTTACTGCATATAAAATAAATTTCATTCTGAATATGATTTTTTATGTACCTCACATATTGTCCTATTGTTGGTATAACAAGGAGATATTTACTTTTCTATAATTGCCTCATATATTTGCTTATATACAAGCTAGCTTAAATTTGGACTACAACCAGTGTTGAATCTAATGCATCAATATGTAATTTATGTCTATTTATTAGGATAAAACCCCCATCAGATCTTTCAGAGGAGTTTCGATGGGGTCTGGTGATATGGGGAAGAACTTACCAACACACTTTGAGATATTTCAAAGAATTTATTAGGTCAAGCATAGCCTAAAAGAAGAGATGATTAGCAAGTGTACTTTTTAAAAATAATCAATTAGACAAAAACGTTATTCTGAGAGATATGGTTAAACAACTGCAGCATTCTAACAATAATTAACAGAACTTAACTGCATTTACCTAGCAACAGTATATAAAGACAGTCTTAACTTGCTATAACAGTACCCGTTTTATCATACTGGCCAGTGATTGATGGGGGCCCTTGAAGAAAGCAATTCAGTTCCTAGCAGACAAAAGATTAACTTGTGCAATTGTGGTCTCTTACTGGACCTAGGCCACCCTTTTCTGGGTCTCTAGACACATGCTTCGATTCAGTTCAAGTCCACAGACAGGGCTAGCAGTTGCTGTGATATCTCTATTTCAATCCTCTTTTCCCTACTTAAAAGTGGTAGGAGTGCTCTCTATTACAGTCTGATATCACTAGGCATCCAAAGCACACTTCACACCCTTCCAAGGAGAAAGTTCTCGGTGTCTGATGCCAGATCCTGCGCGATGAGAGTCTTCTCTGAGGTCTCTCTCGACTGTGGTCGGCTACAGCAGGGTTCTCTGTTAAGCCAGCAGTCCAGTCTTTTGACACGCCTGATAACTTTAAGATTGTTCTCTCCTATTCACTCAGCATTCTGGAGACACACTCCTCCTTGCTTTGTTTCTTCAGAAAATTGCTAACCTCCAGGATCGATCCAGAGCCAGCCAAGATGGTTGCCCCCTGCACTGAAGACATGCCATAGATGAGCATTGTAAAGTGGTCTTCTTAAAGATGGCTGCTGCACTTCTGAATTAATGAATATTCAGTTAAACCCTGTCCACTCTGCAGAAGGATAATAGAGTAGCAATAAAAGAAGTTCAGTTCAGCAGTTATCAGCTACAGTCTAGGTTACAAAAATAAAGGAACTTTTGGTCAAATATTACCTACATCCTAATGTAGATGCTCGCCTTCTTAACCCGCCTGGCGGTATTCCCGAGTCTGGCTCAGGGTGAAATTTCAGTACCATTAGCGGTAACCCCCGAGCCAGACTCTGGATCACATCGCAGTATCCAGGCAAAGTTACTTACCTTGTCCCCTGGATCCTGCCATGTCTCCCCGCTGTGTGTGCGATCTGTCATCTCGCTCGATTCACACAGTGCATGAGTGCCGCCGAGCTCCGTTCCCTGCGACGTTGCGACGCACGGGGGTGGAGATCGGCGCCAAAATTAAAAAAAGTAAAAACACAGTATACATAAAGTACTCTGTAATCCTACAGATTACAGTACTGTATAAAATAATTACACATCCCCTTTGTCCCTAGTGGTCTGTCCAGTGTCCTGCATGCACTTTTATATTATAAATACAGTTTTTTCTGCCTGGAAACTGGAGATTGTCCATAGCAACCAAAAAGTGTCCCTTTATGTCAAAAGTGGTTTTAGACCAGCTAGAAAACAGCGATAATAAATTAGAATCACTTGCAGAATTGAGCGATAGCGATTTGTTTGGAAATTCGTCATCAAACACTAAAACTAATGACCGCGACAATTCTGCAACTGAGCAAATTTCTGTGTTTTTGATTTGATTACATTATTGAAATTTTTTTATTATTATTATTATTATATTATTATTTGTTATAATTATTTATAGTTATTTATTATATTATAATTTATGATTTTGTGTTTCAAACTTTATCATACCCGGGATGTCTACTAGACTCTTGTTTGGACAGATTTAAAGTGGTTGTAAACCCATTTTTTACTTTTGACTAGCATACTAGCTCATTGTGCATTACTTACCTTAGATCGAAGCCGCCGAATCTGTCCTCGTCTCTTCCTCCAGCCTCAGCCATCTCTCCCGGAAGTTACTTCCAGGTATCGCCACTCCGGCGCTGTGATTGGCCGGAGTGGCGATGATGTCACTCAGCGCATGTGTGCGGGAGCCGTAAAAGCTGGCATTATCATTCATAAAACAGTGCGCCTGCGCCGATGTCTACGGCGTGCATGCGCCGTACACATCGGTGTACTCTTTTTTTGCAAATATCTCCTAAACCTTGTAGGTTTAGGAGATATTGCAAACACCTACAGGTAAGCCTTAATCTAGGCTTACCTGTAGGTGCAAGTTGCAAGAGTGGGTTTACAACCACTTTAAGTGTGTTATTCCTAAGAATTGCAGGCCAACAATATAAAACGCCAAATTTCCATCTAAAATAATGGTACCGCTTTCAGCACCTAAAATCTGAAATAATCATACCGCCAGGGAGGTTAATATAAGATGGCATGGAAGCAGTTAATGGCTTTTTAAGAACAGAAAATCTCCTCAGTCTTGGATAAACCCATGTAAACCATCACCTCATCTTTCTTTCATTTACCCCTATCTCTTTTTTTATGTTATTTTCCTTATTATTTGGTGACTTTATAATATATTGGAAATGTATATTTAAATATAAACTAACGAATGAAGGAATCTAAAAATTATGGAAGAAAGTATGGTGGCTATACAGTATATACTCTTAAATGTGCAATGCTTTCTGTTAAAATTCCACAAGAGGGAACTGTTGGCAAATTAAAGCATTAGCTTTTTACAGCTGTCTGCAGAAAGCAGATTAATTTGCAGCAAGAATTTGAGAAATGTTCCAACTGTTCCAAGCCATGTTAAAAAACACCTGTTTTACTATTGCAAAACCTTGTTATCACTTATAGAAGCAAGGGCTCGCTAGTATTTAATTAGAAGTATTTTTCATATGTCAAGAGTTCAGCTCAACAGTGTATAACGTTAAGCAATGTAAATTCCTTTGCTGATTATTTCTGATTCAATTGCTGACTACCACAGCATAGGCCTTTACAGAAAACCGATTCGGACTTTTGAGGTACCAACTCACAACAAAATATGTAAAAAAAAAAATGTTATTACCAAAATGTTAAAATCATGTAAGATCCACTAACATAAAACATTTTTTTATAACAAACTGAGTTAACAGTAGCACAGAGTAATTTAGGAAGCATTTGCCTTGAATTGGAAAATATGAGTTTAATTTTGATATCTTATTTTTCTTTTTCTATCCTCACAGCTTGCACCACCATTGGGAATGGGGAGACTCAGCAAGGTAAAAAGAGAATTGCAAAGCACAAAATTATAAACTATTATTGATTCAGTGCTTAAGCCAGAAGAGGTCATAGGGAATTGCTTCTTAAACAATTTTATAATAGGATTTATATGTGTATTGTGACAGAGAGAGGCTCTGTCGCTATAAGTTTATAGGAAAAGATGACCCAGGAGTCTCATTAAGGCAGGCCCGGACTGGCCATAGGGCATACCGGGCAAATGCCCGGTGGGCCGCCGGACAGCATGTCACGTCATCCCCATCATCCCCGGAGGCAGCCGGAGTTGGTGGGCGGAGCTGGGGGTGTGACTGCCCCCTCCACTCCTCCCACAGACTCGTTCACTCTGGCTGATCCCACAGCTGAAGGAGAAAGAAACAAGGACACAGAAGCCAGAGTGTCTTCATCTCCAGGCATGCTGTAAGTTACTGCACTGCTGCACATGTCACTACATAGAGTCCTAACCTGGCACCATACCACCCCAGCCTGCCCTATGCCACCGCACCCTGCCCTATGCGTGCCACCCCAACCTGCCTTATGCCACCGCACCCTGCCCTATGCCACCGCAACCTGCCCTATGCCACCGCAAACTGCTCTATACCACCCCAACCTGCCCTATGCCAACCGCAAACTGCTCTATACCACCCCAACCTGCCCTATGCCACCGCAACCTGCTCTATGCCACCACACTCTGCCCTATACCACCCAAACTTGCTCTATACCACCCCAGCCTGCCCTATACAACCCCAACCTGCCCTATGCCACCCCAGCCTGCCCTATATCATGGCAACCTGCCCTATATTACCCCAACCTGCCCTATATCGCCCCAGCCGGCCCAATACCACCCTATACTTTCATTTACAGGGGTCATTTGGGGGTGCGCCTCGTGTCCGTGCGCTGCCTGCAGGGTGCTGGGCAGGATAGACAGGAGGGGGGGTGACACCATGTTTTGCCGCACCAGGTGACACCAACCCTAGTGACGCCACTGCCCCAGTGCACTCTCAGATGCGAGTCGGAGCCGCACTTGAGTGACAGTGACACCCGTCGGCACATCAGGGGGGCGGGACCTGCAATGATCCCCTTCTCTCTGGCAAGGTGGCCGCGGCACTGATGATCTGATCAGTCTCGGCTTGGCTGTCTGTTGAACTGTAGGTGGGTTCTTTATTGTAGGGGGTCTGTAATGTAGGGGGGGGTCTGTATGGAGGGGGTCTGAAATGTAGGGGTGTTCTGTATTGTAGGGGGGGGTCTGAAATGTAGGGGGGGTCTGTAATGTAGGGGGGGGTCTGTAATGTAGGGGGGTTCTGCTGTCATTCGGGGAGCCTACCGGACAGTCTACATTGGGGACCCATCTGATCCAGTTTCCAGACTAACTGATGAGGAGTGCCACTGGGATTTCGTATGCCTATTTGACCTGCCTAAACCACAGGTCTAACGTTTCGGTAAGAGTATTCTACCTCTCTTTTTCTACAAGAGTTATGTGATGACCCTTCAGTGCTACATGTTCTTTCTTCACAACACGAAAATTTTCTATGGACACTGTATGGACTCATTATATTGATATTATTTATCACTTTGGTTTGATTGGAGGCCCAAATTATTGGGCTTCATTTCTTCACTTAGCGCTACATCTTCATTCCGGGTCTGTAATGTAGTGGGGTCTGTATTGTAGGGAGGGGGTCTGTAGTGTAGGGAGGGGGTCTGTAATGTAGGGGGGTCTGTATTGTAGGGGGGGTCTGTACTGTAGGGAGGGGGTCTGCACTGTAGGGAGGGGGTCTGCACTGCAGGGAGGGGGTCTGTACTGTAGGGAAGGGGGTCTTTACTGTAGGGAGGTCTGTGTAACATGCAGGGGGTCCAGAACTGTTAGGGGGTGTCTGTGTAACAAACTGTGGGGGGCTGTGTAATGTAAAGGGGTCCAGAGGTGCGGTGCTATGTAATGTAAAGGGGTCCAGAGGTGCAGGGTGCTGTGTAATGTAAAAGGGTCCAGAGGTGCAGGGTGATGTGTAATGTAAAGGGGTCCAGAGGTGCAGGGTGCTCTGTAATGTAAAGGGGCCCAGAGGTGCATGGTGCTGTGTAATGTAAAGGGGTCCAGGGTGCTGTGTAATGTAAAGGGGTCCAGAGGTGCAGGGTGCTGTGTAATGTAAAGGGGTCCAGAGGTACAAGGTGCTGGAACCCCGCATCCCATCATTAACCGCCACCGTGAAGCGCCGCCGCCGCGCCCACCGGGCTGCTCAGTCTAAAATGCCCGGGCCTATTTTTTGTCCCAGTCCGGGCCTGCATTAAAGGTTAATGGAAGGTTCAGCATCTCTCCAAATTCTGTAGTTCTGAATCAGAACATTGAATCCTGGGTCCAGGTTTTGCTAGACGCCTGCAACCTGGCTCACTACACAGGTGTGCAGAGTCATTATATAGTCGGGTCTGAGAATTGCTCAAGGCTCTCATTTTGGAGACAGCTTCCAGTTTGGAGACTGCTCCCAGTGTGGGAGACGGAAGGTCTCACCCGGGGTCAGGGGGCCCCAGCCAGAAGCCACGGGACAAAGGTCTCATCAAGGGGTCAGAGGACCCAGCCACAAGGCAGCGTGTCTCAGTTCCAGGATTTAAGTCAGCTCCAATCAGGGGTGTCAGGAGAACCCCAATCCCTAGGCCAGAGGGGGGCCATGCAGCTGGGCGCTGCATCTGAAGGCTAGAGAGCCAAGTGTGCGAGAGAGTAGTGATGAGCCGAACACCCCCGGGTTCGGTTCGCACCAGAACCCGCGAACGGACCGAAAGTTCGTACGAACATTAGAACCCTATTAAATACAATGGATGCGAACGTTCGAATTCTAAAGTGCTAATTATAACGACTATTATGCATGTTATTGTCCTAAAAAGGGTTTGGGAACCCGGGTTCTGCACCAGGGGACATGTATCAATGCAAAAAGAAGTTTTAAAAACGGTCGTTTTTCGGGAGCAGTCATTTTAATGATGCATAAAGTGAAAAAAAAAAGTCAAATATTCCTTTAAATATCGTACCTGGGGGGTGTCTAAAGTATGCCTGTGAAGTGCCACGTGTTTCCCGTGTTTAGAACTGTCCCTGCACAAAATGACACTTCTAAAGGAAAAAAAAGCCATTTAAAACTGCTTGCGGCTTTAATGTAATGTCTGGTCCCGGTAATATGGATGAAAATCTTTAAGAAAAATGGCATAGCTACCCCATGACCCCCCCCCCTACCCCAGCCCATTACCAGCCCCTTTGGGTCTTGTATGGATATTAAGGGGAACCCCGCACATAAAATAAAAAAGGCCCTATATACTCTGAACAGCCGTATACAGGCGGTGCATACAAGACAGGGACTGTAGGTTTGTTCTTATGTAGAATCTGTTTGTAATTTTGAACAGGTACATTGTTTAAGTGTAGCTCCAGCCCAAAAATCTATTTTTAAACTTTTTGGAAAACATAGGTAAGGGTTATCACCCCTGTAACATTTGTTTTGCTGTCTGTGCCCCTGTTCAGAACATTTCACCTCACTTTCCGTCCCAATGACAACTGTTTTTGAAATGTGCTGTTTTTCTTGAAACAAGGATTGGTGATAAAGCATCAGTACAGAGGAGACACCTTTCTCCCATATTAATTCTTACAGGAGAGAATTTTCCTTCCTAGGGGTAGATTTCCTCTCACTTCCTGTTGTCTTCTTGCGTTTGCAAGTAGGAGTCGTTTGTAAGTTGGATGTTTGAAAGTAGGGACCTGCCGTATATACTCTGCAGAAATAGGCCCCTTAGTTGTTGGTGTTGGCACAACACTGTAAGCACTCACAGTTACTCTTGGTTGGTGCTGGAACGCCCTGCTGTCAACTATTATATCAGGAATTGTAATTACATATAATTGTTGAACAGTGGTAGTAAAAATTGGGCCTTTGATGGTGGTGCTGGTGCCACAACACTGTAAGCCCTGACAGTTACTCTTGGTGGGTGCAGCAATGGGCCCTGCTGTGAATTATTAGATCAAGAATTGTAATTGCATGCCCCTGTTGAACAGGGGCTGAAAAATTGGGCCTTTCGTGGTGGTGGTGGTGTTGCCACAACACTGTAAGCCCTCAGAGTTACTCTTGGTGGGTGCAGGAATGGGCCCTGCTGTGAATTATTAGATCAAGAATTGTAATTACATGCCCCTTTTGAACAGGGGCTGAAAAATTGGGCCTTTCATGGTGGTGGTGGTGGTGGTGGCGTTGCCACAACACTGTAAGCCCTCAGAGTTACTCTTGGTGGGTGCAGCAATGGGCCCTGCTGTGAATTATTAGATCAAGAATTGTAATTACATGCCCCTGTTGAACAGGGGCTGAAAAATTGGGCCTTAGGCACTGGTGGCACAACACTGCAACCCCTCACAGATACTGTACTTGGAGCACAGCAATGAGCCCTGTTGCAAAGTATTGCTTCAAAAATTGTAATTACACGCCCCTGTTAAACAGGGGCTGAAAAATTGGGCCTTAGGCACTGGTGGCACAACACTGCAACCCCTCACAGATACTGTACTTGGAGCACAGCAATGAGCCCTGTTGCAAAGTATTGCTTCAAAAATTGTAATTACACGCCCCTGTTAAACAGGGGCTGAAAAATTGGGCCTTAGGCACTGGTGGCACAACACTGCAACCCCTCACAGATACTGTACTTGGAGCACAGCAATGAGCCCTGTTGCAAAGTATTGCTTCAAAAATTGTAATTACACGCCCCTGTTAAACAAGGGCTGAAAAATTGGGCGTTAGGCACTGGTAGCGGCACCCATAAACAAAAATGATCTTCCAAGCTATCATCATCAATCGTATCATTGAGGACTCGGAGGAGGAGGATAGCCAGTCAACATAACAGCACAGGCACTCAGCATCAGCATCAGTCTTGAAGGGATGTGACATGTTAAAATCAATTAGTCTGTTATATCAGCATCAGGTGTGTGGTAGCTGGTGGTGATCCAAGACTGGTTCATCTTGATGAAAGTCAGTCGATCAACCGAGTCGGTGGACAGGCGCACCCTGTGATCCGTGACAAATCCTCCAGCAGCACTGAATGTGCGTTCCGAAAGAACGCTGGATGCAGGACAGGCCAGTAGCTCAATTGCATACTGTGCAAGCTCTGGCCAGTGATCCATCCTCAAGACCCAGTAAGCCAGAGGATTTTCGGTGGGGAAGGTGTCCAAGTCTGACCTTGCCCCTAGATATTCCTGCACCATGTTTATCAGACGCTGGCGATGGTTGCTGGAACCGATCATACTTTGGGGCAGCGGACTAAAGAATTGTCTGAACGCATCGGTCAGACGGCCACCTTCCCCACCGCTCCTTCTTTGACTGGCTGAAGCCTCAGCAACTCGTTGTCCAGGACCAGGAGTTTGTAACCTCCCAGTCTCTGGGAACGCGTTGCACAGACCTTTCTGCAAGGCCTCCCGGAGTTGTCTCATCCTCTGCTCCCTCTGCGACGGTAACATAAGGTCCGCAACCTTACCCTTGTACCGTGGATCAAGGAGAGTGGCCAGCCAGTAATGGTCCCTCTCCTTGATCCAAAGAATACGAGGATCCTTCCGCAGACTTTGCAGGATCAGGGAGGCCATGCAGCGTAGGTTAGCTGAGGCATTCGGTCCGGAGTCCTCTGGGTCACTAAGGACGACATGATCCGCAGCCACCTCCTCCCAGCCACGTACAAGTCCACGGGTTTCTTGGGACTGTAAATCATCCCTAAAAGACTGCTGCTGTTGATGCTGCTGAGTGCCAGGCTCCACCTCCATGCTGACACAATCTTCCTCCTCCTCCTCCTCCTCCTCCTCGTCCTCTTCCTGTGCGATGGGTGGGACAGAAGGAACACTGTCTGGGTAAAGGGGGCCTTGAGAGGCAAGGAAGTCCTCCTCTTCCTGCCTCTGTTCTGCCTCAAGTGCCCTGTCCATTATTCCACGCAGCGTGTGCTCCAACAGGTGGACAAGAGGTACAGTGTCACTGATGCATGCACTGTCACTGCTCACCATCCTCGTGGCCTCCTCAAATGGTGCCAGGACAGTGCATGCATCCCTGATCATGCCCCACTGGCGTGGAGAAAAAAAACCAAGCTCCCCTGACCCTGTCCTGGTGCCGTAGTCGCACAGGTACTCATTGATGGCCCTCTGCTGCATGTGCAGCCGCTGCAGCATGGCCAACGTTGAGTTCCACCTGGTGGGCATGTCACATATAAGGCGGTTCTTGGGCAGGTTCAACTCCTTTTGCAGCTCAGCCAGGCGAGCACTGGCATTATAAGATCTGCGGAAATGCACACAGACTTTCCTGGCCTGCCTCAGGACATCCTGTAAGCCCGGGTACCTGCCCAAGAACCGCTGCACCACCAGGTTAAGGACGTGAGCCACACAGGGCACATGGGTCAGTTGTCCCTGTCGGAGGGCGGAGAGGAGGTTGGTGCCATTGTCGCAAACCACCATTCCTGGCTTAAGCTGGCGTGGCGTCAACCACCTCTCGGCCTGGCCCTGCAGAGCAGACAGGACCTCTGCCCCAGTGTGGCTTCTGTCCCCCAAACACACCAGCGCAAGCACGGCATGGCATCTTTTTGCCTGCGTACTTGCGTAGCCCCTTGAACGCCTACGGAGCACCGCTGGTTCAGAGGACAAAGCACAGGAAGAGGCCATGGAGGAAGAAGAAGAGGAGGGGGTGGAGGAGAGAGGTGTGTCACAACCAGTAGTAGCATTTTGGAGGCGTGGCGGTGGAACAACCTCCAACACTACTGCACCTTGTCCTGCATCCTTCCCAGCTGCCAAAAGAGTGACCCAATGGGCCGTGAAAGAAAGGTAACGTCCCTGTCCATGCCTGCTGGACCATGAGTCAGCGGTAATATGCACCTTACCGCTGACCGCCCTGTCCAGCGAGGCCAAGACATTGCCTTCCACATGCCGGTAGAGAGCCGGAATAGCCTTCCGTGAGAAAAAGTGGCGTTTGGGAACCTGCCACTGAGGAACCGCACATTGCATAAACTCACGGAAGGGGGCCGAGTCTACCAACCGAAAAGGCAGCAGTTGAAGAGCTAGCAATTTAGCCAAGCTAGCATTCAACCGCTGGGCATGTGGATGGCTGGGAGTGAACTTCTTTCGACGGTCCAGCAGCTGGGGCAGGGAAATTTGCCTGCTAGAATCGGACGTCGGTGTACTGCTAGCAGAGTGGCCGCAAGTACTTGGCTGTGACACACCTAATTCTACACCTTCATTCCTCTCAGTGCATGTTTCAGAGAGGACTGAAGTTATAGTGGGGTTGGAGATCCCAGCTGATGCGGTGCAAGGAGAGGTCCGCTTTGTTCTTTGGTGTGGTTCTTTGAGGTAGGCTTGCCAACGAGCTGCATGGCAGGTCAACATATGTCTGGTCAGGCATGTGGTACCCAAGCGGCTGATATTTTGGCCACGCGATATACGCTTGAGACATATGTTGCAAACAGCAGCTGTGCGATCTGATGCACTAGCCTCAAAAAAGGCCCACACCAAAGAACTTTTTGAATGACGGGCAGAGGCAGCGCCCTGCACAGGCGGAGCTCTGCGGTGTGATTCCATCGGTGTACTGCCCTTACGCTGTCCACCAAAGGGCATCCTGCCTCGTTGGAGATGTGCCTCCTCCTCATCCTCCTCCTCCTCCTCTCTCCTATTAGGCACCCACGTGGAGTCAGTGACCTCATCATCCCCTCCCTCCTCATCACTGGAGCCAATCTGGCAGTATGCTGCAGCTGCTGGAACATGACTGCCAGATTGGTGTCCTTCTTGAGCATCCCCTCTGTCTGCTCTCACGCTACTGCCTTCCTCTAGCTGGGTTTCATCATCAGACCCTTCGAAACGCTGGGCATCCTCCTGGAGCATGTACCCAACACTGTGCTCAAACAGTTCGGGGGACTCCTCAGGAGGAGGACATGGTGGGTCTAGGGAAGGAGTGACTGATGATGAGTCTGACATTGATACCAGGGAAGAGGACGCTTTGGCAGCTGCTTTGCCAGTACCCTGAGCCTGGGTGAGAGAGGATGAGGAGGAGGAGGAGGGCTTGGTCATCCACTCTACCAAGTCTTCGGCATGATGTGGCTCAACATGTCCAGCTGCCGAAAAGAAGGACAAGCGTGTCCCATGGCCATGTGCTGATGACAATGCACCGCGTCCACGACCAGCACTGTTGCCCCCAGACACAGAGCCTGCTTGCCCTCTTTTATTGCCTCACGACTGTCTGCCTCTCCTTGTTTGCCTTCCAGACATTCTAATGGATGGCCTGCAGGGAGATGGGAAAAAAGCAATAAGGGCTACCTTCAGGTGTCCTTCTCTGTCCCTTTACTTAAGGATTTCTAAATATGGTTGAGGATGATTGCTTTCGCACAGAATAGCACAATGACAATTTCCCTGACTGTCCAAAAAACAAGGATTTCAAAGATGGTTGATGAGGAATGCTTTAGCACAGTATAGCACAATGAGAATTTCCCTCACTGTCCTTCCCTGTCCCTACAAACAAGGTTTAGCACAGTAAAACACACTGACACTCTCCCTACCTATAGTTTTCTGTCCCTATAATTTTTTTTTTTTAAAGATGGTTGATGAGGAATGCTTTAGCACAGTATAGCACAATGAGAATTTCCCTCACTGTCCTTCCCTGTCCCTACAAACAAGGTTTAGCACAGTAAAACACACTGACACTCTCCCTACCTATAGTTTTCTGTCCCTATAAAAATTTTTTTTTTTAAAGATGGTTGATGAGGAATGCTTTAGCACAGTATAGCACAATGAGAATTTCCCTCACTGTCCTTCCCTGTCCCTACAAACAAGGTTTAGCACAGTAAAACACACTGACACTCTCCCTACCTATAGTTTTCTGTCCCTATAATTTTTTTTTTTTTAAAGATGGTTGATGAGGAATGCTTTAGCACAGTATAGCACAATGAGAATTTCCCTCACTGTCCTTCCCTGTCCCTACAAACAAGGTTTAGCACAGTAAAACACACTGACACTCTCCCTACCTATAGTTTTCTGTCCCTATAATTTTTTTTTTTTTAAAGATGGTTGATGAGGAATGCTTTAGCACAGTATAGCACAATGAGAATTTCCCTCACTGTCCTTCCCTGTCCCTACAAACAAGGTTTAGCACAGTAAAACACACTGACACTCTCCCTACCTATAGTTTTCTGTCCCTATAATTTTTTTTTTTTAAAGATGGTTGATGAGGAATGCTTTAGCACAGTATAGCACAATGAGAATTTCCCTCACTGTCCTTCCCTGTCCCTACAAACAAGGTTTAGCACAGTAAAACACACTGACACTCTCCCTACCTATAGTTTTCTGTCCCTATAATTTTTTTTTTTTTAAAGATGGTTGATGAGGAATGCTTTAGCACAGTATAGCACAATGAGAATTTCCCTCACTGTCCTTCCCTGTCCCTACAAACAAGGTTTAGCACAGTAAAACACACTGACACTCTCCCTACCTATAGTTTTCTGTCCCTATAAAAATTTTTTTTTAAAGATGGTTGATGAGGAATGCTTTAGCACAGTATAGCACAATGAGAATTTCCCTCACTGTCCTTCCCTGTCCCTACAAACAAGGTTTAGCACAGTAAAACACACTGACACTCTCCCTACCTATAGTTTTCTGTCCCTATAAAAATTTTTTTTTAAAGATAGTTGATGAGGAATGCTTTAGCACAGTATAGCACAATGAGAATTTCCCTCACTGTCCTTCCCTGTCCCTACAAACAAGGTTTAGCACAGTAAAACACACTGACACTCTCCCTACCTATAGTTTTCTGTCCCTATAATTTTTTTTTTTTAAAGATGGTTGATGAGGAATGCTTTAGCACAGTATAGCACAATGAGAATTTCCCTCACTGTCCTTCCCTGTCCCTACAAACAAGGTTTAGCACAGTAAAACACACTGACACTCTCCCTACCTATAGTTTTCTGTCCCTATAATTTTTTTTTTTTTAAAGATGGTTGATGAGGAATGCTTTAGCACAGTATAGCACAATGAGAATTTCCCTCACTGTCCTTCCCTGTCCCTACAAACAAGGTTTAGCACAGTAAAACACACTGACACTCTCCCTACCTATAGTTTTCTGTCCCTATAAAATTTTTTTTTTTTAAAGATGGTTGATGAGGAATGCTTTAGCACAGTATAGCACAATGAGAATTTCCCTCACTGTCCTTCCCTGTCCCTACAAACAAGGTTTAGCACAGTAAAACACACTGACACTCTCCCTACCTATAGTTTTCTGTCCCTATAAATTTTTTTTTTTTTAAAGATGGTTGATGAGGAATGCTTTAGCACAGTATAGCACAATGAGAATTTCCCTCACTGTCCTTCCCTGTCCCTACAAACAAGGTTTAGCACAGTAAAACAGACTGACACTCTCCCTACCTATCCTTCTCTTTCCCTAAACTAAAGGAATCCAGGTTAAGCAAGAAAAAAAAAATGTCACTGTCCCTGCCTATGCTTCTCTTTCCCTGCTCCGGAACACACTACACTAGGCCGCCGTGCTGGCAGCCTTTTATAGTGTGGGGCGTGTACTAAACACCCTCAGCAATAATTGGCCACAGGCATCCTGCCTGTGGCCAATCATTGCTCTCCTCGCTGCCGGCGCTGTGATTGGCCAAGCATGCGGGGTCACAGTGCATGCTTGGCCAATCACAGCGCCTGGATGACACTGCGATGGCGTAGTGCATTGTGGGCCGCAAATTAGGCGCGAACGGCCCAAATCGTTCGTTGTTCGGCGAACGATCGAACAGCCGATGTTCGAGTCGAGCGTATGTTCGACTCGAACACCGAGCTCATCCCTACGAGAGAGCTGAATGACACAGTCAAAGGACTGGTAAGAGGGGCAGCAGTGCTGCCAACACATAAGTCAGGTGGCTTGGTATTTTCATTAATTCTTGTTTTGTGGAAGAAACCCCTGCATGGGCAACTGGTGTATAAGTGAACGTTTCCTTTACTCAATAAAAGTGGGTTGCCACGCCCTAAAACTACAGTTTGGACTGGCACAGCTCATTTTGAATGCACCTGTTACTTGAGATTAATTCCCCAATCTCACAGTATATACAGTATGTTGTTTTAGCGTCTTTCTTGTTTTTGGATGCTTATACTTCTGAGAGGAGAGATCACCAAGGTAGTGGTATTCCTCTCCCTTTTCAAAGATTCTGATTGTATGGTCTATGGTAACACTGATGCTTTGAATTGACTAAATTATATCATTGATTGCAGTGGTGGCCCATGCATTATGGACGCACGGGCGCTGCCCCCCCCAAACACTGCCGCTGCCCTCCCTATCTTGCTTACTGGGCACTTAAACCCGCTTCCTGCCCAGGCCAACTTTCAGCTTTCAGCGATGTCACGCTTTGAATGACAATTGCGCGGTCGTGCGACGTGGCTCCCAAACAAAATTGGCGTCCTTTTTTTCCCACAAATAGAGCTTTCTTTTGGTGGTATTTGATCATCTCTGCGGTTTTTATTTCTTGCGCTATAAACAAAAAAAGAGCGACGATTTTGAAAAAAACACAATATTTTTTACTTTTTGCTATAATAAATATCCCAATTTTTTTTAATAATTTTTTTTTCTCAGTTTAGATCGATACGTATTCTTCTACATATTTCTGGTCCAAAAAATTGCAATAAGCGTTTATTGATTGGTTTGCGCAAAAGTTATAGCGTCTACAAAATAGGGCATAGTTTTATAGCATTTTTATTAATAATTTATTTTTTACTAGTAATGGCGGCGATCAGCGATTTTTATTGTGACTGCGACATTATGGCGGACACATCGGACACTTTTGACACCATTTTGGGACCATTGTCATTTTTACAGCGATCAGTGCTATAAAAATGCACTGGTTACTGTAAAAATGACACTGGCAGTGAAGGGGTTAACACTAGGGGGCGAGGAAGGGGTTAAATGTGTGCCCTGGGAGTGATTACTACTGTGGGGGGAGGGGACTGACTGGGGAAGGTGACCGATCTGTGTCCCTATGTACAAGGGACACAGCATCGGTCTCCTCTCCCTGACAGGACATGGATCTGTGTGTTTACACACAGATCCATGTCCTTGTCTGTGTACCGGCCGATTGCGGGTGCCTGGCGGACATCGCGGCCGCCAGGCACACGCATCGGCATATCAGTGACGCGCCGCTGGCGGCGCTCGCGCGCGCCCCAGTGGCCGGAGGAGCCGAGGACGTCTATTGACGTCCTCCCGGATATCTAGAGCCACCTTGAGGCCGTCATGGCCCGGGCTCCGGGTAGTTAAAGCACATGATTAGAGCCAGAGGCTCTAATAGGCTTCAAAAAGGCAGAGCACTGCGTCCCGATCCCACTCAGTTATGTGACGATAGCGAATTCATTTTTACTATTTTCACACTAAATCTTCTCCTCGCCAATCCAGAAGCATGTGTGAGACCTGTTTCCCGATTGGCCAAAAGTCAGGCGATCCTATAGGACGCCTGACATGGAGCCAGGGAGGAAGCTGCTGGTGCCAGAGTGGAAGCCCGCCACCCTGGAGCTGCTGCCCGGACCCTGCATGCACTAGCCTGCACTTGGGCTTGGCCCCTTAGTTCCAATGAAGCGAACTGTTAGGGCGTCAGCATACCAAGACATTTTGGACAATTTAATGCTCCCAACAGTTTGGAGATGACCCCTTCCTGTTTCAACATGACTGCGCACCAGTGCACAAACAAGGTTCATAAAGACATGGATGAGCGAGTCCTGACCTCAACCCGATAGAACACCCTTGGGATGAAGTAGAGCAGAGACTGCGAGCCAGGCCTTTTTGTCCACATCAATGCCTGACCTCACAAATGCGCTTCTGGAAGAATGGTCAAACATTCCCATAGACACACTCCTAAACCTTGTGGACAGCTTTCCCAGAAGAGTTGAAGCTGGTATAGCTGCAAAGGTTGGGCCAACTCAATATTGAACCCTACGGACTAAGACTGGGATGCCATTAATGTTCCTGTGTGTGTAAAGGCAGGTGTCCCAATACTTTTTTGGTAATGTAGTGTATATGTGTATAGGTATTTACACAAGGACCAGGTCAACAACTCTCACATATTTCCAGTAATGACACACTTGAAAACACACATTAAAAATGGGTGAGACCTGCTCTTTGTCCCTCCCCTAGGCTAAAATTAACACTGTGTGAAAATTATAAAGCAAACGTGATCTGTGCCAAAATGGAAAACATTTGTCCATGCAATCCGTGTCCTAAATGCTGAGCTACAGTTACTGACAGAAAGTAGAAGTAGATTATGTATACGTAACCGCACTATACCATCATAATGCCACTTCTTGTGAATTGAAACAGATTAAGCCCAAACAAAACAAAACATTCTCCATTTTAAAAGTGCATGATGAAGGATTTCTTTCCCGTGACAAAATAAGATGAATTAAATAAAAAAAAATCTAAAATCTATAGCATTTAATGGCTGCAGGCGCAAAAAATATTGTATAAATGTACAAAGTCTGTGAATGGTGAAGTCCATATAAAGTGAAAAGTGCAAAATAGGTGTTTGTATAAATTTAAAAAAGTGCATAAATAATAAAAGTCCTATCAGGTGCAAACTGCAACACGGATTGCACATTGTTGCAGTTTGCACCTGATAGGACTTTTATTATTTATGCACTTTTTTGAATTTATACAAACACCTATTTTGCACTTTATATGGACCATTCACAGACTTTGTACATTTATTCAATATTTTGTGCACCTACAGCCATTTATAGTGCTGTAGATTTTAGAGTTTGGTTTATTTAATTCATCTTATTTTGTCACGGGAAAGAAATCCTTCATGCACTTTTAAAACTGAAAATGTTTGGTTTTGTTTGGGCTTAATTTGTTTCAATTCACAAGAAGTGGCATTATGATGGTATAGTGCGGTTACATATACATATTCCAGGAGATTTCACGTAGAAGCAATTTTAGGTGGTTTAGTAGTGCTTTGCAAGATTTTGTCCACTAGGATATGTCTTTGGACTTTTTGATATGCCAGGGAAGTTATTACAAATGTCTGGATGCTGCTCAGAGGATTTAACAAACGATACATGATAGTTACACATGATAGCTCGGTATCCCTATGAGCCATCTTCTTCTTCATTTACTTTTGGGAAGTTAAATAGTTCCATCTGTGATACAATTTCTGGATGACCAGTAACAATATACTCATGAGAAAGCAGAGAATCTTTATCAATGAAATGCGTTGAGTTGCCCCATCCCATTAAAATGAGGAGCGTCCCAATGCTTTTGTGTAATCAGCGCTGGTGAAGCTGCATTTGATGGGCGCTGGTAGGCTGCATTGATGGGCGCTGGTAGGCTGCATTTATGGGTGCTTGTGAGGCTTCATTGATGGGTGCTTGTGTTGTAGGGATGAGCCGAACACCCCCCCGTTCGTTTTGCATCAGAACATGCAAACAGGCAATACATTTGTTCGAACATCCGAACACCGTTAAAGTCTATGGGACTCGAACATGAAAAATCTAAAGTGCTAATTTTAAAGGCTTATATGCAAGTTATTGTCATAAAAAGTGTTTGTGGACCCGGGTCCTGCCCCAGGGGACATGTATCAATGCAAAAAAAGTTTTAAAAACTGCAGTTTTTTTGGGAGCAGTGATTTTAATAATGCTTAAAGTGAAACAATAAAAGTGAAATATTCCTTTAAATTTTGTACCTAGGGAATGTGTATAGTATGCCTGTAAAGTAGCGCTTGTTTCTCGTGCTTAGAACTGTCCCTGCACAAAGTGTCATTTCTGAAGGAAAAAAAGTAATTTAAAAGCACTCGCGGCTATAATGAGTTGTCGGCTCCCAGCAATACAGAGAACAGTCATTGAAAGTCATTGATAAAAAAAAAAAAATGACGTGGGGTTCCCCCCAAATATCCATACCAGGCCCTTCAGGTCTGGTATGGATTTAAAGGGGAACTCCACGCCAAATGAAAAAAAAAATGCTGTGGAGTTCCCCCCAAAAATCTATACCAGACCCTTTATCCGAGCACGCAACCTGGCATGTCGCAGGAAAAGGGGGGGTGAGAGAGCACCCCCCTCCTGAACCGTACCAGGCCACATGCCCTCAACATGGGGAGGATGCTTTGGGGGTCTGTGACCCCCTCAAAGCACCATGTCCACATGTTGATGGGGACAAGGGCCTCATCCCCACAACCCTTTCCCGGTGGTTGTGGGGGTCTGCAGGCCGGAGGGCTTATTGGAATCTGGAAGCCCCCTTTAACAAAGGGGAACCCCAGATCCGCCCCCCATGTGAATTGATAACGGGGTACAATGTACCTCTACCATTTCACAAAAGAAAGTGTCAAAAATGTTAAAAACCACACAGACACCGTTGTGAAAAGTCCTTTATTAAAAATAAAAAATAAAAAAAGCCATTCCAGCGTTGTAATGCAGTCTGTCCAGCGACGATCCATAAACTCTAACGCGTCACGGGGGTTTCCGACCTCGGTTATAAAAGAACTGTCAACACTGCTTACGCGTCATTAGCTGGGAGGCTCCGGTGCAGGGAAGATGTGCGTCCTTCATAGCTGGAGACTCGCCGCATCACTGGAGATTCATGGATCGTCGCTGGACAGGCTGCATTACAACGCTGGAATGGCTTTTTTTATTTTTAATAAAGGACTTTTCACAACGGTGTCTATGTGTTTTTTATTTTTTTTTACCTTTTCTTTTGTGAAATGGTAGGGGTACAATGTACCCTGTTACCAATTCACATGGGGGGGTGGAATCTGGGGGTCCCCGTTTGTTAAAGGGGGCTTCCAGATTCTGATAAACCCCCCGCCCGCAGACCCCCACAACCACCGGGCAAGGGTTGTGGGGATGAGGCCCTTGTCCCCATCAACATGGGGACATGGTGCGTTGAGGGGTCACAGACCCCCAAAGCATCCTCCCCATGTTGAGGGCATGTGGCCTGGTACGCTTCAGGAGGGGGGGCGCTCTCTCGTCCCCCCCTCTTTTCCTGCGACCTGCCAGGTTGCGTGCTCGGATAAAGGGTCTGGTATGAATCTTTGGGGGGAACTCCACGCCATTTTTTTTTTATTTGGCGTGGAGTTCCCCCTAAAATCCATAGCAGACCTGAAGAGCCTGGTATGGATATTTAGGGGGGAACCCCACATAATTTTTTTTTTATTTGATGCAGGGTTTCCCTTAATATCCATACCAGACCTGAAGGGCCTGGTAATTAAATTTGGGGGGACCCCCATGCATTTTTTTTTCAATGACTTTCAATTACTTTTCTTTGTATTGCTGGGACCGACAATTCATTATAGCCGCGAGTGCTTTTAAATGACTTTTTTTCCTTCAGAAATGACACTTTGTGCAGGGACAGTTATAAACATGGGAAACAATCGCTACTTTAACCACTTAAGCCCAGGACCAATATGCAGCTAAAGGACCAGGCCCCTTTTTGCAATTCGGCACTGCGTCGCTTTAACTGACAATTGCGCGGCCGTGCGACGTGGCTCCCAAACAAAATTGGCGTCCTTTTTTTCCCACAAATAGAGCTTTCTTTTGGTGGTATTTGATCACCTGTGCGGTTTTTATTTTTTGCGCTATAAACAAAAATAGAGCGAAAATTTTGAAAAAAATTCAATATTTTTTACTTTTTGCTATAATAAATATCCCCCAAAAATATATTAAAAAAACTATTTTTTCCTCAGTTTAGGCCGATACGTATTCTTCTACATATTTTTGGTAAAAAAAAATCGCAATCAGTGTTTATTGATTGGTTTGCGCAAAAGTTATAGTGTTTACAAAATAGGGGGTAGTTTTATGGCATTTTTATAATTTTTTTTTTTTTACTAGTTATGGCGGCGATCAGCGATTTTTTTCGTGACTGCGACATTATGGCAGACACATCGGACACTTTTGACACATTTTTGGGACCATTGTCATTTTCACAGCGATCAGTGCTATAAAAATGCTGTGAAAATGACACTGGCAGTGAAGGGGTTAACCACTAGGTGGCGCTGTAGGGGTTAAGTGTACCCTAAGAAGTGATTCTTACTGTAGGGGGGCGTGGCTACACGTTACACATCACTGATCGTCTATTCCGATGACAGGGAACAGACGATCACTGTCATGCCACGGAGAAGAACAGGGAAAGGTTTGTTTACACTCACCTCTCCCCGTTATTCAGCTCTGTGACCCGATCGTGGGACACCGGCGGCAATCGGGTCCGTGGGTCCCGCGGGTGCAGTCACGGATCTCAGGACTGGGTCGCTAATGTGCCGCCGGTGGCGCGCGCGCGACCCACGGCTGGGCTCTTGAAGGGCAACGTACCTGTACGTTGATGTGCCCAGCCGTGCCATTCTGCCGACGTATATCGGCGTGAGGCGGTCCGTAAGTGGTTAAAGGCATACTTTAGACACCCCCCAGGTACGAAATTTAAAGGATTATTCCAGTTTTATTGTTTCACTTTAAGCATTATTAAAATCACTACTCCCGAAAAAACGGCCGTTTAAAAAAAAAAATTTGCTATGATACATGTCCCCTGGGGCAGGACCCGGGTCCCCAAACACTTTTTATGACAATAACTTGCATATTAACCTTTAAAATGATAACTTTAGATTTCTCCCATAGACTTTTAAAGGGTGTTCCGCGGCTTTTCGAATTTGCTGCGAACACCCCAAATTGTTCGCTCTTTGCCGAACAGCCAAAGTTCGAGTCGAACATGAGTTCAAATCGAACATAAAGCTCATCCCTACTTGTGAGGCTGCATTGATGGGTGCTGGTGAGGCTGCATTGATGGGTGCTGGTGAGGCTGCATTGATGGGTGCTGGTGAGGCTGCATTTGATGGACGCTGGTGGGCTGCATTTGATGGGCTATTCGTTAAAAAGGTGGGGTATACATGGGCAGGGCAAAGAGGGCAGAGTCAGAGGTGGAGCCAATGGGGGGGGGTGGAAAATTAGGTTTCGCCTAGGGTGTCAAAAATCCTTGCACCAGCCCTGTGTGTAATGATACTTACAGGTATTTGGTACATTGTATACATATGGATCGCCCTCAAGTGGTGTTTGGGTGTGATAATATAAACTCAGTTTGTTAGACTATTAATGACAGTGGGTCTTATGGGTTTTTCAAAGTTTTTGGTGGCAAATAAAACATTATAATTTTTTTGCTTTTTCCCAAACCTGTTTTCTGCAAAGACACTTGTAGGTTTGTGCATGTGGTACCTGGGGTTACAACTCTATTCATCTTAAACTAAAATCTTACACATTATACTGTAGGTACTTGTGTAAGGAGGACTTTGACTTTCAAAGGTAATAATACATAGATATATATGTTTTAAGAATGTACAGATTTTTATTCCCATACACTTCAGCACGAATTCTGCTCAGTGACTACCGGTAAATGAATTGCATCCAAAGCAGGTTTTGATGCACAAGCAACTTCAAATCTTTCAAATCATTCTTTTTTTTTGAATTTTGACAAATATTCTACATGTTTATTACAAACAACTAATTGGGGGTTCTAGTTTGCTGTAATATATTTCTCAGCTATATACCAT
This sequence comes from Rana muscosa, assembly GCA_029206835.1. Taxonomy (NCBI): domain Eukaryota; kingdom Metazoa; phylum Chordata; class Amphibia; order Anura; family Ranidae; genus Rana; species Rana muscosa. The sequence continues at coordinate 309,535,967 of CM055116.1, read as the reverse complement.
AATTATGTGGGGAAAAACTCAAAAAAACTTTTAATCGAAGAACCAGAAACTAGACACTGTTTACATGTTCTTTATGAAATCATGAGCATCTGTGGGCTTTATTTATCAACGTGTGTAGAGGGAAGAATTTATCAATTTTGCCCACAGCCACAAATAGGATTCTTCCTTTCCTTCCTTCAAGATACTATATTGGAAAAAAATGAAGCTTTTAATTAGTTGCTAAGGGAAAATACATTGTTAGGAGACAAATCTTCCCTTAATACACATTGACATAAGAGGCCCCCTGTGTAACAGGCTTACCTGAATGCAGTTAAAATTTATATCCAGCAGTAACATTATTAATCATTTTATAGTGCTTTTTTCGGAGGCCTCAAAGGGTTGTACAGGACACAGTAAATGTCAGTGTCTTTAATTACACTGGTAAAAGGCCAGGTTTCTTCAGTGTGTGAGGTGCGAAGGGATTGAGAAGAACTTGATTGGTAAAATGGAATATTGTATCATATGTTTTTTATGTCATACATACATACATACAGAGGGGAAAATAATTATTTGATCCCCTGCAGATTTTATAAGTTTGCTCACTTACAAAGAAATGAAGGGTCTATAATTGTTATCATAGGTGTATTTTGAATGACAGAGACAGAATATCAACTAAAAATCCAGAAAAAAAACACATAAAACAAATGCTATTAATTAAGTTGCAGTTCAGTGAATTTCAGCTCCCTCCATAAATTTTCTATAGGATTAGGGTCTGGAGACTGACTAGGCCACTCCATGACCTTAAAGCGGTTGTAAAGCCAAATACTTATTTTCTCTTATCGTCCATGGACTGACACAGCTGGATACTGTAAACGTGTGGGTATATGTCCCTGCTCGCAGGAGAAGATCTAGGCAGAATGTTAGATGTTAAAACATTCTAGAACAAACCAGAGCTGAACAGCCCCGCCCAGGGGGGCGGTCCCTCCGGACATTACCCTCCCACCTGCAGCTAGCAGACCTCAGTTTTTTTCTGCCTAGCAGAAGGAGAAGACGTGGCTCTCTCAGGAGCCAGTCTCCTGGAAGATTTTACTTTTAAATTTTATTCCTTTGGGAATTTTATTATTTTATTTTTGAGACCTTCAATCAACTGTCGGCTGGGCAACAGGTTGGGTACACTGGTATCCTCGTAGTCTTCCCTGTCCGACCATCGAGCGTGCTGATCCTCGCCTTGTGTGCATGAGACTCAGTTCACGACATACCCCATGGCTCCAGGGGTGGCCGGGTTGCTTTCATGCTCCCGCGGTCCTCTCAAGATTGAACAGTACTTGACTGACTGTATCTCTCGCGGTGGACCGGGCCGACAGTTACGCAGTACGACTCTGTGATAGGTCTGTCTGAAACAAGCCAGTGGGTCCCTGAAAGGGACGGGTAAGTAGTCTCTCCTACTGCAGGTGAGTACATGCTGGCTGTGTTTCTGTGTGTGGGGGTTTCTCCCTGTCTCCCCCCTGTTATGCTGCTCTCTGCACCCTGTACTAGTGCTGTGCTGTGGGGTGCTTGGGGGTCACTCTGGCCTGGCTGGGCGCTCATGTCTGCAGTTTTTTCTGGTGTGTGAGGTGATTATTGCGTGCGCCATTGGCGCGCATTAGAGCTTTGAATTTCGCGCTCAGTGGCCATCTTGGCGTTCAGTGGCGCAGTTATAGCTGCGGCCATTTTCTTGTGGCCGCCGCGCATTTATTTCTGGCGGCGGCGCGAATCCCCTCACAATCTCCTCACAGACTGAGCGGTCCTTAAGGGTTGGTGGGTCCTCCCGGGTATCCCCTCCTCAGCGTAGCCAGTGGGTGGACTGTATATTCACTGTATAGTGTATAAGGTCTCAGAGGGTGGTGTTATGGAGTCTGATACACTTGCTCTCCACACTTGCCTGGGGCAACTGGCAGTGCTGCACAGTTAAACATGTTCATATGTTTCCTGCACCTGCGGTCCTTATGGACCAGTTGTCAGCAGTCCTGGAATAATTCCTGTCAGAATGGAAGCGGTGTGCGAGCAAAAGGAGCTATAAGCCCCCTCCCCCCACAAAAATCTTTACTGAAGGGGTGCTCTGAGTCAGATATGGGCCTAGCTACTATGCTCAGGACCCGACCTCTGAATATTTAATGTTTATGAACAGGACATTCCCTTGTGAGGAAGACTCCAGTTCTGTGTCAGTGAATGACAGGGTGCTTGTAAGTGATCTCATTGATGTGAGGAACACTCTCAGGCTGGAATTGCTGTGACAAGCTTTTCTTTTACACAGTTTCCTCACTGTTTTCCTCACACGCTGCCTCAAGAGCAGCATGGATGAGGGAGGACTTTATTCATTTATGTCTCTAATCCCTGTGAGCCTTGTGTGTGATACCTGAGGTAACATTTCCCGCCATTTCCTGGGGAATGATTTGAGCTCTGACAGACACACGGTCTGAGGATCAGAGGTTACCTGTTACCTGCATGCTGCTTCAGCAGCACAGTCAAGCAGGTTGGAATGATACAGAGAAGATTAGGCGCCTCTGCGCCATAATTTAACTCATCCTATACCTCTACACTGCATACATTCACAGTGTATGTATGTGTTATTGGTCTCTGTGTCTGTGTGGCTGTCCCCACGTTCCAATGCTGTGTTTCAGTGCCATACATGATATAAACGTACAAAATATGTTTATGCACGACTCCAAATACATTCACAGTATATGTATGTATTATACTCTCTGGGTTGGTGGGGGCTCCGGTGTCCTCCCGCACTCTCATGGTATGTGCACTTCAGCTCTCTGCACAGTATAGACATGTTCAATATGTTTATTGCACATATTATACATGTTTACAGTATGGGTATACTGTTTGCGTGGGGTTCCTCCGGGTACTCCGGTTTCCCCCCACGCTCCAATGGAAATGCACAGCATAAACATGTGCAATATGTTGATTCACATGCTATCATTCCTACACGGTATCTGTGTGCTGTCTGCGTGGAGTTCTTCCGAGTGTTCCGATTTCCTCACACGCGCTGACGGTATGTGCGCCTTTGGCCTTCTGCACAGTTAAACATGTTCAATGTTTATCACGCATGCTATAATACCTACACGGTATGTGTAGGCAGTCTGTGTGGTTTTCCTTCGGGTACTCCGGTTTCCTCCCACACTCCATTGGTATGGGCGCTTCGGCGCTATGCACAGTCTAAATTTGTGCGATTGGATATCCACATACTAACATACCTACCCGGTATGTCTTTGCACTCTGCGTGGGTTTCCGCCCACGCTACATGACATGCATGCCTTTGGTGCAATACACAATGTAAACATACACATTATGTTTATACACTACACTAAATACATTCACAGTAGTTGTAGGTATTGCATTCTCTGAGTATGCGTGGGGTACTTCAGTACCTCCCACGCGCCAACGGTGTGCGCGCCTTCGGTGCTATGCACACATGAGCTTGTGCAAAATGTTTAGCACTCAAACTATAATACCTACACGGTATGCGTATGCAGTCTGCGTGGGTTTCCGCCCACGCTACATGACATGCATGCCTTTGGTGCAATACACGGTGTAAACATACACATTATGTCTATACACTACACTAAATACATTTACAGTAGCTGTAGGTATTGCATTCTCTGAGTATGCGTGGGGTACTTCGGTTCCTCCCACACGCCAACAGTGTGCGCGCCTTCGGTGCTATGCACACATGGGCTTGTGCAAAATGTTTAGCACACATACTATAATACCATACACGGTATGCGCATGCAGTCTGCATGGGTTTCATCCGGGTGCTCAGGTTTCTCCCCTGCGTTCCAATGGTGTGCGCATTCTCAGCGCTATGCACAGTATAAACATGTGCAATTTGTTTATTCGCAGGCTAACATACCTACGCGGTTGTGTACGCAATCTGCGTGGCTGGTTTACGTCCAGGCCCCGATGATGTGCGCGCCTTCGCCGCTGGCACAGTATATACGTGTTTAATAGGTTTATCCACAAATACTAAACTACATACGCCGTATGTGGTGGTATTATGCTCTTTGTGGCTGGGTGGGTTTCCTCCCACACTCTCCATTTGTGCGTTTGACGCAATACATAGTATAAACTATGTGTTTGCACAATCGGCACCTATACATGGATAGCTGCTGGATGGAGCATTGTCACAAGGATCCCTGGTTTCAGGGGTATCACTTTCCACCTGCTTTCAGTGGTGATCAGAAGCGCTGGCTTGGACTGTGTTCGCCAGGTTGGGGTTAGCGTTACGCCCGTTAGTGGCTGCGTCTCTGGCATTTTTTATAGCTCAATGACTGGGCAAAAGCCTCTGCTTCATCCATCAGTCGTCTAGCAGGTGCACTACAACTGCTTTAGCCTTTAGGGTCTCTGTGCCCGGGGTGGGTTTGCGCCACCTGTGGAGGCTGAGGTACTAGTCCTCTGACCGAGTTTCTAGGGAAGTTCCGTCAAGTTGCCTTTATTGGCCAACATTTGAGGCACCCTGTACACTGGGGCCTCCCTTCTCCGATACATTGCGGAGTCTCTTTGGGATTTTCATACATCTCGCTGCAAGACGGTCCTGTCGGCCATGTGCATTGCAGGCAAAGGGTCCTTGCATCCAGAGGTGTTTCCACCTTCTTTACCGGAGGTGGGGCACCGGAAGTGGACCTTGTGGCCTCTCGACTCACTCGCAAGGTGGCAAGATCGTGGTCAGGTCCAGGGACCCCTGGGCGGACGCGTCTGACGCGTTGGAAGCCCGTGGGGGCAGTATCACCTGATATATGCTTACCCTCCGCTACTGTTGTTGCCTCGCCGGCTTCGCAGAGTAGGGGCTGAGGCCATTCCAGTGCTCTGGAACGGTGACATTGGTACGCTGATCTACTTCGGCTAGTCGCAGACATTCCTTGCGACGGCCTATTGGGGTGGACCTTCTGTCTCATGATCCCATACTTCATCCTGCTTTACAGTCCTTGGCTTTAATGGCATGGCTGTTAAAGCCAGGTTCTGAAGGACCGAGTTCTCTCGTATTCGGTCATCTCTTCTATGTTGTTGACACGGGAATCTTCCTCCAGAAAGATATCTCACCGTACCTGGAAGGCTTACATCGCTATGTGCGAGGAACTTGAGTGGCATCCTCGGATGTATTCCGTTCCCAGGATTTTGCTGTTCTTACAGCGTGGTGTGACCCAAAAGCTGGCCTTGCATACCTTTTTGAGGGTCGGATTTCGGCCCGGGCTGTCTTTTTCAACAACCGCTACCGGGCCATTCCTTTATTAGCACCTTTTGTGCAGGGGGTTCGCCATGTGATCCCCCCTGTCAAGCCTCCTCTCCCTACTTGGGATCTGATTTTGATGCATCTCGGTTCTCCAAGAACATCCCTTTGAGAATATCAGAGAGATTCCTCTCTTGACCTTGTCCCGGAAGTTGGCCTTAGTGGCCATTGCTTTGGTTAGACGGGTGTCTGAGTTGCTGGCCTTGTCCGGCAAGTCGCCTTACTTGGTCCTCCATAAGGATATGTTGGTGTTGCGCCCACGACCATCCTTCTTTTCTAAGGATGGTCTTGGCCTTTCACCTTAAGAAGGACATTGTTCTTCCGTCCTTGTGTCCTCACCCATCGCATCCCTGAGAGTTTGCGCTTCATACATTAAGATGGGTACAAGCCTTACGAGTGTACCTGTCTGCTACTGTTTCCATTCGGAAATCTGTGTCTGGTCCAAAACAGGGCCGAGCGGTGTCGTCTGCCACCGTCTTTAGGTGGATCAGGCAGACCGTCATACAGGCCTATGCCCTTAAGGGGCGGGCGCCTCCCTTTCCGGTTGCGGCGCATTCCACCAAGGCAATTGGTGCTTTCCGGGCCTTCCGACATAAAGCGTCGGTTGCACAAGTGTGCAAGGCGACGACCTGGTCGTCCGTTCATACCTTTTCAAGATTTTATAAGCTTGATGTGGCTGTATCTTCGGATGCTCCCTTCGGCCGCAAAGCATTGCAGGCCACTGTTTAATGTCGCAACTCCTACGTTGAGGAGCTCTGCTTGTTTGGAGTGAAGTTTTGGTTGTTCCTTTGCTACCGCTCCCACCCTTCTGATACTGCTTTGGGACGTCCCACACGTTTACAGTATCCAGCTGTGTCAGTCCATGGACGATAAGAGAAAATAGGATTTTTGTACTCACCGTAAAATCCATTTCTCTGACGTCCATGGACTGACACAGCACCCACCCTTCCTTCCTTTTAAGGTTTTTACTGCTTTGTTACGAACTGAGGTCTGCTAGCTGCAGGTGGGAGGGTAATGTCCGGAGGGACCGCCCCCCTGGGCAGGGCTGTTCAGCTCTGGTTTGTTCTAGAATGTTTTAACATCTAACATTCTGCCTAGATCTTCTCCTGCGAGCAGGGACATATACCCACACGTTTACAGTATCCAGCTGTGTCAGTCCATGGACGTCAGAGAAATGGATTTTACGGTGAGTACAAAAATCCTATTTTTTTTTTTTCTAGTCACCTGCAAGGGAAAGGCATAATGAGCTAGTATGCACCGCATAATAGCTCATTATGAAATACTTACCTTAGAACGAGGCATCGTTAACTCACCTGGTCCACGCCGAGGGAGATGACATGTTGCCTCGGCGTGTCTACCGGGTATCGCGGCTCCAGCGCTGTGAGTGGCTGGAGCCGCAATGTCTCACTCCCGCGCATGCGCGCGGGAGATTTCGTTCCGGCGAAGTCCGGCGTCTGCCGAGCCTTCAGCCCGATAATCCCCAGTACGCATACGCCGCTGCTGTCAGGGAGGGGAATATCTCCTAAACCGTAAAGGTTTAGAAGATATTTTTTTTACCTACAGGTAAGCCTTATTATAGACTTACCTGTAGGTAAAAGTACCAAAATAGAGTTTACAACCGCTTTAATGTGCTTCTTCTTGAGCCACTCCTTTTTTGCCTTGGAGGTATGTATTTGATCATTGTCTGGCTGAGGGATGAAGACCAAAATCCCTCTGAGATGTGTGCAAACCTGGTCACTAACTACAAGAAACGTCTTACCTCTGTGCTTGCCAACAATGGTTTCTCCACCAAGTACTAAGTCATGTTTTGCTTGGGGATCAAAGACTTATTTTACTCACTGAACTGTAACTCAATTTATAACATTTGTATGGTGTGTTTTTTCTGGGCTTTTGGTTGATATTCATTCTCTATCATTTTAAAATACACCTATGATAAAAATTATTGACCCTTAATTTTTTTGTAAGTGGGCAAACTTACAAAATCTGTAGGGTATCAAAAAATTATTTTCTCCACTGTACATAGTACAGGTATACTGAATAAAATTACCTGAACCCTTTACTAGCTGCATGGAGTTCATAAGGACAACTTATGTCTGTGGTGATTTCTCTTAAAGTGGTGCTAAAGGCTGAAGGCTTTTTACCTTCATGCATTCTATTCATGAAGGTAAAAAAACTTCAGTATGCAGCTTCTCCCGTAGCCCCTTCTGCCAATACTTACCCAAGCCCGATTTCGATCCAGTTATGTGCATGAGTGTGGCTGCTCTGCTGGGTTTCTGCCTCCTGATTGGCTGAGAGTCAGCAGCCATTGGCTCCCACTGCTGTCAATACAGCTCATACCCTTGAAAACAGGGGGCAGGGCCATGCCCCATTCTGTGTGTCTAGTGGACACACAGAGCGGGGCTTGGGAGCAGGCACCCATGAGTGCCCCTAAAGCAAGCAGCTTGCTATGGGGGCACTCGGAGAAGAGGAGGGGCCAGGAGCGCTGCCAGGGGACCCGAGAAGAGGAGGATCAGTTTCTGCTGAACCAGCCAAGATTCAAACCATATATGGCCGGCCTTAGTCAAGATAAGCCTCAAGGAAGGCAGCTACTGTCATAGAGCTCTGGAAATCTTTCATAATGTGTTAGGTGTTTACATTGCTGGCCGATAGAACTCTATGAAATGTCACTGTCAAAGTTTGAGTTTCCACATTGTTTATTTTACAAATTTAGGCAATCATGACTGCAAATAACTAAGATTTCTCAATTGAAGACATTTCCTGACAGATTTCAGAGCTTCCGTGTGAATATACTGTACAGAAAATGTGCTCAGAGACACTATGGAGTAGCCTCTAGTATCGGCCATTACATTGGAATCATTTAGATTGTGCATCAATATATTTTTGCATATGAATAGTTTTATTCCTAGGGATTTAGTAATCTATTTTTTTAGAAATTTTGGTCCAATTTTTATTGCACAAAATATGGATGTTCGATTCATTTCAAGAATATTTCAAGTCACACTCCATATAACTGATGAATATATTTTGTAGAAGGTCAGTCTGCATTGTGTATAGTATTGAGTTAGCTCCTGCTATTACTTTCTCAACTTCGCTTACTCTCTCTTTATTTTTCTCTTTCTTAACTGGTACAACAATGTACTGTATCCTATCCTAAATTCTTTAGAAGTAGTTTTTTTTTTCAATAACATTAAAAAGAATGCAGGGCTGCATGTGTCATTTAACTGGGCTGCACGTTAAATGGATTCAGTGAATGGAATGCCGGATCAGACGTCATTGTGTGGTCTATGCAACTGTCACATTTATTTTTACTTTGTAGAAACTGAGTGAGTAAATGTAATGACGTTGGATTCTATTCATTCCCCATGGTCACTCATAGAACGAGTCACGCTGCAAAGATGTGAAAATATACTTCCTCTGTAAACCTTTCCAATTTAAAAAAGCACTGTGACAAGCGACATCGAAATCCATTCAAGTGATGTTTAATAATGTGCAAAGTGTAAAGGTCTAGTACATACAATAATTCAAATTCTAGCAGAATTATATTTTTATTCACAGGTTGTGGGTTGTGCGTAGGCAAAGAAACCTGACAAGCCTCCAGTATAAAACGAGTTGGATGGAAAACCTGGCTGCCTTATGACCTTAAAATTACAGTATGTGCCCATTGTGAGAATGTGTCCGATGTTTGCATGGTCCAGAAGCCTGCTAGGAGCAATACATTTTCAGATTGGACCATTAGTCTGCTAGAGATCACTGCCATTTAAAGACAATTAAACCCCACAAATACTGACCACTTGGATTCAAGGGCTACACAGTAAGTATCAAAGTGTTAAGGGTTGGTCACGAGGGTGCTAAACTGACTCACTTTTCCCTCTACTAGAAGATGTGTTTTTTCTGATGTTTGAAGCTCCCTTTGGGAGATTTTCCCTCACTTCCTAATCCTGATCCAGATACCAATAACATTGGCAATCCTTACGTGTTCTGTTTATAATTTGGGGTTATTAAAGCGGTTAGGGGAAGTATTAAAGTGTTTCTAAAGGCATTTTTATTCCTTTTTTGTTGTAAAAGTTTTTATTGAATATAAAAGCAACAATTACAGAAATAAGAATGCGCACAATGAAATATAAAAATGCGGACGCAGCCGCCATCAAAATTGCACATGTAAAACAGTAGTAACGTACATAAAAGTCATACAATGCACAATGTGGTATTATTGTTCAGTATTCCGTGTCATGCGGGACATCAGACATATTAGATCAGAGTGTGGTTGTCAAAGAACAACAGATAAGTAACAACATATTCATGTGTTATCAACAGATAAGTTTAGCGGTAGGGTAGAGCATGGTGGTGTCGGAGATAAGGATCTGAGTAAGGATGGGTGGGGGTAAGGGAGAAAAAAGAAGGGTGGGAGGGCATGTGGAAATAAAGGGGGTAGAGGAAAATGATACCTCTTTGGACCTGCCACAGCTCTTACGGTCTTCTCAAGTCAGGATCTTTTTATAATCGTCAGTGTTGACAAAGTGTAGCCAGCATGACCAAGTTTTGGTAAACTTGGAGAAAGTATCCTTCGCCTGATGGATTAATTCTTCCATTTCCATCGTTCTATGTATACGGTTAAACCAGTCAGTAATGGATGGGGGGTCCGGGGAGCGCCATTTGAGTGGGATACACATCTTAGCCGCGTTAACCATATGCATTTTTTTTTAAATAAAATAATAAACAGCTTATACTTGTAGCGCCCTCCCCAAAAGGTTGGGACGCTATCTAAAATATAGATGGATGTCTGAGCCAGTAGTTGGGCTCAGACTGTTGAATTACATTGAGATTTGCTTCTGTTCTAGCTGTGGTTCGCCCGATGGTAGTTTCCTTATTTGCCTGAAGGTGGTGTTACCACCTCAGGCACCTGTTGGAACACGGGCAAATCACTGTGCATTGAGTGACCCTTCTCGGCAACGGTACAGTGGGAGTGGTCGAGCCGCTGTGCCTGCTGGGAGGGGATACTTAAGGGGCAGACACCATTGATTGGGGTTTGTTTTCGCCTCGTGGCCCTCCGGGTGCGAGGTATGTGTGTGTGGTTCTGGTCTCGGGGCCACGTTGGCCCGAGGCTGCATCGCTATCTAGTAGGCCCAGCTAGTCTGGCTGGGGCCTACATCAGGAAAGGGGATCCCAAGCTGTCCCTTCAATGGGAGAAAGCTGTCTTAATGAAGGAGACCAGGGGAGGACCTGCGATGGAGGAGACCGGCAAAGTGCTGACGTCTTGGGTGAGGCCTGGTAACTTTATTGAGGAGCGATCCACTATATTACAAGCCCTGCAGTTCACCGGGTTGGCTTAAAGCAGGGGTCTCAAACCTGCGGCACTCCAGCTGTTGCGGAACTACAAGTCCGATCATGCCTCTGCCTATGGGAGTCATGCTTGTAACTGTTTAGCCTTGCAATGCCTCATGGGAATTGTAGTTCTGCAACAGCTGGAGGGCCACCAGTTTGAGACCCCTGGCTTAAAGGCTCTTTCACTGCACAGCTGGAAGTTTGGGACTTTGAAATCCTGTGGCAGAGGATTCCCGGACTATCCATTTGCTCAACATTAAAAGGTCTGTGGCAGAGACTTTGCTAAACTTCCAAAGGTCTGTGGCAGAGACCAAATTCATCTTGGGCAGTCTGTGGCAGAGACTGCCCTGTTTCTGGTTCGTGTGTCACTCCGGCTGCTAGGCCATGTGAGAGGGGACTATCCAGGTGACCAATACCCACTCTAACATTGAGAGTGGTGAGTGACTTTAAACTGACACCTTTGCATAGTTGTGGTGAGTGCCTGAACCTTCCCCTGCTCTTCTCTACCTTCTACTTTCTCAATGTTTACTGCATAACAAAATAAAGCCTGACTGTTGAAGGTTTTACATCTGTGTGGACATTGTATTACTACAGACTTTCCTACCCTGACAACGAAGCTGAAGAGGTAACGTGCAAAAACCAAAACTAACCAGCAGCTCCTACGGGGGTAGTGCTACACATGGGGGCTCGTCCGGGATATTTGCCGGTGCCTCTGACAACCGGATTACTGTTCTTTTGATTTTTGGAAAGTCTGCCATTGAGAAAAGTGTTGGACTGTGCTTTTAACGAGAGAAGAAGGGGTCAAGGGGCACAGATCGCTTTGCTAGCTGCGTAGTTCGTGGGCGGGGCCAGAAAGAAGAAAGCCCGCGAGCTACGTGCAAAAAGAACTAAACTGGGAGGAGTTCCCGCCACCTGCATGAGACACGTGATTGTGTTTGGCGCCAAAGAGCAAAGATTGTTGGATTGAGCAAGAAGAGCAGCATGTCTTCGATTTCATGGGCCCCAGGATGTTCCCTGTGCCCAACACCATGGACACTGCTCAGCTTGGAGCCCCGCTTATGGATACGGAGATCCGACTCAAGCTCCGGGGCCGCTTCACGCTCTATACAAGCCGGGAAGTGGAGGCCCTGGGCATGCACTGCCCTGGATGCAATGGATTGGTCGTGCAGTTGCGCCCCTTTGGTAGATGCCTGTCCTGCGGGGAATTTCTCTTTGAGGTGGAACAACCCACCGTACCACCCCACGCTTATCGGGTGGACTGGGTCACAGGCACCGTTACTCTTGAGGAGGTTGCCTTTGCCCCCGTGGTACAGCCCGCGCATCTTGCATCTGCTGTAGCAAGTGAAGCTGGAGTGGATGTCGCCACCATTACAGAGCCACCAGCGGACCTCGCAGCGGACGCTGCCACCGCCACCACTTGTGTCCCCATCCCGCCTGCAAAACGAAAGGTGGGCTACGTTAAGGCCTCCCACGGCCGAGGCCTACCTCAGCGCCTGCCGGTACCAGACCTCGTGAGTGGTGAAGTCTCTGGGAAGTCCACATCAGGAGCCGGTAAGGAGGCTGGGAAAAAAGTGACTGTAGCTACCCGTAATTATCTACCTGCTGAGGAGTGGGATTCCTCGGAATTGGACTCTTCCTCAGATGTTGGGGATGACGAGCTGATTGAGACTGTGTTTCAGGAGAGGGGATGGGACAATAGAAGATGTATCACCCCGATACGCAGCCTCCAAGAGGGTTCACCCATGAGCTCTGGGGACACCACACGGGAGAGCCCGGAGAAGCACCGGATGGCGGCGGGAGGGGGGGATGTCCCCTCCCGCCGACTATAAGAACGATCAAGCGGCGGAACCACCGCTATGATCATTCTTATGGTGCGCAGGATCGCTGGCTGAAAAAAAGGATATCTGAATGATGCCTCTAGCTGCAGGCATCATTCAGATATCCCCCCTCAAACCCAGGACGTCATATGACGCCCACCCGGAGGGAGAGAGGGTTCCTGCCGGCGTCATTTTCCAATGGCCCGGTATGGAAGGGGTTAAAGGAACCTATTTAGAAAATAAAAAACGAACCTTTACAACCCCTTTAATGCATCCTATGCATTAAATACACAAAGGTTTACAACCCCTTTAAGTGTTATGCCGCGTACACACAATCGTAAATTCCGACAAGAAAAGTTCGATGTCAGCTTTTGGTCGGAAATTCCGACCGTGTGTAGGCTCCATTGGACATTTTCTGTCGGAATTTCCGACAGCAAAAATTTGAGAGCTGCTTCCTAATTTTTCTGACAAGAAAAGTTCTTGTTGGAAATTCTGATCGTGTGCATGCAATTCCGACGCACAAAAAAACACGCATGCTCGGAATCCGACGCATGCTCGGAATCATTGAACTTAATTTTTCTCGCCTCGTCGTAGTGTTGTACGTCACCGCGTTCTTGGCGTTCAGAATTTTCGACAACATTTGTGTGAACGTGTGTATGCAACACAAGTTTGAGTCAACATTCCGTTGGAAAAAAATCCACGGTTTTGTTGTCGGAATTTCCGATCGTGTGTACGTGGCATTAGTGTAGGTAAATTTTGTTTATTCCACTGTAACCAGTGGAGCTGGGTTTGTTTATTCTGGTCTGGTCTGGTCTGTGTTCTAGAGGCTGCATAATTGCTTGCTTCTCCATATTCACCTGGAGGAGCTCTGGGTATTAGAGGTGGGAGCATACCAATCGGCAGGTTAATATTTATGATCCTAGCCCAGAGGGTTCTGGAAGAATGCATAAGTACCCTGGAGCAGAGAGCAGCTTGGTCTCCTTCTATAGGGAGAGATCAGCGCCTAGCGGAGGGGCCTTGGAGGCTACAGTTGAGAGACTGGAGGGCTAGGAGCCACTGTCTGCTGCTGAAGGCTGTCCGAGGGGCTGTTGTCTGAGGATCTAGTCAGATACCACTGGGAGAAGCTGCCTGCAGGATACTTGAAGGAGGCCACCATTTATCCAGAGGCGTTCTGTGAGTACAGCCAGGAAGAAATCCCACAGATGTCTTGTCCAGAAGAGCATAATCTTTCCATTCCTTGTGAAGGGGCTGTTGCTTGAACTGATTATCGAGGAAGGCTCAACCTCCTCAATACTGTATTGCAGAACCTGTCCACTATCTGCCACACAGGGACAGTGTACAGAGTTTCAAGAAGCAAGTTTAGTGTCCTCAAATTCTTTATAGCAAACTAATGGAGTATCCTACTTTCCCCAATCCCCAGCCAAGTTAAACCCTTTATTAAAACCTCAAAAACAACAACCCTAGACTGTTTTTTTGAGTCAAAGCAGTGAAAGTGCATGTGTGCCTGGCTGTGGGGCATCTACTGAGAAAAGGAACCCAGGAATATTAAGAGTGGCTTCCCTGGGGGTAACGCTGCACTTACCTGATCTGTTCAAGGGTTTTACACAGAGTGGCCAAAAAAAACTCCACTTCTGGGGTCCCCCCTAGTGCTGTCCACTCTTCCTATTCTCCATCTGCCCCAATAGCAAACTGCTTGTTATGGGGGAAGACATGTGGGCTCGATCCCGATCTGGGCTGTGTGCATCCATAAACACACACAGCATGGCTCAGCCCTGCCCCAGCTCCCTCTCGACAGATTTGATTGATAGCAGCAGGAGCCATTGGCCATCTCAGTCCCTGTGAGTAGAAGGAGAGAAGAGTGAAGAAATGCAACCGGGCACAGCGCTGGATCAATTGAGAATCCATGGAGCCTCACAGGAAGTTTTAAAGTGTTTTTCACCTAAATGCAGGGAATACACTAAGGTAAAAAAAAATAAGTTTTAGCTTTAGAACCACTTTAATAGTTTGTGGAGGGGGAGGCTTAGGGACATTTTTAGGTTTCGGACTGTTAGGGAAACCTCCACACCAGGCACCAAATATTTACTGAGTTAACAGAAAATTATTTTGCTAAGAAAAAAACATATGGAACTAGCAGAAACCATTTTTTTAGTCAGATATTACAGTATAAAAAGCTTCCTAAAAAAGAAACAGGAGCCAGAGAAAGCAACATTATATCTTTATAATGTATATACAGTATCTCACAAAAGTGATTATATCCCTCACATTTTTGTAAATATTTTATTATATCTTTTCATGTGACAACACTGAAGAAATGACACTTTGCTACAATATAAAGTAGTGAGTGTACAGCTTGTATAACAGTGTAAATTTACTGTCCCCTCAAAAAAACTCAACACACAGCCATTAATGTCTAAACCGCCGACAACAAACGTGAGTACACCCCTAAGTGAAAATGTCCAAATTGGGCCCAATTAGCCATTTTCCCTCCCTGGTGTCATGTGACTCGCTAGGGTTACAAGGTCTCAGGTGTGAATGGGGAGCAGATGTGTTAAATTTGGTGTTATCGCTCTAAATCTCTCATATTGGTCACTGGAAGTTCAACATGGCACCTCATGGCAAAGAACTCTATAAGGATCTGAAAAAAGGAATTGTTTCTCTACATAAAGATGGCCCAGGCTACAAGAAGATTGCCAAGACCCTAAAACTGAGCTGCAGCATGGTGGCCAAGACCATACAGCGGTTTAACAGGACAGGTTCCACTCAGAATAGGCCTTGCCATGGAGGAGTGGAAGAAGACTCCAGTGGCAACCTGTGAAGCTCTGGTGAACTCCATGCCCAAGAGGGTTAAGACAGTGTTGGAAACTAATGGTGGCCACACAAAATATTGACACTTTGGGCCCAATTTGGACATTTTGAGTTATTTTGAGGGGATAGCAAATTTACACTGTTATATAAGCTGTACACTCACTACTTTACATTGTAGCAAAGTGTAATTTCTTCAGTGTTGTCACATGAAAAGATCTAATAAAAGATTTACAAAAATGTGAGGGGTGTGCTCACTTTTGTGAGATACTGTAAATCTTTATATCTATATCTCATGTCAAATGATATACCCATCTTTATGTCCCATTGCAGTGCTGATGTGAGAAGCCTTGGGAAGAATAATTTTTGTGCTTTCACATAAACTCCTGAATGTCATGCTGCAGCAGGTGCAAGAATACCATCTGTTTTCCTTTAACCAGAGCATTAAATTACTGGGATGTTTGCATGTCTGTAAAATGTCCCAGATGTCCTGTAGAGGGCATGGCTCATACATGTTCTCATCAATAGTAGTTATACACCTTCTCAAATACTTGGCATGCCATCAATACTTAACACAGCAACTTGTGATTTTTGATCCATAAAAATATGTGTTGCCATTCCTGTAATTGTTTTTGTCTTCCCTCAGATAGACAATGTGTTATTTCTTGGTGGGTGAGGACTAGAATATTTTTTTCCACAAGCCAACAAAGCAATAATCTACAGACATTACAGCTTGTGGCTTTGAAATGAACATTTCACCTGATCATTTGCTTGTCAAACATGCACAAAGTCATCTTTCTACATCCATAAAAAAGCAAAAACCCTTTAAGAGTGAGCAGATTGTTATAAAGATGCTTTTAGACTTTCAAATTCTGTTGTGTTAGCTAAACACATGCATTCATCTAAAAGTAGGTCCTGGTAAAAAAAAATGTACATAGGTAATTCGTTCTGAATTTAAAAATAGAATGGATATCTTATTGCTCAACTATCTCCATGAAATGAAAGGCATATACTGTATATCAGTACCATCAACAATATTTTTCTTATTTGTATGTCATATCCACTAATATCCTTAGGCATTTATAAAATTATATATAACTCAACCTCCCATAAATTTGGAAAATCACAAATATAACAAAAAATGCAAAAAAATAAAAACCCAAAACATTGCAAAGGTGAACTGATGTTTTTAAATAACTGTTAATGCCATTCACCTTTTATGGTATGCTCTGCATACACATGCGGTGACTGTCTCCTATTTTGGGATGGATTGGACAGCAATCTCCAGTCTTTAAGTCCCATTTAGGACTTCTTGTGGTCAATTGATCAGGCAGGCTAAAAACTAGCTACTCAGGTAGATTTACTAAAACTGGTGCACTCAGATTCTGGTGCAGCTGTGCATGGTAGCCAATCGGCTTCTCAATTCAGCTTGTTCAATCAAGCTTTGGCAATAAAACCTGGAAGCTGATTGGTTTCTCTGCAGAGTTGCACCAAATTTTGTACTTTCCAGTTTTAGTAAAAAAAAAAAAAACACTGTTTCCTGTTTTAGGTTGTGGGCAGGAGTGAGCAGCACTGTTCACAGAGAGAATCACTTTGAATGACCATTTCCTAGATAAGGAACACCCAAAGAATCTGGTGATATTATATACAGCTGTAAGGAGCCTGGCTTACCTGTGTCCTCCGATATGTCCCTTAGGGACACTTTTGGACTTTTGGACATGCCTGGAATGACAGATGTGTGCAGTGGCTGTGCGTCCATAGAGGGTGCCGGAGCGCCGCCCCCTCTCGCTCCTGCACCGCCACTGAAAGACAATACACAAATTCATGCATTGCATGAATCTGTGTATTTTCGCCGCTGCCGCGCTGCCCACTATTCATATGGCCGGCCTCCTGGTGAGCGCCGGCCATATGAATTAGAGCGGTGGCCGGCGATGGGTGTGACTTGGAAGTGTCTATCAGAGCCAGCGGCTCTGATAGGCTTTCCGAATACAGCTCTCACGCTGTAATCGGCTTCCAAAAACTCCTCCTAGGTACGCATGGGGGTGCGTTCCTTGGAAAAGACTGTGGGGGTTTCAGCCAATCAGGTTCACCGGATCTGGTTACCAGTAACCTGATTGGCTGAAGCGACATTGAGGGCGGGAGAAGACATTGAGGACGGCGCGGACCGAGGAAGGTAAGTGCAGGGCTGGGGGGGGGGGACAGGCTGCATTTGGGGGACAAACTGGCTGTATATGGGGAACAAAGTGGCTGTATATGGGGACAAACTGGCTGTATATGGGAACAAACTGGCTGTATATGGGGGACACACTGGCTGTATATGGGGGACACACTGGCTGTATATGGGGGACAAACTGGCTGTATATGGGGACAAACTGGCTGTATATGGGAACAAACTGGCTGTATATGGGGACAAACTGGCTGTATATGGGGACAAACTGGCTGTATATAGGAACAAACTGGCTGTATATGGGAACAAACTGGCTGTATATGGGGACACACTGGCTGTATATGGGGGACACACTGGCTGTATATGGGAACAAACTGGCTGTATATGGGGACAAACTGGCTGTATATGGGGGACACACTGGCTGTATTTGGGGACACACTGGCTGTATATTGGGGACAAACTGGCTGTATATGGGAACAAACTGGCTGTATATGGGGGACACACTGGCTGTATTTGGGGACACACTGGCTGTATTTGGGGACACACTGGCTGTATATGGGAACAAATTGGCTGTATATGGGAACAAACTGGCTGTATATGGGAACAAACTGCCTGTATATGGGGGACAAACTGCCTGTATATGGGGACACACTGGCTGTATTTGGGGACACACTGGCTGTATATGGGAACAAACTGGCTGTATATAGGAACAAACTGGCTGTATATGGGGACAAACTGGCTGTATATGGGGGACACACTGGCTGTATTTGGGGACACATTGGCTGTATATGGGAACAAACTGCCTGTATATGGGAACAAACTGGCTGTATATGGGAACAAACTGGCTGTATATGGGGAAAAAATGGCTGTATATAGGGGACACACTGGCTGTATATGGGAACAAACTGGATGTATATGGGGACAAACTGGCTGTATATGGGGACAAACTGGCTGTATATGGGAACAAACTGGCTGTATATGGGAACAAACTGGCTGTATATGGGGACAAACTGGCTGTATATGGGGGACAAACTGGCTGTATTTGGGGACAAACTGGCTGTATTTGGGGACAAACTGGCTGCATTTGGGGACAAACTGGCTGCATTTGAGGGGACAAACTGGTGGCGTTTGGGCACAGTGGCTGCGTTTAATGGGCACAGTGGCGGCAATTGATGTTTTTTTTTCAGTTTGTTTGCGCCCCCCCCCCCAAAAAATTTTGAGCACCAGCCGCCACTGGATGTGTGAGAACACTAACCAGAGGTATCAGAAGAAACCAAGTGACAAACAATCAGTTCAAAAGTCCATATGTCCTTTATTCTTGACAGTGAAGTCACAACCAGTGGAAAGACATTAAGCCAACGCGTATCGGGGGCCAAGAAATCCCCCTTCATCAGGGCTAAAACACAAATCCATATATAAATGGTTGATGGTGCATATGGAATGCACAAATCCTATATAAAATATAGTATGAAAAAAGTTCATAATTTTAACACTGGTCAAATTACATATCAGCAGTATAAATCAATATAAAATTTATATTTCATAAAAAATTATCAAGAACACATTTCATATGAATATGGAGTTTTTCAAAAAACTTAAAAAATCATATACAGGTCCTTCTCAAAAAATTAGCATATTGTGATAAAGTTCATTATTTTCTGTAATGTACTGATAAACATTAGACTTTTATATATTTTAGATTCATTACACACAACTGAAGTAGTTCAAGCCTTTTCTTGTTTTAATATTGATGATTTTGGCATACAGCTCATGAAAACCCAAAAATCCTATCTCAAAAAATTAGCATATTTCATCCGACCAATAAAAGAAAAGTGTTTTTAATACAAAAAAAGTCAACCTTCAAATAATTATGTTCAGTTATGCACTCAATACTTGGTCGGGAATCCTTTTGCAGAAATGACTGCTTCAATGCGGCGTGGCATGGAGGCAACCAGCCTGTGGCACTGCTGAGGTGTTATGGAGGCCCAGGATGCTTCGATAGCGGCCTTAAGCTCATCCAGAGTGTTGGGTCTTGCGTCTCTCAACTTTCTCTTCCCAATATCCCACAGATTCTCTATGGGGTTCAGGTCAGGAGAGTTGGCAGGCCAATTGAGCACAGTAATACCATGGTCAGTAAACCATTTACCAGTGGTTTTGGCACTGTGAGCAGGTGCCAGGTCGTGCTGAAAAATGAAATCTTCATCTCCATAAAGCTTTTCAGCAGATGGAAGCATTAAGTGCTCCAAAATCTCCTGATAGCTAGCTGCAATGACCCTGCCCTTGATAAAACACAGTGGACCAACACCAGCAGCTGACATGGCACCCCAGACCATCACTGACTGTGGGTACTTGACACTGGACTTCAGGCATTTTGGCATTTCCCTCTCCCCAGTCTTCCTCCAGACTCTGGCACCTTGATTTCCGAATGTACTTTGGACCACTGAGCAACAGTCCAGTGCTGCTTCTCTGTAGCCCAGGTCAGGCGCTTCTGCCGCTGTTTCTGGTTCAAAAGTGGCTTGACCTGGGGAATGCGGCACCTGTAGCCCATTTCCTGCACACGCCTGTTCACGGTGGCTCTGGATGTTTCTACTCCAGACTCAGTCCACTGCTTCCGCAGGTCCTCCAAGGTCTGGAATCGGTCCTTCTCCACAATCTTCTTCAGGGTCCGGTCACCTCTTCTCATTGTGCAGCGTTTTCTGCCACACTTTTTCCTTCCCACAGACTTCCCACTGAGGTGCCTTGATACAGCACTCTGGGAACAGCCTATTCGTTCAGAAATTTCTTTCTGTGTCTTACCCTCTTGCTTGAGGGTGTCAATGATGGCCTTCTGGACAGCAGTCAGGTCGGCAGTCTTACCCATGATTGCGGTTTTGAGTAATGAACCAGGCTGGGAGTTTTTAAAAGCCTCAGGAATCTTTTGCAGGTGTTTAGAGTTAATTAGTTGATTCAGATGATTAGGTTAATAGCTCGTTTAGAGAACCTTTTCATGATATGCTAATTTTTTGAGATAGGATTTTTGGGTTTTCATGAGCTGTATGCCAAAATCATCAATATTAAAACAAGAAAAGGCTTGAACTACTTCAGTTGTGTGTAATGAATCTAAAATATATGAAAGTCTAATGATTATCAGTACATTACAGAAAATAATGAACTTTATCACAATATGCTAATTTTTTGAGAAGGACCTGTATATATTATAAAAAAAAACTGTATATATAAAAATCTCTATGTAAAATGTTTTAAAAAAAACAAAACAATAATAGTCTCCAAATGATACATAGTAAAAATAAATCTTTAAAGAACCATGCAAATTCTAGTAAAACCTATTCCGGAGAAGACACCAATCCAAAAGTAAGTCTAATGACCCTTTGAAAATGGTAGCCAAGTGTGCTATAAATATGCATATTTAATGTAGCCACCAAGCTGGAAGAACTTCCTACAATAAGATTTTTTTTGCCCAAAGGTAATGAGTGAGTTTGCAATCTCTTTGTTGTAGTTGATATGCTCTAAAATGTAATTACCCATATACCAGTATAGGTAAGACAAAAAGATGAATAAAAGATGGGATGTTATATCTGTTTAAACCTAAGGGCCATACCTCGGATTTGGTTGCTAGAGTTCCTTATGGACTATGATAAAATGTCCTGGATGGTAAACTTTTAACTGGTTGTGTTGTAGTTCTGATGCCATATATTCTATATACTCCATTTCCTGTTCTGAAGAAGCAAGCTATGGATCTGAGAAATGCATAGGGAAATGATTACTGTATATTGTCTCTCCATGGTCACTTTGTTGTACTAACTGAGATGATCACTCTGTTGGACTGAATGTGATGTATTATTGCTGTAATTATATGTGACGTTTTGGACAGTATCAGTTTTACAAATGGGTAGGAGAGTCTAGAGGGGAGCAGTTGCATATCTTTGCATGAACTTGTGTTGTTGTAGCATCAGTAAAAAAATTATTTAAACACAGATTTTTGTAAATAAAACTGTTTGATATAATTTACCTAAAAAGTCCCATAGTAGTGGTTAAACATTATTGTATGTATATGATAGACGAGGGATGTTGATGTAGCGATGGTGGACTATAAGTGTAACATTATGTGCCCTCCCTGACATTCATCATCTATAGTTGTGTCCCTTTAATGCTGGACGCCAGTGACTGTCATCATATTGGTGAGCCAACCCACTGGATTGTGTGACTAGTAGTTTTGTCACCGGTGGTTCCATTGCATAACTATACACCAGGACTACATACAGTGGGTACGGAAAGTATTCAGACCCCCTTATATTTTTCACTCTTTGTTATATTGCAGCCATTTGCTAAAATCATTTAAGTTCATTTTCTCCTCATTATTGTACACACAACACGGCTTATTGACTGAAAAACACTGAATTGTTGACATTTTTGCATATTTATTAAAAAAGAAAAACTGAAATATCACATGGTCCTAAGTATTCAGACCCTTTGCTCAGTATTTAGTAGAAGCACCCTTTTGATCTAATACAGCCATGAGTCTTTTTGGGAAAGATGCAACAAGTTTTTCACACCTGGATTTGGGGATCCTCTGCCATTCCTCCTTGCAGATCCTCTCCAGTTCTGTCAGGTTGGATGTAAACGCTGGTGGACAGACATTTTTAGGTCTCTCCAGAGATGCTCAATTGGGTTGAAGTCAGGGCTCTGGCTGGGCTATTCAAGAACAGTCACAGAGTTGTTGTGAAGCCACTCCTTCGTTATTTTAGCTGTGTGCTTAGGGTCATTGTCTTGTTGGAAGGTAAACCTTCGGTCCAATCTGAGGTCCTGAGCACTCTGGAGAAGGTTTTCGTCCAGGATATCCCTGTACTTGGCCGCATTCATCTTTCCCTCAATTGCAACCAGTCGTCCTGTCCCTGCAGCTGAAACCCCCCCCCCCCCCCACAGCATGATGCTTCATTGTTGGGACTGTATTAGACGGGTGATGAGCAGTGACTGGTTTTCTCCACACATACCGCTTAGAATTAAGGCCAAAAAGTTCTATCTTGGTCTCATCAGACCAGAGAATCTTATTTCTTACCATCTTGGAGTCCTTCAGGTGTTCTTTTAGCAAACTCCATGCAGGCTTTCATGTGTCTTGCACTGAGGAGAGGCTTCCATCGGGCCACTCTGCCATAAAGCCCCGACTGGTGGAGGGCTGCAGTGATGGTTGACTTTCTACAGCTTTCTCCCATCTCCCGACTGCATCTCTGGAGCTCGGCCACAGTGATCTTTGGGTTCTTCTTTACCTCTTTCTCCAAGGCTCTTCTCCCCCAATAGCTCAGTTTGGCCGGATGTCCAGCTCTAGGAAGGGTTCTGGTCGTCCCAAACATCTTCCATTTAAGGATCATGGAGTCCACTGTGCTCTTAGGAATTAGAAGGAAATTGCTAAATTGTGCATCACCACAGGGTGACACTGTGGATGCACCTAGTATAAATGCGCCAACGTCCCGATATTCAATGGGAGAATGTATATTTAAACTAAAGGTGGACTTTAAACGGCACACAGATAGATATTGTAAAAATTCTAAGGGTTTTATTGTTGGTAGAAAAATATAATTGAATTTAGGTAAAAAGTACATTAATACAAGACACTGACATTATGTAACAGTTATCAATAGTTGATATAGGGTCCCATTTACAAGACTCGACACATCTCCCAGGAATTACATTGACATGTAAAATACACAAAGTAGAATGGAATAATGTATAGCCAACAAACACAAATGAGGAGTTGGACGGTATGCACGAGAGATGGCTGGTCTTATTGATGGGTCCGGTAAATTCAAAGATAAAGATCTTGCTTTCGCTCGACTAGTTTCGCGTTCCAAAACGCTTCGTCGGGAGCATAATATTCTGTCAAGATTATACATAAACAGTTCAAAAGAGATACTTCAGTTAATATAATTTTAATACTTGTATCTAGAATAGAACTAATAAAAAACATTTTAAAGAAGAAGCTGATATACATTGATTAAAAGTTTTCGATTGACCACAGAAGGATAAAACACCCACCACCTATACACTGCCAGCACCGAAACCAATCACACAACAGATGGGGCATGAAAGTGGCTGTGCAAAGTTGTAGAAAAAGCATGAAAAAAAGGGGGGGGGGAAAGGGGAGGGGAGGGGGGAAAAAAAGAACGAAGAAGAAAAGAAACAAGGAATGGGGGAAGGGAATGGAGGGGGGGGGGGGAAAGGGGGAAAAAAGAAAGAAGGACTGGAATATGAATTAGTCCATATCCATAGGTACTATTAAAAAATTTTTTTGAAAATTGAGCAAGTTAGATAGCAGGTGCAAAAATTCTTATAAAACCGTAAGTGAAATAATGTGTCAATAATCACCATCGAGGCAGACCAAGAACAAGAAGGGGAGAACAAGAAAGAAAAGAAAAAAAAAAAAATATATATATATATATAATAGTTTCTATACTTACGAACAAGGCCGTGTTAAGTAGTGAAACCAGCCTAGGTATTTTTACCTGGCAATCCGTGTATCACAGGGTGCCAGTATTATATAAACACATTCTAAAAGTAAAACACATAACGTGACCCATAAGTGTCAAAAGTAGGTGTTTTGAAACAAAATAAAGAGAGGGGAGTGGAGGTGGGGGGGGGGGGGGGGGAAGGAAGGAGGGGGGGGGGGGAAAAGAGGGAGGGGAATTTATTCATATATATATTATTATCCAAGGGCTCACCGTGGTAAACAATCATGCGTGATTTAAGTAAAAAAGTAACTATGCACAGGCTACTGATAGGTAGGGAACGTAAATCCAGGTATAACAGGCCAGACAATACTGTAGAGGAGTGTGTCAGTCAGGAGCACTTGCTCGAGCCACACAATGGTAATCTGTTAGGGTGACCCCTAATGATAGACTGACCCAGCTGAAAAACATAAATACAAAAAAGGAAGTTTAGAAAGGACCCGCTTCCCTAGATCTATCTGCTCGTATCCCAGATGGATGGTTCTTACCTTATAGCTTGACAGGGATTATATGCTGGTAGACCTGGATGGAACCTCTCCTGTGGACAGCCTCACAGTGCATTGTGCACCGTTTTTATGTGTCCCTACAGGAAGGCGTCATCACACCCGGAAGTGACGCTGGTGCGCGAGTTCGGACGGTCATGCGCATGCGCCGTAGGCGCTGCTCACGCAGCAGCCTGGGGCCAATGAGAGAGTGACAGGGCGAAACCCAGGAAGTATTCCGGGAGCCTACAGTACGTCACATCGCTCTAGCTAGCAGACACGTAATCGTAGGGGATCAAGCAGCCCATGTATGTGCGCCGTGATCACTGCCATCACAAAAGCCCATGACCAGTGCGGCAGTGACAAAGCACACCACAGGGGGAGCCGATTGCTCCCTTAAAGCAGGTCAAAGGGTCGTGTTCCAAATACCAGCAGTGGTCAGTAAGTCCGCCCACCATTGCAGCCATCAGTGTGGGCACATAGGCTTCGGGGCACAGCAAGAACAGGGGGTGAAAGAGGGTGAATACACCCACCTGTGGTCATCGAAAAGAAGATCCAGACATAATATACAGAGCTAAATAAAAATGCTGAAGGCATATAAATAACCAAAAATACATATTCTACATTTATATATACATCCAGGAATAGTACCTTTAAACTAGTAAACAATATCTAATTTAAGTACAGGGATTCCAATACAGCAGCTTAACCATTTAGGAGCATGATTTAGAGTGTGTATTCTGTGTGTCTTTTTTAGTGACATATTCAATCTGTCGGCTGTAGTGGGGGGTAAAGTTATCATACAAGGTGAATTTAGTGACACTGATGAAACTAACATATGGCATTCATTGTGCAGCTTATCCTGAAGAAGTATTGTTTTTATAGTATTATGCAACTAGATGAAACATCAAATCAAGATGCAGTCAGGCATTAAATAAAATAGACATATAGTAATACAGAGGGGAGGGGGATGGGGGGAGAGAAAAAGGGGGTGTTAACGTGAGTAGGCACATAACATATGTGGAAAAGTATGTATAGCATTAGTGTGGCAGTAAATATTCACCCCCATCCATAGCCCGTAAGATATTCTAGATGTCGATCAGAGTGGTATATATGTCAGTGACAGAAATCATGTTCCAAATGGTTAAAAGTGGTTTAGATCAGTCATTTACAGAAATGGTCTGTATGACTGAGTTTCGTTTAGACCAGGGGGTGTGTGGCATTCAACCTCTCAACCCAGATAGTTTCTCTCTGGAGGATGATTTCATCCCACTCACCCCCTCTGGGACTTTTGGGAACAACGGCCAGAACAGAAAAAGACACAACTGAGGTATCAAAACGGTGGTAGAGGTCCAGATGTCGACTAATGGGTGTCAACATCTTCCCGTTGCCCGAGTAGTAAATGTGATCGTTGATACGTTGTCTTAACTGTCTGGCTGTTTTACCCACATAGAAACTACCGCATTTGCAGGTCATGAGATAAACCACGCCTTCAGTGCGGCAGTTAGCAGAAAATTTTGGGAAAAAAACCTCACCATTGGGGAGTATAGTATTTTGACAGGGTAAAACCCATTTACAGAAGGAGCATTTCCCACATTGTGACGTCCCTATAGTTCGATTAGTAACATTATTGCAGTTTCGAACATAGTGGCTAGCGGTAAGTTTGTCTCTAAGTGAGGTTGCCCGCCTGAAAATGATCTCGGGTTGTGCCCCTACATATTTGCCCAGGGTGGGATCATCTTGTATTAGGTGCCAATGGTTCTTGAGTAGGGACCGTATGTCCGTATGTTGGTTGGAAAACCTAGTAATTACTTTAACGGTGGATTGAGAGGGGGTATTTTTTACTTTATACAGGAGTTCATTTCTGGTTTGGCTATTGGCCTTGTTATACGCTTGGCGTAATAGAGATTTACTGTAGCCTCTGGCTAGTAACCTATTCCTTAGTAATTTAGCCTGTATTTGGAAGTCGGATGACAGTGTACAATTTCGTCTCAGCCTGATATATTGAGCATAAGGAATGCTACGTATCAAGGCTGGTGGATGAGCACTGTTTGCATGCAGTAGCGTGTTCCCTGCTGTACTTTTGCGGAACAGGCTCGTGAAGAGCACATTGTCTATGTTCTTAGAAATTGTCAAGTCCAGGAAGGTAGTTACATTAGGATCACGACTGAATGTAAATTTTAGATTGTATTGATTTACATTTAACTTTTGGATGAACTCATCGAACAGTGTTCCCGTACCTGTCCACACGATGAACACGTCATCGATGTAGCGCATCCAGACGAGAACACTGTCAGTAAATCTAGTCATAGACTCGTTCGAAAACAAGTCCCTCTCCCACCCCCCCAGGTACAGATTGGCGTAGCCAGGGGCACAGCAGGTGCCCATGGCTACGCCCTGCACCTGGAGGTAGTGGGAGTTATTAAAGCTGAACCAGTTATGGGTAAGAATGAACTGTAATAGTCCAACAATGAAATCGTTATAGGGCCACTGGTGGTGGTCTTCTTCATAGAGGAAGGTACGTATCATCCCGACTCCCTGCTCGTGAGGGATGCTAGAGTACAAAGCCTCCACATCCAATGTCACGAGGAGGGAGCCTGGAGGAACGACCATACCCTCTATTTGTTTCAGGAGAGCTAGCGTGTCCTTAATGTAAGAAGGAAGAGCCATGACATGTGGCATTAACACTGAATCAACCAACTTGCTGGCATTTTCCGTTAAACATCCAATCCCTGAAATAATCGGTCTCCCAGGGGGCGACACCGGACTCTTATGCACCTTCGGTAGTGCATAAAATGTCGCCACCCTGGGGGACCGAGTATTCAGGTAATCGTAGACATCTTGGTTAATTAGCCCCTTGGTGAAGGCATCATTGATGATACCCAGGAATTGGATTTTATAAGGTGCAGTGTGTGCAACAGTAATGGGCCGGTACCATTCAAGATTTGACAAAATCTTGAGGCACATGTTTTCATAAAAATCTTTAGTCATAAGAACGATGTTGCCCCCCTTGTCAGCTCCCTTAACAACCACGTCAGGGTGATTCTGTATTTTGGAAATGCCCAATCGTTGCGCACGAGTAAGATTACTGTGCTTGGGCAATATCTTAAGGCGTTTTGTATCACTGATAACGTTACATAGAAAAGCCCAGGCTTGTGGGCTAGTAGCAAGGTCTGGGAAATTCTTGGATTTAGGTTTAAACTTCCTTACAAGGGGCTTAATTGGTACAGGCGTGACTTCATCCTGCACATCCCCACTGTCGTTTTCGTCCAGGAGTAGTATCAAATCCCGTAACGCCCTAAACTCTTCCATTTTGAAGTGCTTGATACTTTCAGAAAAATCTTTCTCGTTTTTTGTGCGGATACGGTCCCTATCAAATATATATTTAAAAGTAAGATTTCTAACGAACATGTGGATGTCCTTAATAAATTCGTACCTATCTATGTTTTGTGTGGGGCAAAAACTTAACCCAAATTTGAGTACACTAAGTTCGTCCCTAGAAAATCGGTAAGGAGTGAGATTCAGTACATCCATCTCTACGTTGGATGCTGATGCACTCCTAGTGTCTGAAAATTTAGGATCTGCGTATTGCCTTGATTAATATGGCAGTCAAGGGTACTTTGCTTCTTAAAATTTTGTAATTGAATTGATGGGTGTAAAGTGGGTGTTTGGGACAGGCTGGGAAATGGAGCTTGCGAGCTAGCCTCCACTGCTGTATTGGATACTTGCATATTGGTAGGTCCCAACCCTGCAGGGAATGAGGTTGATGGAGTATTGGTATTTCCATTTTGTTGGGTCATCATCTGTAGGGCCTTTTGTGCGATAGGGCCTATATAGGTGAGTGAATTACTTTCATTACCTTTACTCGGTGTCAGATCATGTCGGGTCGCAGGGTCAGTAGGTCTTGTATTATGATTGTCAGGTCTTTTTTTGGGGTAGGGGGTGAATTGCCCACCACCATAGGTCCTTTTTCGTCCACCATTGTTACCGTGTGCATTCAGTTGTCCTCTCGTAGTCGACTGTTGGGAAGAAAACGTAGACACAGATGAGTCAGACTCAACATCGTCATCATCAGTCACACCCATCCCATTACCCCTACCTGCTTTGGATTTTCTGAACCTAGTTTTCTTGGGACCACGATTCTGAAATGGCAATTGCCAGTGATAGGCAAAGCCTTCTAAAAAGGCAGCCCTATCTTTAACCAACTTGCTTTGTTTTTTAAAGATAATATCTTTATTAATTTTGGTGATATAGTCTTTTACTTCCTGCCATTTGGCAGTGAAGTGTTCATGACCCTTCAAGGCCTCACTGGTGGCCTGGAGGGACAAGATGTCTTGGTCTAGATTTTTTAGCTCAATCTGATAGTGGGAAACCAGCAACTTCTTACATTAAGGACACGCTAGCTCTCCTGAAACAAATAGAGGGTATGGTCGTTCCTCCAGGCTCCCTCCTCGTGACATTGGATGTGGAGGCTTTGTACTCTAGCATCCCTCACGAGCAGGGAGTCGGGATGATACGTACCTTCCTCTATGAAGAAGACCACCACCAGTGGCCCTATAACGATTTCATTGTTGGACTATTACAGTTCATTCTTACCCATAACTGGTTCAGCTTTAATAACTCCCACTACCTCCAGGTGCAGGGCGTAGCCATGGGCACCTGCTGTGCCCCTGGCTACGCCAATCTGTACCTGGGGGGGTGGGAGAGGGACTTGTTTTCGAACGAGTCTATGACTAGATTTACTGACAGTGTTCTCGTCTGGATGCGCTACATCGATGACGTGTTCATCGTGTGGACAGGTACGGGAACACTGTTCGATGAGTTCATCCAAAAGTTAAATGTAAATCAATACAATCTAAAATTTACATTCAGTCGTGATCCTAATGTAACTACCTTCCTGGACTTGACAATTTCTAAGAACATAGACAATGTGCTCTTCACGAGCCTGTTCCGCAAAAGTACAGCAGGGAACACGCTACTGCATGCAAACAGTGCTCATCCACCAGCCTTGATACGTAGCATTCCTTATGCTCAATATATCAGGCTGAGACGAAATTGTACACTGTCATCCGACTTCCAAATACAGGCTAAATTACTAAGGAATAGGTTACTAGCCAGAGGCTACAGTAAATCTCTATTATGCCAAGCGTATAACAAGGCCAATAGCCAAACCAGAAATGAACTCCTGTATAAAGTAAAAAATACCCCCTCTTAATCCACCGTTAAAGTAATTACTAGGTTTTCCAACCAACATACGGACATACGGTCCCTACTCAAGAACCATTGGCACCTAATACAAGATGATCCCACCCTGGGCAAATATGTAGGGGCACAACCCGAGATCATTTTCAGGCGGGCAACCTCACTTAGAGACAAACTTACCGCTAGCCACTATGTTCGAAACTGCAATAATGTTACTAATCGAACTATAGGGACGTCACAATGTGGGAAATGCTCCTTCTGTAAATGGGTTTTACCCTGTCAAAATACTATACTCCCCAATGGTGAGGTTTTTTTCCCAAAATTTTCTGCTAACTGCCGCACTGAAGGCGTGGTTTATCTCATGACCTGCAAATGCGGTAGTTTCTATGTGGGTAAAACAGCCAGACAGTTAAGACAACGTATCAACGATCACATTTACTACTCGGGCAACGGGAAGATGTTGACACCCATTAGTCGACATCTGGACCTCTACCACCGTTTTGATACCTCAGTTGTGTCTTTTTCTGTTCTGGCCGTTGTTCCCAAAAGTCCCAGAGGGGGTGAGTGGGATAAAATCATCCTCCAGAGAGAAACTATCTGGGTTGAGAGGTTGAATGCCACACACCCCCCTGGTCTAAACGAAACTCAGTCATACAGATCATTTCTGTAAATGACTGATCTAAACCACTTTTAACCATTTGGAACATGATTTCTGTCACTGACATATATACCACTCTGATCGACATCTAGAATATCTTACGGGCTATGGATGGGGGTGAATATTTACTGCCACACTAATGCTATACATACTTTTCCACATATGTTATGTGCCTACTCACGTTAACACCCCCTTTTTCTCTCCCCCCATCCCCCTCCCCTCTGTATTACTATATGTCTATTTTATTTAATGCCTGACTGCATCTTGATTTGATGTTTCATCTAGTTGCATAATACTATAAAAACAATCCTTCTTCAGGATAAGCTGCACAATGAATGCCATATGTTAGTTTCATCAGTGTCACTAAATTCACCTTGTATGATAACTTTACCCCCCACTACAGCCGACAGATCGAATATGTCACTAAAAAAGACACACAGAATACACACTCTAAATCATGCTCCTAAATGGTTAAGCTGCTGTATTGGAATCCCTGTACTTAAATTAGATATTGTTTACTAGTTTAAAGGTACTATTCCTGGATGTATATATAAATGTAGAATATGTATTTTTGGTTATTTATATGCCTTCAGCATTTTTATTTAGCTCTGTATATTATGTCTGGATCTTCTTTTCGATGACCACAGGTGGGTGTATTCACCCTCTTTCACCCCCTGTTCTTGCTGTGCCCCGAAGCCTATGTGCCCACACTGATGGTGGGCGGACTTACTGACCACTGCTGGTATTTAGAACACGACCCTTTGACCTGCTTTAAGGGAGCAATCGGCTCCCCCTGTGGTGTGCTTTGTCACTGCCGCACTGGTCATGGGCTTTTGTGATGGCAGTGATCACGGCGCACATACATGGGCTGCTTGATCCCCTACGATTACGTGTCTGCTAGCTAGAGCGATGTGACGTACTGTAGGCTCCCGGAATACTTCCTGGGTTTCGCCCTGTCACTCTCTCATTGGCCCCAGGCTGCTGCGTGAGCAGCGCCTACGGCGCATGCGCATGACCGTCCGAACTCGCGCACCAGCGTCACTTCCGGGTGTGATGACGCCTTCCTGTAGGGACACATAAAAACGGTGCACAATGCACTGTGAGGCTGTCCACAGGAGAGATTCCATCCAGGTCTACCAGCATATAATCCCTGTCAAGCTATAAGGTAAGAACCATCCATCTGGGATACGAGCAGATAGATCTAGGGAAGCGGGTCCTTTCTAAACTTCCTTTTTTGTATTTATGTTTTTCAGCTGGGTCAGTCTATCATTAGGGGTCACCCTAACAGATTACCATTGTGTGGCTCGAGCAAGTGCTCCTGACTGACACACTCCTCTACAGTATTGTCTGGCCTGTTATACCTGGATTTACGTTCCCTACCTATCAGTAGCCTGTGCATAGTTACTTTTTTACTTAAATCACGCATGATTGTTTACCACGGTGAGCCCTTGGATAATAATATATATATATGAATAAATTCCCCTCCCTCTTCCCCCCCCCCTCCTTCCTTCCCCCCCCCCCCCCCCACCTCCACTCCCCTCTCTTTATTTTGTTTCAAAACACCTACTTTTGACACTTATGGGTCACGTTATGTGTTTTACTTTTAGAATGTGTTTATATAATACTGGCACCCTGTGATACACGGATTGCCAGGTAAAAATACCTAGGCTGGTTTCACTACTTAACACGGCCTTGTTCGTAAGTATAGAAACTATTATATATATATATATATTTTTTTTTTCTTTTCTTTCTTGTTCTCCCCTTCTTGTTCTTGGTCTGCCTCGATGGTGATTATTGACACATTATTTCACTTACGGTTTTATAAGAATTTTTGCTCCTGCTATCTAACTTGCTCAATTTTCAAAAAAAATTTTTAATAGTACCTATGGATATGGACTAATTCATATTCCAGTCCTTCTTCTTTCTTTTTTCCCCCTTTCCCCCCCCCCTCCATTCCCTTCCCCCATTCCTTGTTTCTTTTCTTCTTCGTTCTTTTTTTCCCCCCTCCCCTCCCCTTTCCCCCCCCCCCTTTTTTTCATGCTTTTTCTACAACTTTGCACAGCCACTTTCATGCCCCATCTGTTGTGTGATTGGTTTCGGTGCTGGCAGTGTATAGGTGGTGGGTGTTTTATCCTTCTGTGGTCAATCGAAAACTTTTAATCAATGTATATCAGCTTCTTCTTTAAAATGTTTTTTATTAGTTCTATTCTAGATACAAGTATTAAAATTATATTAACTGAAGTATCTCTTTTGAACTGTTTATGTATAATCTTGACAGAATATTATGCTCCCGACGAAGCGTTTTGGAACGCGAAACTAGTCGAGCGAAAGCAAGATCTTTATCTTTGAATTTACCGGACCCATCAACAAGACCAGCCATCTCTCGTGCATACCGTCCAACTCCTCATTTGTGTTTGTTGGCTATACATTATTCCATTCTACTTTGTGTATTTTACATGTCAATGTAATTCCTGGGAGATGTGTCGAGTCTTGTAAATGGGACCCTATATCAACTATTGATAACTGTTACATAATGTCAGTGTCTTGTATTAATGTACTTTTTACCTAAATTCAATTATATTTTTCTACCAACAATAAAACCCTTAGAATTTTTACAATATCTATCTGTGTGCCGTTTAAAGTCCACCTTTAGTTTAAATATACATTCTCCCTGTGCTCTTAGGAAACCTTAAGTGCAGCAGAATTTTTTTTGTAACCTTGGCTAGATCTGTGCCTTGCCACAATTCTGTCTCTGAGCTCTTCAGGCAGTTCCTTTGACCTCATGATTCTCATTTGCTCTGACATGCACTATGAGCTATAAGGTCTTATATAGACAGGTGTGTGGATTTCCTAATCAAGTCCAATCAGTATAATCAAACACAGCTGGACTCAAATGAAGGTGTAGAATCATCTCAAGGATGATCAGAAGAAATGGACAGCATCTGAGTTAAATATATGAGTGTCACAGCAAAGGGTCTGAATACTTAGGACCATGTGATATTTCAGTTTTTCTTTTTTAATAAATCTGCAAAAATGTCAACAATTCTGTGTTTTTCTGTCAATATGGGGTGCTGTGTGTACATTAATGAGGAAAAAAAATGAACTTAAATTATTTTAGCAAATGGCTGCAGTATAACAGTGAAAATTTTAAGGGGGTCTGAATACTTTCCGTACCCACTGTATACCAGGGTTCCTTGCTACCATCCAGGGGACTTCTGGGAGAGACTATAAAGGACTATAAAGGAGATAGGAGTTTCGCCTTATGCTCTCTTCTTCCTGGGCCTTGTGCAAAGCATACCTCTCCGTGGCGGGGAGAGAGAGGTTGCGGGCTACCACGCGGTGTCAAACTCCAGCCCGGCCTCGTAGGCCCCATCTCTGCGGCTGTTCGCCAGACATCTTCACAGCACCTACTCAGCAGACTGACATCACGTTCATTCACACCCCACATCCACGTGTCATCGCTGGTGGCTCCCTGGACGGATGTCTTTTCCAGGGTCGATGACTTCAAGGCCTCTAGCTTGGATCAGTCATTGGTGAGAGGGCAACCACCCACCTTCTGCATTATTTGCCTGGTTACTTTATTGGAACACTGTGTACAGACACCTTTACCTTTTGGAACACTTTATTGCACTTCTATTTGAACACTGTTCATAGACACCTTTACCTACAACCACTTTGAGGAACACCATTAGCCTGTTTAAGCCAGTCAGTCTGTTTATTCATCACTGTGCCTTATTGGATATAATCGAAGGAGCTCCAACCGGTGAAGACTATCAGGCCTGCACCACGGACACTGCTGTTGTCACTAATTAAAGGGCACTACACCATCCTTATTCTGTCAGATCTCTCATTATGATTTTAAGGTTGAACAGGCCGGCCTCGGGTTCCCTTTAGAGTGTAACTACTTGCATTAACCTTCCTGGCGGTATTCCCGAGTCTGGCTCGGGGTGAAGTTTCAGCACCAAAAGCGGTAACCCCGAGCCAGACTCGGGATTGCATCGCAGTGATCCAGGCAGAGTTACTTACCTTGTCCCTGGATCCTGCGATGCCTCCCCGCTGTGTGATTGAGCTGTCTCCTCGCTCGATTCACACAGTGCCGAGTGCCGCCGAGCTCCGTTCCCTGCGACGTTACGACGCACGGGGGCGGAGATCGGTGCCAAATTCAAAAAAGTTAAAACACAGTACGCACACAGTATACTGTAATCTTACAGATTACAGTACTGTATAAAATAATTACACACCCCCTTTGTCCCTAGTGGTCTGTCCAGTGTCCTGCATGCACTTTTATATAATAAAAACTGTTCTTTCTGCCTGGAATTTGGAGATTGTCCATAGCAACCAAAAAGTGTCCCTTTATGTCAAAAGTGGTTTTAGACCAGCTAGAAAACAGCGATAATAAATAAGAATCACTCGCAGAATTAAGCGATAGAGATTTGTGGGGAAATTCGTCATCAAACACTGAAAAACACTTTTATTATTATTATATTATTATTTGTTATAATTATTTTATAGTTATTTATTATATTATAATTTATGATTTTGTTTTTTGAACTTTATCATACCCGGGATGTCTACTAGACTCTGGTTTGGACAGATTTAAGTGAGTTATTCCTAAGATTTACAGGCCTGCAATATAAAACGCCAAATTTCCATGCATAATAATGGTACCGCTTTCAGCACCTAAAATCTGCCAGAATCATACCGCCAGGGAGGTTAAACACCTAACCATTCATTGTCCCTCAGGTCATATTACAGGTGATATGCCATTGTAGATATATGTATATTGTATCTTCCTGCTGTTAAACTGTTCTTAAGCTGTCTTTGGGGAAATTCCTCTACTGAGTCTGTGCTGTTATTCAGAACTCGGTTGATCTATTGCCCTCTTTTACAAACTACTAATACTTTGCTACTTCAGTAAATGCTGAGATACTATAAATACATTGACTTGTGTGATGTGTCATTTAAAGGTGCTTGTGGAAAGATGTCGGAACTCAGAGTGTCAGGTGGATTGGAAGGTTCACAGGTTCATGGTGATGCAGATGAGCAGGTAAATCCAAGCAGTCCTCAAGGTGACCGTGCTACATTTGGGGGCTCGTCCGGGATTTATTCTGCAGCCGGCCCTAGCCAACCTAGACAAGAGCCACGGTCCACGTGGGAGGCAGCTTCGGTGGCTGCAGTTGCTTGGGGTAGAGCCCAGGGAGCTCGGGTGGAAAGAAGCACTGTCCTAGAGATCCCAGGAAGTGAATGCACTGAGTGGGAAATTTGACAGTGGGTGAGAGCCCTAGCACCGGGACAGAGGGCCTACATTGTGGATATGGAAGCTGAGCATGACCTGGACCAAGTCTGGGTACTGTTGGAATGGCAGGAAGAAATACCTGTGTGCTTTCAGGAAGAAGAGGTACGCCTAGCCAAGGGGGTGACTGCCAGGGTGATCCCACTGAAAGTGGGGGGACAGCCGGTAGAAAGGCAGCCATTGTCCATGTGGTCAGTGCCCCTCTGGTTTCCTTCTACACTGATATGAGCCAGCTAGTCGATAGCCTAGTGAAGAATGGATCTGGAAATGCAATTTAGAACTATGGGAGACTCAGATTCTTCTCAGGGCAGTTGCCAACCCCTATCGGAGAAGATGAGTTTGAGACCTGGATGAGTCAGGCCATGCAGGCTATGGAGGAATGGAGTGTTCCAGGCAGGGAAAGGACAGCAGCTCAGTGAGAGTCTTTTGAGGCCCTGCGGCCAATGTGATCCACAATTTGAGAATGGGAAAGAGAACCTGTAGTGCCATGGACTACATAGATGCTTTGTATGCTGTATTCGGAACAGTTGAAACAACTGAAGATCTGATGTAAAAATTGAATCACACCCATCAACAAAAGGGGGAGAGCCTCTCTGGGTACATCTCCTGAATAGACAGAATGTTGCACCAGATTATTCTTAAGAGGGGTATTAATCCCAAGGACGTTGATCAAGCTCGTTTAGACCGGGTGTTGCAAGGGGCCCGGCTAAACCATCTCATTGTCTTGAAGTTACTATTGAAAAGAACCAAGGTGGTACCTACATATTCAGAGTTGGTAAGGGAAGTGCGAGAAGAAAAAGCTCTATTGGAAGAAAAGAGTCAAGGAACAAGAGAATTGAGCACTACCACTGGTAATAGGGAGAAAGTAATTGCCCGAAACGTCCATGTAGAAGCAGGTTTCTCCGATGATGACAGTGGAACTGAGTCAGAAACGGCTGATCTGGCCACCCCTGATACTAACAAACCAGTGAGCGAACTTGGGCCCACCGGGCTGATGGCTCAAGTAGCTCAAGCCCAAACTCAGTTGTATCATGCTCTAATGCGGGTGATGGAGACCCAAGCAAAGGTCCAGGAACAAGGATCCCACCAAGAAGGGCCAAAGTTTTCCAGCGGGCAAAAAAATAAATGTTATGGATGTGGAGAAGTTGGAGACTTCCGGACTGAGTGCCCAAAAGCTGGAATCAGCCCACAATTGCTCACTGAAGTTTTAAAAGCTTTACAGAAGCTACTTTTCCAAAAAGCTGGTGGGAAACTTCAGGGGACCTTAGTGAAGGAGCTAGTTGAGAGTCCCAGGGGAAAACTGCACTCCAAAGTTAAGAAAACACCCAAGAAAAGGGAACAAAAGCCGTTTGTTGCCCCTTCCCCCCCCTTGTCTGCTAAAAATAAAACAAGGCCCCCAGGGAAGGAAAGACAGATACGGGAAATCAATGGACACCCTTCTGAGCGAGTTTGTAAACAGACTCCACTGCCTCAAAAGAGGCTGATTAGGGCCCAAACTATAGAATCACCAGCTGAGAGTTTGCCAAAGGATCTGGTGGGACCTTCTCCCATAGTCCCCATACAAGTAGAGGGTATCTATACACAAGCCTTGTTGGATATCGGAGCCCAAGTAACGTTGTTGTATTGGGATTTCTATCACAAGTACTTGAAGTACATCCCTTTGTGTAAACTCGAGTTTGAGATTTGGGGTATAGAAACACAAAAGTGTCCATATGACGGTTATATACCCATCAAGATAACCTTCGATACTTCCTTGGCTGATAAGCCAGAGACTTTCGACACTCTAGCCATTGTCTGTCCCCGACCAAAACTCTTTGTTGATAGGCACCAACACCAATCTTGTGAGAAGATTACTCACGTCCTTGGCTTTGGAGAGTGCTCAGTTGCGGCAGGCTTTTCAGCGAATACTGCAGGAGAAGAAGGCCCCCATTGAAGGAGTGGGAAGACTGTGGCAGTTAGACACCCAATAAAAGGTGCTGCAACCTGGGGGAAGAAACTGCATGAAAGCCACTGTTAAGTTGTCATGGGAACAACCGGGTCCTTATGTGGTAGTAGAAGCTGACCCACTGGAGAAAGATAATGGGATAGAACTGGTTCTGGAGATCGTACCCACTAGGACCTTACTGAGAAGTGGGGGCCGAATTCCTGTCAATGTGAGGAATTTCACTAGCCATTCAATCAGCCTGAAGCCTTGTATGGTGATTTGAAAAGTAAGTGCTGCCACCCCAGTGACAGTGACAGTGGATGACTTAACCCGGAAGGAAAATGGAGACCACTAACCAGTGTCCAAATCTGTCCCCTAGATGGAAGGAGAGAATCAAAGTTCAAGTAGCTCGATGGGAGAAAATGTTCTCCATGACTTGCATGTGGGCTATGCCAGGAGTGCCCAACACCGAATTCGGTTAAGTGAAAATAAGCCTTTCCAATAAAGACGAATCCCTCTGTGTGATCTGGAGGACCTTCACGAACAGTTGACTGAACTGAAGAAGTCTGGGGTCATTAGGGAATACAGGAGCCCTTATACCTTGCCGATTTGTGGTTGTGAGAAAGAAAAATGGGTCCCTCCGGATGTGTATCGACTACCGAACTCTGAATCGGGGAACTATTCCAGATCAGTACAAAACCCCTCGCATAGAAGAGGCCCTGCAATGCTTATCCGGAGCTAAATGGTTCAGCGTTCTGGATCTAAGGAGTGGATATTATCAGATACCCATGTACCCTGATGACCGAGAGAAGACGCCTTTTATAAGCCCTCTAGGTTTCTTTGAATATGACTGAATGCCACAGGGATTAACAGGGGCCCCTGCCACCTTTAAGAGACTGATGGAGAACACAGTGGGATACATGAACTTGATAGAAGTGCTAGCGTATCTGGATGGTATCATTGTTTTTGGCAAAACATGGGAGGAAGTCTTTTAACGATTACATACTGAGGGGTTGAAGTTGTCGTTAGAGAAGTGTCAATTCTATCAGACTTCAGTCACTTATCTTGGACATGTAGTATCAGCTGAGGGAATAGCTACGGACCCCCAAAGGTTGGAGGCTGTTACTTCCTGGCCTCGCCAAAATACTGTCACCGAACTGAGGTCGTTTCTGGGTTTCTGCTCCTACTATAGAAGATTTGTGAAGGAAAACCTCTGAATGAACTATTGCAGAAGGAGACAGGTGAGGACCTGCAGATGGCCCACAGTCGAGGCACAAGAAAGCCATGGGAACTATCCAAGAACAAAGGACAGTGAAGTGTGAAAGAGCCTTTGAATGCCTGAAAGGGAGTCTTATTGAAGCACCTGTATTGGCCTATGCTGAACCCATCAAAGCCTTACGAATTGCACATGGATGCCAGCAGAGATGGCTTAGGGGGAGTGTTATATTAAGAGTCAGAAGGGAAACTCTGCCCGGTGGCTTATGTGAGTCGCAGTCTCTCTCCCTCCGAGAAGAATTATCCGGTACACAAGTTGGAGTTCCTGGCTCTCAAGTGGGCTGTAGTGGACAAGGCACAAGATTATCTATATCGGGGCACGTTTGTGGTGAAAACAGATAACAACCCGCTAACTTTCTTGCTGTCCACTGCCAAACTGGATGCCACTGGACATCAGTGGTTGGCCGCCCTCTCTGAGTTTCAGTTTGAAATATGAGCCAGGAGTGGGAAACTGAGATGCTGATGCTCTCTCCCGAAGACCTTACGCCACGGACACTGGTCAGAAGAGCTGGATCCATTTGCGTACTGGCTGGGTATTGCGTATATGTCAAGGAATAGAACACCGGTACAAAGGGGCGACAGGGGCTGAAGCTATGGGGGTCACCCCTGCTGGAGTGCCCAGATATTACTGTGATTTGACACAAGTGTGTAGTCAAGAGCTGCCTAAATTACCAAAGAACAAAAAGGTTGTTCCCCTAGGATGGGACTTTAAAATCCAGACACTGTGATGTATGTAGAAACAGTATTTTATTACATAGAAAATGTCAAAAGACATAAATACAAATGTTTAAAAACATGAACCATGGTGGGTGGTATTCATGTATGCAACAAAACAAACATCAACTGTACAACAGAACATATATGTTATACAACCTTCATCAGGGGTAACAAGCAGGGGTGAGTATGGTCAAAGTTCTTTTATACTCAATAAGAGTGGCTCCATAAGTAAAAGCTAATAAAAGCAAACTGTGGAGATGAAGATACTGAGGAACATCAATCCAGTGTGGGGCTATCGGGACCTTCAGTAAGACACCCCAAGTGAGTCGATGGCTCCAAAGCGTTCCTGTATACCGCTGTAGTCCTCGTCCCCCCTATATCCCAGTGTTTGGATTCGTCCATATGGATGGCATTTCCCCTCTTTGTGGTGCCTCAGTATCTCCATCTCCACAGTTTGCTCTTATTAGCTTTTTCGTATGGAGCCACTCTTATTGAGTATAAAAGAACTTTGACTGTACTCACCCCTGCTTGTTACCCCTGATGAAGGTTATATACCGGAAACGCATTTGGTACCAGGGAACATCACTCATAGGAGAGTTTCAGTGTTATAAGCTCTGTTGTACAGTTGATGTTTGTTTTGTTGCATACATGAATACCACCCACCATGGTTCATTTTTTAAACATTTAAATTTATGTCTTTTGATATTTTCTATGTAATAAAATACTGTTTCTACATACATCACAGTGTCTGGCTTTTAAAGTCCCATCCTAGGGGGAACAACCTTTTTGTTCTATACTATAGGGATGCGGCCATCACACTGTTCCAATTGATATGGTGATTACCTCTCTCTTTCCTAAATTACCAAAGAGCATATGAGGAGGGACCAACCTTAAGACCTATTGGGTAACCTTATAAAGAAATCCTTATCAGTTTGTGACCCTCAGATGCTGTTAAGTAGTTCCATTGAGGGAGCTAAAGTAGTCCATAAAGAATGGGAACGAATGCGGCTAGAAGACGGAGTTGTATACCGGTAAGGCCCATCGGAGGAACCCAAAGGTATCCGTCAACTGTACCTTCCTGAGAAACACAGATTAACAGTGCTGACCGCTCTTCATGATGACCATGGTCACTTAGGTCCAGATAGGACCTTTAAATTAGTCCGAGATCGATTTTATTGGCCGTCTATGAGGGCCGAAGTGCAAAGTTACTGCCGCTCTTGCATCAGATGCATCCATATTTTGATCACCTCTGCGGTTTTTATTTTTTGCACTATAAACTTTCGCTATAATACATATACAATAAAAAAAATTGAAAAAATCAAATTTCTTCATCAATTTAGGCCAACATTTATTCTGCTACATATTTTTTGTAAAATAAATACCAATAAAAGTATATTCATTGGCTTGCGCAAAAGTTATAGCGTCTACAAATGATGGGATATTTTTATGGATTTTTTTTTCTTTACTAGTAATGGTGTTGATCAGCGTTTTTTTTTTTGTTTTTTTTTTAGCAGGACTGTGACATTGCGGCGGACAAATCGGACACCTAACTGACTCTTCTGACACTTTTTTGGGTGACCACTGACCAGTGATACTAATACAGTGATCAGTGCTAAAAAATATGCACTGTTACTATACTACTGACACTGGCAAAGAAGGGGTTAACACCAGGGGCGATCAAAGGGTTAAGTGTGTCCCTAGGGGGTGCTTACTAGCTGTGTAGCGATTGCTCTGACTGGGAGAACACAGAGAGCCATGTCCCTGCTTAGCAGGAACACAAGATCTGTATGTTCTCCTCTGTCAGAACGGCAATCTGCCTTGTTTGCATAGGCAGATCGCTGTTCTGCCTCTCTGGGGAATGATCGCGGGTGGCCGGTGGAGGATATATAAAGCAAAAATGGAGATACCTTATTTTGGTTGTCATTTGAACAGCTCACAAAAGCCAAGCAAAGTGTAGATGAGTTTAAAGTGTATCTAAAGGTAAAACTCCTTTATGTGCCTGGGTGTATAATTGGCTCCCCTCTGTCCAATCTGACCAAGGCTGTCCGCAAGAGGTTAAAGAAATATTCATTACACTCATACCAAACTTTTATCTGCAGAATAGTTTAGACTACAGCTCCCGAAAAATAGGGTTTGATTTACTCAAAGGCAAACAGGCAGTTAATTTTGCAGAGATATTTAACTTTGCAAGGGAATTTTTGCTAAGCTTAGTGATTAAGGTAACTGACTTCCATAATCCATTCACAAGCAAGTAAAAATACTGGGGTTGATTCACTAAAACTAGAGAGTTCAAAATCTGGTGCAGCTCTGCATAGAAACCTATCAGCTTCCAGGTTTATTTTTGTCAAAGATTAATTAAACAAGCAGAAGTTAGGAGCTGATTGGCTACCATGCACAGCTGCTCCAGATTTTGCACTCTCCAGTTTTAGTAAATCAACCCCAAAGTTTTTATTATTTTCCTTGCACATGGTTTGGTATTTTTTGCAAAGTACATTTTCCCCACATTCACTAAGCTAAGTGAAAATTCCCTTGCAAAGTAAACAACCTTTTTGCCTTTAGTAAATCAACCCCATGGCATTTGCTATGAACTGATTAAGTGATAGCTGGTTTTAAATTTCTTACTTACTTTCTCTTTTGTCTGTTACACCATTGTAAACCCTTCCTAGAGTATATTGCACATAAAAAGCCATTGTAAATACTTGTTTGGATGAAAGTAAACTCTCCAGTTCTCCCCCTGTGCATTTATAAATATAGATTATGAGCTATAATCAGATCTTATGAACCCAAGCAATTCCTGTGGGCAATCTCTCAGCTGTTATTTCACTTCAGAACTATTTAAAGTGTTTGCAAAGGCAGAATTGTTGAAGGCAAACAGATAATAAAAGTATACAACATTTGGTCTCATAAATATATATTAACTAACACATTACTGCATATTGTCATAACACATATATGTACAAAAGTTTCATCTCAGGTAGCGGGCAAACTTTTACTTTTTAAGCTGACAGATAAATTATCAGTTAGCAGTATGCATCCAGGGCCAACCAATCGCATGTGATCGCTGCACGAATGGTTACATACGAGTGGCCACGATTAGCTGTGAGAGGCGGCAACCTCCTTTTGCTTTTAATGGGATTACCTCTTGCAGCTATACGCCAGCACACCAAGGATCATCAAATATCATCTGAAGCTTTTATTGCAGAAAGATCATATCACAAAGCAAAAAAGTGCAAAGTTTCAGAGCCGCGCAGGACCCCTTCGTCAGGCATGTGATGATCACATCATGATCACATGCCTGACGAAGGGGTCCTGCGTGGCTCTGAAACTTTGCACTTGGTCCTTTGTGATGTGATCTTTCTGCAATAAAAGCTCTGGACAATACTTGATGATCATTGGTGTGCTGGGGAATATGTGCATTGACCTGCAGCTCCCACTGCCACTGAGCCTGTGTACAGGAACGTGTGCGATCAGATTATTGACAAATGACTCTTGCAACTAATCTCGGGAACCCCTGTTGTGGTTCTGGCATCTAATCACTAGTGTGAATACACCCTTACTCTAAGGTGACCAGATTTTTAAAATGAAATCCGGGGACATTTTTTTTTTTTTACTAGTAATGGTGGCAATTAGCGACTCTCAGTCCATCGCTGCTGCCGCCCGCCTCACAGCCCATCAAGTCTTACTCTCCAGGCCCCGACTACTACTGGGAGGGGAGCAGAGGAAGATCACTCCACCAGGGAAGCCAAGAAGATAAGCAGGTGGCTGGCCGGGACTTGAGCCAAGACAGAAGAACAATGCGAGCGAAGATGAATGAATGGGCATGCACTCGAAACTGAAGGAATATTCCCTCCGCTCCGACCAGCACATGATCACCAGAAAGGGGCGCAGATAATGGAAAAAATACACCCCCTAAGCTAGGAGGAGTGGCAGGGGTGGGTAATTCATATATATTTTTTATTCTGCACTGACTCTCTTTGAAATTGCCCCAGCCTTTGTTCAAATCCAATCCAGGGACAAAATCGGGGACAGACTTAGTCCGGGGACAGTGTCCTCAATCCGGGGACTGTCCCTGGAAACCGGGGATGTCTGGTCACCCTACCTTACTCAGCTCAGCTCCACTCTTTCATGCACACTTCTGAGTTGGACTACAAGCAACCTTTCCAATGCAAATATCTTTAGTGAAGGAAATCCCTGCTTATATGCTACTGGATCAGCTATCCTTATTCAAAGAATTCTCCTAACTTCCTGATCTAGTGACACTTCCTGGTAACAATGGACATCAAGACAAATAGGGATGGTAAATCCCCACCTTGGGGAC
The DNA here is from genome assembly GCA_029206835.1 of Rana muscosa. Lineage (NCBI taxonomy): Eukaryota > Metazoa > Chordata > Amphibia > Anura > Ranidae > Rana > Rana muscosa. The sequence continues at coordinate 309,492,239 of CM055116.1, read as the reverse complement.
ACAGACAGAATCTATGTTCTATTCAAAACAAAAAAAACACAAAAATGTATTAACTAACATATCAGGTAGTGAATACTTTTGTCAGAAGGTTGATGGTTTCCAATGCATTATGATTTTAGCACATGAGTGAAAAAACATAGAAAATTTATAAATGTGTCAAAATGTACCTTTACAGTAGCCTGTTACTGTCATAGTGACTTGTATTAAATTATGTACCACACTATGTATGGTGGCCTTTCTTTGTAGGGAAAGTGCAAATTGTAAGGTCTGAAACTTTCATGCATTTCCCTTCATGTAGTTAGAGCATTTCTGTTCTGAAAAGTGCAAAAAAGTAATTTCTGCTGTGTTGCAGTTATAACTCGAATTCATTTCTGTGTATTCTTCTGTATCTAGCTAGGTTTGAATAGTTTTAACAGAACTTGAAACAAAAAAAGAATTGCCAGCAGGAAGTGATGGTGATATTGTAAAGACTGAAGAGTGAAAATATTGGATTTGGAGTGGCCTATAAGGCTGGATTCACACCTAGGCAGTTTTAGTGCTTTTTGAATTTTGCAGATTTGCAATACAGAACGTGTTCCATTGAAAACCATGTTAAATGGACTGTAATGCAAATCTGCAAGATGCAAAAAGCACTAAAACTGCCTAGGTGTGAATCCAGCCTTAGAGAGGATATATAAAGCAAAAATGGAGATACGTTCTTTGGTGATCATTTGAACAGTTCACAAAAGCCAAGCAAAGTATAGATGATTTTAAAGTCTATCTAAATGCAAAACTCCTTTATGTGCCTGGATGTATAATTCCTTTTAATATGTTCTGTGCAGTGATTGTTAGGCTTTTTCCATGTTGCATAAATCTTGTTTCTACACTTTGGGGATGATTTACTAAAGGCAAATTGACTGTGCACTTTGCAAAGTGTAGTTGCTCCAAAGCTTAGTATATGAGGTAAAGCCTGGGCCGGTGCTACCACTAGGCAAACTAGGGCTCACTGCTGCCTAGGGCACCCAGCCACTGGTGTTCCTACTCTCCTCTCTCTGCAGCAAGCAACTAAGTCTCAGCATCAGCAGGCAGCCGCCGCTCCGTTAGCATATAGTGTCAAAGGCGCAGTGGCGGCGGAGGACTGTGTCTGTGTCCTGACTCCTGAATGAATGGAAGCAAGCAAACATTCATTGATGGGCACTGGTAGGCTGCATTGATGGGTGCTGGTAGGCTGCCATTGATGGGCGCTGGTGAGGCTGCATTTGATGGGCGCTGGTGAGGCTGCATTTGATGGGTGCTGGTGAAGCTGCATTGATGGGAGCTGGTAGGCTGCATTAATGGGCACTGGTGAGGCTGCATTAATGGGTGCTGGTGAGGCTGCATTTGATGGGCACTTCATTAAAAAGGTGGGGTATACATGGGCAGGGCAAAGGGGGTGGAGTCAGGTGTGGAGCCAAGGGGGGCGGTGGCAAAATGAGGTTTTGCCTAGGGTGTAAAAAATCCTTGCACCAGCCCTGGGTAAAGCTTCACCTTGCAAAGAATACCCAATCACACGCAAGGAAAATTAAAAACAGCATTTTTGCTTGCACGTGATTGGATGACGAAAGTCAGCAGAGCTTATGCTCATTTACTAAGCTCTGGAGCAACTGCTCTTAAGCTTCATGTACAAGGGACAGTTTTTCAACCTCTCCTGAACGATTTAACTTGACAGATAGTAACCCACGTTTAACCACTTCAGACCATTTGGCTGGCCAAAGACCAGAGCACTTTTTGTGATTCGGCACTGCGTCGCTTTAACTGACAATTGTGCGGTCGTGCGACTTGGCTCCCAAACAAAATTTACGTCCATTTTTTCCCACAAATAGAGCTTTCTTTTGGTGGTATTTGATCACCTCTGCGGTTTTTATTTTTTGTGCTATAAACAAAAAAAAAGCGACAATTTTGAAAAAAAAAATGCAATATTTTTTACTTTTTGCTATAATAAATACCCCCAAAAAATCTCTAAAAAAAAAAATTTCCCTCAGTTTAGGCCGATACGTATTCTTCTACATATTTTTGGTACAAAAAAAAACGCAATAAGCGTTTATTGATTGGTTTGCGCTAAAAGTTATAGCATCTACAAAATAGGGGGTAGTTTTATGGCATTTTTATATAATTTTTTTTTACGTGTTATGGCAGCGATCAGTGATTTTTATCGTGACTACGACATTATGGCGGACACATCGGACACTTTTGACACATTTTTGGGACCATTCACATTTATACAGCGATCAGTCCTATAAATATGCACTGATTACTGTGTAAATGTGACTGGCAGTGAATGGGGTTAACCAGTAGAGGGCGGGGAAGGGGTTAAGTGTGTCCTAGGGAGTGTTTCTAACTGTTAGGGAGCGTGGCCACGAGTAACACTTCACTGATCGCTGCTCCCGATGAGAGGGAACAGACGATCAGTAACAGTGTCACCAGACAGAACAGGGAGATGCTTGTTTACACTTTCCTCTCCTCGTCTGCAACTCTGTGACCCGATCGTGGGACACCGGCGGACATCGAGTCCACGGGTCCCGCGGGCACGGTCACAGAGCCCACGGCAGGAATTTCAAAGTGACGTAAATATACGTTACTTTGCCCAGCCGTGCCATTCTACCAATGTATATGTACAGGAGCCAGTTGGGAACCGGTTAAAACGTCAGTTTTGCCGTGTTTAGCTGCATTTTGCCACATTTGCATTTAGAAACATTTCAAAAAATATATATATATTTTTTTTTTTAAATGGGCAAAAACGAAAAACGCCTAAAAAACGAAACACGTTTAGCCGCGTTTGGTGTCTGAAACGTCGGAAACTTCAGCGTCTGAACTAATTTTTTTGCCTTAAAAAAAAAAGAAGGCCTATAAACGCAACTGCCTAAAATGACAGTAAATTAACCTGTGTACATGTACACATAAGATAACATTGGATGAGTTCAGGGGCAGTTGGAAAAAGTGTCCAACTGCCTCTGAACGTCCGTTTAGTAGCAGCAGTGTACATGGGGCCTTACAGTTGCACTTTTCAAAGTGCACAGTCTATTTAACTTTAGTAAATTAGCCCCTTTGTTTCACCACCGAAGTGCATTAACAGTGGGGCCATGTCAGGCAGCTGTATGATCAAGGTCTGGCAAGCACTCACCATCCACTGTTGGGCTGGAATAAAAAAGGACAGCGTTCAGGGAGCTGTGTGGGGCTGCACATTGGTTTGATAATAAACTAGATTGTGCAATTCTACTATCTGGCAATCTGCAGGACAAAATAAGGAGGTACAATTATTCTTCTGTGAAGTGCAGCAAAATAAATCTTACAGCAGTGTGTAGCATGGCTCCTGTAAAGGGGAAAACACTGAGTGACAAAAAAATGTATGTGTATTTAAAGCGGAAGTAAACCCATCAATTTAACAGTTTCAAAAAGCAGTTACATTCCCGGCATGCCGGGAATGCCAACTGTCACATTGGTTGTGCTCTCAACCAAACTGTCAAACCATCCAATGGCTGGTGTCATAACTGATCACATGTGCAGCATCAAGGCAGTTGAAGATTAAACAGAGGCCAAGATGGCAGCTTCCTTGCCTGAAAATGATAGGAGGGTTTACTGCCACTTTAACCACTTGACCACTGGGCACTTAAACCCCCTTAATAACCAGACCAATTTTCAGCTTTCGGTGCTCTCACATTTTGAATGACAATTACTCAGTCATACAACACTGTACCTATATGAATTTTTTGTCCTTTTTTTCACACAGATAGAGCTTTCTTTTGGTGGTATTTAATCACCGTTAGGTTTTTTATTTTTTGCGCTATAAGAGAAAAAAGACTGAAAATTCTGTAAAAAAATGATTTTTTTTTCGTTTCTGTTATAAAATTTAGCAAATTACTATTTTTTCTTCATAAATTTTGGCCAAAATTTATACTGCTACATATCTTTGGTAAAAATAAGTACAAATTGGTGTATATTATTTGGTCTTTGTGAAAGTTATAGAGTCCACAAGCTATGGTGCCAATATCTGAAAATTGATCACACCTGAAGTACTGATGGCCTATCTCATTTCTTGAGACCCTAACATGCCAGAAAAGTACAAATACCCCCCAAATGACCCCTTTTTGGAAAGAAGACATTCCAAGCTATTTAGAAAGAGGCATTGTGAGTTTTTTGAAGTTGTCAGTTTTTCCCACAATTCTTTGCAAAATCAAGATTTTTTTTTCTCTTTTTTTTTTTCCAGAAAATTGTCATATTAGCAGGTTAATTCTCACTCACAGCATATGCATTCCACAAATTACACCCCAAAACACATTCTGCTATTACTCCCGAGTATGGCGATACCACATGTGTGAGACTTTTACACAGCGTAGCCACATACAGAGGCCCAACATGCAGGGAGCACCATCAGGCGTTCTGGAGCACCCAGGCCAATTCTGACATTTCTCTCCTACATGTAAAAATCATCATTTGTTTGCTAGAAAATTACATAGAACCCCAAAACATTATATATGTTTTTTTAGCAAAGACCTTAGAGAATATAATGGTGGTCGTTGCAACTTTTTATCTCGCACGATGTTTGCGCAGCAATTTTTTTTAACGCGTTTTTAACGGAAAAAAAAAGTTTTGTGCTAAAAAAAAAAAAAACAGTAAAGTTAGCCCAATGTTTTTACATAATGTGAAAGATGAAGTTACGCCGAGTAAATAGATACCTAACATGTCACCCTTCAAAATTGCACACGCTCGTGGAATGGCGCCAAACTTCGCTACTTAAAAATCCCCATAGGCGACGTTTTAAATATTTTTACTGGTTACATGTTTTGAGTTACAGAGGAGGTCTAGGGCCAGAATTATTGCTCTCATTCTAACGTTTGCGGCGATACCTCACATGTGTGGTTTGAACACCGTTTTCATATGTGGGCGGGACTTATGTATGCGTTCGCTTCTGTATGCGAGCTCACGGGGACAGGGGCGCTTAAAAAAAAATATATATTTTTTTATTGTTCATTTTACTTTATTTATTTTAGTTTGACATGTTTTTCCGCCCCAAAAAAATTTTTGATCACTTTTATACCTATTACAAGGAACGTAAACATCCCTTGTAATAGGAATATGGCATGACAGGTCCTCTTTACAGTGAGATATGGGGTCAATAGGACCCCACATCTCACCTCTAGGCTGGGAAGCCTGAAAAAAAAAACAAAAAAACAATCCTGGCTTTGATCATAGCGGTGAGTCGGTAGAAGCACCGGAGGGCGGCGAGGGGGGGGACATCCCCTCTTGCCTCCCGTAAGAATGATCAAGCGGCGGAACAGCCGCTATGATTGTTGTTATGGTGTAGGGAATCGCCGGCTGAAAAAGCTAATATCTGAACGATGCCTGTAGCTGCTCCCATTATTCAGATATCCCCGCACAAAGTGAAGGACGTCATATGACGGCCGGCGGGCGGGAAGTGGTTATTGCAGAGTATTGCCGGGCATTGCGGAGTATTTCCGGGCATTGCGGAGTATTGCCGGGCATTGCGGAGTATGGCAGGGTATTGCACGGGGTATTGCACAGGGGGTATTGCGCAGAGTATTGCAGAGTATTGCAGAGTATTGTGCAGGGTATTGCAGAGTATTGTGCAGGGTATTGCAGAGTATTGTGCAGGGTATTGCAGAGTATTGTGCAGAGTATTGTGCAGGGTATTGCAGAGTATTGTGCAGGGTATTGCAGAGTATTGTGCAGGGTATTGCAGAGTATTGCGCAGGGTATTGCGCAGAGTATTTTGCAGAGTATTGCGCAGGGTATTGCAGAGTATTGCGCAGGGTATTTCAGAGTATTGCGAAGGGTATTGCAGGGTATTGCGCAGGGTATCGCAGAGTATTGCGCAGGGTATTGCAGAGTATTTTGCCGAGTATTGCGCAGGGTATTGCACCAGGGTATTGCAGAGTATTGCGCAGGGTATTGCAGAGTATTGCGCAGGGTATTGCAGAGTATTGCGCAGGGTATTGCAGAGTATTGCAGAGTATTTTGCAGAGTATTGCGCAGGGTATTGCAGAGTATTGCACCAGGGTATTGCAGAGTATTGCACCAGGGTATTGCAGAGTATTTTGCAGAGTATTGCGCAGGGTAATTTGCAGAGTATTGCGCAGGGATGGCTGAGCAGGGATGGATGGATTGCTGGATCTGTGACTGCAATTGTCACAGATCCAGCCCACAGCTGACTTATTCTGACATGGGGGAGGGAGCTGACATGATCCGCTCCCTCCCCTCTCCTCTCACACTGTACCGATCGGTACAGAGAGGGGAGAGAGGAACCGGCGTCATCACGTGGTAAACGGCCGCTATCAGCCCGGCGGTCACGGAGATTCCCGTGTGCGCGCCCCAGGGGGCGCGCGGGAGCGCGATTCTGGGAGGACGTTATATAACGTCCTCCCAGAGTTAAGCAACCACCTTGTCGACGTTATTTGTCGGCAGGTGGTTGCCAAGTGGTTAAGCAATGGAGGTTCCAGACTTATAATAGTCTTTGCCTGCTAAGGAAACCTTTCACTGTATTTTGTTCCTGAGAAAAAAAGGAATAAAAGGGACTATTTAGCTGGAGCTCCTTTTCCTGTTGCCCCCTAATATACCTCTATCTCACTGATATAACTTATGCAATAATATGTGTCAATTATAGGAACTGTTATTCCTACTTCCTGCTAATAGTAGCAATAGCATTTCATACATATACACTCCATAAACGGTAGATTTCTTTTGTTCCAACCCTCACATACACAGGAATATGCATATCATCTGCTAGTTCTGATCCATGCACTGCAACAGGTGGGCCAATAGATCTTCTTCTGATACCCCATATTTATTAATGACATTCTTATTTATGCAGCAATGACAAATATAAGGTGGAGGTTTTTTTTTTTTTCTTTATTTGTATTTTTCAACAAAACATACAGGAGATGAGGGTCTCAACAAATCCATAGATATAGTATAATGTAGAATTTTACAGGAGACAGTTCACATTAGTCCCTGCCCACAGAAGCTCACCGTGTACCTACTAGTCTGACATTTGAAGGCCAAATTAGTCAGAAGTCAATACATCTATGTTTTGGCTTGTGGTAGGAAAAGGGGGGCATCAAGGAGAAACCCACACAGGGGCCAGGCTGAGCTGGGCACCTTTAAGCCCCCTGTAAGGTGTTTCTTCTTACCTCTGCAGCTCGGTTCCCTCCCTGGTGATGGACAGCACCAGGAGAGGGAAAGTCTATGGAGGACTTTCACTGGCTGCCACCACAGTCTGGACCATTCCCCCTAACAACAGGGCAAGGAGGGCTTCCTATGAGCCTGAAGGGCCAAGAGAACTGAGATTGGCCACCTTACAGCTGGGTTGTAAGTCCTGACAAAGTTGGGCAGAATTTGTGTGGAGGGCAAGGGATCAAGGGAGTGTTACAGTTGTTCCAGGACCCCCAGGCACAGTGCTGCAGTGAGACTGGGGACAGAGCTATGACATCTTCTCCTGTGAGCCTGGGGAGAGGGCTCAGGATTGAGAGGGACTTTGCTGCTGTGAGTAAGCCAGGAGCCTGTGTGTATAGGGGCTCAGAACTGCCACTGCAGAGATATGTTGCCATTAACTACTGGAAACCTGACTATACTCACCTACATGGATGCAGCATGGATCCGATGCTGCATCTGTCCCTCGCCATGTCAGCAATGAGAACTGAGCGATCAAACACTGCTAATTAAACATCCCTAAATCCTACCCCTCCACTCCGAGCAGGAAGCTGTGACTGTCAGTCACCGGTTCTCTGCTCTGCCCCTCCAGCACTCACTGAGCAAGGCAGCTGAGAGGCTGAGTCAGCTGCCAATCCAGGCATCTGGGTGGATCCCAACTAGTGGATTTTTTTTGGGGGGAGGGTGGAAAACAGTATGCCACCCCACCAACCCCCCCAGTGGTCGGTTGGTCTGTCGATAGCACTTACCCCATCCCTAGCGACTTCCCCCTGCTCGGCGGCCTCCCGTTCTCCTGCTCTCCACGGTGGCCGCGTGTTCCCCCTGCTTGGCGACCTCCCGTTCTCCTGTTCTCCATGACAGCAGCTTCCATTTCCTCCCTCCTCCTCGGCAGCCAATCGGGAGTCTTGTCTTTTCGGACAATTGGAAAACGTGTCCCACACACCCGCTTCTGATTAGTCAGATTGAGAATCAGTGTTTCTATGAATCTATCCATTATGCATATAGGGGGTGGTGTGTGAGAGGGGGCGGCACCCGGGCGCCCCTAATGGTTGGGCCGTCACTGATCCCAACTGTAAAGTTGGGATCTTTCCTAGCCTGAACTGGCTGTCAACTGAAGACGGGTCACAGGAGTGCAGAACAAACTGCACTCCTGTGATCCATAGGAGAAGTAGAGCCAAAAATGCTTTAGCCATACTTCTCTTTTAAGTTCTTCATCCACAGTAACACTGATATGCAAACAGATTCCTGGAGGCTGATGAGGTGTATGATATCACAGAACGGGATAGATCATCACACTGTACACTTGTTCTGACCACTTCCATTTGCATGGCACTTTATCTGTATATTTGCAGTTGTTTATCAGCCACAAGATGTCATTTTTTTTGCCCAGTCCCCAAATCTCTGATGTTGGAAATGTCTGACATTTTCATTTCTGGACAAGTGCAATGTAGCTTTTCATCTCTTGTTGTAAGTTATATTTCTTTTAATGCCCTTCTTTTCTCTTTAAAAAGCATGTTCTGAAACAATTGAATCTATGAGACGTAATATACATTACAGTACATAGATGCCAACTGTCCCAGATTTGCAAGGATGCTCCTTCATCTAGGTCTCGATGATGCTTTGTCCCAGGCCGTGTCCAGGGATCTCTCTATCAGCAGGGCACACACCAGACAGCAGTGCCCCATAGGGCCAAACATAACCTTTCCCTGGGGGCTCCATCTACAATTGGGACATGGCACATTTCTCAGAGTGTATTTTCTGATGGTGACAACAATCTGTGTCAAACCCGTCACTTGTAGTCACCGTTGGAAGCTTAGGTTACAGAGAGTTGTCACCCCATATTAGCAAGTGTCAGAAATGTTTAATTTTATTTAACACAATAAACCTTATATAAAAGTGTTTAGTTTTAATATACATATACTTTATAAGAGTTTTTTCCACTTTCAGAAAAAAAAGCTTTGAAAATCTTTGTAATACACAGAATTTTTGCCACTTACAAAAACCTTCAACTCATCAGCAGGCAGGTTTCATCGTACTCAGCAGAAAGGTCAGTGTCAAATGATGCTTTCTAAATATTTCATGACAAATATGTTTGCAGTGTAATTGGTGTTTATCACTGTATTTTCTGCAAGAACTAGTGCACTTTAAATAGACTATACAGAATAAATGTTGTAGCTAGCTAAACAAATACATAAATAATGTTTCTATTAAACAATACCATGTTGGCTATGTTTCTGTCCTTCTGATGTTCTTGTATACACATTACAATAGAATAACAGTATTTCCCTTGTAGAACCACGCCCATTGTAAATGAAAGCCCTGCCCCTAGTTAGACACATTCTCTTACTCAGTAGCGGCTGGTGCTCAAAATGTTTTGAAGGGCGGGGGCAGTACAAACAAACTGAAAAATACTGAAAAAAAACCCCATCAATTGCAGCCTCACTATGCCATCAATTGCAGCCACTGTGCCCCATAAAATGCAGCCACTGGGCCCACCAAATGCAGCCACTGTGTCCATCATATGCAGCCTCTGTGCCCATCACATGCAGCCTCTGTGCCCATCATATGCAGCTTGTGCCCATCATATGCAGCCTCTGTGCCCATCATATGCAGCCACTGTGCCCATCATACAGCCTGTGCCCATCATATGCAGCCTGTGCCTATCATATGCAGCTTCTGTGCCCATCATATGCAGCCACTGTAACCCCCCTCGCTCACCCGCTTGCCATCTGACTGGCACGTATCCCATCCTGGTGGCGGGTCAGGCAGCAGGTGATGGCGGTGAGCCATGGGACATGCAGTGGGTCAGGCGACAGCTCCTGCATCCTCCATGCTTCTCTGTCCTCCCATGCATCTCTTCTTCCATTCCGTTAGGCATCCAATAGGAGTGCCTGTACCTTCAGCTAATCAGGTGACGGGTATTAGATCCATGCCTCCTGATTGGCTGAGAGGCGGTTCAGTGTTAGAAAAGCAAATATTAATTTGCTTTTCTAACACACTTGGGTGGACTGCGAGTGCAATGCTTTTCGCTTCAAGTCCACCTTTTTTGAAGCCTATTAGAGTCTATGGCTCTAATCAGGTGCTTCAAAAAAACACCCCTGCTGCTGGAATTTGGTGTCCGGCGCCCAAAAAGGGGCAGGACACCTGACTAGGGGGTGGCTACAGCGGCCATGGATAGATTCATGCTATGCATGAATCTATCCATTCTACACAGAGGAGGTGGCATGACAGAGGGGGAGGTGCCCTTGCGCCCTTTATGGATGCACCGCCACTGCTCTTACTACAATGGCTTGCTGGGCGCTCAACAAAAAATTTGTCCCTAGAAATGTTTTTGAAATGTTGGCAACTAAGGTACTCTCCTATCCAGCCTACCTGTATTTCAAACAATGATATCAGCTTGCTGTGTTCTCTCTGTAGACTACAAAACATGTTCCCCCCATTGTTTGAGTTTAGGAGGAGGGGGGTGTTCTTTAGCCCTAGCAACTCCTGTGCTAGGGTGACAACCCTGGTCCTCTATAGATACAGTGCAGTGAGTGAATATTATAACAAGAAGCGTGTTACCGGCAGGACCACTGGGTGAAAATAACAGAGAAAAAAGGCCAGTGAAAAGAAAATTATTGCAGCTAGACTTCTTGGATTTAGATGTTCTTTAAAACTGAACACCAGTAAGCAGCTGAAAAATGCGGTTGGCACATTGGTGGGGTTGAAAATGGATGGATACCTGTTTAATGGTGTAATAAAATTGACGAGCATTTGGCCTGAAAGGAAGGCCCATAGGGGCTAGCCTGTAAAAGTGATAGAATTGTCATTCCTTTGTTGTCTCCACATACCAACCCATTAGACTTAAACCTGTCCTGGAAAATGTCAGCTGAAATTGAAAAGGTTGTGTCTGACTATGCAGAAATAACAGGTCTTAATACTCTCACTTTGAAATCCAGAGTCCACTACTATCATTAGTAAGCATTTTTATAATGCCAGTGCTTTTAAAACTAAGGCGATTACTTTCAACAGTCATTTGAATCGGACTAAAGATAATGCATGCATTGTTCTAAATGAAAGTCTTTTAATTTTACTATTTTCACTTGGGAAAAGTTAGAGAACTTCTGGTAATTTTTCATCCTTCGCTTTAAACATTTTCCATAGCTCCCACCCTCCTCGCAATATTTTTCTATTATTCTATAGCTAGGGAAAAGTACATGGCTTGAGCCTGATCTTTTTAAGCCAGCAATGCGTTGTGTGTTACATGGGACAATTTCAAAGAATTGAATATGTAACATAGAGCTTTTATAGTATGCCAACAGTAACTTTCTTGGCTAAGGATTAAACCATTTCATGTTCGAATCAATCCAAATATTAAATTTCATGCCTGGCAAAGCAACCTCTGTTGTTTGTAAAAGCAATCCCGATTGTTTAACTTTCTTTGAGTAAAATGTTCTATTATTTTTTAATGTATCTGATATTGCATTTGTGTCATGTATGCCTAAGTGCACCTTTGACAGGGTCAGGTCTCTGTTAAGACCAGGTAACCACTTCTGACAAATGCTTCACCTTTAGGAGCTACTTTTCAAGGGTGCTTTACATACATGCCCTGGTATTTTGGGGCGCTTGAGAACTTAAAGTGTTTGTTACCCCAAGATTTCATATTCATGATATGTGCCTGCTGTGCCATCTACTCGTGTGGAAAAGTATCTTGATCTCTTTGTATTGCTTCCTTAGTGTGAAATCCCTGGTGTTCCTGTCAGCCCCTCTGCTTTCCTATTAAAAACTGACCCCATTAAGCAGGAGAACACATTGTGTTCAATTCTCTAGCTACGCTGGGACCTCAGCCTCCTCTCCTCCAATGTTCAGACTTGTCCTGACCCCCCCCCCCTCTTCCCTGCACAGCCATTCAATGGGAAGATCAGTGTACTGTTTTTTCTCCTCCTCCAGCTCTTCTTCAACAAAGAACAGAGGGAATGTGATCACTTATAAAAAGAGAAAAGGGGTATTTATAATGTTTTTTTTCCATACACAAATGGTTTGCCTTTTTTTATTTCTATTTTAAACTGAATGGTTTGTTTTACAAGGTGATTGTTTACAATCACTTTAAGTGCTTGATTATTTGCTTTAAACCGGAGTCTATTCTTTATTTATGTGTAGCTCTCTCCTCTAGTTAGGCTGATAGGCCAAGTTTAGTTCTTGGCTTCACTGCCGTTAGTGGAAAAGTAATTCCTAGCTTGGTGTTTTATTTCTCCCACTTACTTCTGGGAGAGGCTTCCAGAATACAGGGCAGGGAGAGTCATTGTCAAGTATGAATATTTTTCATGCCCCAGCCAATCCCTGGAACAATAACGTTTGAGGACTGGTTTTCTGCCTGAGATTGTATAAGAACTGTGTTCCTGGCTGTGCAGGGTGAGAGACGGACCACAACACTCAGCAGCCCCTATGGGGGTACTACTACATATGAAACAGTGGTAAAAACCAAGCACCTAGAGATGTGTACCTGTGTCTCTACAGTTCTGGAGCTCTGGAAGCAACTAAACACTGTCATGCTCTGTTATACAAATCTTTAGCTTGGAAAGTTATGCAGTGGCCAGCACCTTCCCATCTAACTTACTGTAAGTACTGTTGGGCTCTTACACTGATGGACCACTCACTGACCCACTCCCTAACCATCGGAGTACAGAGATGGTAGGATAAATTGCAAAAGCACTATCAGACACCCCTAGGTGTTTGGTTTTACATGTTTTTGTCTGTTTAATACACTCATTTGTTATGCCCCGTACACACGGTCTGACTTTTGACCGGCCAAAATCACATCGGAATTCCGACGGAATTCCATCGGAGTAAAAGAGAACATTAATTCCTCTGAATTTTCGATGGAAAAAGTCCGATGGGGCATACACATGGTCGGAATATCCGATGGAAAAAGTCCGTCTGACTTTATCCTTAGTTCATTACTTGGTGTGTCCCTGACCCTTAACAAGAACTGTATATAAAAAGCAGGTATCTTCAGCATGCACCTTTAAAAACAATTCAGAAGCAGCAGCTTCTTTCTTTTTTAGGGGCCCAATGTGAGCCAAGAAAAATTCATAATTTGATCATAATAATGGAGTTCACTGTCCTCAACCTGTACATAGTTTCTATTTCTCAAGTCGTCTTCCAGGACGGCACAATGAGAGATGACTGGCTCCACCTGACAGGAAACACAATCAATTCAAAGAGGTTAAAGCACCCTCCCCTCCCCGTGCTCCTCAGTTCTTGATTGTGTTTCCCCACAGCGAAACCGTTTATTTTTTTCCACAGACTGAAGGCCTGGGGCTGGAAGTCCCCCCCACGGGAGCTGAGCCGCATGCCTGGGAAGCCTCTGGGCCTAGCAGGACTCTGTTTGTCCGTCCTGGGGGGTATCCCATTCCTTTCTCAGGGAGGGCAGTTGAAGAGCCTCCCTGAACACTGAAGGACCCTAGGTGCGGGGCTGTACCCGGGACTTCAGGGGCCAGATATCCTCCTTCCTCCCCCCTACCTGTTTGGGTGTCCATTCCGGAGGGGGGGGCTGGCAGGTCCCTCCGTGTAACCCCCGCTCGCGCGGTTCGTTCGTTCAGGGCGTCGCTCTATGCATGTGCATAGCATTGCAGCGCCATTTTCCCGGCGTCTGGGACATTCGTCCTCTAGCATCAGGGATGACGCCATCGCGTGCCGCATCATTTCCGGTTCTGGTCTCCGGCAAAATGGCGATGGCCGGCGTCTGTTGCCCGCATTTCAAAACGGAGGGACGCCAGGAAGAGAGGCGCCCTTTCTTCACTCCTCCAGTGGCTCTGCAGAGACTCGGTGCACACCTAGCAGAGACATCTCACCTAGCATGGAGCATGAGGAGAGGCCGACTATGGCCGCGGCTACAGAGGAGACCACAGGGGGTGAGTCAACCCAGCCAGCAGAGGTCATGATGGGGGATGGTACCCCGACTCTTTCCCCTTCTGGGTCACAGGGTTCCTTTTTTTAATACATTCCTGTGTACCCTTACATTGCAGGAGAGGACGTCACTGCCCAGGGGATTGCCAGTCGTTCCTCTAGACCCCCTGCCCGCTCCAAAAGATGCGGTTACTGTAATGAGAAATTACCTTCAACCCATTCCAAGCCCTTCTGCTTCAAGTGTATCCAGAAGCTGGCGGGAAAGGAAACATCTCAGGTTATGAGAGACTTTCTCTCTGTCCAAACCCAGATGCTTGCCACCCTTAAGGATTTTCAAGCCTCCCTTAAAGCTAAGGAACCAGAGTCCCAGACAAGCAGGGAGGGTCCTTCCTCACAGGAGGGTTCCTCCTCAACCAGATTAGGGAGAGGATACCCAGAATCCCTGAGATCCCTCCTATCTCAGGACTCAGAGGCAGAAGAGGACTCGGAGATCCCTGATCAGGGACTATCCGATGAGGGCCTGATATATAGTCAGGCTGAGGAGGAGGAAGAAGGCTCTAGGTCAGGAAGACACATCTTCTCAGCTGACGCGACATGGAAGGCCTCCTTGATGCAATCTACGCCTCTGAAGAAATTCAGGAGCCGACGGAGCAGGTTTCCGCACAGGATAGATTGTACCGAGGCCTGGTAAGGGCCCAACCCAGAGCCATTCCGGTTCATCAGACTCTCAAAGATGTGATCCTTAGAGAGTGGAAGGAACCTGAGAGGAAGCTTCTGAAATATAAAACTTGGAAGCGTAGGTGTCCTTTTAAGGGGGAGGATGAGGAGAAATTCTTTAAAATTCCCAGATTGGACGCCTCTTTGGCACAGGTGTCAAAGCAATCCGACCTCTCCTTTGAGGACGCGGGTAATATCAAGGATCTTATGGATCGCCGTACTGAGACGACCTTGCGTAGCGCCTGGGAAGCCAATGCGGCAGCAATGAGCCCCGCTTTGGCTTCAGCTTGTATAGCTAGAAACGCGGATACATGGATAGCCAAACTAATAGAACATGTTTCCCGTGTGTCCAAGTCCAGGGAAGTCCTAGACCCTCTACAGGTGATAGGTAGCGCAGTGGCATACCTAGCAGATGCTGCAGTAGAGACCGTGCGGGCCACCGCAAAAACAGGGGCCCTCGTAAACTCGGCTCGTAGAGCCGTATGGGTCAAAACATGGGACGGTGATAACGCATCCAGGACCCGCTTATGTGGACTCCCATTTGAGGGCTCCCTCCTTTTTGGTACAGGGCTTGATCAAGCTCTGTCAAGATCTATTGAAAAGGGCAAGAAGTTTCCCACCAAACCTAAAAGGGACCAAAAAAGATTTTTTCAAGGCCCCCAGGGTAGAAACCGCTTCTCGAACAAGAAACCTGCCGGTAATAGGAAGTGGGGCGTTGGGAAGGATAAGCCGAAAGGAAGTATCCTCTTTTCCAACCAAAAATCGAATGAAAAAGACTTTAAGTGACGTGAGGGTAGGGGGAAGACTTTCCCAATTCCTTTCCAGGTGGGAGAGTATTACTCAGAGCCCTCATATTCTCAACATCATAAGAGAGGGTTACAGGCTGGAGTTTCTTCACCCCAACCTCAAAGTTCCTATTAACATATCTCCCCAGGGACCCCCTCAAGGAAGCAGGTCTTCTGCAAAACATCTCAGACCTAGCAGAACAGGGAGTTGTAGTTCCGGTACCTGCGGGTCAACGCGGAATGGGGGTCTACTCCCATATCTTCGTTGTCCCAAAATCCTCAGGCAAATATCGTTTGATAATAAACCTGAGACCCCTGAATACGTCTCTGCGTCACAAGAAATTTCGCATGGAGAGCATATACACCCTCAGAAGACTCCTTCTGAAGCAGGTATACATGGTAACGATCGACTTAAAGGACGCCTACCTACATGTCCCGATCTTTCCAGGACATCAGGCCTTCCTCAGATTTGCAGTCGAGTCTCCTCAAGGGATTCAACACTGGCAGTTTGCTGCCCTTCCCTTTGGACTGGCTTCCAGCCCAAGGGTGTTCACAAAGATCGTAGCAGAGGTGGTCACCTTCCTACACTTGCAGGGTATATCAATAGTCCCTTATCTCGACGATCTTCTACTCTACAACCAGAGTCGAGATCTCCTCCTCGCAGACCTGGCCAAGGTTGTGAGTACCCTGGAATTCCTAGGTTGGATCATAAACAGGGAGAAGTCCTCGATGATCCCGGACCAAAGAAAAGTTTACCTGGGTTTCCTGATAGACTCCCTACAGAGAAGGCTCTTCTTACCCCAGGAGAAGGCCCAGGGCCTCATGGCAGCGGTCTGGTCTCTGTTGGAGCCAGGAGAGTTCTCTTTCAGAGACATCATGAGGGTACTGCGTCTAATGACCTCTTGTATTCCTGCGGTCCCGTGGGCTCAGCTCCACTCCAGACCTCTCCAACAATTCCTCTTATCCTCCTGGGACGGAACAAGAGGGACATTAGACCACAGAATCTCCATCCCAGAGGTAGTAAAGGACTCTCTGAGCTGGTGGCTTCTTCCTCAGAAGTTGCAGGTGGGTCATCTTTGGACTCAGACAGAACCCCTCAGGATAACGACAGACGCAAGTTCCTGGGGTTGGGGGCACACTTAGGCGAGCTCCGAGCCCAGGGTTCCTGGAATCAGGATCAGAGGCGCGCCTCCTCAAACTTCCGGGAATTATTGGTGGTCGGGGAGGCCCTAAAAGCGTTCGAGGAAAGGATCCGAGACCGGGAGGTCCAGATCCTGTCCGACAATGCGACCACGGCGGCCTTCATAAATCATCAGGGGGGAACCAGGTCTCCCTCCCTGCTGGCCTTGTCTCTAGGAATTCTGGGCTGGGCAGAGCTTCAGATTGCCTCTATTACGGCAGTACACATAAGGGGAATGTACAACATAGAGGTGGACTATCTAAGCCGCCATCCAATTCTCCAGGGGGAATGGGAGCTGAACCCAGAGGTGTTCAACCTGGTGTGCCAACAGTTTGGAAGGCCAGAAATAGACCTCTTTGCCCGCAAAGAAAACAGGAGAGTAGGAAGATTCTTTTCCCTGTCCCGGGAGTGGGGCTCGGAGGGGGTGGATGCATTAGCCCAGGTATGGAGTTTTCACCTGGCTTATGCTTTTCCCCCTCTGAGTCTCATTCCAAGAGTCCTACAAAAACTAGGTCTCTCAGAAACCAGACTCATTCTAATTGCCCCTTGGTGGCCCAAGAGAGCCTGGTTCCCCGCTCTACAGAACTGGTCCGTAGCACCTCCCCTCCATCTACCAGTTCGGGTGGACCTTCTTCGGCAGGGACCGGTCTTTCACCCAGATCCCTGCTTCTTCAAGCTGACGGCCTGGTACTTGAGAGGCAGAACCTGCGGGAGAGCGGATGTTCCGAGAGAGTGATTAACACTCTCCTTTCAAGTAGAAAAGAAGTCACCAAACGTATCTACAGGAAAGTGTGGGGAGTCTTCTCTCACTGGTGTCTAGTGAGAAAGGTATCCCAGCAAAAAACCTCGGTCATCCTGGACTTTCTCCAGGATGGCGCTGATTTAGGTCTCACCATGTCATGTACCTGGGTGTATTTGAACCGGGATCTTCCTGGTCGCAAAGCTGCAGCCTTACCTGTTGCGCTACTGAGCAGATCTAGACTTTTGGAAATGTCCTCTCAGTATTAAACATTACCTTGGACTCACTAGCCCCACCTACTGCCAGCTGTGGACAATTTTCAATCAAAGCAGCCCTTAAAAAGGAAGTGATGCTATCTCTCAGCGCCCGTTTGTGTGGAATAGCTCCCTGGGTGTTGTGACTGCTTTTTGATCCTGATTTTCGTGTTGAACTTCTGCCTGAATTCCTGACTACTCTCCAGCCTGCTGATTTTGTACTTCACTGCCAGCTCATGTATGACCTTTGCCTGCCTGACCACTCTCTGGATTTCGATCTTGTACCATTTTGCCTGATCTGTTGCCAACCTTATCTGCCTGACTACGTTTTCGCCGGAATCCTCAGCACACAAGTTCCACTTCGGACACTACCTATCACAGGTACCTTACATTACAAACGGGCCACAATGACAGTGGACCCTGCTGAGATTGTTAAGGCGATTTCACGTCAGGGACAATTGATTGGAGCTCATGAACAGCATCTTTCTTCCCTGGACGCCAAGTTAGATGAACTTTGTACTATGCTTAAATCTTGTTTGCCTGCTTCCTCTGCAACGGTCCAGACTCTGGATCCTACTCCTGCTACGATCCAACCCACCTCTTCTGTACCACCCAAACTTCCTATGCCTGACAAATTTGGTGGTGATACTGAGGACTGCAGAGGCTTTTTAAATGTTTGCCGTTTGCATTTCCGCAACAACCCTGGGACCTTTAGCACTTCTTCTGCCAAAGTGACTTTTGTAATTTCCTTGTTAAAGGGGAAGGCCCTGGCCTGGGTCTCTCCTTATCTGGAACGCAATGATCCTGTGCTGCAAGACGCTGACAAATTTATGGCTTCTCTCCAGACTGTATTTGACAAGCCAGATAGAGCTTCTGCAGCTGAGTACTCACTCTTGGACATGCAACAAGGCACCAGATCTGTGGCACAATATGCTATTGAGTTTCGTACCCTTGCTGCTGAGACTACTTGGGACTCAAGGGCATTACGTGCAGCCTTCCGAAAAGGTCTTGCAGATCGCATCAAAGACGAATTAGTCTATAAGGATTCCCCAGAAGACCTAGAGAAATTCATAGAGCTCTGTGTTCGTCTGGATGTCCGGTATCATGAAAGGTGCCAAGAGAGACTTAGAACTCGCAAGTTTCCTCGGCCAGTCTACCGTTTGGCCCCTAACTTCCAAGCACCACCTCAGCCAGAACCTGAAATCTCAGTTGAACCCCAGACACCTGTGGAACCCATGGATGTAAGCCGTCTCCACCTAACTGAGTCTGAGAAACAAAGGAGGCGTGCATTGGGCCTATGCCTATACTGTGGACTTAAAGGACATTTATTATCTGTCTGCCCTTCCCGTCCAGTAAAAGGCAGGGTCTAACCAGTGTTGGAGGAGCTGGCTTAGACCTTACAGGTATATCCTCCAAGACCAAGATTACCATTCCTGCAATTATCCATTTACCCTCTAAACTTGTCTCCTGTGAGGCTTTTGTGGATTCTGGAGCTGCTGGCATATTCTTGGACTACACTTTTGCTAAAAAAAATAATATCCCATTTGTTCCAAAATCTAGACCCCTGAACATTACCACCGTGAATGGACAACCCTTGGGAGATGGCATTGTAAAATTTGAGACTATGACAATCACCCTTCAGGTAGGCGTACTCCACAAAGAGGAAGTTGTCTTGTCTCTTATTGATTCTCCACTTCTGCCTGTTATCCTTGGTTACCCATGGTTACAACAACATAACCCTTCTTTTGATTGGGAAAATGGAGAACTAACCTCTTGGGGGTCGTTCTGTCATTCAAACTGTTTGTCTCAACCCAAAAGACTTCCTGCTTGTATGTTGGCTTCCGTGGCCGTCCCACCTACCTTGCCTCATGAATACCATGCGTTTGCAGACGTATTTTGCAAGCAAAAGGCAGAGGTTTTACCTCCACATCGTTCTTTTGACTGTGCAATTAAATTGATTCCTGGAGCACCTCTTCCCAAAGGAAGGACCTATCCCCTGTCTTTGCCTGAACAAAAATCCATGGAGGAATACGTAAAAGACAACTTGGAAAGAGGTTTTATCCGACCCTCTTCTTCTCCAGTAGGGGCAGGTTTTTTCTTTGTTGAAAAAAAAGATGGGGGTCTTCGACCATGCATAGACTATCGAGGGTTAAATCAAATCACTGTAAAAGACTCCTACCCTTTGCCTCTCATTCTTGAACTGTTTGATGTACTTAAGGGGGCTGTTATCTTCTCCAAGCTAGACCTACGAGGGGCTTATAATCTAATTAGAATTAAAGACGGGGACGAGTGGAAGACAGCATTCAACACTCGTAATGGACATTTTGAATATCTGGTTATGCCATTTGGGTTGTGTAACGCCCCTGCTGTCTTCCAACGTTTCATGAATGAAATTTTTCATGATTTCAGCAACAGTTTTGTGATCATCTACTTGGACGACATTTTAATCTTTTCCAAGACTCATCTAGAGCACATCTCGCATGTAAAGCAGGTATTGCAACGACTGAGAGAAAACCATCTTTACGCAAAGATTGAGAAATGCAGTTTCCATCAAAGCCGTATTCCTTTCCTTGGATACATTATAAGTGCTGCCGGTTTCCAAATGGACCCTCAAAAACTTTCCGCTGTCTTGCAATGGCCCCAACCGACCACTTTAAGAGGGCTCCAAAGCTTTCTAGGGTTCGCAAATTACTACAGACGCTTCATCAAAGGTTTTTCCTCCATTGCGGCCCCCCTTACTGCTATGACTAAGAAAGGTACAAATTGCAAGGTATGGTCCTCAGAAGCAGAATTGGCTTTCCAGCAATTAAAAGACATGTTCAGCAAAGCTCCAATTCTTCAGCATCCAAATCCCGATCTCCAGTACATAGTTGAGGTTGATGCCTCTGAAGTAGGAGCAGGTGCCGTGCTCTCCCAGAGACAGCCTAAGTCTGGTAGAATCCATCCAGTAGCATTTTTTTCTAGAAAGTTTTCTCCAGCGGAGATGAATTACGATGTTGGGAATCGAGAACTACTGGCCATCAAATTGGCATTGTCTGAATGGCGACATCTTCTGGAAGGGGCTCCCAAACCTTTTTCTATCCTCACTGACCATAAAAATCTACTGTACCTTCAGACTGCAAGACATTTGAACTCACGTCAGGCTCGATGGGCTCTGTTTTTCTCCCGTTTTAATTTTGTTCTTTCTTATGTTCCTGGGCATAAAAACAAGAAAGCCGATGCTCTTTCCAGACAGTTTGCTACCTCTGAAGAAGACCAACCTACCGAGCAGTATATAATCCCACCTCACAAAATTGTCGCACAGATCTCTACGGCTCTTTCCCAACAGTTACAAGAAACCCAGAATTGTGTTCCTCAAGGCTTGAAGATACCACCAGGTTGCCTGTTCGTAGCCCCTAGCCTCAGAAAACCTGTACTCCTCTGGGCACATGATGGTGTTTTATCTGGTCATCCTGGTGTCACCATCACTCTTAAGACCTTGCAGCGTCATGTCTGGTGGCCTCATATGAAAAGGGATGTTACTGACTATGTGGCTGCCTGTCCAACTTGTGCTGCTAATAAAGTACCCCGTACATTGCCTACTGGTCTGTTACAACCACTTTCAGCACCTCGTCAGCCTTGGACCCATTTGACTATGGACTTCATTACAGACTTACCCAAGTCCGAGGGCATGACTGCTATATGGGTCATAGTGGATCGCTTTTCAAAAATGTCTAATTTTGTGCCGCTCCCGGGATTACCTACAGCGGAAGCACTGTCTACTCTCTTCCTTTCCCATATTGTGAGATATCATGGCATACCTACCAATGTCGTCTCAGACCGCGGATCCCAGTTTGTTTCCCGATTCTGGAGAGCGTTCTGCAAGAAACTGGGAGTAACGCTTTCACTCTCTACCTCACATCACCCTCAAACAGATGGTCAAACCAAACGCATGAACCAGACCCTAGAAACCTATCTTCGACATTATGTCAATGCCTTACACTCCAACTGGTCTGAGTATTTGCCTTTAGCTGAGTTCGCCATTAATTCCCGTTGGCACAGTGCTCTTCATACCACACCATTCTACGCAGCCCTAGGCTATCACCCTCAGACTTTTCCCCTACTTCAGCCTTCTTCTGGTGTACCAGCAGCAGATCAGCGGGTTAAAAATATTCTGCTACATTGGAAAAAGATTTGCTTATTACTACGGAAGTCAGCAGGCAAGTATGCACTTTTTTCCAACAAACGAAGACGCCATATACCTCCATATGTGGTGGGGGACAGAGTTTGGCTATCAACCAAATATGTGAGACTGAAACAACCTTCTACCAAATTGGGCCCTAGATTCATTGGTCCTTACAGAATTATTGCTCGAGTCGGGCCAGTCTCCTATCGGTTGAAATTACCCTCCTCTCTCCGGATTCATCCTGTGTTCCACGTTTCCCTCCTCAAAAAAGCAATTTTCAATCGCTACTCCAGAACGCAACAGCTACCTCCTCCTGTTCTTGTTGATGGACAAAATGAGTTTGAAGTCTCCAAGATTCTTGATTCTAGAAGACAGGGTCGTGGCCTTTGGTATCTGGTTCATTGGAAGGGATATCCTGTCACAGACCGTTCCTGGGTTCCAGCCAAAGATCTGCATGCCCCTTCTCTTATTCGAGACTTCCATGCCTCCTTTCCCACTAAGCCCCCGGAGGGGTCCACTGGGGAGGGGGCCCTGTCATGTACCTGGGTGTATTTGAACAGGGATCTTCCTGGTCCCAAAGCTGCAGCCTTACCTGTTGCGCTACTGAGCAGATCTAGACTTTTGGAAATGTCCTCTCAGTATTAAACATTACCTTGGACTCACTAGCCCCACCTACTGCCAGCTGTGGACAATTTTCAATCAAAGCAGCCCTTAAAAAGGAAGTGATGCTATCTCTCAGCGCCCGTTTGTGTGGAATAGCTCCCTGGGTGTTGTGACTGCTTTTTGATCCTGATTTTCGTGTTGAACTTCTGCCTGAATTCCTGACTACTCTCCAGCCTGCTGATTTTGTACTTCACTGCCAGCTCGTGTATGACCTTTGCCTGCCTGACCACTCTCTGGATTTCGATCTTGTACCATTTTGCCTGATCTGTTGCCAACCTAATCTGCCTGACTACGTTTTCGCCTGAATCCTCAGCACACAAGTTCCACTTCGGACACTACCTATCACAGGTACCTTACATTACAAACGGGCCACAATGACAGTGGACCCTGCTGAGATTGTTAAGGCGATTTCACGTCAGGGACAATTGATTGGAGCTCATGAACAGCATCTTTCTTCCCTGGACGCCAAGTTAGATGAACTTTGTACTATGCTTACATGTGCTTCCACTGAGGAGACCTTAAATTTTATAGTTAGGACTGCAGTACACAGGGAGCCTTGACGGGGCCTGCAGCTTACACATGTATTTGCAAATGTGTGCAACTAAACCCCTGTTTTTAAACGCACTGTTAGACAGGTGAATTTGTTTGGTTGCTGATTGGTTGGTAAGTTGAGCTTGGATATTTTGTGTTTTTTGTCTACATGCATCCGCCCATCCAGTGCTCCTTGCTGTGAAGACCTGTCATAGGTGGGGGCAGTGACAGTATTTTGTGTGTTGATGTCATTGTGGTCAGGCAATGCACTAGCACCTTTGCTTCTATGTGCTGGGTGTCTAGTGTGCTCCTGCCCCTTTAAGGAGGGTGGGGCTCCCTCCAGTCATCTGCCCTTCATCTATCCATCAGCATACATGTGCTTCCACTGAGGAGACCTTAAATTTTAGAGTTAGGACTGCAGTACACAGGGAGCCTTGACGGGGCCTGCAGCTTACACATGTATTTGCAAATGCGTGCAACTAAACCCCTGTTTTTAAACGCACTGTTAGACAGGTGAATTTGTTTGGTTGCTGATTGGTTGGTAAGTTGAGCTTGGATATTTTGTGTTTTTTGTCTACATGCATCCGCCCATCCAGTGCTCCTTGCTGTGAAGACCTGTCATAGGTGGGGGCAGTGACAGTATTTTGTGTATTGATGTCATTGTGGTCAGGCAACGCACTAGCACCTTTGCTTCTATGTGCTGGGTGTCTAGTGTGCTCCTGCCCCTTTAAGGAGGGTGGGGCTCCCTCCAGTCATCTGCCCTTCATCTATCCATCAGCATACATGTGCTTCCACTGAGGAGACCTTAAATTTTAGAGTTAGGACTGCAGTACACAGGGAGCCTTGACGGGGCCTGCAGCTTACACATGTATTTGCAAATGCGTGCAACTAAACCCCTGTTTTTAAACGCACTGTTAGACAGGTGAATTTGTTTGGTTGCTGATTGGTTGGTAAGTTGAGCTTGGATATTTTGTGTTTTTTGTCTACATGCATCCGCCCATCCAGTGCTCCTTGCTGTGAAGACCTGTCATAGGTGGGGGCAGTGACAGTATTTTGTGTATTGATGTCATTGTGGTCAGGCAACGCACTAGCACCTTTGCTTCTATGTGCTGGGTGTCTAGTGTGCTCCTGCCCCTTTAAGGAGGGTGGGGCTCCCTCCAGTCATCTGCCCTTCATCTATCCATCAGCATACATGTGCTTCCACTGAGGAGACCTTAAATTTTAGAGTTAGGACTGCAGTACACAGGGAGCCTTGACGGGGCCTGCAGCTTACACATGTATTTGCAAATGCGTGCAACTAAACCCCTGTTTTTAAACGCACTGTTAGACAGGTGAATTTGTTTGGTTGCTGATTGGTTGGTAAGTTGAGCTTGGATATTTTGTGTTTTTTGTCTACATGCATCCGCCCATCCAGTGCTCCTTGCTGTGAAGACCTGTCATAGGTGGGGGCAGTGACAGTATTTTGTGTATTGATGTCATTGTGGTCAGGCAACGCACTAGCACCTTTGCTTCTATGTGCTGGGTGTCTAGTGTGCTCCTGCCCCTTTAAGGAGGGTGGGGCTCCCTCCAGTCATCTGCCCTTCATCTATCCATCAGCATACATGTGCTTCCACTGAGGAGACCTTAAATTTTAGAGTTAGGACTGCAGTACACAGGGAGCCTTGACGGGGCCTGCAGCTTACACATGTATTTGCAAATGCGTGCAACTAAACCCCTGTTTTTAAACGCACTGTTAGACAGGTGAATTTGTTTGGTTGCTGATTGGTTGGTAAGTTGAGCTTGGATATTTTGTGTTTTTTGTCTACATGCATCCGCCCATCCAGTGCTCCTTGCTGTGAAGACCTGTCATAGGTGGGGGCAGTGACAGTATTTTGTGATTTTGTACTTCACTGCCAGCTCGTGTATGACCTTTGCCTGCCTGACCACTCTCTGGATTTCGATCTTGTACCATTTTGCCTGATCTGTTGCCAACCTAATCTGCCTGACTACGTTTTCGCCTGAATCCTCAGCACACAAGTTCCACTTCGGACACTACCTATCACAGGTACCTTACACGCCACCAAGACTCTAAGAGTGCAGGTAGCAGCCTTATCTTATTTTTTGGACAAGAAGTTATCACTGGACCCTCTAGTTAAAAGATTTCTGATGGCCAGGGATAGATTGTCCCCGGTGCGGATCTCTAGAGTTCCGCCCTGGGACCTTACGTTAGTTTTGGAACAATTAACTAAAGCTCCGTTTGAGCCACTAGAAGATATTTCAGTTAAATTACTGACGTTTAAGTTTGCTTTTCTTCTGGCAATTACTACAGCCAGAAGAATAGGCGATATGCAGGCTCTGACGATTAAAGAGCCTTTCCTTAGTTTATTCGAGGACAGAGTTATTCTCAGGCAGGACCCCCTGTACCTCCCTAAGGTAGTGTCGAAGTTTCATAGATCACAAGAAATTATTCTCCCTTCTTTTTGTTCAAATCCACAGAATGAAAGAGAGGCCTCCTTTCATTGTCTGGATGTCAGACGGTGTCTGCTAGCTTATCTGGATAGGGTGGGTGAATTTCGGAAATCCAGCCATTTACTAATTTAATTTTTTTGGACAGAAAAAGGGCCAACAGGCATCTAGAGCATCCATATCTAGATGGATCAGACAGACAATCTCCATAGCTTATGACCAGGCTGGTAGGACAGCCCCGAAAGTTAAAGCTCATTCCACTCGCTCTCTGGCAACCTCCTGGGCAGAAAGAGCCGGAGCTTCGGTGGAACAGATCTGTAAAGCTGCGACTTGGTCAAGCCAGAATACATTCCTAAGGCATTATAGAGTGGAGTTGCTGTCACCTCAGGACCTGTCCTTTGGTAGAAAGGTCCTGCAAGCAGTCGTCCCACCCTAAGGTAGGCCTGAAGCTACTTGCTTCTCTCTCATTGTGCCGTCCTGGAAGACGACTTGAGAAAGTGACCAGTTACACTTACCGGTAACGGTGTTTCTGGGAAGTCTTCCAGGACGGCAGGCCTACTTCCCACCGCTTTTTGGTAAATACATTGGTTTGTATAGAGTTATTTTGGTGTGTGTTTTCTCTCTCGTGCACTGGTGTGGGTCTGTACTTTATCATAACTGAGGAGCACGGGGAGGGGACAGTGCTTTAACCTCTTTGAATTGATTGTGTTTCCTGTCAGGTGGAGCCAGTCATCTCTCATTGTGCCGTCCTGGAAGACTTCCCAGAAACACCGTTACCGGTAAGTGTAACTGGTCACTTTTTGGATTATCACTCAACGTCCTCTACCCTATCCAAGTTCTCCAATTAAAAAACACCCCTAGACTGGTTATTGAAGAAAAGTGTGGCTGAGGTTGTGTGCCTGGCTACGGGGCAATCCACTGTTGAACAACCTGGGTAAAACTCCAGCGGCTTCTACGGGAGTAACAACTACATTAGTATTATTGTAGAACTTTTCTGGTCCCCAAATTTTCACTTATCATAGTTTTTTCACTTTTAAAATGAATAAAAACCTCTTTTAACCCATGTAGAAAGAGAGTTTTAAATAACAGTGCCAACATGTTGTTATGTTGTTAATCAAACTGGTTATCAGATAAACCTTTTAACCTATACAATTGCAAATTACGGTACTAAGGCTGGTCATCGATGGGCCAATTTTTTTTTTGTTCATCGAGCTGGTTGAATGAAAAAAACCGAACCTGATTCCCCCATCTACCTCAATTGTGTGGATGGGGGAATCCTCCCCAATGTGTCTTTATAATCTGAGAGAGGGGAGACTTCCCCAATGTCAAAATACACAGATCAGCGCTGCATTTAATTGCTTGAGCCGCTGATCATGCAGAAATTTTCCAACAGGGTGGTTGAAGAGAAGTCTGGCTGATCGCTGCTGAACCGGCAACATTTTAAACCATGTATGGCCAAAATATTATTTTAGTTTGTACATTTGAGATAAATTAAAGTAGATATAATCCCTAACTGAATGACATTTAGTATGCCGTTGTGCTTCGACACTTGTAACCTTATTTGGCAGAGTATGTGACCTGGTGACAATGCAGGTGTGCAATTGGAGAACAGGGAAAGAGCATTGTCAGCCAATAACAGACCGTTTCTGCGCAAGGACCTTCATGGTAGGATCATCAGGTATTGTTTTAATTAAAGTTACAAATGATATTAAATTACATATCATATACATATGTAGTGGGGTGTACAATTTAGGGGAAGTGTCTGAGTGGTAATTAGGCTCAGACACACTATTGTTAGGGTTAAGGGACCATTTGTGTACCATGGGAGTTGGTATTGGTGTGTAGTTCCCTGGGACCTACAGGTGACGCTGTCGCCCTGGGTCCAGGTTGAACCGCAATACAGGGTTGCACCTTTTCTTGTCCCCTTTCGGCAGAAGTACGGCGGGGCGGGGAACCTGCTGTGCCTGTCGGGAGAGGGTATAAAAAGGGACGGCCATCTTCCATTGGGGTTCGTTCATGCCCAGGCACCTTCGGCCTGGGGGTGTGGGGTTCGATCACGCCCAGGCACCTTCGGCCTGGGTGTGTGGTGTTGGTTCACGCCCAGGCACCTTCGGCCTGGGTGTGTGGGTACGTTATCTCCAATTGCCCTAGGCCCGGAGGTGGAGTTCCTGTTCCATCCCAGACACCTTCAGTCTGGGGTGAGGTACTTATCTGGAGGCCTGGGGCCCAGTACCTTCGGCTGGGTTCCGCCGGGGATCGAGAGCTCCCAGGGTGCCGCCTTGCGAGGGGACCCGTATCTGAGATGAGGAGGCTGGGGACGTAACCCTTTCCGAAGCTCCCAGGGTGCCGTCTTGCGAGGGGACCCGTATCTGAGATGAGGAGGCCGGGGAGGTAACCCTTTCCGAAGCTCCCAGGGTGCCGTCTTGCGAGGGGACCCGTATCTGAGATGAGGAGGCCGGGGGAGGTAACCCTTTCCAAAGACCCAGCGCAGAGTCGTGGTGACGGTGAGGGCCTCTGGTAACTCTCCGGAGGGATGGTTTTCTCCCTGACATGGGCTCATACTTTAAGAAGGAAATTCACCAGGTCAGTGGCAGTGACCCTACTCGCTTCAAGTCAGTGGCAGTGACTTCATAGGGCAAGGCCCTATTCACCCGGTCAGTGGCAGTGACCTGTTCTCCAAGTCAATGGCAGTGACTTTATATTCCCCTGGTCTGTGGCAGAGACCAACCTCATGGTCTGTGGCAGAGATCGTGCGCCATAACTGTTTGTGAAAATCTAAACGGTGAAAGAACCTGATTTAAGTTTGTGCCTGGACTTCCTCCCACCTAAGCTGTCCTGTGTCTTGTCCCAACCTGTCTGATGTCAAAGAGGCATATTTATTATCCGTGTGAAATAAATATAGAAGTTGGACTTTCAGTTGGTGTGGACAGTTACATTCCTGGGGAAACATAAGGACTTGCCTCTACCTAAGTAGAGTTGAGAATCATTCTCGGGAGGATTCAACTCCAGCCGCAGGCATGGCCGAAAAGTAACACCGCTCAACCTCCTTACTCAGGAGGGTACGGGCTTGTGGTGCGGTGCGCCTCTCCCCTCCCTGCGAGGAGCCGAAAACACATACAAAGGTGCAGGTAGGGGGAGAGGTGAAGGGCGCTACACATATAACATAAGATTACAAGTTGTATAATTATTAAATTACTTTATCATTTTAGGTCTTATATGATAATTTGGTGATTGGGTTTACAATTAGTTTCCATGTAGCTTCCATGCTGTTAAATCTCATAGGCAGACACAATTTGTGAATATAAAGTATAGAGTTTTTGGGTAATCACAGTTAGTAATGTGATTTATCACAGCAGCCACTGTTGTGGTATTCTAAACTCAACTTAATAAAATGTGACTTCCTTTGTACCAATCTTTCTAAAGTATAAAAGAGAATTGTAACTTGTTTTTATGGATTTGTCATCTAAATAAATATTTTATTTCACCTAAAATGTCTTTGTCGGTTTCATATGCTTGGGAGATTGTCTGGTGCCCCATACCTTAAATTATTTTCCCCAGTATTACAAGCCATGCAGAACATTTAATATTAACTATAGCACATAATCATATTTATGTCTGCAAGAAAACAGAGTTGAAGTAGCCGGTGACTCAGAGCCAATAACTATGAGGAATTACGCTTTGTCATTTTAACAGTTTAGCAATAAACAGCTCATACCACACGGACATTACTGCCACTTTAATGAGATTCACTGCAGCCTTGCTTGAAACATTACAACGTGCAGTTAAATTGAATAGCCCTAAGGACACATTATATAAAGGTATTATCTGCGGTATGTGAGAAAAAATGTGAAAACAAAAGCATTATTTTAAAATATTTATTAGTTTACCTAATGATTAACCAACGGTACTGTGCTGGCTTCATATTCATTTCTACCTGTGTTGTAATACTTCACAATACCACAAGATGGCGCTTACACCTTAGGAAAACAGATTTGTGTTAAGATTGTTTTTTAAGTTTCTTAGGAACTTAAAGTATAACTAAAGACACAACTTTTTCTTCTTTTCGTTTTGGATAGAGTAGAGAAGGATTAAAACATCTGTCAGATTTTTATATCTGTGTCCCGGGGAGGTTCACTATTTGTCCTCTTTACCATTATCACTGATGAAAGTGAAAAACAATTCCAGATTATTAGTTGTCAGTAGAAGAGCAATATTTGAAAAATCTTCCAATAGGGACACTGGTTCTAGGGACCCCTTATGACAACCTAGGATTCTCTCACTTTGTAGGAATTACCTTTCACTTCTTGTTGTGAATATGGGAAAGCAAGTAAAAGGAAATCTCCCCTTGCGGTAAAAACTCCTGATAGCGGTTATAACTCTACCTTACTCTATCCAAAACGGAAAAAAAAAAAGTTTTGCATTTTCATTCTACTTTAAAACTATTGGCATTGTAAATGTTATAATTAGTCATCTACCTCCCTAAGAATGCCTATATTGAATAAATGTGGAAGTTGACATTGCGGAACTCTAAAGCCGCGTACACACGACCGTTTTTCATGACGAGAAAAATGGCTGAAAAAAATTTAGAACCTGCTCTATTTTTTCTCGTCGTTTTTCACGTTGTTCTTTTTAACGCCTTGAAAAACGGTCGTGTGTATGCTTTTACGAGGGGAAAAAAAAGCGCATGCTCAGAATCAAGTATGAGACGGGAGCGCTCGTTCTGGTAAAATTAGCGTTTGTAATGGAGATAACACATTCGTCACGCTGTAATGGACTGAAAAGCACGAAGACTGAAAAGCGCGAATCGTCTCTCACCAAACTTTATTAACACGAGGATCAGCAAAAGTGTCCCAAAGAGTGGCGCCAATCGAATGGAACTTCCTCTTTATAGTGCCGTCGTACGTGTTGTACGTCACCGCGCTTCGCTCAAGCGTTTTTTTCATGAACGTGTGTATGCAAGGCAGGCTTAAGAGGAAACATGAAAAATCACGTCGAGAAAAACGTTGTTTTTTTCCATGACATGAATAACGGTCGTGTGTACGCGGCATTGTATTGAAAATGATAGTTGCCTGGCTGCCATCCTAATGTAATGGTCTCATTACTTTCCAAGACACTGACCCAGTGCAAGTGTGCAGATAAAGGGTTCATGCTTTACTTTCTTTCTAATATGTGTGCGTGTTCTGGGTCAGTCTCTTAGAACATAATGAAGCTAGAGACAGCCAGGCAACTAGTAGCAGGGTCGGTACGGGGGGGGGGGGGAGAACGGATGCCCTGGGCAGCACAATTTACTACCCACAAGTAAGCAGATTGCCACCTTCATGTGGAATTAACTCTTTGGATGATCAGGGGGGGCTGAATGGAGGTTAATTGCCCATGGTATTTGTAATATGCAGCATGGGGGGTTAATGTATTGCCACTAATTGCTGATGCATTAGTGACCGACCAGTGGCAGTTAACCACTTGCCGACCGCCGCACGCCGATGTACGTCGGCAGAATGGCACGGGCAGGCAGATGGGCATACAGGTACGTCCCTTTAAATCTGCCGCCCTGCATGCGCGCGCCCGCCGCGTGCCTCGCGAGTGCGGCTGCGGGTCCTGGGAACTCGATGTTCCCGGGAGTCCCGCGATTGTGGTCGGCAAGAGCAGAACAGGGGAATGCCTTTGTAAGCAAGGCATTCCCCTATTCTGCCCAGTGACACTGTCACTGATGACCGTTCCCCGTTCTCGGGAACAGTCATCAGTGGCGTGTCATGTGTAGCCACGCCCCCTCACAGTAACAATCACTCCCTAGGAAACACTTAACCCCTGCAGCGCCACCTAGTGGTTAACCCATTCACTGCCAGTGTAATTTTTACAGTAATCAGTGCATTTTTATAGCACTGATCGCTGTACAAATGACAATGGTTCCAAAATGGTGTCAAAAGTGTCCGATGTGTCCGCCATAATGTCGCAGTCATGATAAAAATCGCTGATCGCTGCCATAACTAGTAAAAAAATAAATATTAATAAAAATGACATGAAACAGTCCCCTATTTTGTAGAAGCTATAACTTTTGCGAAAACCAATCAATAAACGCTTATTGCATTTTTTTTTACCAAAAATATGTAGAAAAATATGTATTGGCCTAAACTGTGGAAATTTTTTTTTTTTTTTTTAATATATTTTTTGGGGATATTTATTATAGCAAAAAGTATAAAATATTGATTTTTTTTCAAAATTGTCGCTCTATTTTTGCTTATAGCACAAAAAATAAAAACCGCAGAGGTGATCAAATACCACCAAAAGAAAGCTCTATTTGTGGGGGAAAAAAAGGACGTCAATTTTGTTTGGGAGCCACGTCGGACGACCGCGCAATTGTCAGTTAAAGCGACACAGTGCCGAATCGCAAAAGGGGCCTGGTCCTTTAGCTACAAAATGGTCCGGGGCTTAAGTGGTTAATTAACCCCTTTGTGCTGCATTAGTTCATTAACCCTGAGGCTGGGTTCACACTGGTGCGACAAACGCTCCGACATTGGGAGCTCATGTCGCATGACGTGTGAAAATCAATGTTTCCCTATGGGAGCCGTCTTAACTGGTCCGACACATGTCGGTCCGACTTTGAAAATGCTCCCTTTACTACTTTGGTCCGACTTTGATCCTACTTCAGCCCATTGAATATCATTGAAGTCGGATCAAAGTAGGATACTTGTCCTAACCATCCGACATTTGACATCCGACATGGTGATTACAGCAGCAGTAAAAGGAATTTATCTCACCCTGGGATTGTTTTGATTGGTCAAAGGACAAGTCAGACTAGCACAATGTCGGATCAAAGTAGTATCCTGTTCATGAATGTCGGATGGATGTCGGACCAATGTAGGATCAATGTAGGACTGATGTCGCAGAGCAAAGAAGGATGAAAGTTGTATGACTGTTGTGTCGTATCAGTGTGAACCCAGCCTCACACTGGTTCCACTAATGCAGCACAAAGGAGTTAATTAACTGTCACTGGTCACTAATGCATCAGTGATCGCTGGCAATGCATTAACCATCTCCATGCTGCATATTACATATACCATGGGTAATTAACCACTTGACCGACCATACAGTTAGGTCCATATATACATTTGGACACAAGCACAATATTCATACTTTTGACTCTGCATACCACCAGAATAAAATTTAAATGAAACAATCCAAATGAATTTGAAGTGCAGACTTTCAGCACTAATTCAAGGGGTTTAACATAAAATTTAAGTACAAATTTTAGGAACTGCAACCATTTTTATACACAGACCCCCCATTTTCAGGGGTTCAAATGTTATTGAACAAATGAATATAATCATAAATAAAATGTTAATTTTTTATATTTTGTTGAGAATCCCTTACTGGTGGCAATGGCTGCGGGAAGTCTGGAACCCATGGACATTACCAAAGACTGGCTTTCCTCCTTTCTGATGCTTTACCAGGCTCTATCTGCAGCTGTCTTCAGTTGTTATTTGTTTGTGGGACTTTCTGCCTATAGTTTTGCCATCAGCAAGTGAAATGCATACTCAATTGGGTTGAGATCAAGTGATTGACTCAGCCATTGCGGAATATTCCACTTCTTTTCCTTCAAAAGCTTCTGGATTGCTTTTGCAGGGTGTTTTGGTTCATTGTCCATCTGTACTGTGAATCACCATTCAATACCGATGCTGCATTCATCTAGGTAAGTATGAATATGGAAAAAAAAAACATACTTCTCTTTTAATCCAATGGTTAGGTTAAGTGTTAAGATAAAGGGGGTGGATAAAACTAGGTGAGAAGGTTAGGATAAGTGTTAGGGGTAGGTCATTACAGTGAAAATCATATTGATGTTTGTACCCAAAGATCTCCAGACAAATGATCATTGTTACATAGTTACATAGTTCGTGAGGTTGAAAAAAGACACAAGTCCATCAAGTCCAACCTGTGTGTGTGCTTTATGTTTATATTACATTGTATATCCCTGTATGTTAAGGTCATTTAGATGCCTATCTAATAGTTTTTTTTAAATTATCTATGCTCCCTGATGAAACCACAACTTGTGGAAGAGAATTCCACATTCTTACCACTCTTAAGGCTCCATCGAACAATTGTTGTTGGATTTTCCGCCAACAAATGTTGGATAGCGTGCTTTAAAAAGTACAAACACACATGCTCAGAAGTAATGCTAACCATAACACAACACTAGCAGAAGTTGCCCAAAGGGTGGCGCTAAAGAGCTGAAAAACCACATAGTTTCATGTTTGTTGGCCGACAATTCTTTGCCGTTTGTATGCAAGACAAGTTCACGGTCAACGCCCTTCGGACAAAAGTCCTACGCTTTGTCCGCGGAAAATCCGATCGTGTGTACCAGGCTTTACAGTAAAGAACCTTCTACACAGTTTAAGGTTAAAACACTTCTATTCTAATTTTAGTGAATGGCCACGTGTCTTTTTAATTTCCCATTTGTGGAAAAGTTTTATCCCTATTGTGGGGTCACCAATACGGTATTTGTACATTAAAATCATATACCCTCTCAAGCGTCTCATCTCCAGAGAGAATAAGTTCAATGCTCGTAATCTTTCCTCCTAACTAAGGTCCTCCAGTCCCTTTATTAGCACATTCTTTCTGAGGACTGGTGCCCAGAACTAAACAGCATACTCCAGGTGCGGCCGGACAAGAGTCTTGTAGAGCGGAAGAATTATAGTTTTATCTCTGGAGTTAATCCCCTTTTTAATGCATGCCAATATTCTATTGGTTTTGCTTGCAGCAGCCTGGTATTGCATGCCATTGCTGAGCCTGTCATCTACTAGGACCCCCAGGTCCTTTTCCATCCTAGATTCCCTCAGAGGTTCTCCCCCTAATGAGTAGATCGCATGCATATTTTTGCCACCCATGTACATAATTAAAAAAAATTCTACATTTAACCTCATTTGCCATGTAGCTGCCCACCCCATTAATTTGTTCAGATCTTCTTGCAAGGTTTCCACATCCTGTGGAGAAATTATTGCCCTGTTTAACTTAGTATCGTCCACAAATACAGAGATTGAGCTGTTCATCCCATCCCCCAGATCGTTTATGAATAAATTAAATAGGATTGGTCCCAGGACAGAACCCTGGGGGACCCCACTTTCCACACCGGACCATTCCGGGTACTACGCATTTATCACTACCCTCTGAACTCACTCCTGAAGCCAGTTTTCAATCCATGTACTCATCCTACGGTCCATGCTGACAGACCTTATTTTGTACAGTAAACGTTTATGGGGAACTGTATCAAATGCCTTTGCAAAATCCTGCTACACCACGTCTATGGGCCTTCCTTTATCTAGATGGCTGCTCACCTCCTTATAGAAGGTTAATAGATTGGTTTGGCAAGAACGATTCTCCATGAATCCATGCTGATTACTGCTAATGGTACAGTTCTCATTAATATAATCTTGTATATTGTCCCTTATCATCCCCTCCAAGAGCTTGCAAACTATTGACGTTAAGCTAAATGGTCTTTAGTTCCCAGGGATATATCTTGGTCCTTTTTCAAATATTGGTGCTACATTGGCTTATTTCCAATCAGCAGGTACCATTCCAGTCAGTAGACTGTTCGTAAAAATCAGGAACAACGGTCTGGCAATTACTTGATTGAGTTCCTTAAGGTCCCTCGGGTGCAAACCATCTGGTCCCAGTGACCTATTAATGTTACGTTTTTAAAGTCTATTCCTAATTCTATCCTCTGTTAGCCATGAGGGTGCTTCCTGTGACGTGTCATGAGGATAAACCTTGCAGTTTTGGTTACTGAAGCCCCCCATTTCCCTCATGAAGACTGAGGAAAAAAATAAATTCAATACCTTCGCCATCTCACCATTCTTTGTAACCAGATTCCCCATATCATTCTTTATGGGGCCAATATGTTCTGACCTCCCTCTTTTACTATTTATATACTTAAAGAATTTCATGTGCCCTGATGTGCTATGTGCCCTGATGTGCTATGTGCCCTGATGTGCCCTGTGCCCCATGTCCTGATGTGCCCTGTGCCCTGATGTGCTATGTGCCCTGATGTGCTATGTGCCCCATGCCCTGATGTGCCCCGTGCCCTGATGTGTTGTCTGATGTGCTATGTTCCCTGATGTGCTATGTGCCCTGTGCTCCGTGCCCTGTGCTCTGTGCCCTGATGTGCTATGTGCCCCGTGCCCTGATGTGCTATGTGCCCTGATGTGCTATGTGCCCCGTGCCCTGATGTGCCCATGCCCTGATGTGCCCTTTGCCCTGATGTGCCCCGTGTCCTGATGTGCTGTGCCTCAATGTGGTGTGCCCTTATGTGCTGTGATGGGCCCTGATGTGCTGTGCCCTGTACCCTGTTGTGTTGTGCCCTGATGTGCCCCGTGCCCTGATGTGCTGGGCTCTGTACCCTGATGTGCTGTGCCCTGTACCCTGATGTGCTGTACCCCGATGTGCTGTGCCCTGTACCCTGATGTGCTGTGCCCTGATGTGCTGAGCTCTGTACCGTGCCCTGATGTGCACTGTACCCTGATGTGTTGTGCCCTAGGCCGGTCTGGATGAAGTCCAGGGCCACATTTTTTTCCCAGTCCAGCCCTGTCCAGTAGGGTGGTGCTTCATCCTTGTGCTTTGGATCCCTCTAGCTGTTAACCTGTGTCACCAGAGCTACTATGGACTTTGCTGTGAGGGATGCTGTCTATGAGAATAATTGCAAGTAGCTTTGTTCTTTGCTGTTTTATTGAAGTATTTGATTTGTAGTTGGACTCTGTCGCAATAGTATCTTGTAGAGACACATATTACCCTGACTGATATACAGAGCCATCGCTTTTCCAAGAGCTTGCAAACTATTGACGTTAAGCTAAATGGTCTTTAGTTCCCAGGGATATATCTTGGTCCTTTTTCAAATATTGGTGCTACATTGGCTTATTTCCAATCAACAGGTACCATTCCAGTCAGTAGACTGTTCGTAAAAATCAGGAACAACGGTCTGGCAATTACTTGATTGAGTTCCTTAAGGTCCCTCGGGTGCAAACCATCTGGTCCCAGTGACCTATTAATGTTACGTTTTTAAAGTCTATTCCTAATTCTATCCTCTGTTAGCCATGAGGGTGCTTCCTGTGACGTGTCATGAGGATAAACCTTGCAGTTTTGGTTACTGAAGCCCCCCATTTCCCTCATGAAGACTGAGGAAAAAAATAAATTCAATACCTTCGCCATCTCACCATTCTTTGTAACCAGATTCCCCATATCATTCTTTATGGGGCCAATATGTTCTGACCTCCCTCTTTTACTATTTATATACTTAAAGAATTTCATGTGCCCTGATGTGCTATGTGCCCTGATGTGCTATGTGCCCTGATGTGCCCTGTGCCCCATGTCCTGATGTGCCCTGTGCCCTGATGTGCTATGTGCCCTGATGTGCTATGTGCCCCATGCCCTGATGTGCCCCGTGCCCTGATGTGTTGTCTGATGTGCTATGTTCCCTGATGTGCTATGTGCCCTGTGCTCCGTGCCCTGTGCTCTGTGCCCTGATGTGCTATGTGCCCCGTGCCATGATGTGCTATGTGCCCCGTGCCCTGATGTGCCCATGCCCTGATGTGCCCTTTGCCCTGATGTGCCCCGTGTCCTGATGTGCTGTGCCTCAATGTGGTGTGCCCTTATGTGCTGTGATGGGCCCTGATGTGCTGTGCCCTATACCCTGTTGTGTTGTGCCCTGATGTGCCCCGTGCCCTGATGTGCTGGGCTCTGTACCCTGATGTGCTGTGCCCTGTACCCTGATGTGCTGTACCCTGATGTGCTGTGCCCTGTACCCTGATGTGCTGTGCCCTGATGTGCTGAGCTCTGTACCGTGCCCTGATGTGCACTGTACCCTGATGTGTTGTGCCCTAGGCCGGTCTGGATGAAGTCCAGGGCCACATTTTTTTCCCAGTCCAGCCCTGTCCAGTAGGGTGGTGCTTCATCCTTGTGCTTTGGATCCCTCTAGCTGTTAACCTGTGTCACCAGAGCTACTATGGACTTTGCTGTGAGGGATGCTGTCTATGAGGATAATTGCAAGTAGCTTTGTTCTTTGCTGTTTTATAGACATGTGCACACTGAAATATTTCGTTTCGGAATTTCGTTTTCGTCCGAAAAATAAATTTATTAAGTTACTCCCGAAATTCGTTTTTATTTATTTCGTTTTTCGTTAAAAATTGCATTCGTCCGAAAATCTGAATTAATTAAGGTCGAATCTGTCATTGAAGGCTTATGGTGTCTGTCGAATGTTCAAAGAAGATTCGACGGAGCAGCGAAACTGTACGACTCTGCAATCATACATTTCCGGTCGAATGTTCCGCCCACAAGCAGTGATCTTTTCTCTCTATGTCGAATCTTTTCTCTCTATAATAACGAATCTTTTCTCTCTATAATGTCGAATCTTTTCTCTCTATAATGTCAAATCTTTTCTCTCCTATGTCGAATCTTTTCTCTCTATAATGTTGAATCTTTTCTCTCCTATGTCGAATCTTTTCTCTCTATAATGTCGAATCTTTTCTCTCCTATGTCGAATCTTTTCTCTCTATAATGTCAAATCTTTTCTCTCTATAATGTCAAATCTTTTCTCTCCTATGTCGAATCTTTTCTCTCTATAATGTCAAATCGTTTCTCTCCTATGTCGAATCTTTTCTCTCTATAATGTCAAATCTTTTCTCTCCTATGTCGAATCTTTTCTCTCCTATGTCGAATCTTTTCTCTCCTATGTCGAATCTTTTCTCTCTATGTAGAATAATCTTGGACTAATAGGCACATTCGACCACAGGTTCGATAGACACAGATTGTTATTGTCAGCGTCACGTCGAATCTCCTATCTATATCGAACTGTTGTAGCAACGAAAACGAAAATAAAGCATTTGTTTATGTCGGATCTTTCGGTTTTCGGATTCTGTGCTTTCGCTTTCGTTTTCGTTTGTTAAAACGATAACGAAAATAGCTGAAATTCGGACGAAAATGCATTCGTACGAAAACGAATGCACATGTCTACTGTTTTATTGAAGTATTTGATTTGTAGTTGGACTCTGTCGCAATAGTATCTTGTAGAGACACATATTACCCTGACTGATATACAGAGCCATCGCTTTACATAGTGCATGTCTATGCAGCTTTCAAAATCTGTTTTGTATTATTCTGCGGTGTATGTGTAGGCAAGTGCTGGCTAACTTTGCCTGTGTCATTGTGTGTGTCATCATGGGACATTCTTTAACACACAGTCTTCAGTGAGTCTGTTACCCTATAGTGCTCATCCTGGACACCATATGCATGTGCACAGGGTGTGCCAGGTGTCCCTAATCAGCCTATGCAGCACAGATTGCCCTTGCTGCTCGGCCCGCCCCCCATGTCCCCTCTAGTCTGCTGCTGGCTTCCCTTCTCTCCCGCAGAGTGCTACAGCGGATCGTTTTAGGATGGAGAGCGATAGTAGAGGGGGCCAGTAAGTATGTAATTTACCAGCCCCTTCGTTTTCTAAATAAGCACAATGAATAATTGATACTGATCACTCACTGTTTTCATTCATAACTGAAGCGTAGTAAACTGTGTGTGAATGAACAGGAACATTTCCCATTCAGCACAGAGCACTTTCCATTCATTCTCTGTCCAGTGCAGCTGAGGCTGCAGAGAATCTGTGAAATGAGACTGGGGAATCTCTGTCCTCAGTCCCTTTCTTTGTCTTGAAAGTAAGAGGGTTTGAGATTTGGGGTGCACACCCTAATGCAATAATCTACACACACATGTGCTGGACACTGTGTCATCATCTCCTGAATGCAGAGCAAGCAGAGACCACAGGTGAGAGCAATATCTCAGTCCATTGTTTTCCCCAGGGCAGGGGATCGATGAAGTCATTCTGCCAGATCACTGCAGGCCTCTCGCTCCTCTTAATCGACCCGGTGGAGTTCTTTTGCAATGGCCATTGTCGCACTTCTCCACACACTCTCCAGTTCCCTATTATAGTCTTTATCATGTCCATGGATATGGGCAATCCTCTCTGTTGTGCCCATTCATATGTCGTTTTCTGTCCCAAATGTGCAGATTGCTTGTGGGCCCAGTTGGCCAAGTTCATTAAGACAGGATCAATTGGCACAACTGCTTTCACTTTGGCAATTTCATCTGCCACTCTCTTATAGTTCTCAAAGTCTGGGACCAGGAGCACATGTGCGTCAACATGCCCCACTTTTATGGCATGGGAGTGAGCTTCCTTCCAGATGTAGTCCCAGACTTCCTTGCCTCCCCACACAACCTTTCCATGAATCATCCATTCATTGGACTTCCAAGTAGGCATCCAAGTTGTCAGTCCTTTAACCACTTCAATACCATGCACTTATACAGCTTCCTGCCCAAGCCAATTTTGAGCTTTCAGCACTGTCGCAATTTGAATGACAATTGCGCGGTCATGCTACACTGTACCCAAACAAATTTTTTATCATTTTGTTCCCACAAATAGAGCTTTCTTTTGGTGGTATTTGATCGCCTCTGCGATTTTTATTTTTTGCACAACAAATAAAAAAAGAGCGAAATTTAAAAAAAAAACAAAGTTTTTCTTTGTTTCTGTTAATTTTTTTGTAAATAAGTACCTTTTCTACTTCAATGACGGGCACTGATAAGGCGGCACTGAAGGGCACTGATAAGGCGACACTGATGGGCACCGATGAGGTGGCACCAATGAGGTGGCACTGATGGGCACTGATGATGGGCACTGATAGGCGGCACTGATGGGCACTGATATGTGGCACTGGTATGCGGCACTGATGGGCACTCATAGGTGGCACTGATTGGCACTCATAGGCGGCACTGATTGGCACTCATAGGCAGCACTGATTGGCACTCATAGGCGGCACTGATGGGCACTTATAGGCGGCACTGATGGGCACTTATGGGTGGCACTGATAGGTGGCATGGACGGGCACTGATAGGTGGGCACAGATTGGCACGGATGGGCACAGATGGGCACTGATAGGTGGCACTGATGGACACTAGTAGGTGGCATTGGTGGCACTGGTGCCCAGCAATGCCAGCGACCACACATTGTGAAAGTGCCAGTCAGTGCCCATTTGTGGGCACTGATTGGCATTTTTTTTATGTTTTTATTTTATTTTAATTTTTTTACTACATGTGGATTACCATGGGGGCCATCCACATGATTGGGGCTTCCCTGGTGGTCCTGGGGGGCTTCCCTGGTGGTCTAGTGTGGGTATCCGAGGGGGGGCTGCGCTGATAAACAATCAGCGCGCACCCCCCCTGTCAGGAGAGCTGCCGATCGGCTCTCCTCTACTCGCGTCTGTCAGACGCGAGTGAGGAAGAGCCGATCAACGGCTCTTCCTGTTTACATTGTGATCAGCCGTGATTCGACACGGCTGATCACGTGGTAAAAAGCCTCCGACGGAGGCTTTTTACTGAGATCAGTGTAGCGGTGGGTCAGACTGACCCACCGCTCCACCGATCGCCGCGATGCGCGCCCCCCCAGGCGCGCGGCAGCTGTTATCCCGCAGGACGTCATATGACGTCCAGTGTGGATAACTGAACCACTTCCCGGACGTCAATCTGCTATTGACGGGGCGGGAAGTGGTTAAAGACCACCCAGCTGTCAGTGTAGATAGTGACATGAGAATACGGATCCTCCTGAAGAGTCATCACTACAGCTTTCAACTCTGCATACTGACTGAACCCTCCAATTCCGGTCTCCTGCAGGACTATGTCTGTACTTGGGTTGTAGGCTGCTGCTGTTCATTTTGCGCCCAGACGAGGTGACTATGTCTAAACCATAAGTGCACCATGCTGACTCCTTCATTTCTTCTGACAGAGACTTAAAAGGTGGAGCCTCTTTAATGGGGGATGACTGCAGCACGTGAATTTCTTCTGGCTGGGTGCTGGTAAAAGTAACAAGCCCAGCCAACTGTTTTGAAATGTCTCTGACATCCCTAGCTGCAATACCCCCTTCTTTCTTGAAGGTACCACTTCCATTTCATCAGTGTCAGGTTCAGGGCTACAGCTGCCCTAGTGTTCAGTCCATTATCTTACACCAATCCTGCTATTGGCAATGCAGTAGGTATGGTGATCGTGTCCTTTCCTGTAATGGTCTCCACATGTTGAAGTGCTGTGCCCCAAACAGGTATTTCTCTAGGGGCGGGTATTTCTTCTGTGCCCCTGTCAGTTGTTTGGACCAAAATCCAATGGGTATTGCTCTCAGTCCTTTCTTTTCATTTGGCTGCCATAGACTCCAAGATATAGTAGCATCCTGCTCCACTACATCCAGCTGGAAGGGTACTCCTTGTCTCAGGGGTCCTAATCCCTGATGCTACAAAATGGCTTCTTTAGCAGCAAGGAATGTGGTCTGCTGCTCTGAACCCCATGAGAACTCAGTCTTTTTCCTGGTGACATTGTATATAGTATTCTGACGAAGTTCCGGGTACATAGGAACGAAACATGTAAACGCTGGGACATGCACCCCCCTTGTTCCCTATTCTGACTTAGCGACCAAACTTTTGGGGACACCCTATTCAAATATTTGATGCACTGACCGGAGGAGTTTATCTGACCGGATAAATCCATCTTAACCACCGCTAAGCACTCAGGAGAGTGATTATCACTGATTAAACACTAAACTTTAACACTGATCGGCATGAACTAGGAACATCACAGAAAAGGAAAATACCTGCTGGAGAGACGTATGTACCAGTAATATATCGTTTGACTGGCTCCCTTAGCTACATGTGGAGATTTGATTACAGCAACCAGCAGGACCTGTGAGTAACTTAAGGATATTGAAGCATTGAGAAATCTCAACTACAAACTGTGAGCGTAAGGATTTACCTGCAAGTTGCGGGAATCCCTTCAAGCTCTTATGCTTGGCATGGCTACATCTAAATCTGTGGTAAATCTCCAGTATGATGAACAGATTGAAACAATGTAGTGCCTTTTATGCTGATCGTTTTAGTGTTTATATATCTTTTTGTTCTATAATCTACTACAGCCGGGACTGATCATATCCTTGGTTAAACTCACCTGCTTGCCAGGGTTATTTCATTGAATAATGGATTCAAAATATTTTGAACTGTTCCCAATGTGATCATCTGCAACTCCTTTGCCCTACAGCCCCACCGCCTGACCGACATCTGACTGGGATAATTGTTGTGGGTACTAGAGTGTGGTTATTATACAGTGCATCTTTCCATTATGGGATAGTGTGAGATATGTCATTTGTGTCTATATAGACATACACTGACCCATTTTAGGAACGAACTGCAGGGGTCCTGTAATAGCTGGCTTAGAGACATTAAATAGGTATTTAGGGGGATGGTTATATTGGGGAGGGTGGTTTTGCTGACTGTGGGGATTGTGCTTCTTGCCCCTTAGGTATACTAGGGGTACACCTTTGCCCTACACAGTGTGTTTGGTTATTTTAGAGGAATTTAGCTGGTGTGAGGGGGTTAGCTCGGCAGCGGGTGTGTTGTGACCCCCGGGATGGGCTCCCCACACAAAACAGGCCCAGCAAACGGAGGTTGTGGTTTTCAAAATCAAAAAGGTGCGGTTTATTTTCTATTTACAGTGACAAAACACAGCAAAGCAAAAGAAACATAAACAAAATAAATCCTGGTCAAGTTGACCTCTGACTAAACATACAGGTTTCCTAACTAACAACTGGGATCAGCCTAGTGCTGTCCTAGTCCCTAAGTCCCTGGTTTTAAATGTCCAAGCAAATAGCCACACAGGCTTTGTCTCACCGCACAGGGGTTCACTCTCCCTAGACAGTCCACACAGGTCTGGTTCCAGGCATGAGCTAACATCTAATGAAGCTGGGAGTTCTTATAGAGGCCTAAATGAGCTGACAAGCTTCAGCTGGTCTCATCAACTCCCTGTCTGCACGACGCCCCACACTCTCCCTAGACATATGAGTCATCCATGAGCCCACTAGCCTTAGCTGGGCTTATACAACTCTCCACCTAGTTGTATAAGTCGGCGTAAAGCCTGAATCTGGGCAAAATATATCTACCCCCCTGGATGCAACCAGGTGACTTTACCTTCCTGCTGTCACATACCCCCCCCTCTTGTTTTAACCTCGGGGTTGGAACACCAGCAATCAGGCATTCATGTACTCGAGACAAAGCATCCACATTCCCCATTTGAACGCCAGGGCGATGCTTTACTGTGAAGTTGAATTCCTGGAGGGCCAGGAACCACCTATTCACTCTTCTATTTGTTTCCTTGTTTTGAGCCATCCACTTTAACGGAGCGTGATCCGTAACCATGTCAAAGTGCCTACCTAGCAGGTAGTACCGAAGGGAATCTAGAGCCCACTTCACCGCTAAACACTCCTTTTCAACGGTGGCGTAATTTACCTCATGGGACTTCAACTTCCTGCTGAGGTAAATGACTGGGTGCTCTTCCCCGTTCCAGACCTGGGACAATACTGCTCCTAACCCCACATCTGACGCATCACTTTGTACGACAAAGTCTTTAGAGAAGTCGGGTGAGTACAACACTGGCTGGCTACATAAGGCTTGTTTCAAGAATTGGAATGCTGCCTCAGCCTCGGGGGTCCATTTAATCATGACCGACCCTTTCCCCTTCGTCAGGTTGGTTAGGGGCACAGCCTTAGAAGCAAAGTGGGGAATGAATCGCCGATAATACCCAGCGATTCCCAGAAAGGCTCGTACCTGCTTCTTGCTGTTGGGACGTGGCCAACTCTGGATGGCCTCGACTTTGTTGAGTTGGGGTTTTATTACTCCCCTCCCAATGGTGTACCCAAGATATTTGGCCTCCTCCTGCCCAATGGTACACTTCTTGGGGTTAGCCGTAAACCCCGCTTCCCGAACAGAGTCCAGGACTGCTTGCACTTTTGGCAGATGTGAGGCCCAATCTGTGCTATGGACAATTACGTCATCCAGGTAAGCCGCAGCATACTTCCGATGGGGCCTCAGCATCTGGTCCATTTTCCGCTGGAATGTGGCCGGCGCATTCTGTAACCCGAACGGCATTCTTTTATATTGGAACGCCCCGTCTGGGGTTACAAATGCGGTTTTCTCTTTGGCCGACTTGGCCAGGGGGATTTGCCAATACCCTTTTGTGAGGTCAAGAGTCGTCATGTATCGGGCTGTTCCCAGCCGGTCGATCAACTCATCTATACGTGGCATGGGGTAGGTGTCAAATTTTGTAACTTTGTTCAACTGACGAAAATCGTTACAAAATCGCCAGCTCCCATCCGGTTTAGGCACCAACACGATGGGACTAGACCAATCACTTTGGGACTCCTCTATCACCCCTAAGTTCAGCATTTTCTGTACTTCCTCCCGTATTGCCTCCCGTCGGGCCTCTGGGATCCGATAGGGTTTTAACTTCACCCTTTCACCGGGCGGGGTAATGATGTCATGCTCTACCC
Organism: Rana muscosa; assembly: GCA_029206835.1. Taxonomy (NCBI): domain Eukaryota; kingdom Metazoa; phylum Chordata; class Amphibia; order Anura; family Ranidae; genus Rana; species Rana muscosa. Next base: position 309,447,312 of record CM055116.1, on the reverse strand, counting down.
CAGATGTTTGTCCCGGCAGCTCAGAGAATACCTCCTTGTTGCGAAGCACAAACTCCTTAACCTCCTGTTGTTGGGGTTGTGACAAGGTGGCTGCTATTCCAACCTCAGGAATCACGCAACCAGTTTGAGCTGGTGACCAAGTGTCTGCGACTAGGGACTCTCTATCCCTCCAGGCTTTCAACAGATTAACGTGATAGATCTGTTCGGGCTTTCGCCTTCCTGGTTGTCTGACCTTGTAATTCACTTCGCTCACTTTTTCCATTATCTCGTAGGGGCCTTGCCATTTGGCAAGGAATTTACTTTCAACCGTAGGGACAAGTACCAGTATCCTATCCCCCGGGGAAAAGGTACGGGTCTTGGCTCCACGGTTGTACACTCTCTGCTGTGCTAACTGCGCTTGGGCCAAATGTTCCTTCACGATGGGCATTACCTGTGCAATTCGGTCTTGCATCAGGGCGACATGCTCAATCACACTCCTGTGGGGAGAACTCTCACTTTCCCAAGTTTCCTTGGCAATATCCAACAGCCCTCTTGGGTGTCTCCCATACAGTAACTCAAAGGGGGAGAATCCCGTAGAGGATTGGGGCACCTCCCTAATAGCAAACATCAGATAAGGAAGTAGACAGTCCCAATCCTTTCCATCTCTATCCACCACTTTCTTCAACATTTGTTTTAGGGTTTTGTTGAATCTTTCAACCAGCCCATCGGTTTGGGGGTGATACACAGATGTACGTAATTGCGTCACTTTGAATAATTTACACAGCTCCTTCATAACCCGGGACATAAAGGGTGTACCTTGGTCCGTAAGCAGTTCTTTACAAATACCCACCCGGCTAAACACAAGAGATAGCTCTTTGGCTATGGTTTTGGCCGAGGTATTTCGGAGAGGGATCGCTTCTGGATAACGGGTGGCATAGTCCATTATAACTAATATGTACTGGTGCCCCCTAGCGGACTTGATTATAGGACCTACCAAATCCAGGGCGATCCTCTCAAACGGGACCTCAATGATGGGTAGAGGGACCAGCGGGCTACGGAAATGTGGCATCGGGGCCGACCTCTGACACACAGGGCAGGAGGAACAATAATTTTCTACGTCCTTCATCACCCCCGGCCAATAGAATCTCTGTAATACCCTCTCTCGGGTTTTCTCTGTCCCCAGATGACCTCCAAGAATGTGCCCATGGGCCAACTCCAACACCAACTTCCTGTAAGGTTTGGGCACCACAAGCTGCTCAACGGTTTCTTCTGCCCTTTTTGCCACCCGATACAGTAGGTCCTTCTCTACGCTGAAGTATGGGTAAGTGCAGGTATTATCTGGGTTCACTAACTCGCCATCTATTTTCACTACGTTTTCCCGTGCCTTTATTAGGGCGGGGTCTTTCAACTGTTCTGTGGCAAAGTTTTCCCTGTGAACCTCAAGATCAGAAAACTCCACAGACGGTAGGTTTTCGTCTGAGGAGGTGGGCTCCTCTCCAGTTTCTTGAGTCTCCCCTGCCAATACTGATAAGGGAAATTCCGGAGAGTCCTCACCACTCTCAGGGGAGTTCTGGCTATCACATTCCTAGTACATAGGGGCACCAGTGAGGGGCTCAGGATCATCCCACAGTTCCCAGAACTTCGGAAAATCCCTTCCCACAATGGCGTCATGCGGTAACTGAGATACTAAGCCCACTGGATGAGAGAGGGTACCTTTGGGGGTCTCGAAACACACTGTAGTCACTGGATACTCTCGGGTGTCCCCATGCACACAAATAACAGCTACCTTGCTATTCCCAGAGACCTCTGTTTTAACTAACTCAGCCTTTATCAGGGTCACAAGGCTACCTGAATCCAGCAATACCACAACATTTCTACCATTAACACACATTTTGCATAAATGTTTCTCAGTTCCTCGAATGGCAGTGCATGCGACTGTCGCACACAGCGACTGACGTCTGCCCGTCAGAAAGTCACACTGCATGGGTTCCTCCACAACCGGGCAATTGGCTGCAATATGTCCCGCTTGCCGGCAGCGGTAGCAAACAATCCTTCTTGCCGCCTCTTGAGCCGCTGATTTCCCAGGCTGTTCTCGCCAAACTTGGGGTAGAGCTCCCACCCTCTCACTCTCTCCACCCTCACCCCTTGGAATCCTCTTATCCGCCCCTGGGGATGGTCTGGTCTTAGGGTGGAAAGTCCGAGTGTCTCTGGAAGAGGCCGTCAGGTTCTCTGTAGCCAAGTATTTCTCCACACGATCCACAAGACCATCGGCCGTCTCTGGGTCTCCATGGCTTACCCACTTTTGGATGGCAGTAGGAAGAGCTCTCAAAAACCGATCCATTACAACACGTTCCACAATCTTTGGTGCGGACAAAGTCTCTGGCTGTAGCCACTTTCTGCTCAGGTGAATGAGATCATACATTTGAGACCTGGGGGGTTTTCCAAGCTGGAAAGTCCAGTTATGCACACGCTGAGCCCGGACAGCCTGGGTGACACCCAGCCTTGCCAATATTTCAGCTTTTAGCATCACATAGTCTTTTGCTTGGTTAGGCTCTAGGTCATAGTAAGCTTTCTGCGATTCACCAGTTAACAGAGGAGCCACCAGTCCAGCCCACTGCTCCTCAGGCCACTTTTCTCTTTCAACGGTCCTTTCAAATGTGGTCAAAAATACCTCTGGATCATCCTCTCCAGTCATTTTTGTCAATAAACGACTCACCCCAAAGGACGCGGTATTAGTGGGACGGCTTTCCTCACTGGTCTGCGGACGTTGCTGCATTACTGCTTCCATCTGTTGTTGTAGTCTCTGCTCTTGCTTCTGCAACAGGTCTATGAAGCGGGCCTCAGATTGCTGCTGGGCTCGTTGCTGAGCCTCCAGACTCTGTTGCAAAGTTGCGTTTGTCTGCTGCTGGGCTGCAAGGCTCTGTTGATGAGCTTGCTGCTGGGCTGCGAAGTTCTGTTGTTGAGCTGCAAGGCTCTGTTGATGAGCTGCAAGGCTCTTTTGCAAACCTGCATTTGTCTGCTGTTGATTGGCATTTGCTAGAGCCAGCTGCTTCAGTATCTCCTCCATGCTGGCTTAAAAAAAAAACTGCCACTGGTTCTCCACCAACTGTGAGGGGGTTAGCTCGGCAGCGGGTGTGTTGTGACCCCCGGGATGGGCTCCCCACACAAAACAGGCCCAGCAAACGGAGGTTGTGGTTTTCAAAATCAAAAAGGTGCGGTTTATTTTCTATTTACAGTGACAAAACACAGCAAAGCAAAAGAAACATAAACAAAATAAATCCTGGTCAAGTTGACCTCTGACTAAACATACAGGTTTCCTAACTAACAACTGGGATCAGCCTAGTGCTGTCCTAGTCCCCAAGTCCCTGGTTTTAAATGTCCAAGCAAATAGCCACACAGGCTTTGTCTCACCGCACAGGGGTTCACTCTCCCTAGACAGTCCACACAGGTCTGGTTCCAGGCATGAGCTAACATCTAATGAAGCTGGGAGTTCTTATAGAGGCCTAAATGAGCTGACAAGCTTCAGCTGGTCTCATCAACTCCCTGTCTGCACGACGCCCCACACTCTCCCTAGACATATGAGTCATCCATGAGCCCACTAGCCTTAGCTGGGCTTATACAACTCTCCACCTAGTTGTATAAGTCGGCGTAAAGCCTGAATCTGGGCGAAATATATCTACCCCCCTGGATGCAACCAGGTGACTTTACCTTCCTGATGTCACACTGGGGATGGAATTCGTTTATATAAAACTCCCTTTGATATAGGGAGTCTTGTATTGGTATATAGGGGGGTCCCAGCAAAGTGCTAGTAATTTATTGTATATGTTATTAATGAAATAATTTTTGTAGTTACCTCTTTAGGGTGTGTAGAAGTCCTTGCTTTTTTTCCTTTATTTTTGTTGTTTTGACATTGTATATATGCCTCAGGATTAGTCCAAGATGCGGGATGAACGATCTCCAGAATCCCACAACTCCAATGAACTTCTGTGCCTTCTATTTGGTAGTAAGGGGCAACAGCGACTGGATAGTTTGCACAGCTGTCTCTGTAATTTTCCTCTGCAGCCCAGTCCACATCATTCCCAGGAATTTCAACTCTGTGGCAGGTCCTTGGAATTTGTCTCTATTGATACCCCACCCTCTGTTCTCAATGTGCTGTATCAGCAGGTGCAGTGCTTCCACAACATCTTATTTTGTTCCAGAGATCATGATATCATCAATGTAGGGAAAAACATTGATGTTCAAATTCAGGGTACTTAAATCTGTTCAAATTCAGGGTACTTAAATCTTGGGCAATGAGTCCATGACAAATCATTGGAGAATGAAGATAGCCTTGTGGAAGGACAGTGAAAGTGTATTGGCGACCGTCCCACACCATAGCAAACTGGTCTTGACACTCTGGATCTATCAAAATCGAAAAGAAAGTATTAGCCAGGTCTATCACAGCCTGATATTCTCCTGCCTCTTTAGTAATTTTCTTAACAATTGAGATCATATCCGGTACAGCTGACTTCAATGGAGGTGCCACTTTGTTTAGACCTCTGTAGTCCACAGTCATTCTGTATGTCCCAGGTTTCTTTACTGGGAACACCAGAGAAGAGAAAGGACTTACAGCAGGTCTAAAGATCGCTACTCTCAACAATTCTTGAATAGTCTCCCCAATTTATTTGTGGCCTCCAGGAAGTCTGTACTGCTTGAGACAGACTGGCTTCTCTGGTGGAGAAATGTAGACAGGAGTCCATTTCGCCTGACCTCTCACCACAGCCTTCATCACCCTTACCAGATACGCTTTATCAGGATACCCGAATGTGAATGTACCCCTTTCAGTCTGAATTGACTGACCTTGAAGTACATCCATCCCAATATTTTCAGGTAACTCTGATACCACAACATTTGTCATAAACCTGATCCCTTGCCAATAGCCAATTTCACCCGTATACTAACTGCTGGTGTGGTTTGCCCTGCCAAACCTTCTACATAAATCATTTCTCCTTTGTGATGGGAAGGATTTCCTTGCAAAAGTTTAACTTCAGCTCCGGTATCAACTAAAGTCATTATATATATATATAGGAAAGAAGATTACTTCCCCTACCATACAGTGACAGGTGCATATGGGCGTCGGTCTACTGCTGTTACTGCCCTCACTGCTATTACAGGAGACTCACCTTTTCTTCATAAAGGAACCTCCCAATCCCCTTTTCTGATTCCAGAATACTGAATAAAAATCATATTTTATATCAAACAGCCCCCCTAGCCAGAACACTCCGGTCAGTGCGCTCAGATATTGGCCGAGAGCGCTGACCGGGAGCCGGTCGGCAGACTTTTTCCGGTCATAAGCCTTCAACAGAAGGCTGTTGGACTGGCTGCCATACACTTGGGCCAAACATTCTGGCTGCCATACACTTGGGCCAAACATTGGACGGTTTCTATTAAACCGGCCGATGCCAGCCAACATTCGGCTCATGTGTACTAGACTTTAGACAAAGGAGCAATCTGTCTTTACTTTTGACAGGATCAGTGACAGAATAGTTCTAAAAGTGGAAGCTAGACTATTTGGAGAGATTAATTAGTAGGAAATGAGGGCTATTTTAGATGTTTGTAGTCAGTTATGAGATAAGGTTATTAGAATAGAGGACTCTAGTAGGTATGTGGAGGAGAACGGAATGGCATTTATGGGAGTATTTGTGTATAGAAGTATAAAATGTATAAAAGTAGACATGAGTTGTCAGGTGCTTTAACTGCAAAACAAACTAATTTGATATTGTATTATCTTGTTAATGTATAACCAGTAAAAATACTGACAGAAAGAGAGAGAAGATTATGTGAGGTAGGAGGTAGGTAAGTCTTGTTGCAGTATTTGTGATACTTCACAGAGGTAAGAAAGTAGATAACAAAATACCAGAAAGCAGAGTATTGCAGTAGACAATGAAGACGTGTTCATGGGTGTTCTCGTAAGCTAGCCATAGATGGGTAATTTTTTTTCGATCAGCCAGGGGTGAATAGAGGAATGCATCCCCTGGGACATTGTATTCTGTGAAACTCCTCCAACTGTCAAAATACACTGATCACCACTGCAGCCGATTGGCCTCAGCCTCTGATCCAAATACAAATTTCCAACATCCTGTTCAACAAAAGATCTTGAGATCAACTTCTGTCAAGTGGGAATTGAAATTAGGTCAATCCTTGCTGAACTGACAGAATTTTGATCTATCTATAGCCAGCTTTAAGTTAAGAAAAAAATATTTTGGAAAAGTGGAATATTTTCTCATTGTGTAGAGTAAAGATGTGGGCCAAGTGCAGGGTGCCCACATAGCAGCAAACTTGTGTGATAAGTAGGACAGTACCAATCACAGTTAGAATATACAGCATCTATTTTTATTAAAATACAGGATTTATATAGCACCAACAGTTTGCATAGCGCTTTACAATATAAAAGGAGGCAACACAATTACAGTGCAGTGCAATACAGAAGGGCCCGCTTATGCAGCTTACAAATTAAAAGGGGAGGGATGCAAAAGGTAATAGCTATTTGGGAGGATCTGATGGAGGTGGCCAAAGTACAGTTGTGAGGTGGAGGTGAGGCAGGCTTACCTGAATAAGTGAGTTTTCAGGGATCGCATAAAGGCAGACAGGGTGAGAGATAGACAGATATACTGGAGTAAGGAGTTCCAGAGGATGGGGGAGGTTCTGGAGAAGTACTGGAGGCGAGCATGGGAAAAGGTAGCAAGGGAACTAGAGAGCAAGAAATCTTGAGAGGCGTGTGTAGAGGACGATTAGGGCAATATGTTGAGATGAGGTTGGTGACGTAGTTGGGGCCTGGTTGTGGATGGTCTTGTATGTTGTGGTCAGTATTTTGAATTTTATACGTTGGGCTAGTGGAAACCAGTGAAGGGATTGGCAGAGAGAGGCAGCAGCCACATCCGCATGCAATTGATGCTTGTTTTGTGTGCATTTAAATGCAGTTGATTGTTTTCCATCCGTGTTTGTCCTGTGAAGTCACTTTTCTTTTCTTTGGGCTTTTATGTGCACTGCAATGCGATGCATTGAAGTTTGTTTGTGTATTTACATGCATTTGCACGCACTTTTGTGCATCCATGGTGTGGAAAAATGCAGCATGCTGTACTTTTTTTCACTTCACTGCACTGTAATGGTGTGAACTATGCCCATAGGATAACCTGCATTTTGAACTGTCTATTCAGTAGCAATACAGTCAAAAATGCATCAAACAGCATCCAACTGCATCTGGTGTTAATGGGTCCTTCTGATAACAGCACAGGTACTATATTTATTTCTCAGGTATGTCTAGTGTGACTCAGAGGGCAGTAGTTCAACTGTGTTCTATCCTTATCTAAATGTATTTGTAGCGCCCTTCCCAAATGATTGGGACGCTATGTGTAAATTTAGGGGTATGTCTGAGCCATAGTTGGGCTCAGATCAGTTGATTGTTCAAAATTGCTTCTGCTCTGGGTGTGATACTGCTTGCCTGGCAGTAGTTTTCCCTGTTCGCCTGTAGGTGGCACTGCCACCACCAGCCCAGGTTGAACAACAGGGGTATCACAACACTTTGAGTGTCCTTTCTCAGCAGCCGTGCAGTGGGCGTGGTTAACCCGCTGTGCATGCTGGGAGAGGGTACATAAGGGGCAGATGCCATTAATTGGGGTCCTGTGTGCGCGCCTCGTGGCCCGCATGGCACGGGGTGCGTGTGTGTGTTCTAACCCCTGGCAACTTCAGCCTGAGGTTACATCGCTACCTGTTAGGCCCAGCTCTGCTGGCTGGGGCCTATACCTTCGGAAGGGATCCCAAGCTACCCACCTGCTCTTAGGAAAGGAGACCAGGGTAGGATTTGCCCCAGAGGAGACCAGCGACAGTGCTGCTGTCTCGGGAGGAGGCCTGGAAACTCACCTAAGGAGGGATCCATTACAACAAGCCCTGCAATACGCCGATCTGGCATAAAGGTTCTCTCTATATTGCTTGGCTGGGAGGTTCGGGACTTTGATAATCCTGTGGCAGAGGATTCCTGATCGCATCCTTAAGTTCTCAAATAAAGTTGATTCGTGCATCATCCCGGCTGCTAGGACCAGTGAAAGGGACTATCCAGGTGAGCAATACCCACTCGGGCTTGAGTGTTGACGTTGTGTCTTTAGTGCTGCGTGCCTGAACCTTCCCCTGTTCTTCTCTCGTTTCCTACTTTCCTCTCAAGTTCCCTCAGCAAAGTAAATAAAGCCTGATTGTTTGGGTTTTACATTTGTGTGGACATTGGCCTTTCTGGAGACTTTCTATACCCAGACAACGGAAGCCTTGGAGGTAGTTTGCAAGACCCAAAAAAACCAGCCGGTCCCTTAAATGGGGGTAAGTGCTACATAGTAAAACACTTGACACTTAGAAACTGAGCTTCAATATAAAAAGAAATCTGTTTCCCATAAGGTAATTAGAGATTCAAGGATTCTTGTTGATACTTTCCATTCTCCACTTAAATATCTCCACATTCTGCATTGTCACTTGGACAGACAAGTTCAAATTTTAGACGAGCTCTTTGAGAACACCAATTGTTTGCTTTATAGAATTAACATACTGAAATGGCATTCATTTCTCATATTCGATATTGTTAAATAATAGCTTTGCTCTTACCCTTTTCTTATTGTTACTGCTAATGTTCCATGTTTCTTGGATGTCATGAATAGTGTTTCTTGCTACAGTTGTCACATTATCTGCAATTTCCTGTCTTTTATTATCAAATATCTTCAGCGGGCAATTGAAGGAAGATGCTTTGTTTGCAGGTTTATTGGCTATGTCAAGGAAAAGAACAAAACAGAGTAAATGTATTATCAATAAGCTCTTTTCTGTACATCTTTGTCCCTACTATCTAAACAGATTTCTTTGCATAATATCTTAAGTGCCTTCACAGCTATCCTAGCACATAATTCATTCAAAATGTCAGTGAAAAGTGCCTGAGTATCAAGCAAAATACAGTGAGGTTACCATAAAAGAGAGATTCATTGAGCTGTGAAGTGAGCTGAGAAATGAAAGTTAAATGTGTGGCATTGTTTCAGAAAGAAAAAGTTAGCTTTTTCTAGAACTGTTTCCACTTGTAGTTCTACTTTATAAGATAAATGTTATACAATAAGCTGTATGGAGGTTTAATTACAGGTCTCAGTTTGTAGAATGTACACTATTGTTAAAAGTATTTGGACGCCTGCCTTTACACGCACATGCACTTTAATAGCACCCCAGTCTTATGCCGTGTACACACGATCGAGTATCAAGGCGGTGAAAACACCGCCGTGAAACCCGACGGGAAAAACGAAGACCGGCTTGGTCCCCTACACACGGCCGTCTTTCACGACATGTTTTCTCTTGGTCGAGAAAGCCGGCCGTGTGTAGGCTCCCTAGCAGTGTTTCCCTATGGGAAATCTGCAGAGGAAAAAAATGCAGTGATTTGCGACGAGAAAAATTAGAGCATGTTCTAATTTTTCTCGCCGTTTTTCTCGTCTGGAAAAATGCTGGAGAGCCTACACACGGCCGTTTTTCTCGTCCAAGAGAAAAAATGACATTTTTCCAGACGAGAAAAGTGATCGTGTGTACGCGGCATTAGTCTGTAGTGTTCAATATTGAGTTGACCCACCCTTTGCAGCTATAACAGCTTCAACTCTTCTGGGAAGGCTGTCCACAAGGTTTTGTCTATGGGAATGTTTGAGCATTCTTCCAGAAGCACATTTGTGAGGTCAGACAAATGATGTTGGACAAGAAGGCCTGGCTTGCAGTCTCTGCTCTAATTCATCCCAAAGGTGTTCTATCGGGTTGAGGTCAGGACTCTGTGCAGTCTAGTCAAGTTCCTCCGTCCCAAACTCGCTCATCCATGTGTCTATGGACCTTGCTTTGTGCGGTGGTGCGCAGTCACGTTGGAACAGGAAGGGGCCATCTCCAAGCTGTTCCCACAAAGTTGGGAGCATGAAATCGTCAAAAATGTCTTGGTATGCTGACGTCTTAAGATATCCCTTCACTGAAACTAAGGGGCAAAGCCCAACCCTTGAAAAACAACCCCACACCATAATTCCCCCTCCACCAAATGTTTTGGACTAGTGCACAAAGAAAGGTCCAAAAAGACATGGATGAGAAAACTTGACTGGCCTGCACAGAGTTCTGACCTCAACCCGAGAGAACACCTATGGAAAGAATTAGAGCGGAGACTGGGAGCCAGGCCTTCTCGTCCAACAACAGTGCCTGACCTTACAAATGCGCATCTGGAAGAATGGCAAAACATTCCCATAGATGCTCCTAAATCTTGTGGACAGCCTTCACAGAAGAGTTGAAGCTGTTATAGCTGCAAAGGGTGGGCCAACTCAATATTGGACCCCACAGACGAAGATTGGCATGGCATTAAAGTTCATGTGCGTGTAAAGGCAGGTGTCCCAAAACTTTTGACAATATAGTGTATGTAATGCTTACGCATATCCAACACAATGCAGACGCTACACACCATTAAATAAAGGATGTGACTGTTTGAAATAGAGCTTTTTCTGACATAAAAATAAGTGGTGTGTGTTTTTCATGTCTATAGTTAGGTGTCTTTGAGTTCAAGTAAAATTGCTTTACCACCTAAGAATGAAATTGCATGCTCCCACCCACACAACACACAAATACTTAAAAACTCAGAGTAGAAAAACATGAATACATTTGTTACATAGTTACATAGTTAGTCAGACACATGTTTATTGAGTTCAACCAATAGAAAAAAATAAAAATAAAAACCTGCATTCACAAAACCTTGAACTCAAAGCTGATTCAAAGGAAGGCTAAAACCCTTTTTGAAGCATGGTCCAATTTGTTTCAACATGGAAAACTTTACTACCTGATGTTTTAGTTTCTGCATGACATAAGCAATAACTTTTAAAAACATTAAACTTAAGCCATTATTAAGAATCCGGCTTAGTCTTTGGACTACTTTTACACTGGGCATTTAGCCCATGTGCATCCAATCCCAGCATTTAAGTGCGCCCGGGAGGCACAGGTGCACCACCCAGCACCACTGTCTGCAGCCTGTCAAAGTCTATGGCTGGTTAAAATATGCCTGGAACATGGAGCTGGGTGGGCAAGCAGAATGCTAGTTGGTTACTGCTCGAGAAGGTTCTGAATGGCACCCATGTGGCACAGAAATAAATACAGTGGCAAAAACCATGCTACTGGATGACAGAACCTCCACCAAAAACCTTACCTTTAAACCTGTTGGCATTTTAATCCATGGATGGCAGCTTCAGCCTCCTTAGATCTCCAGAGCTAACCAATAAGATCCTGAAACAATCGAAAGCCAGCAACAGCAGCCGAGTTTGCAGTTCACTTTAAACTAAAATTCAAATGTATAAAATATATAGAACAAAGTGGAAAAGTAAACACAATGGATGCGCATTAACACCATGAGGCCAGCATTAGACGCCATTGACTTTACAGTTTTATTAATGAATTGTTGTTCATAACGTATTTCAACAACAATAAAATGGGTGCATACAGGACAAAACATTATGACTACTCTAAAACAAAGCAGAGGAAGGTCCCCGCTCTTCCACATACCTTGCTCCCACCCATTAGGCCTCGCGAACACTGGGCCTTTAGACCCAGTGCATGAGGCTCCAGCGTTTGGGTGCAGGTGCAGGACACATGTATACCCTCCAGCTCAGTTGGTGGCAACCTGTCAAACCCTATAGCCCCGTACACACGGTTGTAATTCACAACAGAAAAAGTCCATTGGGAGCTTTTGGCCGGGAATTCCGACCGTGTGTATGCTCCACCAGACTTTTTCTGTTGGGTATTCCGACAGAAATAGATTGAGAGCAGGTTCTCAATTTTCCCGTCGGAATTTCCGACTGACTTTTTCCCGTTGGAAATACTGACCGTGTGTACGGGGCATATGAGAGGCTGACAGCTGTTTTGGCTGAATGGGGCTGGATGATGTACCTTGTGGTATGATCCAGATGTGCCGCTGATGCACAATGCCTTACATAGTGTGCATCAATATAGTATATACACAATATTAACATGAACCGGAAACAGTAACAAGAAATCAGCAGTGACAGACTGTCAGGAGCCAAACTACAAATGGTAGTTGGGATTCAGGACCTAATAGGATGCATTGAGGTGAAAAAACACAAACCTTTACAACCCCTTTAACAGTGCAGAGCACTAAAGATCAATTTGCAGTCATCTTCACTCATTCTTTTAGTAAGCACCACCAAGGTGGATCATCTCACTCTAGATTAGCTCAGTCCTAGGCCCCGTGGCCCATCTAATCCTAGCCACAAACCCAGAGTTGGAGGTCAGAGGTGGCAAGGTCCCTCCATTGGCATCCTTCCCAGTATCAAAGCGTCTACTCACAGCCCTGGCCAGCCGGGCACTCCCACAGTAGGTTACTGGGTAAAACTCTACATGGTGCTGTACAGGGGTGTCCTGTTCCAATACTGCACTCTGACTGGGCTCCACCCACAGCTGGTATTTATATAGGCACAACTTTCACCCACTGAAACACTAAAGGAGGGGCAAAACTTAACAAGTGTGCTTGTCAATTCTTGTATGTATGTAGTTCTTGTATTCTTGTATGTTAAAAGCTGTTCCTTGTAAGTATAGAGTCATGTATGTGAGTTCAATACATCTGATAAAGAGGTGAAATAAACAATGGCAATAGCATTTTTATACGGCAGTTTAATTTTCTATGTTTTTCTATGAAAAGAACAGGATAAAGAAATGTCTGCTTTTATATAACTAGGGAAAACCCCTTAAAGGAACTTGAGAATCACAATTATTATTACGAACAAAGCCTCAGTGTAAGGACGGCTAACATTAACAACATAAAATGGTGAGACCAGCCGAGTGTGTCAGGACATATTAATGTGTCACTGCACTACACTGTAAATGTCAAAAGATTTTGCAAGTAAATCTGAAAACCCTGTAAAACAGTTGACACAATGCTTTAGGTGTTACACATGCAGTATACTGTAAACAAGCAAATTGTAAAATAGAATTATTCCAAACATGCTTTTTTTATTGTGTTATACATTACTTAATCGTTAGTACAGTGCCTTGAAAAAGTATTCATACCTCTTTAAATTTTCCACATTTTGTCATGTTACAGCCAAAAACGTAAATGTATTTCATTGGGATTTTATGTGATAGACCAACACAAAGTGGCACATAATTGTGAAGTGGAAGGAAAATGATAAATGATTTTCAAAATGTTTTACAAATAAATATGTGAAAAGTGTGGCATGCATTTGTATTCAGCCCCCCTGAGTCAATACTTTGTAGAACCACCTTTCCTGACAGCTCCATGTTAGCACAGCTGGGTGAGGCCCCGCCCACCCCTACGTAATCAGGACTTAACTATAAATCTTTCACTCACCTCGGCCTCAGCGTTCTTCTCTTCTCCTTCTACGTGCAGGACATAGGTGTGCTCCTCTACCTGGCTGGTCTAAAGGGCTGGCCGTCGGTCCATACGTGTGAATTAAGCTGGACGAAGTCCCTGGTGTCTCGTCTAAATGACCATAATCCAGGGAGCCCCGCTGCTGGTCCTCGGGCGGCTTTATCATGGCTAACAGCAATGTCTGGGGTCCGCAAGGTCCATAAAGTGGACAGCGGTCATGGCAGAGTGCTCCCCTATGCACGCGCAGCCCGCGCTGTGCCAGTGTCGACAGTCGGATGACGGAGGTTGAGTGAGCTAAATGCTTTGTATCCAAATGTATGCTGCATTACTGGGGAACTGCTCCACTGGGGGTACTCTGCATAACAGGTACACAAAGTAACTCTTTGTTTGTTCACACATGGCAATAATCTGTTGGTGGCTTTTCATGTTTGCTTAAGAGCCCATTCACACAGGGGCAACATGACTTCCAGCACGATTTTATGAGGCAACTCAGACACGACCTGAGTATGAATCACAGCGCGACCTGGAGCTATTTACAAGGCAACTCCAAGTTGCCTGCAGGACAGGAGACATTCCAGAGGCCAATCAAACAAGAATCAGCTCTGTGGGAGGGAGGGGGGAGAGAGAGTTTTGCCTGATAAATGTATGTTTTCTTCCTGGAGAGTCGCTCCTATTAAGACAGTGAGAGGCGACTCCCATTGAAATGAATGATTACAGGTCGCCTAGGAGTCGGATTGAAGTAGTACAGGGACCTTTTTTGAAGTCGGAGCGACTGCAGTAGTGTGCATAAGGACGGCTCCATTAACTGACATTGATTTCTTCAGCCAGCGCGACCTGAGGCGACCTGGGGCGACCTGGGGCGATTTGGAGTCGGATCCAAAGACGCCCCTGTGTGAATGGGCTCTTACTGTCGTGCCATTATGCCAAACCCCCTCCAAAGACCAGCATTTCCAAAACAAGGTAGAGGAGTCACCTGTGATGTCAACGGGAGCCAGCCATGGCTTGTTGAGATATGGGATATCCTTCTATTTTTCTATGTGACCTTTGGATTTCCTCAAAAAAAAAAGAGTACCGCGAAGCATGTTTATGATGCCTACAATTCCCTTGGTTTGTGTACATTGCAGAAGATGATTGTAATTTTGTTACAAATTCCTACCTTTTTGTTGCTGTTCTGAACAAACTTTTGGTTGATCAGAGCTGTAGATGGAAGCTTCTGTCTCCCTCTAGCTGTGGTTAACCTCTCAGGGTTTTGTTACTAAGCAATCTAATTACTGCATTTAACCTTTTTTTCCCTTGTCCAGGGTCGCACCGGGCTGCGGGAATGAGGCTGTGCAATTCAGTTTTTTCTCCCGCTGGTCAGTCTCGATTCCGGTCGCGATTTTCAGAGACATCTGTGCAGGTCTTTGTGTGGATGTCAATATAGGTTGCAGCCCAAAATCGCAAAGGTAGTACGAAACTGCCTTTTTGAAGTTGATACGGTGCTGCAGATGCAGCGTTACACCGATTAGGGCGATGCGATTGACGCCTATTTTTACATGCGATTTGACTGGTCGGGTCGCATGTCAAAAAACGCACCAGTGTGATCCGGGGCTATGGGTTGGTTTGCTGAATGGTGCGCAAACCCTGTGGAGAGGTTATCTATTAGTGTTTACCAATCTCAGAGCGAACATGCTTCAGGCTCATAGCTTTCCCAAGCAAACATCCCTCCTCAGGCTCTATAAGAGGAATACACGGTTGGGCATGACAGTATGTATCCCACTGGCTTACACAGCTAGGGATGAGGGTGACACCCAAAAGGTTTCACATCCAATAAACACATTGCCAATACACTCTAAAGGCGTGTTTTCGGCTCCCCTGTGAAAGGATTATCTGCTCTGACAATGAGAAGCTGCCTATCCATACCAGGTGAACCTGCCCATTTTCCGAATTTCTGGATGGGCAGGCCAGTATGGATCCCACTGGCCTAAACAGCCAGGGATGAGGGTGACACCTAAAAGGTTTCACATCCAATAAACACATTGCCAATACACTCTAAAGGGGTGTTTTCGGCTCACCCTGTGAAAGGGTTATCTGCTCGGACAATGAGAAGCTGCCTATCCATACCAGGTGAAGCAGCCCATTTTCCAAACTTCCGGATGGACATGACTGCATACATTCTACTTTGTTCAAGCAACCAAGGATAAGGATGACGACACCTAACAGGTGTCGCATTGATTAAACATGTGGTCAATACACTATAAAAGAGTGTTTTCCACTCACCCTGTGAAGTCTCCAAGCCTTCCGAAGCAAACAATCCGCTTCAGATCCTTCCAAAGAGAAACAGACGAATATGACTGCAGGGATGTGGCCTAGGTCAAGCAACCTAGGATAAAGATGATGATGACACCTAACCAGTTGTCACAATTAAGCAGATGGTCAAGACAGTCTAAAGGAATGACTAGATTCGTCTCGTGCGGGGACAGTCTGTATGGCAATGTCCAACCTTCTTTCAGGGCCTGCTCAGTCCAATCAATTCTCTCCAGTCTCTCCTAAACAGGAAAAAGAGGACGACATGTGTCCAGATTGGTAAGGTTGGACAAATGCCTGTGTGCAGAGGTAAAGCTTTGGAAGTATTTTAAGTACTTCCAGAAGACAGCTGGATGTGGAATGGATCAAGTGCTTGTTCGTCAAGATTGGAGGATATCGTCACAGCAGAATGTCAAAGTTATGCTCTTTTGAACGAATAGAGGTCCAGGGGTTGGGATCACCCCTCTGGTCAGTATGTGTCCCTTGTTGAAGTGGCCATTTACATGCCCTTACCATCAGAAGGTGTGACCCTCTAGGACAAACGCGATCACTGCATTTTTCTTAATCACAGAAGGGCAAGCCTAAATTTAATAGTGGCCAGTTTGGCTTCCTGCCTCAAGATGAAGGTCTACTGAGTTAAAGAAGAGCGAAAACTCAAGAGTCAGTTTCCACGCCTCACGCTTACGCCAGAGAGCTTAGCTTCTGCGTTTTTCTGGATGGGAGTCTCTGGAAAGACAGGGAAGCCATTACATAAACCAAGATGTCAGTTAAACTTCCATGTCAGGATGCTTTCTGTTATTTTGGGATTGTGCCACCCATACATGCCCTAGGGGCACTATGTGGTCCCTCTGTGGACACAGGGACGGCTTTGGTGATGGACACGTGGTCCACTAAGGAAAGCTTTTTGGGCCATATTTGGAGATCTTTCATCCTTCACATCTCAGATTGAGCCATAGAAATCGCCTTGCTCCAGCAGCTCAGACGACCTGGTGGTGCAGTCAGACTCCAGCCAGTGTAGGGAAGCCCTACTTCAGGAACAATGAGCTCAGGATCAATGGTCTTTTGTCAAGGATCCAAGACTTCATCCTGGAGTTGAGGGCATCCTTTTCAGGCTCTTAGCCTTCAGTCACCTCATCCAGGATAAGCCTGTCCTGGGAAAGGTGGACAGCACAACGACTGTGGCCTACATCTGGAAACAAGGCTTAGTCCCTCACTTCTGAAGTTTTCTCTAATTCTAGAATCCACCCAAGTCAATCCTACCAACGATCTGCGCCCTATGTGCCTGGTTGGAAGAATCTTCAGGCAAACTACTTGTCCAGGACAAGTCTGGACGACAATGGATGATCCAGGCTTCAGCGAGTCTTCTGAAAAATAAAAGAGCTTGGTGGGGTTTTTTTTCTGCCAGAGGTAGATCGCTTACATTCCCAGTCGGCACTAAGTTGCTGAAGTTCCATTCCAGGGCCCAGGATCCACAAGCTCTCGAAGTGGAGGTGCTGACCGCAGAATGGATCGCCTAGACGGCTTATGCCTTTTCTGCTGCTCCCTCGGATATTCAGCTTCCAGCTAAGGCTGAGGTTCTGAGCATGCGTGTTTGTACTTTGGACTTTACTCCGATGGACTTGTGTACACGATAGGAGTTTGCACCATCGGACATTTGTTGCCAGGAAGTTTGTCTGTTCTCACAACAAACATTTGTCCGATGAAAGGAGCGAAAAAGTTTGTCGGATGGAGTGTACACATGGTCGGATTGTCCGCAAAAACAGGTCCGTCGGACATTTGTTGTCAAAAAGTCAGATCGTGTGTATGGGCCTTTACACAAGTAAATAAAACAGAAAAAAAAAAAACATGCTGGACTTGTGAAGGATGCTCATACAATTATTGTAAAGAGGAAGAGTGACTACATACATAAATAATGGTATGTACAATAAATACCCAATCCAACTGGCAGATCTATAGGGTTCACTTCTGTGTAAACCGATTGTCCCTAGCCAACAGTAACAAATCTGGATGAACCCTCTGCACACTGCTATACACCCTTTCTAGTAAACTTTGCATAAAAATGTATTTTTTTTGGCATTGCAATACATGTTTAAGCTGGTCAACTGACTCAAAGCAATCCCTTTCCGGGCAGTGCCTACTTTGCTCTGCAAAATGCAAATGCTCCAGTGGATATAGTGCCAATATGGGGTAAATAGATACAATGTGTAGGCGAGCTACAGGTTCAGGTCCGGTCACTGACCAGGATTAAAACAGAAAAAGATATACAGTACTTGTGCTCAAATCCAAATATTTTATACATATATACAGTGGCGGAATTTTCAGGGTCGCAGCAGTCGCAGTTGCGACTGGGCCCTGTAGTTCTATGAAGTCCCTGGGGCCCGCCCGCCGCCCGTGTGAGAGGCCCGCCCACCGCTGGATGCAGGGGCGGCACCGCGGCAACCCCCTAAGACTCCCAAGACATCTCCCCTACCTGCACCTCTGGCTGCCCGTTTAGAGTGCAGTGGGATGTCATAGGAGGTGGAAGGCTGCGATCGGCAGCTCTATGGTGCCTGTGTGGGCAGGGATCTCCCTGGGGCTTGTAGTACTCTCTCTCTCTCTCTCGTGTCAGTGTGTATACAGAGGAGAGGGGAGGGAAGGGGAGGAGCCTCTGACCCGGGCAGGTATTAGTTTCACTTTCACACTGCTTGTACAATGTTGCTGATGCCCGGGTCAGAGGCCCCTCCCCCCTCTGCTGTATAGATCGAACTACTAGCCCCAGCAAGACCCCCCTGCCTGTGGACACCATAGAGCTGCCGATCGCCACCTCCCACCTCCACCAGCCAGGTACAGGGGAACCCCTGCAAGGGGGGAGTCAGCTGTTTGGGGACCCTGATGTAAGAGGGGGGGGTCTTTCTGGGGACACTAATGTAAGGAAGGGGGCCTCTAGGGACACTAATGTTAGGGGGGGGCCTCTCTGGTGATCCTGGTGTAAGTGGGGAGCTCTATGTGGACCCTGGTGTAAGGGGGGGCTCTCTGGGGACCCTGGTGTAAGGGGGGCTCTCTGGGGACCCTGGTGTAAGGGGGGCTCTCTGGGGACCCTGGTGTAAGGGGGGCTCTATGTGGACCCTGGTGTAAGGGGGGCTCTCTGGGGACCCTGGTGTAAGGGGGGCTCTATGTGGACCCTGGTGTAAGGGGGAGGCTCTCTGGGGACCCTGGTGTAAGGGGGGCTCTCTGAGGACCCTGGTGTAAGGGGGGGCTCTCTGGGGACCCTGGTGTAAGGGGAGCTCTCTGGGGACCCTGGTGTAAGGGGAGCTCTCTGGGGACCCTGATGTAAGGGGAGCTCTCTGGGGACCCTGGTGTAAAGGGGAGCTCTCTGGGGACCCTGGTGTAAAGCGGATCTCTCTGTGGACCCTGGTGTAAAGGGGAGCTCTCTGGGGACCCTGGTGTAAAGGGGAGCTCTCTGGGGACCCTGGTGTAAAGGGGAGGCTCTCTGGGGACCCTGGTGTAAGGGGGAGGCTCTCTGGGGACCCTGGTGTAAGGGGGAGGCTCTCTGGGGACCCTGGTGTAAGGGGGAGGCTCTCTGGGGACCCTGGTGTAAGGGGGAGGCTCTCTGGGGACCCTGGTGTAAGGGGAGCTCTCTGGGGACCCTGGTGTAAGGGGAGCTCTCTGGGGACCCTGATGTAAGGGGAGCTCTCTGGGGACCCTGGTGTAAAGGGGAGCTCTCTGGGGACCCTGGTGTAAAGCGGAGCTCTCTGTGGACCCTGGTGTAAAGGGGAGCTCTCTGGGGACCCTGGTGTAAAGGGGAGCTCTCTGGGGACCCTGGTGTAAGGGGGAGGCTCTCTGGGGACCCTGGTGTAAGGGGGAGGCTCTCTGGGGACCCTGGTGTAAGGGGGAGGCTCTCTGGGGACCCTGGTGTAAGGGGGAGGCTCTCTGGGGACCCTGGTGTAAGGGGGGGGGCTCTCTGGGCACCCTGGTGTAAGGGGGGGCTCTCTGGGGACCCTGGTGTAAGGAGGGGCTCTCTGGCGACCCTGATGTAAGGAGGGGCTCTCTGGCGACCCTGATGTAAGGAGGGGCTCTCTGGCGACCCTGATGTAAGGAGGGGCTCTCTGGGGACACTAATGTAAGAGGGGAGGCTCTCTGGGGACCCTGGTGTAAGGGGGAGGCTCTCTGGGGACCCTGGTGTAAGGGGGAGGCTCTCTGGACACCCTGGTGTAAGGGGGGCTCTCTGGGCACCCTGGTGTAAGGGGGGGCTCTCTGGGCACCCTGGTGTAAGGGGAGCTCTCTGGGGACCCTGGTGTAAGGGGAGCTCTCTGGGGACCCTGATGTAAGGGGAGCTCTCTGGGGACCCTGGTGTAAAGGGGAGCTCTCTGGGGACCCTGGTGTAAAGCGGAGCTCTCTGTGGACCCTGGTGTAAAGGGGAGCTCTCTGGGGACCCTGGTGTAAAGGGGAGCTCTCTGGGGACCCTGGTGTAAGGGGGAGGCTCTCTGGGGACCCTGGTGTAAGGGGGAGGCTCTCTGGGGACCCTGGTGTAAGGGGGAGGCTCTCTGGGGACCCTGGTGTAAGGGGGAGGCTCTCTGGGGACCCTGGTGTAAGGGGAGCTCTCTGGGGACCCTGGTGTAAGGGGAGCTCTCTGGGGACCCTGATGTAAGGGGAGCTCTCTGGGGACCCTGGTGTAAAGGGGAGCTCTCTGGGGACCCTGGTGTAAAGCGGAGCTCTCTGTGGACCCTGGTGTAAAGGGGAGCTCTCTGGGGACCCTGGTGTAAAGGGGAGCTCTCTGGGGACCCTGGTGTAAGGGGGAGGCTCTCTGGGGACCCTGGTGTAAGGGGGAGGCTCTCTGGGGACCCTGGTGTAAGGGGGAGGCTCTCTGGGGACCCTGGTGTAAGGGGGGGGGGGGTTCTCTGGGCACCCTGGTGTAAGGGGGGGCTCTCTGGGGACCCTGGTGTAAGGAGGGGCTCTCTGGCGACCCTGATGTAAGGAGGGGCTCTCTGGCGACCCTGATGTAAGGAGGGGCTCTCTGGCGACCCTGATGTAAGGAGGGGCTCTCTGGGGACACTAATGTAAGAGGGGAGGCTCTCTGGGGACCCTGGTGTAAGGGGGAGGCTCTCTGGGGACCCTGGTGTAAGGGGGAGGCTCTCTGGGCACCCTGGTGTAAGGGGGGGCTCTCTGGGCACCCTGGTGTAAGGGGGGGCTCTCTGGGCACCCTGGTGTAAGGGGGGGCTCTCTGGGGACCCTGGTGTAAGGAGGGGCTCTCTGGCGACCCTGGTGTAAGGAGGGGCTCTCTGGTGACCCTGGTGTAAGGAGGGGCTCTCTTGCGACCCTGGTGTAAGGAGGGGCTCTCTGGCGACCCTGATGTAAGGAGGGGCTCTCTGGCGACCCTGATGTAAGGAGGGGCTCTCTGGCGACCCTGATGTAAGGAGGGGCTCTCTGGCGACCCTGATGTAAGGAGGGGCTCTCTGGGGACACTGATGTAAGAGGGGAGGCTCTCTGGGGACACTAATGTAAGAGGGGAGGCTCTCTGGGGACCCTGGTGTAAGGGGAGGCTCTCTGGGGACCCTGGTGTAAGGGGAGGCTCTCTGGGAACCCTGGTGTAAGGGGAGGCTCTCTGGGGACCCTGGTGTAAGGGGAGGCTCTCTGGGGACCCTGATGTAAGGGGAGGCTCTCTGGGGACCCTGATGTAAGGGGAGGCTCTCTGGGGACCCTGATGTAAGGGGAGGCTCTCTGGGGACCCTGATGTAAGGGGAGGCTCTCTGGGGACCCTGATGTAAGGGGAGGCTCTCTGGGGACCCTGATGTAAGGGGAGGCTCTCTGGGGACCCTGATGTAAGGGGAGGCTCTCTGGGGACCCTGATGTAAGGGGAGGCTCTCTGGGGACCCTGATGTAAGGGGAGGCTCTCTGGGGACACTGATGTAAGGGGAGGCTCTCTGGGGACCCGGATGTAAGGGGAGGCTCTCTGGGGACCCGGATGTAAGGGAAGGCTCTCTGGGGACCCGGATGTAAGGGGAGGCTCTCTGGGGACCCTGATGTAGGGGGAGGCTCTCTAGGGACCCTGATGTAAGTAGGGAGGCTCTCTGGGGGCCCTGATGTAAGAGGGGCTCTCTGGGGAGCCCCCCTATGTGATGGTGTGTGTGTCGGGGGGGCGGTATTGAAGCACCTGGCCTTGGGGCGACAAAGGGAGTAAATCTGG
Organism: Rana muscosa; assembly: GCA_029206835.1. Classification (NCBI taxonomy): domain Eukaryota; kingdom Metazoa; phylum Chordata; class Amphibia; order Anura; family Ranidae; genus Rana; species Rana muscosa. The sequence goes on along the minus strand of CM055116.1, from coordinate 309,425,479 downwards.
GCCTGGGCAGAGGCAGCGCTGAGTCTGGGGGCAGACACTGAAAATTAAGTCAGCAGACATGCTGACACTATTGAGAGAAGGCGAGGGAAAAGCTTTCCTCTCTGCGTGGAATACCTTTACCGTCTACCCATGAGGCAAGAAGGCATCCTGGCGGGAGATTAGAAGGCACCGTGACCGATCGAACGGAATTCCCGGGGAATCGATTGATTGACGGTAAGTGACATTTTGCAGAGCTGAGCAATCGATGCCAACCTCCACCACCTGTGCCTCTTACTGATCCCATCCCCCCACCACTGATCTCATCCCTATTCCCCCATTACTTCTATAACAGAGGTGATGGGGGGGATAGGGATGAAATCAGTGGTGGGAGGATGGGATCAGTAAGAGGCACAGGTGGTGGTGGGAGAGGATGGCACCACCACTGCCACCGCAGCCACCCCCCCTCAAGTACCACTGCAGCCACCCCCCTCAACTACCGCCGTTGCCACCCCCTCAAAAAAAAGTATCAAAATCATGCTTTTTCGGGGGGGGGGGGGGGCCCTTCGTGATTTCTTGCACCGGGGCCCAGAGGTTTCTAGTTACGCCTCTGCATATATATATAACCCACAACCCTTTAGCACCTAATGAAACAGGAAGTTAGGACAATAGAACACCTCCCCCTCTCCTTTTCTCCATAACATGGGGGGGGGGTTGTTCTGTAGTATATACAGGTGATTGGGGCAAGGCTAATATAATACTGCACAGGAATCTGTTGGATTTCTGTTAGGATCAACAGATGTTTTTGCACTTATTGAATAGATATAACAGAATGACTTCAATAGGATTTATAGCCCCTTCCAGCGAGAGCTGGATCTTGAAAGGGTTACTAACTTGGGGTGATTGAGGTGGACTTCCTGTTCATGAGATCACTAGGATTACCTGTCACAGTGATTATGTAATCAGGAGCCCATTCCTGACTCCCCATCATAAACTGTAACTTGGAGCTGTCAGTGTGATTACTGTGCTGGTGGTGGTACTGAATGAGGGTGCTCCCACCATAAAACAGCAGTACTGGCTGTGCACATACAGTATATGTAGCATCCCAGCTTTAAAGTACACTTATGTGCTGACACATATACAGTATCTCACAAAAGTGAGTACATCCCCCACATTTTTGTAAATATTTTATTATATCTTTTCATGTGACAACACTTAAGAAATGACACTTTGCTACAATGTAAATTAGTGAGTGTACAGCTTGTATAACAGTGTAAGTTTGCTGTCCCCTCAAAATAACTCAACACACAGCCATTAAAGCGGAGTTCCACCCAAATTTTGAACTTCCGCTTAATCCACTCCTCGTCCCCTTACATGCCACATTTGACATGTAATTTTTTTGGGGGGGGGGAGTGGGGGCTTCAGTAGGAGTGGGACTTCCTGTCCCACTTCCTCCTTCCGCCCTGGGGCCGCCTAGGCGACACGTCATATCGCCTTTTGGCGGCCCCTCCCTGTAGGCGATCACCTGGTACGTGACAGGCCCCAGGCGATTGCCTGTCCACTCAGAGAGCGCTGCGCCATTCGCGCATGCGCAGTGAGTGCCCGGACGTGAAGCCGAAAGCTGTCACGGCTGGGTGCCCACACTATGAATGGAGGCGCCGGCGGAGAAAGGGGGGGAGAGGAGCGGAGCTCCGGGCGTCGCCTCGCTGGACAGTGGAACAGGTAAGTGTACGTTTATTAAAAGCCAGCAGCTACACTTTTTGTAGCTGCTGACTTTTAATAAACATAAAAAAAGGCTGGAACTCCCCTTTAATGTCTAAACCGGTGACAACAAAAGTGAGTACACCCCTAAGTGAAAATGTCCAAATTGGGCCCAATTCGCCATTTTCCCTCTCCGGTGTCATGTGACTCATTAGTGTTACAAGGTCTCAGGTCTGAATGGGGAGCATGTGTGTTAAATTTGGTGTTATCGCTCTCACTCTCTCATACTGGTCACTGGAAGTTCAACATGGCACCTCATTACAAGAATAAAATAATTGTTGCTCTACATAAAGATGGCCTAGGCTATAAGAAGATTGCCAAGACCCTGAAACTGAGCTGCAGCTCGGTGGCCAAGACCTACAGCGGTTTAACAGGACAGGTTCCACTCAGAACAGGCCTCGCCATGGTCGACCAAAGAAGTTGAGTGCACGTGCTCAGCGTCATATCCAGAGGTTGTCTTTGCAAAATAGACGTATGAGGGCTGCCAGCATTGCTGCAGAGGTTGAAGGGGCGGGGGGTCAGCCTGTCAGTGCTCAGACCATACGCCGCACACTGCATCAAATTGGTCTGCATGGCTTTCGTCCCACAAGAAAGCCTCTTCTAAAGATGATGCACAAGAAAGCCTGCAAACAGTTTGCTGAAAATATGCAGACTAAGGACATGGATAACTGGAAGCATGTCCTGTGGTCTGATGAGACCAAGATAAACATATTTGGTTCAGAAAGTGTCAAGCATGTGTGGCGGCAACCAGGTGAGGAGTACAAAGACAAGTTTGTCTTGCCTACAGTCAAGCATGGTGGCGGGAGTGTCATGGTCTGGGGCTGCATGAGTGCTGCCGACTCTGGGGAGCTACAGTTCATTGAGGGAACCATGAAAGCCAACATGTACTGTGACATACTAAAGCAGAGCATGATCCCATCCCTTTGGAGACTGGGCTGCAGGGCAGTATTCCAACATGATAACGACCCCAAACACACCTCCAAGACGACCACTGCCTTGCTAAAGAAGCTGAGGGTAAAGGTGATGGACTGGCCAAGCATGTCTCCAGACCTAAACCCTATTGAGCATCTGTGGGGCATCCTCAAACAGAAGGTGGAGGAGCGCAAGGTCTCTAACATCCACCAGCTCCGTGATTTCGTCATGGAGGAGTGGAAGAGGACTCCAGTGGCTGGTTAAGGCAGTGCTGGAAAAAAAATGGTTGCCACACAAAATATTGACACTTTGGGCCCAATTTGGACATTTTGACTTAGGGGTGTACTCACTTTTGTTGTCAGCGGTTTAGACATTAATGGCTGTGTGTTGAGTTATTTTGAGGTGACAGCAAATTTACACTGTTATACAAGCTGTACACTCACTACTTTACATTGTAAAAAAGTGTAATTTCTTCAGTGTTGTCACATGAAAAGATATAATAAAATATTTACAAAAATGTGATGGGTGTACTCAGTTTTATGAGATACTGTATATAGCCAGCATGAAGGGGCTAACAAACAAAAGGGAGCAATTAAGAGTTCATTGTCATTGTAAGGCAGGGGTAGGCAACCTTGGTCCTCCAGCTGTTTTGAAACTACAAGTCCCATGAAACATTGCAAGACCTTGACAATCACAAGCGTGACTCCTAAAGGCAGAGGCATGATGGGATTTGTAGTTTCGCCACAGCTGGGGGGCCGAGGTTGCCTACCCCTGTTGTAAGGTTTTTCATACACGTTAAGTTCATTGTAGGCATAGTTCAGGTGTTGCATTTGTGTCATGTGATACATATACACCATCAACAATCCTGCCAGCCAGTGCCTCACAACCCTTAAAGCGGAGTTCCAGGCTTTTTATGTTTATTAAAAGTCAGCAGCTACAAAAAGTGTAGCTGCTGATTTTTTAATAAACAGACACTTACCTGTTCCACAGTCCAGCGATGCGGCCGAATGGAGCGTCGCTCCTCTCACCCTCCTCTCCACCGGTGCCTCCATTGCCACTCTGGGCACCCGGCCGTGACAGCTTTCGGCTTCACGGCCGGGAATGCACGGCACATGCACGAGTCGCGCTGCGCTCCTGAAGTGGACAGGCGATCTCCTGGGACCTGTCACGTGTCCCAGGAGATCGCCTAGAGAGTCCCTAGGTGAGAGGAGGAGTCGCCTAGGCAGTCCCTGGGCGGAAGGAGGAAGTGGGACAGGAAGTCCCACTCCTAACGAAGCCCCCACTCCCCCCCCAAAAAAATGACATGCCAAATGTGGCATGCAAGGGGGCGAGGAGTGCTTAAAGCGGAAGTTCCACTTTTAGGTGGAACTCCGCTTTAAATGTTTGGGGTTCATGTTATGGGGAATGCTAAAAAATAAAGTGAAAGTAAACCCTCCTTACATCCAAGGAAGCTGCCATCTTAGCCTCTTTTTGATCTGCAGTTGTCATGATGCTACACATGCAGGGCCGGCCCAAGACATTGTGCTGCCTGGGACCAATAATGAAATGCTGCCCCCCCCCCAAAAAAAATCACGCCCACCAAAAGGCCCCCCACATTCATTAAGTTATATCATAACTAAAATTTATTTTATCAGAAAATCAGTATAAAAATGCCATAAATCTATTCCCTATTTTGTAGACGCTATAACTTCTACGCAAACCAATCAATATACGCTTATTGGGTTTTTGTTTTTTTTTCTAACCAAAAATATGTAGAAGAATACATATTGGCCTGAACTGATGAAGACATTTTTTTAAAGCTATTGATCAGTAAGTTAGCGCTGCACTTTCTTTTTTTTTTGGTGGTGTGGGAACACATAACAGTGCTTAGGGGCAGGCCTTTTACTGACACTTTTTTTTATTTTACCTCCAGTAGTTTATTGAAAATTAGTAGTGTGGTGATTACCTATTATACTAAAGATCGGCATGTGGAATTAATAAACATCAACAGATTTTAGTTGTGCCCCACCAGGCCGGCTCCCCATGGACAATGTGCCTGGCTGCCGAGTTCATCGCCCCATTCCTGCACTCAGTTTGGCAGATTGGCAGCAATGGTTGGCAGACAGGCAGCAATGATTGGCACTGACAGGCGCCACTGATTGGCACTCATAGAAAGCACTGATTGACACTAATAGGCAGCACTTAGTGGCACTGATTGGCAGCGCTGATGGGCACTAATTGGCAGCACTGATGGGCACAAATTGGCAGCACTGGGCGCTGATAGGTGGCACGCATGGGCATTGATTGGCGACACTGATGGGCACTGTTCGGAAGCACTGTCACTGATTGGCACTGGTAGGTGGCACTGATTGGAAACACTTGGCACCGATAGGTGGCATTGGTTGGCACTGATATTAGGCGGCACTTATTGGAAACACTGATTAGCACTGACTGGCACTGACAGGTGGCACTGATTAGCACTGACAGAGAAGAGGGAGTTTCACACTGAGCCGATATTGACCCTTAGTGAAAATGTGTGTGACACTGTCATGTAATCAGAGCTGCTGTTAGAAATTGCTGGGCCCTGTACAGTCTACCTGACACAAACACAACAGAATTCCTACTAAATCTAAAAGCTAAGAAAGTGTATTGAGAATCAAAGCTTTATGTGTGAATGAGGTATCGGGGCTCATTCACAAGGGTACTGTGGCCTGTACAATGTGAATCAGTGTTTTTTTTATGTGTCTGGAGTCACCTGGAGCTGTGTGCAGGCAGAAAATGTTACACTATGGGTGACAGGTGTGTGAGTGCAGGTGTACGGCCCCAAAGGGCTCTTTCACAAGGACGTTCCGTATGTCTGTTTTTCATCCATCCGTTTTCGGATGAAAAAACGGACATGCATGTATCCCTATGGGATAGCGGATGTCAGCGGATGACATCAGTCTCCGCTATGGTCCGTTTAGCATGACGGAGGAAAATCCTACTTTTCCATCCGTCTGCGGATCGGATGAAAACGGACAGAAGGTCCGTTTTCATCCGATCCCCCCCATAGAGGAGAGCGGCGATCTGACCGTTCCGTTTCTGCACAATGTGCAGAGACGGACAAGTCATCCGCCGGCTCAGCGGGGATCAACGAAGCGATCTTCGCTAAGTAAGCGGATGTTCACGGGGCGGATCATCACGGGATCCGCCCATGTGAAAGAGCCCATAGTGCGCATTCAGGACCACTCCCCCACAATTGCACACCTGTCAAATTTGGACCTGTGGCTGTGTTTATACAACCACTGCGTCCCTAAGGCCCCTTTCACACATGCTGACCGTATGTCCGCTTTTTCATCCATCCGTTTACGGATGAAAAAGGGACATACATTGGTCCCTATGAGATTGCGGGTGTCAGCGGATGAATATCCGCTGACACCCGATCTCCTCCGTGTCCGCAATCCTCCGATTCTGCAGACGGAGGAAAATCCAATTTTTCAATCCGTCTGCAGAGCGGATCGGATGAACACGGACACAGACGGTCCGTGTTCATCCGATCCCCCCATAGGGGAGAGCAGAGATCTGACAGGGCGGTCCCTGCACAGTGTGCAGGGACCGCCCTGTCATCTGCCAGCTCAGCGGGGATCAATGGAGCGATCCCCACTGAGCAAGCGGAGCTTCACGGGGCGGATCATCACGGATCCGTCCCGTGTGAAAGGGGCCTAACAGGCAGCTCCAGCTGTGTGAACAATTTACTCATTCGCAAGGCCAGAATACATGGATGAATGAGTCCTTAGGGCTCATTTACACATGAGCTTGGGGGTGGTAAAAACCCATGGTTGAACAGTGTTTTTACTGCCTGACAAAATGCTACCCCCTTTAGCAGTGGAGGCAGTGGCTGGGGGTATACACATTCCATGACATTCGATGCCGTGCTTCACAGCCATAGCAGAAATTATATCCTTGTCGAAAAAGTCAAGTGAATAGTGCTGCTCTGCAAGTGTCCTGCAACAGCATGCAAAGCACATGATTGCAGCGTGCTAGTGTGGGGTTAAAACAGGCAGTGAGGAGGCAATATGCCTCCTCGCCACCTGTTAAAAGCTCTCTGAAGAGCAATCTAAATGCTGACAGCTCTTCAGATAGCAAAGTACATGTGAACGGCCCTTTATTTTTTGCTAATTATGTTTTAGAATTTAAATTTTTTATTTTTTTTTTGAATTGTATGTATTGTTCTGTGAGCATTTTTGATGCTGCTGGAAAGCACTACCTTTGTGATCTGCTGTGGGTGCTTTACGCCACCTGTAAAGCAGATTGCAAACACACCACCAAAAAGTAGTGCATGCACAATTTTTTTCTGTGTTCTGGTGTGAACTAAAGCCCATTTAAAATGAATGGGCTCCAAAATCGCACCACATGGGAACGCTGACGACAACCAAACCCCTTCCTTTCAGTACAAATCTCCCCTCCAAGGTCATATTCTATCATGACGATCCCCCCCAAACCCCCACTCAGTACAGATCTCCCCCCACAGTCCTAAACTCCCCCCAGCACAAACCACCATTCCAGCCCCATCTCAGTACAGACCTTCTATTAGGGACCATGGTGGGCATAGGGACATAATAGAAAATATAGAATGAGCTCCTGCACTTGCAGCCTTCCTTTATTAAATCCAGCAACCATATCAGTGCACTTCAGCCAGGTACAAGGGGCTGGGCAGACCCTGTGAACTAGAAGCAGCCCCCCTTCTCCCCACCAACCTCGTTTTGTGTAATCAGATGGTCAGGAACTGCAGCCGATTAGAAGGTATAACACTGTCCTTTGCTTCAGAGGCTCCCAGATGTTTGCAGCCTCAAGGTGTCTGATGATTACACAGTCACTCAACAAAACAGAGCACATGCAGAGGGGACTGACACTGGTCTGTCTGCCCTCCTCACTACATCTCTGCCTGGATTCCGCATCTACTGTCAGAAACACTGTAACAAGTATGTTTCCATGCTTCCTCTCAGGCTCAGTGTTCAAGATTGCAGCGCCCGAATCTCTGCCTGGTGTAACATGGAATTCAGTGTCAGCAAAGGCAGTGCAGAGAGAGACCAGCTTTCAAAATCCAGCGGTAATGTGGGGTGGGCGGGACCCAGCAGCTATCGAGCACCAGCCAATGATTGTCCTGTTTAAGAAAGGGGGCGGGGCTACATACACACACACATAGTGGCCCGCCCAGACCCCATCCCATTGGCTGGTGTTTGATAGCTCCCCCACCCACCCCGACATCAACTCAATACCGACAGCTAGTCTCTCTGCATTCAGGTATTTTACATCTCTGGCAAGTGTCAAAATCGGCTCAGTGTGAAACTGTCTCCAGGCAGTAAGGGCTGCACACAATAGATGCAGCCTTTCATGGCAGATCTCGGAAACAGCCGGGATGGCTGCCGCCCCTCTTAAAATGCCGCCTGGGACCATGGGCCCACTGGGTCCCATGGTAGGGCCGGCCCTGTACACATGCGATCAGTTTTGACACCGTCCATTTGATGGCTTGACAGATCAGTTGAGAGCATAAGCCACTGAGACAGTTATCATTTATGGTATGCCTTGAATGTAACTATTTTGGGAAGTATTTAAGAAAAATAAAGGGGTAATGATAGTTGTCGAGGAAAGGTGATACCCGGGGGACGTGATGTTCACAGTGAGATCAAAATCAGGCTCCTGAAACAAAACAAATGCACTAAACAAAGAGCTAATTCCTTTTTTGTTTACAAACTTTTTTTTATTAAGTGCAAAAGGTGGTACAAAACCGACATAGCATAAGTAAAATGAAAGTTACAGAGAGTCAGTTTTAAACATGGACAATATGACATACATATGTAACAGTAATAAATTTTGTTATATAAGAAAAATGAAGACAGGTATTATAATCATTGTTACAGTGATTTATATGCATATTTAATCTACAAGTTATGGAGGGGTATGTTAATCTGAGTTAAAGAACTCGTTGCTGTGTTCGAACCAGGGATCCCATTTTTTTTATATGTATATGGCTCGTGTTCTGAACAGTGTGGTAAATTTTTTCCATTAAATTAATGTTACTAATTCTCGTTTTGAGAACAGTGTGGTAAATTTTTTCCATTAAATTAATGTTACTAATTCTCGATTTGAGAATGGAACAGTTGTTGTTTTCCAGTGAAATGCAATTAGCCAGTGGATTGCTACACATATAGTGTGTATTAATCTCATATTGTGGGTAGAGAGACCTATAATGGGAGAGAAGAGAAGGCAATTGTGTAAGGTTAAAGTAATATTATTATCTGAGATTTTGGAGGCAAATTTTTCTAATTGTTTCCAGATATAAGTGTTTTTTTCGCAATTCCAAAAGATGTGTGAGAATGATCCAGTGGAGTCGCATTCTCTAAAGCATGATGGGGAGGAAGTAGGGAACATGGTGTGAAGTTTGATTGGGGTATAGTACCATCTCATGAATAGCTTCAAAGCAGTCTCTTTAATGGCAATGGATTTAGTGCATTTGTGCAAATTGTTTATACAGTTATCCCAGTTAACAGAAGAGTACGTGAAGTTTGCCTCCTGTTCCCATTTAATCATGTATAGAAGTTTGTTTGTGTCTGTGTTGTTGATTAAATTGGAGTATATTTCAGAGATAAAACCTCGTTTTCTGGGTGACTTAAGACAAAGGTTCTCAAAAAAAGATGGGGGCTGTATATTAGTGGTTTGAAAATATGTGTTGAAATATTGTTTAATCTGGAGAAATTTGTCGTGTTCCGTATCAGGGATTTGGTGTTTAGAGTTAAGGGAGGAAAAAGAAATGAAATTTGTGCCTTCTATAAAGTTAAAAAGGGATGTAAGATTATTATTGATCCACCAAGTGAGATCAGCGGGGTCCTGTGCAGTTCGGTGGAATTTTGGATCACCTATAAAGGATGCGTGTGGAGGAGTTTTGGATGTGAGATTACATTTTTGGTTATACATTTTCCATAATTGGTACGACTGTGAGACTATTTGATTTAAAGAGTCTATAGATTGGTTTGGAATTTTGTTTCCCCACAGTAAACCTGAGATGAAGAATGGCAAGATGGAGTTCTTTTCAAATTCAACCCATGGAACTTTTGGATTGGGGATGTGCCACTGTGCCATTTGGGTCCATCTAGCCGATAGGTAGTATAACCAAAAATCTGGGAGGCCTAGTCCTCCGTGTCTTTGGGATCTATATAGAATTAGTCTCGAAAGGCGTGGGTGCGAGTCCGACCATACAAATTTATTGACATCGGATTGGAATTTCGTGATCAGTGCTTTATTCAGTCTAATGGGGAGAGCCCTAAATAAGTATAAAATCTTAGGAAGTAACATCATTTTTATTGCTGTGATCCTGCCCAAAAATTATATCCTATAGGATTTCCACATTTTTAATGTCGCTCTTAATTTATGCATCAATGGTATGTAGTTTTTGGCCGCAAGATCATTGATGTTGGGGGTAAGGTGAATGCCTAAGTATGGAAGGGACTCTAATGAGTTGGAGAAATTGAGAGAGGAGCGTAAGGACTCTAGATCAGGGGGTGGGATATTGATTGGCATACCCATTGATTTGGATACATTGACCGTTAAGCCCGATAGGGATAAAAAAATATTGAGGGTGTGTAAAAGATTAGGTAATGCAGTATTAGGTTGGAAAAGGAATAGTAACATATTGTCCACATACATGCTAAGCTTATATGTATTATTGTTTGTTGTATAACCTTTGATGTCCGTGTGAAGTAGGATTGCTGTGGCTAATGGTTCGATCGCTAGTGCGAATAGCAATGGGGAGAGAGGGCATCCCTGTCGCATACCTCTGTCTATACTGAAAAAATCTGAATTGCAGCCTGGTAGCCTAATTCTGGTGGAGGGATTATGATAGAGTGCATGAAAAGCATGTACAAATTCTCCTTGGAAGCCATATCTCTGGAGTATTAAATCTAAAAAAATTCCAAGAGCCACTATCAAATGCCTTATTAATATCTAGGTTCAACATTAGAAGTGGGCTAGAGTGTATATTCGCGTCTTGGATAATGTTTGTGACTAATCTGATGTTGTCAGTGATCTGTCTTCCGGGGATAAATCCGGATTGGAACGGAGAGATAAGTATAGGGATAATTGTGGCAAGTCTATTAGCTAGGAGTCTACTGAAAATCTTGAGATCATTATTTATAACCGAAATTGGCCTATAATTTTCGGGTAATGTGTGATCCTTATTTGGTTTTGGGATAAGTGACATGTTAGCGAGTAACATTTCCTCTGGGAATTGTTCTCCTTTAAGAATATTATTATATAATTTCACCAGATGAGGAATTAGGAGATGGTGATATTGTTTATAGTATAGAGATGAAAAACCATCTGGGCCTGGTGTTGAATTTTTTTTAAGTGATTTAATTATTTGAGCTAGTTCTTCATCTGAACATGGCGAGGTTAGAGCATCTGTTTGTGTTTGGTTTAATTTTGGAAAATGGAGGTTATTTAACCAAGAAAGTGAAGAGGGAGGGAATGATGTGTTTGGCGTTGAGAGAAGGTCAGAGTAGAAATTTTTGAATATTGAAAGTATTTCCTGAGGGTGCGTGACCAGCTGATTTGCGCTATTTTTAAGCTTATAGATGTGGGTAGGTTTTATTGACTGGTTAAGTTTACGGGCGAACATAGTAGAGTAGGAATTACTAGATAGAAAGAATTTTGCTTTTGACCAGCGGAGAGCTTTTTCTGCTCTAAATGTTAGGAGAGAGTCTAATTTGTTGTGTTTCTGTGTGATCAACTGAAATATGTCTGGGTCATGTGTGTGTTTGTGGTCTTTATATAAATTATGGAGGTCTTTAGTAAGAGAATACATTTTTTCCCACTTGATCTTGTTACATTGTGCCGCCCTTTTAATAAGGTGGCCACTTATGACAGCTTTGTGTGCCATCCATAATGTGGAAGAGGAGATATCAGGAGTAACATTAGTTGTGAAGTATTCTTTGATTTCTGATGCTATCTCTTGCTGTTGAATGGGGTCAGATAATAGAGATTCGTTCTGTCTCCATGAATATGGGGTGGAGATAAGGTCAATAAATTTAGTACTCAGGGTTACAATATGATGGTCTGACCAAGAGCAAGGGTGTATTGTGGCGTTAAGGGCATTAGCTAGAATTATAGGGGTGCAAAAAATATGATCTATACGTGAGTATGAGTCATGCGGGTGTGAATAAAATGTATAGTCTCTTGCACCTATATTTAACGCCCTCCATGAGTCTATCAATTGTAAGTCATTTACATATGAGGTGGTTGTTTTAGAGAACGTCTTAGAGTTCTGATTTTGTTTGCTTCTATCTAAGTTTGGTTGAGGAACTGAGTTAAAGTCTCCGCCTACAATGATATGAGGAGAGTGATATTGTTGTAATTTGTTGAAAAATGTGGTTTGTGTGTCATTAGGGGCATATACGTTCGCCAATGTAATGTCCCTCCCAGCCAATGTGCCTTCAATAATAATGAACCTACTATCTTGGTCTTTATAGACTTGCTAAACCTCTATTGGAAAAGAGTGATGAAAAAATATTGCTACTAGATTGATTAAATGTTTTATGGAAAAATGTGGGATGCGCGTCTGTCATAAAATGTGTCTCCTGTAACATTACTATTTTCACATTTAATATTTTGTATTGTAAAAAGGCCTTTTTCCTTTTATTAGGGGAATTGAATCCCTGTACATTATGTGATATTATTGTAATCGTCATGGTGTGGCTTCATTTTTTTGAGGGAGCAACAGGAAGGGTGTTACCTGGAATACTTTAAGGTGGGGGGAGAATAAAAATACATATGTCATAAGCCTGTTCAAATAATATAGGATGCACAGAACCCTGTGTAAGAATGACTCGGTTTTTGTCATGTCTTTATTGTCAGTAGTGATGAGCCGAACACCCCCGGGTTCGGTTCGCACCAGAACCCGCGAACGGACCGAAAGTTCGAACGAACATTAGAACCCTATTAAATACAATGGATGCGAACGTTCGAATTCTAAAGTGCTAATTATAACAACTATTATGCATGTTATTGTCATAAATAGGGTTTGGGAACCCGGGTTCTGCACCAGGGGACATGTATCAATGCAAAAAGAAGTTTTAAAAACGGTCGTTTTTCGGGAGCAGTCATTTTAATGATGCATAAAGTGAAAAAAAAAAAGTCAAATATTCCTTTAAATATCGTACCTGGGGGGTGTCTAAAGTATGCCTGTGAAGTGCCACGTGTTTCCCGTGTTTAGAACTGTCCCTGCACAAAATGACACTTCTAAAGGAAAAAAAAGCCATTTAAAACTGCTTGCGGCTTTAATGTAATGTCTGGTCCCGGTAATATGGATGAAATTCTTTAAGAAAAATGGCATAGCTACCCCATGACCCCCCCCCCTACCCCAGCCCATTACCAGCCCCTTTGGGTCTTGTATGGATATTAAGGGGAACCCCGCACATAAAATAAAAAAAGCCCTATATACTCTGAACAGCCGTATACAGGCGGTGCATACAAGACAGGGACTGTAGGTTTGTTCTTATGTAGAATCTGTTTGTAATTTTGAACAGGTACATTGTTGAAGTGTAGCTCCAGCCCAAAAATCTATTTTTAAACTTTTTGGGAAACATAGGTAAGGGTTATCACCCCTGTAACATTTGTTTTGCTGTCTGTGCCCCTGTTCAGAACATTTCACCTCACTTTCCGTCCCAATGACAACTGTTTTTGAAATGTGGTGTTTTTCTTGAAACAAGGATTGCTGATAAAGCATCAGTACAGATGAGACCCCTTTCTCCCATATTTATTCTTACAGGAGAGAATTTTCCTTTCTAGGGGTAGATTTCCTCTCACTTCCTGTTGTCTTCTTTCGTTTGCAAGTAGGAGTCGTTTGTAAGTTGGATGTTTGAAAGTAGGGACCTGCCGTATATACTCTGCAGAAATAGGCCCCTTAGTTGTTGGTGTTGGCACAACACTGTAAGCACTCAGTTACTCTTGGTTGGTGCTGGAACGCCCTGCTGTCAACTATTATATCAGGAATTTTAATTACATATAATTGTTGAACAGTGGTAGTAAAAATTGGGGCTTTGATGGTGGTGCTGGTGCCACAACACTGTAAGCCCTGACAGTTACTCTTGGTGGGTGCAGCAATGGGCCCTGCTGTGAATTATTAGATCAAGAATTGTAATTACATGCCCCTTTTGAACAGGGGCTGAAAAATTGGGCCTTTCGTGGTGGTGGTGGTGGTGGCGTTGCCACAAGACTGTAAGCCCTCAGAGTTACTCTTGGTGGGTGCAGCAATGGACCCTGCTGTGAATTATTAGATCAAGAATTGTAATTGCATGCCCCTGTTGAACAGGGGCTGAAAAATTGGGCCTTAGGCACTGGTGGCACAACACTACAACCCCTCACAGATACTGTACTTGGAGCACAGCAATGAGCCCTGTTGCAAAGTATTGCTTCAAAAATTGTAATGACACGCCCCTGTTAAACAGGGGCTGAAAAATTGGGCCTTAGGCACTGGTGCCACAACACTCCAACCCCTCACAGATACTGTACTTGGAGCACAGCAATGAGCCCTATGGCAAATTATTGCTAAAAAAATTGTAATTACACGCCCCTGTAAAACAGGGGCTGAAAAATTGGGCCTTAGCCACTGGTGGCGGCACCCATAAACAAAAATGATCTTCCAAGCTATCATCATCAATCGTATCATTGAGGACTCGGAGGAGGAGGATAGCCAGTCAACATAACAGCACAGGCACTCAGCATCAGCATCAGTCTTGAAGGGATGTGACATGTTAAAATCAATTAGTCTGTTATATCAGCATCAGGTGTGTGGTAGCTGGTGGTGATCCAAGACTGGTTCATCTTGATGAAAGTCAGTCGATCAACCGAGTCGGTGGACAGGCGCACCCTGTGATCCGTGACAAATCCTCCAGCAGCACTGAATGTGCGTTCCGAAAGAACGCTGGATGCAGGACAGGCCAGTAGCTCAATTGCATACTGTGCAAGCTCTGGCCAGTGATCCATCCTCAAGACCCAGTAAGCCAGAGGATTTTCGGTGGGGAAGGTGTCCAAGTCTGACCTTGCCCCTAGATATTCCTGCACCATGTTTATCAGACGCTGGCGATGGTTGCTGGAACCGATCATACTTTGGGGCTGCGGACTAAAGAATTGTCTGAACGCATCGGTCAGACGGCCACCTTCCCCACCGCTCCTTCTTTGACTGGCCGAAGCCTCAGCAACTCGTTGTCCAGGACCAGGAGTTTGTAACCTCCCAGTCTCTGGGAACGCGTTGCACAGACCTTTCTGCAAGGCCTCCCGGAGTTGTCTCATCCTCTGCTCCCTCTGCGACGGTAACATAAGGTCCGCAACCTTACCCTTGTACCGTGGATCAAGGAGAGTGGCCAGCCAGTAATGGTCCCTCTCCTTGATCCGAAGAATACGAGGATCCTTCCGCAGACTTTGCAGGATCAGGGAGGCCATGCAGCGTAGGTTTGCTGAGGCATTCGCTCCGGAGTCCTCTGGGTCACTAAGGACGACATGATCCGCAGCCACCTCCTCCCAGCCACGTACAAGTCCACTGGTTTCTTGGGACTGTAAATCATCCCTAAAAGACTGCTGCTGATGATGCTGAGTGCCAGCCTCCACCTCCATGCTGACACAATCCTCCTCCTCCTCCTCCTCCTCCTCCTCCTCCTCTTCCTGTGCGATGGGTGGGACAGAAGGAACACTGTCTGGGTAAAGGGGGCCTTGAGAGGCAAGGAAGTCCTCCTCTTCCTGCCTCTGTTCTGCCTCAAGTGCCCTGTCCATTATTCCACGCAGCGTGTGCTCCAACAGGTGGACAAGAGGTACAGTGTCACTGATGCATGCACTGTCACTGCTCACCATCCTCGTGGCCTCCTCAAATGGTGCCAGGACAGTGCATGCATCCCTGATCATGCCCCACTGGCGTGGAGAAAAAAAACCAAGCTCCCCTGACCCTGTCCTGGTGCCGTAGTCGCACAGGTACTCATTGATGGCCCTCTGCTGCGTGTGCAGCCGCTGCAGCATGGCCAACGTTGAGTTCCACCTGGTGGGCATGTCACATATAAGGCGGTTCTTGGGCAGGTTCAACTCCTTTTGCAGCTCAGCCAGGCGAGCACTGGCATTATAAGATCTGCGGAAATGCACACAGACTTTCCTGGCCTGCCTCAGGACATCCTGTAAGCCCGGGTACCTGCCCAAGAACCGCTGCACCACCAGGTTAAGGACGTGAGCCACACAGGGCACATGGGTCAGTTGTCCCTGTCGAAGGGCGGAGAGGAGGTTGGTGCCATTGTCGCAAACCACCATTCCTGGCTTAAGCTGGCGTGGCGTCAACCACCTCTCGGCCTGGCCCTGCAGAGCAGACAGGACCTCTGCCCCAGTGTGGCTTCTGTCCCCCAAACACACCAGCGCAAGCACGGCATGGCATCTTTTTGCCTGCGTACTTGCGTAGCCCCGTGAACGGCTACGGAGCACCGCTGGTTCATAGGACAAACCACAGGAAGAGGCCATGGAGGAAGAAGAAGAGGAGGGGGTGGAGGAGAGAGGTGTGTCACAACCAGTAGTAGCATTTTGGAGGCGTGGCGGTGGGACAACCTCCAACACTACTGCACCTTGTCCTGCATCCTTCCCAGCTGCCAAAAGAGTGACCCAATGGGCCGTGAAAGAAAGGTAACATCCCTGTCCATGCCTGCTGGACCATGAGTCAGCGGTAATATGCACCTTACCGCTGACCGCCCTGTCCAGCGAGGCCAAGACATTGCCTTCCACATGCCGGTAGAGAGCCGGAATAGCCTTCCGTGAGAAAAAGTGGCGTTTGGGAACCTGCCACTGAGGAACCGCACATTGCACAAACTCACGGAAGGGGGCCGAGTCTACCAACTGAAAAGGCAGCAGTTGAAGCGCTAGCAATTTAGCCAAGCTAGCATTCAACCGCTGGGCATGTGGATGGCTGGGAGTGAACTTCTTTCGACGGTCCAGCAGCTGGGGCAGGGAAATTTGCCTGCTAGAATCGGACGTCGGTGTACTGCTAGCAGAGTGGCCGCAAGTACTTAATTCTACACCTTCATTCCTCTCAGTGCATGTTTCAGAGAGGACTGAAGTTATAGTGGGGTTGGAGATCCCAGCTGATGCGGTGCAAGGAGAGGTCCGCTTTGTTCTTTGGTGTGGGTCTTTCAGGTAGGCTTGCCAACGAGCTGCATGGCAGGTCAACATATGTCTGGTCAGGCATGTGGTACCCAAGCGGCTGATGTTTTGGCCACGCGATATACGCTTGAGACATATGTTGCAAACAGCAGCTGTGCGATCTGATGCACTAGCCTCAAAAAAGGCCCACACCAAAGAACTTTTTGAATGACGGGCAGAGGCAGCGCCCTGCACAGGCGGAGCTCTGCGGTGTGATTCCGTCGGTGTACTGCCCTTACGCTGGCCACCAAAGGGCATCCTGCCTCGTTGGAGATGTGCCTCCTCCTCATCCTCCTCCTCCTCCTCTCTCCTATTAGGCACCCACGTGGAGTCAGTGACCTCATCATCACCTCCCTCCTCATCACTGGAGCCAATCTGGCAGTATGCTGCAGCTGCTGGAACATGACTGCCAGATTGGTGTCCTTCTTGAGCATCCCCTCTGTCTGCTCTCACGCTACTGCCTTCCTCTAGCTGGGTTTCATCATCAGACCCTTCGAAACGCTGGGCATCCTCCTGGAGCATGTACCCAACACTGTGCTGAAACAGTTCGGGGGACTCCTCAGGAGGAGGACATGGTGGGTCTAGGGAAGGAGTGACTGATGATGAGTCTGACATTGATACCAGGGAAGAGGACGCTTTGGCAGCTGCTTTTCCAGTACCCTGAGCCTGGGTGAGAGAGGATGAGGAGGAGGAGGAGGGCTTGGTCATCCACTCTACCAAGTCTTCGGCATGATGTGGCTCAACATGTCCAGCTGCCGAAAAGAAGGACAAGCGTGTCCCATGGCCATGTGCTGATGACAATGCACCGCGTCCACGACCAGCACTGTTGCCCCCAGACACAGAGCCTGCTTGCCCTCTTTTATTGCCTCCTGACTGTCTGCCTCTCCTTGTTTGCCTTCCAGACATTCTAATAGATGGCCTGCAGGGAGATGGGAAAAAAGCAATAAGGGCTACCTTCAGGTGTCCTTCTCTGTCCCTGGAAACAAGGACTTTGACAGTGAAAGAAACTGACACACTCTCCCTACCTACAGTTTTCTGTCCCTAGAAAAAATGTTTTTTTTAAGCACAATTTAGCACAAGGAGAATTCACTCACTGTCCTTCCAGGTCCCTGGAAACAAGGACTTTGACAGTGAAAGAAACTGACACACTCTCCCTACCTACAGTTTTCTGTCCCTAGAAAAAATGTTTTTTTTAAGCACAATTTAGCACAAGGAGAATTCACTCACTGTCCTTCCAGGTCCCTGGAAACAAGGACTTTGACAGTGAAAGAAACTGACACACTCTCCCTACCTACAGTTTTCTGTCCCTAGAAAAAATGTTTTTTTTAAGCACAATTTAGCACAAGGAGAATTCACTCACTGTCCTTCCAGGTCCCTGGAAACAAGGACTTTGACAGTGAAAGAAACTGACACACTCTCCCTACCTACAGTTTTCTGTCCCTAGAAAAAATGATTTTTTTTAAGCACAATTTAGCACAAGGAGAATTCACTCACTGTCCTTCCAGGTCCCTGGAAACAAGGACTTTGACAGTGAAAGAAACTGACACACTCTCCCTACCTACAGTTTTCTGTCCCTAGAAAAAATGTTTTTTTTAAGCACAATTTAGCACAAGGAGAATTCACTCACTGTCCTTCCAGGTCCCTGGAAACAAGGACTTTGACAGTGAAAGAAACTGACACACTCTCCCTACCTACAGTTTTCTGTCCCTAGAAAAAATGTTTTTTTTAAGCACAATTTAGCACAAGGAGAATTCACTCACTGTCCTTCCAGGTCCCTGGAAACAAGGACTTTGACAGTGAAAGAAACTGACACACTCTCCCTACCTACAGTTTTCTGTCCCTAGAAAAAATGTTTTTTTTAAGCACAATTTAGCACAAGGAGAATTCACTCACTGTCCTTCCAGGTCCCTGGAAACAAGGACTTTGACAGTGAAAGAAACTGACACACTCTCCCTACCTACAGTTTTCTGTCCCTAGAAAAAATGTTTTTTTTAAGCACAATTTAGCACAAGGAGAATTCACTCACTGTCCTTCCAGGTCCCTGGAAACAAGGACTTTGACAGTGAAAGAAACTGACACACTCTCCCTACCTACAGTTTTCTGTCCCTAGAAAAAATGTTTTATTTAGCACAAGGAGAATTCACTCACTGTCCTTCCAGGTCCCTGGAAACAAGGACTTTGACAGTGAAAGAAACTGACACACTCTCCCTACCTACAGTTTTCTGTCCCTAGAAAAAATGTTTTTTTTAAGCACAATTTAGCACAAGGAGAATTCACTCACTGTCCTTCCAGGTCCCTGGAAACAAGGACTTTGACAGTGAAAGAAACTGACACACTCTCCCTACCTACAGTTTTCTGTCCCTAGAAAAAATGTTTTTTTTAAGCACAATTTAGCACAAGGAGAATTCACTCACTGTCCTTCCAGGTCCCTGGAAACAAGGACTTTGACAGTGAAAGAAACTGACACACTCTCCCTACCTACAGTTTTCTGTCCCTAGAAAAAATGTTTTTTTTAAGCACAATTTAGCACAAGGAGAATTCACTCACTGTCCTTCCAGGTCCCTGGAAACAAGGACTTTGACAGTGAAAGAAACTGACACACTCTCCCTACCTACAGTTTTCTGTCCCTAGAAAAAATGTTTTTTTTAAGCACAATTTAGCACAAGGAGAATTCACTCACTGTCCTTCCAGGTCCCTGGAAACAAGGACTTTGACAGTGAAAGAAACTGACACACTCTCCCTACCTACAGTTTTCTGTCCCTAGAAAAAATGTTTTTTTTAAGCACAATTTAGCACAAGGAGAATTCACTCACTGTCCTTCCAGGTCCCTGGAAACAAGGACTTTGACAGTGAAAGAAACTGACACACTCTCCCTACCTACAGTTTTCTGTCCCTAGAAAAAATGTTTTTTTTAAGCACAATATAGCACAAGCACAAAACACACTGACACTCTCCCTACCTATCCTTCTCTTTCCCTAAACTAAAGGAATCCAGGTTAAGCAAGAAAGAAATAAAAGTCACTGTCCCTGCCTATGCTGCTCTATCCCTGCTCCGGAACACACTACACTAGGCCGCCGTGCTGGCGGCCTTTTATAGTGTGGGGCGTGTACTAAACACCCTCAGCAATAATTGGCCACAGGCATCCTGCCTGTGGCCAATCATTGCTCTCCTCGCTGCCGGCGCTGTGATTGGCCAAGCATGCGGGGTCACAGTGCATGCTTGGCCAATCACAGCGCCTGGATGACACTGCGATGGCGTAGTGCATTGTGGGCCGTTCGCGTCACTCGAATTTGGCGCGAACGGCCCAAATCGTTCGATCTTCGTCGAACGATCGAACAGCCGATGTTCGAGTCGAACGTATGTTCGACTCGAACACGAAGCTCATCCCTAATTGTCAGTAAATAAAAAAATTGTACCATATTTGAATAATCTTTTACCGAATGAATTACTGTATTTATTGGCGTATAACACTCACTTTTTTACCCTGAAATAGAGGGTAAACTGTGCCTGCGTGTTATACGCAGGGGGCTGTGGAAAGGTTTTTTCCTGAAACTTCTCTCTTAAAGTTAGGGTGCGTGTTATACGCCTGTGCGTGTTATATGCCGATAAATACGGTAACTGAAACTTTGCATGAAATAAAACCTATTCCAAAATGGAAAAAACATTTGGGGTTGGAAAAAAAATTATTTCCCAACCGACCGCGAAATAATATGAGACCTATCGGTCCAAGACTCAGTCTTGTCAACTTACAAATGCGAATTAAGTCTTTATGAAAAAGTGATATAACCAAGTAAATGAAAAAACATGTGAATTTGCATTTCAGTTGTAAATGAGCCCTCCCTCTGGGGAGAGGGATCGCTCTAACCGAGTGGGGGAAAATCATGGCATCATAGGGTGGAGAGCCACAAAAGATAACCTTCGCAAAATTACCTGCGTTAGATATAACTGTTGTCATTGAATCTCTTTCAAACAGAGAATTTACCGCTCTTTAGAGCATTGGATAAAGAGGGGTGTAACAGAATACAGAGGAACAAAGTATATTTCCAAATTTTTACCTAGGGCGTCAGTACATAGGGTATGTTTTCATTGTAGAAATTTGAGAATTCTACCTGAAATAAATGGTATAAATGATATAAACAATATAACTGATCTCCATGCTAGGGAAACAAATACCCTTAGAAACCGGGGATCTAGCATATGATTATGAGCGACCTAGTGACCGCATTAGTATTATAAAGAAATAAAAGGAAAAAATAAAAATAGTATTCAATATAAAACAACAAAAAAAAAAAAAAGGAAAAAAGGTTGCTGCCCTAGAAAGTGTTCATTGGTACCCAATAACGGTAGGAGGCTGAAAACAGAAAGGTGTTAAAACATTAGGTAACACAAAAAATATTGCATGTGGGGCATAGAATCAATAAAAGAGTTTTCTACATGCCTTGGAATAAACAAAATGGTAATATGACATCAGTGAGTTAGCTCAGATTATAAGTCTCTTGGTAAGCCTATTAGATAATCAAATCAACAAATCAACTTTTAGAGAATTTGTGAAAGAGAAACAATAACTGTTCCACAATGAGGGCAGTAGTACCCAAGTATTGGTTAGAAGAAAAAATTTACTAACATTTATTAATAATGTGATGGTGATACGAAGAGGAGAGAGAAAAAAAAATATATATGAGAAAGTACTTGACGTAATTGTAGCCGTATTAGTGCAATTGTGACAGAGAAAATTAAGTACTGTCCGTGATACTTTTTTTATTTGCACTAACATAGAATTTTTCAGGACAAGCTTTCGGGGTATGTCCCCTTCTTCAAGGTCTAAGCAGTACTGATTCACAATTTTTTTAGCAGAATGTTGAAACAAAACAAGAAAAAAATCTCAGAGGGAAAGGAAAAAAAACACATACAAATCAATGGTAATAAAGATAGCAGCAGAGTTAGTGAGATAAGACAGAGTTAGTGAGATAAGACAGAGGGAGAGCTATAGACTTGAGGGGGGAGATGCTAGTCACAGAGGGGGTCATAAAACCTTAGTATAATGGGTAAGGAAACCAATATCTAAATTTAGGCCATTCGTTTTTGTGTTAAAAAGAATTATCATTCTTAGTTCAAATGTTTTCCTTTCCTGGATAGTTCTGAAATTCCCTTTAAGAACTAAAACATTGAGGTCTTCTATAGTGTGGTCTGGTTGTGAGAAGTGATGTCCCACGGGTGTGCAGAAACTCTCTTCTTTATGTTCCTTGATGGTATGTCTGTGAAAATTCATCCTCGCTTGCAACTTCTGTCCTGTTTCACCAACATAAGATCCTTTGCCACACCTGTGGCATTGGATGAGGTACACAACATTACTGGAGGTACAGTTGTAAGATCCCATGATGGTGAAGGTCCCATTTGTGTGTGTGACACTTTTGGATGGATTGATCTGGTTGCACAGTTTGCAGCGTTTTTTATTGCAGGGTTTGCTTCCATTATTTGTGACTTCATAATCAGAGTGAAGTTTCCTGCTGATTAGTTTGTGTCTGAGGTTGGGTGGTTGTCTGAAAGCCAATAATGGGGGTTGTTGGAATATTTCTTTCAGAGTTTCATCCTCTGTTATAATGGGCTGTAAATCTTTGATTATCTTTTTGATCCCTTCTAGTGTTGGGTTGTATGTGGTATGAGAAAGTAAAAAGTCAAAAAGGTTGTAGTACCAGGTCATGACAGTAGATGTCAGTGTAGCACCATAAATGATTAAACTCAATTTTCAACTGAAAAACTAAGCACAGAGAGATCTCTGTACTAAGAAAGCTTGTGCTTACTGCTGTGAGATGGGTATATAACCAGAAAAAAAGCTAGTTAGAAACAAAAAATGATAGTCAGTTCTGGAGAAGCCCGAAGAATATATGAATTCCAGAAAACCTCAGAGAGGTTATGATTTAATTAAAGTTCAAAACTCCAGCCTCATGTCTGCACGTGATGCTGGGGTGTTCCAGATGGAGGCTTGGCGAGATGAGGATGGGGTACGTGGGAGATTGCCTGCATCCAACAGACCTAGCTTGACCAGGATATCTTGACCTTCAGGAATTGTGGTGGCAATGCAGGTGGTGCCATTATGGGGTACAATCATTTTAAAAGGGAAGCCCCATCTATATCTGATCCTTGCTGTGGAGAGTACTGTTGTGATTTCCTTAATTTTTCTGCGTCTGTCCAGTGTTGCTTGTGAGATATCTGGATAGATCTGTAGCTGCACTCCATCTAAAACAATGTTTCTCAGACCCCTGGCTGCCCTCATAATGTCCTCCTTTACCAGGAAATCTTTCATGCACAGTACTATGTCTCTAGGGGGTTTATCAGGGGGAGGTTTAGCTCTTAAAGCACGGTGAATGCGGTCACATATAAATGATTGAGCATTCTGTTCTGGCAGCAGAGAGTGAAAAAGTTTATTAGCATATACTGTTGGATCAGTAATGGTTTCTGGGACCCCTCTAATCCTGAGGTTAGACCTCCTATTTCTATTGTCCAAATTCTCCACATGCTCCTGTAACTGTGTGAAGGCTGATGAGAGTGATTCATGTTCTCTGGATAAATCATTGAAAGCAATGGACAGTTCGTCATGCTTGTTTCTCCAGCAGGTCAGTTCTTGTCCCTAGTGCAGCAATTTCCTGGGATAATGTGTTAGTGGACTTCTGAATCTCTGCCTGGAACTTATTTAAAAGTTTACAGCACATGGCTTCCAGGCTGACATCTAAATCTGCTTTAGTCAGTGGAGGGTACTCACTGTTTTGTGCTGAAACCGATTCCAGTGGTGGCTGAGGTTGTGGCAGAGCAGAGAAGGAGGAAGGAGAAGAGGGCAGTGTGCCAGCGCCATCTTTGGACATCTTGCTGCGCTCCTGAGACCTGAAGAAGTAGTAAGTGAGATTCTGGCTGCTCCTCGGTCCCCCCTTCTTGGAATTCGGTATGCACAGGTTCTTATGTGCGGGGGTGTTGTAAATTAGATTGTTTTTTTTTAATTATATTGGCCCCGTTTTTGTGGCTTTTAGCCCTGTGAGAACAGGAGCTCTCTTCAGAAGCTGCTGCTCCGTCCCATGCTGCCACGCCCCCCACAAAGAGCTAATTCCTTATGGCAGAAGGGGAAATTAAAGGAGATTAAAATAGAAGTTGCTGCTAATAGCAACAATTCAGGATCATCATTTAGCTTGACCACATAATGAACGCCAAAATCTGGTTGTTTGCCATGGTAGAAAATTAGGATAACAAGTAGAACATTATACCCTAATTCAAATGATTTTAAAACATATCAAAATAATAACACAAAAATATAATACTGTCTTTATAAATTTATAACTGGGTAATCCTGAGAATAACATGGCCTGTCCCTTTGTATCTACAACCTTTTTGTCCAGTGTTTCTATGGGGGCAGCCGTGGTTATCACACAGGCTGGACTTCAGACGTTTGTGCCTTTGTTCATCTGCATAAGGCTAAATTAACACTAGTGGCAGCCCTAGCCAGATTGCTTTTCATAGGCCTTAGACAGAGACCTATTTTAACCCCGTTAAGGTCACACCATTACGCCGCACCTGCATGTATTGCATGTGGTTGCAGGGTGGTTGTCTCTGCGGTCTAATTCACTTGAGTGAACCCAAAAGTGGAATAATATTTTATGTGGATGGGGAGCAAAACATTGCAGCTGCTTTACATGTACAACCCTGTCCTGCTGCCTTGGTTTGGACAGTCGGCATTAAAAATATGACTCAGTTGTGTATTTTTACTGCCTCCAACCAATGAGCACCTAAATGGTGGTATGATGGGACTAGTAGTTAACAGTGCATTGTGCTTTCTTTAAGCTCACATGACATGTCTGACAAGACCAACAGGTGTTTTCTGTACTTGGACTGGTAAGCCGCAATATATACATTTTTAGTTTTTTTGGGCTTAGACATGCTTTAACCATCATGTGAATGGATTTGTTTATGATGGCTAAATGGTTAGAATTTGTCTTGTATTATTGATGTATTTGGTTCTCTTCCCAATGCTATGTGGTTGAAGCTTGTTCTTGATGTGGTTTTGCTCGGATTTCTGTCCTTAATCAAAAACATTATTGGTAAGGGGACATTAAATAATACGCTTTTCTTGTTCAGGACAGTCTATATAATATGTGGACCATGCGTCAATACAGTAAATGTATACATTTATAAATAATAACCTAAACTGGTCATATATTCCTTGAATTTTGGCCAATTCCTGCTGGCTCAAATGAAAGTTGAGCAGCGTATGATCCTGCCTGGCACTGCTCCATTCCACAAAAATCTAAGAATCGGATTATCTCTCTGGTAGCTGTTCATTCCGACTGCAGTAGGGGGCGGTGTGGTGCGTGATTCAGTGCATCACACAGCTCCTATTTTTTGTAGAAACTTGAATTGAAGTGCACAAAAGTGACACTTCATTCATGTTGCTGTACAGCAGCGTGATGTGCTGTACAGCAGGTTTGCAAGATAACTGAAATACATCACAGGTGATAACTTTTGCTGCTCAGTGATTTCAGTATTCTAGTCTGCATCTCCCCAAGGTAATACATGAAACCTGGCCTGTTAGTGGGTAGTGATGAGCCGAACACCCCCGGGTTCGGTTCGCACCAGAACCCGCGAACGGACCGAAAGTTTGCACGAACGTTAAAACCCTATTAAATACAATGGATGCGAACGTTCGAAATCTAAAGTGCTAATTATAACGACTATTATGCATGTTATTGTCCTAAAAAGGGTTTGGGAACCCGGGTTCTGCACCAGGGGACATGTATCAATGCAAAAAGAAGTTTTAAAAACGTCAGTTTTTCGGGAGCAGTCATTTTAACCACTTCCCTACTGTGCACGAAAACCCCCTTCCTGCCCAAGCCATTTTTCAGCTTTCAGCGCTGTCACACTTTGAATGACAATTGCGCGGTCGTGCGACGTGGCTCCCAAACGAAATTTGCGTCCTTTTTTTCCCACAAATAGAGCTTTCTTTTGGTGGTATTTGATCACCTCTGCGGTTTTTATTTTTTGCGCTATAAACAAAAGAAGAGCGTCCAGTTTGGGAAAAAAACACTATTTTTTAATTTTTGCTATAATAAATACCCATTTTTTTTTTTTTTAATAAAATTTTCCTCAGTTTAGGCCGATACATATTCTTCTACATATTTTTGGTAAAAAAAAAATCGCAATTAGCGCGTATTGATTGGTTTGCGCAAAAGTTATAGCGTGTACAAAATAGGGGATAGATTTATAGCATTTTTATTTTTTTATTAGTAATGGCGGCGATCTGCGATTTTTTATTGTGACTGCGATATTGCGGCGGACACATCGGACACTTTTGACACATTTTTGGGACCATTCACGTTTATACAGCGATCCCTGCTATAAAAATGCATTGATTACTGTATAAATGTGATTGGCAGGGAAGGGGTTAACCACTAGGGGGCGGGAAGGGGTTAAATATGTTCCCTCAATGTGTTCTTACTGTGGGGGGAGGGGACTGACTGGGGGAGGTGACCGATGGTTGTCCCTATGTACAAGGGACACACCATCAGCCTCCTCTCCCTCACAGGACGTGGATCTCTGTGTTTACACACAGAGACCCACTTTCCTGCTCGTTTCCCGGGCAATCGCGGGTGCCCGGCGACAATCGCGGCCGCCGGGCACGCGCACCGGGGCCTCGTGAACGCGGCGGGCGCACGCGCGCGCCGCTGGCTTCAAGCGCGCGCCTCCTAGCTCGTTTTAAAGAACGAGAACGAGAGTATCCTCCGCCCGCCGTCAATTGACAGTGGGCGGTGGACAAGTGGTTAATGATGCATAAAGTGAAAAAAAAAGTCAAATATTCCTTTAAATATCGTACCTGGGGGGTGTCTAAAGTATGCCTGTGAAGTGGCACGTGTTTCCCGTGTGTAGAACTGTCCCTGCACAAAATTACATTTCTAAAGGAAAAAAAGCCATTTAAAACTGCTTGCGGCTTTAATGTAATGTCTGGTCCCGGTAATATGGATGAAAATCTTTAGAAAAATGGCATAGCTACCCCATCACCCCCCTCCCCAGCCCATTACCAGCCCCTTTGGGTCTTGTATGGATATTAAGGGGAACCCCACACACAAAATAAAAAAGGCCCTATATACTCTGAACAGCCGTATACAGGCGGTGCATACAAGACAGGGACTGTAGGTTTGTTCTTATGTAGAATCTGTTTGTAATTTTGAACAGGTACATTGTTTAAGTGTAGCTCCAGTCAAAAAATCTATTTTAAGCTTTTTGGAAAACATAGGGAAGGGTTATCACCCCTGTAACATTTGTTTTGCTGTCTGTGCCCCTGTTCAGAACATTTCACCTTACTTTCCGTCCCAATGACAAATGTTTTTGAAAAGTGGGGTTTTTATTGAAACAAGGATTGGTGATAAAGCATCAGTAGAGAGGAGACACCTTTTTCCCATATTAACTCTTACAGGAGAGAATTTCCCTTCCTAGGGGTAGATTTCCTCTCACTTCCTGTTGTCTCCTTTCGTTTGCAAGTAGGAGTCGTTTGTAAGTTGGATGTTTGAAAGTAGGGGCCTGCCGTAGATACTCTGCTGAAATTTGCCCCTTACATGTTGGTGTTGCCACAACACTGTAAGCCCTCACAGTTACCCTTGGTGGGTGCATGAATGGGCCCTACTGTGAATTATTAGATCAAGAATTGTAATTGCATGCCCCTGTTGAACAGGGGCTGAAAAATTGGGCTTTTGGTGGTGGTGTTGACACAACACTGTAAGCCCTCACAGTTACTCTTGGTGGGCGCAGGAATGGGCCCTGCTGTGAATTATTAGATCAAGAATTGTAATTACATGCCCCTGTTAAACAGGGGCTGAAAAATTGGGCCTTAGGCACTGGTGCCACAACACTGCAACCCCTCACAGATACTGTACTTGGAGCACAGCAATGAGCCCTGTTGCAAAGTATTGCATCAAAAATTGTAATTACACGCGCCCTGTTGAACAGGGGCAGAAAAATTGGGCCTTAGGCACTGGTGCTGGTGCCACGACACTGCAACCTCTCCCAGATACTCTAGTTGGAGTGCAGGAATGAGCCCTGCTGCAAAGCATTGCATAAAAAATTGTAATAACACGCCCCTGTTAAACAGGGGCTGAAAAATTGGGCCTTAGCCACTGGTGCTGGTGCCATGACACTGCAACCTCTCCCAGATACTCTAGTTGGAGTGCAGGAATGAGCCCTGCTGCAAAGCATTGCATAAAAAATTGTAATTACATGCCCCTGTTAAACAGGGGCTGAAAAATTGGGCCTTAGCCACTGGTGGCGGCACCCAGAAACAAAAATGTTCTTCCAAGCTATCATCATCAATCGGATCATTGAGGAGGAGGAGGATAGTCAGTCAACATAACAGGACAGTCTCTCAGCATCAGTCTTGAAGGGATGTGACATTTGAAAATAAATTAGTCTGTTATATCAGCTTCAGGTGTTTGGTAGCTGGTGGTGATCCAAGACTGGTTCATCTTTATGAAGGTCAGTCGATCAACCGAGTCGGTGGACAGGCGCACCCTGTGATCCGTGACAAATCCTCCAGCAGCACTGAATGGGCGTTCTGAAAGAACGCTGGATGCAGGACAGGCCAGTAGCTCAATTGCATACTGTGCAAGCTCTGGCCAGTGATCCATCCTCAAGACCCAGTAAGCCAGAGGATTTTCGGTGGGGAAGGTGTCCAAGTCTGACCTTGCCCCTAGGTATTCCTGCACCATGTATATCAGACGCTGGCGATGGTTGCTGGAACCGATCATACCTTGGGGCTGCGGACTAAAGAATTGTCTGAACGCATCGGTCAGACGGCCACCTTCCCCACCGCTCCTTCTTTGACTGACCGAAGCCTCAGCAACTCGTTGTCCAGGACCAGGAGTTTGTAACCTCCCAGTCTCTGGGAACGTGTTGCACAGACCTTTCTGCAAGGCCTCCCGGAGTTGTCTCATCCTCTGCTCCCTCTGCGACGGTAAGATAAGGTCCGCAACCTTACCCTTGTACCGTGGATCAAGGAGAGTGGCCAGCCAGTAATGGTCCCTCTCCTTGATCCGAAGAATACGAGGATCCTTCCGCAGACTTTGCAGGATCAGGGAGGCCATGCAGCGTAGGTTAGCTGAGGCATTCGGTCCGGAGTCCTCTGGGTCACTAAGGACGACATGATCCGCAGCCACCTCCTCCCAGCCACGTACAAGTCCACGGGTTTCTTGGGACTGTAAATCTCCCCTAAAAGACTGCTGCTGATGATGCTGAGTGCCAGGCTCCACCTCCATGCTGACACAATCCTCCTCCTCCTCCACCTCCTCCTCTTCCTGTGCGATGGGTGGGACAGAAGGAACACTGTCTGGGTAAAGGGGGCCTTGAGAGGCAAGGAAGTCCTCCTCTTCCTGCCTCTGTTCTGCCTCAAGTGCCCTGTCCATTATTCCACGCAGCGTATGTTCCAACAGTTGGACAAGAGGTACAGTGTCACTGATGCATGCACTGTCACTGCTCACCATCCTCGTGGCCTCCTCAAATGGTGCCAGGACAGTGCATGCATCCCTGATCATGCCCCACGGGCGTGGTGAAAAAAAACCGAGCTCCCCTGACTCTGTCCTGGTGCCGTAGTCGCACAGGTACTCATTGATGGCCCTCTGCTGCGTGTGCAGCCGCTGCAGCATGGCCAACGTTGAGTTCCACCTGGTGGGGATGTCACATATAAGGCGGTTCTTGGGCAGGTTCAACTCCTTTTGCAGCTCAGCCAGGCGAGCACTGGCATTATAAGATCTGCGGAAATGCACACAGACTTTCCTGGCCTGCCTCAGGACATCCTGTAAGCCCGGGTACCTGCCCAAGAACCGCTGCACCACCAGGTTAAGGACGTGAGCCACACAGGGCACATGGGTCAGTTGTCCCTGTCGGAGGGCGGAGAGGAGGTTGGTGCCATTGTCGCAAACCACCATTCCTGGCTTAAGCTGGCGTGGCGTCAACCACCTCTCAGCCTGCCCCTGCAGAGCAGACAGAACCTCTGCCCCAGTGTGGCTCCTGTCCCCCAAACACACCAGCGCAAGCACGGCATGGCATCTTTTTGCCTGCGTACTTGCGTAGCCCCTTGAACGCCTACGGAGCACCGCTGGTTCCGAGGACAAAGCACAGGAATAGGCCATGGAGGAAGAAGAAGAGGAGGGGGTGGAGGAGAGAGGTGTGTCACAACCAGTAGTAGCATTTTGGAGGCGTGGCGGCGGAACAACCTCCAACACTACTGCACCTTGTCCTGCATCCTTCCCAGCTGCCAAAAGAGTGACCCAATGGGCCTTGAAAGAAAGGTAACGTCCCTGTCCATGCCTGCTGGACCATGAGTCAGCGGTAATATGCACCTTACCGCTGACCGCCCTGTCCAGCGAGGCCAAGACATTGCCTTCCACATGCCTGTAGAGAGCCGGAATCGCCTTCCGTGAGAAAAAGTGGCCTTTGGGAACCTGCCACTGAGGAACCGCACATTGCACAAACTCACGGAAGGGGGCCGAGTCTACCAACTTAAAAGGCAGCAGTTGAAGCGCTAGCAATTTAGCCAAGCTAGCATTCAACCGCTGGGCATGTGGATGGCTGGGAGTGAACTTCTTTCGACGGTCCAGCAGCTGGGGCAGGGAAATTTGCCTGCTAGAATCGGACGTCGGTGTACTGCTAGCAGAGTGCCCGCAAGTACTTGGCTGTGACACACCTAATTCTACACCTTCATTCCTCTCAGTGCAGGTTTCAGAGAGGACTGAAGGTATAGTGGGGTTGGAGATCCCAGCTGATGCGGTGCAAGGAGAGGTCCGCTTTGTTCTTTGGTGTGGGTCTTTAAGGTAGGCTTGCCAACGAGCTGCATGGCAGGTCAACATATGTCTGGTCAAGCATGTGGTGCCCAAGCGGGTGATGTTTTGGCCACGCGATATACGCTTGAGACATATGTTGCAAACAGCAGCTGTGCGATCTGATGCACTCGACTCAAAAAAG
Source organism: Rana muscosa (assembly GCA_029206835.1). NCBI lineage: Eukaryota > Metazoa > Chordata > Amphibia > Anura > Ranidae > Rana > Rana muscosa. Next base: position 309,394,663 of record CM055116.1, on the reverse strand, counting down.
GCCCACTCCAAAGAACTTTTTGAATAACGGGCAGAGGCAGCGCCCTGCACAGGCGGAGCTCTGCGGTGTGATTCCGTCGGTGTGCTGCCCTTACGCTGGCCCCCCGAGGGCATCCTGCCTCGTTGGAGATGTGCCTCCTCCTCATCCTCCTCCTCCTCCTCCTCCTCTCTCCTATTAGGCACCCACGTGGAGTCAGTGACCTCATCATCCCCTCCCTCCTCATCACTGGAGCCAATCTGGCAGTATGCTGCAGCTGCTGGAACATGACTGCCAGATTGGTGTCCTTCTTGAGCATCTCCTCTCTCTGCTCTCACGCTACTGCCTTCCTCTAGCTGGGTATCATCATCAGACCCTTCAAAACGCTGGGCATCCTCCTGGAGCATGTACCCAACACTGTGCTCAAACAGTTCGGGGGACTCCTCAGGAGGATATGGTGGGTCTAGGGAAGGAGTGACTGATGATGACATTGATACCAGGGAAGAGGACGCTTTGGCAGCTGCTTTGCCAGTACCCTGAGCCTGGGTGAGAGAGGATGAGGAGGATGAGGAGGGCTTGGTCGTCCACTCTACCAAGTCTTCGGCATGATGCGGCTCAACACGTCCAGCTGTCGAAAAGAAGGACAAGCGTGTCCCATGGCCACGTGCTGATGGCGATGCACCGCGTCCACGACCAGCACTGTTGTCTCTAGACACAGAGCCTGCTTGCCCTCTTTTATTGGCTCCTGACTGTCTGCCTCTCCTTGTTTGCCTTCCAGACATTCTAATGGCCTGCAGGGAGATGGGAAAACCAGCAATAAGGCCTAGCTTCAGGAGTATATTTTGCAGGAATCACACTACGCCTGCTGTAAGTGCTGCAAATGCCTGTTGGTGTAACACACCAGGAAAACACAGCAATACGGGCTAACTTCAGGTGTATAATGTGCAGGAGGCACACTCCGCCCGCTGTAAGTGCTGCAAATGCCTGTTGGTGTAACACATCAGGAAAACACAGCAATACGGGCTAACTTCAGGTGTATAATGTGCAGGAGGCACACTCCGCCCGCTGTAAGTGCTGCAAATGCCTGTTAGTGTAACACACTAGGAAAACACAGCAATAAGGCCTAGCTTCAGGAGTATATTTTGCAGGAATCACACTACGCCTGCTGTAAGTGCTGCAAATGCCTGTGGGTGTAACACACCAGGAAAACACAGCAATACGGGCTAACTTCAGGTGTATAATGTGCAGGAGGCACACTCCGCCCGCTGTAAGTGCTGCAAATGCCTGTTAGTGTAACACACTAGGAAAACACAGCAATAAGGCCTAGCTTCAGGAGTATATTTTGCAGGAATTACACTACGCCTGCTGTAAGTGCTGCAAATGCCTGTTAGTGTAACACACCAGGAAAACACAGCAATACGGGCTAGCTTCAGGTGTATACTGTGCAGGAGGCTTAGCAACAATGACACTGACACTGTCCCCTGCCTATCCTTCTCTCTCCCTGCACACAAGGTTTATCAAAGAATATGACACTGACACTCTCCCTGCCTATCCTTCTCTCTCCCTGCACACAAGGTTTAGTAAAGAATATGACACTGACACTGTCCCCTGCCTATCCTTCTCTCTCCCTGCACACAAGGTTTATCAAAGAATATATCACTGACACTCTCCCTGCCTATCCTTCTCTCTCCCTGCACACAAGGTTTAGCAAAGAATATGACACTGACACTCTCCCTGCCTATCCTTCTCTCTCCCTGCACACAAGAATAGCACAAAGAATATCAACACTGTCCCTGCCTATCCTTCTCTTTCCCTGCGCCGGAACACACTACACAAGGCTGCCGCGCTGGCGGCCTTTTATAGTGTGGGGCGTGTGCTAAACCCCCTGAGCTATAATTGGCCACAGGCAACCTGCCTGTGGCCAATAATGGCTCTCCTAGCTGCCGGCGCTGTGATTGGCCAAGCATGCGGGGTCACAGTGCATGCTTGGCCAATCACAGCGCCGGGATTGTGGGCCGTTCGCGTCACTCGAATTTGGCGCGAACGGCCCAAATCGTTCGATGTTCGCCGAACGGTCGAACGGCCGATGTTCGAGTCGAACGTATGTTCGACTCGAACACCGAGCTCATCCCTATTAGTGGGCCCTGAGGACAGGGTTAATGACTACTGCTGTACAGGGTCATACATTGCTGTATAGTGTGCTGCGACAAAATGCAGCATGTCTGCTCCAGGCTGTGTTGCAGTGTGAATAGGACTCACAGAAAACAATTGTCCTAGCTGTGACAGTTCAGTAAAATGTTGGTCGCCACACACAGGGGTTGATTTACTAAAGACAAATAGATTGTGCACTCTGCAAGAGTAGTTGCTCCAGAGCTTAGTAAATGAGCAGAAGCTCTTCTGACTTCCATCATCCAATCATGTGCAAACAAAAATGCGTTTTTGTTTTTGTTTTTCCTTGCATGTGATTGGGTATTCTTTCCAAAGTGAAGCTTTACTCCATTTACTAAGCTCAGGAGCAATTGCACTTGCAGGGTGCAACTGCACTTTGCAAAATGCATAGTCTATTTGCCTTTAGTAAATCAACCTCATAGTGTGAATTAGCCCTAAGGCTATAGCGAAGCAGGGCTATTAGCATGGATGGAGAAATCTACATGTACTGTATCTAGACAGCTTTAATCTATGCTGGTGAGTGGCTTATGTTTCTGTTTAAAAAAAAACAATATCTGCTCATGAATTCACATAAATTATAAACCAGTGTAGCATGTTTATAGATGTGTGTATATACCTCAGACATACGTATGTGTTTATGTAAGGGTAAATTCACTCTTGTCCTTTTATACTAATGGCATGAGGGTTTGATGAACTGTTCTTATTGCTATTCATCTCTCGGCTGGAATACGTTATGCATAACATGAATGCAAGTTGCCATAAGCATAATTGATTCACGTAATAGCTGAGTGAAACCTGTGCACCGTCCTTACTATTCTGAGAGAAGAGATAATGTTGTATTCCAAGCAGCTGCCAGAGGGATTGATGCTTTTCTATATTGCATATACTTACCATTCAGGGCCATGTACTGCAATAAAATAATAAATGGTACCTTAGCACATGCTCTTACTTCTTCTGTGTTATGCAGGTGTTAAACTGAACACTGGTAAAAAAAAAAAAAAAAAAAAACTATCCAAGTGTAGCACACAAATCCCTTCATTGCTTACCTCCGCTAGCAGGTGTGACACACCATGCCACATGCCCAGTGTCCTTCTTGTTGAAGAGGGTGAGTGGTGTTATCTGATTTGGGTCCTGCAGCGAGTTACCTCCTTCCGTTGGTTCTCTTCCTTAGAGTGTAGGGAAGAGTCTATTCTCTCTTTATTTCAAGAAGGCCATTGTCCAGGCAGTATTAAACCCAATAAAGAAGGGTTTATTTTTCTTGCTTGATAACTTGACAGGAAAGTTGGAGATAGAGAATAGACTAGAGGGCGTGTCCAAGATGACGGAGTGAAAGGACGTGTCTTTCAGAGCTCTGCTGCTCCATTGATCCTGTATCTCCTCTAACCGGGTCTTTCCTCACTGTGCACCGGCCCAGACGGCGGTGAATGCCTTCTCGACAGTCCGGACGGGGCAAGGGGGGCAAAAGGTTTAAGTTTCCCCCCGAAAAAACCACCGGAGACGAGCCCTGCTGTACAGAGGCCTAGCAGGCGGGCGCCACGTGTCACAATGGCGTCGCAGGCGGACGCTCAGGAGGGCCCTGCTGCTTCCTCCCCTGGCATTACGGAGGTCATGGTGGCCGTCGCTGCCTGCCAGGCTGCCGTGGCTGGTTACCAAGCAGCCCTGATGAATAAAATAGAAAAAGTGCAGATGGATGTGGGCCTCATCGGGCAGGACTTAGACAAGGTTCGCTCCAGATTGACTGAGGCGAGACTCGGGTGGGCCAGGTGGAGGACGCTGTGGGAGAAAATACCAGCGTGATACGCTTGCTGACTTCCCGAGTGAAGCTGCTGGAACACCGTGCAGAAGATTCCGAGAACAGATGCCGCAGAAACAACATCCGCATCGTGGGACTCGCGGAAGGAGTTGAGGGGAAGAACTCCACCAAATTTGCTGAAGGATTGCTTCGCTTCCTCCTCCCGGCGGCCCGCCTGTCTCCCTACTTTACGGTGGAAAGAGCGCAGCCTGGCCCGCAGGGATCCCCCCCTGCACCTTCATCCTGAGGCTCCTCAATCTCAGAGACCGGGACGAGCTACTTCGGGCGGCTAGAGCGGCTGGGGAACTGACGCATGGTAATAACCGCCTGATGCTGTTCCCGGATTTCTCCATTGAGACTCAAAAGCTCCGACGCTCATTTGATACTGTAAAGGCAGGACTCCGCGCCAAGGGTATCAAATACAGTGTGCTCTTCCCTGCCAAGATGCGGGTGATTGACGGGGAAATGGTCCGTTTCTTCACCTTTTCGAGGGAGGCTGCGGGATGGCTAGACACTGTCCCCCCTCTGGGGTGAATCCCGCGGCGCTGCGGTCCATTTGTCTGTTCCACCTGAAGCCTTGGATCACCTTGTTTGAAACCATTTGAATCTGTTCTAGGTGTTTAGCAGACCAGCATGATCTTACAGACCAGGGGATTACCTTGTGCCTTCTCACTGACACGAGCTGTACCACTACTTGCTTCTACTGACTGTGCCCTATTGCTGCTCGATCTGCTGGTTGTTGTCCTATGGGGGAGCTGCCTGACTCTATGCTACTGAAGTACAGGAGAACTGGTTCCCATGCTGCCCCGGAGTCAGCTGTTGCTTCCCCCTCCCCCTCCTGGATGGAACCTAGGTCTGTCCCCCTCCTGTGTACAATGCTGGCTACTGCGCATATGCACTTCTGTTCACCTTTCATTGTTACCCTGTTGGAATGGTTACCCCTAAGTACTGAGCCCCTGGTTGTAGAACAGGTGATTTTTATACCCGGTTAGGACATTATAGCAGCATCTCTCGTCCCCTATGTTGCTTCTTTGACTCATCCACCCTTTGTATCTAACTCCTCTCTTCATGTGTTTGTTGCTGGAGCACAGGCGATGCTGACTCTCTCTGTCTCTTGGAATACACACGCACGCCTCCCAGACATTAGTTGCCTTCAGGCGGGTTGATTGGGTATCATGCAGTCTTGCCGTGGGTGGAGGGGAAGGTTGGCCGTTGCTGACCCAGTTTTGCATGCACTGTTGGGGGTAGTTTTTAGTTCTCAGTTGTCATTGTTTTATGTTTTATTTGTTCCTTTATGGCATAACCACATTGCTACTGCTTATGTTTACAATATTATGAGGGGGTCTGGGCGGGTTGATGCCGGCCGGCTAGACTCTGGGGGTGGTGGAGTGCTCTCACCCCAGACTCACCACATGACTTTCATAAGTACATTTCTACCGAGATGGCCCAAATATCCATAGTCTCTTGGAATGTGAGGGGACTTAATTCTGCCCATAAGAGATCTTTGGTCCTTAACTATATCAGGAGGCATTCCCCTCACATTTGTGTGCTACAGGAGACCCACCTGATGGGGTCTCGTATCCTGGGCCTAAAAAAGGCTTGGGTGGGACATCATTACCACACAACGTACTCCACCTACTCTAGGGGAGTCAGCATCCTGGTCCACAAACAGCTGCCTTTCCAGCTCTTGGACATCAGGAGTGACCCCGGGGGGAGGTATCTTATCCTTCATGCCTTGATCGCTAATAATCCTTGTGTATTGGTGGGACTGTATCTCCCTCCGCCAGCTGACCTGGCCTTACTGTATACCATTATGCAAAAGGTGATTGATTACGGAGTGGAGGATGTTTTGGTGTTGGGTGATTTTAATTTGACTCCTACTGCTCACATGGATAGACTTCACTCTGTCTCTCGGTGGGTGCCTGGTCTGACAGAGTGGGCCCATACCTTTACCTTGACGGTCACTTGGCGCCACTTTAACCCTACCTCTCATCAGTTTACCTGTCACTCCAATACGTTTAAAACGCTGTCCCGCATTGATATGATTTATGCATCTCGCTCAATGCTCAAGAAAGTTTCTGATGTAGATATTCTGTCTAGAGGCATCTCTGATCACGCCCCTTTACTTCTCAAGATATCTATCGGTCCTCCCCGGGAGCAGTTGTGGAGGCTGTCTAGATACTGGATTGAGGAGGAGGGAATCCAGGAGGCGGTCCAGGAAGGCATATGTCACTTTTGGCTGGAGAACGTGGATGCTGCTTCTCCTCTGGTCACCTGGGATGCCTTTAAGGCCTGGACCAGGGGGGAGTACATGGCGCGTATCTCCACTGCTCGTAGGTTGGCTGCACGTTCTCTGGGGGAGCTGGAGGAGGAGGCCAAGAAGACCGAGGCCGCATATGTGGCAAACCCCGATCAGGTGACCTATGGGGCATGGCAATTTTCTCTGCATCGGTAGTCTCTGTGTAGAGTGGAGGGGACACAGAAGTCCCTCCCCTCCACAGCACAAAAAATCTTTGAATTTGGCAACAAGAGCGGTCGTTTAATGGCATGGTTGGCTAAGGGACAGTTTGCTGTCACCCACATAGGCAGAGTCCGGGACTCAGGGGGAGTTTTGTTGCAATCTCCTAGCGAGATAAACCACAGATTGGCCCAGTATTACCAGCACCTGTACTCCTCCAGGGTGGATTACTCCTCTCGGGAGCTCTCTGAGTTTCTGGATGGGATCCCCCTTCCCACACTTGGGGATGGGGCATGTACTGCTTTGGAGGTAGATATCAGCCTGGAGGAGGTGCAGATTGCTCTTTCCCAAATACAGACGGGGAAGACTCCTGGGGCGGACGGCCTGCCAACGGAATTTTACTCCCATCATCAGGACCTACTTGCTCCTCGACTTTTGTCACTGTTTGCTCACTCATTGGAGCTGGAGGCTCTCCCCACATCCATGTCTGAGGCGGTGGTGGTTTTGATCCCCAAGCCAGGCAAGGATCCTGAGGACTGCTCCTCATACAGGCCAATTTCACTCTTGAACGTGGACGCCAAGATTTTGGCGAAAGTCCTGGCAAACAGATTGTCTTCGGTCCTGGAGGAGGTGGTCCACCCGGATTAAACTGGGTTCATGCCTGGGAAGGGAACCGACATCAACCTCAGTCGTCTCTTTATTAACATGTCGTTAACGCATGACAATAGTGGTGAGAGGATCATCGCCTCGTTAGATGCCAAAGGCGTTTGACTCGGTCGAGTGGGTCATTCTTTGGGAGGTGTTGCGCCGGTTTGGATTTGGGCCCAGGTTTCTCCGTTGGTTGCTGATGCTCTACCGGACGCCCTCGGCTCGTATCCGAACCAATGACAGGTTGTCGACGCCCTTCTCGCTGCAGAGGGGCATGCGACAGGGATGTCCTTTATCCCCGGCCCTGTTTGCACTTGCTCTTGAGCCCCTAGCCGTCTCTATCAGGAACTCAGACAGGGTGAGGAGTTTGAGGGTGGGTTCGCTTGAAGAAAAACTTTCTCTCTATGCAGACGATGCCCTGTTGTATTTGCAGGACGCGGGGGAATCACTGACGGCGGCATTGGAGTTATTTGACACCTTTGGCAGGTTCTCGGGGATACGTATTAATTGGTCCAAATCGATTATTTTTCCCCTTGACTTACAGGTCCGGGACCCGGGTGGGGAGACACCTTTGCTCTGGGTGGATCAATTCTAATATTTGGGTATCCAGGTGCGGAGGGAACTATCGAGTTTCAAGGAACCTAATTTGCTCCCTGTCCTGTCCCAGCTTCGGTCTAGGTGCGCCTCTTGGGCCTCCCTACCTCTGAACCTCATGGGGCGTATAATCCTTTGAAAAATGCTGTTTCTCCCAAAGTTCTTATATGTTTTTCGAAACAGTCCCACCTGGATAACCAACTCCTTCTTTGACGAGGTGGACCACTGCGTGGGCTCCTTCATTTGGGGTGGCACGACCCCGAGATTAGCTAAATCAACCCTAACACTCCCCGTTCGTTGCGGGGGCCTGGCGATGCCGAATTACCGAACCTACTTTTGGGCGGCGGTGCTAGTTACGGTGGTGCTATGTCCTTTCCAAGAGTAACGCAGCGGTTTGCATTGAGGCGGCGGTTTTGGGTTCGCTCTGAGAGTTGAGTAACCTAGTTTACAGGGGGCATAGGGCTTATGCAGCTCTTCCACAACCAACACGCACAACCCTGAGGGCCTGGACGGTGGCCAGACGGGGGCTTATCAGCCCACAAAGCTGGTCTCCCTTTTGCCCACTCTGGGAGAATCCTAACCTTCCGCATCTTAGGACGGTCCCTGATCCCCAGATCTGGGCCAGGTACGGAATCAAAACGCTTGGGGATGTCTTTTCGGCGGGAGCTCTGCTGCCATTTACGACCCTACGGGCCAAATATCAACTGCCGGGGTGGATGTATTTCAGGTATCTCCAGATACGTCATGCGGTTCGGGCCCAATTCCCATCTCCGCCCAGACTGTCTATGGATCCAATTGAGAAACTGTTGGCCCAAGAGCGACTCCAAAAGCCCTTATCTGCCTTATATCTTGACCTGCTGAGGACTGATTCTGCTAGGGTTGACAGGCTCTGGGATCAATGGAAGACTGACATACCAGATCTCGATAGGGAGGATTGGGATGACTGCTTAGCTGACAGTACTGCCTTACTGATTTCCACGAAAGAAAGGTTGATTCAGGTCAAGTTCCTGCATAGAGTGTACTATACTCCCCAGAGACTCCACAAGGTGTATCCACAATGCACACCGCACTGTCCCCGCTGCCAAACTGATGTGGGCACATATTTTCATATGTTCTGGACCTGCTATAAAATTGCTAGATACTGGGCTAAAGTCGTGGACACTATGAATGCCCGCCTCCAACTGACACTTCCTGTGTCCCCCGAGCTAGCGCTCCTGGGCATTCAGGACGATGATCAGAGACCTTGCTACACCAAACTACTCATCACATACCTCTTCTTTTATGCAAAAAGGGAAATTGTCTTGCGTTGGAACGCTTCTTCCCCCCCCCCCCCGGCGGTGGAATCATGGGAGAAATCCGTGACTACCGTGCTGCCACTATATAAATAAACGTATATTAACAGGAACTGTCCACAAAAATTTGACAAGATCTGGCTGCCTTGGACAGCGTAGGGGGGAGAGGCCTTCTGGCACAGACCCTGGGGGGTGGGGGTGTAACCCTGGTTTAGGCTCCGGTTTTGATAGGATTGGAGGGAGTTCGGATGTGTGGATGTTACCCCTGCTAAATTGTTGTACTGGTTATCTCTTATATGTATGTCTACCTGATTTCCATATGTACTGATTCTACCCTTTTTCCCTTGTTTTGATTTGGTCCATTTTGGACAATTGATGTATAATGCTTAACTCTTTTTTGCCTCAATAAAGGAACATTTTTGTTGTAAAAAAAAAAACAATCATCGCCACTCAGGCCTGAGTGGGATTTGCTCACCCGAATAGTCCCCTCTCACGGTTCTAGCAGCCGGTGTGGAGCACGGAACATTCACTTGTAATTTCCTAGGGATATGATCAAGAGACAGCTTCCAAATCTTGAACTTACCAGCACTTGTAATATCTAAGTCCTTAGGTGCCAATGGGGCACATTACAAGGCTTGTGGCGGATTATGGAGTCCTTCCCTCTGATAGGTAACCAGGCCTCTCCCGAGACAGTGACTTCCTTCCCCGATCCCAATGGATAGGTCCTCCCCTGGTTTCCTCTCCTTCAGAGCGGGTTACCCCTACTTGAGCACCCTGGGACTCCTCTTCTAATGTAGGCCTCAGCTAATGGTGCTGGGCCTACCTGGAACGATGCAGCCTCAGGCTAAAGGTGCCCGGGACCGAATACACATGCACGTACCCCTGGCCATGAGGGCCACCAAAGGAGAGGTACGTGCCTAGGACCAAGGGGTCCTCTGGATCACTTCCGAACTTCCTGCCTAATGGCGACTGCCCGTTAAGTACCCTCTCCCGGCATGCACAGCGGGTAGACCACGCCCACTGAACGGCCACCGAGAGAGGACACCTAATAGCGCTACACCGCTACCCGTGGTTCAACCCGAGCCCGGGGCAACAGTGCCACCCACAGGCCACAGGGAACTGCACAGCCAGGTAACATTACCTTACAGCAGAAGCCAGTTTGAAGAATTCAACAGCCTGAGCCCAACTATTAGCTCAGGCTACCCTCTAAATTTAGGCATAGCGACCCCTATTATTGGGGGTTCCACTACACAAGTATATATTTTAACTCAAAAAAGTACTTTCTATTGCTCTCAGCCTCCTCCAAATTGTTTCGATTTTTTTGCTGCTGTGATCCGACTCCCTGTTAGAGAGGTGGCTACATTCTTCCTGGACCCACTGTGTGTAGCAATGTAGCCCCCTCTCCTGCTTGCTGCCAAGATGGACCATGAACTATAGACTATGAGATTTGTAGCGTGCATAGAGCAGTGCACATGACCGCAAATAATATGCACTGCTCTGGAATCTGGAAATCACTAAAGTAGACACTGCAACTCCAGTGATCTCCACTTGCTTCAGGGTCCTGTGCTGAGTGGCCAGCCTGATGCATTCTGAACACTGGAGGTCACTCAGCATGGCGGCCAGAAGCATGTGGAGATCACTTAAGTAGCTAATGAAGTGTCTACTTCAGTGATTTTCAGCTTTCAACGGCATTGCCTAGGTATGCTATATGCATAATTACATTGGTTCAGGCTGGTTCCGACTCTAATTCTTCCTTAAGTAGTAGATTTGCATGGAATATTCTTGAAGAATAAGGATATTTATTAGTGGCACTTTAACAGTGGACACTGCAGTCTGGAAGTGGTCTGTTAGCTTGGAAAAGGGAGGGAGAAGGAGGAGGGAGGAGCAGAGTGTCTTTCCACCCTAGGCTATAAGGCTGTGTGTTTCTATTGATGTTGTTAGATACAAATAACATAATTATCATAACAAGAGTAATATGTTTTCTATCACAGTAGAGAAAATGGTCTATCTTACTTCCATACATGTGTCTGTAGCATTTTCAGTAGGTTTTTCAGATATATAACTAGTTTGTTGTTAAAAGATAAATCTCGTAATGCGGAGCTCCGCCGTAAAAAAAAAACTGCAGCTGCTGACTTTTAATAAATGGACACTTAGCTGTCCTGGAGTCCAGCGACGTCGGCAGCAGAAGACTAGCAATCGCTCATCTCTCGGCTGCCCCCACCGCCATCATTGGTGAGGGAATCAGGAAGTGAAGCGTTGGGGCTTCACTGCCCGGTTCCCTACTGCGCATGCGCGAGTCGCGCAGCGCCGTCCTCACAGGTCCCCGCTGTGTTCTGGGTGCCGTGTGTTTCCCAGAACACAACGGGGGGAGATGGGAAGTGGCGTAATGCCCTCAGTTTCCTGCAGAGTCTATGCCCGGGAGTGGGTGCAAATACCTGTCTTAGACAGGTATCTGCACCCCCCTGAAAGGTGCCAATTGTGGCACCGGAGGGGGGGAGGAATCCGATGAGCGAAAGTTCCACTTTAGGGTGGAGCTCCGCTTTAACATCTGATTGCAAGCAAAGTACAATTATACAGCAACATATACAAAGTACAATTATACAGCAATTATAAAGCAACACAAGGTTTCTCTAGATCAGCCTTTCTCAACCTTTTCAACACAGAGGAACCCTTGAAATAGTTCTCCGGTCTCGGGGAACCCCTGCTAAAAATTTGAAATCTACAACTCATGATACATTAGTGTGATGGTCAGTGGGAAGAATGGTCCTTACACTTGTGGTCATTGGGAAGAATTACCTCCTTACAGATAGCTAAAAAGATCAATGGTGTCAGTGGAAACTTACCTGAGAGGCAGAAATTGCCCAATGCTTAAGGAACCCCTAGCAACCTCTGGAGGAACCCTAGGGTTCCACGGAACCCTGGTTGAGAATCACTGCTCTAGATCCTAAAGGAGATTTGTGGCCAGTGTGTAGAAACATACAGTAAATGAGAGTAAAAAAAACTCATATTGACCTCTGCAGCTGCAGGCACTTTGGAACAATTCATCCTCAAGCTTTACGGCAACAGCACTGAAGTCGTCCAGCTCATCGGTTTAGCTCTCCCTCCTCTTTGAACTTCAATTCAACTACAGCTTATATTAGAGATCAGAAGGCTGAAAGGCTGCAAAATTTTTGCTGGGAATTAGTAGCAAGGGAAGCTCAGCGAGCTTAGACAACAATTTCAGTGCTTTCTGCTGTGAACTTTGAGGATGAATTTCCCTACAGTGCCTGCAGCTAAAGAGTTCAGTGGGGGCTTGTTTTAAAGCCTGGCCTCCGTTACACTTTATGGATTATATAATTTTCCTCTCAACTTCAAATAAAAAAGGTAAAAAATAAATAATAGGTCATTTTAGAAAGCTAAATAATTCATCCATTAGAAACTAGGAAAGTAATTTTTAAATTGGAGTTCTTCTTTAAGCTCCACTTTTCAAGGTGTTAATTTCCACCTGCAGTAAGACCAGTTAAAATTTTACTCACTTTCGAATGAGTGTTTGTCCAAAAGTGGGCAGAGCTCTTCTAGATGGACATACAATAGAGCCTAAATGTACGTGTATTCACCCAGGTCTGTCAACAACGTGGCCATTTTAACCAGGGTAAAATGAGCATCTGTCCTCTAATTGAAGTTGTGGTGCATTAATAGGAATAGAAAAAGTCTCAACTTTTAAGCCTCATCTATCACAATCTAGAAAATGAAATGTTCTGTTAACCCTTTTATGACCAGAGATCATTTAAACCTTGATGCCTAACCTCATTTAGCAGTATTGACTAAAGCTAAATAACGAATCTGCCTACCTAAATTATTGTGCATTGCTATTAGGGAAATGTGGCTTTTATTTGGTACACTTTTTAATAAACTCGTTGCTCATGTTTTCTGAAAAAAAAATTGCATTTTTGGTTATTTAACCGCTTAGCGACCGCTCACAATGGATATACTGCGGCAGGGCGGGCGCTCTGCATCAGATCACGTACCTGGTTTGTAATCTGACACTTCTGGGGCACTCAGCGGGTCCAGCAGACGCGATGTCTGCCAGGACCTGCCAATCATTCAAGGAGAAAGGCAGAATGATGGTCTGCCTATGTAAACAAGGCAGATCGCTGTTCTGTGAGTTCTGTAAGAGGGGAATGTGCCGTTCTGTGAGAGGGGAATGTGCTGATCCTGATCCAGGAACACGGATCTTTACATTTCCTAAGTCAAAGCACCCCCACAGTTAGTAATCACTCCTAGGGAACACATTTAACCCTTTGATCACCCCTGATGTTAACCCCTTCCCTGCCAGTGTCATTAGTACAGTAACAGTGGATATTTTTTTTAGCACTGATCACTGTATTAGTGTCACTGGTCCCCAAAAAGTGTTACATGTCCAATTTGTCCTACACAATATTGCTGTCCTGCTATAAGTCGCTTATCATCTCCATTACTAGTAAAAAAAAAAAAATATATATATACCATAGTTTGTAGATGCTGTAACTTTTGCGCAAACCAATCAATATACGCGTATTGGGATTTTTTTTTTTTACCTAAAATATGTAGCAGAATGCCTATTGGCCTAAAATGATGAATACAATTGATTTATTACATTTTTTTATTGGGAAGGTTTTATAGCAGAAAGTAAACAATATTGTTTTTTTTTTCAAAATTTTCGGTCTTTTTTTGTATATAGCGCAAAAAATAAAAATGGCAGAGGTAATCAAATACCACCAAAAGAAAGCTCTGTTTGTGGGAAAAAAAGGACAAACCATTTATTTGGGTACAGCGATCTACAGATTGCCCTAGGTCCACTAATGTCTGATTGGGTCCTAGTCATTGTCTCTCTGTCTGTGTCTCCCTGTCAGTCAGTATTATTAAGTGTTGATTATTATAATTATGTTTACAGGGTTCACTGAACCCTAAGATGAATCCTAACATCCATATACTGCACATGAGGAAATACATTCTCCCATTTACAATCAGCTAAATACACCAGCATATGCACATTGTCAAAAAATGTGATGTACCGGTATATAGACAAAATAAGCAATAAAATGTTTAGAAGCCTGCAGCCTAACTGATGGAGTTCATGTTTTTTTGTTTTATATGACTGAAACTTAGCTAAAAACTTTGTGGTGAGAAATGATCTTAATGACATCATAAATCTCAGTATACATTATATATGTATGATATCATTAGAAAGATAATTCATAAAATACATCATGTATAATAGACTTCTTTGAAATGAAAGTTTTTAAAAATCTTCATTTATAGTATTTTCAGAAGCAAACAAATGAATTCCCTCTTAAAATATTTAGTATTTAATTACTTTTCCTTCAACATCACATAAAATATTCAGCCAATGGATGGAATGACAATTATTTTTATTGTCAGCAAACAGTTATACAATTCCATAAAAGTTTGCTGATAAGCTGAGAGAGTTTCAAACTTGTAAAAGTTTCAGAATCCAAAGTATGTCTACCTAATTTGTTCTTCAATTCCTGTTGGTACATTTTCTACTACTACGGCATAAATTGAGTCGAATTGGAGGGGACCTTTCACTCCACCTTACTTAAAGAAAAGTGCAGGATTTAATAAAAACAATTGCATTTACCAAGGTGGATGCAGCATTGGTCTGATGCTGCAGGTGTTCCCCGCTGCCTCTAAAGGCCCATACACACGATTGGACTCTTTGACAATAACCGTCCGACGAACCTGTTTTAGCAGACAATCCGACTGTGTGTACGCTCTATCGGACAAACGTTTTAGCTTTTTAAAATCAATCATTTTTATTATTATTTAGTCATAACACATATCAGACATCAAATAAACAAATAAGTGTTCCGAGTAGGCTGGGAAATAAACAGGTGTGTAAAGAGCTAATCTCTTCACTAAAATAAAGCTTCTCAGTTAAAGAACTCACCATTATTTCCCCAATCACCCTGTCGGCATATTATTCCCCAGACTGTGACCACCCTTCCGCCACTGGGCATCACTAAAAAAAAAAAAAAAAAAAAAAAAAAAAAACCCTCCTGCTGACCATAGTGTGTAATTGGCCATCAACCCTCTTTGCCTACTCGTCTATGATCTCTTTCTTATCCAGATACGATTCTGTCTCCATGGCTATATCAATTAAACAAAACAAACAAAACAAATAACAAAACAAACAAAACAAACAACAAAACAAAAAAAAGAAAGGGGAAAAGAGGGACATAGGGAAAATAGCTTTTTCATCGGACAAATGTTCGCTGTGAAAACAGACAAACTTTCCGGCAACAAATGTCCTACGTCGGCTAATCCGATCATGTGTACACAAGTCCATCGGACTAAAGTCCAAAGTACAAACACGCATGCTCAGAACCAATGCTAAAGATCAACCAACAATAGCAGAAGTTGCCCAAAGGGTGGCGGTAAAGAGCAGAAAAACCACGTGATTTGGTGAAAGTTGGCTGAAAAAGTCCTGCCGTGTGTATGCATACCAAGTTCACGGCCAACGCCCTTCGGACAAAAATCCACAAAAAAGTCAGATGGAAGTCTGATCGTGTGTATGAGGTTTTAGACTGAGAACTGAGCGATCACAGACCACCGATTGCTCAGTTCTTAGTCTTTAGTGAGCAGACAGACTGTGACTGACAGTCACCGGTTCTGTGCTCTGCCCCTCTAGCGCTCACTGGAGTGCCAAACTGTGGAGGGGGCAGGAGCAGCTGGCTTTGGCTCTCAGCCAGCTGCCAGTTAGGCATCTGGGTGGATCCCAAAATTTAGGTCAGGATCCCTCCAAAGTCTGGACTGGCTGACTGACGTCAGCTGACAGCAGACTTTAGCCCTGTATTTGCTGAATATGGGTCACAGGAGTGCAGAACAAAAGCACAGTCCTTTGACCTGCAAGGAGAAGTAGGGCCAACAGAGCTCTGGCCCTACTTCTCCTTTAAAGTGGACCTTCATCCAAAAAGGAAAGTGCAGCTCATCCAGCTTCTTACACATTTGTTTTTTTTTTTTGTTTTTTTAGAGAGCGAGTACCTTTTTTATTTGACAGGTACTGCTCCCACATCTGCAATGCTTGCCTAAGTGAGAAGTACATGCGCTTGGCCCGCCCCCTGGGACTAGGGTTGCCACCTCATCCCTTTAAACCCGAACACACATGAATTACACAGGTTCTGAGGCTAATTTAATGCAGATAAGGCACTAAGTGAGTTTAATTACCACCTTAATCAGCAACATAACCTGTGTAATTAATATGTGTTCGGGTTTAAAGGGATGAGGTGGCAACCCTACCTGGGACACGTCAACACATCACACTTGCACCTGCACAGTAAGGAGCTAGCTGTGAAGCATCAGGAAGTCACAGCCAGCAACCAAATCCAGAGAGCTAAAGCAGTTAGACAGCACTGGATTTCTTTGACTAGTTCTGGTGTTTCTTAAAATGCAGCAGCTATATTATTTGTAGCTGCTAACTTTTATTTCTTTACAACCTGAGTGAAGTTCCTCTTTAACCACTCCACTACTACTGAAATGTGAAATACCAGTGGAGTGGTGGACATCTATTTCTGATGCACCATTTATAAACGTCCCTCCAGACAATTGCGCTCATTATGTCTGTGAATTGTGCTGTCAGCTGGCATCTTTATTCACAGCCACTGTGTGCAGAGCCGGTCTGAGTGGCTCTGCACCTTACTGTGAATGCTCATAGAGAGATTGGTGTGCATAGAGCAGTGCTCATGATCACACCTAATGTCCTCTCTTCATTCCAAACAAATGGAAGTGAGGGGACAAAGGAGAGTTTCACTAGATCATAGAGGATGTCACGAGGAAGCACAGGAACACAGTAACAAACAGTATAATGAAAAATGAAATACAGGGACATTAAGTAGTAGATGTGAATTGATTTCTGGAGAATAAGTAACTGCCTTCAAACTAAAGATTCTTCAGTGTGCTCTGTAAATATATATGCTTATTTCTGCTGAAAAATCTATATTAAGGGATTACTGGGTGTGCACACTCCCTCCGTCGGTGTCTTCAACTGAATGACCAGACGGAGGAAGTATACACAGCTAGTAAGCGGTTAATATAGATTTTTTCACGGTTCCATCTATGCTGCAAGGATAAGCAAAAGCTTAGGTATGGCTTGATTCACTCTTCAATTTTGCCTCTTGTAACTTGGGACACTCTTTTGACCCAGTTCTGGCCCCTTTTGATTGTTTAAGGAGTCTATTTTCTCTTTGGGGGGGACACAGAGTTAATCCCCACGGGCTCCCCAGGCTTCTCCCCCACCGGACTGGCTGACAAAAACTACACAGTATATGTATATGCTCCAATCTAAGGCCCTGATGAAACGGGACTCCCCGTGAAATGCGTAGGCCAGTTTTCTCGATTCTTCAGCCAGGACCAGCACATCCTGCATAGACTTACAGTAACTGTAAGTAACTGGATGCACAGCGCTTTGAAGGCTCCGATGATGGTACCCAGCTAGAGGAAGGCAGTAACGTGAGCCCAGAGAGAGGGGGTGGCTAAGAAGGACAGCAATCTGGCAGTCATGTTCACCCAGCTGCAGCATACTGCCAGGTTTGCTACAGTGATGAGGAGGGAGGGGATGATGAGGTCACGGACTCTACGTGGGTGCCTGATAGGAGAGAGGAGGAGGAGGAGGAGGCACATCTCCAACGAGGCAGGATGCCCTCCAGGGGCCAGCTTAAGGGCAGCACACCGACAGCATTACACCGCAGAGCTCCGCATGTGTAGGGCGCTGCTGTCTCTGCGCGTTATTCCAAAAATTCTTTGGTGAGGACCTTTTTTGAGACGAGTGCATCAGACTACAGCGCTGCTATTTGCAACATATGTCTCAGGCGTATCTCGCATGGCCAAAACATCACCCGCTTGGGCACCACATGCTTGATCAGACATATGTCGACCTGCCATGCAGTTCGTTGGCAAGCATACCTAAAAGACCCACACCAAAGAACAAAGCTGACCTCTCCTTGCTCCTCATCAGCTGGGATCTCCAACCCTACTATACCTTTAGTCCTCTCTGAAACCTGCACTGAGAGGAATGAAGGTGTAGAATTAGGTGTGTCACAGCCAAGTACTTGCGGGCAATCTGCTATCAGGACACAAATGTCAGATTGTACCAGGCAAATTTCCCTGCCCCACCTGCTGCACCGCCGAAAGAAGTTCGCTCCCAGCCATCCACATGCCCAGCGGTTGAATACTAGCTTGGCTAATGTGCTAGCACTTTCAGTTGGTAGACTCTGCCCCCTTCCGTGAGTTTGTGGAATGTGCGGTTCCTCTGTGGCAGGTTCCCAAATGCCACTTTTTCTCGCGGAAGGCAATTCCGGCTCTCTATCGGCATGTGGAAGGCAATGTCTTGGCCTTGCTGGACAGGGTGGTCAGCGGTAAGGTGCATATTACCGCTGACTCATGGTCCAGCAGGCATGGACAGGGACGTTACCTATCTTTCACGGCACATTGGGTGACTCTGCTGGCAGCTGGGAAGGATGCAGGACAAGGTGCAGTAGTGTTGGAGGTTGTCCTGCCACCACGCCTCCAAAATGCTACCAGTGGTGATTCTGACACACCTCTCTCCTCCACCCCCTCCTTTTCTTCTTCCTCCATGGCCTCTTCCTATGCTTTGTCCTTGGAACCAGCGGTGCTCCGTAGGCGTTCAAGGGGCTATGCAAGTACGGAGGCAAAAAGATGCCATGCGGTGCTTGAGCTGGTGTGCTTGGGGGATAGGAGCCACACTGGGGCAGAGATTCTGTCAGCTCTGCAGGGGCAGGCTCAGAGGTGATTGACGCCACGCCAGCTTAAGCCAGGAATGGTAGTTTGCGACAATGGCACTAACTTCCTCTCTGCCCTCCGACAGGGACAACTGACCCATGTGCCCTGTTTGGCTCACGTCCTTAACTTGGTGGTGCAGCGGTTCTTGGGCAGGTACCCGGGCTTTCAGGAGGTCCTGAGGCAGACCAGGAAACTCTGTGTGCATTTCCGCCGGTCATATAATGCCAGTGCTCGGCTGGCTGACCTCCAAAAGGAATACAACCTGCCAAAGAACCGCCTAATCTGTGACATCCCCACCAGGTGGAACTCAACGTTGGCCATGCTGCAGCGGCTGCACACGCAGCAGAGGGCCATCAATGAGTATCTGTGCCAATATGGCACTAGGACAGGGTCAGGGGAGCTTGTTTTTTTTTTTTGCCACGCCAGTGGGTCATAATCAGGGATGCATGCACTGTCCTGGCACCATTTGAGGAGGCCACAAGGAAGGTGAGCAGTGACAGTGCATGCATCAGTAACACTGTCCCTCTTGTCCACCTGTTGGAGCACACACTGCGTGGAATAATGGACAGGGCACTTGAGGCAGAACAGAGGGAGGAAGAGGAAGACTTCCTTACCTCTCAAGGCCCCCTTTATTCAGACAGTGTTCCTGCTGGCCTGCCTATCACACAGGAAGAGGACGAGGAGGAGGAGAATTGTGTCAGCATGGAGGTGGAGCCTAGCACTCAGCATCAGCAGCAGTCTTCAAGGGATCAATTACAGTCCCAAGAAACCCATAGACTTGTACGTGGCTGGGAAAAGGTGGCTGCGGATCATGTCATCCTGAGTGACCCAGAGGACTCCTGACCTACGCTACATGGCCTCCCTGATTCTGCAAAGCCTGCGGAAGGATCCTCGTATTCGTGTGATCAAGGAGAGGGATCATTACTGGCTGGCAACCCTCCTTGATCCACGTTACAAGGGTAAGGTTGCAGACCTTATCTTGCCATCGCAGAGGGAGCAGAGGAGGAAACATCTTCGGGAGGCCTTGCAGAAAGGTCTGTGTTTAACAGGGGCGTGTAATTATAATTTTTGATGCAATACTTTGCAGCAGGGCTCATTCCTGCGCTCCAACTATAGTATCTGTGAGGGGTTGCAGTGTTGTGGCACCAGTGCCTAAGGCCCAATTTTTCTGCCCCTGTTCAACAGGGGCATGTAATTACAATTCTTGATCTAATATTTCACAGCAGGGCCTGTTCCAGCGCCCACCAAGAGTAACTGTGAGCACTTACAGTGTTGTGGCACCAGCACCACCACCAAAGGCCCAATTTTTCTCCCACTGTTCAACAATGGCATGTAATTACAATTCTTGATATAATAGTTCACAGCAGGGCGTTCCAGCGCCCACCAAGAGTAACTGTGAGGGCTTACAGTGTTGTGGCAACACCAACACCTAAGGCCCAAATTTCTGCAGAGTACTTAGGGCAGGCCCCTACTTTCAAACATCCGACTTACAAACGACTCCTACTTACAAATGGAGGGAGACAACAGGAAGTGAGAGGAAATCTACCCCTAGGAAGCGAAATCCTCTCCTGTAAGAGTTAATATGGAAAAAAGGTGTCTCCTCTCCACTGATACTTTATCACCAATCCTTGTTTCCCTAAAACCCCCAAATTTTCAAAATCCAATTGCCATTGGGACAGAAAGTGAGGTGACATCTTCTGAACAGGTGCGCAGATAGCAAAACAAATGTTACATGGGTGATAACCCTTCCCTATGTTTTCCAAAAAGCTTAAAAATAGATTTTTTGGCTGGAGCTACACTTTAAAAATGTACCAGTTCAAAATTACAAACAGATTCTACTTAAGAACAAACCTACAGTCCCTGTCTTGTTTGCACCGCCTGTATACTGCTGTACAGAGTATATAGGGCCTGGGGGCCGCACGCCTTTCCTTTTTTTAATTTGGGTGCAGGGTTCCCCTTAATATCCATACAAGACCCAAATGGGCTGGGGGGGAGGGGTACCCATGCCGATTTTCTCAATGATTTTCATCCTTATTACCGGGACCACACATTACATTAAAACCGCAAGCAGTTTTAAATGACTTTTTTTCCTTTTAGAAATGTCATTTTGTGCAGGGACAGTTCTAAACACGGGAAACACGTGCCACTTCACAGTCATACTATAGACACCCCCCAGGTACGATATTTAAATAAATATTTCACATTTTTTTTCACTTTAAGCATCATTAAAATCGCTGCTCCCGAAAAGCGCCCGTTTTTAAAACTTTTTTTTGCATTGCTACATGTCCCCTGGGGCAGGACCCGGGTCCCCAAACCCTTTTTAGGACAATAACTTGCATATTAGCCTTTAAAATTAGCACTTTTGATTCCGAACGTTCGAGTCCCATAGACTTTAACGGGGTTCGATGGTTCGCGCAAACTTTCGGTCCGTTCGCAGGTTCTGGTACGAACCGAACCGGGGGGTGTTCGGCTCATCCCTAGTCATAACTAAATTTTCAAGCTACCTGTATATATTGATCAAATGATTAGGGGAATTTACTGCTACTCACTTGGATAAACTTTTTATTTTGATAACTTTTCAGAATAATTGAGCTGGTTATTTGCTGCATTTAGTAATTAACATAATTTTTTTACTCAGTTCTGTTAGGCCATTGAAACTGATGTCATTGGTTGATTAGCTCTGCATGTGTATGTTCACTATAGGAGTTTACTTACCGTATATACTCGAGTATAAGCCGAGTTTTTCAGCACATTTTTTTGTACTGGAAATGCCCCCCTCGGCTTATACTCGAGTCACCTTTTTGCGCCTAAACTCCCGGACTTTGGGGACCCGGTACCAGCCGGTCGTAGGTCTCCTGGACCCCAAACTTGGCACACATGTAGCACCACTCTTTTTCTACAAGTGTGCAAAGTTTGTTGTCCGGAGGACCTACGGCTGGGGAGCACAGATTTTTCAAAGCTGGGCACCCCTTCCATAGACTCCCATGTTAAACGGTAATTTCTATGGTAAATTTGTGGACCCGGTACCGGCCGGTAATAACACATATAGCCCCATGTCTCCTCTATAAGTGTGCAAAGTTCTTTGTCTGGGGGACCTATGGCCGGGGAGAACAGATTTTTCAAAGCCGGGCACTCCTTCCATAGACTCCCATGTTAAACGTCAGTCTAGGCATGGACACAGTGAGGCAAAGTGAGGCATGCGGATGGACACCCTAGGCTTATATTCGAGTCAATACGTTTTCCCATTTTTTTGTGGTAAAATTAGGTGCCTCGGCTTATATTCGGGTCGGCTTATACTCGAGTATATACAGTAATCATAAAGCCTTTACTAATGATTGCAAATTTGAAACTTAGACCCCATACACACTATTACATTTTCGGACGATTTTTGTCTTCAGAGTTACCAAAACCGTGTAGTGCAAGGGCCTGCCTGATTGCATACAAATTGAAACTCTTAAGGTTTGACCTCATATTATATGGTTTGGGTAAATCTGAAGACAAAAATCTGCAGACAATTTAATAGTGTGTATGGGATTATTAGGTCCACTACTATGACATTAAAGGGGTTTTTCATTTTTATCAGTAAAGTGGCACAGCCTCTCAATATTCTTTAGCCAATTGGCAGGATTTGCCAACCTTGGACCTCCTCTGATCAAATGTTCCATATTTTTAAAAACAGCTGCATGTTTAGTGAAGCTCTGAAGCCTCGTACACACGGTCGGACTTCAAACAAACTTTTCCGTGGATTTTTGTCCGAAGGCAGTTGGTCGGGAACACCCATAGCATACACACGCTCAGACTTTTCTGCAAACTTTCCCAAAACTTTTCCAACATCACGTGGTTTTTCTGCTCTTTTCTGCTCTTTACCGCCACCCTTTGGTCAACTTCTGCTATTGTTGGTTGATTTTAACATTATTTGTTTTGTCCATCGGAACAAAAGTCCGATGGATTTCTGTACACACGGTCGGACTTTGCTCCATCGGACTTTTGTTGGCGAAAAGTTTGTCCGTTTGCAGACCGAACATTTGTCCGATGAAAACCAAAAAAGTTTGTCCGATGGAGCGTACACACGGTCGGATTTTTTGTCAAACTTGCTCAAAATGAAGCTTGTTGGCAAAAAGTCAGACCGTGTGTACGGGGCTTTAGAAGTGTTCAGCCTATTGTGGTATGAAGCAGAACCAGCTCTAGGAGAGAATGTCAATTGTGCAACAGTCCAGGGCTAATCACAGGCCATTTTTTTGGAGGTCATATTCCCAGAGCTAAATCTCTGAAATCTGTGACCGTATGTGGAGATGATGCACTCTTGGAAAATATCGTTATGGTAAAAAGAATATAAACAAAACAGATTTACACATTCGAAGATATATTTATGTGCTACTTTTTAGAAAAGCAAAAAAACATTATTCAGCATATTATGATGGAGATTTTTCACTTTGCAAAGTGTATGTTCCTCTTGTTTAGTTAATAAAATACATTTCTGTTCACTTCAATTATCCAATTACGTGTAAGTAAAATAGTGTTTGCTATTATTTATTTTCTAATTTCCCTTGCACGCCATTGGCTTTTTAGAGTGAGCATAGCTTCTCCTTACTCACTAAGCTAACATTCTCTACACCTTTATTATTATTATTATTATTATTATTATTATTATTATACAGGATTTATATAACACCAACAGTTTGTGCAGCATGAGGGCAGACGGTACAGTTACAATACAATTCAATACAGAAGGGATCAGAGGGCCCTGCTCGTTAGAGCTTAGGCCCCATGCACACGAGACGCAGGTGCAAACTCTGCTGAACACACGTTTTTAAACGCTGAAACCGGCGTTTATAAACGCGCGTTTTGCCGCATTTGCGGCCGCGTTTAGCAGCGTTTTACCGCGTTTGCGTTTATAAGCGTTTCATCATAGACCCTCCCTAAGCTCAAAAAACAGTAAATTTTAACCATTTCAGACAGTTTGTGAGACCAGAGTGAGTAGCAGCAGCTGAGAGAGCAGCAGTGTACTTGTATTTAGCGTATCACTTGCCACATCATCTGCCACAAGTTGTGGATTGTCCACTTGCCACGTCACCTGCCACGTCACCTGGCCACATCACCTGGCCACGTCACCTGGCCACGTCACCTGCCACAAGTTGTGGATTGTCCACTTGCCACGTCACCTGGCCACATCACGTGCCACGTCACCTGCCACAAGTTGTGGATTGTCCACTTGCCACGTTACCTGGCCACGTCACCTGGCCATGTTACCTGCCACGTCACCTGGCCACGTTACCTGCCACGTCAGCTGGCCACGTCACCTGCCACAAGTTGTGGATTGTACACTTGCCACGTCACCTGCCACGTCACCTGGCCACGTCACCTGCCACAAGTTGTGGATTGTCCACTTGCCATGTCACCTGGCCACATCACGTGCCACGTCACCTGGCCACGTCACCTGCCACAAGTTGTGAATTGTCCACTTGCCACGTCACCTGGCACGTCACCTGGCCACGTCACCTGCCACAAGTTGTGGATTGTCCACTTGCCACGTCACCTGGCCACGTCACCTAGCCATGTTACCTGCCCACATTACCTGCCACGTCATCTAGCCACGTCACCTGCCACAAGTTGTGGATTGTCCACTTTCCACGTCACCTGGCCACATCACGTGCCACGTCACCTGCCACAAGTTGTGAATTGTCCACTTGCCACGTCACCTGCCACGTCACCTGGTCACGTCACCTGCCACAAGTTGTGGATTGTCCACTTGCCACGTCACCTGGCCACGTCACCTGCCACATCACCTGGCCACGTCACCTGCCACGTCACCTGGCCACGTCACCTGCCACAAGTTGTGGATTGTCCACTTGCCACATCACCTGGCCACGTCACCTGGCCACGTTACCTGCCACGTCACCTGGCCACGTCACCTGCCACAAGCTGTGGATTGTCCACTTGCCACGTCACCTGGCCACGTCACCTGGCCACATCACCTGACACAAGTTGTTGATTGTCCACTTGCCACGTCACCTGGCCACGTCACCTGGCCACGTTACCTGCCACGTCACCTGCCACATCACCTGCCACAAGTTGTGGATTGTCCACTTGCCACGTCACCTGGCCACGTTACCTGCCACGTCACCTGGCCACGTCACCTGCCACGTCACCTGGCCACGTCACCTGCCACAAGCTGTGGATTGTCCACTTGCCACGTCACCTGGCCACGTCACCTGGCCACATCACCTGACACAAGTTGTTGATTGTCCACTTGCCACTTTACCTGCCACAAGTTGTGGATTGTCCACAATGCAATGCAAGCAATTACAGTTTTCTTTTATATTTTTTAATAGTTTTTCATCATTTGCCATCATTTTTGAGATTTCTAATGTTAAAAAATAGGTCACCTTTAAAAACGCTTATAAACGCAAACGCGGCAAAACACCGGTACCGCGTTAAGCAGCGTTTAGCATCTGAAACGTGGAAAACGTTTGCGTCTGAACCCATTTTTTTGCTTCTGGAAAAACGAGGTTAAACGCAACTGCTTGTAAACGCCAAAAAACGAGAGTGTGTGCATGGACACATAGGATAACATTGAATGGGTTCAGGAGCAGTTGAAAAAAGCGTCCAACTGCCTCTGAACACGCGTTCAAATAACAGCGTCTCGTGTGCATGGGGCCTTACAATCTGGAAGGGGGGGTCAAGTGAAACAAAAGGTAATAACTGTGGGGGATGAGCTGATGGAGTAAATAGACAGGTGTGAGTAGGATAGGCTTCTCTGAAGAGCAGGGTTCGTCTAAAAATGAAGAGTAGGAGACAATCAGACAGATTGGGGTAACGAGTTCTATAGGATTGGAGAGGCTCTAGAAAAGTCCTGGAGGTGAGCATGGGAGGAGGTGACGAGGGAGCTAGAGAGCAGGAGGTCTTGAGAAGAACGAAGAGAACGATTAGGTCAGTATTTTGAGACTAAGCTAGTGATGTAGCTGGGGGCTTTATTGTGGATGGCTTTGTAAGTTGTTGTCAGTATCTTGAATTGAATTTGTTGGGTGAGCGGAAGCCAGTGGAGGGATTGACAGAGAGGAGTAGCAGATACTGAGCATTTGGTAAGGTGGATGAGTCTGGCAGCAGCATTTATGATGGACTGAAGGAGTAAATCAAGACAATAATAGACCAAGGTTTCTAATATACCCGTTGAGTTTAAATACAATGTATACTGCAGGAGTCACTCAGTATGTAAAGTAGCAACAGTGCAACTCCTTTAAATAGGTTTTATTTACATGCTTGTAAAGATAACATTCTAAGTGTATATTTATCAGTGTGTTTGTGCGTTAAAGTGCACGCTTCTGTCAACTTTCTGCTTTCATTTCTGATGCCGTAATAATCACAAGACACTTTTTATAGGAGGTATGGTAATTAGAGGCTATGATCAGCGGCCTCACATTGCATAGAAGTCATTTCACACACCTCAGCTATGGCTCTGCAGGTTTAGCAACTCCTCCCTGTACAATCCAGTCCTCCCCACCCCCTCCCCTCTGGCCTTGCTTGTTCCTAAGTCAGAAACAAATTCTCAGCCAGTCTACTAATCCAGTGTCTCTCCTCCCCACCCATACACACAATCTGCTGTGGTGTTTTTCATGTTTGCGAGGAGTCGGGATAAACCTGCGAGAAGCTTAATTGTCGAGTCTCTTACTGACAATCTCCCAGCATCTCCCAGCATTATGTCTTCCTTTCCTCCAGAGGGCTTACCTGGCTGTCTCACCTCTCCATAGGAGTTAAAGAGAACAGCCTACCGGCCTTCTGTGCCTGTCGCAGTCCTGTGGATTGGAAAACTTTACTTGCTGTAGCTGACTGCATAATTCACCATCGTCGTCTTCAACGTCTGCTCATCCCAGGCTCATTTCCACAGGTAGAGGATATTATTATTTTTTTGTGATGGTGTATAATGCGATTTGCAGTTACTGATTCTGGTGTGCTCTCATCGCTGCTAATGACTGTGCTGACAAATAGAAGCTCTTAAGTGTTCTTTTAGCTTTTGTGCAAGATGAGATTTAAACTAGAAAGCCTTCCTACTCGGGAAGTTATAAAAAATACTCCAAAAATGTTATCAGCTCGTGATGCCCTCTGGTACCACTACTAGTGATGAAAGCAATCATTTGCGTAGTACAGATGCTGGGTGAAAAGGTGAATGTGTTCAGCGTTTTTCATTTGACTTTTTATATTCCTTGCCAGTCAGTCTCTGTGTGTAATGTGTTTTTTATTATTGTTTGACTTTCATGATACCGTATCATATAAGCTAGGTCAAATAAATATTATCACTCGATTCTTAAATATAATTGAATAAAAGTTTTACGCAAGTACATTTTTGACCTCTAATGGCAAGTGTTTCACTAATTTGTATCTGACATCCAACAAAACTTTAACATTTAGCTATAGTAGTTATTGAAAGAACAATGTATCAAATATTTGATGATATTACTATACAGGATGTATATTGCGCTAACAGTTTGCACAGATCTTTATAAAATAAAGGGAAACAGTACAGTTGCAATACAATTCAAGATAAGAGGATTAGGAGGGCCCTACTCCTGAGAGCTTACAATCTAAAAATCTGCCAGTGCTGTATATACAACTTATTAAAGCGGAGCTCCGGCTTATTTTTTTAAATCACCCCCCCCCCCCGTGATTGTTGCAGCTTATGCAATCTAAATCGGCATATGCTGCCTATGAAAACGTTTTCTTTTAAAAAATAAAGAAAAAATTGTACTCATTCTCTTCCTCCAGATCCAGTGAGCTTCCATCCGTAGTCCCAGATAGAAAGCAATTGTGCTGCAAGTTTGAAAAGGACTTGCTAAACTATTGCTAGACTTGCCAAGCTTCACAAATTTGTTGCACAATTGCAGCAAGTCAGCTTTGCATGACTCCAGACCAACATTCTTTGCAAACAGTCTTCAAGTCTACTGCAAGTTCTGATTCAGTTATGTTGTACAATAGTCATCCCACCACAGGGGTCACTGTGGCTGAATTTTTATGCTGTAGACTTGCAGTGCTCTTGCTGTAGACTCACCACTGCAACGTTGCACTTGCTAGAGACTTGTCAAATGTGTTACAAATTGGAAAAGTGTCAACTAGAAGTTGTGCTTCAACTGCTCTGCAAGTGTACAACTTGCCAGTGAAAATGTGCAGCAAGTTATCAGACTTACAATTCAACGCTGCCATAAATTTTTGGCAAGTTATCCTTGCTATCTGGGGTGTAGGCATCTGAAGCCCGCTCTGGAGTTTCTTTCCAGGAAACGGAGCAGCTGGCTACCCAGCGTGCACCTCCTGATCACACGCCTGCGCAGTGTGAACAAAGCGCAGCACACTCTGCCTCTTGCAGGTTGCAATTGACTCCAGGGATCGATGACATATATCCCAGAAGCCAATGGGTGACCGGATATGACGTACCTTGCCGCAACAAGATACTGCAGAAGTCTATCTTTTTAGTGACCTGAAAAGGTAAAATGCTTTGAAAAAAAAACATTCCGAACATTTAAAGCACTGTGATCAGCAACGCCAGTGGCCAAACTTCAAATACAGGGTGGAACTCCGCTTTAACGTATCTCAAGAAATATTAGGATGTTCTAAAATGTTATTTCAGTCCACTGGAATATGTATATTGTGCAGAGCCAAAGTACCCTTTTTAAAGCTGAAAAGTGTGGTGAAGTGATAAGCTGGGGCGTGTTTTTTGGATATATATATATATATCTTTTGTGGCCCCCAACGAATCCCTGAGCGCCGCTCAGGGGTGGATCCAGAGTCTTTTTTCAGGAGGGGCACTGCCAAAAAATGATTTTTTTGTGGGAAATTTATCGGGGAAATGGTTGGTGTCGGCGCTTCAATCATCCCGGCACCATGGTTGTTATGGTGTCAGGATGATTGAAGCGCATTATTTCTATTATTACATTGTAATATGAAATTAAATAGTTCAATGCAGAATCAGTGGGAGCCCCGAGTGTGTCACTTGCCACCGTCGCCTGCAATTAGTGGGAGCCCTGAGCGTGTCACTTGCCACACGTTGTGGATTGTCACTTGCCACGTCACCTGCCACATCTTGTGGATTGTCACTTGCCACACCTTGTGGATTGTCACTTCCCACATCACCTGCCACACCTTGTGGATTCACACTTGCCACGTCACCTGCCACACCTTGCTGATTGTCACTTGCCTGCCACCAGATGCAGATTGTCATTTGCCACGTCGCCTGCCACACCTTGCGGATTGTCACTAACTTGCCTGCTAAGGTGTAGTTTTGGTTGTCTCTTGCTGTGTCCCAGACTCCCAGAGTCAGGCAGCAGAGAGATAATGTAATCTCTCTGCTGCCTGCACAGTGAGGGCGGAAGTCACTGCAGGAATGCAGGGCAGGCACGGGCGGTGAGAGATGATCTCATCTCTCTGCTCCCCCGCTCCCGGCTAGCTGATTGGCCAGCTGCCACACTGAGCCTGCTCTCCCACTCTCACCTGTGCTGCCAACACACTGAGCAGCACGGTCTGCCCACGAACCGCGCCGCCCCCGACAACAAACCACGCCGCAAGCGGAGCCGCCCGCTTTCTTACCCGTCTGTGGAGCCGCACGCTATTGCACCTGCCCGCAGAGCGGCCTGACGTGACTCACTGACATCACTCGTTGCTAGACGCCAAGCGGCCCAGGCGTTAGCAGCGAGTGCAGGGAAGAGGCTCCACCCACCTCCTCCTCCGCTCCTGGTATCGTGTCAGTGCGCCACGTAACTACATTAGACGAGTCTCTCTCTCAGCGCCGCTGATCGGCTGATGTGAGAAACTGAGAGAGAGACTCAGAGAGGCAGCGGCAGCCGCAGAACAAGTACTGTATATACTCGAGTATAAGCCGACCCGAAAATAAGCAGAGGCACCTAATTTTACCCCAAAAAACTGGGAAAACTTATTGACTCAAGTATAAGCCTAGGGTGTCCTAGGCTTATACTTGCCTCACTTTGCCTCACTGTGCCCATGCCTCACTGTGCCCATGACTAGACTGATGTTTACCATGGAAGTCTATGGAAGTAGTGCCCGGCTTTGAAAAATCGGTTCTCCCAGACACCAAACTTTTCAAACTTATAAAGGAGACATGGGGCTACATGTGTGCCAAGCTTGGGGTCCAGAGGACCTACGACCGTCCGGTACCGGGTCCGCAAAATCACTGGAGAAATGACCGTTTAACATTGGAGTCTATAGAAGGGGTGCTTGGGTTTAAAAATTCAGTGCTCCACGGCCCTAAGTCCCCCAGACACCAAACTTTGCACACTTGTAGAGAAGACATGGGGCTACATGTGTGCCAAGTTTGGGTCCAGGGGACCTACGAACGGCCGGTACCGGGTCCGCAAAATCACCGGAGAAATGACCGTTTAACATTGGAGTCTATAGAAGGGGTGCCCGGATTTAAAAAATCATTGCTCCCCGGCCGTAGGTCCCCCAGACACCAAACTTTGCACACTTGTAGAAGAGACATTGGGCTACATGTGTGCCAAGTTTGGGGTCCAGGGGTCCTATGGCCGGCCGGTACCGGGTCCCAAAATTTCGGGAGATCAGGCGAAAAAAAAAAAAAAAACAGAGCAAGCAAGTGAGTGTGACAGATGGTCTCGGGGGGGGGGGGCAATTGCCCTTCCCCCCCCTGGATCTGCCACTGGCGCCGCTCAGGACTAAGGATGAGCTTGGGTGTGTTATTTGGAAATACCGTATTTATCGGTGTATAACACGTACAGGCATATAACATACACCTTCACATTAAGAGGGAAGTGTCAGGAAAAATCTTAGATTTTAAATAAAGAACTGTGAAGCAAAAAAAGGGTCAGTGTCCATCAATGCAGCCTAATCAGTGCCCATATGCAGCCTCACCATTGCCATGAATGCAGCCTCAACATTGCCATGAATGCAGCCTCACCATTGCCATGAATGCAGCCTCACCATTGCCATGAATGCAGCCTCGCCATTACCATGAATGCAGCCTCGCCATTGCCATGAATGCAGCCTCGCCATTGCCATGAATGCAGCCTCGCCATTGCCATGAATGCAGCCTCACCATTGCCATGAATGCAGCCTCACCATTGCCATGAATGCAGCCTCACCATTGCCATGAATGCAGCCTCACCATTGCCATGAATGCAGCCTCACTATTGCCATGAATGCAGCCTCACTATTGCCATGCATGCAGCCTTACCATTGCCATGCATGCAGCCTTACCATTGCCATGAATGCAGCCTCACTATTGCCATGAATGCAGCCTCACCATTGCGGGACGAGCGCCAACAGATTACATACAGGAGAATCTCCTGTTTACTCAGCGACCTCTTTAATACAAAGTCCCGCCTCTTATGATAGACAGAACAGTCGTCCAATGGCAGCCCAGGAGACGGGACTCCCTATTACAGCCACCACAGGAGATTCTCCTGTATGTAATCTGATGGCATTCATCCCACCCCCTCCCTGTCAGCGCTGATAAATACGGTATATATCAAAATCACCAGGATGGCCGTATTAAACCGGATTGGCCTGCGGGTTTTTACTTTGGACATGCCTGGCCTAGACCGAAACAAGCATTTTACCCTTGCAGCCTTGAAGCACAGGGAGAAGAGGAGGTGGGGTGGGTAGAAACACTGCACGGAAGCATTTTTCCTTCCCCCATAGATGGGCTTTGGGGGAAGCACACAAGTCAGTAATACTAGTGATTGCACCTCTTTTTACTGTAGTCCAGTCATAAAGTATGCAGATGCACACAAAATTCTCTGTGCTGGATAACAACATTACACTGTGTCAGAGGTGTACAGAAGTTTTTTGGTTCTGTGGTTAATGACACCTTACACTCGGAATTAGTGTTAACTGAATTTACTGAATCTGTTGATGCTATTTTATGTTCATTGTGACTTTAACGTATATTCCAGCAAGATTCATGCAAACCTCTCAGCTTTTTCTACAATGTCAATGTAATTAAACATGTATGCACAATTGGAAATTGCAGACACTGGGAAGGGACAGGTCACCTTGAGCTTCACCAAGCAGTGTCAGGGAATGTTTGAATTAGCGTTTAAGAGTCTCACAGGTTTTGGTGATCCCAGCACTGCTAGATATGTGATCGGCACAGGGCCAATCAGCACTGTCCAGACAGAGGGTCAGGGGTTCTGCAGCCTCATAGGACAGTCAGAGTAGAATGAAAACTCCTTCTACAAGCTTTAACCAGACACTCAGAGAAGTCATAAGGCTGCTATATACTGCTGATGAGAAAAGGTATTTAGCAGTTTATATTTACTAAAATAATTGCATTTCCATGTTCTGTTTACTGTGTGAGACCAGATATAGTGAATGCAGGGTTAAGTAACACTTTAAGGAATGTTTTCCTTCAGTTGGCCTGGAGAGCCTGGTTAAGATTTCTCAGACACTTATTGCAGCAATTTTTTAGGACATTTAAAATTGACACATTTATAGATCCAATGACAGCAACTTGTATTCAGTGGAAGGGGGCAGAGCCTCGTTAAAATCTAGCATTTAACCCCATGAAATGATGGGTTAATTTGCCCATTAAACATTACTTACTTATTACAGAACACCTACCTCTATTAATATGGAGGTGAGAACAGGGAGAGGTTCTTTAGTTTAGCAGGGTTGACAACACTACTTGGGATTTCAGTGAAGCAAAGACAGCTTTGTCAGCCAACTACAGAAAGTTAGGAGCCCACTGGATTTTTGGTAGGATCTGCATGTACTTTTCTGTACTTGCAGTGTTTTTAGGGCTCAAGCGCACTGGGCTTAAAAACACCTCCTTTACATGTGTTTAGCTGTTTTTTTTTTCAGTATGTAAAAGCACCCTTGTGTTAGCCTATATGCCATGCACATAAATGTGTTTACAGGCATATTAGGCATACAGGTACATTGGAAGAGGAGCTTCTAAATGGATAAATGGCTAAACGGATGGATATGTGGAGTATGTTTGTAGGAATATATATGTACTGTATATTAGTTAAGTGACTCATATAGTTTATATGAGATCATTCATCATATAATCTTGCACATAAACAAGTATGGATCATGAGTCAGCAAATTTTTAATCTCAACCTCCCATCAGGCCTTGATGTGTAAAGTGAATCATGGTCTCACTACATCTCTTCCTAACTATTTACACCTACCATATAGAACTTATAGCTTATGATTATGGAGGCTCAATAATAGCATGCATATTCAGGACATTTTTAGTGACCTACATATCTAAATAATTATAAATATTATCATTATTAGTAACAAGAAACTAACATTGTATCAGTGTAGATAATATTAATATATATATATATACACACAGTACTGTGCAAAAGTTTTAGGGAGGTGTGAAAAAGTGCTGCAATTTAAGAATGCTTTTGGAAATAGAAGTGTTTATTTTTTATTTAATTTTTATCAATTAACATAATGGAACAGAAGAGAAATCCAAATCAAATCAATATTTGGTGTGGTTAGCCTTTGCCTTCAAAACGGCATCAATACTTCTAGGTACATTTGCACACTGTTTTTTTAAGGAACTCGGCAGGTAGGTTGCTCCAAACATTTTGGAGAGCTAACCACAGATCTTCCGTGGATGTAGTCTGCCTCAAATCATTCTGTCTCTTCATATAATCCCACACCGACGCGATGATGTTGAGATAAGGGCTCTGTGGGGGCCAAGCCATCGTTTCCAGTTCCTTTTGTTCTTCTTTACACTGAAGATAGTTGACTGTATGCTTGGGGTCATTGTCCTGCTGCAGAATACGTTTGGAGCCAATCCCACGCCTCCCTGATGGAATGGCATGATGGATAAGTACCGTATATACTTGAATATAAGCCAAGTTTTTCAGCACATTTTTTTTGTGCTGAAAATGCCCCCCTCAGATTATACTCGAGTCTGTGTCCATCTGCAGCCTCGTGCGCCTGATCTCCTGGCGCTGTGACGTCAGTCTAGTCGGCGGCCGTGCAGTGTAACAAAGCCCCACCTCCTCCTTGTCCTCTTCCGTGATAGGCGGAACACTGACTCACTGCTGGAAAAATGAGTCAGTGTTCTGTCACGGACGAGGACGAGGAGGAGGCGGGGCTTTGGTACACTACACAGCCTCCGACTAGACTGCATATCACAGCGCCGGAGATCATGAGGCTGCAGATGGAGCGCCGGTACATGAGGCACAGATCAGGTAGGGAGATTGGCACAGTGAAGCATGCAGATGGGCACAGTGAGGCACAGTGAAGCATGCAGATGGGCACAGTGAGGCACAGTGAGGCATGCAGATGGACACAGTGAGGCACAGTGAGGCATGCAGATGGACACAGTGAGGCATGCAGATGGACACAGTGAGGCACAGTGAGGCATGCAGATGGACACAGTGAGGCTGCAAATGGGCACAGTGAGGCTGCAGATGGACATTGTTGACCCTCTTTTCCACTTACAGTAGCTGCTGCATTTCCCACCCTAGGCTTATACTCGAGTCAATACATTTTCCCATTTTTTGCGGTAAAATTAGGTGCCTCGGCTTGTATTTGGGTCGGCTTATACTCGAGTATATACAGTATTTCCCTTTTATTTCTCAGCATTGAGTTTGGCCAACTGCATCTGTTCCTACACATGTGCATCTGTTCCAGCTTACGGTCCCAATGACGCTGTCATAACCACTAGGGATGAGCTTAGAGTTCGAGTCGAACTCATGTTCGACTCGAACATTGCCTGTTCGCCCGTTCACCGAACAGTGAACAATTTGGGGTGTTCGCGGCAAATTCGAAAAGTCTATGGGAGAAATCTAAAGTGCTAATTTTAAAGGCTTATATGCAAGTTATTGTCATAAAAAGTGTTTGGGGACCCGGGTCCTGCCCCAGGGGACATGTATCAATGCAAAAAAAAGTTTTAAAAACTGACGTTTTTTCGGTAGCAGTGATTTTAATAATGCTTAAAGTGAAACAATAAAAGTAAAATATTCCTTTAAATTTCGTACCTAGGGTGTGTGTATAGTATGCCTGTAAAGTCGCGCTTGTTTCCCGTGCTTAGAACTGTCCCTGCACAAAGTGTCATTTCTGAAGGAAAAAAAGTAATTTAAAACTCACTCGCGGCTATAATGAATTGGCTCCTGGCAATACATAGAAAAGTCATTGATAAAAAATAAAAAAAATGTGTGGGGGTCCCCCCAAATTCAATTACCAGGCCCTTCAGGTCTGGTATGGATATTTAGGGGAACCCTGCCAAAAATTTAAAAATAAAATGCGTGGGGTTCCCCCAAATATCCATACCAGGCCCTTCAGGTCTGGTATGGATTTTAAGGGGAACTCCACCACAAATAAAAAAAAAATGGCGTGGAGTTCCCCCAAAAATCCATACCAGACCCTTTATCCGAGCACACAACCTGGCAGGCCGCAGGAAAAGAGGGGGGACGAGAGAGCTCCCCCCCTCCTGAACCGTACCAGGCCACATGCCCTCAACATAGGGAGGATGACCCCATGTTGATGGGGACAAGGGCCTCATCCCGCAACCCTTGCCCGGTGGTTGTGGGGGTCTGCGGGCAGGGGGCTTATCGGAATCTGGAAGACCCCTTTAACAAAGGATGGGGGTGGGATCTGGGGGTCCCCTATGTGAATTGGTAAGGGGTGCATTGTACTCCTACCATTTCATGGAGGAAGTGTAAAAAAAATGTAAAAAAAAACACACAGACACCTTGGAAAAGTCCTTTATTAAAAATAAAAAAATAAAAAACCCATTCCAGCGATGAAATCCAGTGTCCCGCGGCGATCCGATGTCCACATGAAACTTCATTGGCTGAGCCTGAGCGGACCTGATGGGGAACTTCCTCCGTAGTGTATTAAATGAATAGACCCGCCCCTTCTAAAATTCCCCATCAGGTCCGCTCAGCCAATGACGTAGGTGTAAGGATAAGCGGATCAGATGCAGAACGTGAGAAGGGGCGGGTCTATTCATTTATTACACTGCGTAGGCAGTTCCCCATCAGGTCCGCTCAGCCAATGACGTAGGCGGGTCTGAAATACGAGGGGGCGGACCTGATGGGGAACTTCCTCCACAGTGTAATAAATAAATAGACCCGCCCCTTCTCACGTTCCGCATCTGGTCCGCTTAGCCTTACACCTATGTCATTGGCTGAGCGGACCTGATGGGGAACTTTAGAAGGGGCGGGTCTATTCATTTAATACACTGCGGAGGAAGTTCCCCATCAGGTCCGCTCAGGCTCAGCCAATGACGTTTCGTGTGGACAGCGCTGGACATCGGATCGCCGAGGGACACTGGATTTCATCGCTGGAATGTTTTTTTTTATTTTTTATTTTGAATAAAGGACTTTTCCAAGGTGTCTGTGTGTTTTAAAAAAAAAAAAAAATTACACTTTCTTCGTGAAATGGTAGGGGTACAATGTACCCCTTACCAATTCACATAGGGGGGGCCAGGATCTGGGGGTCCCCTTTGTTAAAGGGGTCTTCCAGATTCCGATAAGCCCCCTGCCCGCAGACCCCCACAACCACCGGGCAAGGGTTGTGAGGATGAGGCCCTTGTCCCCATCAACATGGGGACATCCTCCCCATGTTGATGGCATGTGGCCTGGTACGGTTCAGGAGGAGGGGGTGCTCTCTCGTCCCCCCCTCTTTTCCTGCGGCCTGCCAGGTTGCGTGCTCGGATAAAGGGTCTGGTATGAATTTTTGGGGGAACTCCACGCCATTTTTTTTAAAATTTGGGGTGGAGTTCCCCTTAAAATCCATACCAGACCTGAAGGGCCTGGTATGGATATTTGGGGGAACCCCACACATTTTTTTTTAATTTGCGGCAGGGTTCCCCTTAATATCCATACCAGACCTGAAGGTCCTGGTAATTGAATTTGGGGGGACCCCCACACTTTTTTTTTTTTACCAATGACTTTTCTATGTATTGCCGGGAGCCGACAATTCATTATAGCCGCGAGTGAGTTTTAAATGAGTTTTTTCCTTCAGAAATGACACTTTGTGCAGGGACAGTTCTAAGCAAGGAAAACAAGCGCTGCTTTACATGCATATCATACACACACCCTAGGTACGAAATTTAAAGGAATATTTCACTTTTATTGTTTCACTTTAAGCATTATTAAAATCACTTCTCCCGAAAAAACGTCAGTTTTTAATAAAACTTTTCATTGATACATGTCCCCTGGGGCAGGACCCGGGTCCCCAAACACTTTTTAGGACAATAACTTGCATATTATCCTTTATAATTAGCACTTTTGATTTTGAACGTTCGAGTCCATTGTATTTAATAGGGTTCCAAAGTTTGCGCGAACATTCTGTCTGTTCGCAGGTTCTGGCGAGAACCGAACAGGGGGGTGTTCGGCTCATCCCTAATAACCACCTCTTTCACTTCATCAATGCGAGCAGCTCCTCTGCTCTGCAAATATCCCATCTTCTGCCTGTGTCCCCATCACCTGCATACTACATTCGGCTCCACCTAACAAACTTTCCTATTCCGGAATAGCGTTTGGATGCAAGTCACCTTACGATCATATAAACCTGGATAAAACCACTTGGAAGCTTTATATGTTTATATTTGTATTTTAAACACTTCCCTAAAATGAACCATTGATGAATCACTCAGACAATGAATAGTGGTTTACATACGGAACAAATTCTTTGTTATACTGTTGATTAGTGTGAAGAATAAGGCTATTTTTAGAAGCACAGCTAAAAAAGGAACACTTTTTGTTTTATAACTCTGGCTGGTAATTATGTGACAAAGGGATTTTCAGCACTAAAATATAAGAAACCTATTATGTTAGAGGTTTTTGGACGAAAGTCAATATGTATTTGTTATGCCACCAAAATTTGTGGAAAAGGGACAAAAGCTTTATTGAGATAATAAAAAAAAAAGAACCATCTCTGGGCCAAGAATAAACAAAATATTTTGTCAAAATATTCTGTCTTGTAGATATGCCATGCAACTTGCTGACTATAGTTTGACTTGTACGTAGCTCTGTGTTTACCTTTGATAGAAGTCATGTGTCCATTAGCATGAGGATAAGGATTTGGGGAATTATTAGAACCTAAATACTGTTGCTATGGTTGCAAGAATTTTTTTTTTTTTATTGTTTTGTCCATAAATAACATACAGTAGCTGGTTGTAGATATGAGACTGAAAAGTGTTTTAATAACATTAAATTAGCTAGCGTGTAGCTATTATACAATGTATAATTTTGTAAAGAGAGTACAATTTTCATGTGCTAAGAGGAATATGAAAGGTGCCATTGCTGACCCCTATATGAAAATGCTGGTAGTCATGTAAATCTTGTGACATCATTTGATCAGCAACACAGCTAAACAACTAGCAATTATTGTTAGGAGATGTCAGCAATGGCAACTTCTGCATTTATCTTAGCATGGGTTTACTTTAAAGAAGTCTATTTTCTTTTTTTATTACAGTGTTCTGTTTCCAAGGGGACAAATGACATATAGTACATTGTCCTATC
Organism: Rana muscosa; assembly: GCA_029206835.1. Classification (NCBI taxonomy): domain Eukaryota; kingdom Metazoa; phylum Chordata; class Amphibia; order Anura; family Ranidae; genus Rana; species Rana muscosa. The sequence continues at coordinate 309,356,497 of CM055116.1, read as the reverse complement.
TTCCTACATGCTATGGAAGGCTATCTATCAGGTTGGACAGGACACCCTCCTGCCTCCACATCCTTCCCACAATGCAGCCAGCAAGGAGATGGCGCTTAAAGCAGGGAATGCACATATCAAAATTTGGACGGTTCAGCAGGAATCAGCCAAATTTCATTATGTGTGTATCCCTTTCTGTTCAACAGAAGCCGTTCTGTAAACTTGCTTTTGTCGAACGGTCCTGCTGAAAAAACAGCATTTGATCAGCGCATGCAGTCAATGGGCTGCAGTACTGATCAGTGTATTATGACTGGGGGAGTCCCCATTCTCAGAGTACAATAGTGCAGCAGGGGAAATTCCACATCGCATGTGTGAATGCAGAAATCTGTGAGTTTTTTTTTTTTTTTTTTTTCAATCTACCCCAACCCCAACTTATCTTTGGCTCTAAGCACTTGCCCATATCAAGCACCCTCAAAATGATTGGGAGAGGGGTGCTTGCTTTGGCAAAGTGCTTTAAGCTAGAGATAAGTGCCAGCTATCGATGCAGTTGTCTTATTGCTAGCTGCATTGTTGGATAGCCGTGGGAAGGGGCCGACCTGTCCGGTTTAGAAGCTAGCCTTCCACAGCACTTAAGAGGATGAAACAAAGTACTACATGTATGCTTTAACCACTTCCATACTGGGCACTTATACACCTTCCTGCCCAGACCAATTTTCAGCTTTCTGCGCTGTTGCACTTTGAATGACAATTGCGCGGTCATGCTACACTGTACCCAAACTAAATTTTTATCATTTTGTTCCCACAAATAGAGCTTTCTTTTGGTGGTATTTGATCACCTCTGCGATTTTTATTTTCTGCTAAAAAATAAAAAAAGACCGAAAATTTTGAAAAAAAAAAAGTAATTTTTTTGTTTCAGTTACAAAACTTTGTAAATAAGTTTAGTTTTCTCCTTCACTGATGGGCACTGATGGGGCTGCACTGACGGGCATGGATAAGGCAGCACGGATGGGCACCGATGAGGTGGCACGGATGGGCAACGATCGGCGGCACGGATGGGCAACGATCGGCGGCACGGATGGGCAACGATCGGCGGCACGGATGGGCAACGATTGGCGGCACGGATGGGCACAGATAGGCGGCACGGATGGGCAACGATTGGCGGCACGGATGGGCACAGATAGGCGGCACGGGTGGGCACAGATAGGCGGCACGGGTGGGCACAGATAGGCGGCACGGGTGGGCATGGATGGGCACGTATAAGCGGCATGGATGGGCACTGATAGGTGGCATGGATGGGCACTGATAGGTGGCATTGTACTGTACTAATGGATGCCAATCAGTGCCAAGCAATAATGCCTGCCAATCAGTGGTGCCCATTGTGGGCACTGATTGGCATCCATTGTGGCACTGATTGGCATCCATTTGGCATTGGCATCCATTATCCCTGGTGGTCTAGGGTGGCATACCTTATGGTGGGCTTCCCTGGTGGTCTAGTGGCATCCCTGGTGGTCCAGTGGGCATCCTCGGGGGGGGGCTGTGCTGGTAATGAATCAGCACAAACCCCCCCTGTCAGAGGAGCAGCCAATTGGCTCTCCTCTACTCGCGTCTGACAGACGCGAGTGAGGAAAAGCCGATGACCGGCTTTTCCTGTTTACACTGTGATCAGCCGTGATTGGACACGGCTGATCACGTGGTAAAGAGTCTCCGTCGGAGACTCTTTACCTAGATCGGTGTTGCGGGGTGTCAGACTGACACCCCGCAGCAGCGATCGCCGTGGGGCGCGCAGCGGCTCAAAATCCTGAGGACGTCATATGACGTCCAGTCAGGATTTTGAAACCACTTTGCCGACGTCAATCCGCTATAGGGCGGGCGGCAAGTGGTTAATGAAACAATAAATTAGACTTCTTTCAAGCCGGCCATACATGGATCCATTGATTGACTAGCCTGTCCGTTTTTTCAAAATGTGATTGCTATCGGCAAGCATGACCCCCCCCCCCCCTGGTCAACAGAACACAATAGCACTGCAGGAGGCATCCCCCCCATCAACATAACTGTGTTGATGGGGGGAATTGAGCAATTTTCTTTCCTTCCACCACAGGTGGAATAATTTAATAATCTATGGGCTGCCTAAGAGTTTATTGTATTGTATTCAGCTCATTATGCAAACAGATATTCCGGTTCATTGGCTATGGCTGGTTCAATCAAATCAATTCTATTAATATTCCAACTAACAGCAACTAGTCAAACAACAATCGCATTAATACAGACAGTATCCTATTTTTCCCGTATGACTTATGTGCCTAACAGACCCATTTTTTTTTTTTTTTTATGTACAAACACAGAGATAACTTATCTTTTACACTGTCTTTATTGCCAAGCTTGGGATTTTTTAAAATAATGTGCAAAACCTTGCTTTGTCTGGAGTTATTCTTTAATTCGTAGCTTACACGCAGTGCTTCTGACCATACATCGTAGCAACTAGGATGTTTATATGAAAAATAGACTAAACTAATAAACTAAAACCTAAAAAAAAAAAAAACATGAGTCAGTGACCAGAGATTAAAATAATTATATATAATACATGACATTGTCTGGACAAATAGACAACTAAAGTGCAAGCAGCGGTGGGGAAGACATTGACCGACAACGTTTATCAGAGATGTTTATCAGAGACAAGCCTAGCACTTAGTATCTGATTTTGTGTCTCGCCCCTGCCTCTACATTTTGATCTTCAAGATTATAATGTTCCTCTTAAGAGCTGACCATCATTTCCAGTTGTTTTACAAGGTTTGTGAAGTCATTGGGTCTGAAATGATTTGAGTTACATTAGATAAGAAGCTGATGACAGTTCTCAATATTACTAATTGCTGCTTTCTCATAAAAGTAATCATATCAAATTTAAATGTATTCAAAACAGTGATGAGATTGGTGACAGAGACAGCCGTTATAAATAGTCATCTCAGTTGGTTTATGTTAACCCCTTGCGGACCAGCTGCCGTCATTATACTGCGGCAGGTTGGCACGACTGCGTGAATCATCGTAGGTGTACGTCAGCCACTTTAAGAGCTCTAAGGGGACGCCCGCGGTGCGACCCCGGAGCCAATTCGCATGGCAGGCGACAGCAATGTTCGCCAGCGACCTGCGATCGCTCCTCAGGATCTGTCAATGTAAACAGACAGATCCCCGTTCTCACAGGTAAGTAGAGAGAGATCTGCTGTTCCTAGTGATCAGAAACAGCGATCTCTCGCTACTGCCTGTCAGTACACTCCCCCCACAGTTAGAAACACCTCCCTAGGGAACAGTTAACCCCTTGATCGCCCCCCCTAGGTATAATCCCTTCCCTGCCAGTGACATTTACACAGTAATCAGTGGCTATTTTTTAGCTCTGATAGCTGTATAAATGTCAATGGTCCCCAAAAAGTTTCAAAAGTGTCCGATCTGTCTGCCGCAATGTCGCAGCCCAGCAAAAAATCACTGATCACCGCCATTACTTGTAAAAAAAAAAAAAGAATAATAAAAATGCCATAAATATATCCCATATTTTGTAGACACTATAACTTTTGCTCAAACCATTTAATATACGCTTTTTGCATTTTTTTTTTGTTGCCAAAAATATGTAGAAGAATACATATTGGCCTAAACTGATGAAGACATGTATTTATTTATTTATTTTTGTAATATAATATTATAGCAAAAAGTAAAAAATCTAGTTTTAAAAAAAAAAATTGGCGCTATTTTTTTGTTTATAGCGAAAAAAAAATTAAAAATGCAGAGGTGATCCTTAACCACTTACAGACCGGAAGATTTTCCCCCTTGACCAGGCCATTTTTTGCGTTATCGCATTGCGTCGCTTTAACTGACAATTGCACGTCTTTTTTTCCCCACAAATAGAGTTTTCTTTTGGTGGTATTTGATCACCTCTGCGGTTTTTTTTTTGCGCTATAAACCAAAAAAATCGACAATTTTGAGAAAAAAAATATTTGCTATAATAAATATCCCAAAAAAAAAAAAAAAAAATGTCTTCATCAGTTTACGCCAATATGTATTCTTCTACATATTTTTGGTAAAAAAAAAACGCAATAAGCGTATATTGATTGGTTTGCGCAAAAGTTATAGCATCTACAAAATAGGGGATATATATATGGCATTTTAATAATTTTTTTTACTAGTAATGACGGTGATTTTTAGCAGAACTGCGACATTGCGGCGGACAGATCGGACACTTTTGACACTTTTGGGACCATTGACATTTATACAGCAATCAGACCTAAAAATAGCCACTGATTACTGTATAAATGTCACTGGCAGGAAAGGGGTTAACACTAGGGGGCGATCAAGGGGTTAAGTGTGTTCCCTGAGAGTGTTTCTAACTGTAAGGGGGCTGGGCTGACTGGAGGAGGAGAGAGATCGCTGTTCCTAATCACTAGGAGCAGCATATCTGTCTCTAACTCCCCTGTCAGAAGTAGAATGGGATCTGTCCGTTTACATTGACAGATCCCTGTTCTGGCTCTCGTTCCAGTGATCGCGGGTGGCCAGAATGTGTACAGAACAGCCACAGAAACATAATTTCCTGGTTGTGTGATTGGCTCACTGATTTTCCCAGAAGTCTGCACTAAGATACAAGTCAGATTTCAGGCATCCCCGCAACAAAAAAATAATTTTTGGTGAGATATTCCCAAAAGAAACACGTCTAAAGGGATGCAGGCCCAGCAGCTTTCATCATTAGTGTCCCGCAGGTGCCACAGCTGATTGATAATTATGAAACCACTCCCATTAGGCCCTTTTCACACTTGTGCGACTTGTCCTGTGACTTGGGACTGCAAAGTCGCATGACAAGTCGTACTCCATGAATTTCAATACGTACCATTCATATCTGTGCCTTTCAGGTCGCACAAGTGTGAAAGGTGCCTTATGCCTTGTACATACGATCGGATTTCCGATGGAATAAAATCCGATGGACTTGTTTCATCGGAGATTCCGATCGTGTGTGGGCCCCATCGGACTTTTTTCCATCGGAGTAGGAGTAAAAAAATAAAACATGTTTTAAATTTTTCTGATGGGAAATTCCGATCGTCTGTGTGGAATTCCATCTGAGAAAAATCCACGCATGCTAAGAATCAAGTCGACGCATGCTCAGAAGCATTGAACTTCATTTTTCTTGGCTCGTCGTAGTGTTTTACGTCACCGTGTTTTGGACGGTCGTATTTTAGTCTGACAGTGTGTATGCAAGACTGATGGTAGTCAGATTCATCGGAATTCCGACGGAAAATTCCATCGGATTTTATTCCATCGGAAATCCGATCGCGTGTACAAGGCATTAGACTCACTTTCCTACATGGACACAGAGAAACGCACATGGATTTCTTCAGAATAACTAAAGGCAGAAATCTGCAACAAAATGTGGTAAAATCCTTGCAATGTACATATATCACCCAGGGGGGAATGTTTTTTTATCAACAAAAGTGGAGTTATGCTTTAACAATTGTCCAAAGAGGCTGAAAAAGTTATTGTTCTTATTTTGCATTATTGAGGCCAATGCTTTTGGCTGAACAAAAATGGATGTTTGATACATAACCAGGCCTGGATTTATACTTCCTGACCCCTAGGCCACTCTCTTACCTCCAGTGACTGTCTGGTTTTGGTTCCTGGCTAACAAGATCAAAACCACAAAAGGCATGCCAGGGCTGGGGGTTGAGAGCTTGGAGTAGGCAGTTTATTCACTCAGTGCACCTAGATCTAAGTTTAAAAGAGTAGGAAAACCGTTAGGGTCTAAGTGTATCAGACCCAGGATGGGTGAATGGGTAACACAACAAAGGTGCACAAATCGGTAGGGATAACAACACTGCGGATCCATTATGTTGGTATGCCGAAGATGAGGCGCCGCTCAAACCGACCTGATGTTATCACGGTGTATGGCCTCAATGCTGGCTGAGGCCATACACTGTAATAACATCGGGGTGGTTTGAGCGGCATCTCAACTTTGGCCTGTTTACACTTCTGGTTGGTGCATTTAGAGGCCCGTTCCCATTTTCTGAGCACTGGCGGGGAGATCCTGAAGCCTCTAGCTTTGAGCAGTGCTACAAGCTTTTCATGTCCATTGTGCTGGTAGGCATTATAGGAATCCAGAACCTGTGTGCCACTCCTGTCAGCCCTTTTGGAACGCCTTTACTGGCCATCGGCTACAAAATGTGTGGGTTGCTGAGTGCCATCCCTGGCTACCCTATGACCCTAGGTCTGTGCCTAGCAGAAATACAGATCTACTCATCAACATATACTAGTAGGTGAAGGAAAAATGCCTGTGTTGTGCACAGAAGCCGATTAAAGCGGAGGTCCCGCGAAAAAAAAAATATTAAAAGCCAGCAGCTACAAATACTGCAGCTGTTGACTTTTAATAAATGAACACTTATCTGTCCAGGGTGCCCACAATGTCGGGAGCCAAAGCCAAAGAATTGCTCATCTCTCGGCTGCCCCCGCCGCCATCCTAGGTGAGGGAATCAGGAAGTGAAGCGTTGTGGCTTCACTGCCCGGTTCCCAACTGTGCATGCGCGAGTAGCGCGGCGCGTTCCCAGTTGTTCCCGCTGTCTCCTGGGACCAGTGTGTTTCCCAGAAGGCAGCGGGGGGGGGGGGGGGGGAAGTGGGTGCAAATACCTGTATTATACAGGTATCTGCACCCCCCTCCCCCCTGAAAGGTGCCAAATGTGACACTGGAAGGGGGGAGGGTTCCGAAAAGCGGAAGTTCCATTTTTGGGTGGAACTCCGCTTTTAAGTATGAAAGTGGCTGTTCTTGTCTCTGATTCACTGCTGCGGGTTACACAGACCCTCTCTGTTGATTCAATTTTTTTACTTATTACACTCAATGTTCCTATACTGTATGGCCACATTTTGTCTTTTTTCATTGATCTGAATTAACATTAGAGAACAGATACAAATATTTTTTTCCATTATTTAATTTTAATAAAGCATTGGGCAGTGTTAACATGATTATAGTGACCTTGCACTAATTACAATAATTGTTATTAATACATTCTAATGTATCTAAAAATAGAAGTGGAAATGTGCTAGCTATTGACTGAGCTGTCTAAATGCTGATTAAAATAAAACAAAACCCAGCAATGCAGTGATGATTACTGGATTCTTCCATTCAGTATTATAAGCCTGCTCATTACCTTGTCAGCCTCATCCATCCATAGCATGTACAGTATATTTATTATAGCTGCTTCTGTAAGATGTTTGTGTGTGTGTAGCCATGGCCCCGACCCCTAGAGGCCTAATGGTGACCTCCAGAGTCAGGGAGAGCTGACATCCATCTTCACAGTGTGGGTTACTAGGCATAGTGGGTGTGGTGTAGATAGAGTAAGTTGGGCGCCAGACACTTTGAGAATGCAAAAGAGATTAATTGTCTCTTAACAAAACTGGGGAGAGAGGGTTAGGGCCTGAACACCCTTAGGCAGATGCATAATAATTGGCAGACTTCGAGACAAAAATAGGAATAGAAGAACAGCTATACAGTTCATGGACCTTTAAGCTGAATTGCAGTAAACTGTATCTGTAGACCGCTGTCTCCTATAGCAACTGATCTGGTAACTTCAACTTCAATAAAGATCACAACTCACAGTATCCCATTGTAGATCCTCTCACTGAGTTCCCAGTCTCTCACTAGACTCTTCAGATCCCAGCCGCCACTGGATCCCTTGAGCTCCTTCACAACTATCCCACTGTGGCTTCCATGTGTCACCCACACTGTCCCGCTGGGTCCCTGACTTGGCTCTTCAGCTAACCTGCTGAATCTTCTGCAAGCATCACCCACACTGTTCCGCTGGGTCCCTAGCTTGACTCTTCTGAAGCTTTCCCAACTTCTTCACCGTCTCCGGCTAGTGAAAAAGGCTGCTCTGGTACTTCTTCAGTCTCCACAGAACCTGACCTCTGATAACAGGATAGATTGTTTCTTGCTGGTGACTGTGTGCCCTTTACCTCTGACTCTGGTTCTCGCTTGCCTCTGGCGACAGGAGTGGTCGTCTCTGACGGCAACTGCTTTCCTTCACCTGTGGCAAATACTTGGTTCTCCAGCCGGCAAAATCCCCTGCAACTTGGTTGGGCTCCAAGCCTGAAGCCCCAACCCCACGCTGCTTGCTTTCAACCTTTTATAGGCCTCAGGCTTCTGGCCTAGCAGCCGAGAGCTTTTCAACACACGTCCACCCAGACAGCCATCCAGGTGGCACAGAACCCGATCACCTGACTACCTGATAAATAGGCTCTCCCAGCAGACCAAGATAAAGGAAACCTATGCCAATTGGCTGAGACAACCCATCCACTAGTCCGTATTTACTAAGCCCATGTCAATCTAATGCCACAGGTAACAATGGCACCTAGTGACAGAAGAGAGGTGCATAAAACCCAGATTTAGGAAAAGGTCAGTGGATCTCCCTAACAATCAGCCAGGCTGGTTACCGCCAAGAAAACTAAATTTGTTAGTAACCCTGCCTAACACCAGGGTGCTATATATATATATATATATATATATATAGGTGTGTTAAATTATGTGTCTATCACTCTCACTCTCTCATACTGGTCACTGGAAGTTCAACATAGCACCTCATGGCAAAGAACTCTCTGAGAATCTGAAAAAAATAATTGTTGCAGGACAGGTTTCACTCAGAACAGGCCCCGCCATGGTCGACCAAAGAAGTTGAGTGCACGTGCTCAGCGTCATATCCAGAGGTTGTCTTTGGGAAATAGAAGTATGAGTGCTGCCAGCATTGCAGCAGAGGTTGAAGGGGTCTCAGAAAGAAGCCTCTTCTAAAGATGATGCACAAGAAAGCCCGCAAATAGTTTACTGAAGACAAGCAGACTAAGGACATGGATTACTGGAACCATCTTCTGTGGTCTGATGAGACCAAGATAGACTTATTTGGTTCAGATGGTGTCACGCGTGTGTGGCGGCAACCAGGTGAGGAGTACAAAGACAAGTGTGTCTTACCTACAGTCAAGCATGGTGGTGGGAGTGTCATGGTCTTGGGCTGCATGAGTGCTGCCGGCACTGGGGAGCTACAGTTCATTGAGGGAACCATGAATGCCAACATGTACTGTGACATACTGAAGCAGCGCATGATCCCCTCCCTTCAGGGACTAGACCACAGGGCAGTATTCCAACATAACGACCCCAAATACACCCCCAAGACGACCACTGCCTTGCTAAAGAAGCTGAGGGTAAAGGTGACTGGCCAAGCATGTCTCCAGACCTAAGCCCTATTGACCATCTGTGGGGCATCCTCAAACAGAAGGTGGAAGAGGGCAAGGTCGTTAACATCCTCCAGCTCCATGATGTCGTCATGGAGGAGTGAAAGAGGACTCCAGTGGCAACCTGTGAAGCGCTGGAGAACTCCATGCCCAAGAGGGTTAAGGCAGTGCTGGAAAATAATGGTGGCAACACAAAATATTGACACTTTGGGCCCAATTTGGACATTTTCACTCACTTTTGTTGCCAGCGGTTTAGACATTATTGGCTTCAGTTATTTTGAGGGGACAGCAAATTTACACTGTTATGCAAACTGTACACTCACTACTTTACATTGTAGCAAAGTGTCATTTCTTTAGTGTTGTCACAACATATTCACAAAATTGTGAGGGGTGCACTCACTTTTGTGAGATACTGTATGTATGTGTGTGTATATATGTATATACAGTATACCTGTGTGTGTGTGTGTGTGTGTATATATACTCGTGTGTGTGTGTGTGTGTGTGTGTATATATATATATATATATATATATATATTGTGACAGCAGGAAGGTAAAGTCACCTGGTTGCATCCAGGGGGGTAGATATATTTCGCCCAGATTCAGGCTTTACGCCGACTTATACAACTAGGTGGAGAGTTGTATAAGGCTAGTGGGCTCATGGATGACTCATACCTCTAGGGAGAGTGTGGGGCGTCGTGCAGACAGAGATGAGGAGACCAGCTGAACCTTGTCAGCTCATTTAGGCCTCTATAAGAACTCCCAGCTTCATTAGATGTTAGCTCATGCCTGGAACCAGACCTGTGTGGACTGTCTAGGGAGAGTGAACCCCTGTGCGGTGAGACAAAGCCTGTGTGGCTATTTGCTTGGACATTTAAAACCAGGGACTTAGGGACTAGGACAGCACTAGGCTGATCCCAGTTGTTAGTTAGGAAACCTGTATGTTTAGTCAGAGGTCAAGTTGACCAGGATTTATTTTGTTTATGTTTCTTTTGCTTTGCTGTGTTTTGTCACTGTAAATAGAAAATAAACCACACCTTTTTGATTTTGAAAACCACAACCTCCGTTTGCTGGGCCTGTTTTTGTGTGGGGAGCCCATCTCGGGGGTCACACACACCCGCTGCCGAGCTAACCCCCTCACAGTTGGTGGAGAACCAGTGGCAGTTTTTTTTTTTAAGCCAGCATGGAGGAGATACTGAAGCAGCTGGCTCTAGCAAATGCCAATCAACAGCAGACAAATGCAGGTTTGCAAAAGAACTTCGCAGCCCAGCAGCAAGCTCATCAACAGAGCCTTGCAGCCCAGCAGCAGACAAACGCAACTTTGCAACAGAGTCTGGAGGCTCAGCAACAAGCCCAGCAGCAATCTGAGGCCCGCTTCATAGACCTGTTGCAGAAGCAAGAGCAGAGACTACAACAACAGATGGAAGCAGTAATGCAGCAACGTCCGCAGACCAGTGAGGAAAGCCGTCCCACTAATACCGCGTCCTTTGGGGTGAGTCGTTTATTGACAAAAATGACTGGAGAGGATGATCCAGAGGTATTTTTGACCACATTTGAAAGGACCGCTGAAAGAGAAAAGTGGCCTGAGGAGCAGTGGGCTGGACTGGTGGCTCCTCTGTTAACTGGTGAATCGCAGAAAGCTTACTATGACCTAGAGCCTAACCAAGCAAAAGACTATGTGATGCTAAAAGCTGAAATATTGGCAAGGCTGGGTGTCACCCAGGCTGTCCGGGCTCAGCTTGTGCATAACTGGACTTTCCAGCTTGGAAAACCCCCCAGGTCTCAAATGTATGATCTCATTCACCTGAGCAGAAAGTGGCTACAGCCAGAGACTTTGTCCGCACCAAAGATTGTGGAACGTGTTGTAATGGATCGGTTTTTGAGAGCTCTTCCTACTGCCATCCAAAAGTGGGTAAGCCATGGAGACCCAGAGACGGCCGATGGTCTTGTGGATCGTGTGGAGAAATACTTGGCTACAGAGAACCTGACGGCCTCTTCCAGAGACACTCGGACTTTCCACCCTAAGACCAGACCATCCCCAGGGGCGGATAAGAGGATTCCAAGGGGTGAGGGTGGAGAGAGTGAGAGGGTGGGAGCTCTACCCCAAGTTTGGCGAGAACAGCCTGGGAAATCAGCGGCTCAAGAGGCCGCAAGAAGGATCGTTTGCTACCGCTGCCGGCAAGCGGCACATATTGCAGCCAATTGCCCGGTTGTGGAGGAACCCATGCAGTGTGACTTTCTGACGGGCAGACGTCAGTCGCTGTGTGCGACAGTCGCATGCACTGCCATTCGAGGAACTGAGAAACATTTATGCAAAATGTGTGTTAATGGTAGAAATGTTGTGGTATTGTTGGATTCAGGTAGCCTTGTGACCCTGATAAAGGCTGAGTTAGTTAAAACAGAGGTCTCTGGGAATAGCAAGGTAGCTGTTATTTGTGTGCATGGGGACACCCGAGAGTATCCAGTGACTACAGTGTGTTTCGAGACCCCCAAAGGTACCCTCTCTCATCCAGTGGGCTTAGTATCTCAGTTACCGCATGACGCCATTGTGGGAAGGGATTTTCCGAAGTTCTGGGAACTGTGGGATGATCCTGAGCCCCCCACTGGTGCCCCTATGTACCAGGAATGTGATAGCCAGAACTCCCCTGAGAGTGGTGAGGACTCTCCGGAATTTCCCTTATCAGTATTGGCAGGGGAGACTCAAGAAACTGGAGAGGAGCCCACCTCCTCAGACGAAAACCTACCGTCTGTGGAGTTTTCTGATCTTGAGGTTCACAGGGAAAACTTTGCCACAGAACAGTTGAAAGACCCCGCCCTAATAAAGGCACGGGAAAACGTAGTGAAAATAGATGGCGAGTTAGTGAACCCAGATAATACCTGCACTTACCCATACTTCAGCGTAGAGAAGGACCTACTGTATCGGGTGGCAAAAAGGGCAGAAGAAACCGTTGAGCAGCTTGTGGTGCCCAAACCTTACAGGAAGTTGGTGTTGGAGTTGGCCCATGGGCACATTCTTGGAGGTCATCTGGGGACAGAGAAAACCCGAGAGAGGGTATTACAGAGATTCTATTGGCCGGGGGTGATGAAGGACATAGAAAATTATTGTTCCTCCTGCCCTGTGTGTCAGAGGTCGGCCCCGATGCCACATTTCCGTAGCCCGCTGGTCCCTCTACCCATCATTGAGGTCCCGTTTGAGAGGATCGCCATGGATTTGGTAGGTCCTATAATCAAGTCCGCTAGGGGGCACCAGTACATATTAGTTATAATGGACTATGCCACCCGTTATCCAGAAGCGATCCCTCTCCGAAATACCTCGGCCAAAACCATAGCCAAAGAGCTATCTCTTGTGTTTAGCCGGGTGGGTATTTGTAAAGAACTGCTTACGGACCAAGGTACACCCTTTATGTCCCGGGTTATGAAGGAGCTGTGTAAATTGTTCAAAGTGACGCAATTACGTACATCTGTGTATCACCCCCAAACCGATGGGCTGGTTGAAAGGTTCAACAAAACCCTAAAACAAATGTTGAAGAAAGTGGTGGATAGAGATGGAAAGGATTGGGACTGTCTACTTCCTTATCTGATGTTTGCTATTAGGGAGGTGCCCCAATCCTCTACGGGATTCTCCCCCTTTGAGTTACTGTATGGGAGACACCCAAGAGGGCTGTCGGATATTGCCAAGGAAACTTGGGAAAGTGAGAGTTCTCCCCACAGGAGTGTGATTGAGCATGTCGCCCTGATGCAAGACCGAATTGCACAGGTAATGCCCATCGTGAAGGAACATTTGGCCCAAGCGCAGTTAGCACAGCAGAGAGTGTACAACCGTGGAGCCAAGACCCGTACCTTTTCCCCGGGGGATAGGATACTGGTACTTGTCCCTACGGTTGAAAGTAAATTCCTTGCCAAATGGCAAGGCCCCTACGAGATAATGGAAAAAGTGAGCGAAGTGAATTACAAGGTCAGACAACCAGGAAGGCGAAAGCCCGAACAGATCTATCACGTTAATCTGTTGAAAGCCTGGAGGGATAGAGAGTCCCTAGTCGCAGACACTTGGTCACCAGCTCAAACTGGTTGCGTGATTCCTGAGGTTGGAATAGCAGCCACCTTGTCACAACCCCAACAACAGGAGGTTAAGGAGTTTGTGCTTCGCAACAAGGAGGTATTCTCTGAGCTGCCGGGACAAACATCTGGGGTAGAGCATGACATCATTACCCCGCCCGGTGAAAGGGTGAAGTTAAAACCCTATCGGATCCCAGAGGCCCGACGGGAGGCAATACGGGAGGAAGTACAGAAAATGCTGAACTTAGGGGTGATAGAGGAGTCCCAAAGTGATTGGTCTAGTCCCATTGTGTTGGTGCCTAAACCGGATGGGAGCTGGCGATTTTGTAACGATTTTCGTCAGTTGAACAAAGTTACAAAATTTGACACCTACCCCATGCCACGTATAGATGAGTTGATCGACCGGCTGGGAACAGCCCGATACATGACGACTCTTGACCTCACAAAAGGGTATTGGCAAATCCCCCTGGCCAAGTCGGCCAAAGAGAAAACCGCATTTGTAACCCCAGACGGGGCGTTCCAATATAAAAGAATGCCGTTCGGGTTACAGAATGCGCCGGCCACATTCCAGCGGAAAATGGACCAGATGCTGAGGCCCCATCGGAAGTATGCTGCGGCTTACCTGGATGACATAATTGTCCATAGCACAGATTGGGCCTCACATCTGCCAAAAGTGCAAGCAGTCCTGGACTCTGTTCGGGAAGCGGGGTTTACGGCTAACCCCAAGAAGTGTACCATTGGGCAGGAGGAGGCCAAATATCTTGGGTACACCATTGGGAGGGGAGTAATAAAACCCCAACTCAACAAAGTCGAGGCCATCCAGAGTTGGCCACGTCCCAACAGCAAGAAGCAGGTACGAGCCTTTCTGGGAATCGCTGGGTATTATCGGCGATTCATTCCCCACTTTGCTTCTAAGGCTGTGCCCCTAACCAACCTGACGAAGGGGAAAGGGTCGGTCATGATTAAATGGACCCCCGAGGCTGAGGCAGCATTCCAATTCTTGAAACAAGCCTTATGTAGCCAGCCAGTGTTGTACTCACCCGACTTCTCTAAAGACTTTGTCGTACAAAGTGATGCGTCAGATGTGGGGTTAGGAGCAGTATTGTCCCAGGTCTGGAACGGGGAAGAGCACCCAGTCATTTACCTCAGCAGGAAGTTGAAGTCCCATGAGGTAAATTACGCCACCGTTGAAAAGGAGTGTTTAGCGGTGAAGTGGGCTCTAGATTCCCTTCGGTACTACCTGCTAGGTAGGCACTTTGACATGGTTACGGATCACGCTCCGTTAAAGTGGATGGCTCAAAACAAGGAAACAAATAGAAGAGTGAATAGGTGGTTCCTGGCCCTCCAGGAATTCAACTTCACAGTAAAGCATCGCCCTGGCGTTCAAATGGGGAATGTGGATGCTTTGTCTCGAGTACATGAATGCCTGATTGCTGGTGTTCCAACCCCGAGGTTAAAACAAGAGGGGGGGGGTATGTGACAGCAGGAAGGTAAAGTCACCTGGTTGCATCCAGGGGGGTAGATATATTTCGCCCAGATTCAGGCTTTACGCCGACTTATACAACTAGGTGGAGAGTTGTATAAGGCTAGTGGGCTCATGGATGACTCATACCTCTAGGGAGAGTGTGGGGCGTCGTGCAGACAGAGATGAGGAGACCAGCTGAACCTTGTCAGCTCATTTAGGCCTCTATAAGAACTCCCAGCTTCATTAGATGTTAGCTCATGCCTGGAACCAGACCTGTGTGGACTGTCTAGGGAGAGTGAACCCCTGTGCGGTGAGACAAAGCCTGTGTGGCTATTTGCTTGGACATTTAAAACCAGGGACTTAGGGACTAGGACAGCACTAGGCTGATCCCAGTTGTTAGTTAGGAAACCTGTATGTTTAGTCAGAGGTCAAGTTGACCAGGATTTATTTTGTTTATGTTTCTTTTGCTTTGCTGTGTTTTGTCACTGTAAATAGAAAATAAACCGCACCTTTTTGATTTTGAAAACCACAACCTCCGTTTGCTGGGCCTGTTTTTGTGTGGGGAGCCCATCTCGGGGGTCACACACACCCGCTGCCGAGCTAACCCCCTCACAATATATATATATATATATATATATATATATATAAATATGCAGCGCATATACAGTGTATATACTGTAGATAAAGAGAGAGATATTAACCAAGCAGCAACACTTTTCTGGCGTTGTGGCCATATTGGAAAGTCCTCAGCCAAATTCATGAAAGACAGGTGACAGTTTTCTTGCTATTTCCAACATGTTCAGAGAGTTCTTATGTACGCCACCTTTACATTCTGGTACTATGGCTGTGTCAAATTTGTTAAGAAATACCGCCATATAGGTGATAAGAAAAGTGGAGGTGAATAAGACTTCTTCCAAGTTGAGTAAATTTTGTTGCATGTGTAAGTATTATGTTGTAGACAAATTCAGTCTGAGACATACGGTAATTCTACAACATATAGAAATACAGCTTACCAATAGCTACATGACTCTATCGAAAGTTGTGCCATTTGTTGTACAGATGAAAGACCGATTTCTTATGCCGTGTACACACGGTCAGAATGTCCGACAGAAAAAGTCAGATGGGAGCTTTTCGTCGGATATTCTGACCGTGTGTATTCCCCATCAGACTTTTTCTGTCTGAATTTCCGACCGACTTAGATAGGGAGTAGGTTCTCTATTTTTCCGTCGGAAATTCCAACTGCGCTTTTCCCGATGGAAAGTCCGGCCGTGTGTATGCGGCATAACAGATGTCTATGGCACCTTTTATGAAATGCAGGGACAGTGGTGTTACTAATAGCTTTTAAGCAGTTTTATGCTTGTTCTATGTGAGGTGTGCTTGAAAAACAACAGCTAATTTTCCTAAACTTTATTATTATTCGTAGCAAAACAAATGTATCCATATTGCACAGAATTTGGTAATTTTTTAATCTCATGTGTAGCTCTACCCCCAGAGGAGCCACTGAATTGTTTTGTGATTTCTCTGCACACCTGATGATGACACACCTCCCTCATCTAACACTTACCGTCTATACAGTATCCCTGTATATATTAAGGTATTTCAAAGAATTTATTAGGAAAAACATTGAGAGGAGGATTAAGAGAGCATTAGCAAGTGTGCTTATGCAAACAGTCAATACTAATTCAAATAATTAATCACCTGCAGTATTCTGACTGCTGTAACTTTTTTGGGGGGAAAATTATTTTTATTCACATTTTTAAAACCTGACTGCTGTAAGTAACAGAACTGAATTGCATTTAACTAGCAACTGTTTATAAAGGCAGTTCTAACTTGCTACAACAGTCCTCGTTTTATCCCACTAACCAGTGATTGATAAAAAAAAAAAACGTTGGCCGGCAAGGTTGGGGCCCTCGAAGAAAGCACAACAATTCCCAGCAGACAAAGATCGCATAGATACAAAGATACAAAGATCAATTTGTGCAATGTTAGTCTCTTATCAGAGCCAGGGCATCCTTTTCTGGGTCTTTGGACAAGTGCTCTGCTTTAAGTCCCCTGACAGGGGTAGGAGTAAGGATGAGCTCCGGCGTGTTCGCATAGTACACGTGCAGAGCCCGCCAGGAAGTCGGCACCGCGCTGCGCTAATCACAGCCAGGGAGACATTTCCCGATCTCTGCAGCCGAGCATTGAGAAATGTCTCCCTGCCTGTCATTAGCACAGCGCGGTGCCGACTCCTGGTGGGCTCTGCCCGTGTACTATGCAAACACGCCGGAGCTATCCTTAGATAGGAATTGCTTTGATATTTTCAGGGCGGGTGCCCTAGGCAGAGTGTGGGAGGGGGCGCCAAAACACTGGAGCATCATGCTTTGTCTCAGGCTCTGTGTTGCTAATTCTGTGAAAAAGCAGAGCCGAGAATGTGCCCTTATCTGCTGCAGGCTTCCCTGGAAAGGCCAGAGACACTCTCCGGGGCACAGGTCCCTGAGAGGCTGGGCGGCTGGATCGGACAGTGAGAGCTCCAGTACAGGTGGGCGGAGCAGGCAGACAACAGTACACTGAAGCCCTGATCACTGCTTTCTGCCCAGCAGACATCTGAGCTTTCCCCTCTCCTGCAGCAGACTGAAGATAAGTGATAGATAACAGACTGCTTTTCTCCTCCTGTGAGTCCCGACCTGTTCTGCTATCCACACTGTGCACTGCTGTGCTGTAAACCTGTGCTGACCCTTGCAGTGCACGTTTACTAAAGTAAAAGTAATTTTTTTGTAAAATATAGTGTGTATGTGGAATACATCCTTTGTAGCACCTAAAAAGTCCCAGTATATTTCTAACCTATGGAAAGATTTGACCACAAACAGCAGGTGTGTAATGCAGCCCAAATCCAGCAAAGTAAAAAAGTCCACCCTTGCCGTGCTGGGGGAAAACTTGTACTTGCTCCAGCCAGCTGCAGTGCTCTCCTCCCTCCACCCAAAGCCTTGAGCCCCATACACACGGACGGACTTCCATCTGACTTTTCCCTGGATTTTTGTCCGAACGGAGTTGGCCGGGCACACCCATAGCATACACACCACAGGACTTTTCTGCAAACTTTCCCAAAACTTTTTGCAACATCATGTGGTTTTTCTGCTCTTTTTTGCTCTTTACCGCCACCCTTTGGTCAACTTCTGCTATTGTTGGTTGATTTTAACATTAGTTGTTTTGTCCATCGGACAAAAGTCCTATGGTTTTCTGTCCACACGGTCGGACTTTGCTCCATCGGACTTTTGTTGGCCAAAAGTTTGTCCATTTGCAGACCCAACTTTTGTCCGATGAAAACCCCCGAAAAAAACAAAAAAAGTTTGTCAGATGGAGCGTACACGCGGTCGGATTGTTGGTCCAACTTGCTCAAAATGAGGTTTGTTGGCCATAAGTCCGACCGTGTGTACGGGGCTTTAGCATCATCATACCTTACAGGCACATTAGCCCTGTATTGTATGATGATGCTGGAGTGTGACCGCAGCCACTCACAATTCATCCAGGAGCCCCACAGGACCAGTCACACCACTGGGAGAGCCTACTGGAGCAAGGAATAAGGTAAAGCTTGGTAAGCACAGATCAAAATTCATTCGGTTTAAATTAAAATGGTCTTAGGCATTTCAGATATTATAGCCTTATTAAATGCTGAATCAGGATGTTGTGTCTAAAAGGTGGATACTGTAGTGTAGATGATGGTGAATTGTATTTTATGGAAAGTCTAGTGTCAAATTCTTCTCATTGGAACTCTCTACTTGTTTCCTGTTCCATCTCTTTTCTAAGGACCAGTGATTATCAGAGCTATTTCATGTGGTGGATTCACAAAGGGCAGCAATATTGTTATGTATGAGCTGCTTTACTTGTTCAGATGAATGTTCCTTTTTTCTAATGTTATTATAACATCCAGTGTGCATGAGGCCTGATAGTGCCATGGCTGTTATCTCACTTCTTCCAACAACTTTGTCTATTGACTGTACAATTCATGATGCATATATTGTCAGCACAAGCTGTTTTTTTTTTTATCATTCTAGTTTAAAGCCTCAGTATTTATTTCTGTAATACAGTTAGGCTTCATATACAGTCATGGCCGAAATTGTTGGCACCCCATTTTTTTCCCCAGAAAATCAAGTATTTCTCACAGAAAAGTATTGCAGTAACACATGTTTTGCTATACACATGTTTATTCCCTTTGTGTGTATTAGAACAAAACAAAAAAAGGGAGGAAAAAAAGCAAATTGGACATAATGTCACACAAAACTCCAAAAATGGGCTGGTCAAAATTCTTGGCACCCTTAACTTAATATTTTGTTGCACACCCTTTGGAAAAAATAACTGAAATCGGTCGCTTCCTATAACCATCAATAAGCTTCTCACACCTCTCACCCGGAATTTTGGACCACTCTTCCTTTGCAAACTGCTCCAGGTCTCTTATTGGAAGGGCGCCTTTTCCCAACAGCAATTTTAAGATCTCTCCACAGGTGTTCAATGGGATTTAGATCTGGACTCATTGCTGGCCACTTTAGAACTCTCCAGCGCTTTGTTGCCATCCTTTTCTGGGTGCTTTTTGACGTATGTTTGGGGTCATTGTCCTGCTGGAAGACCCAAGATCTGGAACGCAAACCCAGCTTTCTGACACTGGGCTCTACAGTGCGACCCAAAATCCTTTATTAATCCTCAGATTTCATGATGCCTTGCACACATTCAAGGCACCCAGTGCCAGAGGCAGCAAAACAACCCCAAAACTTCAATGAACCTCCACCATATTTCACTGTAGGTACTGTGTTCTTATCTTTGTAGGCCTCATTCCATTTTCGGTAAACAGTAGAATGATGTGCTTTACCAAAAAGCTCTATCTTGGTCTCATCTATCCACAAGACGTTTTCCCAGAAGGATTTTGGCTTACTCAAGTACATTTTGGCAAACTGTAGTCTTGCTTTTTTATGTCTCTGTGTCAGCAGTGGGGTCCTCCTGGGTCTCCTGCCATAGCCTTTCATTTCATTTAAATGTCGATGGATAGTTCACACTGACACTGATGCTCCCTAAGCCTGCAGAACAGCTTGAATTTCTTTGGAACTTGGAATTTGTTTGGGGCTGCTTATCCACCATCCGGACTATCCTGCGTTGCAACCTTTCATCAATTTTTCTTTTCTGTCCACGCCCAGAGAGATTAGCTACAGTGCCATGGGTTGCAAACTTCTTGATAATGTTGCGCACTGTGGACAAAGGCAAATCTAGATCTCTGGAGATGGACTTGTAACCTTGAGATTGTTGATATTTTTCCACAATTTTGGTTCTCAAGTCCTCAGACAGTTCTCTTCTCCTCTTTCTGTTGTCCATGCTTAGTGTGACACACACAGACACACAATGCAAAGACTAAAGCCTCGTACACACGGTCGGACTTTTGCCAACAAACTTCAAAGTGAGCAAGTTTGACAAAAAATCAGACCGTGTGTACGCTCCATCGGACAAACTTTTTTTGTTTTCATCGCACAAATGTTCGGTCTGCAAATGGACAAACTTTTCGGCAACAAAAGTCCGATGGAGCAAAGTCCAACCGTGTGTACAGAAATCCATCAGACTTTTGTCTGAAGGACAAATAAGCATGCCCAGAACCAATGTTAAAATCAACCAACAATAGCAGAAGTTGACCAAAGGGTGGCGGTAAAGAGCAGAAAAGAGCAGAAAAACCACATGATGTTGGAAAAGTTTTGGGAAAGTTTGCAGAAAAGTCCTGCCGTGTGTATGCTATGGGTGTGCCCAGCCAACTTCCTTCGGACAAAAATCCACAGAAAAGTTTGTTTGCAGTCCGACCGTGTGTACGAGGCTTTAATGAACTTCTCTCCTTTTTATCTGCTTTCAGGTGTGATTTTTATGTTGCCAACACCTGTTACTTGCCCCAGGTGAGTTTAAAGGAGCATCACATGCTTGAAACAATCTTATTTATCCACAATTTTGAAAGGGTGCCAAGAATTTTGACCAGCCCATTTTTGGAGTTTTGTGTGACATTATGTCAAATTTGCTTTTTTTCCTCCCTTTTTTTATTTTGTTCCATTACACACAAAGGGAATAAACATGTGTATCACAAAACATGTGTTACTGCAATACTTTTCTTTGAGAAATACTTGATTTTCTGGAAAAATTTCTGGGGTGCCAACAATTTCGGCTATGACTGTACAGGCTCTGTTTTTTTAATTGCTAAGTGCTGTGGCAAGGGTTAAAATTCCCTAGGCTGGTAGCACACCTGGAGGCTACCTGGATAACCGCTTTCACACATAACGCAGTGACTGCGATCTTCAGCTGTCTATCCGGCCCCCTGCACGGTACTTCAATCAACAGTGCAGCTTAGAAAGCATGTTAATTGGAACACTTTGAAGGGGTGTTCAATAATAAATACTGAGACTTCCATTGCATACCTTCTAATTGTCCCTCATTTGGAGGGACTGTCCCCCCTATTGGAACCAAATTTTCGTGTCCCTTGTTACCCCTCCTTTCTCTTCTTGGTCTGAGGTGTAGACCTGTATTAAAATAATGGTCTGTTTGCAGTGCAAATTGTTACACTGCACTAAACTTTTCATCCAACCTCCTAAATGATTGCCTTTTTTATTTTGGAAAGCCAGCATAAGGGAAAAGTAGGGTAAAAATGTGTGGGTTTAACCAGACATTTATCAATATAATGTATTCATTCCTCATGAGTAACTGGAGGCGTAACAGGGAGTGTTGAACCGAAATAATGCTCAAGTCCCAAATGCGCCTAGTATTCAGGCACATTACTGTGCGTTTTTTCTTGCATGCGCAAGTGATTCTTTTTTCTGCCTCCAAATGCTCCTGACTCTAAATGTCTATGAGTGCAAGGACACATAGGATAACACATAGAGGCAGAAAAAAAGTCAAACGCCTCTAACAGCTGTGCTTTTAATGCCAAATGTGCATGAGACCTTAAGACCCCTTTCACACTGCAGGCGTTTTTTAGGCGCTTTAGCGCTAAAAATAGCACCTGAAAAAAGCCTCAGCTGCAATCCCAGTGTGAAAGCCCAAGTGCTTTTACACTGGGGTGCTGCACTGGCAGGGCTTCAAAAAAAGTCCTGCCGGCAGCTTCTTTGCAGCGCTTTAGGAGCGGTGAATACCCTTTTTCGGCCGCTAGCGGGGGTAAAAAGCACCACGCTAGCGGCCGAAAAGCGGCGCAAAAACAATAAAGCGCCGCTAAAAAAAGACTCAACCTGCAAACCTGCTTTAACCACTTCAAAACAGGGCATTTTCACCCCCTTCCTGCCCAGGCCAATTTTCAGCTTTCAGCGCTGTAACATTTTGAATGACAATTGCGCGGTCATGCAACACTGTACCCATATCAGCAGGAGGTTTGTATGACAGGGATTAAGAGTCTGTGGCCTATACAGCAGAGACCCGGATCGCCCGCCTCAGAGAGACTTAGGAGGACAGCACCACTATTCCAGCAAGCGGACCGGCCTGCGCTCCAGAGCATCTGGGACCACCTGCACTCCAGTCCACCGGGAGTCGCAGCACGGCGTGGCAGCCCCATTTTACCGGACGGAGACACAAGGAGAGATTCCGGCCGGAGCCCTTCATCTATTGGGGTCCATGGTGATGAGAGGCCACCTGCCCAGCCAGATAGAGATTACAGTATTGCTGAGGATTGTTTCTTAAAGACTTGCTGGTGAGACTTGTAGTTCCACGGATGTGGATCTACTTCTTCACAGGCCTTATACAGCAGGCGCTTGGGGCCTTTTCTTTCCCCCCCTGTAAAGTCAGTACTGTATTCCATTCATTTACATAATTAAAGAGGAATCTACAAGTGGTGATATTTCTTCAGTTTAAGTATTCATCAGTTCACCTTTGCTCTTCAGTCCTTTTGTCTTTTACCTACTTGGATTACAAAATTACAAATAACACTGCAGAATAAACAACAGGCTAGCTGAAGATATCCGGAATTGAAAGAACATTCATCATTCTCCTCTTTATTATGCTTTACTGCTCTGCATTTAATGCTAATCATTGAATTACAACCTAGGGGGAGCCGTTTTGTGGGGCATTGTCTAATTTCACACTGTGTTTACTGTATGTATATGCTGTGCACTGTTTGCTGGTTTGTGTGCTTAGGCCTCAGAGGAAAGGTATCCAATACATGTGTAAAGGTGTTGGATATTTGTCTCTCTGTGTACCTGTTCACATAGATCTTTTTCAGGCCATAAAGGTACACACCCTTGAATATCAGTGTCAAGTGATATTTTCTGTTAAACATAAGTTGTGTTCATTCATATCTTTTCTTGTGTTCATTCTTTATCTCAGTAAACATTTCTGAGTGGTTCAGTGATACTGTGTGAGTTTCTCATTACTAATGCAACATTTCAGAATGGAACCCCAGGTGTCAGAGGTAAGAGAGGATTTGCAGAGTCGAGGTGGCCAATGGGGTATAGAGTCTATTAGCAGCCCCCACGGGGGTACCGCTACATTAGTTTGACCCAGAATAAAGTAATTCACCGCCCTGGAAAACATCTGTCTAATGCAGTTTGCTGCGTTAGCGACCAATTACCAATCATGCACTTCCTGACCTTTGAACTGTGGTTGGGTGGCTTAAATTGGTCTATAATAGGGGTTTTTTTATGGGTCGGGGTTCTCCGCAGCCTTTTATCGGTGTGTATGTGAACATTTGGAGTAGAAGAGCAGTTTAATTTTTATTATTTGTTTCAAATTTTTTTAATGTATTTAATGTCTGCTTTTTGGCAGTGGGTATGCTATGCAGCCAAAGAACAGAGAGGAGGTCATGGAGTGGCTAACCAAGCCTTCTTCATCTTCCACCTCCCAGGTGAAGAGCAGTGCATTTTGCCCGCGGCTGCAAATGTGCCCTTGTCCTCCTCCTTCTCCAACATCTAATCCCTCTGTTGCCCATAGATGTGTCATTAGAATATTTTAGTACAGCATGAGTAACTTGATGTAGGAATTCCTTAGAAATTATTATCTGATGTTGAGGAAGAGAGCACCAGGAGCACAGAGCGAGGGGACAACAAGGAGGGAGCAGCAATTGCCATTGAGGTTCCTGCAGTTGCAGCTTACTGCCAAATGGGCTTGAACGATGAGTAGGGTGGGCATAATGGGATGGCAGACTGTACCTGGGTAACAGAGATTGTAGTTAAAACGATAATAAAAACTATGGTCACTAAGGCTCCATAAACACTGGGCTTAAAAAAACGTTGTTCTCTTGGGAGTAAAAAAAGCTCATATAGAGCATTTTTCGTACAAAGTTTAGGCGAGTTTAGGAGAGTTTTAAGTTTTTTCTGCCAGTAAGCTTCAATCAGAAACGCAAACCAGAAGTTTTTTTTTTCCTGCCTCTAAACGTTGAGCTCAAAATATGCCTGTAATTGTCCTAATGTGCATGGACACATAGGATAACATTGAGCTGCTTCTACAGTAGGGATGAGCTCGGTGTTCGAGTCGAACATACGTTCGACTCGAACATCGGCTGTTCGATCGTTCGCCGAACAACGAACGATTTGGGCCGTTCGCGCCTAATTCGCGGCCCACAATGCACTACGCCATCGCAGTGTCATCCAGGCGCTGTGATTGGCCAAGCATGCACTGTGACCCCGCATGCTTGGCCAATCACAGCGCCGGCAGCGAGGAGAGCAATGATTGGCCACAGGCAGGATGCCTGTGGCCAATTATTGCTGAAGGGTGTTTAGTACACGCCCCACACTATAAAAGGCCGCCAGCACGGCGGCCTAGTGTAGTGTGTTCCGGAGCAGGGAAAGAGAAGCATAGGCAGGGACAGTGACATTTTTTTTTCTTGCTTAACCTGGATTCCTTTAGTTTAGGGAAAGAGAAGGATAGGTAGGGAGAGTGTCAGTCTGTTTTACTGTGCTAAACCTTGTTTGTAGGGACAGGGAAGGACAGTGAGGGAAATTCTCCTTGTGCTATACTGTGCTAAAGCATTCATCATCAACCATCTTTAAAAAAACATTTTTTATAGGGACAGAAAACTATAGGTAGGGAGAGTGTCAGTGTGTTTTACTGTGCTAATCCTTGTTTGTAGGGACAGGGAAGGACAGTGAGGGAAATTCTCCTTGTGCTATACTGTGCTAAAGCATTCATCATCAACCATCTTTAAAAAAACATTTTTTATAGGGACAGAAAACTATAGGTAGGGAGAGTGTCAGTGTGTTTTACTGTGCTAATCCTTGTTTGTAGGGACAGGGAAGGACAGTGAGGGAAATTCTCCTTGTGCTATACTGTGCTAAAGCATTCATCATCAACCATCTTTAAAAAAACATTTTTTATAGGGACAGAAAACTATAGGTAGGGAGAGTGTCAGTGTGTTTTACTGTGCTAATCCTTGTTTGTAGGGACAGGGAAGGACAGTGAGGGAAATTCTCCTTGTGCTATACTGTGCTAAAGCATTCATCATCAACCATCTTTAAAAAAACATTTTTTATAGGGACAGAAAACTATAGGTAGGGAGAGTGTCAGTGTGTTTTACTGTGCTAATCCTTGTTTGTAGGGACAGGGAAGGACAGTGAGGGAAATTCTCCTTGTGCTATACTGTGCTAAAGCATTCATCATCAACCATCTTTAAAAAAACATTTTTTATAGGGACAGAAAACTATAGGTAGGGAGAGTGTCAGTGTGTTTTACTGTGCTAATCCTTGTTTGTAGGGACAGGGAAGGACAGTGAGGGAAATTCTCCTTGTGCTATACTGTGCTAAAGCATTCATCATCAACCATCTTTAAAAAAACATTTTTTATAGGGACAGAAAACTATAGGTAGGGAGAGTGTCAGTGTGTTTTACTGTGCTAATCCTTGTTTGTAGGGACAGGGAAGGACAGTGAGGGAAATTCTCCTTGTGCTATACTGTGCTAAAGCATTCATCATCAACCATCTTTAAAAAAACATTTTTTATAGGGACAGAAAACTATAGGTAGGGAGAGTGTCAGTGTGTTTTACTGTGCTAATCCTTGTTTGTAGGGACAGGGAAGGACAGTGAGGGAAATTCTCCTTGTGCTATACTGTGCTAAAGCATTCATCATCAACCATCTTTAAAAAAACATTTTTTATAGGGACAGAAAACTATAGGTAGGGAGAGTGTCAGTGTGTTTTACTGTGCTAATCCTTGTTTGTAGGGACAGGGAAGGACAGTGAGGGAAATTCTCCTTGTGCTATACTGTGCTAAAGCATTCATCATCAACCATCTTTAAAAAAACATTTTTTATAGGGACAGAAAACTATAGGTAGAGAGAGTGTCAGTGTGTTTTACTGTGCTAATCCTTGTTTGTAGGGACAGGGAAGGACATTGAGGGAAATTCTCCTTGTGCTATACTGTGCTAAAGCATTCATCATCAACCATCTTTAAAAAAACATTTTTTATAGGGACAGAAAACTATAGGTAGGGAGAGTGTCAGTGTGTTTTACTGTGCTAATCCTTGTTTGTAGGGACAGGGAAGGACAGTGAGGGAAATTCTCCTTGTGCTATACTGTGCTAAAGCATTCATCATCAACCATCTTTAAAAAAACATTTTTTATAGGGACAGAAAACTATAGGTAGGGAGAGTGTCAGTGTGTTTTACTGTGCTAATCCTTGTTTGTAGGGACAGGGAAGGACAGTGAGGGAAATTCTCCTTGTGCTATACTGTGCTAAAGCATTCATCATCAACCATCTTTAAAAAAACATTTTTTATAGGGACAGCAAACTATAGGTAGGGAGAGTGTCAGTGTGTTTTACTGTGCTAATCCTTGTTTGTAGGGACAGGGAAGGACAGTGAGGGAAATTCTCCTTGTGCTATACTGTGCTAAAGCATTCATCATCAACCATCTTTAAAAAAACATTTTTTATAGGGACAGAAAACTATAGGTAGGGAGAGTGTCAGTGTGTTTTACTCTGCTAATCCTTGTTTGTAGGGACAGGGAAGGACAGTGAGGGAAATTCTCCTTGTGCTATACTGTGCTAAAGCATTCATCATCAAC
Source organism: Rana muscosa (assembly GCA_029206835.1). Classification (NCBI taxonomy): domain Eukaryota; kingdom Metazoa; phylum Chordata; class Amphibia; order Anura; family Ranidae; genus Rana; species Rana muscosa. The sequence goes on along the minus strand of CM055116.1, from coordinate 309,329,789 downwards.
CATCTTTAAAAAAACATTTTTTATAGGGACAGAAAACTATATAGGTAGGGAGAGTGTCAGTGTGTTTTACTGTGCTAATCCTTGTTTGTAGGGACAGGGAAGGACAGTGAGGGAAATTCTCCTTGTGCTATACTGTGCTAAAGCATTCATCATCAACCATCTTTAAAAAAACATTTTTTATAGGGACAGAAAACTATAGGTAGGGAGAGTGTCAGTGTGTTTTACTGTGCTAATCCTTGTTTGTATGGACAGGGAAGGACAGTGAGGGAAATTCTCCTTGTGCTATACTGTGCTAAAGCATTCCTCATCAACCATCTTTGAAATCCTTGTTTTTTGGACAGTCAGGGAAATTGTCATTGTGCTATTCTGTGCGAAAGCAATCATCCTCAACCATATTTAGAAATCCTTAAGTAAAGGGACAGAGAAGGACACCTGAAGGTAGCCCTTATTGCTTTTTTCCCATCTCCCTGCAGGCCATCCATTAGAATGTCTGGAAGGCAAACAAGGAGAGGCAGACAGTCAGGAGGCAATAAAAGAGGGCAAGCAGGCTCTGTGTCTGGGGGCAACAGTGCTGGTCGTGGACGCGGTGCATTGTCATCAGCACATGGCCATGGGACACGCTTGTCCTTCTTTTCGGCAGCTGGACATGTTGAGCCACATCATGCCGAAGACTTGGTAGAGTGGATGACCAAGCCCTCCTCCTCCTCCTCATCCTCTCTCACCCAGGCTCAGGGTACTGGCAAAGCAGCTGCCAAAGCGTCCTCTTCCCTGGTATCAATGTCAGACTCATCATCAGTCACTCCTTCCCTAGACCCACCATGTCCTCCTCCTGAGGAGTCCCCCGAACTGTTTGAGCACAGTGTTGGGTACATGCTCCAGGAGGATGCCCAGCGTTTCGAAGGGTCTGATGATGAAACCCAGCTACAGGAAGGCAGTAGCGTGAGAGCAGACAGAGGGGATGCTCAAGAAGGACACCAATCTGGCAGTCATGTTCCAGCAGCTGCAGCATACTGCCAGATTGGCTCCAGTGATGAGGAGGGAGGGGATGATGAGGTCACTGACTCCACGTGGGTGCCTAATAGGAGAGAGGAGGAGGAGGAGGATGAGGAGGAGGCACATCTCCAACGAGGCAGGATGCCCTTTGGTGGCCAGCGTAAGGGCAGTACACCGACGGAATCACACCGCAGAGCTCCGCCTGTGCAGGGCGCTGCCTCTGCCCGTCATTCAAAAAGTTCTTTGGTGTGGGCCTTTTTTGAGGCTAGTGCATCAGATCGCACAGCTGCTGTTTGCAACATATGTCTCAAGCGTATATCGCGTGGCCAAAACATCAGCCGCTTGGGTACCACATGCCTGACCAGACATATGTTGACCTGCCATGCAGCTCGTTGGCAAGCCTACCTCAAAGACCCACACCAAAGAACAAAGCGGACCTCTCCTTGCACCGCATCAGCTGGGATCTCCAACCCCACTATAACTTCAGTCCTCTCTGAAACATGCACTGAGAGGAATGAAGGTGTAGAATTAGGTGTGTCACAGCCAAGTACTTGCGGCCACTCTGCTAGCAGTACACCGACGTCCGATTCTAGCAGGCAAATTTCCCTGCCCCAGCTGCTGGACCGTCGAAAGAAGTTCACTCCCAGCCATCCACATGCCCAGCGGTTGAATGCTAGCTTGGCTAAATTGCTAGCGCTTCAACTGCTGCCTTTTCAGTTGGTAGACTCGGCCCCCTTCCGTGAGTTTGTGCAATGTGCGGTTCCTCAGTGGCAGGTTCCCAAACGCCACTTTTTCTCACGGAAGGCTATTCCAGCTCTCTACCGGCATGTGGAAGGCAATGTCTTGGCCTCGCTGGACAGGGCGGTCAGTGGTAAGGTGCATATTACCGCTGACTCATGGTCCAGCAGGCATGGACAGGGACGTTACCTTTCTTTCACGGCCCATTGGGTCACTCTTTTGGCAGCTGGGAAGGATGCAGGACAAGGTGCAGTAGTGTTGGAGGTTGTTCCACCGCCACGCCTCCAAAATGCTACTACTGGTTGTGACACACCTCTCTCCTCCACCCCCTCCTCTTCTTCTTCCTCCATGGCCTCTTCCTGTGCTTTGTCCTCTGAACCAGCGGTGCTCCGTAGCCGTTCAAGGGGCTACGCAAGTACGCAGGCAAAAAGATGCCATGCCGTGCTTGCGCTGGTGTGTTTGGGGGACAGAAGCCACACTGGGGCAGAGGTCCTGTCTGCTCTGCAGGGCCAGGCCGAGAGGTGGTTGACGCCACGCCAGCTTAAGCCAGGAATGGTGGTTTGCGACAATGGCACCAACCTCCTCTCCGCCCTCCGACAGGGACAACTGACCCATGTGCCCTGTGTGGCTCACGTCCTTAACCTGGTGGTGCAGCGGTTCTTGGGCAGGTACCCGGGCTTACAGGATGTCCTGAGGCAGGCCAGGAAAGTCTGTGTGCATTTCCGCAGATCTTATAATGCCAGTGCTCGCCTGGCTGAGCTGCAAAAGGATTTGAACCTGCCCAAGAACCGCCTTATATGTGACATGCCCACCAGGTGGAACTCAACGTTGGCCATGCTGCAGCGGCTGCACACGCAGCAGAGGGCCATCAATGAGTACCTGTGCGACTACGGCACCAGGACAGGGTCAGGGGAGCTTGGTTTTTTTTCTCCACGCCAGTGGGGCATGATCAGGGATGCATGCACTGTCCTGGCACCATTTGAGGAGGCCACGAGGATGGTGAGCAGTGACAGTGCATGCATCAGTGACACTGTACCTCTTGTCCACCTGTTGGAGCACACGCTGCGTGGAATAATGGACAGGGCACTTGAGGCAGAACAGAGGCAGGAAGAGGAGGACTTCCTTGCCTCTCAAGGCCCCCTTTACCCAGACAGTGTTCCTTCTGTCCCACCCATCGCACAGGAAGAGGAGGAGGAGGAGGAGGAGGAGGAGGATTGTGTCAGCATGGAGGTGGAGGCTGGCACTCAGCATCATCAGCAGCAGTCTTTTAGGGATGATTTACAGTCCCAAGAAACCAGTGGACTTGTACGTGGCTGGGAGGAGGTGGCTGCGGATCATGTCGTCCTTAGTGACCCAGAGGACTCCGGACCGAATGCCTCAGCTAACCTACGCTGCATGGCCTCCCTGATCCTGCAAAGTCTGCGGAAGGATCCTCGTATTTTTCGGATCAAGGAGAGGGACCATTACTGGCTGGCCACTCTCCTTGATCCACGGTACAAGGGTAAGGTTGCGGACCTTATGTTACCGTCGCAGAGGGAGCAGAGGATGAGACAACTCCGGGAGGCCTTGCAGAAAGGTCTGTGCAACGCGTTCCCAGAGACTGGGAGGTTACAAACTCCTGGTCCTGGACAACGAGTTGCTGAGGCTTCGGCCAGTCAAAGAAGGAGCGGTGGGGAAGGTGGCAGTCTGACCGATGCGTTCAGACAATTCTTTAGTCCGCAGCCCCAAAGTATGATCGGTTCCAGCAACCATCGCCAGCGTCTGATAAACATGGTGCAGGAATATCTAGGGGCAAGGTCAGACTTGGACACCTTCCCCACCGAAAATCCTCTGGCTTACTGGGTCTTGAGGATGGATCACTGGCCAGAGCTTGCACAGTATGCAATTGAGCTACTGGCCTGTCCTGCATCCAGCGTTCTTTCGGAACGCACATTCAGTGCTGCTGGAGGATTTGTCACGGATCACAGGGTGCGCCTGTCCACCGACTCGGTTGATCGACTGACTTTCATCAAGATGAACCAGTCTTGGATCACCACCAGCTACCACACACCTGATGCTGATATAACAGACTAATTGATTTTAACATGTCACATCCCTTCAAGACTGATGCTGATGCTGAGTGCATGTGCTGTTATGTTGACTGGCTATCCTCCTCCTCCGAGTCCTCAATGATACGATTGATGATGATAGCTTGGAAGATCATTTTTGTTTATGGGTGCCGCCACCAGTGGCTAAGGCCCAATTTTTCAGCCCCTGTTTAACAGGGGCGTGTAATTACAATTTTTGAAGCAATACTTTGCAACAGGGCTCATTGCTGTGCTCCAAGTACAGTATCTGTGAGGGGTTGCAGTGTTGTGCCACCAGTGCCTAAGGCCCAATTTTTCAGCCCCTGTTCAACAGGGGCATGTAATTACAATTCTTGATCTAATAATTCACAGCAGGGCCCATTGCTGCACCCACCAAGAGTAACTCTGAGGGCTTACAGTGTTGTGGCAACGCCACCACCACCACCACCACGAAAGGCCCAATTTTTCAGCCCCTGTTCAAAAGGGGCATGTAATTACAATTATTGATCTAATAATTCACAGCAGGGCCCATTCCTGCACCCACCAAGAGTAACTCTGAGGGCTTACAGTGTTGTGGCAACACCACCACCACCACCACGAAAGGCCCAATTTTTCAGCCCCTGTTCAACAGGGGCATGCAATTACAATTCTTGATCTAATAATTCACAGCAGGGCCCATTGCTGCACCCACCAAGAGTAACTGTCAGGGCTTACAGTGTTGTGGCACCAGCACCACCATCAAAGGCCCAATTTTTACTACCACTGTTCAACAATTATATGTAATTACAATTCCTGATATAATAGTTGACAGCAGGGCGTTCCAGCACCAACCAAGAGTAACTGTGAGTGCTTACAGTGTTGTGCCAACACCAACAACTAAGGGGCCTATTTCTGCAGAGTATATACGGCAGGTCCCTACTTTCAAACATCCAACTTACAAACGACTCCTACTTGCAAACGCAAGAAGACAACAGGAAGTGAGAGGAAATCTACCCCTAGGAAGGAAAATTCTCTCCTGTAAGAATTAATATGGGAGAAAGGTGTCTCCTCTGTACTGATGCTTTATCACCAATCCTTGTTTCAAGAAAAACACCACATTTCAAAAACAGTTGTCATTGGGACGGAAAGTGAGGTGAAATGTTCTGAACAGGGGCACAGACAGCAAAACAAATGTTACAGGGGTGATAACCCTTACCTATGTTTTCCAAAAAGTTTAAAAATAGATTTTTGGGCTGGAGCTACACTTAAACAATGTACCTGTTCAAAATTACAAACACATTCTACATAAGAACAAACCTACAGTCCCTGTCTTGTATGCACCGCCTGTATACGGCTGTTCAGAGTATATAGGGCCTTTTTTATTTTGTGTGCGGTGTTCCCCTTAATATCCATACAAGACCCAAAGGGGCTGGTAATGGGCTGGGGTTGGGGGGGGGGGGTCATGGGGTAGCTATGCCATTTTTCTTAAAGATTTTCATCCATATTACCGGGACCAGACATTACATTAAAGCCGCAAGCAGTTTTAAATGGCTTTTTTTCCCTTTAGAAGTGTCATTTTGTGCAGGGACAGTTCTAAACACGGGAAACACGTGGCACTTCACAGGCATACTTTAGACACCCCCCAGGTACGATATTTAAAGGAATATTTTGACTTTTTTTTTTCACTTTATGCATCATTAAAATGACTGCTCCCGAAAAACGACCGTTTTTAAAACTTCTTTTTGCATTGATACGTGTCCCCTGGTGCAGAACCCGGGTTCCCAAACCCTTTTTAGGACAATAACATGCATAATAGTCGTTATAATTAGCACTTTAGAATTCGAACGTTCGCATCCATTGTATTTAATAGGGTTCTAATGTTCGTACGAACTTTCGGTCCGTTCGCGGGTTCTGGTGCGAACTGAACCCGGGGGTGTTCGGCTCATCACTATTCTACAGGCAGAACACAACATTCCAGTAGAAGGAACGTTTTTTTAAGCCAGTATGCATGGAGCCTAACACTTAGGGGCATATTTATAAAGCCGAAAATGTGATATTCACTGCAGGTGAATCAATTACTTTAATTTAAAACACATTTTCCAGGAAGATTCACTTGCAGTAAATGTTTGGTGAATGACACATTCAATCTTTATAAATACACCCTATAAAAAAAACTATCTACTGTATAATGTATATATATATACAATAATGTAATACTACTACTAAAAATAATGTAATTACTACAATATATTTGCTAAGTCCGAGCTACAGCATGCCACAATGCAGTGCAGCTGTCTGTTAAGTTGTTGAGGTGCCTGCCCTACATTTTTAAACTCATAGCAAAAATGACATATCCATACAGTGCATTCCACTGGTTTGGGTGCACCTGTGGAGTCTTGGAATCTCGTTTTAACCACCTGAGAGCCGGGCCATGTACAAATGACGGCCTCAAGGTGGCTCTAGAAATCCGGGAGGCCGTCATTATACGGCCTCGGCTATTCCGGCCACTGGGGGGCGCGCGAGCGCCCGGCGCATCACTGAGATGCCGATGCGTGTGCCTGGCGGCCGCGATGTCCGCCAGTTACCCGCGATCGGCCTGTACACAGACAAGGATGTGGATCTGTGTGTGTAAACACGCAGATCCATGTCCTGTCAGGGAGAGGAGACCGATGCTGTGTCCCTTGTACATAGGGACACAGATCGGTCACCTCCCCCAGTCAGTCCCCTCCCCCCACACAGTAGTAATCACTCCCAGGTTACACATTTAACCCCTTCCTCGCCCCCTAGTGTTAACCCCTTCCCTGCCAGTGTAATTTTTACAGTAACCAGTGCATTTTTATAGCACTGGTCGCTGTAAAAATGACAATGGTCCCAAAATGGTGTCAAAAGTGTCCGATGTATCCGCCATAATGTCGCAGTCACAATAAAAATCGCTGATCGGCGCCATTACTAGTAAAAAAAAAATTATTAATAAAAATGCTATAAAACTATCCCCTATTTTGTAGACGCTATAACTTTTGCGCAAACCAATCAATAAACGCCTATTGCGATTTTTTTTTTAATCAAAAATATGTAGAAGAATACGTATCAGACTAAACTGAGGAAAAAAAAAAATTAAAAAAAAAATTGGGATATTTATTATAGCAAAAAGTAAAAAATATTGTGTTTTTTTCAAAATTGTCCCCTTTTTTTTTGTTTATAGCACAAAAAATAAAAACCGCAGAGATGATCAAATACCACCAAAAGAAAGCTCTATTTGTGGGAAAAAAAGGACGTCAATTTTGTTTGGGAGCCACGTCGCACGACCGCGCAATTGTCATTCAAAGTGTGACAGCGCTGAAAGCTGAAAATTGGCCTGGGCAGGAAGGGGGTTTAAGTGCCCAGTAAGCAAGTAGTTAAAGAGTGATTGCTTAGGCTTGACTGGGACAATTCTCATGTGCACCAATAGTACAACTGGGCAACAATGCTAGCTGACTGAGGAGTCAGGACTAAAGACTGTCCCTTTACACAGGCCGGACTGGCCTATCGGGATAACGGGAAATTTCCCGGTAGGCCGCCTGTCTTGGGGCCGCTTTCAGCTGCGGCTGCAGCACTCCCCTCTCTCCTCCTGTTTATCACGGAGCTGGGTCTGTGTTCAGTGACTGCGCTGTAACAAGGTCCCGCCCCCCCAAGACCGGATCATGTCATAGTAGATTGAATCAGTGTTTCGCCTATCACACAAGCCGGTCTAGGGGGGCGGGACCTTGTTACAGCACGGCCGCCGAACACAGACCCAGCTCTGTGACACACATTCATGGGCACAGAAAGGCTGCAATGGTGGGCCCAGTGATTCTGCAATGGTGGGCACAGTGAGGCTGCAATGGTGGGCACAGTGAGGCTGCAATGGTGGGCACAGTGAGGCTGCAATGGTGGGCACAGTGAGGCTGCAATGGTGGGCACAGTGAGAATGCATTCACGGGCACAGTGAGGCTGCATTCACGGGCACTTTGATGCTGCATTTGATGGTTACCGTGTGGCTGCCTTGATGGACACGGTGTGGCGGCATTTGCTGGGCACAGTGAGGCTGCATTTGATGGGCACAGTGAGGCTGCATTTGATGGGCACAGTGAGGCTGCATTTGATGGGCACTGGTGAGGCTGCATTGATCTCCTGTATCATGTCTGCAGTCTCTGACCATCTCTTGTAGCATGTCTGCATTCTCTTACCATCTTTAGTATGATGTCCTCAGTCTCTAACCATCTCTTGTATCATGTCCGCAACCTCTGACCATCTCCTGTATCATGTCTGCAGTCTCTGAGGGAGTCTGTAGGGGAGTCAATAGTGGGAGCACCACCGGGATGGGGGTCATGGGAGAAATCAGACGTGTGAACTGTGGTGAGGAGACTATAGGATAAAACCAGAGCCACGAGCTGGAGACGACAGACTGAGCCCTGCATGCTGCACTTAAAGGAGGTCAGTGACAGTGCCACTAGGTCAGTGTGGGGGGGGGGGTCACTGATGTAAGGGGGGAGTGAATACAATAATGTAAGGGGGCACTGATATAAAGGTTTCCCCCTTATATTAGTGTATTCTTTCTGCTGGAGGTGGTCTCTGGTCAACAGAGTCGCCCCCCCCGCACGTTCCAAGTTCCTGGTGTCCCCCTTGATGATTGACCATCTTTAACTGGAATTTGCTTTTATTTATATATATATAAAGCCCTATGTGCTTTCATATCTGTCTTATCTATATATAATACACTCTTCAAATGTGTTTTAAAATTCATGGTTTTTCCTTTCATGAACAAGAAAGTTATGCTGTTGGCTGGTATAATAATGCTATGAGGCTGGTATGAAATTTTTTCCAGGGCTGGTTTTTATTCCCAGTCCGGCCCTGCCTTTACATCTGCTACACAGAGAACTTTACCCATTGCTTATGCTAAGAGGTATCTCTCAGGGGACTTTGCACTTTATTCTAGCCATCCTCCTAGAATGCACTCTAGACTAGTTTATTGCTGGCTTTGCTGATTTATGTGTTAATTCTAGTCCAGTGGTACAGAACTCTATGCTAAGTTATCTTGGCATAGTTATACTGTCTACCAGACTGTGTCTGAACCTACCTTCTGTATGCTCATTTACACTCAAACCATCATTTATTCCAACCCGTATCAATACATTGACTTCATTTACCACTAAATGGTCTTGTGTCTATTTCCTGATACTAATTCATAGTCAAGTTAAAAGTATCCACACTTCTATTCCTATAAGTGCTTGCAGTAACATTCACTTAAAAGAGAATGTTACTTTTTTGTTACGTTTTTTCCCAGGATCATATTTACCTAGGTGGATGCAGCATCGGTCCGATGGCTTGGTTATCTCGGCTCCCCGAGCAGAGAGCTGCTGCCTGACAATCAGCATCTCTCCTGCTCTGCTCCTCCACGCTCACTGGAGCGCTGTGCTGTGGAGGGGCGAGGAGCGGCCGCCTCAGGTTCTCAGCTGCTCACTAAGAGGCTGAGATGGCTATCAGTCCAGGTACCTGGCGGATCCAGACTCCCAGAGTCGGGATGATGCGGTGCCTGGACTGATATTGGTGACGTCAGAAGAGAGCGGACTTCAGTCCGCTCTCTGCTGAAAACGGGTCACAGGAGTGCAAAATGCATTGCACTCCTGTGTCCCATAGGAGAAGCCCAGCCAAGCAAGCTCAGGCTGGGCTTCTCTTTTAAGGCGGAGAGGCTGAGGTTACTGTTTATTTTGAGGTTCAGAACAGAGAACCCTAATTACTAAGTGGCTCCTTACCATAGTAACATTTGACAAAAAGATCTAAAAACTGAAGCAGCAGACTTTGTGAAATTTAATATTTGTGACATTCTTAAAACTTTTGGCTACGGCTGTACATATATAGATATATATATCTATATATCTACTGTATATATACTTCCTGTCAGCAAGTGGTATTACAAGATCATGGCTGCAGCCAAGATCATGTTTGGTGATTGTAAGTAGATTTTTGGCAAAAATGCAGATTTTAACGTGTGTAAAAAAAAAATTAAAATTGCCCTGGACAGAAAATGGTTAAAAAGTGTAACCTGGAGTTGCCACCACATTTAACATTTTGGTAAGCTGCAATATATTTAATGTTGTTTGTATTTGTATTTTTATGCTTGCAGTCCTGCTTTGACTATGAAAGCAACAACCAGCCTGTGTTCCTATGTTTATATTTTTATGATATTATATATTCACTTAGTAATGACTTGCTATCGGTGTCAGTTGCAGCACATCCCTTACTATATTCAATTAAAACAAAAAAGAGGACACATGGTACTTTTCCGGTGCTACTTAAAGCGGAGCTCCGCCGGAAAAAAAAATATTAAAAGCCAGCAGCTACAGCTACAGCAGCTGCTGGCTTTTAATATTTGGACACTTACCTGTCCTGGAGTCCAGCGACGTCCGCAGCAGAGGACGAGCGATCGCTCGTCACTCTGCTGCTCCCTCCGCCATCCTCGCTGAGGGAACCAGGAAGTGAAGCCCTGCGGCTTCATGCCCGGTTCCCTACGGCGCATGCGCGAGTCGCGCTGCGCCGTTCTGATTGGTGCTCCTTTGTTCTGGGAGCCGAGTGTCTCCCAGAACACCAAGGGAAGTCTGCGGGAAGTGATGTCACTCCCGCAGATTCCCGGAGAGAGGACTCCCGGATGTGGGTGAAAATACCTGTCTTAGACAGGTATCTTCACCCCCCTCCCCCCTGAAAGGTGTCAATTGTGACACCGGAGGGGGGGAGGGTTCCAAATAGCAAAAGTTGCTATTTAGGGTGGAGCTCCAATTTAAGAATACAACTTTTATAAATCACTATTTGATAAAGCATAGCCTTTATTGATATAAGCATTTTCATTTCAAACCAGAAAATTTAGATTTTCACACGAGTTGATTTGTTAACTTAAATGTATGTATGTTAGTAACACGCCTATTTTTCAATATCTATTCCACAACCCAATAATACCCCAAAGATGAAACACACACTTATTTTGTGTATTATAATGGTCAATAACCATTAAAGCTAGACCACTCCATGGGGATAGGGATACAATTCTTCAACGTGTTTCTCAGGCTTTCCAGGACAGTTTCTTTGCCAAGATGTGGAGCTTGGTTACACAAAATGCATATATTAACCGCTTCAGCCCCGGACCATTTCGCTGGCCAAAGACCAGGCCACTTTTTGCGATTCGGCACTGCGTCGCTTTAACTGACAATTACGCGGTCGTGCAACGTGGCTCCCAAACAAAATTGACGTCCTTTTTTTCCCACAAATAGAGCTTTCTTTTGGTGGTATTTGATCACCTCTACGTTTTTTATTTTTTACGCTATAAACAAAAATAGAGCGACAATTTTGAAAAAAATTCAATATTTTTTACTATAATAAATATCCCCAAAAAATATATAAAAAAAACATTTTTTTTCTCAGTTTAGGCCGATACGCATTTTACATATTTTTGGTAAAAAAAAAATCGCAATAAGCGTTTATTGATTGGTTTGTGCAAAAGTTATAGCGTCTACAAATAGGGGGTAGTTTTATGGCATTTTTATTAATAATTTAATTTTTACTAGTAATGGCGGCGATCTGCGATTTTTATCGTGACTGCGACTTTATGGCGGGCACATCGGACACTTTTGACACCATTTTTGAGACCATTGTAATTTTTACAGCGATCAGTGCTATAAAAATGCACTGATTACCTTAAAAATGACACAGGCAGTAAAGGGGTTAACCACTAGGTGGCGCTGAAGGGGTTAAGTTAGTACTAGGGAGTTGATTCTTACTGTTAGGGGGCGTGGCTACGAGTGACACATGACTGATGACTGTTCCCAATCACGGGGGAACAGTCAGCATTGACATGTCACTAGGCAGAATAGGCATCCCCCTGTTCTGCCTTTGCCGACCGCAATCACGGGCCGCCCGGGAAAATCGAGTTCCCGGGACCCGCGAGCACACTCACGAGGCACGGGGCGCGCACGTGTGCCCCTGCTGGGTGGTAAAATTAAAGGGACGTACAGGTGTCCATGTCTCAACTCCCACTACAAGAAGGATAAATCAACAGGGGAAATATGTCCACCTACTGTCCCATTGATGGAAGAAAAGGGTACTTGGGATAGACCCCTGGATAGACAGTCTAAAAATAAAGGTGATATTACAGTTATTTGTACCCATTTGATTAGCCTGAAAGCCCTCTCATACTATATATAAAAAAAAAACTCCATGAATTACAGGTTTACATTTTACTACCTGTATAAAGGTGTAGCCTCCTATGTAGGTCATGAATCAGCTGTTAAATAGGAACTTCCCCCTTACAAATAAATTACAATGGAGACACCTTTAAAATTGTTTAGTAATGACAATCTACAAACAGATACAGTACTTATAGATAATTGCACACTTTTTATTTTTTGTATACCATATTGTTCCTTTCTGTCCCATTATTCTCACTGTGGCCATTTTTACTAAGGGCAAATTAACCCATTTCCATTTATTGCCTGGGACATGTGACAGGATGCAGCTGTAAGAATTACATCACCAGTGCCTTAACCTCCCTGGCGGTTTTCCCGAGTGTGGTTCGGGGTGAGATTTCAGTACTATTAGCGATAACCCCGAGCCACACTCAGGATTGCATTGCAGGATCCTGGTGCAGGTTACTTACCTTGTCCCCAGGATCCTGTGATGTCCCCCCGCTGTGTCCTCCGCCCGCCTCTGTGTGTCAGGCTCCGTTCCCGCTGCGAGCGTTGCGACACACGGGGGCGGAGCCTGGTGGCAAATTAAAAAATGACAAAATTCATAATACATACAGTACACTGTAATCTTACAGATTACATTACTGTATGAAATTATTTCATATCCCATTTGTCCCTAGTGGTCTGTCCAGTGCCCTGCATGCAGTTTTATATTATATATACTGTTCTTTCTGCCTGGAAACTTGAGATTGTCCATAGCAACCAAAAAGTGTCCCTTTATGTCAAAAGTGGTTTGAGACCAGCTAGAAAACAGCGATAGTAAATAAGAACACTTGCAGAATTGAGCGATAGGGAAATTAATTTTATTATAATTATTATATTATTATTTAATTAATTATAATTATTTATAGTTATTATATTATAATTTATGATTTTGTGTTTCAAATACCCGGGATGGCTACTAGACTCTTGTTTGGACAAATTTAAGTGAGTTATTACTAAGAATTACAGGCCTAAAATATAAAACGCCAAATTTCTATGCAAAACAATTGTGCCGCTTTGAGACGCAAAAACCTGACATAATCATACCGCCAGGGAGGCTACGAAAGCAGGCAGTGGAAAAAACAGTAAAAGCAAAAAATGTTTAACGAATGTAATATGATTTCATATCAGAATGCAGAGCTGTATGCTAATGTGTTTCTTTGTGAAAAAGGGAAAAGGTCCACTTTACAACCGGGTGGAAGGTGGCTGAAAATAAACACATCTTGGGGTTTATTTACTAAAGGAAAATCCACTTTGCACTGCAAGTGCACTTGGAAGTGCAGTTGCTGTAGATCTGAGGGGAAGATCTGCTGATTTTATCATCCAATCATGTTCATGTAAAAATGCTGTTTTTAATTTTCCTCACATGTCCCCCTCGGAACTACAGCGACTGCACTTCCAAGTGCACTTGTAGTGCAAAGTGGATTTACTTTTAGAAATAACCCCCTTGTGTTATAAAACTCAATTTCATTGCGGGCCTTATCAGCATTATGGTTGCCCTTAAAGGGCCAGTTGTATCTGTAAAACTAGGTGTCCGGAGCACCCCACTTTCCCTTACATCAGATGTCAAGAGCCCCCCCACCTTCCCTTACATCACAATGCACCCCTCTTATCTTGTGATGCTGCCGGGAAGAAGCTGGGGGCAGAGATAGGAAGCAGAAAGTGCAGGGTTTGGATGAGAACCAGAGGAGGGAGGGCTGGAGTCTGCATAATGCTGAGACCAGCGGAGGCTGAGACGAGTGAGTGCTGCGGCTGCACAGAATCTGTAAAAGGAGTTCTGTCCTCCTCTCAGCTGCCAATTGCTTGGACGGGGATGGGTGTGGGAGGCAGAGATGAGCCTCTCTGCGGCTGCAAAAAGAAGCACAAGAAATAGCGGCGGATAATTCTGTCCTCCTCTCTGCTGTTGACTGCTGAGACAAGATGGGGGCAGAGACAAGGGGGTTGCCGCCGCTGCTGAAAAGGTGCGAGGGCCACATGAATTGGACTGGACGGCTGGATTCGGTCTGCGGGCCTTGTGTTTGACACATGTGCTTTGGACTATAAAGACATGGATCTTCTATCTCACCTTTAGTATTAACATATAAGAAAGACATCGCCTGTTAGGATATGGAGATACTCCTGGAGCACAGGCCTTGGTCTTGTGATGGCATATTGTTCCCAAAAAATTTCAGAAATTCTACATGTCCTGTTATATAGTCCACTTAAAGCTTCTTGAACAAAAGAATATACATTCCACATTAATAATAATGCTACCAAAATTAGTGTGTGCTGTAAATTGTCTCCAGCATTGCTCCTGCTTCTACTTGCTGGAGGTACCATTTTTTGTTGAAGCAGAGCAGTCACTTCCTTATTAGAAACTCTCCCCCTCTCCTTGATCTCAAAAACGATACATCTCTTTTCTAAAATATGTACATTTCCAGTCATGATTGTATGTCTTGGCTCAGTTATAGAGAGGAAGGCCGACAGAAGCTTTACAGTGCTGACGTTTACAGGCTGCTGATGAAGGAGAAAGGCAAGAATATCAGGAAGATAAGATAAGACACTATCCATGTAAGTTTAACTTTTTTGTGTTTCCCTGGCAGCAGAGTTTGCCCTGTCACCTCTCCTGCTTTTCTCTTCTCTCTCTGTAATCTGTGTTCTCTCCACAGTCTGTGTTTTTCCTGTTGCTTTCTTCACCCTTCAGCAACAGTTAATCTTAAAGCTTTCAGCTCATCCGCCTCTAGTGACTCACTGATTTTAGGCACAGTGCCAAGAATAGAGAGCAACTGAGCATGTGCAGAAGAGTGAGACAATGTATTACTGGATTTAAAACAGTATAGACACTTATTTTTAATGTTTTACATAGATATACCTGCAAAAGTGATGTAAAGTGATCTATCAGGACTTAATTTTCTTAATGAAGTTTCACTTAAAGGTTACCTACCGATATATAGTAGAAATGTCACATTTGGTGTGTACATGTCACCAGCGCATGCACAGTGAGACGGCATTGGTTGTCTGCTGCATCCAGAAGATGGAGCGCAATCTACATGCCCCACCCCTGCTCTCAAGAATCCAAAACAATTGGGGTGACTCACCAACCATCACCCACCCAAATGAGTGTGGTAGGGTGGAAATTGTAGAGTGGGAAAGTAATCCCCCCAATGAGTCCATGTTGCACCCCTTATCCATTAGCTAGTGAAGAGCACATCAGCTATGGAAAACGCACCTAGAACACTTTTAAAAGGTTTTAAATACAGTTTTTTAATAGTTTGCTTTTGAAGGTCTTGTTTTGGAAGAACAAAAACAAAACTACTGATTATTCAGCGTTTGGTTTAGGATTCTGTAGTTGCCTATTTTATTAGGAGAAGGCTGAGAATTAAAGTATTCTAAAAGGCTTTTTTTTCTACATACTCTGACACATGGGTATTAATCAACTTTATCTAAAACTTTCTCTACATACTACACTCTCCCTTGTTAAATGGTAATGGGCTCCATTTTTCTATCAAGTCATTTTTTTGTGGCCACAGAGGACAAGGCCCTGTTGTATAATTAATATCTGCTATTGTCTAAGTATTGGTCATATCCATTTCCACTGAGAATGGTGAGCTGCAACAAGCCTAGAATACTTATTTGTGCATTAAAATAAAGTTCAAGTTCATCTCAAGATCAGTCCTATAGAACAATGTTTTATGTAACTCCAGTCTTTGCAGCGCTGATCCTCGGGACTACTAATAGCTTGCCTTTTAAGGGTCTTCATTTCCACTAACACTGGGGGCCTAATTTGCTAAAGTGTGATCTGTACCAGTGTTCTCTTATATTATCTGGTCACGAGCAAGAAAAATGGTGAAAAATAAATCCTCTTCTTCACATGATTCCTACACAGGTTTAATTTCACCTCACTTGACACTATAGTAAATAGTGTATTGAAAATTACAATAAATATATTTTAAAACACAACTAGTAAAAATAACAGATTTAAGCTGGTCATACACTAGCATAATTTTGTTTTAAAATATTAGTTTTCGGTTGCACCCATTCGATTTTCTAATTGTTAGTGGGGTTAAACTGATCGTTTTCAACTGAAGTGCCAAAATGTTGTTTTTTTTTTTTTTAATTAATTTCTAACACTGCATGTGTTTTTTTGCTTGGGGAATTCCATTTATTCCAAAATCAAATGTTAAAGCTGAGTTCCACCCATATTTTAATTTTAATTTGAATGAGTCCCTTGCTGCAAGTATAACAACATTTGACATGATTTTACTGGCACTGTGTGTGCCTTGTTGCTAGGGTGTCCCTTGTAATGTGCCTCTTCTCGGCCGCGGCACTGTACGTCATATCCTCGGCGCCTTGGCTCCTGGGAGATGTTTGTCATCGTTCCCAGAAGTCAGTGGGCATCGCCGCAGGATTGCATTGCGTTATCGCGAGATAAAGAGATGCATGCTGGGTAGCCAACAGCACCTTATTCAGGAACGGAGTCCTAGTGGTCTTCACTTGCCCACAGTGAATATGGAAGCGCTCAGCAATGCAGAAAACAAACGTGAGTGAATTTAAAAAACAGGAATTGAACTGCGATTTTTTAATCACATGCATTAAAGTGTAGCACACGGACCCTTTTTCCTGCTTACCTTCACTTGCAGGGTAAGGCACACCATGCCACATGCCCGTATCCTCCTGGTATAAGAGGTTGAGCGGTGTTCATACTATTTTTGGGTCCTGCAGCAAGTTACATCCCTCCATTGGTTCTCGTCCCTAGAGTATAGGGAAAAGTCTATTCTTTCTCACAAAGGAAGGCCAATGTCCAAACTGTGTTTAAACTCCAACAGACAAGTTTATTTTTCCTTGCTTGGAACAGATTGGGAAAAGGTTGAAACAGAGATAGAGTTGGGTAGGGAGACAGGTTCAGGCACGCGGCACCCAGTTACCCTATTCTCCACTCAAGCCCGAGTGGGCATTGCTCACCCGGATAGATCCCCCCTTACAGTTCTAGCAGCCGGAGTGGAGCACGAACAGTTACTTCAGATTTAGTCCCCTTCAAAGACAAGTTCAGGAGATCCTCTGCCACAGAATCCTTTAGTTCCTGAATCTAGAACTCTTTAATGCCTGCGACCTTTAGAGACCATATGTGCCAATGGGGGACATCACAGGCGCTACTGTGCAACTCACGGAATCCTTCCCTCTGATAAGCAACCAGGCCTCTCCTGAGACAGTGACTTCCTTCACTGATCCTCCAGACAGGTCCTCCCCTGGTTTCCTCTCTCTCAGAGCGGGCCACCCTCCATCGGGTTCCCTGGGACTCCAGTGGTTTAGCTGTAGACCCAGTTGAAGGTACTGGGCCTACCTGGAACACTACAGCCTCAGGCTGAAGGTGCCTGAGACTCCTCAACCAATTCACGCACCCCTGGTCAGCAGGGCCAACGGGCGCGACTCTCGCCACCAGGGGTTTCACCTTGGAATCCCCCGGCCAATCTCTCCAGATCATGGCGTCTGCCCCTTATGTATCCTCTCCCGGCATGCACAACAGGTAGACCATGCCCACTGTATGGCTGCTGAGAGAGGACACCCAATCACGCCACAATGCCACCTGTGGTTTAACCCGAGACCTGAGCGACAGCGCCATCCACAGGTCAAGGGGAACTATACACCCAGGTAACACCACAGCAGAGCAGAGTCCAATGCTAAGAATACAGAAAACCTGAGCCAAACTATGGCTCAGGCTGCCCTTAAATTTAAGGCATAGCGACCCCAATTTTGGGGGTCCGCTACAAAAGTATTTAATGCAGTGCAGCAGCCTGGGTGAAAAAAAAAAATAATCTGGTTGGAACTCCGCTTTAAAAGCAAACAAAATTTTAAGGCACTTTTGAGTAACATTTGTCAAGTATCTGTTGACGTTATTGAATGTACAGACGGGCTATATTGTACGAGCAATTATTTGAAAGTCTACCAATGTATGGCCAGTATTAGGGCTGATTTTGGTCTCATGAAACACCCTCAAGCTGGGAGAGGGAAGGGCAGCACTAGGAGCCAATCAAGTTGCACTACATGAGCATGTACGGACAAAGAAAAATGCTGACTGGAGGATGGAGAGAGAGGACCTTATCAGTCTGCTGCTGCCTATTCCCTGTTCAATCATAGGCTGGGGGCAGGGAGTTGATCTAATTGTCTTAATTTAGGTGTTTGTATAGCCCAAGCTTTTCCTGTTAGCTTTGGAAAAGGTGGGGAAGGGTTAGACCTTCTGTGAAGTTTTTATAATTGTTTCTAGTAGGGAGATCCACCACTCTATTTGTACTGAGGACCATTGCCATTGAAATTGAAAATTATGCTATCTATTTTTGTCAGCCAAAAGAATGATTGCCCAAGCTTGGAGGAAACCATCTTCTCCCTTCCAGGGGGTAAGAGATTGCATGATCATGTTGATGCTTAACGAACAGATATTTAGCATCCGCAACGACACGCATGCAAAGTTCCTAAAAGTCTGGGAACCATGGCTGTTCTTATGCCTTTCCTACTCTCCCCCCAGCCAGCTTGGGTCACCTATGACGGACGGCCTCAATGTTCTCAGACCCTTACCTCTCCCCCTCTCTAGGCCTCTAAACCCAGCCCCCTTCCTTGCTAGCTTTTCTCATCCTCTCCCTGGTTCCCTACCCGCCAGGTGCGCCTCCTCTCGTTTCTTAGCGCCATCTTTCTGCCTGGTTTCTGACCTATTCCTTCTTCTTAGATCTGTATAGGCTATAAATTGCACCATTATATGGATATTTTTGGGCCTCGCACATACCTTGCCGTAGGAAACCTCCCCAGGATCCCTTGGCCCTCCCGGTGTTATGAAAAGGCCTATCTCCTGTTGTTACATCAGCTCTCTTTTTAACACTGCTGCACTTTGTCTATTTTTGTATGCTAACTTTTGTTACCACTGTCAACGCTAGCCCCTGCATGGATGGAACAATAGCATATTAGCTATTTGTTTACCTCAGTAAAAATTATTAAAACAGAAAATTATGTAAAATCACAAATTTTACAATTTTCAAGCGGTATAGCCTCGTACACACGACCGAGTTTCTCGTCCAAAACCGGCAAGAAAAGTGCCGCGAGAGCTTTTTCCTCGAGAAAAACGTTCGTGTGTATGGTTTTACAACGAGAAAATTGCCATGAATCTCGACGAGAAAATAGAGAACCTGCCCTCTATTTTCTCGTCAGGATTCCAGATTTCCTCGTCGTGTTTCTCGTCGGCCTGTTTTGTGACGAGAAAATGGTTCGTGTGTATGCTTTTACGACTCTTCCAAAAGCGCGCATGCTCAGAAGCAAGTATGAGACGGGAGCGCATCTTCTGGTAAAACAAGCCTTCGTAATGGAGATAGCACATTCGTCACGCTCGAAATTATTGCATCGTTTAAATGTTGTGCATTGAAATCTTCTTTAGAATGTTACATTAATCAAAATGAATGAACTTCTTTTGCTGCTGATATTCACACAGAGTTATGACTATCTTTTTTTAACCTTTTTCATGCTGCTCTTAGGAAGATTTAGGTGTATTATATCGTGCAAGATCTTCGGAATATTTTAAATTTTTAGATTTTTCAAACTGATGTTAATTGTAATTTGGCAATGTTTTGATAGTGATCTCCCATTGAATATTTTAATATATATTTGTTAAATTTTACACCCTATTTTATTTAAATCAGATTGTTATTCTTTTTTTGGGGTTGTTATCTGTCCCTTTTTTTGGCTGTCAAATGTTTCTGCTTACTCCAAAGCTAAATTTAAAATATTTAAAAAATACACATAGTCAAGTATGAACTTAAACAAAAATTATTTTATTTCAAACATGAATAAATGTTATTTTTGTTTAAGTTTTAAACAAACAAGTTTGTTTAAGTTTTGTTTAAGAGAAGGCAGCGCTGGAGAACCTGCTGCCATTTGTGCATCCCAGGGACCCCAGAGCACACATCAACCCTGTGTGGACACTAAAATTGGGAGCTTGAAAAGGCCAACACTTCTGAGCACAATCTGATGCTGGCCTCCCAGAGGTCAGGAACAGCAGCAGGTGAGATATATGTCCCAAGTGTGTGGTACTACAACAGGCTGCCTTCTGTCTGACCACAATGAAGCAAGGCCATCACTTCCTCGTCTTCCTGGCAACCTTCCCTGCAACCTTCCCTGAAGCCTTCTCTGCAGCCTTCCTTCTTCGTTTGGCTGGAGGCTGGGCCACTGGAGGGGTACTCCTGTCAGGAGGAGGAGGAGGTGGAGGAGAAGGGGGTGGCGCAGAAGAACAAGGTGGAGGTGGAGGAGAAGGGGGTGGGGCAGAAGAACAAGGTGGAGGTGGAGGAGAAGGGGGTGGGGCAGAAGAACAAGGTGGAGGTGGAGGAGAAGGGGGTGGGGCAGAAGAACAAGGTGGAGGTAGAGGAGAAGGGGGTGGGGCAGAAGAACAAGGTGGAGGTGGAGGAGAAGGGGGTGGGGCAGAAGAAGGTGGAGGTGGAGGAGGAGGTTGAGGAGAAGGGGGTGGGGCAGAAGAAGAAGGTGGAGGAGGAGGTTGAGGAGAAGGGGGTGGGGCAGAAGAAGTAGGTTGAGGTGGAGGAGGAGGTTGAGGTTGGGACAGTTGTGCCACCTCACAAATTGCGGTATTGGGGGTAATTTTTTCCATCACCCCCTTGTTCAGCAAGGTGATGAGCAGGGGCTCGCATAGGAGGCGTTGCTCCATGCTCATCACCTTGAACTTTGCCTCCACTAGGCCGGCAATGGCCTCTTCAGGGGATGTGGGCTCCTTGAGGGTGGCATGGGCCTCTCGAATAAGGGCCATTGCTGCCTCACTGGTGGTCCTGTCCCTCCTGCTTCTTTTGGGAAGTCGGATGGGAGGCACCTGTGATCTGGTGCTTCTCCTTTGCCCTGCCACCTCCTGGCTGCCACTGGGCCCTGCCACCTCCTGGCTGCCACTGGGCCCTGCCACCTCCTGCCTGCCACTGGGCCCTGCCTCCTCCTGCCTGACAGTTTCCAGACCCTCCTCCTGGCTGATTTCATCCTGTGTATGAAAAAGGGACATAGTTTAATATGTTGGTTTAATCTTTGCATCCAAAATTCAGATCATGATTGAAGCAATTCGAATGTAAATCCAGAAATCATTTTGACCAATTTACAACTACATCAGATTGACTATTTTGCACCCAATTTAGGCCAGACTAATGTCTCGAGATCTTGATTTCACTTGTGGAACCCAAAATAGTTTATGTTTGTCATCTTGACATATTTGTCAAACATTAATTTTATCCCAATACATTTTCTATAAATACTATACCTGGCTCCAGATGGCCAAATCAGGTTCATCCAGGATGGCTGCCTCCTCTTGCTCCAGAGAAGGCTCAGGTTGGCTGCAGGGAAGTCTGGGGGGAAGAGTGGATAGTGATGGCCTTGCCTCAATGTGGTCATCCAGAAAGGACATCCTGCTGTAGTACCACAAATTCGGGACATACACATCATCTGCTGCTTGCTGCTCCTGACCTCTGAGAAGCCAGGACCTTAGAGCGTTCATTCCTGTATGTGCCTCTCAAGCTCCCAATTTTAGTGTCCACCTGTTTTGCTGTGGCTGTGGGCACCTTGGTATGCACAAATGGGAGCAGGGTCTCCAGCGCTGCTTTTCTCACCCCTTTTTTTTGTGTATGGGGTTTTTGGTCTCCCACAGAGCGGGCAGCTCCCTTACCCGGTCTATAAATTCCGCCAGGAATTCTTTGTCGCTAATAAAGACATTCATATTGTATCTGCAAGTAAAAAAAATAATATATAACTAATATGAGGCACACAGTCTAACCTCCTTAAAATCGTAGTCACCATATATATCCTCCAACATTCTCCAGACAGTATAGGCCAACAATTTGTCAAAGTCACAAAATCACATACCTTCGTTCGCACGTCCGTCACTTGAACTCCTCTCTCCGCACAACGAACGTAGTATAGTCACATGTGTGTTTGCTATATATACACCACGCATGCGTCAAACTACGTACACGTCGCTCCGCACACCTCGCCCACCCATGACGTTCTAAATAACATCTTTTCCCCGCCTCTTCTCTTTCGGCGCGCAGACAGATATGGCGGATTTACAGCAGGTGTCTGATAATTCCTCCAAAAACGAGGAGGAGACAAGCCTGGAGACCGAGGAAACCTCACGATCAAGCAGGAGATTCAAGGCCTCTAATATGTCTTTTGCGGAGATGGCGGAGATGGTGGACATATTGCTCAAGTCTGATTATGATGCAAAGCATGGGCCGTATAGCAAACCTAATAGAAGGAAGACCAAAATCCTGAAGAAAGTCGTGAAGAGTCTGAAGACGAATTTCGGGGTGAAACGCTCAAATGAGCAGCTCAGAAAGAGGTGGTCAGACCTCAACCTGAGGGAGCCAGAGCAGTTAAGGAGCATTAAGAGAATGCTAGCAAATAGTAAGTAAAATGTACACTTTTCTGCTATTAATGTTTTTCTCAAATTACATCTTGCTCCTTTTTTTTTTTTTTCATATTGGACTCCCTTCAAAAATTTCCTAATTTGAACTTGGTTTGGCACAGTAATCGTTCGTTACATTACAGACACTTCGTTCGGCCACTATCCGCTGTTTTGGCTTATTTTACAGCCACAAAAGAAAATAGACATCTGCCTGTTTTTTACAAATTGTTGTTCCTAAATTTTCGGCTAGATGATGTGTTTGTAAAGAGAATGAAATGCAAACTTTAATCAGTGTAAAGGAGAGGACACTCAGCAGCTGGTACCACATCTGTACTTTGGAGCACTATAGTGTGGGCCACCATAACCACATTTTTTGGGTGTCCCACACAGGTGCATCAGTGAATTTTTGTGGTGCCTCCATGTCTAAAAATTTACATCCAAAAGGTGAATACTAAACATATTTTTGTATCCAAATAATGCATTTATCTTTAGAATCCGCACAAACACACACTTGTACTCCACTTCCAAGCAATTTAGCCTGTTTTTATTTTTCATAGAGAATTTCAGTGTGATAAATAGACCTTTTGTTTGATTATCATAGGGGAGAGAAGACTGGGAGGAGAACACTCCAGGGAGCACAGGAACCCTACAGCTTCACAACAACCCCAAACTCCCAAAGACCCACAACCGAAGGATGTTGAGGAAGTTGAGGTGGAGGAAGGAGAAGTGCAGGAAGGAGAGGTGGATGACGTTGTGGAACTGGTCACCACAACAGGTCAGTATCTGTCACCACAGCTTCAGGTAAGAGATGTAGGCCTGCAGAGTTATAATACCTTTTTATTTTGTTTTTAGGGGATGTAAATGTTGTGGTGAAGGATAGTACACGTTTCTCTGCTGACAGTGCCCTCCGAATAATACAGCAAGTGATGGAATGTAGCACGGAACTGGACAGAATAAAACAAATAATTCATGTGATGGATCAAACATTTAAAGACATTCTAGATGTATTGGGGAGAATCGAATAAGTCAGCCAAACCCCCAGTTTTGTTTCAGGAATGACTGTTCTTCAACCTTTTAAACTCTTTTTGACAATCAAACCAGCCAAAAATTAAATATGCACACAGTGTGTCAACATGTGCTATCTGCCATCAGGGGATATCCATGTACGTCTTTTGGGGGTGCAACCCCTTCCTCGTATCTCAAGTAGGTGAACTGAGGAAGGGGTTGCACCCCCAAAACACGTCCATTGATCACCCCTGATGGCAGATAGCACATGTTGACAATAGGGATCAGGAGTCTAAAATCCATATTGAAAATTACTACAAAATGTGTGCATATTCAATTTTTGGCTGGGCAAGGGGTGGCAAGACCCCATATTAGGACGGGCACATAGAGACATAGTTTGTGTAAGTGAATGTCTCAGATTGCTCAGAGATATCCAATGTTGTACTTTTTGGAATGCAACTGTTGTTTTTGTATTTTCCTAAGAAAAGAATTGGCGGTTTGTGGCCAGGACAAAAAAAAAAAAAAAGTAAACATGTGTGTGAATGTGCACAGAGTAAAATGTTTGAACACAAACAACGTGTAGCTTCTTTTTTCAATACGCTCTAACCTTATTTGTGTTTTTTTTAAGGTTACATAGTAAAGTGGTTGTTATTTACTAAAGGAAAATACACTTGGCACTACAAATGCACTAAGACATACTAGGAGACAGGAAACAAACAAAAGTTAAAAGTTGAAATCTGATTTTTATTTAGCTCATTCTCCATGAATCTTTAGGCATAGCCTGGCATAGAAATTGCCCCCCTACCCGTGAAATATTGCATATATTTCTCCCGAACCTCACGGGCATTTTGGGGGGGCAAGCCAGGACTGGCAGATTCAAGGCCCGGCAGGGGATTTGCAGATGAAAGTCCAGCCTCAGGCAATACTGTGGCCATATAAGAAGTGGATTTTCTGCTGAGAAAGTTGTGTAGCACACCGCAGCATAAAACTACATAGTTTATTTTGTAGTCCGCCAAGTGGATAGAAGTCATAAAAATGCGGAACCGGCTGGCCATTATGCTGAAGGCATTTTCAACGACTCTTCGGCCCCTGGCCAGCCGGTAATTGAACACCCTCTTCTCTGGGGTCAGGGTCCTCTGAGGAAATGGCCTCATAAGATGCGGTCCGAGCCCGAAGGCTTCATCAGCCAAAAAAACAAAGGGGAGTCCTTCAACATTCCCTGCATCCGGTGGCAATGCAAGGTCGTCACTCTGGAGACGGAGGGCAAACTCCGTCTGGATGAAGGATCCCCCATCGGACATCCGGCCATTCTTCCCTACATCAACATAGAGGAATTCATACCGTGCTGACACCACCGCCATCAGCACAATGCTATGAAACCCCTTGTAGTTAAAGTAGTAGGACCCAGAACGGGGTGGCGGCACGATGCGGACGTGCTTCCCGTCTATGGCACCACCGCAGTTGGGGAAGTCCCACCGCGTGGCAAACTCCGATGCCACAGTCTGCCATTCCTGTGACGTGGAAGGAAGCTGGGGAGTCAAACAAGATGAAAGAAAATTAGAATTTTAAAATATTACATTACAAGGGGATTATAATAAAAAAACATTAGAGGCCAACATCAATCAAATCCTCCGTTTATTAATCTGTTTTTAAGAAGTATAATGGAAGGCTCATGTTTCATATTCATCACCCCCTCTGATGGTTCATTCCAAAAATATTTTTGGGGGGGGGGGTAGATGTGTTTGGCCACAGGATAGCATTGCAGTGGCGGTGCGTCCAGAGTGATCGCTGGAGCACTGCCCCCTCTCTCCTGTGCCCGTCACTCAGAACAATACATAGGTTCATGCCTTGCATTAACCTATGTATTGTCAATGCCGCCCACTATTCAGGTGGATGGCCCCCTGTTAAGCGACCAACATATGAATAACTGCAGCATTTATGGGGTGAAAATTGCATATCAGAAACAGGGAGGCAAATAGGCTTGCACATTACAGCCTGAGGGATGTAATTGGCTTCATAAAAGTTAAATAGGTGACGCAGGGGGGGGGGGGGACATTCCTTGGGTAAACACTGACAGGCTGCTCTGCCAATCATGTTCACCAAGTCTGTTTAATGGTAACATGATTGGCTGATGCAACATCAAGGGCAGGAGAAGACATCTAGGACAGAAGAAGGATGGCGCTGACCAGAAGAAGGTAAGTGCAGGGCTGGGGGGAAAATGGCTGCATTGGAGGGAACAAAATGGCTGCATTGGAGGGAACAAAATGGCTGCATTGGAGGGAACAAAATGGCTGCATTGGAGGGGACAAAAAGGCTGCATTGGAGGGGACAAAATGGCTGCATTGGAGGGAACAAAATGGCTGCATTGGAGGGGACAAAATGGCTGCATTGGAGGAAACAAAATGGCTGCATTGGAGGGGACAAAATGGCTGCATTGGAGGCGACAAAATGGCTGCATTGGAGGGAACAAAATGGCTGCATTGGAGGGGACAAAATGGCTGCATTGGAGGGGACAAAATGGCTGCATTGGAGGGGGCAACTGGGGGCGTTTAATAGGCACAGTCGCAAAAAAGGAGGAAGTTTATTTCCTAAATTGGGGTTGGACCCCCAATCATTTGGAGCAACAGGCGCCCCTGCTGGAAAGGTTAGTGAAGGAAAATATGCATGGAGGAGAAAAAAGGGGTAATCTAAAGCTTCCAGCATGCATGGGGACAAAGGGGACATTCTCAGCATATTACAATCATGGTAATTAGGGAAGGATGAAAGAAATACAATACATTATCATACATGAAATACATAAAATGTGATGTTAATGGAGAAAACTTACCCTAATATAGTCCTCCTGCAGGACTTGTATAATGGCAGAACAGGTGTCTGGGATTATGAGGCCCAGAGCCTGGGGGGAGATGCCTGTCGTGAACTTCAAGTCCTGAAGACTTCTCCCTGCCGCCAGATAACGTAACGTAGCGATGAGCCTCTGCTCAGCACTGATGGCTTCCCACATAACGGTGTCCTTCCTGGTAATGTAGGGGGACACCAAAGCCAACAGTTCCTGAAAAACGGGGTCAGACATTCGCAGAAAATTCCTGTAGTCCTCAGGATTATTCTCGACGATCTCCCTCAGCAGAGGCATATGGCAGAATTGGTCCCGCTGGAGCAACCAATTCTTGGTCCATGAACTCCTCCTCACACCGTTCATGGACTGGTCTTGGTCCAAAACAAGCAGACCAACACCAAGCGCACGCACAGCACGAACTCGACGACGAGAACGTCCAGGCGACATGGCTAGGAAACGGTCGTCTTATCAGAACGTACAGAACAGAACGCACTTTAGAACAGCAAGGCCTATGAATAACGAACTGAAAATCAGAAACGAACGGGCAAGAACGCACTGTAAAACAGATACGACCTGCCTAGACGCCCTGAAAGTCAAGATACGAACCCACAAGCACAAACTGAACCTCAGAAAACGAACTGAAAAGCACGAAGACTGAAAAGCGCGAATCGTCTCTTCCCAAACTTTTACTTCACACGTGGTAACACGAGATCAGCAAAAGCAGCCCAAGGGGTGGCGCCAAGGAAATCGATCTTCCCCTTTATAGTGCCGTCGTACATGCTGGACGTGACCGCGGAGAACAACAAGGAAATTTGGAATTGTCAGTGTGTACGCATGGAAAGCTTGACGAGAAACTCGTCAAGGTTAACAAGAATCTCGTCGAAAAAAACGACGAGATTGTTACGACGAGAAACTCGGTCGTGTGTACGAGGCTTGAGAGTAAATTTTCCACTGGTGACACATGTTCTGTGAATTTCCTGTTGCGTCTTTGGGACAAGTGAAACAATATCTCCCCAATGGTACACAAACAGTAAAAGATAACCTGAGAGGGATTTTAATCCTCCCCTATTCTATTTAAAATTTAAAATAATGTTTTGATATACATACACTTTAACTGCAGAAGAGAAATGGCTATACAAAATAAAGATAGGGTTGATGCTTAAGGCAGGTCATACATGGTTCAAATCTTGTCTGGCTTAGCAGGAACCCTCGGAGATTTGAACCATGTATGGGTAAGGCTGAATGTCCCAATTTGATCAATCAATCAACTTGGGTATAAGCAGCATGCTTATCACTAGCGACTGCTATAGCCACTAGAAATAATCACTGTTTTCTCCCGGCGAGGACGGCTTACCCCACGCTCCCCCGCCCCCCTGCCAGGAAAAGACAATGGCCCAGCAGGAGGCATTCCCGCTTCAACAATGTCTGTGTTGCTGAGGGGATTGAGCAAATTTCTTATCTACAACCCGTGAGTTGCAGGAAAGAAATTTGTTCCATGTATGGCCGGCCAGTGGCTCAACATCAAATCTCAATAACCAAGTATCAGAAAGAAAAACAATTGTTTTAAAACTTGAATTTTTTAGATACTTAGAAATGTAGTCCCAGGGGTCTAGCACACTCCACTGGAGAGGAAATTAACAACCCATGCTAAAACTAAAATAACAACATTATCTGGCTATACTAAGGCAAATAAACCATGTCTTTTACAATATTTCAGATACTTCTATGAGTTACACTAATGTAAGCATCATATAGAGTAATTATATTTTAATTACAAGTGCACATTGATTGTGTGCTCTTTTGAGATTTCCTTGTTGGTTCTTCTCTTGATAGTTTTTGACCTCACTGTTTGATTACGTTAAGGGATGGATAAATATGTTTATCATAGATACAGACAAAAAGATAAGCTTCTCAAAATTAATTATAGTTATTATTGAGTTAATCAATGTGCTTTGATATGATAGTATAGATGAATCCTTCTTTTATCTTCTAAGGAGGCAATTTACGAAACACGTCAAGAAGAAAACTGCTCTCTATGGGTCGTTGAACGTTTACCTTTAAAAATATCTGTTTAAACAATACAGTGGTTATAAAGTTGAAGGAGGCAGATTTATTGGGAAAGATTCTTGTTAACACATTCAAAATGTATTTAAAGATAATGTTAATGTGTGTGCATTTCTTAAATCAAATTTAACATTATTAATAAAAAATAACGATATCTTTAAGAATAGAGAAAGGGATATCACCGCTTCAGGAAGTTCAAGCAAAAGTAAAAGCCTTTCCTCCAGATTAGAAGCCCTAGGTGCTGGCAATGCATGTAACAATGCAAAAATGGGAAGAAATTCTGGACAGCCGCACTCCAAAAAAGTTTTTGCCTTTTATTAAAAAATGGACATCAAAAATACATGCCACAGCAGAACAGAACGGACAGAAGAGCTGACGCGTTTCACACTAACAAACAGTGCTTAGTCACAGCTCATATATCTTTAAGAATAATGCATATCTAAGTACCTCATAATCCTGTTTTGAAACAATTTTCTCTTTTTGATGCAGTAGAAAAAGTCAGATCACCAGACTAGCTATGCTGTCTGGCAGGACGGTTTTCCTATTAGGACTGGATGGACAGAAATGTAAATTCTTTGGCTGGTAATGCAATTTCCACAGATTTATTTTAATGGTGTTTTTAGCAGTTTTCCTGAAGTTTATCATTAAATAAATGTAGCACACCCCCGCAGGAGCTGCTGGTTTAGATTTTTGGCCTTGCACGTTACCTCAATATTCGTTGTCTAGGGGTTGAGAGTCTACAGTAACTTCAATGTCCATACAAGTTATGAATCCTTTTTCTTCAGGCTTTATTTTCTCCAAACAAACTTGTATAGGTAGAGGGATGGAGGGTTAGGGGAAGGTTCAGGCACACACAGCAGATCACTGGGGAGAACTCCTATGTTACAAAGTCTCACTCACCACTCTCCTTCGAGTGGGTATTGCTCACCCGGATAGACCCCTCTCACTTGGCCTAGCAGCCGGAATGATGCACAAACAGATAAGAAAGAACAGTCTCTGCCACAGACCTTTTTGATGGTTATGTTGAACCGTTCAGTTATCCTCTGCCACAGGATTTTAGTACCCGGATATCCAGCCTTACAGTCTAAGAGCCTTTAAGCCAACCCGGCAGACTGTAACGGTGCATCCCTCAATAAGGTCCCCAGGCCTTCCGCAAGAAACCGGCCTTCCGCTCGGTCCTCTCCTGGACAGGTCCTCCCCTGGTTTCCTCCATTGAGTGGCTTCCTCCCTCAGGATGGACAGCACAGGATCACCTTCAAGCGTAGGCCCCAGTCAAGACAACTGGGCCTGAAAAAAATAAAAAACTTCTGCGCCAGTGAGAAACTAAAAATAATGTTATATAGTATAAACTAATAATTCTATAACGAGCTGCTCCCCTAAACAATGAAGTGGATAACTTCTAAAGAGATATTGTGTATGTGGGGTAGGGGGCACTAGTGCTATTATATATATAAAAAAACTGTTATATATAATCCAATAGAAAAACAACAACAAAACACTGGTGACAGTGAAAAATTATATAAATCTTAGAAAGTGCTGGAAGGTAAATATATTCAAATATCCCCAATTCCAATACATAAAGTCCCAATTGTTGGAAAAAAAAACAAGAACTGTGAATTATATGTCTCAGTCCAATCCAAAGAAATCACCAGAAAAACAATCAAATCTTGCTGTGATAATTGAAATCTTCAAAGAGTGCAATCTGAATCCTCCACCACAAAAGATAATCAAACTTGCGACACCCAAAGTGTTCAGGTATAGTGATGAGCTTACCAGAATGTGTGGACTTCTTTAATTAAAAAGAAAGTCACACTTCAGGGGTACACGCAGGATTGAAGCAAGTCAATGGGAGAACAGTTTCTGCTTGTGTTCCATGTCCTGTCCTTGAGTACCGGAGGAGAGAGGGAATACATTTCCATCCAGTTTATCCTATGTGTGCAGGCACCATCCTGCTAAAGCGAGTGTGACTTTCTGTTTTTTTTCCAACAATTGGGACTTTATGTATTGGAATTGGGGATATTTGAATATATTTACCTTCCAGCACTTTCTAAGATTTATATAATTTTTCACTGTCACCAGTGTTTTGTTATTGTTTTTCTATTGGATTATATATAACTGTTTTTTTATACATATGTCAAGCACTAGCGCCCCCTACCCCACATACAAGACAACTGGGCCTACCTGGCATAATTACAGCCTCAGACCAACATGGCTCGGAGGCTGAATTCCCAGTAACACATGCCTCAAGCCAGGAGGGCCACGAGGCGAAGAAGAGCCCAGAACATTGGCGTCTGCCCCTTAAGTACCCTTCCCCAGCATGCTCAGCGGGTAGACCACTCCCACTGAACTGTTCCCGGGGGAAAGACACCCAATGCACTTTGGCCTGTTTGTCTTCCACATTGGCCTGGGGTGGTAACGCCACCTACAGGCAAACAGTGGGAAGTCCTTCCAACACAGCCATAGCCGGAACAGAGGCTGATTTAGCCCTAATTATTTACAGAGTCTGAGCTAACTACCAGCTCAGACACCCACTAAATTTAACATAGCACCTGGTCATCAGGAGCAGGGCGCTACATAAACTAGCCCAAAACTAATTTAAATTTAGTCACCAAACTACATTTTGAAATACAGAGCTATAGTATCTATGGATTTTCCATGTAGAGTGATTTTTTTCATAAATTATGTCATGCAGCTGGATTGGTAACACTGAGCAAAAAAATATATATTGGATCAGTGAAAATGGCACACCTTCCCCCTTTAAAAACTAAAAAGAAAAAATGCTTAAATCTTCTCTTATATAACTTATTACATTATTACTGCTTACATTCATCCTGCATTTTTATATCAAGTTGGTTGATAAAAGAAAATTGTTAGTGCATTGCCATAAATCACTGAAAGTAAACTAAATTAAATTTTTCTTTCAAGTTACCTTATCGTAATCGTCTTTTCCTCAGCTAGAACAGAGAGGGAAACAGGTGAAAATTGAACTCTATAATTATGTTTTAAAGACGCTGTGCTTCATTCTGTGCTCAGTGAACCTGGGTATAAGAGTTTATATGGAATTTTGGATTATTTATTGTTCTTTTTTCTTTTTGTCACAGCTATATACCAGTCTTATGTTGATTATTAGTTTTATTCGGCTTTGATGCTTTTTGTATGTCAGATATATTTGAAAAGCTGGTTGTTAATGTCAGTTGAGCAACTGAGTTTCATTGTGAATATGCGATTAAAATGTATCTTCTCCTCTGTACTAACCCACAAATAACCCATCTCAATTCATCTTTCTGGTTTCACATCAGTAAAACAGCAGTAAAAAACACTGCTATTACTCAAAGTGACTGTAAATCCCCCTAGCCTCAGGAGATTAAACAAATCCTCCTACATAAATTTAATTTGTTTATTTGCAGCCCCCTCTCCTCTACAGTTGTTCAATGCATATAGTTTAAACAGCATTTCTCAGGTCCAGAAGGCAAGGGGAAGTTATCAGTGCACAGTATAGAGCAGGGAACTGAGTGTAATCTGAGACCTAAGTGGAGGGAAGGGACAAACCCCCTCTACACTGTCTCATAGGGAAACATGCACAACTGAACCTTTTAATCACCTGCTTTGTGCTGGAGGGGGGGCATCTCCTGGGATTGCTTGGTGTCGGAATAGATTGTCAGAAGTGACTCATGCAGAGAGCAGAAGAATGACAGAGCAGACACAAATCACACTAGGTGCTTTGGGTTGAGGCAAGTAAATACTGTAGAATGCTATGCTTTGTATTTTGAATTTTAGGTGTTTACCACTTTAGGCATAGCTCCCAGCTGTCCATGGTTTGCAGGGACTGTCTCTTTTTGGTGCAAAATCCCTCTGTCCCTTGTTTCTCCTCAGTTGTCCACTTTTTTAGTTTGATATATAGAGCTTTATAAAATGTGAACTTTAAAGCATATTCCTAGAAACTTTCATTGGTATATTTAGCAGACCAAAAGGGACCAATTAAGAGTTCATTGTAAGGATTTGTAATGCACTTTAACTATGGAAGTGTTATAATACACCTTTTAGTCTAGCCTCTAACTTATTAAAGGTGACATAAAAAGCAAGTATAACAGAAAATGAGTACTGAAAAAAAAGCACAGGTGGGCTTATTCATCAGTTTTTGTGTATTCATTTGTGTGGTCTGTGCAACTGGGGGTGTGGTAAGAGGTTTGTTCTTTGTATACATTCATTTTCACGGATGCTGAAATGTGTCCTTTTTTCTCTCTGCGGAAAACTGGGAGATGTGTCTTTGTGACCTATACTCCAGGCTTTCTCAACAAAATATCCGCAGAACCTTAGGGTTCCTCCAGATGTTGCTAGGGGTTACATAATTACATAGTTAGTCAGGTTGAAAAAAGACACAAGTCCATCCAGTTCAACCATAAAAAAATTAAAATAAAAAATATCGTACAATCCCATACACCCAATTCTATACCCACAGTTGATCCAGAGGAAGGCCAAAAACCCCATCAGAGCATGCTCCAAATATGCAACAGCAATGGAAAAAATTCCTTCCTGATCCCCTAAGAGGCAATCGGATTTTCCCTGGATCAACTTTACCCATAAATGTCAGTACCCAGTTATATTATGTACATTTAGGAAAGTATCCAGGCCGTTCTTAAAGCAATCTACTGAGTTAGCCAGAACCACTTCTGGAGGGAGTCTATTCCACATTTTCACAGCTCTTACTGTGAAGAAACCTTTCCGTATTTGGAGGTGAAATCTCTTTTCCTCTAGACACAAAGAGTGTCCCCGTGTCCTCTGTGTTGACCGTAAAGTGAATAACTCAACACCAAGTTCACTATATGGACCCCTTATATATTTGTACATGTTGATCATATCCCCCCTTATTCTCCTCTTCTCAAGAGTGAATAAATTCAGTTCCTCTAATCTTTCCTCATAGCCGAGTTCCTCCATGCCTCTTATCAGTTTGGTTGCCCTTCTCTGCACTTTCTCCAGTTCCCCAATATCCTTTTTGAGAACTGGTACCCAAAACTGAACTGCATATTCCAGATGAGGTCTTACTAATGATTTGAACAGGGGAAAAATGATATCTCTCTCTCTGGAGTCCATACCTCTCTTAATACAAGAAAGGACTTTGCTCAATTTGGAAACCGCAGCTTGGCATTGCATGCTATTATTGAGCTTATGATCTACCAAAACCCCCAGATCCTTCTCCACTATGGATCCCCCCAGTTGTACTCCCCCTATCATGTATGATGCATGCCTATTCTTAGCCCCCAAGTGCATAACTTTACATTTATCAACAATAAACCTCATCTGCCACTTAGTCACCCAATTAGACAGTGCATTGAGGTTGGCTTGTAAAATGTAGACATCCTGTAAGGACGTTATTCCACTGCATAGCTTAGTGTCACCTGCAAAGACAGAAATGTTACTTTTGATCCCAGACCCAATATCATTTATAAAGATATTAAAAAGTAAGGGTCCCAACACTGAACCTTGGGGTACACCACTGATAACGCTAGACCATTCAGAGTAAGAATCATTAACCACTACTCTCTGAATTTTATCTTTTAGCCAGTTTTATATCCATTTACAAACTGATTCGGGTTCCATGAGCAATGAGCACTTTCTGCCTCTCAGATAAGTAATCACTAACACCAAGGATCTTTTTAGGTATCTGTAAGGAGGTCATTCTTCTAAATGGCTTCAAGTGAAGTTTCCAATGGTCATCACTTCAATGTATCATGAGCTGTAGATATAGTAATTATTATCAAGAGTTTCCCAAGACTGTACAGTTATTTCAAGGGTTCCTCCCTGTTAAAAAGGTTGAGCAAGGAAGCCCTAGTCAAAAATTCCATAGTGCCTGTCTACTAGTAGCATTGTGGATGCTTAACGTCATTGGAGACTTCAGAATTTCTGTTCTGTTCTTTTTTTTTATGTGAGATTGAAGATATAATCTAAAATGCACTGTAAATAAGTGAAAATTAAAATACCTCAGGGAACTAAGAAAGTGTACATAAACGTTGTACAATCCTATACACCGACAAATCTCAGTTTTGGTGGAGAGAACATTGGTCATCACTGAAGGGGGAGTTTGTTCCGTTCCCTTTTTATGTTAGGCTAAATGAACAGGGATCAATGAAAATTCTCGTGTAGAAGGTCAATTTAAAAGTTACAAAAACACTTAAAGTAAAAACATTATTCACACTAGGCTGATCTTTTCCTACGTATATCTAACATTTCAGAAAGAATGTAGTCTCTCTTTTAGTATTACATTTTGAGTTTAGTTATAGATAAAGGTGCTATTTGAAATATATTCATGCGATGCTCCTATGTTGTAGAAATCATCAAAATCATTCCCAGGCTGTAGATTACTTTCAAATGGGCTTTGGTCATATAGCTTTTACGTTCACGTCTTCTTGGCATGCCCTCTTCCTTCTCTCCTTGTCGTTCACTTTCCTTTATTTTATTTTTTTATCATGACATGGACAAGGCTGTGTTGTGTGAGAGTTTTCCATTGTGACTTTAGGATTTTAGTTTACAGAATAGCGCTTTTGCCTGGTATGCACAGTCAGACAAGCAAGCATTTCTGGTGGTAGATGATACTCAGCTGCTTTCTGTGCTCTAAAATCTAGCTGGCATACTATACCTGGTCCAGCTGTCTGAGGCCTGATCAGATGTGGTGATAACTTGCCAATTCTGCAGAAAACAGCACCTTATTATTTAGCCATGCTTGCCTTGTAGCTGCAGCCTGCTGCTTCTGTAATCAGTTCATAACATTCCTTTTACACACATATTTCAACATCTATCAATCATCTCCTGTTCCAAAATATGTGTATGGCTTTAAAAAAGTTTTGTGATTAATTAGCAGGCCTGGAGAAGTATGATTGGGTGCTGCTGTCCATATTTTCACTAATATCTGACCTATTGCAGCCAAAAATTGTAAAAAAGATCAAGGATTCATGTACAAATTTCCATGGACTTTAATTGAGCAATACACGTGACAGTTCAGAGGCTCCTATTAATGTACGTTTGAACTGTAGGCATTGCAGGTGAAATGCAACCTTTTCTTACAGGATTCTGCTGTAAAGTTAACCAGATTGTCTGTAATTAAAGTTAACTCCATGGAAAGAAAAAATGCTTCCCTGCAGTGGGTCTGCCCCCCACACTGCAAGGGTTATATGCTTATTTAGATTCTAGGGGAGCACAAATAAAAAGTTTTACTTAACCTGATCCTTCTCCCCCATAGGCCCCCTCCAGGCTGTAAGACAGGTACCCGCAGTCTCTTCTTCCCAATGCTCTAGGTAGGAGTGGCAGGTCCTCTGACATCAAGTCCAATGTAGAGCCTATAGCACTGCAATGGACATTGGGATGCCAAGGGGGAGTCCGCCACAGGTGTGTAGGGGAGAAGAGGAGGGGAGGACCAGGTAGGTAAAACTGTTTTTTCAACCTTCTAGTTTTAAACAATGATTTAACCCTTGCAGTGCGGGGGGCAGCTCCCTTGCAAGGGAGCATATTTTCTTTCCCTGGAAATGGGACTTGGGTGCTTCAGGCCATAAAGCTGCACTGTGTCATGGATATGCATTAATGTCTGTCTGCCATCTTACCTTTCCTCCTCATGTGTTCATCTAGAGGCCAGAACCCTTTCACCTGGCTTCCTTTATAATTTCCTCCCAGCCTGACTCCACCCCAGGCCCTATCACAGAACACTATATTAACCTGTGCACTGCAAGCCTGCTTTGCTGATCAACGTGTTTGTTAGGCATTGTGTGTTTGGGTTCCTGCCTGCCGTGTGCTACGTCTGTCTCTCTGATACGTTATTGGCTTGTCCCCCACTATCCCTGTCTGCTCGTGACCCTTGACCTTCGGCTTGTCCTTCGTTATCCTTGTCTGCTTGTGGCCCTTGACCTTCGGTTTGTTATTCGTTACTCTTGTATCTCGTGCTGCAGCTTCCCCTCTTTCCCCTTATCCTACGGGGCGTGAGCTAGGAGACTCCAGGGGCCACGACCTGGACCTAGCCTGCAGCGTAACATCCTCACCACTAGAGGCTCTGGAGAAGACCTGCTGGGTCTTAGACTCCGCGCCCTGGGGAATCTTGGCTCTAGCTTCCTGTAGGATTCCGGTTGTGCTCCTCTGGTCCCGCTTTCCACAACCACCCAGTTTCCTATCCGCAGCAGTCAGCCATAGGGTTCACTATCTTGCGGTGCACTCCTGTCCCCCTACGGTGTGCACCTGTCATCTGGCCACAGGTGACCTGACACACTGATACTCAGTGCTGGGACAAGGTCATCCAGTGCCCAGGGAAAATATGGCAAACTGCGCCCCCCCTGTCCCGATGTGTATATGCCGTTCCCATCTCATTCTCAGTGTGGTACCCGCTGGGCATGGAAACAGCTTCTCTGTCTTCCCCTCTCTGGTTATGTGATATATCACATCACAAGGGGATACAGGAAGAGGAGCAGTCTGTCCCCCACTCTGAAACTGAGGTGTGACTGAGGTGCGTGGCTCATAGTTCAAGTTGTACAGACAGCTAAGGAGGACACATAGCATGCCCATTGTGCATTAAAAATCCTGCCTGTTTGCCAATTTTTCCCCTAAAGTTTCACTTTAATTTCACAAAAAAAGGAAAATTTAAATAAAATATATATATATATATTTTTTAAAGTCTGTGCTCCCTTCTTTAAAATGATTTCTAGCTGCTAAATAAAAAGGACAAATAATATAGACTACATAAAAAAAAAAGTGCTTAAAGGCTAAAACAAGGCCTGGTCACACAGTGTGTACTATAGTGTACACCTGTACAAGGGCTGTGTTTACTTGTATGGGGATGTACAGGTGTTGATTGCACCCCCTAGCAGGCAGTCCCATTGATGTTAGCTTGAACGCAGTGGCTGCACGGACACAGCCACTGCTCCCAATTTGACAAGGTTGTGGGTTCATGGCCCCAAATGCAGACAGCAGTATGCCCTGTATGAATGAGGCCTAATAGTGATAACAGTGTGCTTTTCCATACATATAAAATCACTGCAAAAAAATGATATAGTTGCTTGCCCAGCAATAAGGATGATGCGCCTTTTGGACGCAACACCCCACAGTGCAGCTTCCATTACACATATCTATATGTCACTAATTGATATCATTGCATAGTGATTTTTCTGTGTATAAATACTTAATGGTAAAGAGGAAGTAAACCCAGGAAGATTTTCCTATTTTTTTCAATTTTTTTATACTATATTGTTTTGCAACTTTAAATACATCAAAATTGGCAAAAAATGCATGCGCCATTTCTACTGCTGTTTCTTGAATCTAGTATTGACGTAATTTCCGCCCTTACTATGTTTCCCTTTGCAAATCTCACACATGCGCAGTATCGCCTAAACCAAGCCTC
Organism: Rana muscosa; assembly: GCA_029206835.1. NCBI lineage: Eukaryota > Metazoa > Chordata > Amphibia > Anura > Ranidae > Rana > Rana muscosa. The sequence continues at coordinate 309,292,096 of CM055116.1, read as the reverse complement.
TATCTTGATTGCCGTTACTACAGCAACCGAGCTAAACCATAGCTGAGCCTTCCCTCTGTGCCTTTCAGAGAGGAAGTTAATGATTTTTGGGTGACAACCACGCCTGTCACTGAGATGCAGGTGGAGCTGAAGCTCCCGTGTCCCCCTCAACACTGCGCCCAGGGCAGGTGTCCCCTCGGCCCCCCCTTGTACCGGCCCTGCTGATACTTAGTATATTTTTAGGCTGTTTTGCCTAAAAAGATTGGCTACATTTATTATACTAAATTCAGACAATATAATTGGTGAGCTTTAGATCACTCACTAGCTCGCTCACTCAGAACATTTAATATATATAGCATGGAGTTATCTGCAGTATTACAGGTTCCATTGACTGAAACAATGCTTGTGCAAACCTGTGAAAGTGGTGCAGGACTATAGCATTACTATATGATAATGAATTTATGATAGCGTCGCACTGACTGCACATCATTGTCTGATGCCGTGTACACACGATTGATTTTCTCGCCGGTGAAAACACCGCCGAGAAATTCGACATGAAAAACGAGGACCGGCTTGGTCCCCTACACACGGCTGGTTTTCACGACATTTTTTCTCTTGATCGAGAAAACCGACCGTGTGTGGGCTCCCTGGCAGTGTTTCCCTATGGGAAAACTGCCGTGGAAAAAAATGCAGTGAATCACGACGAGAAAAATTAGAGCATGTTCTAATTTTTCTCGTCGTGATTCTTGCCGTTTTTCTCGTCGGGAAAAATGCTGGGAAGCCCACACACGGGCGTTTTTCTTGACAAAGAGAAAAAATTACATTTTTCCCGATGAGAAAAATGGTCGTGTGTGTACGCGGCATCAGACTAATTTTATCTGCCTCCGATTTTTAACTTGTGCATTTTGAAATCTTTATCTATCTATCTATCTATCTATCTATCTATCTATCTATCTATCTATCTATCTATCTATCTATCTATCTATCTGTTACTAAAGTGAATCTGTTCCTAAAGCTGGGTACACACAGTTTTTTTTTAACTCAACCAGCAGGCTAAATGGAAAAAAAAAAAGAAAAAGATTCCTGCATCCACACAAGCAAGGTGGATGGAGGAATCCTTCCTGCTGTGTTATTGTATTGTGACAGCAGGACTCCTTTGCTGTCAGCAGTTAATGTCAATATTCTCAGCAGTAGTGGGTTCTGCAGCAACAACCACCTGGAGACTGGAGGCATCACAGGTCAATGTACAATGTACATCAGGGCTGCAGCCAATTTGCTGCAAGCTGCTGATCAAAGGAGGTTTTCCAAAAGGACCAATCGACAGAAATCGGTCTAACGATTGGCTTCTGTTAAACCGGGAGGGCTACACACAAATCGGAATTCAGTCGGTCAATGCTGAAGCAGTTGATTTTTAATTAGCACATCTGAAGATGGTAGGTGGTGGTAAAAAGTCATACAAATATGAAACAATAAACATGCACAGTGTGAAAGCTAACATAAAAACACTTTCAGGTAAGCAATACAATAACTCAGAATGTGTACCCAGTGATACTACAATATGGTTTGCCTTTTACCACTGTGCATTGTAAAATAATTTCCCATGTGCGTATGCTAAACACATTTATTGTGGATATAGCAAAGAGGAAAAACAGAATTGCAAGATGAATTTGGTTTGATATGTGTCATTTTTCTTGTCTGTTGCAACCCTGAGGTTTGCTTGCAGTGTAATAATTTGAATACATTATTTATATTATTTATAATAAATAATTCAGGACATACAAGCACTCATCTACTAGATCTCCACTGGCAAGTGGCATAAATGATAAATTGCTACACCAATGCAGAAGTTTCAGTGTGTTAACCTGTTATTTATGGTATCTTAGTTAAGGGATTCAGATTCCACATAGTAGTATGAAGTATTTACTTGCACTCAGAGAGCATGCAAAGTCTCCCGAAGCCATCAGTAATATTTGAACTCAGCATATGTATATGTTCTAAAGAGTAGTTATTTAGGGGCCCCAAGTGTTATGTAAAATCATGGCTCTGCATTCAGCTCACTGCTGTGAAAAACACAGAACTGAATCAAAGTTTATCTAAAGCTCAAACTTTTTCATTTAGTTTTGGATAGGGTAGCCTTTTCTCAATATTTTTACCCTAGAAGAACCCTTCAAGGTAGGGTGACCAGACATCCCCGGTTTCCGGGGACAGTCCCCGGATTGAGGACACTGTCCCCGGACCAAGTCTGTCCCCGGATTTGATTTGAACAGGGGCTGGGGCAATTTCAAAGACAGTCAGTGCAGAATAAAAAAAATAATAATTCTGAATTACACTCCGCCGCTCCTACTAGCTTAGGTGGGTGTATTTTTTTCCATTATCTGTGCCCCTTTCTGATGATCATGTGCTGGTCGGAGCGGAGAAAATATTTCTTCAGTTTCGGGCGCATGCTCATTCAGCTCCGCTCGCATGTTCTGGCTTGGCTCAAGTCCTGGCCAGCCACCTACCTATCTCCTTGCCTTCTCTGGTGGAGTGATCTTCCTCTGCTCCCCACCCAGTAGTAGCCGGGGCCCGAAGAGTAAGACTTGACAGGTTGTGAGGCAGGCGGCAGCGGCGACGGGCAGAGAGTCACTGATTGCTGCTATTACTAGTAAAAAATAAATAAAAATATGTCCCCAGATTTAATTTTAAAAATCTGGTCACCTTACTTCAAGGGTCCCCAAGAAACCCCTGAAATATGTTATACAGGGCATTAATAATAGTCCATTCACACCAGTGGGTACTTGTCATGCTCTGTATATCATTAAACGCTCTTCCATGCATCTGTATAATGTGCGCCTACTGGTGTACCCTGTGCAATGTGTGTTGATAGAACGCAGCACACTGTATACCTTTTATTTTTTATTTTTAACTGTACTGAAATGTAACGGAATTACATTTCATTCACCTATATGCACTGCTGCATTTTGCAATGTAGAGTGTTGCAACGCTGTGTTGTGTAAAAACAAAGCATGTCCAAATTTTTTAGTGCACAGTAATGGAGAGCATTGGTGTGAACTGAAACAATAAGACATAAACAAATTGTCTATATCTTGGGACTGTGTTGGGCAAGGTTGCCTAGCACAGCCCAATGCATATGGTGTAAAATGGACCTTAGTGATAATGCACTGTGGTTCTAGGCTGCTTAGGTGCACAAAAAATAATGTTTGCATGTAGAGTTTTTAGCCTGTCAAACACAGACAAGCTGAAGGTGGCAGAAAAACAGACACACAAAAATGCAGCATATACTGTACATAATAATGTTTGTGATAGTGTGACAGGTCCACATTATGTGCGTTGGTACATGAAAACCTAACCTGAGAAGTCACTTGTACAGGAGCCTCTTCGTTAGGTGGAACCTGGCCTAAAGATTGGGGGTTAGCCAGAGGGCTTCAGAAAAATACATGAGCAGTAAGACATTTTGTTATTAGGGACGGGACAACTGTTTCTCATGCGACTTGACCCACAGCAGCTCATATACAGAGATTGCCCCCTCCCATTTCTTACCAGGCAGGTAATATAGAGATTTCCCATGTGGTAATTACCTGAAAACATCAGCAGTTCTTTCTTCCCACACAGCTGGCACTGTGTAAAATGCACCTCTCATCCTTCACCTGTATGATGACGTCAGCAGCCCCGGAAGAATTTACCCCCTTCCTTACCAGAGCACTTTTTGCAATTCGGCACTACGTCGCTTTAACTGACAATTGCGCGGTCGTGCGACGTGGCTCCCAAACAAAATTTACTTCCTTTTTTTCCTACAAATAGAGCTTTCTTTTGGTGGTATTTGATCACCTCTGCGGTTTTTATTTTTTGTGCTATAAACAAAAAAAAAGCGACAATTTTGAAAAAAAAAACAATATTTTTTACTTTTTGCTTTAATAAATATCCCCCAAAAAATCTATAAAAAAACATAAATTTTCCACATTTTAGGCCGATACATATTCTTCTTCATATTTTTGGCAAAAAATATCGCAATAGGCGTATATTGATTGGTTTGCGCAAAAGTTATAGCGTCTACAAAATAGGGGACAGCTTTATTGCACTTTTATTTTTTATTTATTTTTTACTAGTAATGGTCGGCGATCTGCGTTTTTTTTATTGTGACCATGACATTGCGACGGACATATCGGACACTTTTGACACATTTTTGGGACCATTCACATTTATACAGCGATTAGTGCTATAAAACTACACTGATTACTGTGTAAATGTGACTGGCAGGGAAGGGGTTAACACTAGGGGCGCTGAAGGGGTTAAATATGTTCCTTAGCGAGTGATTCTAACTGTAGGGGGCGGGGACTCACAAGGGGAGGAGACCGATCTGTGTTTCTCTGTACTGGGAACACACATCGGTCTCCTCACCTCTGACAGAACATGGATCTGTGTGTTTACACACACAGATCCACGGTCCTGCCATGATTGAGGGCAATCGTGGGTGCCCGGCAGACATCGCGGCCGCCAGGCACTCGCACCGGGTCCCGAGCAATGCTGCGGGTGCGTGCCCCCTTGACAGCCGGGAAGCCCAGGACATCAGATGATGTCCACCCAGGATGGGAGATCCCATCTGTGGACGTCATATTACTATGGGCGGGTAGGGAAGTGGTTAAACAATACACTGGGTGGATATCAATCTGCCCGGTGCTACTATGCAATAAAGTCAAGTCAGGCACTGAAGCCACCAATGAGTTCCAGGGGACTCTTGTAGACACAACGGGAAGTGAAAGGAAATCTCCCCAGACAATAATTTTTTTTAACTTGAGTTTCCTAGTTTAGAAATGCCTTCACCCACTCAGAATACATACAACAATTTCTAAAGAAATAAGAAAACAGAGGCAGAATCAGGATAAATCCAATTAATTATGTAACATTTTTTATTTTAGTCACAAGAAACTCAAGTCTCCATGCACACTGGCTTAAAAAATGTTGCTCTACAGGAGTTTTGTGTTCTGCCTGTAGAAGCAGCTCAATGTTATCCTATGTGTCCATGCACATTAGGACGTTTACAGGCATATTTTAAGCTCAACGTTTAGAGGCAGGAAAAAAAATACTTCTGGTTCGCATTTCTGATAGGAGCTCACTGGCAAAAAAACCCGAAAAACTCTCCTAAACTTGTCTAGACTTTGTAAAAAAAATGCTCTATATGAGTGTTTTTTTACTCCCAAGAGAGCAGACTTTTTTTTAAGCCCAGTATGCATGGAGCCTAAGGAGGAGTTGTTTACAGTCTTTAGAAATCTAAGCTCTTGGAAAGTCCATTAGTTTAAAAAATGCCAATTCAGGTACAGTGCCTTGAAAAAGTATTCATACCACTTGCAGGGCTGGTGCAAGGATTTTTGACACCCAAGGCGAAACCTCATTTTGCCACCCCCACCCCCTTGCTCCACCCCCTTTGCCCTGCCCATGAATACCTCACCTTTTTATTGAAGCGCCCATCAAATGCAGCCCACCAGCGCCCATCAAATGCGGCCCACCAGCGCCCATCAAATGCGGCCCACCAGCGCCCATCAAATGTGGCCCACCAGCGCCCATCAAATGCAGCCCACCAGCGCCCATCAAATGCAGCCTCACCAGCGCCCATCAAATAAAGCCTCACCAGCACCCATCAAATGCAGCCTACCAGCGCCCATCAAATGCAGCCTACCAGTGCCCATCAATGAATGTTTACTTGCTTCTATTCGTTCGGGAGTGGAGACACAGACACAGTCCTCTATCGCCGCTGCGCCTCTGACACTATGTGCGAACAGAGCGGTGGCTGCCTGCTGATGCTGAGACTTAGTTGCTTGCTGCAGAGAGAAGAGAGTTGGAACACCAGTGGCCGGACACCCTAGGCATCAGTGCACCCTAGGCGGCTGCCTAGTTTGCCTAATGATAGCACCGGCCCTGACCACTTGACATTTTCCACATTTTGTCATGTTACAACCAAGAAGTAAATGTATTTTATTGGGATTTTATGTGATAGACCAACACAAAGTGGCACATAATTGTGAAGTGGAAGGAAAATGATAAATGGTTTTAAATTTTTTACAAATAAATATCTTAAAAGTGTGGCGTGCATTTGTTATTAGGCCCCTTTACTCTGATACCCCTAACTAAAATCTGGTGGAACCAATTGCCTTCAGAAGTCCCCTAATTAGTAAATAGAGTTTACCTGTGTGTAATTTTATCTCAGTATAAATGCAGCTGTTCTGTGAAGCCCTCAGAGGTTTGGTAGAGAACCTTAATGAACAAACAGCACTGTGAAGGCCAAGGAACACACCAGAAAGATCAGCAATAACGTTTTGGAGAAGTTTAAAGCAGGGTTAGGTTATAAAAAAAAATATCCCAAGCTTTGAACATCTCACGGAGCACTGTTCAATCCATCATGTGAAAATTGAAAAAGTATGGCACAACTACAAACCTACCAAGACATGGCCATCCACCTAAACTGACAGGCCAGGCAAGGAGAGCATTAATCAGAGAAGCAGCCAAGAGGCCCGTGGTAGTTCTGGAGGATCCACAGCTCAGGTGGGAGAATCTGTCTACAGAACAACTATTAATCGTGCACTCCACAAATCTGGCCTTTATGGAAGAGTGGCAAGAAGAAAGACATTGTTGAAAGAAAGCCATAAGAAGTCCCATTTGTGGTTTGTGGGAAACCATGTGGAGGACACAGCAAACATGTGGAAGAAGGTGCTCTGGTCAGATGAGACCAAAATTAAACATTTTGGCCTAAAAGCAAAATGCTATGTGTGGTGGAAAACTAACACTACACATCATCCTGAAACATGGTGGTGGCAGCATCATGTTGTAGGGATGCTTTTCTTCAGCAGGGACAGGGAAGCTGGTTAGAGTTGATGGGAAGATGGATGGAGCCAAATATAGAGCAATTTTTGAATAAAACCTGTCTGCAAAAGACTTGAGACTTGGCAGTAGGTTCACCTTCCAGCAGGACAATGACCCTAGATGTACAGCCAGAGTTACAATGGAATGGTTTAGATCAAAGAATATTCATGTGTTAGAATGGCCCAGCCAAAGTCCAAACCTAAATCCAATTGAGAATCTGTGGCAAGACTTGAAAAGTGCTTCTCACAGATGCTCTCCATCCAGTCTGACAGAGCTTGAGCTATTTTGCAAAGAAGAATGGGCAAAAATTTCACTCTCTAGATGTGCAAAGCTGGTAGAGACATATCCAAAAAGACTTGCAGCTGTAATTGCAGCAAAAGGGGGTTCTACAAAGTATTGACTCAGGGGGGCTGGATACAAATGCACACCACACTCAGATATTTAATCATTTATCATTTTCCTTCCAATTCACAATTATGTGCCACTTTGTGTTGGTCTATCACATAAAATCCCAATAAAATACATTTACGCTTTTGGTTGTAACATGACAAAATGTGAAGATTGTGCACCCCTGTTCCTAACCCAAGACAAGGTGAGTATGCCTCCGGTGAGTTTAGTTAAGGGCAAACATTAGATTACTGGTTTAGGTTAAAGGTTGTATCATTGTTGGTTTAGAGTCAGAGAATAGCTGAGGAAGTAGATAAAGTTCATTTTAGGGTCAGGAGCTAGTGGGTTTGGTTTACAGGGTCAGTCAGTTCAAAATTGATATTTCAGATTTTGGTAGATGCAGGAGAGTGACACCTGACAGTGTTGTATCTCGCACAGGCATTTTGGGTGAATTTTCTGTGTTTGAGTCCCTGAGTCTGCACACCTTCTGCAGCCATTATGAGGGGTTCATATGTTACCTGTTACATTGTAATTTATTTTATATTATGAGGAATGAAACAAGATATACTGGAAGATAAAACATCAAAAACTTTGAGAATTATGGCAGGGCTATCCAAGACATGTAGGTAAAGGAGCCCACTATCCTTATCTGATAGCGAAAATAATATTTTTTGGGTAGACAGGCCCTTTAGCTGTTAGAAATAAGGTTAGGATAAAACATTTTTTGGACATGTTAACCAATTCAATATCAGGCACTTTCCCCCCTTCCTGTCCAGGACCATTTTTACCTTTCAGCGCGGTCACACTTTGAATGACAATTGCACGGTCTTGCTAAACTGTACCAAAACAACGTTTTTATAATTTTCTTCCTACAAATAGGAATATTTGATCACCTCTGCGGTTTTAAATTTGTGCGCTATAAACAATAAAACAGACAATTAAAAAAAAAAACTGCTGGGCACTGATAGGCGGCACTGATAGGCAGCACTGGCGGCACTGATAGGCAGCACTGGCGGCACTGATAGGCGGCACTGTTAGGCAGCACTGGTGGCACTGATAGATGGCACTGATGGGCACTGATAGGTGGCACTGGATAGTCGGCACTGATGAGGAGCTACTGACAGGCATTATTGAGTGGCACTGATTGGTACTTTGATGGGGCACTGACAGGCATTACTGATGGGGCATTGATTGGCACTTTTTTTGGGCACTGTTGTAGACACTGATCAGCACTAACATCCATTTATTATGGGGCACAGGCTGGCAGGTGTTGGGCACTGATTGGCAACTAATGGGCACCTTTTGATGGAGGCTGTGCTGATAGCACAGACCCCCACTCTGACAGGGAGAGCCGCCGATCGGCTCTCCATGTCACCGTGAACCAAAGAGAGACGTTTACTGGCACTTCCTGGTTCACATGATGATCAGCTGTGATTGATCACAGCTGATCACATGGCATGAAGCCACTGTCAGAGGCTTCATACTACGATTGGAGTTGCGGTGTGTCAGACTGACACACAGCACCTCCGATCGCCGCGCTGCATGCCCCCGCGGGCGCGCGCCGGCTCTGTTATCCTGATCACGTCATATGTCGTACGATCAGGATAACACAACCACTTTTCCACTGTCATTCTGCTATATGGCGGGTGGCAAGTGGTTAAGGGTTAAAGCAGAACTACACTGCATCTGATCACCACAAACCAAAAACGTTATTTAATTCATTTTTAATATTCAAAGCAAACTCACCCATCCATCCATGTCTCCATGTTTTATTTTGCTGAGAAATCACTTTAAAAAACACCCCCTAACATTTCTAGCTGTGACCATCTTGAGTAAGGGCAGATGATTTATGTAGCATTTACTTCCTGGAATCCATCTGTCCTTAGCTCAGGCATGAAGGCAAGAAGGGTGCGCTTAGCTGAGAAAACCCTTCCTCCCCTCCTTAAAGCGGTTGTATACCGCAAAACTTTTTTTTTTTCTTTTTTGTCAACCTGCAAGGCAAAGGTATAATGAGCTAGTATGACTAGCATACTAGCTCATTATCAATCACTTACCTTAGATCGAAGCCCCCGCAGCGGTCCTCGGACACGTCCTCCGTCGAATCCATGATACCCGGAGTGACTTCCGGGTATCGCCGCTCCGGCGCTGTGATTGGCCGGAGCGGCGCGAATTTCCGGCAGTGTCCGGCAGGCTCCCATTCAAGAGCCGCCGCGCTCAGTGCGCCTGCGCCGTTATCTACGGCGCGCATGCGCCGTAGATAGCGGTACAGTCTTTTTTGCAAATATCTCCGAGACTGTGTAGGTCTCGGAGATATTGCAAGCACCTACAGGTAAGCCTTAATGTAGGCTTACCTGTAGGTGCTTGTACAAATTATGGGTATACAACCACTTTAAGACTCCTGGATGTATGACATAATTTGCCTAGGCTTGGAAACCAAAAAGTAAATGAAGCAATGTGAAAAAAGTTTAAGGCTTGGTTCACACCTATGCAGTTTTTGGTGCTTTTTGCAGAAACGCACTACAGTCCATTTAACATGGTTTCCTACGGGACACATTCACATCTATGCTTCTTTCAGCCGCTGACGTTTTGGAAAGGGCCAGGGACTTTTTTAAATGCAAAACGGTGCTTTTTTGCTTTTTTGGTTCCATAGACTTCAATGGAGAAGCTGCAGAAAAGCATGTTGTACATTTTCTGCCACAATTTTTCCACAATTTGCTTTTTTAATCTGCCCAATAACAAATGGGCCAATAAAGCCTAAAAAATGCAAATCGCTGCAAAATCACAGCAAAATTGCTGTAAAATCACGTGTGCAAAAACGCACAGCAAAAATTAAAACTTATGGACTTATTGGAGTATAAGTAATTGTTAAGGATTCTGGCAGTGAATAGTAGAGTAAAGCCTCGTACACACGACTGATTTTCTCGGCAAGAACCAGCAAGAAACTTGCTGGCAGAGCTTTCTTGCCGAGTAAATCGGTCGTGTGTACACGGCTTTCAGGTTTCTCGTCAAGAAAACCGTCAAGAATCTCGTAGAGAAAAATAGAGAACCTGCTCTCCATTTTCTCGTTTGGTTTCTCGTCGGCCTGTTTCTCGACGAGAAACCCGAGAGTGTGTACACTTACCTGTCGCCGTGGAAACCCGCGCATGCTCGAAATGACTTTGACGCATGCGCGGTAGCTTCCTAGGTATAGGTAGGGTGTAGCAAGATGGCGGCGACGGCATCGAATGTGACGAGTGCACGCTCGTCGTAGTCGATGACGTCACCGCGTTCGCTCCATTCAAAGAACCGCGGGTTCTTTGAATCGAGCGTGTGTACAGTCGGCCGGGACAAGTTTCTTGTCCAAGAATCTCGACAAGAAAAACAACGTGTTTTTTCCTGACGAGATTCTCGGCCGTGTGTACGAGGCTTAATAGGACCCATAGTAAAAGGGATTTTTTTTTAGTTTGCACTTGTTTTTTGGGATCTAAAACCCTTCAGCAAGTGCAGAAAATGTCTGGCCTCTAACACCAAAAAACAAGCATACAGGCCAATTGGAAACACATATTTTTTTTCCTTCTCATATTTTTATTCTTCTCCATTCCTTTTTTTGTTGGCTCGTAGTTTGAAACCTGTTCAATCTTCTCTCACCCCCCTTTAGTTTTATTTCACCTGCTTTTTTCCTTCTCATTGTTCTTTTCTGTCTCACTGCTTTGACCCTACATCATTATCTTGTGTAATCCCTTTGTATTAGAAGAGAGTCAACATTGTAAACAACAGTCTCCATGTATGCTATTTATCCTTTAGCAAACCTTTAATCAATGTCTTCACTGAGACTAGAGGCCAAACAGCACAGGTGAGACTGAACTAGCAAAAGATGTCCATTTTATGAACAGTACCTGTCAACAAAACCAAAGCTGACAGTTGAGTGAGGGTAGAGCAATCACATCAATAATTTACTTTAATTAAATATGATGCATGGGAGATCACTGCTACGTGGGAGATCCATCACAAGACTTTTTATTTACCTTAGCTCTACTAATCATACAAGCTCCTTTCTCTTATTTAGTGAAATAAAAATGTGCATTAGAATTAGTAGTCAGAGTGCCCTCAAGAGTTAATTGCCAACTCCAACGCTATATATTCGAAACAAACCTTCAAATTGAGGTGAAAACCTCAGTTGCAGCAATAACAGTGGGTTTATATATATGTAAAAATAATACATTATTTTACAAAAACCCATTAGCATCAGCTGATGTGAAAGCCCATATCTTAAAGTGGAAGTAAACGCTCCTATCATTTTCAGGCAAGGAAGCTGCCATCTTGGCCTCTGTTTAATCTTCAACTGCCATGATGCTGCACATGTGATCAGTTATGACACCAGCCATTGGATGGTTTGACAGTTTGGTTGAGCGCACAACCAATGTGACAGTTGGCATTCCCGGCATGCCAGGAATGTAACTGCTTTTTGAAACTGTTAAATCGATGGGTTTACTTCCGCTTTAATTTGTGTATTTAATCCCAAATGTAAATATTGAACCAAAAATGTGCAGTCATCGCAGAGAATTTCTACTGAGATCAATGTGTCACAGGTGCAGTGCGCAGGCTCTTGCAAAGCTTTTTTCCAAACTCAGGTCCATATAAAGGTACCTGGCCAGCCAGCCATACTAATAAAAAACATAACAGGAAGATGCACCCCATGAATCAGGTAAGGATATAGGCTGGCATGGGTTTTGGGGCTGGGGGATTATACCATGTTTTCACCCTAAATATGGTATAAGCATGGTATAAACATGGACTTAACTTTTAATCTCAACCTAATCCAAACTAATCCACAATGCTAACCCTAAATGGGGTCCAAAAAAGACTGAGGGCAAACACTAGTTACCTGTATTGTCAGTGGCCCCCCTGCAGCTGTCCTTTCCCATATTACTGACCTACCATGCCTTGTTCTGTTTTGTGACTCTATGTGGAGGTGGCCATCTTGGTAGAGGCAAGGCTTTGCTTCCTCAAGTCAAAGTTTACATCAAGAAGACCAGTGGGTGGATATAGAAACATATGCATGTCAAGGCCAATCAGTTTCCCATATGATGTGGCTGCCGAATAAAGCGAGGCCCCCTATTTTATGTCCAACATTATCTATTTCCCTAAATATATGGGATAAATTGAATAAATATCACAAGTTTAAGTCTCCACACAGCCCATTGGCTAATATACTTGAGAACGAAAGCTTTACTCGGGATCCCACTCCTATGGGATTTGACTGGTGGAAAAACAAAGGTCTTTTGCGTATAGCTGATTTATGTGGTTCGAATGGCATATTATCTTTTAAATCTCTGGAACAACGTTTTCATATACCAATAACCGAAAAACTGCATTATACACAGATAAAAGATTTTATTACTAAAATATCTGAAAATTACGATATATCGTCTTTGTCTAAAATGGAATATCTATGTCTGAAGTTTGACTTATATCGAGGGCATATTTCAGAAATGTATTCCATCCTAAATACTTCTCATACTAAACTGAACTATATGATAAAATGGGAAGGAGACCTTCAAGAAAATTTTGACATTTAACGGAATGGCAAAATATGGCTCTAAAATCGTCTCGTTCTCTCATTAACACCTCCATCATAGAGGTGAATTACAAAATTCTCATGAGATGGTATATGGTCCCCTCTAGACTGGCATCTTTTATACCTGAATCATCACCTCTGTGTTTCCGTGGATGTGGGAAGGAGGGAACACTATTTCATATATGGTGGCAATGCCCCAAAGTTAAAAAATTTGGGATAAGAATTTATAATTTTATATATTCTGTAACCCATATTAACCTACTCAAATCACCAAAACAAGCTCTATTGGGTTACAAATTAGAAAACTTTAATAAATTTCAGGATCATTTGATAACCTTTATATTCATATCAGCAAGGATTATAATAGCAAAATCGTGGAAATCGGCCTCATTGCCATTCGGACAAGTCAAACAGAAACCTTCTTGGATAATGATCAACGAACGTATGTCAGCTATTTTAAATGATAAATTAACATTATTTGAAAAGATTTGGGACCCATGGATCAAATATCTATCTGATGATCCGAGACCTTTAACGAGTTTATCGTAGTGTTTTTTTTTTCTTTCCCTTTTTTTCTCTCTTTTCTCCTTTTTCCTTTTCAACATAACCATTTCGGTGTCTCGATCTATTGTAAGTTGCATACCATCTTGGTTATGTTTATCTATACGATATTATTTAGAATTTGTATATGTAATTTCATATTTACTAATTCATGACTGTGCAACCCGATGTAATGTACATTCTATTATATGAATTTTATTTCATGATTCATTTCTCCTTTTCTGTATTTATTCTTTTGCATTGATAATATTTCAAATTATAATAATTAAAATTATTGAAACGAAAGAAGACCAGTGGGATATTACCAAATATCCCTTAAAATTTCCTGAGACTAGCAGTCAGAGGCAACGGTGCCTTAGATTTCACACTGCAGATATACATCTATGAGGCTGTAGACTCAGGATTGCCTAGGCACACTCACATACCAGAAAGTGCAATGCTATTTTCCAGGAGGCATTTCAACCACAAAGTAGATTTTTCAGGGTACTACTTAGGCACAATGAATATTTCTAAATGTGCCCTATATTGTAGCAAATCATCATTTTAATTTAGGTCTGCTTTAAGGTGGAACTAAAGGGAGGAATACTCACCTTTTCTTTCAATGGTCCCTGTTGCGCTTCACGCATGTGCAGAAGAGAACCAGCTGTTAAGCTGCAAGGCTTCACTGCCGGTTTCCCTTACAAGGAGTGGTGGCAGGCCAGAGCCAAGTGCCGATTGGAAAATCTGCTGAGGTGCCGACATCGCGGGATCCCTGAACAGGTAAGTGTCCTATTATTAAAAGTCAGCAGCTGCAGTATTTGCTCTGCTTTACGCTCCATAGGAAATGTATAATTTTTATTATTTACACAAACACATGAAAATGCATACAACTAAAGATTTAGCACTTTTTATCAGTACCTAAAAAAATAAAATAAACGGTGCTAAATGTGCAACAAATAGTATGTCAAAATAGGCAGCACAGAGTTTCAGACTTGCTTCTTAGTGGCCACTTTTTGTCCTATTATTTTCTTCCAGCTTTCAAAACCTTTAAAATGAAAGCATCACTTGTCACAGCATAGCTTTCCATAATGTTCTACATTTAACTGCCGAGTAGTTCAGAAGAAATGTTCTTGCAACACAGGAAGAACTACTGCAGATCTGGTAATTTTCTTCCCTTATTTTCTCGATATATGTACGACTGCCACCTAATCTATTCGTGAAAATCATATTTAATATTAGCTTCCTTTTTAATGTTTTTAAATGGGCTGCCTCTTGGATCTTGCTTTCTATGGCACTTTCACATACATAGATGCTTCATGAGGAGGTCAGCTCTGTTGCTCTAGCCATGAGAAGAGAAACATTGTGTTTTAGATGATGTCTGAAGATATGGTGAGTGTCTGCTTATTTATTTTTTTGGTAGTATTCACAATTATTCTTTAAACATAGTACACTTCCTGACATCTGACCTAACTTAGTCACTCCTGTTTAGGGTGACCACGTGTCCCAGATTGCCCGGGACAGTCCCGCATTTTACAGGTCTGTCCCGGGTACCTTTATGTCAGGACAATACAGTGTCCCGGAATGAAACTGACACAGCCATTCCCGGTGCCGATCTGATGGCCCCAAAAAAGGCTGCCACATCACCGCTTTACTCACTGATAGTACTTGTCCTGGCCAGAAATGCCTGGAGGAGCAAAATCCCCGCCCCTTCTTGTGATTGGAGAAATCATAAAACTATTGTGTCTAATGACTGTGCTGTGATTCGTTACAGCACAAGTTGATTTTTGGTCCCTGAATGGTAGTTTGGAAATGTGGTCACCCTACTCCTGTTCTCTGTTCTCATAGCTGAATATCTCCTGTGTGTGATCAACTGTGGCACTGATGCCTCTGATTGCTAGTCTCGTGAGATTTTGCGTGAGATTTGGTGATGTTACTACTATGCTGCTCGCTGTTCTCCTTGCTGAATAGGAAGTTGTGCCTGAGGGCCTGCAGTGCAAGGATCTAGTTGTTATTGCTTATTTCATTCTGTGGATTAGTGCTTGCTCTACCTCTCTTGCTGCTTTATCATCATTAGCCACCAGTCATCAGATTGGCACCTCTGAAATAAGGGTTGAATGCCCTGTTCCTCTTCCATGACAGCTGCCTCTACACAGGGACATTGTGTGGAACAAGATATGGCAAGTCAGTAATAGGCAAAAATCAGTTGCAGAGGGATGACATACAGTATAACATTGGTGGCCACCAGTCCTTTGCTCTCTGCTTGTCTTTTTATGTGCACAGGTTCCACAGTTCAAGTTCTTAAATCCTTTAAAAAACTATAGTCTTACAGATAATGAATCTAGTAATGCAAAACTTTTTCAGCTGTCCTTTATTATCTAAACCATATCCGTACTAAATCTAATTCTATCAGATATAGGAAGCAATTGGCCATCTATCTAGTTTTAATTAATATCAAATTAATAATGCATTAGGGGTTGATTTCCTAAAACTAGAGAGTGCAGCTGTGCATGCTGTTCAATCAGCTTCTAACTTTAGCTTGTTCAATTAGGATTTGACAATAAAACCTGGAAGCTGATTGGTTTCTATGCAGAGCTGCACCGGATTTTGCACTCTCCAGTTTTAGTAAATAAATCCTGGTATGTCCAGTTGTACCCAAGTTCTTTACCATTACATTGCCCTGCAGTCATGGCAAAATAAATTATTACTTAAAGTATTTTTTCTGGTGTCTTAAAGTGATTGCAAAGTCTCTTTTTTTTTCTATAAAAATACCAAAACATGTTATACTTACCTGCTCTATGCAGCGGTTTTGCACAGGGCAGCCTAGATCCTCCTCTTCTCGGGTCCCCCGCCGTCGCTCCTCCCTCCTGTTTAGTGCCCTCACAGCAAGCAGCTTGCTATGGGGGCAGAAAGCAAAGCCAAGCCGCTCCAGGTGAGAGCAATCCCACGCTTCAACCTCACGGTGCAGGGCCAGTCCGCAATCTGCATAGGAGTCACTGGAACAGCGAATTCTAATTAGTGAAACACGTTAATCTCTGCCAAGTCTGCATTCATGTCATGATGTCTACAATGTTGTCTGATGATTTTTATCTTTAATAAAGTCAGCACTTTTGCTTCAAGCCTGTGAGTGCAGTCAAACCTTTTCCTGTTCCAGTTGCTATGGGGCACCCGAGTTGAGCCACAGCTCCATGTATCCATTCAGACATGGAGACGTGGTTTGGCCCCACCCCCTCTCTCTCCTCATTGGCTAACTGACTTTGATTGACAACAGCGGAGCCAATGGCACCGCTGCTGTGTCTCAGCCAATCAGGAGGGCCAAATCTCTTGTGAAACATCGCTGGAGAGAGAGGGGGTCAGGTAAGTATTGGGGGGGAAGCTGCTTACAGAAGGCTTTTTATCTTAATGCATAGAGTGCATTAAAGCGTATGTTAACCCCAAAAAAATTATGGATCCTACTCCTTTAAAGCATTTTATATGACATAGTGCTTGTGCTGTGTCATTTGGACCCCCGTAACACCTAAAAAATCTGTCTGATCCTGCTAGTTTCTCTCCTCCCCTCTGTAAACTGACCAAGGTAATCATGGCCTGACACCGTGGTCAGTTTACGTGCCTCCGACATCCACAGCCCTGCTGTCTCTCCTCTCTGCTCTCTCCGTCTCTCTTCTTTTCCCCTCCTCCTCCCCTACCGACAGACATCAGCGGGGGAATCTCTGCCCCTACCTCTGCATCTGTCAAATGGGGTGTAGAGAGATGCAGCACGTCACGTGACCGCTTATCAGAGCTCACAAACAAGGTATATACAGCTTTTTTTTTTTATGCAACACACACACAGGGGGACATATCCTTAGAAGACAGAGCAGATTATATAAAGTAAGACATGTGGGTTAACAAACCCTTTAAGATAAAAAAACCCCTTCTACCTTTACAACTACTTTAATGCCTTGTACACACGACCGGTTTTCACGACGAGAAAACTGCCATTTTTTATATTGGTCATGAAAACAGGTCGTGTGCATGCTCCCTAGCAATTTTCTCGACGAAAAAACTGCCCGCAAAAAAATTAAAACCAGCTCTCCTTTCTCGTCGTGTATCCCGTCAGCCGTTTTCTCGTTGCGAAAAACGGTTGTGTGTATGCTTTTCCGAGGGGAAAAAAACGCGCATTCTCAGAATCAAGTATAAGACGGGTCGTTCTGGTAAAACTAGCGTTCGTAATGGAGATAGCACATTCGAACCCACAAGCACAAACTGAACACCAGAAAACGATCTTAAAAGCACGAACACTGAAAAGCGCGAATCGTCTCTCACCAAACTTTTACTAACACGAGGATCAGCAAAAGCAGCCCATAGGGTGGCGCCATTTGAAAGGAACTTCCCCTTTATAGTCCCGTCATATGTGTTGTACGTCACCGTGCGTTTTTTTGCATGAACGTGTGTATGCAAGTCAGGCTGGAGAGGAATCACGTCGGGAAAAACAACGGCTTTTTGCACGTCAGGAAAAACGATGGTGTGTATAAGGCATTAGTCTAACCACATCATCGCTCTGTCTCTGCTCAAACATTACCCTACTGCTTTAACTGCTTGCTGACCAGCCGCTGTAGTTATACTGCGGCAGAATGGCTCGGCTGCACAAATCACTGTACCGGTATGGCGGTCCATTTTAATGGCTCTAGCAGGCACATGCCTGGCGGCCGCGATGTCAACTGGCCACCCGCTATCGCTCCTCAGATAGCCAGAATGGGGATCTGTCAATGTAAACCAACAGATCCCGGTTCTGACAGGGGAGTAGAGGGAGATCATCTGTTCCTAGTGATCAGGAACAGCGATCTCTCTACTTCCTGTCAGTACACTCCCCCCACAGTTAGAAACACCTCCCTAGGGAACACTTAACCCCTTGATTTATAACGTGATCAGTGGCTATTTTTAGTTCTGATCACTGTAATAATGTCACTGGTCCCAAAAAAGTGTCAAACGTGTCCGATCTACCCGCCACAATGTTTGTTGCAGTCCTGCTAAAAATTGCTGATCACTGCCATTACTAGTAAAAAAAAAAAATTATAATAAAAATGCCATAAATCTATACCCTATTTTGTAGACGCTATAACTTTTGCGCAATCCAATTAATATCCGCTTATTGCGAAAAATATGTAGAAGAATACATATTGGCCTAAATTGATGAAGAAATGTGTTCTTTTTTTTTGAGGGGGGGGGGGGGATATTTATTATAGCAAAAAGTAAAAAATATTGTTTTGTTTTTTTCAAAATTTACGCTTTTTTTGTTTATAGCACAAAAAATTAAAACCGCAGAAGTGATCAGATACCACCAAAAGAAAGCTCTATTTGTGCGAAAAAAAGAACCTAAATTTTGTTTGGGTACAGCGTCGCACGACTGCTCAATTGTCAGTTAAAGGGACGCAGTGCTGTATCGCAAAAAATGGCCTGGTCATTAAGGGGGTAAATCCTTCCGGGGCTTAAGTGGTTAAAGACATTTGTTGCAACACTGGATTTCTTTACTGTGCATTTGAAAAAAGTCTTTGATCCGTTTCTTTTGTTGTTTTTTTTTCTTACATGCATATATACTGTATGTATTGAATACTTAAAAAAGCAATTTACTGAAGAATAGCAATGATTTTCTCACAGAGCATTCTTTTTACTGTATACAAATCACTCACATAGGTTGGAAAGAAAAATCCTTGTAGTGCTAAATACTTGGTGATGATTCATAGCTAAAGGTTGCAGGTGTTTGGTTTTTCTTAATGAGTTACTATTCTTTCCTTATCTAAAAACAGCTGTGATTTAATAAAGACCCAGACCAACATCAACTTCTAGAACAAACTTTCTCAACCTTTAAATAATTTTTAAGTCTCAGGGAACGGTTGCTAAAACAATTATACCCTCAGCTCACGGTACATTAGTGTAATCAATAAGTTGTGGATAGGTTTAAATAAAGTGTTTAAAAAACATAAGCAACATGGCATACCTTGTGTATTTGACAGTCTGGGCAGGTTATGTTTTAACACCCACTGTTTACTGCTGAAAGAACGCTAGCATCCTAAGAAAGAAGCTCAGAGTTTCACAGAACCCTGGTTGAGAATGGCTGTTTTAGAATAAAGAATTCAGAGATTTAGGCCTCTAGACCGGCCTTTCTCCACCTTTTTACCCCAGAGGAACCCTTGAAACAGTTTTCAGGTGTCCGGGAGCTAAGATTAGTCCATCAGGGGTCATAAGGACCCCTTACATTGGTGGTCAGTGGAAATAATGACCCCTTACAGTAGAATGCTACCCTTACAGCCAGTAGAAAAGATGACTGGTGTCATGCTACTTACCCTGTCATGTGGCAATCTACCTGGAACTATGAGGGTACCATCAGATGGAAGGTCAACTAAGAACCCCTAGCAACCTTGGGAGGAACCCTAGTTGAGAATTCCTGCTCCAGACATTGTAGAATGGTTCAGTTGGGAAATGAACTAATGTCTGTGGTGCAGCACACAACACTGTTTTGAATATAGGCAAGCTAGAAAACATTGCCCAATTGACATTGTTTTCGCTGAAGTAAAACACTGCTGGTTTTGTCTGTGGGCAACTATCCTGCGCCCTTCTCCATTGCCCCACACAGAAATACTTGCGCAATTAGAGAATCCCTGCTTAGGGAAGAAACTGGTCCCAGTGACATTTTGAGACAGTCAGAGGGTGCAGGCAAATCCAACTATACAGTACATGCAGTATATGACCAGTTCTATCTGCTGATACTGTTGGTTTTGCTGATTACAAATATGCAGTATAAGTGTAGCCTGGTTTTGCCACCACAAAGCAATGGTAAAATGACATCATCAGTCACAAGGAAATTGCATAGCAAGGGTCATCATAGACCACAAAAGACTGCTATACAAGAAAATAGTTTGTGCTTCTTACATACTGTATGTAAATCTACTTGACATCCACCAAACAATAGGGGGCTTCCCCAGAACGCTCTTTCTGAATGCATCTCTGTCAGGTGTTACCTCTTCTGATTTCCCGTTCATGAGACAAGGGATTAGAGCAGGGGTCTCAAACTGACGGCCCTCCAGCTGTTACAAATCTACAAGTCCCATGAGGCATTGCAAAGCTGACAGTTACAAGCATGGCTCCCATAGGCAGAGGAATGATGGGACCTGTAGTTTCGCAACAGCTGGAGGGCCGCCAGTTTGCGACCCCTGTATTAGAGGGACAAAAAGTGATACAGAGACAGCAACAAAAAATAAAACCATTTTATTTTACCATAGTAGAGACCCTTGGTGACTTTTATTTTTTGACCTGGTGTCATTGGATAAAGGTAATGCCGCGTACACACAACCGTTTTTAATGTCATTGAAAAAACGAAAGTTTTTCTCTACGTGATTCTTCTCAAGCCTGCCTTGCCTACACACTATCATGAAAAAAAATGCTTGAGCAAAAACGGGTGACGTACGAAATGTACGACGGCACTATAAAGGGGAAGTTCCATTCGGATGGCGCCACCTTTTGGGCTGCTGATCCTTGTGTTAGTAAAGTTTGGTGAGAGACGATTCGCGCTTTTCAGCCTCGTGCTCTTCAGTCCGTTACAGCGTGACGAATGTGCTATCTCCATTACGAATGCTAGTTTTACCAGAACGAGCGCTCCCGTCTCATCACTTGCTTCTGAGCATGCGTGTTTTTTTCACGTCGTTAAAGCCTACACACGGCCCTTTTTCATGACAAGAAAAACAACGACGTGAAAAACGACGAGAAAAATTAGAGCATGTTCCAAATGTAGCGGGTGTTTGATTTCTGGGAAGGCATCTGGGTGGTAGTGTAACCCAGATGCATTGATTGACAGGGAATCTGGAATCCTTTTATGGTTCTTGGAGGACTCTGGTGGTGTAAGGTTCCCTGCGGCCTGCAGGTGGCGCTGTCGCCCTGGCTGGAGTTGAACACCCACTGCAAGACTGCTTCCCTTTTTGTCCTTTCCTGGCGCTGGTACAGCGGGGCGGGGAACCCGCTGTGACGCAAAGGGAGAGGAGATAAAAGGTGCGGACGCCCTGACCTTGGGGTTCAGAGTCGGAGGACGCAGCCGCACCCACGCACCTTCAGCTTGGGTGCTGGCGTTCCGGAGTTTCGGGCCCAGGTGCCCTTGACCTGGCCGGAGCGGGAGATGGAGTCCATCTCAGGCACCTTTTAGCCTGGGGTGAGGTACTATGACGGAAGCCTGGAGCTCAGTACCTTCGACTGAGTTCCGCGAGGGTGGAGGAATCTGAGGGGGCCCGAACTCCTTGGGTGCCCGTGTCTGAGACGAGGAGGCCGGTGAGCGGAATTTCTCTGGAGAGTCCAGCGCAGCATTGCTGGTGACGGATGTCCTTCCCCTGATAGGGGCTACGATAGCGAAGGTAATTCATGTTCTGTTCTATATAGCCAGTGGCAATGACTATTCGCCACTGGTGACACTACAGTGGTTAGCTCTATATAGAAGAATTGTGCCTTGGCCTACTCCCCACAAATACTGAAGTGGTATATGGGTCTCAACCTGTCTGTGCTGTATGACTATTGATTGAGAAGAATAAATACGAGTTTGACCCTTTCAGTGTGTGGAACTCTGGTTACTAGGAGCAAAGGGGAGTCAATCCGAGGAGAGGATTTGACTCTGGGACACATACACAAAACCTGATAGTTCTGGCCTTCACCTCTACACATTGGAGGACATGGGCCGTGGTGTATCTCATCCCTCCCCCCAGTGCTAACCCCTAGACGAGACAGACAAGCCGTGAATGAGAAGGGGTGAGAGGGGTGAGGTCGCTACACAAATTTGTAATGGCCATTTTTCACGTCGTGAAAAATGCTCTGGAGCCCACACACGATCGTTTTTAATGACCAAATTAAAAAATTGCATTTTTCTCGTCATGAAAAATGGTCGTGTGTACGCGGCATCAGGGAAAGCTCCCCCATGCAGTTACAGACAGCATTAAAAAATTGACAGACATTTTAATTCCTCCCTTCTCTATTTAATGAAATGAGTTGGGCTTTAATGATGGCTCCCGTTAAACAAGCTAAATAATACATTATGCATCTTTAGATGTTTTGTTGTGATCTGTCAAAATGAAAAAGATAAAGTATTTCCAGAGTAATGGTTACTACAGGGAAAAACGTTGCTTGAGAATTCCCTGTCTTTTCTAGTGAATTATCTCCAAGGATACGGATTGTGAGAGTACCAGAGGGACCACATTAGACAAGACTGTTTACCAGTTCAGATATACTTGTCACTGGTAGATGCAGGTGATGTGTGGCCTGTGTCTTTGTTCCTGTAGACAGATTGGTTTCTTCATGTCCCAGAGGTGGAAACACCTGATTGACTTGTTGATTCGTAGGACTACACCCATTTTAAGCCTACTAAACAGCACAGATATTAAAGATATATGGAAAACGATGTGTGGTACATTGTGTAATGTTTAACCTGCACAGTACATTAACGTGTAATGTTGAATTTATGTAATTGGGGCCAGAAAGGAGAATAGGATGTTTTTTCATATTTATGTAAAATATTCATTAGGATTAGAATGTCAAGTGATTATGCAATGATGATAGTGCTGAATCTAGTTAGGCTGTGAGAAACGAACACGCACACAATATTGAAATAGATGAAGAAACCTGGCTGTCTTGACAATTTTATTTCACGTTGTCCAAGCAGCTGAGATAAGTTCTTCTTACTAAAATAGCTGCCAAGAGAATAATTATTTCATTTATAGCACTATTGTGCTGTCATAAGACAATTCCATTTTTGAAAGCGTCAGCACAACCCATAAAGATGCATAAGGTATTGAATATCATTCACTAAACATATATATCGACGAGATAAAATGACTACAAAGGGAAAAATACAAACACAAAAGTTCTAGTCATGTACTATATAGTTAGTTAACAATATGTGCAAAATGTTCCTACTGAAACAGAAATAAAGGGGAATTGTTCCATTTACAGTGGGTACGGAAAGTATTCAGACCCCCTTAAATTTTCCACTCTTTGTTATATTGCAGACATTTGCTAAAATCATTTAAGTTCATTTTTTCCTCATTAATGTACACACAGCACCCCATATTGACAGAAAAACACAGAATTGTTGACATTTTTGCAGATTTATTAAAAAAGAAAAACTGAAATATCACATGGTCCTAAGTATTCAGACCCTTTGCTCAGTATTTAGTAGAAGCACCCTTTTGATCTAATACAGCCATGAGTCTTTTTAGGAAAGATGCAACAAGTTTTTCACACCTGGATTTGGGGATCCTCTGCCATTCCTCCTTGCAGATCCTCTCCAGTTCTGTCAGGTTGGCCATTTTTAGGTCTCTCCAGAGATGCTCAATTGGGTTTAAGTCAGGGCTCTGGCTGAACCATTCAAGAACAGTCACGGAGTTGTTGTGAAGCCACTCCTTCGTTATTTTAGCTGTGTGCTTAGGGTCATTGTCTTGTTGGAAGGTAAACCTTCGGCCCAGTCTGAGGTCCTGAGCACTCTGGAGAAGGTTTTCGTCCAGCATATCACTGTACTTGGCCTCATTCATCTTTCCCTCGATTGCAACCAGTCGTCCTGTCCCTGCAGCTGAAAAACACCCCCACAGCATGATGCTGCCACCACCATGCTTCATTGTTGGGACTGTATTGGACAGGTGATGAGCAGTGCCTGGTTTTCTCCACACATACCGCTTAGAATTAAGGCAAAAAAGTTCTATCTTGGTCTCATCAGACCAGAGAATCTTATTTCTCACCATCTTGGAGTCCTTCAGGTGTTTTTTAGCAAACTTCATGCGGGCTTTCATGTGTCTTGCACTGAGGAGAGGCCACTCTGCCATAAAGCCCCGACTGGTGGAGGACTGCAGTGATGGTTGACTTTCTAAAACTTTCTCCCATCTCCCGACTGCATCTCTGGAGCTCAACCACAAAGATCTTTGGGTTCTTCTTTACCTCTCTCACCAAGGCTCTTCTCCCCCGATAGCTCAGTTTGGCTGGACGGACAGCTCTAGGAAGGGTTCTGGTCATCCCAAACGTCTTCCATTTAAGGATTATGGAGGCCACTGTGCTCTTAGGAACCTTAAGTGCAGCAGAAATGTTTTTGTAACCTTGGCCAGATCTGTGCCTTGCCACAATTCTGTCTCTGAGCTGTTCAGGCAGTTCCTTTGACCTCATGATTCTCATTTGCTCTGACATGCACTGTGAGCTGTAAGGTCCTATATAGACAGGTGTGTGGCTTTCCTAATGAAGTCCAACAGTATAATCAAACACAGCTGGACTCAAATGAAGGTGTAGAACCATCTCAAGGATGATCAGAATAAATGGACAGCACCTGAGTTAAATATGAGTGTCACAACAAGTTCTAAGGCCTAATTCCGAGGAAACACGATTGAAATTTCTGACAACTAATGTTCGATGTGAGCTTTTGGTCGGATATTTCCGACAACAAATGATTGAGAGCTGGTTCTCAATTTTTCCAACAACAAAAGTTCTTGTCGGAAATTCCGACCGTGTGTATCCAATTCCGACGCACAAAAATCCTACACATGCTCGGAATCAATTTGACGCATGCTCGGAATCATTGAACTTAATTTTTCTTGGCTTCTTGTTGTGTTGTACGTCAGTGCGTTCTTGACGATCGGAATTACCGAGCAACATTTGTGTGACCGTGTGTATGGAAGGCAAGTTTGAGCGAAAATCCGTTGGAAAAAAAATCCACGGTTTTGTTGTCGGAATGTCCGATCGTGTGTACGAGGCATTAGGGTTTTTTTTCTCTGCATTAAGTTAAAAAAACTTTGTGTCCAGGAACCCCCCTTAGCCCCCCATATACTTACCCGAGCCCCGATTTTGATCCAGCAATGTGTACAAGAGCAGCAGCTCTCTCTGTTCTCTCCCTCCTCAATGAGCAGATTGGTAGTAGAGAGAGCCATTGGCTCCTGCTGCTGTCAATCAAATCCTGTGATGGAGTGGGGATGGGACAAAGCCCTGCTGTTTGTATCTATGGATGCAGCCAGCGGGGCTCGAGAACGAACCCGAACGAGTAGCCCCAGCAAGAAGTTTGTTAGGGGGTTACTTGGAAGGCAGAAGGATCCAGGACCCCAGAAGAGGAGGATTGGGGCTACCCTGTGCAAAACTATTGCACAGAGCAGGTAAGTATAACATGTTTGTTATAAAAAAAATAAAAAATTTAAGGTTTAAAATCACTTTCTTTATGCTACACCCAAAATATGCATGGCTTCACCCACACAGCTGCATCATACATTCTTAAAGATCTGTGAATGGAACACTATATGTCCCATATGCCACCATTGCAGAGGGACCCATAGATCTAAATGAAAAACAAGTGCAGAGACTTGTAGTCCAATGTTTACGTCATTTATAATTGCAGGTCCATATCTCTGGACTGACCTGCAGGAACCTGTGTATTGCATCCCATGGCCCACTGGTTGTGGTTGCAATTCTCTGCAGGCTCCAAATCCCAAAAATTGAAAAAATTTAATTTTATCTTTTTTTTTCATTTTTTTTTTTTTTTTACCAATGTGGATGCATTTATTCATTTTTTCCAAGAGGTGGACTATGCCTTTAAGCATCTGCTGGAACTGTGAATGCCAGAAACACGGCAAGAAGATGGATTTTTGCCATCAATTGCATGTAATGCGATTAGTGAATTGCTATTTAATAACAAGATTTGGAATTTTTCTTTAGTCTGACAAAAAAAGATTTTCTGCTATACTTTTATCTGGAGATGATGCCAGCTCACACAAATTTTTACAATGAATATTTACAAATTCAGAAATAGTTCCTAAGCAAATGGCTGTTCTCTATTTAAGCATACATATTAGGAATGTAGCACCCTCCACCATGGGTAGGTTCTAGAGGTGGGTTTTTTTGTGTGGTAAGCTGCCAGGCAGGTAAATTTAGCCAGGCCTATGCTTCAGGCTAGGTCTGCTTGGTTTGATCTGGGGGCAGGGAGTGGTTAGTGTAGCAGTGGGTGTGACCACCTGTGCTTCAGTTCTTGGGTGCCTCCCTTGCTTCCAGGGAGAATGTTCTGGAAGAGGGGCAGGGCTGGGAGCTGGAGTGGCAGGGAGCTCATGTGAGGCGCCCTGACCATTCCCCAACTGGAATTGGCAGGGGGCAGGCTTCCCATATAAGCTCAGGTCCAGCCCACTGGAGGGAGTTGTCGGCTGGGAGACCGAAAGAATGGAGTGCTAGATCACAGCAGGAGGCCCATCCCCATCTGGGTGGCCTCATCCTTACACGGTCATGGAAGAGGTGTCCTGGAACAGAGGGGCTGGAGAAGTGATTGAAACGCATGTCTGGTTAAGTTCTTTCCCATGGACTCAGGGCAGGAGAAGGTCGGTGACACAGTGGATATCTGGAAGAGGCATGCCAGGGGAGCTGGGTGCAAGGCCAGAGGAGAGACTGTGGGGTTTTGTGTCAAATTGATGCGGCCTGCGGGCGCAGGATTTGCAAGTTGGGCTAGCTGGGATCAGTAGTCCACCAACCAATTCAAGCTGCTGATCAACTAGGCTGCCAGTTGGTGGTACCGCAGGCCCCGGCCTATTAACAAGTCAGCCAGTACAGCCAACATCTGGGATTATTCAGAGTGATTCCTTGTGTAAAGTGAAGATGATGGGACAAGAGGACTTATGCCTTGTACACACGATCGGATTTTCCGTCAGGATAAACTCAGACGGAATTCCGTTCAAGCTGTCTTGCATACACACTGTCACACCAAATTCCGACCGTCAAGAACGCAGTGACATACAACACTACGATGAGCCGAGAAAAATTAAGTTCAATGCTTCCGAGCATGCGTTGACTTGATTCTGAGCATGCCTGTTTTTTTCTCCGTCGGAGTTCCATACAGACGTATGGAATTTCCAATACAAATTTTTTTCGTCTGAAGAAAAGAGAACATGTTCTCTTTCTAACTCCGTCAAAATTTCCGACGGAAAAAGTCCGATGGGGCACACACAAGGTCGGAATATCCGATGAAAAAATTCCGTCTGACTTTTTCCATCGGAAATTCCGATCGTGTGTACAAGGCATAATAGTTTACAGTGGAAGTTTTGTGCAGGAGGAGAGAAGTCCTTGGAGCAACAGTCTGCAGGTGTTATGCAGGGGAAGTGACTGTGAATATTGGGGTCCATCAGTTCTTCAAGGCTCAATTCATTTAATCTATTCTGTAACCATGATGGCAAAGTGATCGTATCCATGGGCATCCCATATCCCCTTCCCCAACCAAGTTATATCCCCCAATAAACAAAAACAAAACAAAGCAAATGATTGTTCATTGTCTCTGAGAGTGATATATGGAGGTCCGGCAGCAGGGTGATATGGTGGATGATAGTAACTAGTATAAGGTGACCAGATTTTTTAAAATTAAATCCGGGGACATATTTTTTTTTTATACTAGTAATGGCGGCAATCACAGCCTGTCAAGTCTTACTCTCTGGGCCCCGCTACTACTCGGTGGGGAGCGGAAGAAGATCACTCCACCAGGGAAGGCAAGGTGATAAGCAGGCAGACGGCTGGCCGGTACTTAAGAACATGCTAGCGGACCTGAATTGGCATGCACCTGAAACTGAAAAAATATTCCCTCAGCTCCGACCAGCACATGATCATCAGGGGCACAGATAATGGAAAAAAATACACCCCCCTAAGCTAGCAGGAGCAGCAGAGTGGGGGTCTTTAATTCAGATTTTTTTTTTTTATTCTGCACTGACTGTCTTTGAAATTGCCCCAGCCCCTATTCAAATCCAATCCGGGGACAAAACCGGGGACTGTCCCCAGAAACCAGGAATGTCTGATCACCCTAAACTAGTAGCAACAGGAATAAACCATTGCAGCTAGGGATGAGCTTCGAGTTCGAGTCAAACTCATGTTCGACTCGAACATTGCATGTTCGCCCAACAGCGAACAATTTTAGGTGTTTGCGGCAAATTCGAAAAGTCTATGGGAGAAATCTAAGGTGCTAATTTTAAAGGCTTAAATTGCAAGTTATTGTCATAAAAAGTGTTTGGGGACCCGGGTCCTGCCCCAGGAGACACGTATCAATGCAAATTTTTTTTTTAAAAACTGACGTTTTTTCGGGAGTAGTGATTTTAATAATGCTTAAAGTGAAACAATAAAAGTGTAATATTCCTTTAACTTTCGTACCTAGGGTGTGTGTATAGTATGCCTGTAAAGTTGTTTTTGTGTCCCGTGCTTAGAACTGTCCCTGCACAAAGTGCCATTTCTGAAGGAAAAAAAGTAATTTAAAACTCACTCGCGGCTATAATGAATTGTCGGCTCCCGGCAAAATAGAGAAAAGTAATTGATAAGAAAAAAAAAAAATGCGTGGGGGTCCCCCCAAATTCAATTACCAGGCCCTTCAGGTCTGGTATGGATATTAAGGGGAACCCTGCCGCAAATTTAAAAAAAAATGCGTGGGGTTTCCCCCAAATATCCATACCAAGCCCTTCAGGTCTGGTATGGATTTTAAGGGGAACTCCACCCCAAATTTAAAAAAAAAATGTCGTGGAGTTCCCCCAAAAATCCATACCAGACCCTTTATCCGAGCACGCAACCTGGCAGGCCGCAGGAAAAGAGGGGGTGAGAGAGCACCCCCCTCCTGAACTGTACCAGGCCACATGCCCTCAACATTGGGGGGATGTCCCCATGTTGATGGGGACAAGGGCCTCATCCCCACAACCCTTGCCCGGGCCTGGTATGGATATTTGGGGGAACCCCACGCATTTTTTTTTAAATTTGCGACAGGGTTCCCCTTAATATCCATACCAGACCTGAAGGGCCTGGTAATTGAATTTGGGGGGACCCCTACGCATTTTTTTTTTTACCAATGACTTTTCTATGTATTGCCGGGAGCCGACAATTCATTATAGCCGCGAGTGAGTTTTAAATGACTTTTTTTCCTTCAGAAATGACACTTTGTGCAGGGACAGTTCTAAGCACGGGAAACAAGCGCTGCTTTACATGCATATCATACACACACCCCAGGTACGAAATTTAAAGGAATATTTCACTTTTATTGTTTCACTTTAAGCATTATTAAAATCACTGCTCCCGAAAAAACGTCTGTTTTTAAAACTTTTTTTGGCATTGATACATGTCCCCTGGGGCAGGACCTGGGTCCCCAAACACTTTTTAGGACAATAACTTGCATATTAGCCTTTATAATTAACACTTTTTTTGATTTCGAACGTTCAAGTCCATTGTATTTAATAGGGTTCTAAAGTTCGCGCAAACTTTCTGTCTGTTCGCAGGTTCTGGTGCGAACCGAACAGGGGGGTGTTCGGCTCATCCCTAATTGCAGCTCAGAATTACTGAATATTATTAAATGCCCATGGCAGACATAACCGCTGATATACTAATATCATTTTACTACTTTGTTTATTAATAAAGGCAATACTTGTCAGCCTAAAAAACCTGCTTGATGAACATAAGCTCACATCTTTTATGTTAGATTTCTGCATGTTGGTCATGAGTTGTTTTACGTTGCATGTTTTGTCGATAGGAGTGTGCTTAGATATGTTAGATAAGTACAGTGTGTATTTGTACTGCGGTACAAAGTCCTTGCAGAAATACTGTACTTGTTCATCAGACATTTAAGTTGAAAGATATTGAAGACTAACTTATAGATTAACTGAACACAGGTATCATACCTCCTATTCTGCCTCTCGCTATATGAATTACTTTCCAAATGCATTAAAGCTAAACTTTAGGTAGATTTAAAAGGATACAATTTAATCCAGTTATATAGTCATTACAAAAATTGATAGCAAAGTAGTATATTCTGTATCTTCACCAAAAAAAATAATAATATTACAATAGTATTCAGACTGAAAGAGAGAAATACAGCACTGTCAGCCATTTCTAGACTAATGCACAGAGCAGAGGAAGCCTGTTAAGGAATGAGCAGAGTGAGTAGAGTGATGACCTCATCAGTTTGGTGATGTTGCTTCATTGCTGGATACACTGTATTACTTAAACCCCAACTCTGTGTGCTTCTTCAACCCCCCCGTCTCCCCTTGTGGTCCCTCATAATGTATATTATACTTTTTTATTGACATACCTTCCTTTTCTAAAGTCTTTAGACCAATTACATGATGCCATTTTCCTCTTAGCCTCTTCTTCAGGCTGGACATTCCTTAGAAATACAGAGAACAGAACTGAGGTAATGGCACTCCTCTCAGCACCAGTACACTGTGAATAAAGGGAGATTGATGCCCCCTCAAGGGAACAGAGCATTTACACCCTACATTTACAATATAGTCTTCAGGGTTAAGTGACAATGGGCCTCATTCAACCTGAGGACCCCACGTGGTCAACTGCTGGGAAGCACCTAGGTGGCAAAAAAAAGTTTAGCCCAGAGTTGGGCTTTAAATGCTGTTGGAAAAATAAATTAAGGTCAGGTACCTGGTTTTGCTTTTTGTTTGTGGTGCCTGAATCAGAATGTTGGCTGAACAGAATTATGCATCTTTTGGCAGGTAGGGTGATTCATTTATTTGTGTTTCAACTGCGTATTTAACTGTATGCCTGGAGTTCCAGTTTAATTCTTAGTGGATAATGTTGCTATAAAAAAAGTTGTGTTTTATGCTAGCTGTACATGCAAAAAAAGTTATAATGAGGATTGAACTACCCAGTAGAATTCTTGTAAGAATATTTTAACAACATACAAAGACCAGCGATGTTCTGTAATCTGGTCAACATCAAACATCAGCTTTTGTCTTATATTAATGTGTTGAGAATTGCCAATGTGACTGGTTGAATCAAGAACATTTATGTGCTTAGATTATGTATTAAAAAAAAACTATATTTTATTCTGAAATCCTTATTTGCAATACTTCTTGGCCTTGTTAATTTGCAGACAATAGTACCAATTATTAATTAGTCATGCTACAATAACCTTCAGTATGTTGAGTGAAAAACAGAATCAGCCCAGGCAGGAATAGAACATTAGCCTCTTAATATTCCTGGATAACTGAAACCTCAGTGACCAGACCATATTTCTTGCAGAAAGTTTACTTAGCAATCCTTTGCTCTAACTATGTTACCAAAATTATATAAAGAGACATGGTAACTGGGGGGAATGGAGACAAAGTGCAGGTGATATGATGTGCAGATGCCTAGAAACCCTTGCACATACCCGCAGGAGTCTCCCAAATATTACTTGCTGACCAATGAATGCCCAGGAAGGAGGCCTGTTACTTGTTTACAATAATTTCCTATATGTCTTTTTAAAATTATGTCTGATGTAATGATAAAACCAAAACTCTATGCACCCTTGCACACCTACACATGTGTGCCAGCATGCATCCTGCATGCACATGGAACAGTGTATACCTAGCCTAGTGTTATTTGATGCATATCTTCTTTTAACCTACCATTTCAAATATCTTCTAAAATATTTTCTCCAATTTATCTTGAATTATTACAACGTTAAATACTGCAGCACCTTATAAAGTGCATACAAAATATACAAAATATTAAATATATTAGATAGTATAAGTAAAAAACAAAGTGCTACAGTGCAAATCACGCTCAAGTGTTACTCTCTATGCTAAAACAATAAAATAATTTAATAAATCCAGCTGAGTATTCTGTTATGCATGAACAGGGATAATACACATGGTGTGATCCTGCTTTTTGCATAAAATGAAATCATGCATACTCATATACATTGTGCACATAGTATATGGTACACAATATCAAGGCATGAAGCAGATAAACTCCCTCTGAAACTTGTGTTGCCCTGTATGCACACCAGGGACGTGCAGGGAGGTCAGTGGTCGGTGAGTCACTGGGTAGTATAAGAGCCAGATACATACAAGTTACATACGCCACAATCGTAAGAGCGAGAACAATAATTCTAGCACTAGACCTCTGTAACTCTAAACATGTAATCTGTAAAAAAAAATTAAAGCGTCGTCTATGGAGATTTTTAAGGAATGAGGTTTGGGGCCATTCCATGAGCGTGCGCAATTTTAAAGCGTGACATGTTAGGTATCTATTTACTTGGCGTAACATCATCTTCCACATTATACAAAAAAATATTTTATTTTTGTTTTTTTATATTCATGGAACAGTTTTTTCCAAAAAGAAAAGCGTTTGAAAATTCCTGAGCAAATACGGTGTAACATAAAAAGTTGCAACGACCACCATTTTATTCCCTAGGGTGTCTGCTAAAACAATATATATAATGTTTTGGGGTTCTGAGTAAATTTCTAACAAAAATAATTATGATTATTACATTTAGGAGAGAAGTGTCAGAATTGGCCTGGGTGGCAAGGGGTTAATTACCAAAAGTATTATACAAATAATTATTACATATATATTTTTTAAAAGGTAATTTACTATATTTTCAAAAACTGTACTCAAGCAGGTGGCTTAACGGACAAATTACTGAAGTTATAACTTCAAACTAGTAATTTCACAGTAAATAGATAAAAAATAAATTATTATCTTATAACATATAGCATAATATATGATTTAGCTTGAATATAACAGTGCCTTTTCAACAACAACAGACTCTCATTCTCCCTCTTAACTGTGTGAGAAAAACATGGGATTGTGGGTAAATCTTATACCCATAAACACATGTGTTAAGAGGGCTGGGCTGGAAGGGAGCATTTGTCTTTTAGACACATGCCCCTTCTATGACACTGCAGTGAGAGGTGTGCCTCCACTGCAGCATTTTTATTGGACAGCTGGGGCTGATGGTACTTTACCATTGGTCCAAGACTCCAAACTGTCCATTGAGCTCAGTGCCTCTGACAAGAAATGAGGAGAGGCACTGTGAGCTCAACCTCTCAGTCTGCAGCAAACAGAGTGTGCCATCTTGTATTTAAACTGGCCGCTCTGTATGTAGATTCTGACAGGTTTCACAAGGAGCCCTGTAATTCCAGAACCATAGGTCGTAGGAGCCCCAAGTGGTGGGGTAAGACTGCATATAGAACAATCATTCTCTCCATCTTCCTCCTGCAGTATCGGAATGCCTGTGAGAGGTAGAGGAGAAGCAGGCATTCCAAGATTGCAGGAGGAAGATGATCTATATGCAGCCGCTTCCACTGCTCCTCCTATCCTGCTTCTTTCTGCTGCCCCCCTGGGCTCTCCACCCCACCAATGCTCTTTGCCTCCTCATGCTCTCCACCTCCCCCCATGCTCTATGCCACCCCCAGTGCTCTTCACCTCCCCCCATGCTCTCTGCCTTCCCCACTGTGCTCTCCACCTCCCCCATGCTCTCTGCCGCCCCCCCCAGTGCTCTACACCTCCCCCATTCTCTCTGCCTCCCCCACAGTGCTCTCCGGCTCCCCCATGCTCTCTGCCGCCCCCCCAGTGCTCTCCGCCACCCCCCAGTGCTCTCCACCTCCCTCCATGTTCTCTGCCGCCCCCAGTTCTCTCCACCTCCCCCATGCTCTCTGCTGCCCCCAGTGCTCTCCACCTTCCCCCATGCTCTCTGCCGCCCCCAAGTTCACTCCACCTCCCCTCATGCTCTCTGCCGCCCCCCAGTGCTCTCCAGCTCCCCCCATGCTCTCTGCCCCCCAGTGCTCTCCACCTTCCCCATGCTTTCTGCCGCCCACCCAGTGCTCTCCACATTCTCCCCATGCTCTCTGCTGCCACCCTGTGCTCTCCACCTCCCCCATGCTTTCTGCCGCCCCCCTGTGCTCTCCACCTCCCCCATGCTCTCTGCCGCCCCCTGTGCTCTTCACCTCCCCCATGCTGTCCACCTCCCCCTCATGCTCTCTGCCACCCCCGTGCTCTTCACATCACCCCCATGCTCTCCGCTGCCCCCTGTGCTCTCCACATCACCCCCACGCTCTACGCATCCACCCTGTGCTCTCCACATCCCCCCATGCTCTCCGCTTTCCCCCTGCTCTCCGTGGCCCCCCTGCTCTCCGCTGCCCCCATGCTCTCCGCTGCCCCTGGTGCTCTCCACCTCCCTCC
The DNA here is from genome assembly GCA_029206835.1 of Rana muscosa. NCBI lineage: Eukaryota > Metazoa > Chordata > Amphibia > Anura > Ranidae > Rana > Rana muscosa. The sequence continues at coordinate 309,257,844 of CM055116.1, read as the reverse complement.
ATGCTCTCCGCCACCCCCCTGTGCTCTTCACATTCCCCCCATGCTCTCCGCCAGCCCCCCTGTGCTCTTCACATCCCCCCATGTTCTCCGCCAGCCCCCCGGTGCTCTCCACATCCCCCATGCTCTCCACATCCCCCAATGCTCTCCACCTACCCCTGTGCTCTCCGCCACCCTCCCTGTGCTCTCCACCTCCCCCATGCTCTTCACCTCCCCCTATGCTCTTCACCTCCCCCCCCATGCTCTCCACCTCCCCCCATGCTCTCTGCCGCCCTCCCTGTGCTCTTCACCTCCCCCATGCTCTGCACTGCCCTCCCTATGCTCTCCACCTCCCCCAATGCTCTCCACCTCCCTCCGTGCTCTCCACCTCCCTCCGTGCTCTCCACCTCCCTCGTGCTCTCCACCTCCCTCCGTGCTCTTCACCTCCCCCGTGCTCTCCACCCCCCCATTCTCTCCACCTCCCCCATGCTCTCTACCGCCCTCCCTGTGCTCTCCACCTCCCCCATGCTCTCCGCTGCCCCCTGTGCTCTCCTCTTCCTCCCTGTGCTCTGCCCCACCCCATGTTCTCAAGGTTCTTCCCTGTGCTCTCCAAACCCCCAGTGCTCTTTCCTGGTCCCACCTCAACCCCCCCCCACACCTGCTGGGTTTTCCCCTCCCCTCTCTCAGCGGATCTGTCAGGGTGGAGAGTGCGGAAGGGGCCGGTTAACATGTCATGGTCTGCTCAATCCAAAATCCCCGGGCCTATTTTTTGTCCCAGTCTGGGCCTGGTTGCAGGCAGGGGGAGGAGAACTTCCGGTGGATCGCCACGGTGATTCGACCAGAAGTTGGAGCGGGTACCTTTTTAAAACCAGGTACCCACCCCCCCATAAATGCCAAAAATAAAAGAGGAGGGCAAAAAGTGGAAATTGCCCTTTAGGGTGAAGTTCTGCTTGAAGCGCACTCGTAGAGCAGAAAGGATTTAGTCCAGATAAGATCAACAGTAGGAATGAACCAAAGGAACGTCGGTTTGGTGAAAAGTGATGACGTTTGGGTGCCAAATCCAAACCCGATGGAGGTCAACGGGAGCAGAAGGTTAAGTCCAGTAAACATTTTTTTGGCAAGCAGCACCTGTCTAATAATGTACTTGTAATGAAGTGCATCACAGGTCCTACTGGCTGCTAGTTAGTGCAACAATCCTCTCCTCTGTGATGCTGGATACTCCTTACAACAGTGATTTTGCAGCTCTTTTGTCCCCTCACATTTTGTCTTTCACATAACTCCTAGTAATTTCCCAGAATGCACAGTGTTCTGTGAATGTAGTAGAGTGGTCCTGTAATTCATCCTCACTTTGCAGTCTAAAAAATAATACTAGAAATTTTGTGAACGAGTGGATAGGAATCAAGTCCTTCACAGTTGCAGTCTCTTATCCATGCAGCACCAAAAGAACACAGCTGTGGGGAGTATGTGGCATTACTGATTTGAGGATTATTACACTAACCAGCAGCCAGCAGGATCTGGGATACACTTCATTAAAGGCAGATTATTAGACTGGTGCTTTATGCGTTTTTACTAGACTACAGCTTTAACTACAAGTACTTTTGTACTGTTGTACATTTTAAAGCAAAAAGTGGAGCTATTTATAAATGATACTGAATAAAGCAACATCAGGTGGCAGTACCCATTAATGCCTGTGTATATTAAACCCGCATCTACCTTCTTCTGCAACATCTGTACATTAACCCCTTCAACTCAATTGTACCACTGTATGTAACCTGTACATTGTCTCTTCATCTTCATTCTCCCTCTTTGCATGACTTGTATGTGCTGTATCTAGGGAACCATTGCTGAGCTCCATGTTTTAACCCCCTCAAAAAATAAGATCTACTTTCCAAAAGGGGACCTTTTGGGAGTTTTCACATTCTGCTGGCAATTTTAACGGAAAGTAAGGGAAGTTTTTTTTTTTTTTAAATGTTGGTCCTTTTTCCCTTATATAATAAAAAATGCAGTGATTATTACATATAAAACAAAAAAGTGGTTGTACACCCTGTACAATAGGGTGACCAGACATCCCCAGTTTCTAGGGACAGTCCCCGAATTGAGGACACTGTCCCCGGACCAAGTCTGTCCCCGGTTTTGTCCCCGGATTGGATTGGAACAGGGGCTGGGGCAATTTCAAAGACAGTCAGTGCAGAATTAAAAAAAAAAAAGTTCTGAATTACACACCCCCCGCTCCACCGCTCCTACTAGCTTAGGGGGGTGTATTTTTTTCCATTATCTGTGCCCCTTTCTGATGGTCATGTGCTGGTCGGAGCAAAGGGAATATTTCTTCAGTTTCAGGTGCATACCCATTCAGCTCCGCTCGCATGTTCTTCTGCCTTGGCCAGCCGCCTGTTTATCTCCTTGCCTTCCCTGGCAGAGTGATCTTTTTCCGCTCCCCATCCAGTAGTAGCCGGGGACCGGAGAGTAAGACTTGACAAGCTGTGTCGGCGATGGGCAGAGAGTCGCTGATTGCCGCCATTACTAGTAAAAAAATAAAATAAAATTTGTCCCCGGATTTCAGTTTAATAATCTGGCCACCTTACTGTACAACCACCTTTACCTACAGGTAAGCCTAGATTAAGGCTTACCTGTAGGTCCTGGAAATATCTCCTACCTCCACGGTTTAGGAGATATTTAAAACTGAGACGAGCGCCGATGTCTATGGCGCCTGCGCCGTAGACAACGTTGCAGGCGCACTTTTGAAACGGCGATTGTGCCATTTCTAAAGGAAGAGCATTCTGTGACTGGCGGCTCCCGCACGCATGTCCGGGAGTGACATCACGCGACTCCGGCCAGTCACAGAGCCGGAGTTCATGGTCCTGGAAGGAAGAGGGGTGAAGAATGGATGCTTCCTGCAACAGGGGACAGCGGTGACATCGCAGGCTTCAGGTTCAGGTAAGTGACACATAATGGGCTATTGATTCATAGTAGCCCATTATGCTTTACCTTTGCAGGGAAATAAAGATGAAGTAAAACCCATCAGGGTTTACTTCCTCTTTAATAAGCATTTTATGTTGTAAGGTTTCCATTTGAAAATTTTCATTTTTTTTATTTAACCACTTGACCACTGGGCACTTAAACCCCCTTAATAACCAGACCAATTTTCAGCTTTCGGTGCTCTCACATTTTGAATGACAATTACTCAGTCATACAACACTGTACCCATATGAAATTTTTGTCCTTTTTTTCACACAAATAGAGCTTTCTTTTGGTGGTATTTAATCACTGTTGGGTTTTTTATTTTTTGCGCTATAAGAGAAAAAAGACTGAAAATTTTGTAAAAAAATGATTTTTTTTTCGTTTCTGTTATAAAATTTTGCAAATTACTATTTTTTCTTCATAAATTTTGGCCAAAATTTATACTGCTACATATCTTTGGTAAAAATAAGTACAAATTGGTGTATATTATTTGGTCTTTGTGAAAGTTATAGAGTCCACAAGCTATGGTGCCAATATCTGAAAATTGATCACACCTGAAGTACTGACGGCCTATCTCATTTCTTGAGACCCTAACATGCCAGAAAAGTACAAATACCCCCCAAATGACCCCTTTTTGGAAAGAAGACATTCCAAGGTATTCAGAAAGAGGCATTGTGAGTTTTTTGAAGTTGTCATTTTTTCCCACAATTCTTTGCAAAATCAAGATTTTTTTTTTCTCTTTTTTTTTTTTACAAAATTGTCATATTAGCAGGTTATTTCTCACACACAGCATATGCATTCCACAAATTACACCCCAAAACACATTCTGCTATTACTCCTGAGTATGGCGATGCCACATGTGTGAGACTTTTACACAGCGTGGCCACATACAGAGGCCCAACATGCAGGGAGCACCTTCAGGCGTTCTGGAGCACCAAGGCCAATTCTGACATTTCTCTCCTACATGTAAAAATCATCATTTATTTGCTAGAAAATTACATAGAACCCCAAAACATTATATATGTTTTTTTAGCAAAGACCTTAGAGAATATAATGGTGGTTGTTGCAACTTTTTATCTCGCACGATATTTGCGCAGCAATTTTTTTAAAGCGTTTTTTACGAAAAAAAAATGTTTTGTGCTTAAAAAAAAAAAAAAACAGTAAAGTTAGCCCAATGTTTTTGCATAATGTGAAAGATGAAGTTACGCCGAGTAAATAGATACCTAACATGTCGCCCTTAAAAATTGCACACACTCGTGGAATGGCGCCAAACTTCGCTACTTAAAAAATCCCCATAGGCGACGCTTTAAATATTTTTACTGGTTACATGTTTTGAGTTACAGAGGAGGTCTAGGGCCAAAATGATTGCTCTTGCTCTAACGTTCGCAGAGATACCTCACATGTGTGGTTTGAAAACCGTTTTCATATGTGGGCGGGACTTACGTATGTGTTCGCTTCTGTATGCGAGCTCACGGGGACAGGGGCGCTTTAAAAAAAAAAAAAAAATGTATTCTTCATTTTACTTTATTTATTTTAGTTTGACATGTTTTTCCGCCCTAAACATTTTTTTGATCACTTTTATACCTATTACAAGGAACGTAAACATCCCTTGTAGAAGGAATATGGCATGACAGGTCCTCTTTACAGTGAGATATGGGGGGGGGGTGTCAATAAGACCCCACATCTCACCTCTAGGCTGGGAAGCCTGAAAAAAATACAAAAAAAAAAAAACAACAATCCTGGCTTTGATCGTAGCGGTGAGTCGGTAGAAGCACCGGAGGGCGGCGGGGGGGGGGGGACATCCCCTCTCGCCTCCCGTAAGAATGATCAAGCGGCGGAACAGCCGCTATGATTGTTTTTATGGTGTAGGGAATCGCCGGCTGAAAAAGCTAATATCTGAATGATGCCTGTAGCTGCTCCCATCATTCAGATATCCCCACACAAAGTCAAGGACGTCATATGACGGCCGGAGGGCGGGAAGTGGTTATTGCAGAGTATTGCCGGGCATTGCGGAGTATTGCCGGGCATTGCGGAGTATTGCCGGGCATTGCGGAGTATTGCCGGGCATTGCGGAGTATTGCCGGGCATTGCGGAGTATTGCCGGGCATTGCGGAGTATTGCAGGGCATTGCGGAGTATTGCGGACTATGGCAGGGTATTGCGGACTATGGCAGGGTATTGCGGTGTATGGCAGGGTATTGCACAGGGTATTGTGGAGGGTATTGTGGAGGGTATTGCAGAGTATTGTGGCGGGTATTGCAGAGTATTGTGGCGGGTATTGCAGAGTATTGTGGCGGGTATTGCAGAGTATTGTGGCGGGTATTGCAGAGTATTGTGGCGGGTATTGCAGAGTATTGTGGCGGGTATTGCAGAGTATTGTGCAGGGTATTGCAGAGTATTGTGCAGGGTATTGCAGAGTATTGTGCAGAGTATTGCGCAGGGTATTGCAGAGTATTTTGCAGGGTATTGCAGAGTATTTTGCAGGGTATTGCAGAGTATTGTGCAGGGTATTGCAGAGTATTGTGCAGGGTATTGCAGAGTATTGTGCAGGGTATTGCAGAGTATTGCACCAGGGTATTGCAGAGTATTGCACCAGGGTATTGCAGAGTATTGCACCAGGGTATTGCAGAGTATTGTACCAGGGTATTGCAGAGTATTTCGCAGGGTATTGCAGAGTATTGCACCAGGGTATTGCAGAGTATTGCACCAGGGTATTGCAGAGTATTGCACCAGGGTATTGCAGAGTATTGCACCAGGGTATTTTGCAGAGTATTGGCAGGGTGTATTGCAGAGTATTGGCAGGGTATAGCACAGGGATTGCTGAGCAGGGATGGATGGATGGCTGGATCTGTGACTGCAATTGTCACAGATCCAGCCCACAGTGCTGCTGCTGCCATCCGCTCCCTCCCCCTCCCCTCTCACACTGTACCGATCGGTACAGAGAGGGGAGGGAGGAACCGGCGTCATCAAATGACGCCGGTCTGTTTACAAGTGATTGCTCCGTCATTTGACGGAGCGATCACGTGGTAAACGGCCGCTATCAGCGGCGATTTACCGCGATTCGTGATCCGCCGGGTCCTCTGGACCCGGCGGTCACGGAGTTTCCCGTGTGCGCGCCCCAGGGGGCACGCGGGAGCGCGATTCTGGGAGGACGTTATATAACGTCCTCCCAGAGTTAAGCAACCACCTTGTCGACGTTATTTGTCGGCAGGTGGTTGTTAAGTGGTTAAAGCCCCATTCTAAGATAAAAAAAAAAACCCTTGTAGCACCCCTTCTCACTGTTAGTTTTTTTTAATCTTATGCCCCGTAAACACGGTCGGGATTTCCGACGTGAAAAAGTTAGTTCGGGAATCACGACGGGAAAAAAGAGAACCAGCTCTCTATCTTTTGCCAGCCGTTTTTGGCCGTTTTCCTGTTGGAAAAAGTCCGATGGAGCATACAGACAGTCGGGATTCCCGACCAATAGCTCTCATCTGACTTTTTCCGACAGGAAAAACGATCGTGTGTACGAAGCATAAGAGTGGAGCATTAAAAAAAATCAAAAATCAAATGTAAGACCCATTGACATACAGACAGATAGGGTGCAAACACTGGGTCTTTATTAAACTAGCATTTCTGTATTATTTTCATGGCTGTAAGTTATATCTCTGAGAATAAGTGAAAATGGTAAAATACAATTTTACAGAACTGTATTCGAACAGAATGAAAACAAAAGAGAAGAATAGAAATGACACAATATTTGTGGTCAAATAACTATTTTCCTGTTATGTTTGTCATGACAGTGCATCTATATTGTAGGGTGTGTGTGCCTTGAGCATGGGAGTTGTACAGGGCGAGACTTCTAAGTCAGCACAATACACACAAAGGTGATTATTTCAAATATGTTTTCATCTGGCAACAATGTCACCACTTTAAAGTTGATCTCTTAGCAGATATAAAAACACCATTAAACGCAGCTGCGTTTTTCAATAAAATAAAATAAAAATACTGATAGTATAAGTAAGACCCCATTCACACAGGGGCGACTCGTCAGGCGACTCAGCCGCCTGACAAGTCGCATCCCGTTCTGTACAATGGAACCATTCTAATAGAAAAATGTTCCTGTACTACTTCGGGACGACTTCAGGGCGACTTCCATTGACTTCAATACAGAAGTCATTTTGCAAGTCACCTTTAAAGTCGTGTGAAGATCGCTCGGCAGAGTCGCGGGACAAGTCGTGCCGCCCCTGTGTGAATGGGCTCTAACTGAACTTGTATTTATATCAGCATCCTGTTATCGATAGCCTGCAAAGCAGGGCTGATAGAAGGAGGGCAAGCAGACAATCATGTACATAGCACAATGCTATCAATAGAACTGTTAGTATAGAGTGAGTGAGTGAATAACTTGTATAGCGCTACAAATGCAAACATTTGCGCTTATTTGCACTTATTTCCATCCAGTGTCGTTCTGATCCTTCAGAAGAGGTGGGTCTTAAGTTTTTTCCTGAAGGCCCGATGGTTTTCTTTCATGCGGATGTTTGTGGGTAGAGCGTTCCATAGCCGTGGTCCTTGGACTGCAAATCTTCGTTTTCCCTTCGATTTGTAGTGGGACTTGGGGATGTGGAGGAGGTTTTGGTTAGTTGATCGGAGAATGCGATTGGGTGTGTAGTGTTTTATTTTCTCGCATAAGTATTGAGGAGCTTTTCCTTGTGTGCGTTTGTGGGTGAGGCAGAGGGTCTTGAATGTGACCCGGTCCTTTACGATTAGCCAATGAAGGGTCCTCGGGGATGGGGTGATGGATTCCCAGGGTTTTTTCCCCGTTACCAGTCTGGCTGCCGTGTTCTGGACGACTTGTAGGCGCAAAATCTGGTATTTAGGTAGTCCTATGTAGAGGGAGTTTGCGTATAACACTGTGAACATGCTTACAGAAAGGAAGACCCAGGAATAAGCTTTTCAATGTGCTGCTCTAACAAAGTCCAGTGCTAGAAGTGGGGAGGTGATATCACTTTATTGCTTAAAGGTAAACTGTAGACATCTAGAAAATGACATGTCACGTTACTGTACTTTGTTATCAATATATCCATTGTTTACTTTTTACTGCCTTTAGTTTCTGTGCAAGAATTTACTGCTGCCAAACTCTGCGAGTGCAGTGGTAATACTGCTCTGGGGGAAACATACTGGAAAACATACTACTAATACCCAATAATACCCAATAACTAATACTTTGTAAATGTAATCAGAGCTCTAACTCACAGGAACTGTTGCACACATGAGCTGTTAGTAGGAAAAACTGCATGTGATTTTTTTTTGCAAATCTTTGTAATTCACAGTTACAAACTGGTCATTATTTGTCAATGACATGAGGAAGTCTGGGATAGACTCTGTTCTCAGCTTTGAGGCACCATGCTGATCTGAAAGGGAGGGAGCTGATCTGAGATCTGAAGAATAGTTTAAAGGGGGAACCTGATCTGAGGTATGATGGGTATTTTAAAGGTGGGATTGATCTGGGGTCTAATGGGGAGTTTAAATGGGGGCTATTTCCCCCCTCACTGACGAGTGACACCAGAGTCCCATTTCCTTCCACTAGCATCAAGGATTTTTTTCCTCCCAATGACCAATAATGCCAGGCATTTTTCTCCCATTGGCCAATGATGCTGGGAATTTTTCTCCCATTGACCAAACGACTCTTATGCCGTGTACACACGATCGTTTTTCACGTCGTTAAAAATGCCATTTTTTAAACTGGGCATTAAAAACGATCGTGTGTATGCTCCAGAGCATTTTTAACGACGTGAAAAATGGCCTGAAAAAATGAGAACCTGCTCCATTTTTTCACGTCGTTTTTCACGTAGTTTTTTTTAACGACGTGAAAAACGGTAGTGTGTATGCTTTTACGAGGGGAAAAAAAACGTGCATGCTCAGAATCAAGTATAAGACGGGAGCGCTCGTTCTGGTAAAACTAGCGTTCGTAATGGAGATAGCACATTCGTCACGCTATAACGGACTGAAAAGCACGAGGCTGAAAAGCGCGAATCGTCGCTCAACAAACTTTACTAACATGAAGGGTGGCGCTATTCGAAAAGGAACTTCCCCTTTATAGTGCCGTCGTACGCGTTGTACGTCACTGCGCTTTGCTCAAGCGTTTTTTTTAATGAACGTGTGTATGTAAGACAGGCTTGAGAGGAAACAAGAAAAATCACGTTGAGAAAAACGTCAATTTTGAAAATGACATTAAAAACGATCGTGTGTACGTGGCATGAGCATTTTTTCTCCTACTGAGCGCTGATGCCAGGCATTTTTCTTCCACTGGCTAACAGCGAGGGATTTCCTTTTTTCTCCTGACCAATGACACCAGGCATGTTTTCTCCCACTCACCACAAAAATCAGGGTAATGTGCTTTCTTCCACTGACCACCCATGCCAGGGCATTTTTTCCCTTCAACTGACCACCCACGCCAGGGCATTTTTTCCCTTCTACTGACCACCCACGCCAGGGCATTTTTAACCCTTCCACTGACCACCCACCCAGGGCATTTTTTCCCTTTCACTGACCACCCACCCAGGGCATTTTTTCCCTTTCACTGACCACCCACCCAGGGCATTTTTTCCCTTTCACTGACCACTCACTCAGAGAATTTTTTCCTTTCACTGACCACCCACCCAGGGCATTTTTTCCCTTCCACTGACCACCCATGCCAGGGCATTTTTCCCTTCAATTGACCACCCACCCAGGGCATTTTTTTTCCTTCCACTGACCACCCATGCCAAGGCATTTTTTCCCTTCCACTGACCATACATCCAGGGCATTTTCTTCGCTTCCACTGACTACCCACCCAGGGCATTTTTTCCCTTTCACTGACCATCCACCCAGGGCATTTTTTTCCTTTTCACAGACCAGCAATGTAAGTGGCACTAGGTTAACTAATCTTAATTGCTGCAAAGTTTATTCTGTGGTGTATGTTACAAACGCATTACTAAAGTGTTTGTTGTTTCAACAGTTACTGGTTACTACTGTAAGTAGATCCCAAGTGTTTAAATGTAGTTCTTTCTTAAAGCCCCTGTCCAGGATACATTTCAGGAACAGCCTCACATACTAATTATCAGCTGCCAAAGCCAGCAGGGCCTGCTCCAGGTAGGACAGATTGGTCTCATCGGCATTGGGGGGATACCCACCGTAACATCTGGTAGGCCTCTGCCTGGCGTCAGAATTTCATATGACATCACATCCATGGGGATGTGTTGCTGAAGAAATGCGGGGGTAAGTTCCTCTTCTGCTTCGGTAACGCCTGAAAGAATAGTGGTGTGGAGAGTACTGCTGTGAGGACGCAGTAGGACCCCTGCTTTGTGTTAATAACAGTACAGTCACAGGTACAGCTAGTGTAGCAGAGCAGTGGTGTATTTGTTGAGGAGATAGAAGTTCATTTGCATAATAAAGGGGGTGGTGCTTTACAGTGAGGGTCACATCATACTTTTCTACATCATACTGTTGGAAAACCTGCTGCCTATTAGTAATTGTGCAACTTAAAAGAATAATGTGACTGTGCTACAATGTGTGTTGCAATAAATAAACAATATATGGAAACCATAAATACCTTTTCCAGTGTGTGCAGCCTATTGCATTAGGGTGTGCATCCTAAAGCTCAAACACATACTACCGATCACTCACAAGGGAAGGGGCCGGTAAGTTACATATTTACCGGCCCCTTCCCCCACTCATCCTAAAACATCCCTGCAGCAACAGCCAGAGGGAGAGGAGAATAGAGAATCCGGCAGCACTGCAAGGGGAAGGAGTGTGGGAACCTAGGCAGTAGGGGGAATCTGTGCTGCACAGGGTGATTAGGGTGTGCCTGGCCGGGAATGCCTGGAGGAGCACAATCCCCGCCCCCTGCTTGTGATTGGAGAAATCATAAATCCCGCCTCTTGTGTCCAATCACTGTGCTGTGATTCGTTACAGCACAAGCTGATTTTTGGGAAGGGGGGGTGTCCCTGAATGGGAGTTTGGAAATGTGGTCACCCTATACTGGACTGACATTATGATCAGGCAACTAATTTTTAGGAGAGGTCTGCACTGACAGCCTTATCATTTTCCCAGTGCAGGTTTCCTTTCGGGAAGACAGCTATCTTCATAGATGTGCGCAGCCTATTGCATTAGGATGTGCACCCCAAAGCTCAAACACACATGCCTTTCTCTGCAGCCTCAGCTACCTGGGGCAGCGAAAGAATGGGACGTGCTCTGTGCTGTGTGGCTTCCTGTTCATTCTCAAACTGAAGCATAGTAAACACAGTTTACAATTTTTTAGTTATAAATGGACACAGTTAGCGAGTGTGTTCATTTAGAAAAGGAAGGGGCTGGTGAATTACATATTTACTAGCTCCTTCCCCTGCTCTCCATCCTGAAACATCCCCCACAGTAGCCAGAAGGAGAAGAGAGAAGAGGAGGGAAGCCAGCAGCACTGTAGGGCGGGGGGCAATGAGGGAATCGGCATCCCACGTAGTGATTAGCATGTGCCCAGGCACACCTGGCCCACCCCCTGTGCACGCCTATGAGTATCCTTATGTAGCAGCCAAAAACTAAAAGTGAGAAGTGTTGTTCATTTGATAATCACTGAACATGGCCAAAATATGTTTTTCACTGACAAACATCAGATCATCTCAGATTGTTGTATATCCACTAATAGCATTACATTTAATTTTTCATAATCCACTTTGCAATTGAATTTGTTCAGTGGCCCCTTTAATCTTCCAAGACATTGTTATGTTACTCAGACACCCCCTACCTCTAGGCTAGTCAGTATTTTCTCTATTTAGCTTGTATAATTTGACACTGTTTTGACTGTGGGTCATAGAGGAAGACTTGTTTGTATGTTATTACACTAAAATATTCTCTAATTGTATATTCTTGTCTTCTGTAAACTATTTCACACATTTTACAATACCATATAAATGTACAAATGATTTAAAGACAAACATAGCAAATGTAGAACAAACCCGTTCTCCCATGATGACCTATTAAATCAGAAGCTTATCCTGCAATGCACTTGTTGACTGACTGAAGTCACAGTGCCTCGGAAAAGACAGCATGTGGTCATGTGCTCTCATGCGCTTATTTTCTGCCATCTGTTTATGAGCAGAGCTCAGCTTGGCTTCAGCCCGCATTGAAGGATTTGCTGTGTTCAGTTAGCAGAGGTTAAATTTGACTTGATTATTGTGAGAGGTATTTCAGCAAAAGAGTAGGCAATAAAGCATGTGCCCGTTTTCTGTACGAGTATCCTACACTATTTCCGCGTACACCCGCTCGGAATTTCCGACAACAAATGTTCGATGTGAGCTTTTGGTCGGAAATTCCGACCGTGTGTAGGCTCCATCGGACATTTTCTGTCGGAATTCCCGACAACAAATGAATGAGAGCTGGTTCTCAATTTTTCCGACAGCAAAACTTGTTGTCGGAAATTCCGACCGTGTGTAGCCATTTCCGACGCACAAAGTGCTGCGCATGCTCAAAATCAATTTTACGCATGATTAGAATCATTGTACTTAATTTTTCTCGGCTCGTCGTAGTGTTGTACGTCTCCGTGTTCTTGACGATTGGAATTTCCAACAACATTTGTGTGACCGTGTGTATGCAAGACAAGTTTGAGCCAACATCCGTCGGAAAAAAAAACGCGGAAATTCCGTGTGTACGCAGCATATCAATTTAGTCCATGTTATGACATTTTAAACCACTAACATACAGGATATATATCATCAGTATTAATAAAAAATAACAGTCCATTAATTCAACATTTACATACCTCCTGATAATCTATTTATGGTGGGAATTTTTTTTAATTTTTTTTTACCAAGATATGTGCAAGATTTAAGGAACAGAATGTATTCTTCAAAAATACAAAGTCTGTGTACATCTGACAATGGCAACTATATGGGATTGTATCACCCTCCTAGGTAGATGCTAGTGTAGCGGCCTCACCAAGTCTTCGCTCTTGTCTAGTGGTATTTCATACAACAGGGTGAGATGCGCTACGGCCCATGTCCTCCCCATAGCTGTGGGTGAAGTGAAGGCCAGTATCAGTATTTTCCTCGGGCCTGTGTGCATTAGTTATGAATCCAGTCCTTCTGTGCTGTCACCTCCCTTCGCTCCCATTAACCAGAGTCCCACACACCGATCACAGTCCAACTCTTGTTTATTTGTAAGGCTCACAATAAACAGTGCTTCAGTAGCCAACTGGTTAGAACTCTATAACAGTACAATACGGTGGGGTGAGCAGGTCGAGGCACTATCCTGATTGTAATCTAAACCACTGTGAATTCACCAGCGGTTATCTTAGCCTTGATTTAGAAAGAACTTAGAACTTGTGAGTCTCTACCAGCAACTCAAGAGAACGTAGATAGGAGTACCTTCGCTGCGCTGTGGCCCCTATCAGGGGAAGATGTCCCTCCAAGGGAGTTACCGGAGGCCTATCCGTCTCCGGGTTGATGCTGCTCCGGACTCTCCGGACGGGTGACCTCCCCGGCCTCCTCACCTCAGACATGGGCCCCGTCCACCTCAGGGACCCTCGGATCACTTCACCCTTGCGGGACCCAGTCGAAGTCACTGGGCCCCAGGCCTCCGATTCAGTACCTCACCCCAGGCTGAAGGTGCCTGGGATGGACTCCAACTCTGTTCCGGTCAGGCCTAGGGAGCCTGGGCCAGAAATCCGAACGGCCCGCACCCAGGCTTAAGGTGCCTGGGCGCGTGAAGAGGAGATCCTGAAGACCTCGTGGTTAGGGCGTCTCCCCCTTTTAACCCCTCCCTTCGACACCACGGCAGGTTCCCTGCCCTCGCCGTACCATCTCCGGAAAGGGACAAAAAAGGGTAGCACTGCGGCGGTGATTCTAACTTGAGCCTGCGGGTACCCTGCCACCCACAGGCCAAGGAGAATAATACACCACCTAGTCCTCCACGAATACAATTGATCCAAACTCTCATAATTTACACACCTGGGTCATATTACCACCCAGGTGTATCCCAACTAAATTTAAAGACCCCGCTACACTAGGATTAGTGTATCATAGTTTTTGGTTGCTCTGCTTAAAGTGGTTGTAAGCCTAGATTAAGGCTTACCTGTAGGTGCAAGAAATATCTCCTTAACCTACACGGTTAAGGAGATATTTGCTGTAAAACACAGTACCGATGACGTCACACGCATGCGCAGTAGCGGGCCGGCATCATTGCCGGTTTTCTGAATGGGTTCTTGCCGGCCCGAGCGCGCATGTGTATGACGTCATCGCCGCTCCGGCCAATCACAGCGCCAGAGCGGTGATAACAGGAAGTCACTCCGGGACAACATGTCGGCGCCGTAGGGGGAGACGTGGACCGCTGCGTGGGCCTCGATCTAAGGTAAGTAATACATAATCAGCCAGTATGCGATGCATACTGGCTGATTATGCCTTTGTCTTGCAGGGTTTGTCTTTTTCCCGTTTTTGTTCGGAGGGTTTACTTCCTCTTTAACAGAGAGACAGCTAGGTAGAGTTAATTGTTGTTCATTTAACAGAGAGTGGAGTTCGGCTAGGGTAGTCTGCTCAGTGTGATCTGGTGCTGCCCATGCTGTCTTGAAATTTCACACTGTCTTAGCAGCTATGGAAAGTTCTGGATAGTAGGTGGAGATGGGAGCATGAATATTCATACAGCCCTGGCCAATTACAAGGGGAGGTGTCCCTATGCATGCTGGGTGCCTGTATTTATATTCTAGAAGCACATGGGCTCCAGGGTCTTTCCTAGCAGAGGATTCTATATCCCTTCCCTATCCAAGTTCTCCAATAAAACAACAAAAACAAAACCCCTAGACTGGTTATTGGACTAATGAGCAGAAGTGAGTGTGCACCTGGCTGTGGGAAATACCTTGTGCCTGGCTGCAGGGCAAGAAGTGGAGAAGACCTGAACAAACATACCAGCAACTCCTGCGGGGTATCGCTACAGGAAGGATAAATATCCCATTCCAAAACCATGAAAATTAATATGGAATTGCCATCCACACCCTTTGTGGCTATAACAGCTGCTTGTCAGATGATGTCTTTATAAGCCTAGCTTTGTGTAGAGAAGCAACGTTATGCTGCAAATGTAAAGGGCCTTCCACAAACTGCTGCCACAAAGTTGGACGCCTCAATCAGCATAGGGACCATTCACAGATTGCTTTGCATTTTCTGATTAAATGCAAAGCACTTTCTGATTGGACAAGGTGGACAGGTAGGGTGGTGACAACCATACCTGAAATTCTTTTTTTAACAGTACCCTATCCTCTAAGTGTTTGCATTTGCACTAAAATGTACAATAAGCCAAAAACTGTTTTGTTAGTTTTAAAGAGTGTAGAATGATTAGAACTCCTGCTATCTTGGGCTCTGTAATGCCGCGTACACAAGGTCGGAATTTCCGACAAGAAAAGTTCAATGTGAGCTTTTGGTCTGAAATTCCGACCGTGTGTAGGCTCTATCGGACTTTTTCTGTCGGAATTTCTGACAACAAAAATTTGAGAGCAGGGTCTCAATTTTTCCGACAAGAAAAGTTATTGTCGGAAATTCCGATCGTCTGTATGCAATTCCGACGCACAAAAAAACACGCATGCTCAGAATCAAGCAGAAGAGCCGAACTGCCTTTTGAACTTCATTGATTTTGGCTCATCGTACGTCTTGTACCTCACCTCGTTCTTGGCGGTCAAAATTTTGTTTGACCGTGTGTATGCAACACAAGTTTGAGCCAACATTCCGTTGGAAAAAAATCGACGGTTTTCTTGTCGGATTTTCCGATCGTGTGTATGCAGCATTAGAGAGATTTTTTACCTTACTTCCTGTCCTGCTATACTTTGACCAGACAGAAAGTGAGGAAAAATCAGGAACACAGACAGAAATAAGAATCTGACACTTGTTCTTTCACCACTCTACTGTCAGTATTGTTATTAGAAAGTTCCCCTCAATCTTTGTCTAGACATACATTTTAACAGTACTGAAAAAACTGAGCTCATTGTTGACCATATATTTTAAATACAACTGAGGTTGAACATAAACAGGTAACCTTCGTTTTAAAGTAAGGCCCCTTTCACACGGGACGGATCCGTGATGATCCGCCCCTTGAAGCTCCGCTTGCTCAGCGGGGATCGCTCCGTTGATCCCCGCTGAGCCGGCGGATCACAGGGCGGTCAAAAAACAAGAGTGAAATTCCATAAGAAGTCAAAGTCTTCTTGAATTAAATAAACATACCATTTTGTCAAAAACAGTATTAATAGTGTTACCACAGAAAACTAAAATTAAAAGGGCTCTAAAAGTTACTTTGAAGAGGAAGTTCAGCTAGGTCTGCAAAAAGTAACAAGTACTGTAGCTTCTGACTTTTATAAAACTTATCAGCCCATGCAGTACAGCGACTCAAAATTGCCGGTGCTGTCTTCAGTCTTGCGCCACACCTTGGATTTAGGATGGGGTGACCAGACATCCCCAGTTTCAGGGGACAGTCCCCTGATTGAGGACACTGTCCCCGAACCAAGTCTGTCCCTGGTTTTGTCCCCGGATTGGATTTGAACAGGAGCAGGGGCAATTTTAAAGACAGTCAGTGCAGAATAAAAAAAAATAAAAATTCTGAATTGCACACCCCCGCTCCGCCACTCCTACTAGCTTAGGAGGGTGTATTTTTTCCATTATCTGTGCCCCTTTCTGATGATCATGTGCTGGTCGGAGCAGAGGGAATATTTCTTCAGTTTTGGGCGCATGCCCATTCAGCTCCGCCCGCATGTTCTTCTGCCTTGGCTCAAGTCCCAGCCAGCCGCCTGCCTGTTTATCTCCTTGCCTTCCCTGGCGGAGTGATCTTTCTGCGCTCCCCACCCAGTAGTAGCCCGGAGAGTAAGACTTGACAGGCTGTGAGGCGGGCGGCAACGGGCAGAGAGTCGCTGATTGCCGCCATTACTAGTAAAAAAAAATATGTCCCCGGATTTCATTTTAAAAATCTGGTCACCTTAATTTAGGAGCCAGCTTTGACTTCCTGACTGGTCACTGCCAGTTCCCTGGCACGGATGCTCGATGTGTGTGGATTGGGAGAGATTGCCCTGAAGCCTCCTGGGATACATCACACATCCCAGGAGGCTTCAGGACAATCTCCTCCAATATGATCATCTCTGGCATGCATGGTAAGGTGCCAGCTATAACTGATCAGAAAGTTACAAGTGGCTTCTGAATCCAAGCTGGCAACAATAGCAAAGATGGTGGCAAAGCCCTGAATATGACGTTGAAAATTTCGGGTGGGATGCACCCAGGAAAATGTCATCCTCACCTAGGCGAGGAATAAGGAAGTGGGATATTTTCCAAATATGTTAAAGGGAGGGGGAGGGCCAAGAATATGCAATCTACAAAAGGAGAGTGAAGGTCTGCTTTAAATGGTTTACTTCAACTCCTATATGTGGTGCTTGAAATTATTTTTTCTTAACTTTCCCCTATAACATGCAATGCGTTTGTAAAAAGACATTTGCAGACTCCTATTCACTGCCAATGGCAGTCCCCACCCTGGGACTGCCCTTCTAACATGTTTCATCCAGTAGGACCTAGTTGTCAGTCGATTAAAGTGATATTAAAGGTTCAATTAATTTTTTTTAAATGACAAACATATCTGCAGCAGGGTGTTCAATTTAGGGGAGTGTCTGAGTGGTAGTTAGGCTCAGACACACTATTGTTAGGGTTAATGAACCATTTCTGTGCCATGGGAGATAGTATTGGTGCATAGTTCCCTGGGGCCTACAGGTGGCGCTGTCGCCATAGGTCCGGGTTGAACCGCAATACAAGGTTGTGCCTTTTCTTGTCCCCTCTCGGCAGCAGTATGGCAGGGCGGGAAACCTGCTGTGGAGAGGGTATAAAAAGGGTGGCCATCTTCCATAGGGGTTGGTCCGCGCCCAGGCACCTTCAGCCTGGGTGTGCGTGTTAGTCATCTCCGGGTGCCCTAGGCCCGGAGGCCTGGTTCCTGTTCCATCCCAGACACCTTCAGTCTGGGGTGAGGTACTATTTCGGAGGCCCGGAGCCCAGCACCTTCGGTTGGGTTCCGCCGGGGATCGAGGACTCCCAGGGTGCCGCCTTGCGAGGGGACCCGGATCTAGGACGAGGAGGCCAGGGGGGTTACCTGTACCGAAGACCCAGCGCAGAGTCGTGGTGACGGTGGGGACCTCTGGTAACTCTCCGGAGGGATGTCTTCTCCTTTACATGTGCCAAATACTACTTAAGAAGGAAGTTCACGTTCAAGGTCAGTGGCAGTGGCCTCATAGGGCCGTGCCCTATTCACCTAGTCAGTGGCAGTGACTTTATTCACCCGGTCTGTGGCAGAGACCAACCTCACGGTCTGTGGCAGAGATCGTGCGCCAAAACTGTTTGTGAAACCTAAACAGTCAAAGAGTCTGATTCAAGTTTGTGCCTGGACCTCCTCCCACCTAAGCTGTCCTGTGTCTTGCTCCAACCTGTCTGCTGTTAAAGAGGCATATTTATTATCCGTGTGAAATAAATATAGAAGTTGGACTTTCAGTTGGTGTGGACAGTTACATTACTGGGGGAAACATAAGGACTTGCATCTACCCATGTGTAGAGGTAGAATCTTCCTCTGGAGGATTCAACTCCAGCCGCAGGCAGGCCCGAAAACTAACACCGCTCAACCTCCTTACTCAGGAGGGTACGGGCTTGTGGTGCGGTGTGCCTCTCCCCTCCCTGCGAGAAGCTGAAACTAAAAGACAGGCAGGGGGAGAGGTGAAGGGCGCTACATATCATACTTACCTCCACTGTACAGTTCATTTTGCCCCGATCTACCTCTTCTGGGGTCCCATGGTGGCTCTCGCGGCTCCTCCCCGCATTAGATAACCCCCTCAGGGAAGTTCTCTCCCGAGGGGGTTACCTTGCGGGCGCGCTCCTGTGTCATACACTCGGCGTCCATAGACGCTATAAACAAAAAAGAGCGACAATTTTGAAAAAAAAAAAATATTTTTACTTTCTGTATTAATCCAAAAAAAACTAATTTATTCATAAATTTCTTCTACATATTTTTGGTAAAAAAAATCGCAACACGCGTATATTGATTTGTTAAAAGTTATCGCGTCTACAAAATAGGGGATATATTTATGGCATTTTTATTTATTTAATTTTTTTACTAGTAATGGCTGTGATTAGCGGGACTGCGACATTGTGGCAGATAAATCTGACCCCAAGTGACACTTTTTGGGGACCAGCAGTGACACTGGGATCCATGCTAAATAAAATGCACTGACCCCTGTATAAATGACACTGGCAGGGAAGGGGTTAACACTAGTGGTGATCAAGGGGTCAAGTTTGTCCTAGGGAGGTGTTTTTTTTTAACTGAATGGGGGACAGATGCACCGAAGGAAAGCTGAGATCGTGTTTCAGCTTTGCTGAAACACTATATCTCGCTTTCCCTCACTGACATATTAGCGGTGTGCCTTGTTTACATCGGCAGAACGCTGATCCGCGTCTCCACTGCACGATGCAGCCACCAAAACCTGGGCACCTTTGGCGACGCGCACGTGCCCCAAAACCGCTTGCACAAAATCATGTACAGTATATGTCGCAGTATATGTACGGTGGGCAGACCGAAAGCGGTTAAAGTATAATTTTCAGCATTATAGAAAGAGCTGCTTCCCCCTGACCTGAATTTTTTAAACACAATGCCCAGCCCCAAGTCTTTTTCTTAAAAATCTCTTGTCCATTAGCCTTGAAAATTACCCAAATTGATTTTAAAGATTCAGCTCTCATTGACTTCCTACACTTCTCACTCCACTGTATCTATGGGGTGTACTATAGTTGTCACCCTAGGACTGGACTAGAAACACATTTTCTTATCTTTTACTCTTTTATCTCAATTACATAGGGGACAGGGGAAACAGCCATTTTTAGAAGATAGCTTGGATGAACAATAACTTTAACCACTTCAATACCATGCACTTATACAGCTTCCTGCTCAAGCCAATTTTGAGCTTTCAGCGCTGTCGCAATTTGAATGACAATTGCGCGGTCATGCTACACTGTACCCAAACAAATGTTTTATCATTTTGTTCCCACAAATAGAGCTCTCTTTCGGTGGTATTTGATCGCCTCTGCGATTTTTATTTTTTGCGCAACAAATAAAAAAAGAGCGAAAATTTTAAAAAAAAATGTTTTTCTTTGTTTCTGTAAAATTTTTTGTAAATAAGTACCTTTTCTACTTCAATGATGGGCACTGATAAGGCGGCACTGAAGGGCACTGATAAGGCGACACTGATGGGCACCGATGATGGGCACTGATATGTGGCACTGGTATGCGGCACTGATGGGCACTCATAGGCGGCACTGATTGGCACTCATAGGCGGCACTGATGGGCACTCATAGGCGGCACTGATGGGCACTCATAGGCGGCACTAATGGGCACTTTTAGGCGGCACTGATTGGCACTCATAGGCGGCACTGATTGGCACTCATAGGCGGCACTGATTGGCACTCATAGGCGGCACTGATGGGCACTCATAGGCGGCACTGATGGGCACTCATAGGCGGCACTGATGGGCACTCATAGGCGGCACTGATGGGCACTTTTAGGCGGCACTGATGGGCACTTATGGGTGGCACTGATAGGTGGCACGGACGGGCACTGATAGGTGGGCACTTATGGGCACAGATGGGTATGGATGGGCACTGATAGGTGGCACTGATGGACACTAGTAGGTGGCACTGGTGACACTGCTGCCTAGCAATGCCAGCCACCACACATTATTTTCTTGGCATGATAGTGCCAGTCAGTGCCCATTTGTGGGCACTGATTGGCATATTTTTTATGTTTTTTTTTATATATATATTTTTTTTACTACATGTGGATGGCCATGGGGGCCATCCACATGCTTAGGGCTTCCCTGGTGGTCCTTGGGGGCTTCCCTGGTGGTCCAGTGTGGGTATCCGAGGGGGGGCTGCGCTGATAAACAATCAGCGCGAACCCCCCCTGTCAGGAGAGCCGCCGATCGGCTCTCCTCTACTCGCGTCTGTCAGACACGAGTGAGGAAGAGCCGATCAACGGCTCTTCCTGTTTACTTCCTGATCAGCCGTGATTCGACACGGCTGATCACATGGTAAAAAGCCTCCGACGGAGGCTTTTTACCGAGATCAGTGTAGCGGTGGGTCAGACTGACCCACCGCTCCACCGATCGCCGCGATGCGCGCCCCCCGGGCGCGCTGCGGCTGTTATCCCGCAGGACGTCATATGACGTCCAGTGTGGATAACAGAACCACTTCCCGGACGTCAATTTGCTATTGACTGGGCGGGAAGTGGTTAAGTATATTATTTCAACTCGCAGAAATATACAAGGACACAGTTTATTTGACGAGATCCAATACTGGCTGAAAATAAAAACTGGGGCAGTCACCCCATCTAACGACTGTAAGCTTTCCTTTTTCATAAATTTATTTTTTATTCACTTGCAATATGCCTTTGAACTTGCTAGAAAATCTGACTAGTCAATTCCCTAGCACATGTATCTACCAGGGGAGGAGTGAAGAGGAATACTATAAAGTGTCACTTGAGTGAGTCTGCCGGAGCTGCTGACATCACATCCAAGATGGCGGTTCCCAGCAGCAGTCTAAGGGCTGTAGGATGTTTAAACAAGAGAGGCATTTACATGCATGCAGGAACCGCCATCTTGGATGTAACTTTCATTTTTTTATAAATTTATATATGGAGATTTTGGGAGTGGTAAAATACTAAACTTCTCAGAAGAAAATACGTTATCACTTGTTACGTTGTAGGTCTAAATGTGTGTAAGAGTTCATGAAATGAACATTTTTGTTATATGTATTTCAATTTATAAATGGAGAATTTGGGAGTGGTAAAATGCTAAACTTCTCAGAATAAAGAAAATACTTTTTCACTTGTTACGTTGTAGGTCTATGTGTGTAAGACAGGGGTAGGCAACCTCGGCCCTCCAGCTGTGGTGAAACTACAAATCCCATCATGCCTCTGCCTCTAGGAGTCATGCCTGTGATTGTTAGGGTCTTGTAATGTCTCATGGGACTTGTAGTTTCAAAACAGCTGGAGGGCTGATGTTGCCTTCCCCTGGTGTAAGAGTTCATGAAGTGAACATTTATATAGTTATACGTATTTTAGTTATACGATCCTGGGATCTGGTTCTATCAGTGACATTAACTAATGGATATACCTGAAATGTGCACTGATTGAACTCCACATTCTTTCTGCATTCAGTACACTACTCTGCAAGGTTTTTATTTCATTCAGAAGTAAGTAATCATTTCATAACAACTCCTTGCTCAGCAGGACTAGCTATACGTTTTTCTGTTTTTCTTTTGGCTGTTCTAACCAATGTTATTTACTTACTCTGATTTTCAGACATAGTTTTATTACGTTCTTCTCACATATATTTAGGCATTTTATTGTGTTGTGTGCTGACTAGCCTATGAGGACTGCCCATAGATGGGAAAATTGGAAACCTATGTGTGCAAAATGTAACTGCTCTGCTGATGGAAAGGGTTCAATGACACCATGTCACCACCTAGGGATGGCTTAAGTGTCAGATTGTTTGACTTGGTCGAAGAGGAAACCCTGCATTTTTACCATAAAGTCTGAGCAGCCATCCTGTTTTGATGCTTCTTTAACTTATGTCTGCTGCATATACTGTATTTATTGGCGTATAACACTCACTTTTTTACCCTGAAAATAGAGGGTAAACTGTGCCTGCGTGTTATACGCAGGG
Organism: Rana muscosa; assembly: GCA_029206835.1. NCBI lineage: Eukaryota > Metazoa > Chordata > Amphibia > Anura > Ranidae > Rana > Rana muscosa. Next base: position 309,235,196 of record CM055116.1, on the reverse strand, counting down.
GGCTGTGGAAAGTTTTTTTCCTGAAACTTCTCTCTTAAAGTTAGGGTGCGTGTTATACGCCTGTGCGTGTTATACGCCGATAAATACGGTAATATATTTGTAGCGCCCCCCCCAATATTTGGGGGTGCTATGTGTAAATTTAGGGGTGGTCTGAGCCATATGCCCGTCTCTCCACTCCAATCGAAAACACGTGAACTTCCGTCCATTGGAAGAAGTCCTATGCGACGAAACTAGTCTGGGAGAAGCTACACGGCGCTCTTTTATAGTATATGGTGTTCGGTTTTTTCGACCATTCATCGAATCTACAGTCCGGTGTTTGGACGGAAGTTCACGGTGTTTTCGATTGGAGCGGAGAGACGGGCATATATGAAGGAGGGTGAGACACAAATGATTGATTGGTCCGCCGAGACCGCAATACATCGCGGCTACCTGTCGTATGCCTGTCTGGCGTTTTGAAGTGATTTTGCTGAAGTGCCTAATTTTGATTTGCTAGATGTGAGTGAAACTATTGAAGGTTACCTGTGCTGTGTTTTAATAAAAGTTTTTACGTACTTCACTATTGGAGACTTTTTTGCTTTTTCATGTGGGAAAACTTGACTGACCTAGCAACATCGTTTGGATCTATCTTTTATACCCTGAGGGGTGTTTAAGCTGTGAAGCCGAGCATGAGAGCATGAGAGTGCAAGGCAAATCCTAGTGGTGAGTGCAAGTCCTTAGGGAGTGGAGTCACTAATCACGCTGGTGTGGTGAAGGTTTATTCAAGAGAATACAGGAAGATTTTTATGCAAATTTTTGTTGAAGTCACTATTATTGAAACACTTCTCTCACTGATGGACTTTCTTTAAATGTTTTTTCACAACTGGTTTGAAAACAATATTTGAACGTTACGGACACTTATTAATTTATTGTATGTGCACATATATATTTTTAGAGTATATGTTTTGCAGTTTTTCAAATATATGTATTTCTTCACGGGACATATATATATTTGCTATAGTATTTAGATTTGTGGTGTGATACACAGAAGCGCTACTATTTTTGTTTATTCAAAATACTTTTATTATTATATGTTTTTTGTAAAATAGCAGCTAGTAAGGTTTTTTTGGTCTGCATTCAGCAGACCTGCTCCCGAAGCACAGTGGAGTGTATAAGGGAAGAAGAGGGCAGTTGAATTCTTTTTATACATATTTTAGTTAGTGATTCTTCTCAAGCCTGCCTTGCCTACACACTATCGTGAAAAAAAAAGTGCTTAAGCAAAGAGCGGTGACGAATGAAATGTATGACGGCACTATAAAGGGGAAGTTCCATTCGGATGGCGCCACCCTTTGGGCTGCTTTTGCTGATCCTCGTGTTAGTAAAGTTAGTTGAGAGACCAATCACGCTTTTCAGCCTCGTGCTCTTTGGTCCGTTACAGCGTGACGAAGGTCCTATCTCCATTATGAAAGCTAGTTTTACCAGAACGAGCGCTCCCGTCTCATAACTTGCTTCTGAGCATGCGCATTCTCGTGAAAAACGACGAGAAAAAATAGAGCATGTTCCAAATTTTTAATGGCCATTTTTCACGTCGCGAAAAATGCTCTGGAGCCAACACACGATCGTTTTTAATGACCAAATAAAAAAATTGCATTTTTCTCGTCATGGAAAACGGTCGTGTGTACGCGGCATAACTGTTTGGGTTTTACATTGTGTGGACATTGGCCTTTCTAGAGACTTTTCTATGCCCTGACAACGGAAGCCATGGAGGTGGTCTACAAACCCAACAAAAGCCAGCTGGTCCCTTGGATGAGGGTGAGTGCTACATATTATACAATGATGCCACATTTGGCAATTTGTGCCATTACTTTAAGGGCCCCAAAACCAATTTTTTGGGTATACACGCTGTCAGTTTTACAATAAAAACAATAAGAACAGTAAAGTAAAACTGATATATTCAGGCCCAGACTAAAAATTGCCTTCAGTTTATCGTATACAGCTTCTACTACCTGCTATTCCAGTTTTTTTCACTTATGTTAGTACAGTTATCTTTTACCTTCTGTCTAGAATTGTATTTCCCTCCCAGTGAACAAAATATAATAAAATACAAAATACAGCTTAGAGATTTTAGCTTGAAAAAAAGCTTGGCTTTCCATTTTCAGGCTTTGTATATATTTTCTCATTGTAATTGTACCAATGTTAATTATTGCAAGAACTGGCTTGGCTAAGCATCCCAAAAGACATGATCATACTTCTAAGCTATAATTAGAAGAACTAGAGCATATAAGGGTTATAATGTATTTTCCCTCTTTGAGAATAGCCATCACATGCTAGATATAGTTACTGGCAAGACTAGAAAATAGAAAAGTTAATGTTACTTGTAGCAGTGTGAGGAGCATCTACTGCAAAGCAATGATGCTTAGTTCTGAATGCTACCTAAACACATTGTTTTCTATATAGTATTTGTTTGGTATGAAAATTAAAGGATAACTAAATAATATATATTTTTTTATTATGCATTTTTGTATTTTATAGGAAGATGTAGCTTCTAGTAGCCAGCCACATTAAAGTGGTTGTAAACCCTTTACAACCACTTTTTACCTACAGGTAAGCCTAGATTAAGGCTTACCTGTTGGTGCTTGAAATATCTCCTAAACCTCCACGGTTTAGGAGATATTTACAATAATGACGGGCGTCGATGTCTACGCCGGAGCCGTGATACCGTGTTTTTTTTTTTTTAAAGTGGGTTTACACCCACTTTAAACTGCACTTGTTTTGCAATGGTGAAGAAGTTTCAGCACTCATTCGTGTTGAAATGTCTAAAACATTACTGAACAAGTTCAGTTTAATGTGACTAACTATGACTAGCTATATTATCAACTGGATAAATTAAAGCACTTGTTACCCCACCATTTCATATTCCTGATATGTGCCTGCTATACCATGTACTTGTATGACAAAGTATCCTGTTCTCTCTGTATTGCTTCCTTTATGTGAAATCCTTGGTGTTTCTGGCAACCCCTCATGCTTTCCTATTAAATAGTGACCACACTAAGCAGGAGAGCACATGGTGGTCAGTTTTCTAGCTATGCTGGGAACTCAGCTTGCTCTCCTCCAATTATCAGACTTGTCCTGACACGCCCCTGCTGCACAGCCATTCACTGGCAAGCTTAGTGTCCTGCTGCTTCTCCTCCCCCAGCTCCTATACAGCTGAGAGCAGAGGGAATGTGATCATTTATAAAAAAGGGAAAAAAGGTATTTATAATGTTTTTTTTTTTTTTATATCTATACAAAATGTATAGATATACAATTTGTGAGAATGTTAGTAAGTCAATATTCAAAGTTCATCACTATGTAGCAGACAGTGGTTTTTGGGATTATAGGTTGAATGTCTTTTTTTTTTTTTAAGGAGTCCTGCAGTCTAGCTTCATGAAACGCAATAATTCCCAACATTATAAGACTATGGGGACATGATGTAGTAGCAAAGTACTAGGGGGACACATTGAAGTGGGGTTTAACATCACAGCCACTTAAAACCACTGGTGTCAGAAAATGGGAAGGAGGGTGGGGAACATTGTAAGAGGTATTTATAAGCCCTTAGGAATATGTACAGTATGGGAAATATAATATTGTATTACGTGTCTAAATTTCCTGGTACTAGGCGGATATAAAAGGAAATATTGGTAAGCCTTTAAAAAAAAGGAAGAATAAAATATGTGTCTGGTTTGACGTTACTTAGAATGTTTTTAGTTCAGGTTAGAAAAGGAAAGCTAAGTGGTTGCTAAGAGAGCTTATGTATGCCATTTGTTATGGCTTATGTGCATTAGCTCTGATTGTCTTTCAAAAAGAAAAAAAAAAAGATTTCTTTCAGGGACAAATCTATTCATATTGAACAGACCTCATTTTAAGTCTAAAAATCAGATACTGAAGAAGTGCCATGTTTTCCGCACATCCTAGTTATTATGACATGATGGTTGTATTTATTTGTGAAGACAGATCCATTTTTTTTCCATTCTTGAAGGACACATTTCGTTTAAAATTGAATGGATAAAACCGAATATAAAGCACTCTATAAGGATGCTTTTAGTTCTTCTATCTTAGAGTAGCCAACAGATTCCCACTGGAATTACTTTTTATATTAAATAATGAAATATGATTTAGAATGTTTTTAAATAATTCACACTTAATTGACACTTTGCACATTAGAATTGCTTGCCTTTGTTGGAATTAAAAATGTGTGTTATAGAAGACAAGGGCTAAAATCAGACTAGTATAAATTACAGATATAGAACAATAGTACAGATTCATTGAAAATTGCATTAATCTGTAGCTGGGAAATGCAGTATTGGAGTACATTATAAGAAGTGTGACGAAATGTGTGCATTTATACACCGTTATTTGGAAGTAATTAAAATAAAAACTATACTGTGACGGAAACGGTGTCAGACCCAGGCTACCTTCACCAACTTGTAACAAATGGCTGGTCAAACTCACACTGTGCTGTCACTGATATACAACAATGGCACAATAGCACGACATAACAGCTTTACCCTGCACAAAGATTTTCCAGCTCACGGAACCACAATCTAAGTGCCAGCCGACTAAAAGTAGTCATCACTGGGTTTTGTTAACTAGCTACACAGTTACCTTTTATTCTGCCACCAGATATTTTGCTTTGTTCATGCATGTTTAAACTATACTGTATGTATTTTTCTGCTTTATTAATTTATTGAATTGCTTCATTAGGAAATCAGTCAAGTTGTCCCTAAAACTAAAACCCAAAAATATTTTTTCTAGATGCTCCTCAAAGCCTGCTGGATCAACGCACTGTTTTATCAGGATGAGAAGTGTCCTATCTATGTAGTTAGTCCCTTTAGGTTTAGCTTTTATCTCTGTCCCCATCCCTTTAATCCTCATAGGATAATATCATCTTGAGACTCCGAAGATGCATAACTTGTTCGCCTTGTCAATGGCTTCTTGTATATGTGGGTGTTTCAGGTTTGGGTTTGTCTCCTAGGTGCAGCATGCAGGCACCGAAGAAAGTCCAGCCTTGCAGGTTCCCATAAATTTGGGAAATCTTTATTATGCAAAGCCTGACTTGCCAAGAAAATCTGAGAATGCATTATGCCTTGTACACACGATCGGAATTTTCTATGGAAAAAGTCAGACGGACGTTTTCCATCGGAAATTCCTAACGTGTGTGTGCCCCATCAGAGAAATTCCGATGAATTCCATCGGAGTTTAAATATAGAACATGTTCTATTTTACTCCGATGGAATTCCGTCGGAATTCCGATGCGAGTCTGGTTGGACAAAGGTCTGATCGTGTGTACGAGGCATAAGGGTAAAAAAAACCTTCAGCCTTTACAACCACTTAAGGGGTCCAAAGGGCATTTCTGAGGGTTATGGATACACCTATCTGGACGTATTCTTGTACCAAAAAAAATGGTGCATCTTTTTTTACAAAAAGAAAATAACACAGTTAAAAAAATATAATATAAAACGCAAAGAGACAAATAATAACAAATACACAATAAAAATAAAACACTAAAACGCTAAGGACACTATTAGAGTCCTGCAAAGTTATGTGAATCTTGTGTGAGAATGTTTATCAACAGACCCCTAAATGAAATAAACTAAGATACCCTAAATATACCACAAATGTATACACACACTAATTTATTTATTTTTACATGTTTTTAAGCATATTTTACCAAAGGAGCACAGTAAGTGACACTGGGAGTTTTGAAAAATTACTTCACCCTGGTGGACCTTCCGGTTGCTGGTAGTGAAGTAAATCCCCAGTAATTCTAAGTAAGGTGGAGCATCTGACACAATTCCTTTCATTGCACACGACGATGTGGGAAGTGGAAAGCGTCCTTAGCCCTGTGTAAGATTTAGGTTGTTCAGAGAAAAGCATAGGTTCACTTTAAACATCATCAATACTACTATATCAACTTTTTTGGGTTTGGACATCCAAGGCATTAAACATTAAAACTAGAATATAGAATAATAATATTTAAACATCTATTCTTAGGTTAGTGGATGTGAATAGGTTTAAAAATGAATAATCAAATCTTCCTTACAGCTTTCTTATTGCAGTTGGGTAACATGACTTGTAATGCACGGCCAGTTGTAATGAATACAGTTATTTCCACCAGGGCTGTGTACTGTAGTTACAAATGCTGTTTAAAAATTCAACAGTTACTGTCATGTAATCCTGTATTTTCCTATTGTTTTAATTCTTTGTTGCTATGAAACATGTTTCATTGATTCAAATGTTCACGATAAAGGCCTTTCATTGATACAATGACACATCATCATTATCATCATTATTATTAGAGTTCTATTTACAGTATGCTGTCTGTATTTTGTATCTGACTGGTCTGCAGTTTCTGTTTCATTCTTCGCAGTGCCACCACTCGATCATAAGCTCAGATTTTGAAACATCCAGTATACTGTATGAGAAGGAGAGGGCCATACATAGTGAAAAACATTAGAAAAAAAGCTCTTATAACTTCAGTAGCTGAAGAAAGAGACTGATTGTTTCTAAAGTATACTATGCATTCATTTGGACCAAATACAGTAGTCACTGTTCTTAAAGATCTTCCATTGCCTATACTTTGTATATTTTGGTGACTATATTCTTTTAACCTCACAGTACTGATGCTAATAATCCCTATCAGTCACAGCACTAGAAGATCCTTATTACATACAGGCAGTTTTGGCTGATGCACTCAACAATTGGCATGTCTGTAATGAATGACCATCTTTAGATCCGAGAGGATCCCTTTGTCAGGTTTTTATCAGAGAAAGAGGCAATTGAATGGGTTGGATTTTCCTGGTGTACAGCAAGCAGAGTACAAAGCTTGTATATGGAGCTTTGTCTGCTATATACAAATCTCCATATCACTGTAACTCCACAACTATAGTGAGAAGCAAAATCCTTGTAAGACCAATGAAACATCCAACAGGAAGAGAATAAAACCCAATCGTAGTGGTATTTTAGGCAAATACACATGGGATTTTATTGATAGAAACAAGCTAGTGGTTGATGCATTCAGCTAGGATTTGCCCAAAGTATCTGTTATGAATGAAACGGTCTTTTAAAATTAAATTGTCTATCATTTTAAACTTTTAAAAATAAATGTCTAACCTATGAACAGACTCCACAAGCACCATCTTTGAAACTGAGATAAGCCTTTCCTATGTTTCTCCTTCAACTCTAAGGGCTTGTTTAAACTATGTGCGGTGACTGGCGTTTTTTCTACACTGGACAAACACCCGTCAGCACATCTGTTTTCTATGAGCTCTGTTCACCCCACAATGTCGGTGTGATGTGTGGTGCGTTACAATGTGGAAAAATGCAGACATGCTGGCTAGGGCAGTCCCAACATACCTGATGTGAACAAGCCCAAGCTAAGATTTTTTTTTACTTTTGAATAGTTTAGATTTAAAACTGTTGTCATCTGAACAGTAAGTGGGGGAGAATCTAACTACCGGAACCCTGGATAGTAATAATTCCTGATAGGGGTTCTAATTATTTCCCACATAATCCAAAACAAGGACGTTTCGGCTGGACATAAACTTTGACCATTGAGGTGCTTTCACTGGACATTAGGTTGCAAATTAGCAGAACAGAGCACAGTTTCCAAATTTGAGAGGTTAAACCCTGATGAGACCTGCGTGAGAGGGGTACACAGAGAATTATCAAACAAAAGGCAATAGCAATGAACGTGCTGTTTTGCAGGGCTTTGCTTTTAAAGGTTGAAATTGCTGACGAGTTCACTATATACAATAAAGGATTTAATGTGACTTTAGAGATGTGTTTTTGTGTTATGGTGACCTGCAGGTAGTGCCAGGTGGAGAAACACTTCTGTGGACACTTTTCCACATATTTAAAATTAATGTAGAACATTGTGCTATAGTATAGTTACTGTTTCTGTACTGCCCTGTTAAAATAATATACATACTACTAGAGTTATAATGGTAGTATTAGTAGCCCTAATCTAGAGGAAATCAAATGAGTGAATATAGTAAGAGCTTTTAAAGTAGAATTAAAGACACTTTTTTTTATTTAGGATAGATCAATGGAGGGTTATAACCCCTGACAGTTTTTTGCCATCTGTATCCAATTGGGGAGATTTTCCTTCACTTCCTGCTCCATAGTCAAAACAGGAAGTGTGAATAAATCCCTCCCGAATGAGGGAATCCCTGGTTCTCACCAGAATTAGTGTTGCTATTGGAAGATTCCCCTCTATTCCTGTTCTGGCGACAACCCAAAAATTGCTATTTTCTTTCACTCTTACTTCCAGTGATAATATTAAGCAGGATAAATAGAGATGGTGAATTTCCCCAATAGGGGCATAGATAGCAATAAAGATCTGCCTGCCATGTGTTTTAATCCCTCTCCATGCTATCCAAAACAATAAATAAAAGACAGGGAACTCAAATTGAGTCCTGAGTGGTACCGGCCTGAGTCAGTAAACAATATACTGTAAAAACCTCAGGTAACAGTTCATGACCACACGCTCCACTACATGTGGCCCAGACAGACTCTGCTTGCAGACATTTTTAACATCAGGTGGAGAAGGTGGTGGTATCTCCACTTGGAAGGACCAGCTGCAGACCTGATGTGCTTGCACCACCGAACTAACACCTAGTCATGCCAATATATCCTGCTTGACACTTTCATAATGCAGAGCATCCATGGACTCCAAATCCTTCTGTGATTCACCGGTTAGTAATGGGGCGACTAGTCTTAACCACTGTGTTTTAGCCTAGTTTTCCCTCTTAGCGGTTCTTTCAAATGTAACCAGGACACCTCTGTGCAAGCGTCTGCACTACCTCTGTTAACACTTTTATGTTAGTTTCCACAGCACTTGGCAACTTTTCAGTATTTTTAGTATCTAAGTTTGCTTTTGTGCAGCCTTGATCTGATGTTGATTCTGCTGAATCAGCACCTGTGTTTGTTCCTGCACAGCACTGACTTGCTGTTGATTCTGTTTGAACAGAATCTGCATTTGTTCCCACAGTGCAGCGTTTGCTTGCCGTTGTGCAGCAACTGGTCCTTTAAATAACAGTTTCTTCTTAAAGGTGCCCACATTCTCCACCATATGTGAGCTGGACATAGGTAGCAGGTATTATGCTGAAACATATAAAGAGGAAAGAATGGCTCACCGACCTTGTGCATTACCAAAGTAGGTCATTCCCCTTATTCCCTCCCAAGTTATTAAATACCCCTGCCAAATCTTCTATTTGTGTAAAGTCTTTCCCTTTTATTTAAGAGGGGGCAATAGTCTCAACCCTCTACCACCTATCTATAGACTAAGGGTCAGTTCACACCAGATGCAGTTCTGTTTCTTCTGCACCAATACAGTCAGTTCCGGTCAGTTTCCGCTCAGGTTCTGCACTGGAAACTGACCAGAAACTGACTGCACTGGTGTAAACTAGAGCCATTGGAATACATGGAAAACACTGTGCATGCATTTTTAGTGCAGAAAAAAAGCACACGGAACTGAACGGAACTGCGTCTGGTGTGAACTAGCACTAAGGCCTCATGTACACTGCTGCTGGTAAACAGACGTTTAGGAGCAGTTGGGCATTTTTTTCAACTGCTCCTGAACTCTCCTCTATGTTATCTTATCAGTACATGTACACTGGTTCGTTTATAGTAGTTTCTAGGCAGTTGTGTTTAGAGGCTTTTTCTTGAACTCAAAAAAATGCATTCAGAAGCTGTGTTTAGAGGCAGTTGAAGCGCCAAACGCAGCTAAACACAGCTAGACACGTTTAGCAGCATTTAGTTTACAGACGTTTTTCATTTTAATAGAAAAAAAAACGCGGCATATTAACGCGGCTAAACGCCCGTTTTTAGTCACTGGTTTCGAGCTGACAAGTTAAATCGTTCAGGAGAGGTTGAACAACGTCCGTGTACATGAAGCCTAAGCTCCTAAGCGCAGGAGATTGTGTTGTGCAGGTATTATACTCCCTGGGGTGAGGACACTTTCAGGCACAAATACCAGTCCACTGATACAATGACAAACAGTGATGTGTTTATTTGTGCTATACAAAATCCTAGCAGTGTCCAGGCGCTAAGTACACAGTCAAAATCCAGAATCTGGCTGTCCAAGCCTATAGTTGTCAGCCTCCACATACAGTTTTCAAGCTCTCACCAATCTGTCATCTCTCAGGCCCTTTCACACTAGCAGAACGATCGGGTCCGTCTGTTGGTTTTTCCTGATCTGACCATCCAGTCTCCTTCTACGAAGCAGCGGGTGTAAATGTACATGTGTCTGTTTACACACGCCGACATCTGATCCACCAAATGGATGGGGAATGGATCCTCGATCTGCTAAAAACAGACAGATGGGGATCCATTCCCCATCCATTTGGTGGATTGGATCAGATGGCAGTCGGGTGTAAATGGACAGGCGGTCTGTTTATATCCAACCATCCATAGAGGAGAGCAGGCTGTGTCTGTGTCCGCTCTGCATCCACTGTGTCTGTGTCTGTCTCCGCTCTGCATAAAAGTGGACACAGTCCAGCCATCCGCCTGCTCAGTGGGGTTCAGCAGACAGATTCCCCGCTGTGCAGGTGGACACCAACGGAGCCCGCCCTGTATGGAAGGGTCCTTACAGACAAGATCTGTCTTTTCCCCAGGCTCTTGTGCACTGACTGTGTGCCCCAGGTGAGTCTAAATTACAAAGGGAGAGGTGCAAACCCAGAACTGGACAGAGTAACAGAGGTCTCTAAAAGTGTATGAGAGGAGGCTGGGAGATGTGTAAATCCCAAATAGGAGTTTTCTTTTTAAGACCCTCTGCTACAATGCTACAATATATGTATGCAGAAACCTAAAAAGACACACGCAATATAAAAATATATATGCTGGATGCAAAAATGAATACAGAAGTAATGACCCAACATACACCCTACAAAACCAAACCCCCAAAACCCACGAATGATAACACATATGACCAGTGGCGGCTGGTGTTTTTTTTGTGTGGGGGGGCGGCAAACATCCCCCCCTGGGGCGATGGTGGAGCGGCCCTACCCCCCCCCCCCCGTGGCAGTAACACACTCCCCCACCACCACCCACTGTCCTTACCTTGGATGTGGGTGGTGAGAGTGTGGCAGGCTCGGGGAAAGCTGCTTCGGTGTGCTCTCCTGGATCAGCTTCTGCGGTGTCTCTCCTCCTCCCAGTGCTAGGCGTCCAATAGGATTGCCAGCCGTTTTGGCCTATCAGGAAACAGGTTTCATACCTGCTCCCTGATTTTGTTGCTTTAGCAACACACCTGTGTTGGCTCCAGGCACAATGCTCTGCGTCCTGAGTCCACCCTATTTTGAAGCCTATTAGAGCCTATGGCTCTAACCAGTGCTTCAAAAAAAAAACACCTGGCCGATGTAATTCATATGCCCGGGGACCCGAGCGGCAGTGGATAGATTCATGCTATGCATGAATCTATCCATTATGCAAGGGGGGGAGGGGGGGTGAGGGTAGGGGGCGGCGCCCGGGCGCCCCTAATGGATGGGCCGCCCGGGTGCCCCTAATGGACATACCGCCCCTGCGTTTGACAAATAGGCAATGAAAATATGGAAAACTTGCTAAACATGTGGGAATAAAAGAGGTGATATGCCCCAGATCAGTACAAAATAACAAGATGTGACATAGACACTGTTGATTGAAAGCACAGTACTAGAGTCATATGCTCTGGCAGCTCTAGCCTACAGGAAATCAAATGTATGGACACGTGAGAGGATTAGCAGTAAGAAATGGCAACTCAGTGTTACAAGAAATTCATTACAAGGTTTGCCAGGAGAGAATGTGCAATTTCTATCTCATCTATGTTCTAATTAGTTAGCTAAATGAAAAAAAAAGCCTGATAATAAAACTTATTATGAAGAACAGATGAGGCTGCAAGGATTCAAATGACGAATATTGCATGTGTTTATGGATTCAGTGCCACAAAGTCCTAAATTGAACCTACTAATATCAAGTGCTTTAATGCAATTATTATCAACTGTGTTTTGTAAACGGAGAAGTTTTAATTAAGAAATCAAGAGTTACACTTTATGGCTATGAAATTCATTTAAGAATTAAGTCACTCCGAGATATAGCTGTCATAAAAGAGAACTATAGAGAGCGCCTCTAATTTACAAATAACACATGCTGAGCTATTTAGCCTCTCTAGAAAGACAAGGATTTTGTGTTATGCCGCGTACACACGATCGATTTTTTCGACGGTGAAAACACCGTCGAGAAAATCGACGTGAAAAACGAGGAACAGCTTGTACCCCCCACACACGGCCGTTTTAAATGACATTTTTTTTTTGGTTGAAAAAAACGACCGTGTGTGGGCTCCCCTGCAGTATTTCCCTATGGGAAAACTGCCGTGGAAAAAAACGGCGGGAATCACGACGAGAAAAATTAGAGCATGTTCTAATTTTTCTCGTCGTGATTAATGCCGTTTTTCCCGTCGGGGAAAAATGACAAAAAGCCCACAGACGATCGTTTTTCTCGTCCAAAGGAAAAATTTAATTTTTCCCGACGGGAAAAATGATCGTGTGTACGCGGCATAAGTGTTGACAACTGTTCTAAAGGCTGCAATTGTTTTGTTTTTTGTTTGGATAGAGCGGGTCCTACTGACTAACTATTCTCTCCTACTTCTATACTTAAAGCGGAACTTCACTCTCTCAATCAACATTAATTATTTTTAATCCTTATGCTGCTAGCATTAGTAAATGTATAGGAAAATACTGTATATCATATTGGCTTTTTTTAATTTCTTCAGTTACTTACTGGTTTCCAGGCCTAGGCAAATGATGTTATACATCCCAGAAGTATTCAGGAGGGAAGGAGGCCCTCTCAGCTAAGCACACCCTCTCCTGCTTGCATGCCCAAGTTAAGGGCAGGTAGATGCCAGGAAGTAAATGTACATGAATCCTCTGCCCTTACTCAAGATGGCCACAACCAGAAATGCTAGGGGGTGTTTTTCCAAAATGATTTCTCAACAAAATACAAAATAAAGCATGGAGACATGGATGGATAACCATGTTTGCTTTGAATAATAAAAAGGAATTAAAAAGCATTTTTAAAGCAAATTTTGTTAAAATCCCTGCAATGTACATAGATCACCCAGAGGGGAATGTTTTTTTCTCAACAAAAGTGGAGTTACACTTTACGAGAGGTTAAACCCTGAAGGGACCTGCATGAGAGGTGTACACAGAGAATTTTTTTTTTGGACAAAAAAAAGTCAATAGCAATTAGGGGTGCAACGGATCAAAAAAACTCACGGATCGGATCGATCCTCGGATCAGAGTCACGGATCGGATAATTTTTCGGATCGCCAATAAAAAAGAAAAAAAAGACAAATCTTGTTACACCCACCGGAATTTTAGATTTCACAGTTATTTTCAACACAAAAACTGAGTTTATATGCTTAAATACATTATTTGGAAATCCAACGGACTGTTTACATGTTACATTTTAAAAGCAGCAGCAAACCTGCTGACCTTACATGGTTGGTAATGTGACAGAACACCTCTGATTTTCACATTTAACTAAATGTTAAATGTGAAAATCAAAGGTGTTCCGTCACATTAGCAAGCATGTAAGGTTTGCTGCTGCTTTTAAAATGTAACATGTAAACAGTCCGTTGGATTTCCAAATAATGTATTTAAGCATATAAGCTCAGTTTTGTGTGAAAATAACTGAAATCTAAAACTCAGTTGGGTGTAACAAGATGTCCGCTTGGCCCCTGAACAGTAATGATAGTGAGGAGTGTGGGGTGGAGCAAGATGGCGGCGACCAAACGTCACTACAGCGGCCCCCGCCGGGTGTACAAAGATGGCCGCCGCTCCGGAGCTAGGCCGAAGCCGCGACCTTTCCTATGGCCGAGGCTCCGGAGTGCTCCGCGGATCGCGTGGTGTTCCGATCCGAATAGGGTGACCCGTTCGGATCCGGATCACCACCGATCTGTTGCACCACTAATAGCAATGAACTACTTGTTTTGCAGAGCTTAGCTTTTATTGGTTGAAATTGCTGATGGGTTCACTATATACAGTACAATAAACGACTTAAGCCCCATACACACGGGCCAAATGTCGGGAGACAATGGCCGACATTCGGCCAGTGTGTATGTCAGTCTCTCTGACAGAAGCCAGCCATTCAGCTGGCTTCTGTCAGACATGCATGCTGGGAAATCAGCAACCGACTGACTCCCGATCAGCGCTCTCAGCCATCACCCTGTCAGAATACATGAAACATGTGCCCTTACTCAAGATGGCCACAGCCAGAAATGCTAGGGGATCTTTTTAAGTCATTTCTCAACAAAATACAAAATAAAGCATGGGGACATGGATTGATAGGCATGTTTGCTTTGAATATTAAAAAGGAATTAAAAAGCATTTTTGGTTTGTGGAGTTTAGATGAAGTGTAGTTCCACTTTACAGAGCAGAGCAATTTTCACTTTTCAGCTATGGACCTATTATTTGCTGATAACTTTACTTTATATTACTTAAAGCGGAGCTTCACCCAAAAGGGGAAGCTCCGCTTGTTCGCTTCCTCACCCCCTCCGCTGCCACATTTGGCACCTTTCAGGGGTGTCTGCTCCCACCTCTGTGTAAGATCGGTGCATCGTTGTGCGGCGATCTACGAAACTTCCGGCCCCTCCTCCTTCCCCCCGCTGCCTTCTGGAGACACAGGTCCCAGAAGACAGCAAGGATCATTCAGAAAGCGCAGCACGACTCACGCATGCGCAGTAGAAACAGGCTGTGAAGCCACATGGCTTCACTTCCTGTTTCCCTTAGTGAAGATGCCCGTGCCTGCACCCGATGCCAATGGACGGATCGGCTTGGGGTGCCGACACTGTGGGCTCCCTGGACAGGTAAGTGTCCTTCTATTAAAAGTCAGCAATTACAGTATTTGTAGCTGCTGACTTTTCTTTTTTTTCCCAGGCTGGAACTGCTCTTTAAGAGCCCTTTCACACTGAGCTGCGGGCAGAGTTAGAGGGCTAGTTTTAGCGGCGCTTTACCGTCTTTTTACACCACCCCAAAGATGCTGCTTGCAGGACTTTTTTAACGTCCTGCCAGCGCAGCGCCCCAGTGTGAAAGCACTCAGACTTTCACACTGGGGCTGCAGGGGAGGCCTATTTCAGGCGCTTTACAGTCGCTATTTTTAGCCCTTTAGCGCCTGAAAAAAAGCCTCCAGTGTGAAAGGGGTCTTATGCCGCGTACACACGATCGGAAAATCCGACAAGAAAACCGTGGATTTTTTTCCGACGGAATGTTGGCTCAAACTTGTGTTGCATACACATGGTCACACCAAATTCTGACCGTCAAGAACGCGGTGACGTACAACACTACAACGAGCCGAGAAAAATTTAATTCATTGATTCCGAGCATGCATCAAATTGATTCAGAGCATGCGTGTTTTTTTGCGTGTCGGAATTGCATACAGACGATCGGAATTTCCGAGCAGAACTTTTCTTTTCGGAAATTTTGAGAACCAGCTCTCAAATTTTTGTTGGCAGAAATTCCGACAGAAAAAGTCAGATGGAGCCTACACATGGTCGGAATTTCCGACCAAAAGCTCACATTGAACTTTTCTTGTCGGAATTTCCGATCGTGTGTACGTGGCATTAGACAACAAAGTAATGTGTGTGTAATTATTTTTTTTTTGTACAAACAAGTCTTTCTCCTGGCAGTATTGGCTTGCAAACAATATTTAATTTTTTTTTCATCGATAGCAAAAGGTGTAACAAAACTTTAATTTTAACACAGCTGGTGTTATTGTAGCTAACATGTTACGTTTAATCAGAAAGTAATGCCCCATACACACGATCATTTTTCATGCCATTTTTTAAACCAACGTTTTTCTTGTCATTTTTTTTTCATGTTTCCTCTCATGCCTGTCTTGCGTACACACGATCATTAAAAAAAACACTCGAGTAAAGCGCAGTGACGTACAGCACGTACGACGGCACTATAAAGGGGAAGTTCCGTTCGAATGGCGCCACCCTTCATGTTAGTAAAGTTTGTTGAGCGACGATTCGCGCTTTTCAGCCTCGTGCTTTTCAGTCCGTTACTGTGTGATGAATGTGCTATCTCCATTACAAACGCTAGTTTTACCAGAACGAGCGCTCCCGTCTCATACTTGATTCTGAGCATGCACGTTTTTTTTCACGTCCTTAAAGCATACACACTATCGTTTTTCACGTCGTTAAAAAAAACGACATGAAAAACGACGTGAAAAAATAGAGCATGTTCGAAATTTTTAATGGCCGTTTTTCACGTCTTTTTCAGTTTTTTTTTATTTTCTTTTCTTTTTTTTCTTTTGCTTAGTAATAACTAAAAATTCTGTGATTATTATGTAGCGATACCTCCAACTAAGAAGGCCGCAGATTTAGTTTGGGCCCTGATGACAGCTCTGCCAACCCCCGGCAATATGCACTACCCTCTGCTGGCACAGCTAGTACTAAAAGTAAACTATCTATCTTATACCTTATGAATAAGTGAGCATTGAGACAATACTAAAGAAAAAAAAGGGTATAAGGTTTTACTTAAGCTCTTAGTAAGAAAGATAATAACATTGATCACAGTTTACATTCAATCATTGGTAATGCAGAGCCCTGCAATGCTAACACACTAAAGAACTGACATGCAACAAGTGCGCCACACGGGCGACCGTTAGCTAAATGCCCTATGGCGCAATAACCCAAAACACATTAGTAACCCCACCAGGCCTGGTTTTTTGAGGTCTATAACTTAGTCCTTTTTCTTCACCGGCAGGTCTTTAACGGTGGTGCACATTAACAAAATACAACTTTGTAATCCAGTGAGGTAGGTAGAGATGGGCAGGAACTTGGCTATCCCGACTACAAGTTCAGCTATGGTATGGCTCTTCTTCACTAAGGGTATCAGGAACAACTAGAGGGGGCCACGGCAGTCTATTGGCCTATATGCATTAACAGTATCTCGTTCTGGGCATATGCCCTCTCACCCGCCGGACTACGGATCCAGTCCGGGAAACTTCCACCGGCTGTGTCACACGCACTTGGTCTCTCCAGCGATCGGGTCCCCGATCCAACAAGGCTGTAGCTGAGCGAAGTCAGATGCCACCCAGGCTCGCAGAGGGGTGGAAGGCTCTTTGGTGCTGAGCAAGGCCTCAGGCTTCAGGCCTTGCACTCCGACACATCCGCACAGGAGGATCAGGCTGTGAAGTCTCGTGTCCCAAAGAGGCCGAGCCCAGCTTCGCCTCCTCCTTTTATAACCCCTCCCATGAGTCTCTGCGGTGGGAACATATGAAGAATGTGGTTCTGGGTGATGTAGTCTCTCTCTCTCCTCTGCTCTCACTCCAGCAATGTCTTTTCTCTACTTCCTCCTGACTCACCTCTCCCCTAGAACTTCTTGTCTCTCTGCATTAAAGGGGAACACCCCGCTACACACTCCCCCCACTTTGCATCTTTGGTCCCCAAAGACATTTTTTTTTAGGTCTGCAAAACATTCTAGATTCAATGCGGTTGCATAGGGTTGACAGAGGAGCCTCCCACCAATCATCATAAGATGGGGAGCTGTCCTGTCTACAGGTCGCTTCAGTGGGGGCGACCTGTCTAGCTGTGCCAGAGAGTGAGCTGGGGTTGCCCTCCACCAAATGGACCGTGGAGGGATCCGGATTCTCAGCATTCCTCCTAGCAGTAACTACAGAGTCTCCTGAGCTGTTCCCCATTTGTGGGTAGGTCAGCTTCTTAGGAGGCCGGATGACTCTTCGAGCCCTTTGCTCTCTTGGGATTTCTGGCTCTGGCGCCACAGGCTCCTCTTCCTCTGAACAACCATCATGGGCATCTTCAGTGTTTCATCTGTGGTGTCTTCAGTGGTTGGAAGATCTATGGTAGAAGTTCCTGGAGTTGGGGAAGGCCACAGCCAATCAAGTTCTCCCTCCTCACTTCCACTAAGTTGAGAGGCCTCTCCATCTTCAGCTCGGGAGGTCTGCGACCGAGTGTTCGGCCTAGGAGTATCCAGGATAGAGGCCGGTTCAGGGGAGTCTCCCACGGGAGGTATTCTAACTGCCTCAGCAAGTGGGAGAAGGTGGTTTCGATGCCACGTCTTCAGTGGGCCTACCTTTCCTTCTGGCTTCAACGTATAGACAGGTAGGCCTGGCAACTTCCTGCAGATGACATAGGGTTCAGATCTCCATCTGTCTGCAAGTTTGTGCTTTCCAGGGACCCCCAGATTGCGTAACAGTACTCGATCCCCGGGCTGTAGGTCTTGTACCCGAACCTTCAAGTCGAAGTTTCTTTTATTTCGAGCTCCCCTTTGATCTGAGGCCACTTGAGCATGTTCATGGGCTACTTTCAGGCTGTGTCTGAGCCTGTCCACATATCCTTTGTGGGATGTGGCTGAGGAATGGTCCAGAGAGGTGCCAAAGGCCAAGTCCACCGGTAGTCTCGCTTCTCTACCAAACATGAGTCGATATGGGGAGTAGCCTGTAGCATCACTGATGGTGCAGTTGTAAGCATGTACTATGGCTGCTATGTGTTGGCTCCAATGTTGCTTTTTCTCGCTTTCCAGAGTCCCCAACATGTTGAGCAAGGTTTGGTTAAACCTTTCCGGCTGAGCATCTCCCTGTGGATGGTAAGGTGTAGTTCGAGTCTTCTTGATTCCCAAAGAATCCAGGAGCTTCCGGATCAGCTTACTCTCAAAGTCCCTCCCTTGATCTGAATGGAGTCGCTGTGGCAGCCCATAATGGACAAAGTACTTCTCCATAAGTACCTTGGCTACGGTGGAGGCCTTCTGGTCTTTGGTGGGGAACGCCTGGGCATACCTGGTGAAATGGTCGGTTATCACCAGAACATTTCCTAGTCCACTCAGGTCGGGTTAGAGGCAGAGAAAATCAATGCATACCAGATCCATTGGGCCTTGACTCTGTAGATGGCCCATTGGGGCAGCTTGATGGGGTAAAGTCTTCCTCTGGATGCATCGTGCACATGAGTGGCAGTACTCTTCTATCTCTGCCCTCATGCAGGGCCAATAGAACCGACTTCTGACAAGTTGAAAGGTCCTTTCAGCCCCTAGGTGGCCATGGTTGTCATGCAGGGCAATCAGAACAGTCTTTCGATATTTCTCTGGGAGGAACAGTTGCCACTTATCTTCTGAGTCATCAGAGGGGCCCCTTCGGTAGACCACTCCCTGATGTAACTGCAACCTGTCCCACTCTTTCCTCAGCAGGCGAGCTTCTTTTGAAGGTTGACGCATGAGTCTGTTTGGTCCTGGAGGCCCTGGAGAATCAGGATCCAATCTCCCCATGGGGTCTTCCAATTGGTCACACCTCAACTCCTTCTTGGACAGTCTTGGCAGGTTGTCCTCTCCCAGTTGAGCTACTCCACAGTAGTGTTTGGGGACTCCCACCATGGTAACTCCTATTTCCTCTGCTCTGGAACCTCCTCGAGCTTGGAATTCAGCTCCTTGACAAAGGGCCCGCACCCCGTCTGGTGCCACTTGGGTCCAATCTTCTACGTCACTGGTGAGAGAATGAAATCTCCTGGACAGAGCGTCTGCATCTCGATTCCCAGTCCCTGGCCTATACTTTAGGCTGAAGTTGAATCCAGAAAGTGCGGCCAGCCACCTGTGTCCAGTGGCATCCAGCTTGGCCGTGGTGAAAAGGGTAGGTAAGGGGGTTGTTGTCGGTCTTCACAGTGAACTCCGCCCCATACAGGTAGTCTTTGAGCTTGTCTACTACCGCCCACTTAAGGGCCAGGAACTCCAGCTTGTGAGTGGGGTAGTTCTTCTCAGGGGGGGTCAGGCTCCGGCTCACATAGGCAACAGGCCGTTGTTGCCCTTCGTGTTCTTGATAAAGTACTCCTCCCAGACCGTCATGACTAGCATCTACATGTAGTTCATAGGGCTTGGTTGGGTCTGCATAGGCCAAGACTGGGGCAGTGGTTAGGCTCTCCTTTAATGCCTGGAAGGCCTCTTCACACTTCTGGTTCCACTGATCTCTGACTGACTCTCCCGGCTTCCTGGGCCCTGAGTCGTCCTCTTCCCCCTCGGTCTTGAGTAGTTCATTCAATGGCCTGGCAATTCGGGCGAATCCTTCCACAAACCTCCTGTAATAGGAGCAGAACCCCAAGAAGGATCTGAGTTCTGTTACTGTGGTGGGTCGTGGCCAGGAGGTAACTGCCTCCAATTTCTCAGGGTCTGTGGCAACCCCTTCTTCAGACACTATGTGCCCCAGATAGTTCACAGAAGACTGATAGAACCGACACTTCTCAGGCGAAAGCTTGAGTCCTTCCTCACTGAGTCTTCTCAACACTTTTTCCAGCCTCCTTTCGTGCTCTTCCAAGGTTCTCCCAAAGACAATGACATCGTCCAGGTATACAAGGACTTCAATATGGTTCATGTCTCCTACAGTCTTCTCCATGAGACGTTGGAAAGTCGCTGGGGCTCCAGACAGACCTTGGGGCATCCGGTTGAATTCAAAGAACCCTACTGGGGTTATGAAGGCTGTCTTCTCCCTGTCTTCTGGGTGCATAGGAATCTGATAGTACCCGCTCTTGAGATCCATAACGCTGAACCATTTAGCTCCAGACAAGCTCTGTAGGGCATCCTCTATCCTCGGAGTGGTGTATTGGTCAGGTATGGTTCTCCTGTTGAGAGTCCTGTAGTCGATACAGAGCCTCAATGATCCATTCTTCTTTCTGACCACCACGATGGGAGAGGCATAGGGACTTCTGGACTCCCGTATCACACCAGTCCTCTTGAGTTCTGCAAGTTGTTCCCTTAGATCCTCCAGATCTGCTAGGGGGACCCGCCTGACCCTCTCTCGGAAGGGCTTGTCTTCCTGGAGGCGGATCCGATGGGTGGCACTCCTTGCACACCCCACATCGAACTCATCCTTAGAGAAGATCTTCTCCCATCTATTCAACTGGGCCTTGGCTCTCTCCTTCCAAGCTCCTGGCAGATTCGGGTTTTCCATGGACAGCTTCTCCCAAGCATCTCCTCCTTCACCTGTCCTCTTCACTTCTGACAGGGTAACAGGGGCCGCAGGGCTCACCTGGCCTAGCAGCATTCTGGCTGGGATTTCCATGGGGTCTCTGGTAGTGTTCCTAACACTCACTGGAACTCTACAATGGGCCTTCTTCAGGACCTTCAGCGGAATCACTTCCGGAATCACTTCCAGACCTGAGGACTCACCCCTTGGGTCTGACTCCAGCACGACAAAGGGACCAGGCTGCTCCCAAGTAAGCTTCACAGTGGCTCTGAGACAGGTTACTTCGCCGGGCTGCAACACTACCCCTTCTCTTCCAAGTCTCCACACCTTCCCTATCCCCTCTCCAGGGGTCTCCTGCTCTTGGACCAGCCGTTGGTAGGCCGTCTTCAGCATGGGATGGATCTTGGTGGCTGTTTTCCCCTCTTCTTTTACTAGAGGGGTCAGGAGTCTTCGGACCAGGTCCGCGTTCGTCCCTATTATAAGGGAATTCTTGTTGGCTCCAGGCGGCCTAGGGCACACGACTGCCAGGGTGTCAAACACTTCGGCCTTCCCAGCCACAGATGGGTCAAAGGTCATCTTGATGGGAAGATAGCCGTCGTAAGGGAAACTCTGGGTTCCAATTCCCCATATTTCCAGCTCTTCTATCTTCTGGATAGGCAGATGACTCAAGTGCCTATCGTAGAAGTCCCGGTATGGTAGGGTCACTTGTGCCCCGGTATCCAAGAGGGCCCTGGTGTAGACTCCCTCCACTTGAATGGGTACTATAGGAGATGGGCCCACCAGCTTCTCCGGATATGGCCCGGCAGGGGTCGCCTTCTTCAGACCTTTTCCTTTTGGACTCTCTCTTGTCCTATTCCCTTTGGACTTGAACCTTTCTTGAGCCTGGTATGCATTGTCTTCCTTCCTCTTTATGGGTGTAGGAACCCGCTGAGGGATACTGTTATTTTTCTTAGGTGTGCACCCCCTCTGGGGAGTGCTGTGTCTCTTCTGAGGGGTCTTGCCCCCTTTCTCTGCGGTGTATCTCTGTTGGAGAATGTTGTGTTTCCTCTGAGGTGTTCTATTTTCTCTCTTCTGTTTTTCATTCAGTTTGGAGCTCACTGAAAATGATGGGCACCCGGTTGACTCCTTCACCGGGGCCCTCTGAAGTTTTCCGCCGGCTGGCGGTTATTTATCTTTTTCTTCCTGGGACTGGAACATATGTTTGCAAAATGACCAATCCCTCCGCAGTTGTAACAAATCACCTCTTCTTCACGATCCTGTAGAGAAGCGGGCGCTGAGGTATTCGGGAACAACTCCTTTCTTGGACTTTTCTTTTCTGGTTTCCTTTGATCTTTCTCCATCAAAGTGGTCAGTATCTCCAACACTTGGGACATCTGCGATTTCAGGGTGTCCATTTCTGCATCTCTTTCGGGGGTCATGGCCGGGCTGACCATCACCACCAGAGGTTTGGTTGGCTCGACTGGCTGTTCCCTCTTTTTCTCCTCCCACATGGCCTCTTCCTCTCTGACCATTCGAATGAGGTCGGGGTATTCCAGGTTCTTCCCGTCCTGTCGGGTGCGCAGCGCCAATGCAATAGGATCCAGGGGCTGAGCTCCCCTCAATACCTGCTGAACCCGGGCCTCGTCTACCTTCCCTGGGTCGATCCCCTTCTTCAGAATAATTCTATGCAGGATCTTATCTAGACGTCCCATATATTCTGACAGTTTCTCTCCTGTTTTCTGGTAGCAGTGCTCCAGCTGATAGGTGAGCTCAGTAACTTTTTCTGTCCCACCGAACACATTCTGCAAGATGTCCAAGTAGTCCTGTGCAGTACAGTCTTTCCTGCTCATCTTCAGGTTGCGTATGGCATCCAGAGCAGGCCCCTTCAAACTTTCAGCAATTCGCTGTTTCTTGCTGCGTTCTGGAACTTCCCATTCCTCTAAGGCCTGAGTGATGCCATCTAGCCACTCCTCAAATCCTTCTTCCCCTGAGGGCACAGGTTTTCTCCCTGAGAATATCCGGAGCTTTCTGTACCCCGACATTGGGTAATCTGTGGGATTCTTCTTGCACTGGGCCACAATCTCTCCCAGTACAGCGCATAGTTCTGTGCTGAGGGTGGCCGGTGATGATCTGGGACTCTCTGTATCCTCCTGCTCTTGTGCCTTAGGGGATGGTGGGGGAGGTATCTGTGGAGATGATGACTTTCTTATTTGGAACCGATCTCCCTTATGTGGCAGCGCATGTGTCAGATGGTAGGTCTGCCCATCCATAGCTTGTATGCTCTGGCTTTTAAAATGCTCTGGAATTTCGTCTTTCCACTCTATTAATGCGTATGTACACGAAGCATGTGGTCTCACATCCATCACCCATGATTTCTGGCATGGTGATAGGGATGTCATTAACTGCTTTATCGCATATCTTTGCCAGATCCCCGGGAGTTCAATAACTGCCGCCGCGGCCGGATCTGCGCCAGCCATTGTGTACCACTGTCCTACTTCTAGCGGGTCCATGCCGGTCTTTTGGCGTGTTCGCTTGCTGTATCAGGATCCCGGACGAGCCCCCACGTGTAGCGATACCTCCAACTAAGAAGGCCGCAGATTTAGTTTGGGCCCTGATGACAGCTCCGCCAACCCCCGGCAATATGCACTACCCTCTGCTGGCACAGCTAGTACTAAAAGTAAACTATCTATCTTATACCTTATGAATAAGTGAGCATTGAGACAATACTAAAGAAAAAAAAGGGTATAAGGTTTTACTTAAGCTCTTAGTAAGAAAGATAATAACATTGATCACAGTTTACATTCAATCATTGGTAATGCAGAGCCCTGCAATGCTAACACACTAAAGAACTGACATGCAACAAGTGCGCCACACGGGCGACCGTTAGCTAAATGCCCTATGGCGCAATAACCCAAAACACATTAGTAACCCCACCAGGCCTGGTTTTTTGAGGTCTATAACTTAGTCCTTTTTCTTCACCGGCAGGTCTTTAACGGTGGTGCACATTAACAAAATACAACTTTGTAATCCAGTGAGGTAGGTAGAGATGGGCAGGAACTTGGCTATCCCGACTACAAGTTCAGCTATGGTATAGCTCTTCTTCACTAAGGGTATCAGGAACAACTAGAGGGGGCCACGGCAGTCTATTGGCCTATATGCATTAACAGTATCTCGTTCTGGGCATATGCCCTCTCACCCGCCGGACTACGGATCCAGTCCGGGAAACGTCCACCGGCTGTGTCACACGCACTCGGTCTCTCCAGCGATCGGGTCCCCGATCCAACAAGGCTGTAGCTGAGCGAAGTCAGATGCCACCCAGGCTCGCAGAGGGGTGGAAGGCTCTTTGGTACTGAGCAAGGCCTCAGGCTTCAGGCCTTGCACTCCGACACATCCGCACAGGAGGATCAGGCTGTGAAGTCTCGTGTCCCAAAGAGGCCGAGCCCAGCTTCGCCTCCTCCTTTTATAACCCCTCCCATGAGTCTCTGCGGTGGGAACATATGAAGAATGTGGTTCTGGGTGATGTAGTCTCTCTCTCTCCTCTGCTCTCACTCCAGCAATGTCTTTTCTCTACTTCCTCCTGACTCACCTCTCCCCTAGAACTTCTTGTCTCTCTGCATTAAAGGGGAACACCCCGCTACAATTACATACCATCAAAGGAGGCGTCATCTGTCTAAAAGCATGATATAAAATTATTTTGGTTACAGTATTGCAAGACCCAGTAATTGTCAGTCATACTATCACAGCACTGAAAACTGGAAAATGGCCTGATAATGAAAGGTTATTACAGACTGCTACTCAAGTGGTTATGCTTCAAAATAAGCCAGAAATAAGCTAGTTCAAGCAGATGGATCAGTCTGTAATCAATGTGTGAAAATGTCTGCACTTCTTACCTCTTCCGAGCCAGCATATTTACAACTCCTTATCAGATATTAGGTTTACATTTTTAAAGCTAACATGCCAGGAGTCCAATGAGAATTAAAAATTGCCATCACATGGCTAAGGCTAGGTTCGCACTCTAGCAGGACCTGTGTGCCAGGTTTGTGTGGGCTCAGCAGCCCATTCATTTCTGTACCTGCAGGAAGCACAGGGATTTTAAAAATGCGTCGTATCGCCTCCCCGCCGATTGCTTTAACCCTATAAACCCTGCAGTCATAGGCGTGCACACAGGGTGTGCCAGATGTGTCTGGGCACACCCTAATCACTCTGTGTGGCATAGATTCCCCCTGCTTAGACCCCTGATATTTCACCAAATCCTTCTAACAGAGCTCCTAAAAAAATTGTAAAAAAACAATAATAAAAAAAAAACGACTGATACTGTCCCCAGCCATACTGACACCAATCTTTTCCCTACTGACACCATCAGTATATATACACTTGCACCTACACACATGTGTTTTGAGCTTTGGGGTGCACACCCTAATGCAATAGGCTCTGCACACCTATGCCTGCAGTACTGGGCCACAACTGCATTAAATAGGTTTCAGAGGAAGGTAAAAAGCATCACAGGAAGGGATTGGGAGGTGGTAAAAATGCACTCCTAAGGCTTCCTAAACACCAGTGTAAATGAGGCCTTAAAGCTTTGTGAATTGAGCCTATTGACTGGGCCTGGAACCCCATATTCACCATATAGGCTACAATGGCCAAAAGGATGCCCTTGGTATCTACTACAGTTAAGGAGGTAGAAAATCTTCATACGCTCACGCTATATTTTTACATGGATTAAAATTGCTCTTAGTGTCAATACTGAGACAAACATATTATCTGGAACTGGTTTTGTCTAAGGCCGGCCATACATGGTTTTAATCTTAGCCGGTTCAGCAGGAACCGGCTGAGATTTGAACCGTTAATGGGAAGGCTAAATGTACCAAGTAGATTGTTCTCTTACGATCATCACTGGCGGCTGCTTTAGCCACTAGCGATAATCACTGTCTTCTCCCAGTGAGGACGGCTTCCCCCGCTCGCCCCCCCCCCGCCAGGAGAAGACAATTGCTAATTCCCCGTGGTTGCAGGAAAGAAATTTGCAACGTGTATGGCCGGTCTAAATTAAATCCCCCTAATCTGGACTCATTTCTGGAGAAAGGTTTTTTTAAACGTGTGTAGCGGCCTCACCCCCCTCTCCCTTTCTCATACTCAGCTTGTCTTTCTTCGTCTAGGGGTTTCAGTGCTGGAGAGAGGGATGAGATACACCACGGCCCATGTCCTCCACAGCCGAGAGGCGAAGGCCAGAAAGATTGGGCCTTGTGTAGGTGTCCTAGAGTCAAGTCCAGTACTTCGTCCCTGACTCCTTTGCTCCTAGTAACCAGAGTTCCACACAGTGAATAGCTCCAACTCAGTTTTATTCTTCTTGGCGTACAAACATACAGTTTCTTTACTGAGTAATAATGGGGATAGATCGAGGCACAATCCTTTCCCTTCTGTTGCTAACCACTGTGGTATCACCAGTGGTAAATAGTCACTGCCACTGACTATGTGAGGTAGAACGTGAATTACCTTCGCTAGCACGGCCCCTGTCAGCGCAAGGAAATCCATCCAAGGGAGAAACCGGAGGCCTCTCTGTCACCAGCGATGCTGCGCCGAACTCTCCAGAGAAGTTCCGCACACCAGTCCTCACGAACTCAGACACGGGCACCCAAGGAGTTAGGGCCCCCTCAGATTCCCCCACCCTCGTGGAACTCAGTCGAAGGCACTGAGCCCTAGGCGTCCGCCATAGTACCTCACCCCAGGCTAAATGTGCCTGAGATGGACTCCATCTCCGCTTCGGCTAGGTCAAGGGCACCTAGGCCTGGAACATTGGAATGCCAGCACCCAAGCTGAAGGTGCCTGGGTGCGGCCGAGTCCTCTGACTCCCACTCCGGACTCCGAACTCTGAACCCCGTGGTAAGGGCATCCGCCCCTTTTATCCCCTCTCCCTTTGCGTCACAGCGGGTTCCCCGCCCCGCTGTACCAGCTCCAGGGAAGGACAAAAAGGCAGTCTTGCGGTGTGAGTTCAGCTCCGGCCCAGGGCAACAGCGCCACCTGTGGACCACAAGGAACCTCACACCACCAGAGTCCTCCAAGAACCAGAAAAAGGTCCCGATCCCCTAGCAATTAGTGCATCTGGGTTACACTACCACCCAGATGCTTCCCCTAAATTCAAATACCCGCTACACGTGTTATCTGCATAAGGAGCTAATATAGCCAATGGTGTGGTGGCCATACTAGTCCATTGCACATGAGCAATGTGCTGATTTCTCCAGCACCTATAATTGGTACCAAACTCCGCTTTAAATAACACAGCTCTGAATTTGAAATAATAGTCACATGGACGGTAATAAGTTTAATAGATTTAAGACATCCTTAAAGCATTTCTCTCAACATATGGCTAAAATTAGAAGTAACATATTTGAACTCAATAGGTTTTTCAATTGCACTTTAGATTTTTTAATATTATCAGTTCACAATAGTAATAAAGCAGATAGAAAATAACTGGCACATGTTAAATACAACTTTATATAGATACCTGTATTACCACATCTGAGCATTCAGAATTCTCAATCAGAATATTCAATGATTGTTAACCTGGTATTGTTTGTGAGATGCTATAATTCCTTTTCATCTACATATAAAACTACCTTTTCAAATGCAGCTTTTAAAATGTGAAGGGAATTCGTCACATATAAAGCAAGATCACAGTGTGCAGAGCAGCTAATGTAGACATCAATTTAATTTTTTTTACACTTGTGATGCCGTTGCTTGACTGCCATTTAGATCAAATAGAAGCGTATCTAAACTCAACGAAATGTATAAAATTGCAGCTTCTGGTAAGAGAAACATTTAAGGACTGGTAAGCTGCAACACATTTGATTTTTATATTTGGATTTAGTTACATTTCACATACTTTTTTCACTACTTTGCATGTGGAGATTAGGAGCACTGACTCTCATGTCACTGTCCAAGGATGTTGAAACCAGGGAAAACAGAAAACAGCCAACTAGCATTTTCACAATGTGGCCAGCAATGTTAATCTCCAAATTTTAGTACCAGTTTCATTTAATACATATCTTCTATTACAGCAACTAAGTACTAATTTTCCCTAGTCATATGACTTGTGCAAATACTAGTATCCAGTAGACTTGTGCACAATGGAAAAATTTGTTCCGTTTCGGTTCGTTTCTTTCCGGTCCTGTTGATTCGTAATCATTCGTAATTTTGCTAGACGGGATTTTTCGTGTTCGGACTCATTCGTATTTTTGCAAGCGACATTTTTCGTTTAATTTTTTGTTGCTTTATAATTCGTACTTTCGGTAGAGTACGTTGTTTTTTGTTGATTCTGGACACAACTCCTACTTTCGTAACTTTTTTTGGGTTCGTACTTTCGGTAGAGTACGTTGTTTTTCGTTGATTCTGGACACAACTCCTACTTTCGTAACTTTTTTTGGGTTCGTTGATTCGGAATTTTCCGTGTCTCTCTCACAACGACGCTGCCTATTATGCCTAATGTGCTTCGAATGGATTTGTACTTTTCTAAATACATTGCGGTTATTTGTAACGATTCGAAATCTCGTATTTTACTTTCGTTTTTTTACATGCGGCTATAGGCTCCGCCCCTGTACACCATTTTGAGAGGGTTCAGCACGGTGAGGGAGAAGCAGAGAGCAGAGCAGAGTGTTATTGTGCTTCGAATGGATTCGAAATCTCGTATTTTACTTTCATTTTTACATGCGGCTATAACCTCTGCCCCTGTACACCATTTTGAGAGGGAGTTCAGCACGGTGTGGGAGAAGCAGAGAGCAGAGCAGAGTGAGTGTTATTGTGCTTCGTATGGATTCGTACATTCGTAACTTTTTCATAACGAATTATGCCGAAGACATTCGGGCATTCGCTATTTGCGGTATAATTTATTTCGGATTCGGTCTTATTCGTAATTGCTTTGTTCGGAAATTCGAATGCTTCCGAATGTCCGAAAGTTGCTAAATTCGGACGAATTTCAATTCGTTACGAAACGAATTGCACAAGCCTAGTATCCAGAGTACAGAGTCTAGTAGCCAGAGACCACTTGGAAATCATTTCTTTCTGATCTGAAATGTTGGTTGGCATAATGGAATATTGAATATAAATTCAATTCTATATAACAGATTTTCTGTACATTATTTTGCCCCGGTTCCTCCTCCTCCCTGGTGATATTATCATGGGATCTCTCTCTGTGCCTCTGGATGCAATGCAGACAGATCATGACTGGTGGGAGGAACTAAGACATCACAACACCCTGCCTCAATGCTCTCCTGAAGAGCCAAGGGCTAGTTCTTGGGAGAAGTTATTCAAGCATCACATCGCCTTGATGGGAAAATGTTAGTCTCGAGGTGTAGGCATATCTGGGCCAGCTGTATTTACATGCAAACTGCTCTAGCTAATGGCCACCATTGATGCTGAGCCTCCATGAAAGAACTGAAATCCAGTGAATGAAAAGGGTGTGCCACGCACAGTATGGCTGGAAAGGAAAGGGCTAGATAATGCTGGATGTTCTCCAGCCAGTAAATGAGGTGTGACCTATCTGACTTGTTGCAGCTTCTAATGCACACTGTGAGAAGGTCACAGAGTGCAGTGAAATTAGAATAAGCATTTTCAGTACAGGATAGAGTACAAGAAATAAAGAATGTCCCGCGCTAACTGTGATAATGTGCAAACTAAATAATAATAATAAATAAAAACTAAATAAGAAATCCAAAAAAAGATCACAAAGTCCAATTTGCATATGTGAAAAAAATAATTGCAGTCCCAATCGAATGCCAAATCACAGCTCTGCTGTTATAAATATTGTGTTGAATCAAATCTTGTGATCACCACATGGACCATCACCACCATAAGAAATGGACCCCATTACAGAGTCAAATCAGTCTGTAAATGATAGTCTCATCATAAAGGGGTTCGACCCACGCTGCTTGGCTGGAATTCTGCAATGTCTCCCATCCTGCAGTGTATGTTAAAATCAATGGTGACCATACAATGGATATAAAAAGTCTACACACCCCTGTTAAAATGTCAGGTTTATGTGATGTAAAAAAATTTGACAAAAATAATTATTTTAGAACTTTTTCCACTTTTAATGTGACCTATAAACTGTACAACTCAATTGAAAAACAAACTGAAATCTTTTAGGGGGGAATTAAAAATTAGAAAAAATAATATAACGTGGTTGCATAAGTGTGCACACCCTCTTATATTTGGAGATGTAGCTGTGTTCAGAATTAAGCAGTCACATTCAAACTCACTTTAAGCCCTGGTTCACACTGGTGCGTTTTGACATGCGATTTGGCATTCCAAATCGCATGTCAAAACGCTGGTATTTGCCGCAAATTGCGGGCAATGGAACCGTCCTAATCGGTGCGACGCCGCATCTGCGGCGCTGCATCGATTTCAAAAAGTAGTTTCTGTACTACTTTTTGCGATTTCGGGCCGCGATTTACATTGACATCTGTGCAGAAACCTGCACAGATGTCTCTGTAATCGCGGCCGAAATCGGGACTGACAGGCAGGAGTGAAATCGTGCGAGTTCAGCTGAACTCGCACGGCCTCACTCCCGCAGCCCAATGTGAACCTGGGCTAAATAGGAGTCAGTACACACCTGTCATCATTTAAAGTGCCTCTAATTAACCCCAAATAAAGTTCAGCTGTTCTAGTAGGTCTTTCCTGACATTTTCTTAGTCGCATCCTACAGCAAAAGCCATGGTCCGCAGAGAGCTTCCAAAGCTTTAGAGGGATCTCATTGTAAAAGGTATCAGTAAGGAGGAGGGTACAAAAGAATTTCCAAGGCATTAAATATACCATGGAACACAGTGAAGATAGTCATCATCAAGTGGAGAAAATATGGCACAACAGTGACATTACCAAGAACTGGACGTCCCTCCAAAATTGATGAAAAGATGAGAAGAAAACTGGTCAGGGAAGCTGCCAAGAGACCTACAGCAACATTAAAGGAGCTGCAGGAATATCTGACAAGTACTGGCTGTGTGGTACATGTGACAACAATCTCCCGTATTCTTTATATGTCTGGGCCATAGGGTAGAGTGGCAAGACGAAGAAGAAAAGCAGCCTGGCTAAATTTTGCAAAAACACATCTGAAGTTTTCCAAAAGCATGTGGGAAAATGAGTAATGGTATGAGGAAACCAAGGTTGAAATTTTTGGCCATAATTACAAAAGATTTTTGGCGCAAAAACAACATTGCACATCACCAAAAGAATACCATACCCACCGTGAAGAATGGTGGTGGGCGCATTATGCTTTGGGGCTGTTTTTCTTCAGCTGGAACAGGGGCCTTAGTGAAGGTAAAGGGAAATTATGACCAGTTCCAAATACCAGTCAATATTGGCACAAAACCTTCAGGCTTCTGCTAGAAAGCTAAACATGAAGAGGAACTACATCTTTCAGCATGACAACGACCCAAAGCATACATCCAAATCAACAAAGGAATGGCTTCACCAGAAGATTAAAGTTTTGGAATGACCCAGCCAGAGCCCAGACCTAAATCCAATTGAAAATCTGTGGGGTGATCTGAAGAGGGCTGTGCACAGGAGATGCCCTCGCAATCTGACAGATTTGGAGTGTTTTTGCAAAGAAGAGTGGGCAAGTATTGCCAAGTCAAGATGTGCCATGCTGATAGACTCATACTCAAAAAGACTGAGTGCTGTAAAAAAAATCAAAAGGTGCTTCAACAAAGTATTAGTTTAAGGGTGTGCACACTTATGAAACCATATTATTTAATTTTTTTATTTTTACTTCCCTCCACCTAAAAGATTAGTTGTACAGTTCATAGGTCACATTAAAGGTGGAAAAAGTTCTGAAATGATTTATCTTTATAAATTTTTTTTACATCAGAGAAACCTGACATTTTAACAGGGGTGTGTAGACTTTTTTATATCCACTGTATATTTCACGAGATTCATCATAAAATTAAAATGGGAGAACCCACATAGTGTAAAACATATGCAAATTGGACTTTATGATCTTTTTTTGGATTTAACATTAATGTAGTGATTATTTTGTTTGCACATTATCACAGTTAGTGCGGCAAGTGATTTCTTTCTTTTGCTAAACAGTTTCTCTGACTGCTTCTTGCTAGCGGCTTGATTTTGCACCTGCCAGTGTCTGATATTTCAAAAGGATGGAATGTGGTTCTCCCTGTGTAGTTATCGGAGCTTCATGATAGCCAAGTGCCTCTGGTTACGCAGGGAGAGTTGTAATCTCCCTGTGTGGTCTGCAGGGCATAGCCATCAACTTCTCTGAAATTCTTCTTTAATATTCAATGTGTTTTTTCATGCAAGCAGTATAAGTACGTGACTCATCTAAATTCAGTAAGTTGTACTGCAGTGCTCTTGTGCTAACAAGTGTCTTGGGGAGGTTAGGAGTGAATAGATTGACAGGAAGAAAAGTTTATCAGACTGCTGCTTCTCATTTCACTGTCCAGTCACAGACAGTGGGAGGAGCAAAACATGTAAGTGTTAGACCCCTTTCACACTGGAGCGGTTTGCGGGCGCTTTTGCGCTAAAAATAGCCTGGTCGGGGGATATTGGGACAATTTCAGATGAACAGTGGGCACAGGCACTAACAGCAATACCTCAGGCCTCTTTATCCCCAACACAAAATTTAACACAACTATTTATTTTACATAGGGCACATTATACACCAGAGAAATTATTTAAATGGAAATGTAGAGACACAGATCGATGTCCTAGATGTAAAGGGAGAGCAGCCAACCTAATACATATGATGTGGAGATGCCCCAAACTTCATCGTTATTGGTCCGGGGTGGTATCTATGATTAATAGGGTACTTGAGAGTGGGATCCTCAATGAGCCTGGAGGATGTCTTCTGGGCATATTGGATGAATCGACAATCCCAGTGGAATGCATGATTTCAATAAATAGAAGTTTATTTCAGGCTCGTAAGCTTATTGTGCAAAAGTGGCTTTCACAATATCCTCCCACCGTAGAAGAGTGGAAAACACAAATAAGGGAAACGATAATTAAAGAAAAATATATTTTTTTACGCAGAGGCTCCCCAGAGAAATTTGTAAAAATATGGAGAGGGTGGTGTGATATTTTGGAGATATGAGAGGAGGTGGGACGGGGGGGGAGAGGGGTGGGAGGGGGAGGGTGGGAGAGCTGGGGGTAGGGAGGAGGCAGTTTATGAAATTTCTTTTTTTTTTCTTCTTCTTCTTTTTCTCCATTCACCCTCATAGCGCGGGCATGGGTTGTATGTTGTACTGTATGTTTTTGGTTGTTTTTGTTTTTTTTATGTATGTAAGAAATAATAATAAAAAGATGATTTGAAAAAAAATATATATATATTTCAATTAAAGAGAATATTGCAAAAAACAAAAGAAAAAAAAAAACAAAGAAAAAAAAAAATAGCGCCTGCAAACCGACCCTAAACAGCGGCTGCTGTTTCTCCAGTGTGAAAGCCCGAGGGCTTTCACACTGGAGTGGTGCGCTGGCAGGACCGCTCCAAAAGTCCTGCTAGCAGCATTGTGGAGCAGTGAGAGGAGCGGTGTGTTTACCGCTCCTCCACCGCTCCTTCTCATTCCTTCTCTGCAGAGGCGCATTGCCAGCGGTATTAACCCTTTTTCGGCCCCTAGCGGGGGTTAAAAAGTGCACCGCTAGCGGCCGAATACCGACGCAATTCCGACGGTATATCGCCGCTATACCTCCAGCGCACCTCCCGCCCCAGTGTGAAAGGGGCCTAACTGAACTGCAGCCAAAGATCAAGCCAGGCGTCTGCTCTGCCAAACAGTGCTTTAGCTGTGTGGTAGAGCTGTTTAAATCTCAAGACTGGATGAACAAATTTACAAATCCATCGACAAGTTAAACAGCCACAATAGTACATACAGTATCTATTTTATCTGTGTATTTATCTGTTTGCCTAGAGTTAAGCTTTTTATTTAATACCATGCACAGTGTACTCTCTGTTGTGCATAAATTATACTTGGCAGCTGGATGATATTATAAGGCACCTAGGTGACCTGTGTATGTGCAGACATGTGCATGTCATACAGATGTACAGTACTTGCAACATTGAAGATCACCTGAGAGTATTTATTAAATCTGTTTTATGGGTAATGTGTAGCAAAGGGGTGTTGGCTCTAGCTGCCTATAAAGATGGTTGAAAGTGAAAACCAAACTGCTGACATGTAGTGTTTATATTTTCTTTAACATCTCACATAATTGGCCCCATAGGGTTTGTAAAAAACAGCTTTTCTTATATTTTCTCTAATTTGTCTTCCTTAGGAACTTATCTGTTTTCTGCTACTCTGCTTGATCTTCACTGATGCTAGCTACAGAATGGATCTTATCTATAAAGTGTTTGGTGAGTACCATATCGCAGGCAAAAACAGAAGACTGCTTAAAGCGGAGCTCCGGTCATAACATTTATTTTTATTTTTTTTGGCCAGTTAAATTGAAATACACTGAACATGACATTAAATATAGTAATATATCGCCAAATGATCTGTAAATCTATCTAACACTTGCCTTATTTGCTGCTCGTCATTCTGTGGCCGTTGCCATCCTATGTGTGGGCATCTGAAGCCCAGTACATTTTTTTTTCTTCCCTTCGTGGTGAGGTGCATGCTGGGTAGTAGAGATGTTGGTGCCGTTGTCATGACAACGGGCGGCGGAATGTCCTGCCCCGTTGTTATGACAACGTAGATAACACAATCCCCACAGTAATAAGAAGAAGCACAGAAGAGCGCACAGTCTCCTGGGAAATTATGACACTCCTTTCCCAGGAGTCTGTGTGGCTTAGGTTGAACAGGAGAACCACCGCGGTCCAGGAAGAAGGCAGATTAGCAATTCTGCCTAGCAACAGGGATTTCCAGGCAAGTAAAAAAAAAAATTTCACATAACTTTTCTAAACTCATTAAAAGGAAGCTAATGAGGTGAACTTTAATTCATGGGTGGAGCTCCGCTTTAAAGAAAAATACTGTCATCATTTAAAGCTGAAGTTTAGCCATAAAAACATTCTCGATGGCTTTAGTGAACTAATTCTAATTAAGTATGCCCCATGTTGTGTAAGCAGCTGGATCCTGTAGAAATCTTCACTGCAGGGATGCTCTGTCCTCTTCCTGTCTCTGAACTTCTGGCGCTGCAGGGATTAAAGGAGAAGTCCAGCCTGAGCTCATTAGGCTGGGCTTCTCCTCTGGGTCACAGGAGTGCAATTCGTTTTGCACTCCTGTGACCCGTGACCAGCAGGGGATGGGGGGGGGGGGGGGTTTAGCTAAACTTCATCTCTAAAGCCAAAGCTTCATATTTGTTAAATGTTCTCATTCACATAGCATGTTTAAAAAAAAAAATGCAGCTTACCTTTTTAGATGATCTATTCTGGTCTGGATCCTTCAGCAATATAAAATAATTTTTAGTTCTCTGTTTATGAGGAGACTGGGCAGCGGTGTGCGATATAAGAAGCATTCCTCCTACCAAAGACCTGACATAGTAGGAGGATAATTGCCTTTTACATTGGTGGTCAGTGGGATTTTTCTCGTTACTTAAATTCATGGTCAGTGAGACTGACATTGGCTGACAATGATAGGAATAAATCAAATCAAAGGGTCCAATGTTTTGTCCACCACACTGTAGATCCCACCACTGTGCCAGGATAAGTAAAACACTAAGGTAAATCGCTAACACTATCACTTAAATAAATAATAGTAAACTACTGTATAAATGACTAAAGCCCCTTTCACACTGATGCGTTTTTACCGCGTTTTTGCGGTAAAAATAGCCCTGTAAAAATGCCTGAAATAATCCTGCCCCATCGTTCTCAATGAGAAAGCCCTGAGGGCTTTCACACAGGCGTTTTGCTGGCTGTGCGTTGGAAAAAATCCTACAAACAGCTTCTTTGGAGCATCTTTGGGGCGCATAAAATAGCGCTGTAAAAACGCCTATCCCCATTGAAATGAATGAGTACCGCTGTAAAAACGCGGTAAAAACGCGGTACAAAACACCCAGAAGCTGTGGGAAGGTCAGATGACCGCAGTAGAGTGGAGGATTGTGGGATACCAAATAATCCCTTTTACCGCAAAAACGCGGTAAAAACGCGGTAAAAACGCATATGCGTTAGCGCTATTTTTACAGCGAATGCGGTAAAAACACGGTAAAATCGCCGTAAAAAAAATCATAATTTTTTAGCGTTTTTTCAACGCCTCAGTGTGAAAGGGGCCTAAAGTGAATAGTGGCGCTGTAAATGAATAACTAGAAATAACATTGAATAATAAAAGAATCACCCAGTGCCAAGTGATAAGGAAACCAAACAAAAGTCCATTGAATATATCCTTAAATGTGACAGTGATCAATCAATAAAGATTGATAATGCGTTGACAGCAGATTCAATATTGTTTATCCACCACACCATGGGCAAATGGTGATTCCACTCCCTTCTGGGTGTCCACTCACCAAATGGAGTTGCCGTACACTCTCATGTTTGGCAAATAAGCATCAACCCATATAGGGTTAAATCATCCATCGATCTCCCATCCATGGGATTGATCCCATGGAAAAATGCATATATAAGAAAACAAAGTGCTCTAATAGTGCAGTAACGTTTGATCAAAAATTTGTTCAAAATTTTTTTTTCAAACATTGCACTCACACGGGTTAAATTAAAATTACGCATGTGATACATCCACTGCAGCAGCATGAGACTGGTAAAGCAGGGTCGCGACGAACTCAGCTTGTAGTAGTATCTCACCCACACTGGAATCATCACCGTCGGAACGTCACTTCCGGTATTGCGTCCGATATCACTAATGGTTGCTGTACAACCACGTCCCGATGTGTTTCGTCATGACTTACTCAAGAATGCCCATAATACTGGTGGTCAACAGAAATACAATTGTCCCACTGACCATAAATATAGGGGCATTTTTTCCGCTGTACACCAATGTTAGGGGAATTCTTACTTATACTTAACACCAATGTAAGAGGTATTCTTTCTCCCATTGACCAGTGGTGGCCAGCAAAAAAAAAAAAACCCTCTTAAGTTGGTTGCCAATGGGGGCCGGTGCGAAAATTTCCACTTAGGCCTTTGTCATACTAGAGTTCCTGTAAAAGAATAACTCACTAAAAAGACTCACTTGTTTATATAGCATAACTCCTTAACTGGCAGTTCAGCAGCTTCCAAATGTGTTATCCATTTTAAAGGAAACCAGTACTGAGAGAAATATGAAGACTCTGATGCTGAAAACGCTCCCTGGTTATCATGCTTCTGTACTTTCTGAGTCACCAGCCTAGAGCTAGTGTGCTTATGTGTGACTTTACTGATTTGCTTGCCTCATATGTTTCTACGTGATAGGGTCACATAAAATATATAATGCCAAGGACAGTGAAACTAGCCATAGACAGCTCAATTTTTGTGTAATTCCTGCTAAATCAGCTAAATTCGAGCCATAGTAGGTGGCTCTGCAAACATCACCTAGCTCAAGAAAAGTTCATTTAAAAATTGACTGAGCCAGGTAAAGAATTAGTGGCCCAACAGTGACTGCATCCTATCAGATAAAGTCATTGCTCAGGTACTGATACAAGTGCTGCAACTGCCTTGGTATAATGAAGAATCAGTTGATTTATCTTGTTTAGTTCACTGGCCACACAACAGTAACCTTTTGTCCAAAAAAAAAATATTTTTGGAAAGTCTTTGATTTTCCAGTAGTTAGGTGGTTGAAATTGTCATTGCTTCTGACCATAGTGATAAGGAAAATCTAAGGGGAATGGAATCATTTTCTCAAACAAACTAAATTCTAACTGTGAATGATGTTCTCGTTCAGACAAAATAGTACTTTTGACAATGTACTGTATATGTGCATCCGGAAACTGAACATAGAATTAAAAAAAATTGGCATGGTAATTAAACAAATTTTTCAGGGTTTTCATACCCAGCCCATAATTGTGCCATCAATTGTTCTGACAAACAGTTTTTCTGAATTCGCGTACATACGTTCAAATGACTTTCTACTGGTGTAATTCCAGCTTTAGGCATACAGTATTTCCAAATGTAAATTTACAGAGCTGTTTTCTCTCAGTACAGGATTTTTATTGGCTACTTCCACTATTATAGCCAACACCTACTTTGTAATTGTTGCATGTTCCCATTCATGTAGCATACTCTTGCCGACCGCCTAACTGTAAATGTACGTCAATATTTTACAGGTAAATACCGATGTTATGGCTGCAGCTAGGTGCCATAACCATGGTATCTTTTTTTTCCTCAGGTGGTCGGGTTTATGATAAAAGTGATTCCAGCGGATTCGCCATGCCCCGTGTTGTGGTGCTTTCGAAGTGGTTTTCAGCCATTTCAGAAGCACTGCCCATTCATTCCAATGGGCAGGGGCGATCTGGAAAAGGTGTATACACCGCTCCTAAACCGCCCAAATCACGCTGCTTGCAGGACGTTTTCTAATGTCCCGCAAGCGCACTGCCCCAGTGTGAAAGCACTCGGGCTTTCACACTGGGGTGGCAGGGAAGGCAGTTTTAGACGCTATTTCTAGCGCTAAAATGCCTGAAAACTGCCTCAGTGTGAAAGGGTCTTAGAGGATTAACCACTTACCGACCGCGCCATAGCCGAATGACAGCTACAGCGTAATTCAATAACTCTGGGAGGGCGTACATTGACATCCTTCCAGAATTGTGCTCCCTCGCGCCCCCTGGGGCGCGCACATGGGAGTATCCATGACCGCGGGGTCCAGAGGACACGGCGCATCACGGATCACGGTAAATGGCCGCTGACAGCGGCTGTTTACCACGTGATCGCTCCGTCAAATGACGGAGCGATCACTTTTAAACAAACCGGCGACATGTCCGGTTCCTCTCTCCCCTCTCTGTGCCGATCGGTACAGTGCAAGGGGAGAGGGGAGAAATTGGTTGCAGCAGCGCTGTGGGCTTGATCTGTAGTGCCCACAGCGCTGCTCTGTGCCCGTTGCAGCCACAGCCAGCCATCCATGCTCATCCAGCCAGCCGTCCATGCTCATCCCTCAGCCATCCCTCATCCAGCCTTCCCTCAGCCATGCTCATCCCTCAGCCATCCCTCATCCAGCCATCCCTCAGCCATGCTCATCCCTCATCAAGCCATACATCATCCAGCCATTCCTCAGCCATGCTCATCCAGTCATCCCTCAGCCATGCTCATCCCTCAGCCATGCTCATCCCTCAGCCATGCTCATCCCTCAGCCATGCTCATCCCTCAGCCATCCCTCATCCAGCCATCCCTCATCCAGCCATCCCTCAGCCATGCTCATCCCTCATCCAGCCATCCCTCAGCCATCCCTCAGCCAGCTATACTCGGCAATGCTCATCCCTCATCCAGCTATTCTCGGCCATGCTCATCCCTCATTTAGCCATCCCTCATCCAGCCATCCCTCAGCCAGCCATCCCTCAGCCAGCCATACTCAGCCATGCTCAACCCTCAGCCATCCCTCAGCCTGCCATACTCAGCCATGCTCATCACTCAGCCATGCTCATCCCTCAGCCATGCTCATCCCTCAGCCATGCTCATCCCTCAGCCATGCTCATCCCTCAGCCATGCTCATCCCTCAGCCATGCTCAGCTGTACCCAGCCATACTCAGCCGTACCCAGGCATGCTCAGCCATACTCAGCTATACTCAGCAGTACCCAGCCGTACTCAGCCATCCACATTTATGGCTCAACCATGCTCAGCCATCCCCATCCATGGCTCATCCATCCCCATTCATGCTCATCCATCCCCATTCATGCTCATCCATGCCACATCAGTTCTCATCCATGCCACTACAGTGCCTCACAAAAGTGTAATTGATAGTCAAATTAGATTTGAGAAATGTATGCCCCTAGAACACCTGATGGTGCTCCCTGCATGTTGGGCCTCTCTATGTGGCCAGGCTGTGGAAAAGTCTCACATGTGGTATAGCCGTACTCAGGAGGAGTAGGAAAATCTATTTTGGGGTGTCGTTTTTGCTAGGTACATGCTATGTGTTAGAAATATTGTATAAATGGACAACTTTGTGTAAAAAAAAAATGCGTTTTAATTTTCTTTCCACATTTTCCAAAAACTTGTAGAAAAAAAATTAACCGTTCAAAAGACTCATTATGCCTCATAGATTATACGTTGGGGTATTTTCTTTCCAAAATGGGGTCATTTTTGGAGCGTTTCCATTGTCCTGGTGCTCCAGGGCCTTCAAAAGTGCAAGAGGTAGTCAGGAAATCAGTGTAATTTATGCTCCTAGAAGGCCTGAAGGTGCTCCCTGCATGTTGGGCCTCTGTATGTGGCCACGCTGTGTAAAAGTCTCATATATGTGGTATCGCCATACTCAGGAGGAATAGCAAAATGTGTTTTGTGGTGCAATTTGTGGTATGCATATGCTGTGTGTGAGAAATAACCTGCTAATATGACAATTTTGTGGAAAAAAAAATCTTGATTTTGCAAAGAATTGTGGTAAAAAATTACAACTTCAAAAAACTCACTGTGCCTCTTTCTAAATACATTGGAATGTAGGTGTCATTTGGGGGTATTTGTGTTGTCCTGGCTTGTTAGGGTCTCAAGAAATGAGATAGGCCATCAGTACTTCAGGTGTGATCAATTTTCAGTGTTTGGCACCATAGCTTGTGGACTCTATAACTTTCACAAATACCAAATAATATACACCAATTTGGGTTATTTTTACCAAAGATATGTAGCAGTATAAATTATGATGGCAGCAAATTACTCTTCTATGGCATCTTTGAAACTCTGTACTTACAATGTTAAAGGCCTTCACAATGAATCGAAAAGAGGCCAGATTTTATATAGTTTGCACAAAGCTAAGACAGACATCATACTCCTCCAGGAGACTCATTTTCGAACTGGTGGTATTCCTGTGTGTCCGCGTAAACATTACTCTCAATGGTTCCATAGCACTACGCCAGGTTCAAAAGCAAGGGGAGTTTCTATCACACTACACAGACATCTACCAATACAATATCTGAATCATATAGCTGACTCAAATGGTAGATATATCTTTTTGTTAAAATTTGTTTATGGAATTTCTATATTCCGAATTATGATCAAACGAAGACTTAATCTTTTAGCAGACTTTGCAGAAGGTATTACCATTGTGGGAGGAGATCGTAACCGAGGCCTTAGATCCCACACTAGATACTTCTATTCAGCGATCGAATATTTCATACTCTCGTCTGAGGGCCCTTAAAAAGAAACTTTACGAACACAGGCTACTTGATCTATGGCGGATTCTTTACCCCAAAGACCGCAACTATACATACTTTTCATTAGCTCATAAATCATATACTAGATTAGACTACTTCTTAACAGGCCCAAAGGTATTAGAATGGAACCCCTCAATGGAAATAGGTTCATTTATCTGGTCTGACCACTCACCGGTATTTTTAACAATAAACCCTCCCCAGACTCAGGGAACAAATTGGTCCTGGCGTTTGAACGATACACTTCTGTCAGACCCAATCTGTCATAAGGCAATTATAGGAGCGATTAGTAACTTAATTTCTGATCATGCTCAGGATGAAACGGCACTCCCCCTAAAATAGGAAGCTTTAAAAGCAGTACTACGGGGGCTGTTTATTCAACATGGCTCGCGTCTTAAAAAAGAAAAATCCATAGCCATTCAAAACACTTTATTAAAACTTCACTCTTTAGAAACTTTAAATAAAGCCAGTCATTCTGCAGTAACACTAGCTAACATATTGCCCACCAGGGCATCTCTTTTGCAGCTTTTTGAAATATCCCATAACTTATACTAACAAAGAAGTGCCCTGGGTAGGTACAGATTTGGGGAAAAATGTGGGAGACTATTAGCACAAACATTGCATCCCCGCTCTTCTCAGACCTTTTTACCTAGTATAAAGAAGCCATCTGGGGAAATTACATCAGACCCACAATCCCTTCAAGAAACTTTTAGAGAATACTTCTCAGGGCTCTATAATCTGGCGCCATCACCATCCTTGGAGGATGAAGACGGAACTAATCAACATATTGAAGAATACATACAGGAAACTGCTACCCCATTATTAGATAATGACAAAAGAAAATCTTTAGATTGTCCTTTTCTATATGAGGATTGAGGAATTACTGGAGGTGATTCCCGATATTCCGTCAGGAAAGAGTCCAGGCCCAGATGGATTCACCCCAAAATTTTACAAAATTTATAAAGATCACCTATCCCCATTTTTACTCCAAGTATACAACTCTATTTGTTCTAGGAATCAATTTCCAACTCAGACATTAGAAGCTCATATCACCCTGATTCCGAAACCAGAGAAGGATTTAACATTATGTTCCAGCTACCGCCCGATATCTTTAATTGGGATAGATCTAAAAATTTATGCTAAATTAATTGCGCTACGTCTCCAACCCCTTCTCCCAAACCTGGTACATTCAGACCAGGTGGGTTTTGTACAAGGAAGGGAAGCACGTGACAATACTATACAAACTTTTCTATTAATGAATTATGCCCAAACAGCTAAAATACCAGTATGCCTCCTATCAGTTGATGCAGAGAAGGCATTTGATCGGATTGGATGGCCCTTTCTTAAACAAACATTGATGCAAATAGGTTTGGGCCCTAATTTACTTCATAGGAATCTGGCGTTATATACTAAACCTGAGGCTAGAATAAGGATTAATGGATCGTTGACAACAAGCTTTACTATACAAAATGGTACTCGTCAAGGATGCCCACTATCTCCTTTACTTTATGTCCTGGTAATGGAACATTTAGCAACAGCAATCAGACAGAATTCCTCCATTACGGGCATACAGATAAATCAAAGGGAAATAAAATTAGCCTTGTTTGCCGACGATCTATTACTCTGTCACCAACCCACATGTCTCCATACCTTCTATTTTATCTGAATTTAAACGTTTTGGTACCCTTAGCAACTTTAAAGTAAATGTATCAAAATCAGAAATTCTCAATGTGTCACTTAGACCACAACAAGTGACGGCATTGAAAAATAATTTTTCGTTCAAAATCTGTTCCTCTGCACTAAAATACCTAAGTATTTCTATTCCCTCTGACCCGAATCACTTATATACAACAAATTATATCCCTCTTATGCAATGCACCCTACAGGATCTTAAAAAATATGATAGCAATCAATACTCGTGGTTTGGGAGGATCAATATACTGATGGACATAATACCTAGGTTTTTATATCTATTTCAAACCACCCCTGTCTTTGTCCATAGATCTTACTTTTCCACCTTACAGTCGGCTTTCACAAAGTTTATCTGGGGTCATAGGAAACCTAGATTACATAAGAAAATATTATCATTGCCTAAAATGAAAGGAGGAGCGGGCGTTCCTGATTATGTAGCAGCAGTATTAACAAGGATAGTGAATTGGTTTTACTCTTATGACACTAAAAAATGGGTACTAATAGAGCAATGGTTGAATCAATTTGATCTTAAGGCTCTTCCTTGGCTAGATTTTGATACCAGCAGTACTCACCGAGATCAATCCCTCACCTTGCCCTCTCTTACATCTCATCTATTGAAAATCTGGACTAAAATAGCCTTACAATTAGAACTTTCCTCACAAATAGGACCTATGACACCTTTATTTGGTAATCCACGATTCCCGCCAGCCTTAAACCGGAAGAGTTTCCTTGCATGGAATAAAGAATCACATCGAAGAGTGTGCCAGATTCCCTGCCAGGAAACATTCCCACCTGGATTAAACTTATTACTTACACAGCAACTTTCACTCACGCAATGGTTGGAATTTCGGCAATTACTATCATTTCTGTCCTCCATTCCCCCAAATAAATCATTTTATTGAGATGTAACCAAGTTCGAACTTTTGTTGCTACAAGATTCAAAACCAAAACATGTTCTATCAACAATTTATAAGATAATCACTCTAAAAAATCACCCCGAACCTCCCGAATATATAAATAAATGGGTGAATGAGTTAAATGTTCAAATTGAAGATGCAGAGTGGGAGAAATCATTTAACTTAACACATTGTATGTCATTATCAATTAAAGCACAAGAGACAAACTACAAACTTCTCTCTAGA
This sequence comes from Rana muscosa, assembly GCA_029206835.1. Classification (NCBI taxonomy): domain Eukaryota; kingdom Metazoa; phylum Chordata; class Amphibia; order Anura; family Ranidae; genus Rana; species Rana muscosa. The sequence goes on along the minus strand of CM055116.1, from coordinate 309,191,234 downwards.
TGGTACTGGAGCCCACTGTCACTTCAGCGTATATATCCAGATAAATCGGATATATGTTGGCGGTGCCATGCGTCCAAAGTCTCACTGTTCCATATTTGGTGGGAATGCCCTCAAAATTTTAATTCCTGGGAAAAGATTATGCAATTATACACCTCTGTTACTGGGGAATTAATAACAAACACGCCACAAATTACCCTGCTTTAGATTCTACCAGGATCTTTTAAAAACATTAAAAATGGTCTTTTGAGACACTGGTTGACAGCAGCGAGACTAGTCATACCACGGCATTGGCGCTCAATACAAATTCCATCAGTCAAGGAATGGGTTACTGAAATGGACTGTATAGAGAAGATGGAATCACTTTTAGTACATGAACTGGACACACATGAGGAGTACCACCAGACATGGGTTCCATGGAGGGTTTATAGGGAAACAATAAGAAATTAGAAAGTCCTTGGGGAAACAAAGTAAAGAAAATAGTTGTTATAAGCAAGGGTTTTAATATAGGACATCCATAATTGCTGTCATCTACCATCCCATCCCCTTCTTCCTTTTGTATCCCCCCCCCTTTTTTTTTCCCCCCGTCTTTGGTTTTGTTCTGTTCTGTTTTGTCATGTTTTGTCATGTATTGTCTTACTATGTTTTGTCTTGTTTTGTCTTTGGAGCAATGTATGAAAATGTATCCAAAATCGACTAGATGAAATAACTGCATAATCTATATAATTACGAATTTATTAATGTCTGTGGTATAATTTTACAATAAAATCAGATTGAAATAAATTATGGCCAAAATTTATGAAGAAAAATTACTAATTTGCAAGATTTTATAACAGAAACTAAGAAAAATGCATGTATTTTTTGATTTATAGCGCAAAAAATCAAAAACCCAGAGGTGATCAAATACCACCAAAAGAAAGCTCTATTTGTGTGAAAAAAAGGACAAAAATATCACATGGGTACCATATTGCATGACTGAGTAATTGTCATTCAAAATGTGAGAGCACTGAAAGCTGAAAATTGGTCTGGTTAGGAAGGGGGTTTAAGTACCCAGTGGGCAAGTGGTTAAAAAGAACCCCGCAAAAAACTAAATGGCATGATACACATGATTTATGTGAATTAATTATGCAATTAACACTTCACTGTATAATATCACTTTAATGATTATAGAGATAATCTTATCTAACCTTATAGAGAGTCTATTTTTTTACAATCAGATTAGACCTGACTCATACTTCCACCGAAAAGGAGGGGCAGTGAAGCACAGTCATCATGCATTGTTTAGAGACCTTTAGGTAAACCAGAAACATTTTCTAAGTGAATACTTGCTTACCTATGTATCTTTGCATTTTTGATCTTTCTATAAACTATAATCTACAAAACATGTGACCTGGCTTGCTACAAAATTCCACTCTCTTTTGGTTTGGCTAGTAAAGGAGCATTCCTGGTGCTAAAGTGGAACTCAACCCTTCTATCCTTTACAGTGAAGGAAGCTGCCATCTTAGCCTCTGTTTAATCTGCACTTACCATAGTGCCACACATATGATCAATTATGACACCAGCCATTTGATGGCCTGCCATTTCGATTGAGAGCTCAAGCAACTGTGAAACAGTTAAATTGATTTTAAAGCAGAGTTCCACCCATTTAAAAGTCAGCAACTACAAAAAGTGTAGCTTCTGACATTTTAATAATCAGACACTCACCTGTCCCACGGTCCAGCGATGCGGGCGCCTGAAGCCTCGCTTCTCTTCTCCTCTTCTCTGCGGTACCAGCATGCGCGAGCCGCGCTGTGCGTTATGAATGGCCGAACAATCTTCTGGGACCTGTGACGTGTCCCAGAAGATTACAGGGAGGGAGGGGGAGAGGGGAACTCTCATTGTTGCATCCTTCTGTTTCTGAGCACAGGTGTTCTTACACACACACACAGCTGTAGCCTTTAGTGGGAATAATGGCAGTCTATTGAGGTGAAATGAAAGTACGGGAACATCAAGTTCCACACTTTTATTTGACAATCAATAAGAGATTAAACAAGTTTTCAGAACATTCAACAAAGTTCAGATCTTATGATGATTTTGAGCTCTCATAGTAAATGGTTAATGTTATACAGCCAGAGAGTCAATCCTGATTTCTCTCACAACCTGTGATATTGTGTGTGTGTGTGTGTGTGTGTGTGTATACATGCTGTATATATATAATTCTCCCATTTGATTGGTTTTTGTCCAGTACTGATAAGATGCTAAATAATGCTTATTCTGTCCTTATCCATTGTGGTCTCCACTCCAGCTAAATTTGAAACACTCATTGCGGTCTCTACACTGAAACAAAAGCATTCTTATTTTATCTCTCAAACGTTTACTAGTTTATTTACCCACTTGTCGGCACAAAGACCTGTTCATTAAAAGAGAAGTATGGGATTTGAAAATAAATAAATAAACTGTGATACTCATCTAGGTGGATAAAGCATGGATCCGATGCTGGCGCTGTACTCCTGCCACCTCTACACTAAGAACTGAGCGATCAAAGACCACTAATCGCTCAGTTCTGGGGTCCTCTCTGAGCACAGAGCGATGACTGTCAGTCACTGCTCAGAGTTCTGCCCTTCCAGTGCTCTCTGGGGTCCTGGACTGTGGAGGGGGTGGGAGCGGCTGGATCAGGCTCTTAGTGGGGTGATGAGAGGCCAAGCCATCTACCAGTCAGGCATCTGGGTGGATTTCAACAATAATGTCAGGATCCTTGCAGAGCCTGGACCAGCTCTGTGGCATCAGCTATAGCTGGAGTTCTTTTTTCCTCAGTTATTAATAGATCATGGCATCAATTAGTTTTTGGTATAAATGTTCCCCGATTGCATAAATAAAAACATAACAGAGCTTGCTGAACACACATCTGGATTTGGTTTTTACTTTTAGGGCCCATTCACAAAATTTATGAAAAGTCATAATAACGCATTTAGATGCATTTTCATGCATTTTCATCCCTGGTCACCTGAGAAAAAATTCTCACCAATAACGCACCACCATGCATTCTGGTGTGGTTTTCTGTAGATGTATAATAGAAGGGACAAGGCTTATTAAAATGCAGTGCCCCGCAGCATGATGATGTAAACAGTTAGGCTGCTTTCACACTGAGGTGCTTTGCAGGCGCTATAGCGCTAAAAATAGCGCCTGCAAAGCGCCTTGAAAGTGCCTCTCCTCTCACTCCAATGTGAAAGACCGAGAGCTTTCACACTGGAGTGGTGCGCTGGCAGGACGGTAAAAAAAGTCCTGCTAGCCGTATCTTTGCAGCGCCTAAAAACCCACTGACACTGATACTAATGATTTTTTTTTTAAATATACCCAAAATATGCTGACAGTGACCTTTGACCCTTGCCCCCAAGCTTGACCATAATACTAACCATGGCAAACCTTGATCTTGTTTTTTTTTTCTTTCTTTTTTCCAATCAAGTTTTTATACACCGCTCCTAAAGTTCCCCTGCCCATTGAAATCAATGGGCAGCGCCACCGAACCGCCTGTTTTCCGTCCGCTAGCGGGGGGTTAAAAGCGCCCGCTATCGGCCGAAAAGCGCCGCAAAAAAGACCCCCCAAGGTGCAAAAGTAGCCTTACAGAGGATTCAAAGGGGCCAATTTTTTTTTCATGTGTTTTCGCTGCATTTGAAATGTGTGGTTTACCTTGGCAAAAGTGCACCAGTGTAAACAGGGCCTTCGTGTTTAGGAAAAAAAATATTGATCTTTTTTACTTGGAAGTAAAGTGTTTTGATATCCTACAATCTGCCCATTTTCTAACAATAATTCACTTAGGAATCCTTTTTTTCCCAAAATGCCTTGCTGTTCTAATTAACAATTTAGCAATTTCATTAGTTGTTTAAAGGATAAGGCATTACAATTATTTCTGTGAAGTTCCCTCTTGGACTGAGTTTTCTTCTTCAAGGCCCCAAGAAAGCTTATAAAAAGAAATTTGCTAGGCAATAATGTATTATCCATAACATTTAAATAATTTTAAAGCAATTTTTTTCTTCATCTTTGTTAAAGCCAATTGACTGTTCGGTATTTTTAAGTAGGAATTTGATAATTGAAGTCTGTATTCTCCTCTGAAGCCTTTAATGGCTCCTTTCATGTTTTAATTTTTGTGAGAGCAGGGATGCGTGTGGAGATTTCTATATTACATGGGTGGTTTGAAACGTTCTAAAGACTTTAAACACAATCTTGATTTGGATTCACTGTGCAATAGTTCTTTTTGCTGGTTTATATTGAGTATTATAGTTATCACAGTTGAGAATTTGTGGTGTATTTTGAATTGTTGTTCACAAATAGTATTTTCTTAAGATGTATTTCCACTTTTGCCGCTAAATTTGGATAATATCTACTTTATATTTGTTACATGTTCCCATTAACATAGCATAGCCTATTAATTTTTTTTTTTAGAAATTAAGGCTTGATTTAGATGTGTAGTTGGATGGGCAAAAATGTGCAGTTAAGCTGCCAACCGCCCCCCTTAATTTTTTAAATAGGCAGTGGATGGGGGTGTTTACAATCCCAATACCCCAAAAATTGGGAACCTGTGTAAAATCTATATAAAAACAGAATACAATGATTTGAAAATCCAGTTGCAATAGAAAATAGAAAACACATCAAATGTTTAAACGTCTAAGGGTAAAACAAATGTAAATGCCTAAGCGCAATTTTGCAACTTTGACATGCGTTAGTAAAACTATTCATATCGTCAAAACGACTTTGTGTATCCAGGTGGATTATTCTTTGTTTCTTTCAGGACAAATTGGACTTTCATTTGGTAATAAATGCAATAAGATATCTCCTGATTTTGTTTATTATCAAAAGAACACTGGTCCAAAATAGTAAAACAAATCATCTTTTAAATTTAGCTGTATATTTCTTGCTTGAAATCATAATTTACCACCAAAGAACAACCCACAATACATTTTCCTGCTCCTGATCATTGCAGTGATACCACATATGTGTATGTTAGTTGTTGTTTGTACCCATTGTACAACCCAGAAACAATGGTGCGCATTTTGCTTTTTTTTTTTTTTTTATCCTGCCTAAAACACACTGACACTGATACTAATGAATATTTTTTTTAAATATACCCAAAATATGCTGACAGTGACCTTTGACCCTTGCCCCCAAGCTTGACCATAATACTAACCATGGCAAACCTTGATCTTGTTTTTTTTTTTTCTTTCTTTTTTCTTTTTTTTTCCAATCAAGTTTTTATTGGTAATAACATTTTTGGAACGTACAATGTAAAGATAAACCAATGAGCAGTTATACAGTGTTACAATTAGTATGTTGTACAAAGAAAATCTCAAGAATATCCTTAAAGTAAAGTTGAGTTGTTCATCAAACAGCTAGTATTGTACTGAGGCAAAAAAAGAAAAGAAAAGGATAACGTATGTTGATCATCAGACTATGGGCAACAAATATAAAACAGGGTAAATCTCATAACATATAATAGCGAGGGTGGAACAGGGTAAATCCCATAACATATAATGGCAAGGGTATTTAAAGGATTCATTTTGGATGCAAAGAAATAAAAAGTATAAGGGGGAGGGAACTGAACGGATGTATAAAATCTGTCTAGGAAAGTGGAAGTTTTTCACAGTGGCCAATAGAATTATCCAGTTGGAAGCAAGATCAGTAATTGTAGTTGGGGGAGAAGAGGAGGGGGTGAAGGGAGTAAGAAAAAAAAGGGGGGGGGGTAAGTGCGGGAGCATATATCAGATCCAATCAGGTCACCGTGGGATCTCACCGGCGAAGGGGCCCCCTCAATCTGTTCTCTCCCCTGGAGAGGTGTGGCTTTTCTTTATCTTTTTATTCTTTTTTTTTTGGTTTGTTTACATTTTTCTCTCCTGCAAGAAGAGGAAGATACATAGTTTCTCTATCTTTATTCAGAAGAGAAAGTAAACACAGGGGCGGGCTCACAGTGACTGATTACTGTGATAACCAATGAAAGGCTATCACAGCGATCAGGTGACCCAGGACTGAAATTCCTGAGTCCCGAAAATTTGTTTGAGACCCAGTCTCTGTGCTGGAAGTGTGCTGTGTGGTGCGCTCTCAGCACAAAGGGAAATATGCATATATGCCTAATCAAACTGCAACTGCAATAAAGTCTCCTTGGAAGTTGAAGACAACTAGAAAATACCTGGATAAAAATGTATAGTTTTCCTGAACAACATTCTAACCAATGGTTGTTGAAAAAAAAATAGGAAAACATTTATACAATTTTAGGGGATGTGAATGCACCTGTACCAAGGGGTGCTTGAGACAAGCTTAACTACATAATTGAGTTGTTGGTAAATGTTTATTTTTTTTTAATGTGGTGCATACATAAATCTCCCTGATCGGGACACAGATGATAGTAAAAACTTCACAGAAATTCTTACTCTACCCCAGCGGCGGCCGGTCCATAAGGAGCGCAGGGGCACCGCCCCCCTAATCTCTATGCGGGGCGACGGACGCATAGATTTATAAGAGGTTTTTTTTAAGCACATGATTAGAGCCTGAGGCTGTAATTGGCTTCAAAAAGGTTGGGCTCTTCGCCCCGGGCCCACCCACTTGTGACATTAGCGAATCAATATTCGCTATTGTCTTCCAGCTTCTCCTCTCGGCCAATCAGCACAGGAAGCGGGTCTTAAAACCAGATTGGCCGGGAGAAGAAGCCGCGACCTGGATGGGGTAAGTGCGGACCCTGGTGGGGGGATTTTGTTTGCTGCCCCCTCAAAAAAATGGAGCACCAGCTGCCACTGCTCTTCCCACATAAAATGGGCCAAAGTTATATCCTAAAATACATTTTAAATAAAAGCAGAACACCACCACGGCCACACCCAAGGCCCCCAATTACACATTTGCATACACAGTATGTATATATATATATATATATATGTGTAGCGGGGTCCTCAATTTAGTGGGGTACACTTGGGGAGTAGTGTGACCCAAGTGTGTAATTATGTTAGGGTTCAGACCCCTTTTTCTTATTCGTGGAGGATTGGGTGGTGTAATATTCTCTTCGACCAGTAGGTGTCAGTGTACTTACTGGCTCGGAGTAGAATCACTGCCGCAGTGCTACAGTTCTTTGTCCCTTCCTGGAGATGGTACGGCCGGGGCGGGGAACCCGCCGTGGTATCGTCGGGAGGGGATAAAAGGGGGAGACGCCCTCGCCACGCGGTCGGTCGTCGTCGTCGTCTTCGGGGATCATCTCTTCACGCACCCAGGCACCTTCGGCCTGGGTGCGGGCGGTTCAAGGTTCCGACCTGGGCACCCTAGGCCTGGTCGGGATGAAGATGGAGTCCATCCCAGGCACCTTCAGCCTGGGATGAGGTACTATTGAGGAGGCCTGGGACCCGGTGACTCCGACTGGGTCCCGCGAGGGTGGAGTTGCTCCAGGGCGCCCCTTGCGAGGGGACCCGCATCTGAGGTGAGGAGGCTGGGGAGGTCACTCGTTCGAAGACCCGGGGTAGTGTCAACCCGGTGACAGATGGGCCTTCAGTAACTCCCTTGGAGGACATCTTCCCCTGATAGAGGCCCGCAGCGCAACGGAGGTATTCATGTCAAGACTCCTACAACCCTTGGTCATAGCATAGGGGGTGTAGGGACCCAGATCAGTAGAGTGCCTCGACCTGCTCATCCCACCGTATCATGCCATCGCATTGCCTTGTAACTGAAGATACGGAACAAATCTAACCGTTGGACTGTGATCGGTGTATGGACTCTGTTAATGGGAGCAAAGGGTGGTTTGGTGGTTTCTGCACAGCAGACTCGGTACATGCTCAGGACACACCGGCCCGAGGAAACATTAGGTATTGGCCTTCACCTCGCCCGCAAGTAGTGGGGAGGACATGGGCCGTAGCGCACCTCACCCCTGTCGCGTGACATACCCCTAGGCCGAAGAGAGAGAGAGAAGAAAAGGGGGAGAGGGGGCCGCTACACGTGGGGGCTCGTCCGGGATATCGTGTGTCTTGGCGATGGAACTGAGAGCGTCTGTGTTTGAACTTTGCTGCCCGGAGGAGTTCCGAGCGGGTCGGCCATGTGATTGGCCAGAGTGCATCCCTGCTCGGAGTTGTGGACATGACCCTAAGTCGGGAAAGGCCCACGCAGAGGAGCGTAGAAAGGGAAAGGTCCAGCCGTGTGAAGTACTACATGTGGGGACTGTTAATGCACTGCGCCACAAGGCACCCCATGACTGTACAATTCGTGGGCGGAGGCTGGCGGAAGCCCGCAAAAACGTACAAGTTGTGGGAGGAGTCTGGCCACGTGTGGAGATACACGTGGAGACTCCGGCGCGTGGTCAGCGCGTGATGGAACAGCAAGTGGTCGGGATGGCCTCAAGCTCCCCGTGGATACCGGTACCTTACCCCACGAAGATGACTGCATTTGCTGCTCCCCTGACAGACACGGGGATAAGACTTAGGCCCCGAGGACAGTTGGCTCTGTATTCATGCAGAGACACGGAGGCTCTCGGTGTGATCTGTCCCGGATGCTCGAGACTGGTGGTCCAACTAAAGCCATTCGGGCGATGTGAGGCATGCAAGGAGTTCCTCTTTGAGGTTGAACCATACACAGAAAGGCCCCGGGCCCTACGCCTCAACTGCATCACAGGAACCGCCACTCCGGAGGGAGAGATCCAGGCCTCTGCGGAGGTCCCCGTACGCGCTGACCAGGGCGAAGTGACTGCCCAACCAGAGATTGAGAGAGAAAAATCCGAAGACATTGCTTCGGTCACCACAGACTCCCTGCTGCCACCCCCGAAGAGGAAGATAGGCCTGGTGCAGGCATCCTGTGGTCGTGGTCGAGCTTCACCCCGCCGCTTGCCTGGCCTGGATGGCGCCGGTAGAGAAGAGAGTCCCGGACATCCCAGTTCTTCAGTAGGTCCAGGTGAGCTAGGGGCTGGGACTGCGGTGTTGGTTGGAGGTGTCGGGAGTTCACAGCCGGTGGAGCCCGAAAGGGAAGGTAGCCTTCCGTCTACTAGAGACTACCTTCCCGCCGAGATGTATGACACCTCCGACCTAGAGTCGTTGTCAGACTGTGGGGATGACGGGGAGATAGACGAGCTGTTTCACCGGAAGGGCTGGGACAGACGCCCGCTACCTGTGCTGAGTAAACCACAGGATTCTCCCATGTCCATAGAAGATAATACGCTCTGGGCGAAGACCCCGGAGTTCCAGAGGAAATCTAACCCTTCGACCAACTTTCTTCATTCAACTACATCACCCGCTCTGATGGTGGGGACGCAGCGTGCCTCGTTGCAGGCACCAAAGACAAAGCAACCCGAGATGGTGAAGGTACCTCGGCACCCGGAGGCCATCATACAGCCAGGCGAAGGTGAGCGAGATGTGATGCCGCCCCTAGCCAGATTGCAGAGACTTTTCTCCCAGAGAGTCGCCCGTGAGTATGGGTGGGAGTACCCCTATTTGCCTCGGGACTTATTGTATGAAGTTGAGGTCCTGCGACCAAGGTGGTATGACGAGTTTGTATGGGAAAAGCTTAAAGTACCCCATGCCAGGCGATACCTGTCATGTTCGCCGCCTGTGTCTAAAAAGTTCAAGGACTGCAGAGCTGATTGGAGACTTGGGCGCCATATTCATGCGGATAAGGTGCTCATCTGTAGGAAAGAAGGAGAGGATGTCGAGTATTCAGTGGAAGTGTTTGACGGGCACCTGAAGCTTCTGTTTCTGCCGGATCCAAGGTTCTACTTATAGGAGGAGTGAGCTCCTATCTTGTTGCTGTTGAAACTTTCTGGATGAGACATTCCCAGACGCCTAGAACTGTGCCCTACTTTTGTTTTGATTTGTTTTTTTTTTTCTTTTACTCACTGGAGACTTGGGAGCTGTTGTGTTTTTTTTCTCCCTTTTCTTCATGTGCCAAAGGCAGAGACTTTTGGGGTAGAGTCAGAGTAGGAAAGCAGGAAGAATGAAGATCTCACCAAGTGTCATTACCGCAGCTCTGTCACCAGGTGGCAGTGTTGCGCAACGAATGTTTGAAAATTTTACATATGCATTACTTGCTTATTGGAGTGAGCGGGTCTCTCGGCCGACAGACCCACTCATGCTAAGTTAACACAGAGTGTTAGGATGTGTTTTCTTTTTGTTGTTTCCCTTCTGCAGGAGATTCATCGGTCAAGACTACTGAGAGTGGGGTGGTTCTTAGACAGAGATGGGAGGGATTGTACATGGGTACAGAATAGATGTCTTATGTAAATGTTGATCGTTTTATATTTCCCTTTTCCCTTTTGAGCAGGTCTTGGCACATTTAGTATCCAAAAATTTGAGGGATAGCCTCTGGGGCCCACTTCATGTCATCACTCTTTGGGAGACATGGGTGTGCACCTGACGCTGGGGACCAGCGTCAAATCACAGGGGGGAGTGTGTAGCAGGGTCCTCAATTTAGTGGGGTACACTTGGGGAGTATTGTGACCCAAGTGTGTAATTATGTTAGGGTTCAGACCCCTTTTTCTTATTCGTGGAGGATTGGGTGGTGTAATATTCTCTTCGACCAGTAGGTGTCAGTGTACTTACTGGCTCGGGGTAGAATCACTGCCGCAGTGCTACCCTTCTTTGTCCCTTCCTGGAGATGGTACGGCCGGGGCGGGGAACCCCCCGTGGTATCGTCGGGAGGGGATAAAAGGGGGAGACGCCCTCGCCACGCGGTCGGTCGTCGTCGTCTTCGGGGATCATCTCTTCACGCACCCAGGCACCTTCGGCCTGGGTGCGGGTGGTTCAAGGTTCCGACCTGGGCACCCTAGGCCTGGTCGGGATGAAGATGGAGTCCATCCCAGGCACCTTCAGCCTGGGATGAGGTACTATTGAGGAGGCCTGGGACCCGGTGACTCCGACTGGGTCCCGCGAGGGTGGAGTTGCTCCAGGGCGCCCCTTGCGAGGGGACCCGCATCTGAGGTGAGGAGGCTGGGGAGGTCACTCGTTCGAAGACCCGGGGTAGTGTCAACCCGGTGACGAATGGGCCTTCAGTAACTCCCTTGGAGGACATTTTCCCCTGATAGAGGCCCGCAGCGCAACGGAGGTATTCATGTCAAGACTCCTACAACCCTTGGTCATAGCATAGGGGGTGTAGGGACCCAGATCAGTAGAGTGCCTCGACCTGCTCATCCCACCGTATCATGCCATCGCATTGCCTTGTAACTGAAGATACGGAATAAATCTAACCGTTGGACTGTGATCGGTGTATGGACTCTGTTAATGGGAGCAAAGGGTGGTTTGGTGGTTTCTGCACAGCAGACTCGGTACATGCTCAGGACACACCGGCCCGAGGAAACATTAGGTATTGGCCTTCACCTCGCCCGCAAGTAGTGGGGAGGACATGGGCCGTAGCGCACCTCACCCCTGTCGCGTGACATACCCCTAGGCCGAAGAGAGAGAGAGAGAATCAAAAGGGGGAGAGGGGGCCGCTACATATATATATATATATATATATATATATATATATATTAATAGATATATGGATCTTCTGTCTGGTCTAATGACATAATAGATCCTTAGGGTGCAGTCCTTGCCACGCTGAACAGCACTCACATAATGACAACTGAGCAATGTGCAGTTCAGCAGCACCAACAACACTGTCTCAAAAGAGGAGGGAGGGGGGCCCATGACAACCTGAGCTTGGAGGTAGTGAGCTGAATTATGTTGTTAATTATTTAACCTGGAAGATAAGGACATCTAGTGGTGGAAGTTAATTACTGTGGGGGACAGCCTCAGATTGAAGATGTGTATTGCAGCAGAAGTATCTTTTTTTATTTTATCTTCTAATAGGCTATCCTTTTTTTGGTTGGAGTTCTGTTTTAGGTTGGCAAATGCTTCCCTATACCAAATGAAGGGACTGAAGGATGGGACTGCCTGGGCTACAAGATTAAGGCTGGGTTCACACTGATACGACACGACAGTCATACAACTTTCATCCTACTTTGCTCTGCGACATCAGTCCTACATTGATCCTACATAGGTCCGACATCCATCCGACTTTCATGAACAGGATACTACTTTGATCCGACTTTGTGCTAGTCTGACTTGTTCTTTGACCAATCAAAACAATCCCAGGGTGAGATAAATTCCTTTTACTGCTGCTGTAATCACCATGTCGGATGTCAAAAGTCGGATGGTTAGGACGAGGATCCTACTTTGATCCGACTTCAATGATATTCAATGGGCTAAAGTAGGATCAAAGTCGGACCAAAGAAGTACAGGGAGCATTTTCAAAGTCGGACCGACTTGTGTCGGACCAGTTAAGACGGCTCTCATAGGGAAACATTGATTTTCACACGTCATGCGACATGAGCTCCCAATGTCGGAGCGTTTGTCGGCCCAGTGTGAACCCAGCCTCAACACTGTCCTCTGCTAACGGTGGTTCGGGCTGGGTTCACACTGGTCCGACAAACGCTCCGACATTGGGAGCTCATGTCGCATGACGTGTGAAAAGCAATGTTTCCCTATGAGAGCCATCTTAACTGGTCCGACACAAGTCGGTCCGACTTTGAAAATGCTCCCTGCACTACTTTGGTCCGACTTTGATCCTACTCCAGCCCATTGAATATCATTGAAGTCGGATCAAAGTCCTAACCATCCGACTTTTGACATCCAACATGGTGATTACAGCAGCAGTAAAAGGATGTTATCTCACCCTGGGATTGTTTTGATTGGTCAAAGGACAAGTCAGACTAGCACAAAGTCGGATCAAAGTAGTATCCTGTTCATGAAAGTCGGATGGATGTCGGACCAATGTAGGATCAATGTAGGACTGATGTCGCAGAGCAAAGTAGGATGAAAGTTGTATGACTGTCGTGTCGGACCAGTGTGAACCCAGCCTCAGGCCGGGTTCACACTGGTACAACACGACAGCCGTACAACTGTGGATCCGACTTTGCCCTGCGACTTGAAGTCCGACATCCGGCCGACTATAATGAATGGGGATCCGACTTTGATCCCGACAATACCAGGCACTTTGTGTCTGGTATTAATCTTTAGGGGAAACTCCACGCTAAAAAAAAACACAGCATGGGTTCCCCCTCCAAGACCATACCAGACCCTTCGGTCTGGCATGAATTTTAAGGGGAACCCCCACGCCGAAAAAAAACGGCGTGGGTTCCCCCCAAAATCCATACCAAACCCTAATCCGAGCATGCAGCCCGGCAGGTCAGGAAAGGGGGTGGGGACGAGTGAGCGCCCCCCCTCCTAAACCATACCAGGCCACATGCCCTCAACATGGGTGGTGGGTGCTTTGGGTGTGATGTCATAAGGGGTGTGGTCTCTATATGACATGACTGGATGGCCCCACCCCATGTCTTTATAAGTCATAGCACATGGCGGACCTGCCATTACACCGGGAGAGCATAGAGTCAACCTCGGAAGAAGGACAAAGGGAGAAGATAGCAGAGAAGACCCAGAAAAAGAGCGAGAAGACAGCGGAGAAGACCTGGCAGAGGCAGAAAACAGTGGACAGTGGGAGAAGAACCGGAGGGGGCTAGAAGACATCAGCGGAGAGCTGAGAAGACCCACAGAGGGGAGAAAAACCGGCAGAGGCAGAAGACATCAGCCGAGGAGGCAGAAGAGCTGTAGAGAAGACATGAAATCAGAAGAGACGCCGGAGCTGCCTTAATAAATTACTTTAAAAACCTGTGTAGTGTGTTTTATTTTATGACACTTTTTTTTGGGTGAATGGGTAGGGGTACAATGTACCCGATACTCATTCAGGAAGGGCGGGGGGGCCGGGATCTGGGAGCCCTTTTGTTAAAGGGGGCTTCCAGATTCTGATAACCCCCCTGCCCGCAGACTCCGACAACCAACGGCCAGGGTTGTCGGGAAGAGGCCCTTGTCCCAATCAACATGGGGACAAGGTGCTTTGGGCTGGGGGGCGCAGGGCCCCCCCTGCCCCAAAGCACTCACCCCCCATGTTGAGGGCATGTGGCCTGATATAGTTCAGGAGGGGGGGCGCTCGCTCGTCCCCACCCCCTTTTCTGACCTGCCGGGCTGCGTGCTCAGATAAGGGTTTGGTGTGGATTTTGGGGGGAACCTACGTCATTTTTTCGGCCTGGGGATTCCCCTTAAAATCCATGCCAGACTTTTTTTATTTGGCTTGGGGTTCCCCTTCAAGATCATCAGTTAAGACCGTGATCCGACTTTGATCCGCCTTCAGTGATATTCAGTGGGCTGAAGTAGGATCAAAGTCGGACCAAAGTAGGGCAGGGAGCATTTTCAAAGTCGGACCGACTTGTGTCGGACCAGTTAAGATGGCTCTCATAGGGAAACATTGATTTTCACATATCATGCAACATGAGCTTCCAATGTCGGAGCGTTTGTCATACAAGTGTGATGGAAGGAGTAATTGTTGGGCATTGAGCCATATCTCCTAATCTTTGCAGAATCTGAAAGCATCAATTCAGCTGTGCACTCACAGCAGAAATTATGCCTCTGAAAGGCTCTGCAAATATGAAGTCTAGCTTACATATTTATTTAGTTTTGATTGACACAATTGTAATGATTAATCATAATGCATAATTCAACTTAATTTTCTAAGGTTTTAAAATTAATACATACACTAATCATTTCTTCAATTATCCATTTTCATTAAAGTGATTTTGCATTTATTTGTTCACTTGATTAAGTGCCTTGATTAATAGTATTTCAGGTGTAAATATGTTAGGCTGTAACATTTAAAATAAGGATTAATTTCTTCCTGTCACTATATTATTTGATCTAGATATTATAATTCTGACAAAGCCAACAAAAATAATTTGCATTATTTGCTTGAACGTCTAGGCATGACTTGATGTATTGCTTTGCACTCACAAATTCTCCTCCTGCCACCTTAGAATAACTTCCTAAATCAGTTGAATCAATTTATAATTGCTACGCGGTGCTACAAAGGTAAGCTGTGGAGTTCTCAATATGAATTTAAACTACAACTAAAGACAGTCTAAACAAGTAACAAATCGAATTACTATGGAATGCACAAGTCTCAAAAAGTAAACAAAATTACTTTCTGAACCTTCCATGACAGAGCAAAATCCTCCTTTATTTGTGACTCATGTGCTTCTATCCCAGGCACCGCAGCTCACAGTGGGAGGGTTTTTTAGAATGTGGGCAGTGCTGCCAATCCAAAAAGCAGTGGGCAAGACTAGGTGTAGCCAGGTGCTAACTGACAATGACAATGCTGATAGCCACTTCCTCTACAGCATTTTTTCATACTATTGTAGTGTAAGCAGGCACAGAGAATGGCAACCATGTTCTGAATTCAGGAACAGTGCAGCATTGTTGCCACACCATTACACACCATTACAGGAGGTTGCATTAGTGTTTGTGGGACTCTACAGGGGGCTAAGAGAACTGTAAAGTTTAAATATTATTAACATAACTGTTGCAGTATATATTTTTGTTGGGGGGCCATAGTTCTATTTTATTTTCTCAAGACTAGTTTAAATAAATCAACCACCTGTTAGAGTGCATAGAAATGGCTACTGAGGGGGTGCAGGTGGGGGGTGGGCAGTAGAAGACACATTGGGAACAAAAAGAGCAAGTAGGACTTTAAATACTCCTCCAAAGTATACACAAGTACAAAAGTATATATAAAAATAAAAGTGTATTAAAACATACAACCTAGGAAAAATTAGCTTGCATATTGAGTCTACCAAATATAGCCACCATGGAGTTGCATGATATAGAATCGAGATATAGGAAAAAGGTCTATGCATTTTTCAGTAGTACTGCTTCTTCTGGACCACCTAGCTCTCGAGGAACCATAGAGATTGCTTCTAAAGGTAGAAGAGCATATCAGTGTGATTCATAACATAATGTAATCACATTTATTCACAAAAAATCATTATGAAAACTTCACTGAAAAGACAGAACGTACACACAAGTACAAAATTATATATAAGAATACAAAATATTTTATTAGTTATTTGACAATGAAAGTGTATTAAAACATACAACATATGAAAAATGAGCTTGCATATTGATTCTACCAAACATAGCCACCAAGGCGTTGCATGGTATATGATCGAGATGATCATTTACAGCTGTAACTCTTCCTTGCAGAGGGACAAGGTTATCCCTATCCAATCCATTAAGCTATGAGTAAGCGTCAATTCGTGACGTGAAACGCGTTAGCCACCCTTCCCTGCATGCACACCATCTGCATTTGTTGTTTTGGATTTATGGATTTATTTTGAATTTGGATTTTTTACCTGAAATTTTGGAATAAATAACTGTCTATACAGAGTGCGGCAGTCCAGGGTTTCTTTTTCTCCCAATCCATTAAATGTTTTATTTATTTTTACTCTGGACACTACAGATTGAAGTGGTATTGTTTGTCTTTGTTGAGTTCTCAAGCTGTATTTAATTAGCTCAGCAACCTAGATTGACATATATTTTCCTTTTTGGACCCCTTAAATCTCTTGTACCAGATGTCTTATGTACTCTTTTTAAATTAGACATTGCCCAGTTTTTGAGCATATGAATATTATGCATTTTTGCATTTTATTTTTAGTTGTATGCTCCCTGTGGTGCCCTCTCTGGGGCTGGTCACTCTCCCACAGGCCAGAGAGACTCAGCCACATATGTGCGTTTGTCAAGATAACCGGCATATTGCAGCTGAAAAGGTATAAATAAATAAATAAATAAACAAATATATGGGTAAATATGTGATCCTCGTTCTAAGGTGTGTTTTTTTTTTTTTTTTTCTTCTCTTCTCTCCTCCATCTCGATCTCTGAGGGATAGTACTGTTGTGTTTGATATATAAAGTATTCAGTTTTGTCTTTTTCAGTGAAGTTTTCATAATGATTTTTTGTGAATAAATATGATTACATTATGTTATGAATCACACTGATATGCTCTTCTAACTTTAGAAACAATCTCTATGATTCCTCAAGATCTGGGTGGTCCCGAAAAAAGCGGTACTTCCGTGAAACACGTAGGCCTCTATCCTATATCTCGATCATATACCATACCATGCAACCATGGAGGTGGTTATATTTGGTAGAATCAATATGCAAGCTAATTTTTTATATGTTTGTGTAGCGACCTCACTGGGGCTGCAACTAACGATTATTTTCATAATCGATTAGTTGGTCGAATATTGTTTCGATTAATCGACTAATCGGTTAATAAACGTAAAAAAAAAAGGTAATTTTGCTGTGATTTGCATTTTTTAATTTTTTTTGCCCAATTTGTTGTTGGGCAGATTACAAAACACAAATTGCCGCAAAAACACATTACATGCTTTTCTGCAGCTTCTCCATTGAAGTATATTAAACCAAAAAAGCAAAATAGCACAGTTTTGCGTTAAAAAAAGTACTTGCCCTTTTCAAATACGCAGCAGCTGAAAAAATTAGGGATGTGAACGTGTCCCATAGGAAACCATGTAAATGAACTGTAGTGTGTTTCTGCAAAAAGCACCAAAAAACAGAGGCGTGACCTGGGCCTGAGATGTTTAGTAACATAATGGGGTTAAAAAAAACTAAAATTAGTACAAAGAGCAAATAATCGCTACTGTAAGGGGTTAATTTTTTACTGTGGGACAGTGAAAGTAATATTTACAGTAGCGATTTGCTCTTTTTGTACTGTAAAGGGCTAATTTTATTTTTTATTTTTTAACCCCATTATGTTACTGGCCGATTAATCGATTATGGAAATTGTAATTGAGTAATTTCATAATCGATTAGTTGTTGATTAATCGATTAGTTGTTTCGGCCCTAGACCTCACCCCTCTCACCCCTCTCACCCCTTCTCATTCTCGGCTTGTCTTTCTTTGTCTAGGGGTGTTAGTGCTGGGGGGAGGGATGAGATACACCACGGCCCATGTTCTCCATAGTGAAGAGGTGAAGGCCAGAAAATCGGGCTTTGTGTAGGTGTCCTGGAGTCAAGTCCTGTACTTCGTCCCTGACTCCTTTGCTCCTAGTAACCAGAGTTCCACACACAGTGAATAGGTCCAACACAGTTTTATTCTTCTCAGCGAATAAACACACAGCACGGTTAAGTTGGATTCTTTTGCAACAACTTAGTCTCAATGGGGTTAGGTCGAGGCACAATCCTTTCCCTTCTCTTGCCAACCACTGTGGTATCACCAGTGGTGAATAGTCACTGCCACTGACTATGTGAAATAGAACGTGAATTACCTTCGCTAACACGGCCCCTGTCAGGGGAAGGATATCCGTCCAAGGGAGATACCGGAGGCCTCTCTGTCACCAGCGATGCTGCGCCGGACTCTCCAGAGAAGTTCTGCACACCAAACCTCACAAACTCAGACACAGGCACCCAAGGAGTTAGGGCCCCCTCGGATTCCTCCACCCTCGCGGAACTCAGTCGAAGGTACTGAGCCCCAGGCATCCGCCATAGTACCTCACCCCAGGCTAAAGGTTCCTGAGATGGACTCCATCTCCGCTCCGGCCAGGTCAAAGGCACCTGGGCCCGGAACACTGGAACGCCACCACCCAAGCTGGAGGTGCCTGGGTGCGGCCACGTCCTCCGACTCTGCACTCTGAACCCCGTGGAAAGGGCGTCCGCCCCTTTTATCTCCTCTCCCTTCGCGCCACAGCGGGTTCCCCGCCCCGCTGTACCAGCTCCAGGGGAGGACAAAAAGGCACAGTCCTGCAGTGTGATTTCACCTCCGGCCCCCGGCAACAACGCCACCTATAGGCCTAGGGAACCTCACACCACCAGAGTCCTCCAAGAACCATACAAGGACCTCAGATTCCCTAGCAATCAGTGCATCTGGGTTACACTACCACCCAGATGCTTCCCCTAAATTCAAATACCCGCTACACTCTCCCCCCGGTGATTTGACACTGGTCCCCAGTGTCTGGGCAAACCCATGTCTCCCAAGAAGTGGCAACATAAGTCTGACCCAGAGACCAACTACACAATTTAACCCTGAATTGTGCCAAGACCTAAAATGGGAAAAGGGAAAATAGATATGTAAAACAATAAAACTTTCAATAAAATACTCTTTAACATTTACACATGTACAATTCCCCCCCTTGCTATCTAAGGACCACCCCATTCTCAGCAGCCTTGACAGACGAGTCTCCTGCAGAGGGGAAAAAAAAACAATACACATCCTAACATCATTTATGTGTTTGCTTGGAATGAATGGGTCTGTCTGAGAAGAAACCCACTCACTCCAATGAGTGTTGCATAGTGTTAAAAAAAAAAAAACAATCGTTGCGCAACACTGCCACCTGGTGACAATGCCGCGGTAAAGACACTTATCACTTCCAGATTAACTTTTCTCTGTTGACCTTTCTTCTCTGTGACCCTACACTGACTAAAACCCCAAAGTCAATGATTTCTCTGAAGTGCAAGGAGAAGGAGGGAGAACAAAACAGTAACAGCTCCCATTCCTCCAAAGAGTAGAACGCCCAAATACAAAAAAAAACTAGGGCACAGTCCTTGTGTTCCGGCAAGAGCACTCCGGAAAGTTCAGCAATAAGCAGCAAGAAAGAACACACAGGAGTCTTTGTCTCCTAAAGGTAAAACTTTGGATGCGGCAGAAACACAGGCTTCAAATGCTTGTCAAAAGCCTCCACGTTGTACTCAACATCTCCTCCATCCTTGCGACAAATCCCCACTCTGTCCGCATGGATATGCCTTCCCAGCATCCACTTAGCTTTGCAGTCCTGAAACTTCTTGGTGACCGTTGGTGAGCAAGAAAAGTATCTGCGTGCTTGAGGTACTTTGAGTTTGTCCCAGACAAAGGTATGGTACCACCCCTGGCGAAAAACTTCCATCTCGTAGAGCAATTCTCTAGGCAGGTATGGGTACTCCCACCCATACCCCCGGGCAACCTTCTGGCTAAAGAGACGCTGCAGCCTGGCCAAAGGTGGCATAGTGGCACGGTCTCCTTCTCCGGGCAACACAATTGCTTCTGGATGGCGAGGTACGTTCACCACCTCGATAGATCTGGGCACAGGGGCCCGCAGTGACTGGCGTTGCACTCCTGCAACAGGAGCAGGTGAAATGGAGGTTGAATCCAGAAGAGGGATTTCAGACAGTGGACCAGATTCTTCCCTCGGTGCCGAGGCCTCCACCCGGGGTGTACTATCCCCAGTAGACATAGGTGGGTCCCTTGTGACACGGGACAAGGGTAACTTCATCTTGTCCCATCCCTCTTCTGTGGAAGATTTTGTCTATCTCCCCATCATCGCCATTGTCAGACAATGAATCCAGGTCGGAGGTGTCATAACACTCAGCGGGCAGATAATTCCCAGTCACGGAATCATCCCCCTTGACGGCCTCCACCGACTGTGGGCTTCCGCCACCTTTAACCACACAGACAGTCCCAACCCCTGGCTCACCTGGGCCTTCAGAAGAACAGGGATGTCCAGGGCTCTTCCCTCCGGATCCATCCAGGCCAGGGAAGCAGCGGGGCGAAGCTCTTCCACGACCACACGAGGCCATCACTAGGCCGACTTTCCTCTTCGGTGGTCGGAGCAGGGAGCTGCTGGTGACCGAAGCAGCATCTTTGGATTTTTCTCTTTTAACTTCTGTTTGGGCAGTCACTTCGCCCTGGTCAGCGCGCACAGGAATACCCACCATGGCATCGATCTCTCCCTCTGGAGTGGCAGTACCTGTGAGGTAGAAGGCGCGAGGCCTTTCTGTGGATGGTTCCACCTCGAAGAGAAACTCCTTGCAGACCTCACATCGCCCGAATGGCTTCAACTGAACCATCAGTCCCGAACAGTCGGGACAGATCACACCGAGGGCCTCTATGTCTCTGTGGGTGTACAGAGCCAATCGCCCCCGGGGCCTTAGTCTGATTCCTGTATCCATAACAGGAGCAGCAAAGGAAGTCATGTCCGTGAAAGAAGAAGCTGAAATTCACGGAGTATTTGAAGTCATCTTTCCTGTTTGCTGCTCCAATGCGCACTGACCCACCCACGCCGGAATCTCCACGTGCGTACGTCCACATGGCCAGACTCCTCCCACATTCTGCACCTGTTCGCGGGCTTTCCCTTTTCCCCGCCCACGAACTACGCAGCTGTGGTTTGCCTCGTGGCGCGTTGGCCAATATGGCCGACCTACTCGGAACTCCTCCGGGCAGCAAAGTTCAAATTCAGACACCATACACATCCCGGACGAGCCCCCACGTGTTGCGACCTCGCCCCTCTCACCCCTTCTCATTCTCGGTTTGTCTTCCTTTGTCTAGGGGTGTTAGTGCTGGGGGGAGGGATGAGATACACCACGGCCCATGTCCTCCATAGTGAAGAGGTGAAGGCCAGAAAGATTGGGCTTTGTGTAGGTGTCCTAGAGTCAAGTCCTGTACTTCGTCCCTGACTCCTTTGCTCCTAGTAACCAGAGTTCCACACAGTGAATAGGTCCAACACAGTTTTATTCTTCTCAGCGAATAAACACACAGCACGGTTAAGTTGGATTCTTTTGCAACAACTTAGTCTCAATGGGGTTAGGTCGAGGCACAATCCTTTCCCTTCTCTTGCCAACCACTGTGGTATCACCAGTGGCGAATAGTCACTGCCACTGACTATGTGAAATAGAACGTGAATTACCTTCGCTAACACGGCCCCTGTCAGGGGAAGGATATCCGTCCAAGGGAGATACCGGAGGCCTCTCTGTCACCAGCTATGCTGCGCCGGACTCTCCAGAGAAGTTCTGCACACCAGACCTCACGAACTCAGACACGGGCACCCAAGGAGTTAGGGCCCCCTCGGATTCCTCTACCCTTGCGGAACTCAGTCGAAGGTACTGAGCCCCAGGCATCCGCCATAGTACCTCACACCAGGCTAAAGGTGCCTGAGATGGACTCCATCTCCGCTCCGGCCAGGTCAAAGGCACCTGGGCCCGGAACACCGGAACGCCAGTACCCAAGCTGAAGGTGCCTGGGTGCGGCCACGTCCTCCGACTCTGCACTCTGAACCCCGTGGTAAGGGCGTCCGCCCCTTTTATCTCCTCTCCCTTCGCTCCACAGCGGGTTCCCCGCCCTGCTGTACCAGCTCCAGGGGAGGACAAAAAAGAACAGTCCTGCAGTGTGAGTTCACCTCTGGCCCCCGGCAACAACGCCACCTATAGGCCTAGGGAACCTCACACCACCAGAGTCCTCCAAGAACCATAAAAGGACCTCAGATTCCCTAGCAATCAGTGCATCTGGGTTACACTACCACCCAGATGCTTCCCCTGAATTCAAATACCCACTACATTTGAAACAAGGGTGATACCATCCAACTGTACATGACTTTGATCTATACCTTCCCTCACACACATTCAACTATTCTTTGATGGCAGTAGAATATACAACTGCTTCGGGGGCTCATAGAGTATATAGTCCCAGCCATGACAATTACTTCAACTTAATTACAAGTTGTCTTGCTCACATTACATTCTGTACAGTATAAAGCAGCATATGTTATAGCTTCCTTTTAGCTGTTTCCTTCTTCACTAGGCTAAAAAAGATAGAGAAGGAAAGTTTACCTTAATCACTTTAGCAGGGCTCAAAATTTCAATTCTTGAGCTATTAGCCAGGCCTTAAGGGTTACTCGCCACCAGTTGCCCACCCCGCCCTGCCCCTAATTCTGCCCCTAGACACACCCTCATAAATTATCTCATAAAATGACACTTAAATGTTTTATGCAGAATTAAGTTATAAAAATAAATATTAACAACAACTGTATCCATGCCCACCAATGCAGGCAGCCTTGTGTCCACCAATGCAGCCTTGTGCCCACCAATGCAGCCTTGTGCCCACCAAATGCAGCCTGTGTCCGCCATGCAGCCTGTGTCAATCATGCAGCCTGTGTCCACCATGCAGCCTGTGTCCACCAAATGCAGCCTGTGTCCACCAAATGCAGTCTGTGTCCACCAAATGCAGCCTGTGTCCACCATGCAGCCTGTGTCCACCAAATGCAGCCAGTGTCCACCATGCAGCCAGTGTCCACCATGCAGCCATTGTCCACCATGCAGCCAGTGTCCACCATGCAGCCCGTGTCCACCATGCAGCCCGTGTCCACCATGCAGCCCGTGTCCACCATGCAGCCCGTGTCCACCATGCAGCCCGGGTCCACCATGCAGCCCGGGTCCACCATGCAGCCCGTGTCCACCATTCAGCCTGTGTTCACCAAATGCAGCCTTGTGTTCACCATTCAGCCTGTGTCCACTATGCAGCCTTCCTGTGCAGGGGAGGAGAGGAACAGGAGAGCCACCCAGGTGATCAGAGCGCAGCGCGGGGAACACAGGATAACAGTTTTCATTTTAATTGCCATGTTCTTGCCGCTCAACGTCATATTCAGCCCCGTCCCCTGGCCAGGGAACTTTTATTGACAGATCACCCATCACCAGGATTGGACGGGTGATCTGTCTATCAAAGTCCCAGGACCGGGAGGCGGGGCTGTATCTGACAGCGAGCGGCGGGGAACACGGAAATTAAAACAGGAAACTGTTATCGCTGTGACTGCTCCCCGCGCTGCGCTCTAAACATCCGGGCGTCTCTCTCTCTCTTCCCCTCCGCGATCACTGGGAGAAGGACTCCCATTCCACAGAGGCTGCCGGCGGTGCTCGCCCCCCCCGACTCCCAGGCAGCCCTTCTTCGCCAGCCCTCAAAATCCACTCTCATAATACGAGCAGGCGAGTAGATTTTTTGAGGGCTGACTTTAGTACAACCCTGTAACACCCTTTTATTACCGGGCCTTTTGTCAATTTTCAGTGCTGTAATAGTTTGTCTGACAAATTATGCCTAAATTAATTTTATATAATTTTTTTTTTTTTTTGGAGAGATAGAGCTTTCTTTTGGTGGTATTTAATACGCACTGGGTATTTTTAATTTTACTATATGAAGGAAAAAAAAAAAAAAAAAAACACTTTTCCTTACTTTTTGTTATGAAACGTGGCAAATACAAATTCCGGGACAGTGTGAAAACCCTCAAAATGACTCCTTTATGGAAATGAAGAACTTGCTGGTGTTGAAGTGGTTAAAACCTGGAGCTAGGTAATAGTGCACAAAATGTACAGGTCATACACAAAAGGGAAGAGTGGGTGAAGGGGTTAATATACATACCACATACAGTGGGATGATGGAGTTGAAGGGGTTAATGTTCAAACATGTAGGATAAGGGAAGTGAAGGGTTTAATTTATAGGTCACTGCAAAGTCATGGATCTGAGATATACAGGAGGGGGTAAAAGGGTTAAAAACTGTCTACAATCTCAAATATTTGCGGCAGTCACTTATCTGGAACTGTTGAATGAATGAGTCATTTATTCACTAGTTCCTCCTTTCTTCCTTTCCTTCATTGTAAGAGGAAAGGGCGGGCTCACCACTGTAAACACTACACTATTTACATTTGTGATCGCAACTTAACCTCTTGGCGCCCGCGCTAAAAACGAAAGACATCTACAGCGCGGCGCTCAATTGCCGGGATGGCGTCCCTGGACCTACTCCTGTTTACTTCCGCATTGCGCACCGCCGCGGGCACGCATCGAGGAAAAGCTGTGCCCACCGTGTCACGCGGATGCCGATGCGTGTGCCTGGCGGCCGCGATGTCCACCAGGTGCTCGCGAATGGCAGTTACAGAGCCAGGGACATGGATCTCTGTGTGTAAACACAGAGATCCACGTCCTGTCAGGGAGAGGAGACCGATGGTGTGTCCCTTGTACATAGGGAAACCGATCGGTCACCTCCCCCAGTCAGTCCCCTCCCCCCACAGTAAGAATCACTCCCAGGGAACACATTTAACCCCTTGATCTCCCCCTAGTGTTAACCCCTTCCCTGTCAGTCACATTTATACAGTAATCAGTGCATATTTATAGCACTGTTCGCTGTATAAATGTGAATGGTCCCAAAATAGTGTCAAAAGTGTCTGATCTGTCCGCCGCAATATCGCAGTCCTGACAAAAATGGCAGATAACCGCCATTACTAGTAAAAAAAAAAAAAAATCATAAATCTATCCCCTATTTGTAGATGCTATAACTTTTGCGCAAACCAATCATTATACGCTTATTGCGTTTTTTTTACCAAAAATATGTAGAAGAATACGTATCGGCCTAAACTGAGAAAAAATATGTTTTTTTTAAAACAAAATTGGGATATTTATTATAGCAAAAATTGTGTTTTTTTTCAAAATTTACAGTCTTTTTTGTTTATAGAGCAAAAAATAAAAACCGTAGAGATGATCAAATACCACTAAAAGAAAGCTCTATTTGTGGGAAAAAAAGGAAGTCTATTTTGTTTGGGAGCCATGTGGTACAACCGTGCAATTGTCATTCTAAGCGTGACAGTGCTGAAAGCTGAAAATTGGCCTGGGCAGGAAGGGGGTGAAAATGCCCGGAATTGAAGTGGTAAGGACTATATGAAATTGCTAAAGTACAATATGCAAGGAAGTCCAAATCCAAAGCCGACCACACATGATTCATTTTTTCAAGTTCAACCTGTTGTTTGAACGGAAAAAAAAATGAGTTGATTCCATCTTCCAGACATTCGATGTGCATTCCACATCCACACATTCCCACTGCGCTATTGTATTCTGATGGCCGGGAACCTTCCCTGCCATCAAAATGCAATTATCAGTGTTGCCGGCTATAGCCCGTGGCACTGATCATTCGGCAAAAAAACCAACAGGCTGGTTGTACACAATCAATCGATAGATAGACTTGTGTACTACCAGCTCATCCATGCATGGATCAAAATTTGTCTGTTCCCTGCTGGACTGGCTGATATTCAATCCATGTATGGCCGGCTTTAATGCGTTCCAGAATCTTGTGAGTTTCATCTATGAACTGCTCCAATGGTCTCATTCTGAGTGCAGCTTAGGCAATTCGACACACACCATATCCTTATTTCAGTTCACATAGAATATATTCCTGCTTAAATCCTTTCTATGTAAATGAAAGGATGGAAGCCTAAAATTCAGCTCCAAAAAAAAACCTTTTTTTAATTTGTTTAAATATAATTTGTTGGAAAAGCAGTAATCAACCTCACAGAGTTAAGATTCAGCCCTTTTTTTCTGTCTAAATAATAAATCATGTATGTTGTTAGGCTTTCTTAAAGGGTTTGTTAACCCATCTATATAAGACTATGCCAGCCCCTCTATTAGAGGCTGGCATAGCACACTATGTTAGTCGTTTTCAAAAACAAGTGTTCTAAATACCTACAGTAATTTGAGCTGTCTTCTGGCCGGTCACATTACTCATGGCTGCTTTACAGCTCCGATGGATTGCTTCTGCGGGAGGAGCCGTGATTTCCCTCTGACGTCAGCCGGGGAGATCCCATGGCAGCTCGTCTTCTCCGCAGAAGCTCTGTATCGTAGCTGTAAAGCGGTTGTGAGTCACGTGACCGGCCTGAAGACAGCTCAAATTTGGTATTTACAGCACTCGTTTTTGAAAACTACTGTCATAGTGTGCTATGTCAGCCTATAATAGAGAGGCTGGCAGTGACAATTTTAGGTTTTTATTTTACAAGAATAGCGGCGGGGGGGGGGGGCCCGGGGCCATGCCGGAGACAGACACAGAGGGAGATGACAGGCAGGAAAGAGGGGGTGAAGGGATAGAGGAGAGCTGAGAGGACAGATACGTATGGTGCAGGGATGTACTCTGACCACGGTGATAAGGGCTGAGCAGCCCTGATTTTCGTGGTCAGCACAGTGAGGGCATACAGGAAGTGCCAGGTTGAGGGTTTTTTTTTTTTTTTTACAGTTTACAGGGGGGCAGATTACACAGCACAAGCACCAGGATCTGTATATATTTTTGGGGGGTTAACAAAAACTTTAAGTGTAGTCTTAGAGCATTCTCTCTGTAATAATTATTAGATTGTAAACTCTTATTAGCAGGGCCTTCTTAACCCTCTTGTATTGTATTGTATTGTAACTGTACTGTCTCCCTTTATATTGTAAAGCACTTTGCAAACTGTTGGCGCTATATAAATTCTGTATACAGTGCCTTGAAAAAGTATTCATACCCCTTGACATTTTCCACATTTTGTCATGTTACAACCAAAAACTTAAATGTATTTTATCTGGATTTTATGTGTTAGACTAACACAAAGTGGCACATAATTGTGAAGCGGAAGGAAAATGATTAATGGTTTTCAAATGTTATATATGAAAGTGTGGCGTGCATTTGTATTCAACCCCCTTTACTCTGATACCCCTAACTAAAATCTAGTGGAACAAATTGCCTTCAGAAGTCACCTAATTAGTAAATAGAGTCCACCTGTGTGTAATTTAATCTCAGTATAAATATAGCTGTCCTGTGACGCCCTCAGAGGTTTGTTAGAGAACCTTAGTGAACAAACAGCATCATAAAGGCCAAGGAACACACCAGACAGGTCAGGGAGAACGTTGGGGAGAACGTTAAAGCAGAGTTAGGTAAAAAAAAATATCTCAAGCTTCGAACATCTCTGAACAGCACTGTTCAATCCATCATCCGAAAATGGAAAGAGTATAGCACAACTGCAAACCTACCAAGACATGGCCGTCCACCTAAACTGACAGGCAAGGCAAGGAGAGCATTAATCAGAGAAGCAGCCAAGAGGCCCATAGTAACTCTGGATGAGCTGCAGAGATCCACAGCTCAGATAGGAGAATCTGTCCACAGGACAACTATTAGTCGTGCACTCCACAAATCTGGCCTTTATGGAAGAGTGGCATGAAGAAAGACATTGTTGAAAGAAAGCCATAAGATGTGCCGTTTGCAGTTTGCAAGAAGCCATGTGGGGGACACAGCAAACATGTGGAAGAAGGTGCTCTGGTCAGATGAGACCAAAATTTAACTTTTTGGCCTAAAAGCAAAACGCAATGTGTGGTGGAAAACGAACTAACTAACATCATCCTGAACACACCATCCCCACCTTGAAACATGGTGGTGGCAGCATCATATTGTGGAGATGCTTTTCTTCATCAGGGACAGGGAAGCTGGTCAGAGTTGATGGGAAGATGGCTGCAGCCAAATATAGAGCAATCTTAGAAGAAAAACTATTAGTCTGCAAAAGACTTGAGACTGGGGGAGGTTCACCTTCAAGCAGGACAACAATCCTAAACATACAGCCAGAGCTACAATGGAATGGTTTAGATTAAAGCATATTCATGTGTTAAGCCTCGTACACACGGTCAGACTTTTTGCCAACAAACTTCATTTTGAGCAAGTTTGACAAAAAATCAGACCATGTGTGCGCTCCATCGGACAAACTTTTTTTGGTTTTCATCGGACAAATGTTCGGTCTGCAAACAGACAAACTTTTCGCCAACAAAAGTCCGATGGAGCAAAGTCTGACCGTGTGTACAGAAAACCATCGGACTTTTGTCCGATGGACAAAACAAATAATGTTAAAATCAACCAACAATAGCAGAAGTTGACCAAAGGGTGGCGGTAAAGTGCAGAAAAGAGCAGAAAAACCATGTGATGTTGGAAAAAGTTTTGAGAAAGTTTGCAGAAAAGTCCTGTGGTGTGTATGTTGTGGGTGTGCCCGGCCAACTCCGTTCGGACAAAAATCCACGGAAAAGTCAGATGGAAGTCCGACCGTGTGTACGAGGCTTTAGAATGGCCAAGTCAAAGTCAAGACCTAAATCCAATTGAGAATCTGTAGCAAGACTTGAACATTGCTGTTCACAGATGCTCTCCATCCAATCTGACAGAGCTTGAGCTATTTTGCAAAGAAGAATGGGCAAAAATGTCTCTCTCTAGATGTGCAAATCTGGTAGAGATATATCCAAAAACACTTGCAGCTATAATTGCAGTGAAAGGTGTTCTACAAAGTATTGACTCGGGGGCTGAATACAAATGCGCGCCACACTTTTCACATTTTATTTGTGACAAAATGTTGAAAACCATTTATCATTTTCCTTCCACTTCAAAATTATGTGCCACTTTGTGTTGGTCTATCACATAAAATCCCAATAAAATACATTTATGTTTTTGGTTGTAACATGACAAAATGTGGAAAATTTCAAGGGGTATAAATACTTTTTCAAGGCACTGTAATAATAATAACTGGGACCTAAGCACTCTAGCCTCCTGTTGAAACTGCACTTCATTGGAACAATTATTTTTAAGTCTTAAATGTTGGCTTTAGGTATACTTTGTATTAAAGGTCTTGGGCGAGCACTGTTTGTGTGTAGAATCATATTTCCAGCCGAGGTTTTCTGGTAAAGAGTAGTCGGTAATGAACCATTGTCC
The DNA here is from genome assembly GCA_029206835.1 of Rana muscosa. Lineage (NCBI taxonomy): Eukaryota > Metazoa > Chordata > Amphibia > Anura > Ranidae > Rana > Rana muscosa. Next base: position 309,162,111 of record CM055116.1, on the reverse strand, counting down.
TCTATCATGGTTTCAATATTTAGAAAACTAATGCTCTTATGGCTACAATGCATGGTGAACTTGAGATTCCACATCTTGTTGCTCAGGGAAGACTTAAAAGCAGAGTAGAAGTTCAGTGCTATTCCATGTGCTGTCGCCACAACCTCTTGCCATGTGAGTATCTTTGGTATGACATTATAATATACATTTAATGGATAGGACTTTTGCACCCAATGTTGTGTTTGTTTTTTTCATTTATGTTTAGTGTATTTATACTATACCATTTTGTTCTGAAAAAGTAGCCTGAGGCCGTGAAACGCATTGACATTTATAGAAGGGAGATGCTCCAATGTACAATTCTACTATATAATTAAAGCAGTTGGGTGGAGGCGAAGGAGAACAGTGGACACAAGTCTCCCCTTTTTGCTGTGACTCGGAAAGCGACGTGTATGACATTACTTCCGGGTCAGGCTCTCAGTGTCCCTGGCTAGCATAGCCAAGAGGGGATGTATTGCAATGCCATTTGCATTGCAATACATTTGGTGGAGCCCAGAGTAGACAGGTTCTCATTAAAGAGAACCTGTCACCTAAAATATATAAATAAAGAAATAAAAAAAAATGTTAAGCAAAACATTTTTTATTTTTTGTTTGCAAAAAATAAAGCTACACCAAAGCACATAACCCCCCCAATTTTTTTTTAGAGGCCCGCCCACCCCCACATATACACACCTATGAATGTAAACGCGTGCGTCGGGGGCGCCCACCTGCCCCACATTGATTGTGATACAAATGCTACACATTGCCGAACACGCTGGAGTGAGAGCAATCATTTTAGCACAAGACCACCTCTGTAACACTAAACTGATGACCTATAGGGGCTTTTGAAGCTTCGTCAATAGAAAATATAGGGTACTATAGGTTTGTTGCCATTTCACGGGCGCACACAAATTTAAAGGTTTGACATGTTGGGTATCTGTTTACTCAGTTTAACCTCGTCTTTTATATTTTACCAAAAATGTGGGTAGTTTATCGTGTTTGCTTGCCCTAAAATTCACTTTAGTATATTGGAACTACAACTATTTTATTCTCTATGGTGTCTGCTTTCAGAAAATATATAATGTTTGGTGGTTTTATGTAATCTTCAGGCCTAAAATAATTTTTTAATCATGTGTGCAAAAATGATGCTGGCAGCGAAAAGTTAATTTGTTAGCCAAATAGTCCATCTAAATTTACTAGTCCATATAACACCAGCCTCTCCAGACAATACTACTATCAATACTACAATACTACATAGGCGTGTACAAGAGGTGCGCCAAGTGTGCCTGGGTACACCCTAATCCTTTAATTGCAATCTTCCCAGTGATCGTAGGCAGGTGACAGGTAAACCTTCCTTGCTGACCCCCAGAACCTGGACAGGAGGGGGCGACAGGGGTGGAATTTAGTGGAACCGATTTGTATTTTCCTCCTGCAGCAGCTGAAAGTAGACTTTTTTGAGATGGGAACGAGGGACGCCTATTAGCATAAGTATGTAGGCATAGGACACACACCCTGACACGCCTCCTTAAAGGAGAATTATAAGAAAAAAATATGAGTTAAACCCACAAGTGCTTTTTTTTTTACCACTACTATTCCTTTATACTGCCTTTGTAAATTTTAGACTTGTGCACAACGAAAACATTTGTTTCGGTTCGTTTCTTGTGCACAACGTAAAAATTTGTTTAGTTTCGGTTTGTTTCTTTTCGGTCCTGTTGATTCGTAATCGTTCGTAATTTTGCTAGACAGGATTTTTCGTGTTCGGACTAATTCGTATTTTCGCAAGCGACATTTTTAGTTGAATCGGAATGATTCGTATTAATGTAAGCCTTATTTTTTGTTGATTTATAATTCGTACTTTCGGTAGAGTACATTGCTTTTCGTTGATTCTGGACACAACTCCTACTTTCGTAACTTTTTTTGTGGTTCGTTGATTCGTAATTTTCCGTGTCTCTCTCACAACGACGCTGCCTATTATGTCTAATGTGCTTCGAATGGATTTGTACTTTTCTAAATACAAAGCGGTTATTTGTAACGATTCGAAATCTCGTATTTTACTTTCGTTTTTTACATGTGGCTATAGCCTCCGCCCCTGTACACCATTTTGAGAGGGAGTTCAGCACGGTGAGGGAGAAGCTGAAAGCAGAGCAGAGTGTTATTGTGCTTCGAATGGATTCGTACATTCGTAACTTTTTTCATAATGAATTATGCCGAAGACATTCGGGCATTCGCTATTTGCGATATAATTTATTTCGGATTTGGTTTTATTCGTAATTGTTTTGTTCGGAAATTCGAATGCTTCCGAATGTCCGAAAGTTGCTAAATTCGATTACGAAACGAATTGCACAAGCCTAGTAAATTTACAAATGCAGCAATTTAGAAATTGGATGGAAGGTTTAGTACTGGGAAACACTTTTTGAAAGATAAAAAGTGCATTTTATATACAACTATATATGTCAGACCAAAATGAGCGGGAAAGAGGGACAGAGGGACTTTGTTCCAAATCAGGGACAGTCCCTCAAAATCAGGGACAGTTGGGAGCTATGCATAATTGTAGGCATGGAGGTGAGGCCAGTCCCATGACTGGACTCTCCTTCTGGCTTTTTTTGTTTAATCAACTTATTTGAATAGCGCTCATTTAAAAAGCATATCAAGGTATTTTTTGGGGGGTTTTGAGCAGCATTATGAACACTAAAAAGCTATAATTCTGATTTATAACTGAGGTTTGGGGTTTTCTGTACACAGTTTTTACTTCTTTCGTTGGACTACACACTAAGGAATAAAAAAATATTTTATATATTTTTTATTTTTTACCTAGTTCCTCAGTAAACTATGCTGTGTGGGAGCTAGCCAGGAATCAACATTCTCTGTATATCATATTGATGTGAAATGTTTCCTGAGATAATTCAGCAATGCACTGATCTTATCAGATAATTGTTTCCGCTTTTCTATGATTTGTAATGATGGTATCGCAATCAAAGCCTTTTATAAAAAACAAACAAAGATCAAGATGAACAAAAAGTGTTATCATTCTGTAAGCCACTTCATTATTATTTGTGCTTTTGTCATTTTCTAAGGCTCACTGCTTTGTAAAACCTTGAATGTCTTAAAGGTCTATACACACTTTAATTCTTATACATAAAAAAATTGATAAAGGGTCAGTGCCCCATGCCCTTTATTCCAGCTGACCTACGTGTAGGCGTCCTTGTATTATTACTGCATTTGAGAGATTGTATATTTTTCTTTTGCAAATCTATTTTATTATATTTTGAGAGGCTATATTCACCTGTGAAAATAACAGACTAACATGTAAACCTAAAGCCCCGTACACACGATCCAACTTTATGGCTATAATTGTCTGACAGATGTGTTGTGTCGGATAATCTGACCGTGTGTATGCTCCATCAGACAATTATTGGCTGAATTAACGACAATAAAAGTTGTGGCTGTTCATGCTCACCAATTGTTGGGCAATAAATCTGTTACGTTGGTTTATCCGATCGTGTGTACGCAAGTCTGTCCAACTAAAATCCAAAGCCCGAGTGCTTTCACACTAAAGCGCCAGTGTCAAAGGGGTCTTAGCGTTAAAAAAAGCGCCTGTAAAGTGCCTGAGAGAGAGAATGCTGTGCATGATGTCATAAGCCTAGGCTAATGACCAGACAAGAAACAGGAAGTGGCTTCTTGTTAAAAAAAAAGAAACAGGAAGTGGGCTGTATAAGGTATTTACTGGCAGAAAAAAAATGTTTTACTATCCAAAGTTAAAGTGGAAGTAAACCCCCCTATCGTTTTCAGCCAAGGAAGCTGCCATCTTAGCCTCTGTTTAATTTGCAACTGCCATGATGCTGCACATGTGATCTGTTATGACACCAGTCATTGGATGGTTTGACAGTTTGGTTGAGAGCACAACCAATTTGACAGCTAGCATTTCCGGCATGCCAAAATGTAACTGTTTTTTTTAACTATCAAATCGATGGGTTTACTTCCGCTTTAAAACAACAAGAGCAGAAGATTTAATAGATGGAAAGATGAAAAAAGGACTGAAGTCCCGCTTTAAGCTGTTTATTTTTTAGGGATATTCTAGATCTGATGTATTGCTTTTCCAGAATTCTCAAGACAACACTCAATCAAATTCTCTCCAATTGCCGGAATCCCTTATAAAACATTTATTATTATTATTATTACTATTATTATTATTATTTTTATAAAACAAATTTCGATACACATTCTTTACAAGGACAATGGTTTTAGGCTAATACATTAAACTATGCTTAGTGACAATAGAAAATGACAGTGATGTGCAGTAATAGAAAGTGTCATATTTTTGTTGGCTGCTAAAAACAGGCCTATATATTTTATCCTGTGTGAGAATTGCAACTGTTCCATTATTTAGCTGTTCACCCTGATACTGCAGAGCAATATTCTAAGATGGTTCTACATTCCAAAGAATTATTTTATTTTTTGGAATTGAATATACCGTATATACTTGAGTATAAGCCAAGTTTTTCAGCACATTTTTTTGTGCTCAAAATGCCCCCCTCGGCTTATACTCGAGTCTGTGTCCATCTGCAGCCTCGTGCGCCTGATCTCCCAGCGCTATGACGTCAGTCTAGTTGGTGGCCGTGCAGTGTAACAAAGCCCCGCCTCCTCCTCGTCCTCGTTCGTGATAGGCGGAACACTGACTCACTACTGGGAAACTGAATCAGTGTTCCATCACAGACGAGGAGGAGGCGGGGCTTTGTTACACTACACGGCCTCCGACTAGACTGCATATCATTCGGAGATCATAAGGCTGCAGATGGACACAGCGGTACATGAGGCACAGATCAGGTAAGGAGATGGACACAATGAGGCATGTAGATGGACACAGTGAGGCACAGTGAAGCATGCAGATGGACACAGTGAGGCACAGTGAGGCATGCAGATGGACACAGTGAGGCACAGTGAGGCATGCAGATGGACACAGTGAGGCACAGTGAGGCATGCAGATGGACACAGTGAGGCATGTAGATGGACACAGTGAGGCAAAGTGAGGCATGCAGATGGACACAGTGAGGCACAGTGAAGCATGCAGATGGACACAGTGAGGCAAAGTGAGGCATGCAGATGGACACAGTGAGGCATGCAGATGGACACAGTGAGGCATGCAGATGGACACAGTGAGGCAAAGTGAGGCATGCAGATGGACACAGTGAGGCACAATGAGGCATGCAGATGGATACAGTGAGGCATGCAGATGGACACAGTGAGGCACAGTGAGGCATGCAGATGGGACACAGTGAGGCACAGTGAGGCATGCAGATGGATACAGTGAGGCATGCAGATGGACACAGTGAGGCACAGTGAGGCATGCAGATGGATACAGTGAGGCACAGTGAGGCATGCAGATGGGACACAGTGAGGCACAGTGAGGCATGCAGATGGATACAGTGAGGCATGCAGATGGACACAGTGAGGCACAGTGAGGCATGCAGATGGACACAGTGAGGCACAGTGAGGCATGCAGATGGGACACAGTGAGGCATGCAGATAGATACAGTGAGGCACAGTGAGGCATGCAGATGGACACAGTGAGGCATGCAGATGGACACAGTGAGGCATGCAGATGGGCACAGTGAGGCATGCAGATGGGCACAGTGAGGCTGTAGATGGGCATTGTTGACCTTCTTTTCCACTTACAGTAGCTGCTGCATTTCTCACCCTAGGCTTATACTTGAGTCAATAAATTTTCCCATTTTTTTGTGGTAAAATTAGGTGCCTCGGCTTATATTCGGGTCGGCTTATACTCGAGTATATACGGTAGGTAAAAGCAAAACTTAAAAATATATATATATATATATATATATATACTGTGAGGGGGTTAGCTCGGCAGCGGGTGTGTGTGACCCCCGGGATGGGCTCCCCACACAAAAACAGGCCCAGCAAACGGAGGTTGTGGTTTTCAAAATCAAAAAAAGGTGCGGTTTATTTTCTATTTACAGTGACAAAACACAGCAAAGCCAAAAGAAACATATAAACAAAATAAATCCTGGTCAACTTGACCTCTGACTAAACATACAGGTTTCCTAACTAACAACTGGGATCAGCCTAGTGCTGTCCTAGTCCCTAAGTCCCTGGTTTTAAATGTCCAAGCAAATAGCCACACAGGCTTTGTCTCACCGGACAAGGGTTCACTCTCTCCAGGAAGTCCACACAGGTCTGCTTCCAGGCATGAGCTAACACCTAATGAATCTGGGAGTTCTTATAGAGGCCTAAATGAGCTGACAAGCTTCAGCTGGCCTCATCAACTCCCTGTCTGTACGACGCCCCACACTCTCCCTAGAGGTATGAGTCATCCATGAGCCTACTAGCCTCAGCTGGGCTTATACAACTCTCCACCCTAGTTGTATAAGTCAGCATAAAGCCTGAATCTGGGAGAAATATATCTACCCCCCTGGATGCAACCAGGTGACTTTACCTTCCTGCTGTCACATACCCCCCCCCTCTTGTTTTAACCTTGGGGTTGGAACACCAGCAATCAGGCATTCATGTACTCGAGACAAAGCATCCACATTCCCCATTTGAACGCCAGGGCGATGCTTTACTGTGAAGTTGAATTCCTGGAGGGCCAGGAACCACCTATTCACTCTTCTATTTGTTTCCTTGTTTTGAGCCATCCACTTTAACGGAGCGTGATCCGTAACCATGTCAAAGTGCCTACCTAGCAGGTAGTACCGAAGGGAATCTAGAGCCCACTTCACCGCTAAACACTCCTTTTCAACGGTGGCGTAATTTACCTCATGGGACTTCAACTTCCTGCTGAGGTAAATGACTGGGTGCTCTTCCCCGTTCCAGACCTGGGACAATACTGCTCCTAACCCCACATCTGACGCATCACTTTGTACGACAAAGTCTTTAGAGAAGTCGGGTGAGTACAACACTGGCTGGCTACATAAGGCTTGTTTCAAGAATTGGAATGCTGCCTCAGCCTCGGGGGTCCATTTAATCATGACCGACCCTTTCCCCTTCGTTAGGTTGGTTAGGGGCACAGCCTTAGAAGCAAAGTGGGGAATGAATCGCCGATAATACCCAGCGATTCCCAGAAAGGCTCGTACCTGCTTCTTGCTGTTGGGACGTGGCCAACTCTGGATGGCCTCGACTTTGTTGAGTTGGGGTTTTATTACTCCCCTCCCAATGGTGTACCCAAGATATTTGGCCTCCTCCTGCCCAATGGTACACTTCTTGGGGTTAGCCGTAAACCCCGCTTCCCGGATAGAGTCTAGGACTGCTTGCACTTTTGGCAGATGTGAGGCCCAATCTGTGCTATGGACAATTACGTCATCCAGGTAAGCCGCAGCATACTTCCGATGGGGCCTCAGCATCTGGTCCATTTTCCGCTGGAATGTGGCCGGCGCATTCTGTAACCCGAACGGCATTCTCTTATATTGGAACGCCCCGTCTGGGGTTACAAATGCGGTTTTCTCTTTGGCCGACTTGGCCAGGGGAATTTGCCAATACCCTTTTGTGAGGTCAAGAGTCGTCATGTATCGGGCTGTTCCCAGCCGGTCGATCAACTCATCTATACGTGGCATGGGGTAGGTGTCAAATTTTGTAACTTTGTTCAACTGACGAAAATCGTTACAAAATCGCCAGCTCCCATCCGGTTTAGGCACCAACACAATGGGACTAGACCAATCACTTTGGGACTCCTCTATCACCCCTAAGTTCAGCATTTTCTGTACTTCCTCCCGTATTGCCTCCCGTCGGGCCTCTGGGATCCGATAGGGTTTTAACTTCACCCTTTCACCGGGCGGGGTAATGATGTCATGCTCTACCCCAAATGTTTGTCCCGGCAGCTCAGAGAATACCTCCTTGTTGCGAAGCACAAACTCCTTAACCTCCTGTTGTTGGGGTTGTGACAAGGTGGCTGCTATTCCAACCTCAGGAATCACGCAACCAGTTTGAGCTGGTGACCAAGTGTCTGCGACTAGGGACTCTCTATCCCTCCAGGCTTTCAACAGATTAACGTGATAGACCTGTTCGGGCTTTCGCCTTCCTGGTTGTCTGACCTTGTAATTCACTTCACTCACTTTTTCCATTATCTCGTAGGGGCCTTGCCATTTGGCAAGGAATTTACTTTCAACCGTAGGGACAAGTACCAGTATCCTATCCCCCGGGGAAAAGGTACGGGTCTTGGCTCCACGGTTGTACACTCTCTGCTGTGCTAACTGCGCTTGGGCCAAATGTTCCTTCACGATGGGCATTACCTGTGCAATTCGGTCTTGCATCAGGGCGACATGCTCAATCACACTCCTGTGGGGAGAACTCTCACTTTCCCAAGTTTCCTTGGCAATATCCAACAGCCCTCTTGGGTGTCTCCCATACAGTAACTCAAAGGGGGAGAATCCCGTAGAGGATTGGGGCACCTCCCTAATAGCAAACATCAGATAAGGAAGTAGACAGTCCCAATCCTTTCCATCTCTATCCACCACTTTCTTCAACATTTGTTTTAGGGTTTTGTTGAATCTTTCAACCAGCCCATCGGTTTGGGGGTGATACACAGATGTACGTAATTGCGTCACTTTGAACAATTTACACAGCTCCTTCATAACCCGGGACATAAAGGGTGTACCTTGGTCCGTAAGCAGTTCTTTACAAATACCCACCCGGCTAAACACAAGAGATAGCTCTTTGGCTATGGTTTTGGCCGAGGTATTTCGGAGAGGGATCGCTTCTGGATAACGGGTGGCATAGTCCATTATAACTAATATGTACTGGTGCCCCCTAGCGGACTTGATTATAGGACCTACCAAATCCATGGCGATCCTCTCAAACGGGACCTCAATGATGGGTAGAGGGACCAGCGGGCTACGGAAATGTGGCATCGGGGCCGACCTCTGACACACAGGGCAGGAGGAACAATAATTTTCTATGTCCTTCATCACCCCCGGCCAATAGAATCTCTGTAATACCCTCTCTCGGGTTTTCTCTGTCCCCAGATGACCTCCAAGAATGTGCCCATGGGCCAACTCCAACACCAACTTCCTGTAAGGTTTGGGCACCACAAGCTGCTCAACGGTTTCTTCTGCCCTTTTTGCCACCCGATACAGTAGGTCCTTCTCTACGCTGAAGTATGGGTAAGTGCAGGTATTATCTGGGTTCACTAACTCGCCATCTATTTTCACTACGTTTTCGCGTGCCTTTATTAGGGCGGGGTCTTTCAACTGTTCTGTGGCAAAGTTTTCCCTGTGAACCTCAAGATCAGAAAACTCCACAGACGGTAGGTTTTCGTCTGAGGAGGTGGGCTCCTCTCCAGTTTCTTGAGTCTCCCCTGCCAATACTGATAAGGGAAATTCCGGAGAGTCCTCACCACTCTCAGGGGAGTTCTGGCTATCACATTCCTGGTACATAGGGGCACCAGTGGGGGGCTCAGGATCATCCCACAGTTCCCAGAACTTCGGAAAATCCCTTCCCACAATGGCGTCATACGGTAACTGAGATACTAAGCCCACTGGATGAGAGAGGGTACCTTTGGGGGTCTCGAAACACACTGTAGTCACTGGATACTCTCGGGTGTCCCCATGCACACAAATAACAGCTACCTTGCTATTCCCAGAGACCTCTGTTTTAACTAACTCAGCCTTTATCAGGGTCACAAGGCTACCTGAATCCAGCAATACCACAACATTTCTACCATTAACACACATTTTGCATAAATGTTTCTCAATTCCTCGAATGGCAGTGCATGCGACTGTCGCACACAGCGACTGACGTCTGCCCGTCAGAAAGTCACACTGCATGGGTTCCTCCACAACCGGGCAATTGGCTGCAATATGTCCCGCTTGCCGGCAGCGGTAGCAAACGATCCTTCTTGCCGCCTCTTGAGCCGCTGATTTCCCAGGCTGTTCTCGCCAAACTTGGGGTAGAGCTCCCACCCTCTCACTCTCTCCACCCTTACCCCTTGGAATCCTCTTATCCGCCCCTGGGGATGGTCTGGTCTTAGGGTGGAAAGTCCGAGTGTCTCTGGAAGAGGCCGTCAGGTTCTCTGTAGCCAAGTATTTCTCCACACGATCCACAAGACCATCGGCCGTCTCTGGGTCTCCATGGCTTACCCAGTTTTGGATGGCAGTAGGAAGAGCTCTCAAAAACCGATCCATTACAACACGTTCCACAATCTTTGGTGCGGACAAAGTCTCTGGCTGTAGCCACTTTCTGCTCAGGTGAATGAGATCATACATTTGAGACCTGGGGGGTTTTCCAAGCTGGAAAGTCCAGTTATGCACACGCTGAGCCCGGACAGCCTGGGTGACACCCAGCCTTGCCAATATCTCAGCTTTTAGCATCACATAGTCTTTTGCTTGGTCAGGCTCTAGGTCATAGTAAGCCTTCTGCGACCAGTTAACAGAGGAGCCACCAGTCCAGCCCACTGCTCCTCAGGCCACTTTTCTCTTTCAGCAGTCCTTTCAAATGTGGTCAAAAATACCTCTGGATCATCCTCTCCAGTCATTTTTGTCAATAAACGACTCACCCCAAAGGACGCGGTATTAGTGGGACGGCTTTCCTCACTGGTCTGCGGACGTTGCTGCATTACTGCTTCCATTTGTTGTAGTCTCTGCTCTTGCTTCTGTAACAGGTCTATGAAGCGGGCCTCAGATTGCTGCTGGGCTTGTTGCTGAGCTTCCAGACTCTGTTGGTGAGCTTGCTGCTGGGCTGCAAGGCTCTGTTGATGAGCTTGCTGCTGGGCTGCGAAGTTCTGTTGTTGAGCTGCAAGGCTCTTTTGCAAACCTGCATTTGTCTGCTGTTGATTGGCATTTGCTAGAGCCAGCTGCTTCAGTATCTCCTCCATGCTGGCTTAAAAAAAACTGCCACTGGTTCTCCACCAACTGTGAGGGGGTTAGCTCGGCAGCGGGTGTGTGTGACCCCCGGGATGGGCTCCCCACACAAAAACAGGCCCAGCAAACGGAGGTTGTGGTTTTCAAAATCAAAAAAAGGTGCGGTTTATTTTCTATTTACAGTGACAAAACACAGCAAAGCCAAAAGAAACATATAAACAAAATAAATCCTGGTCAACTTGACCTCTGACTAAACATACAGGTTTCCTAACTAACAACTGGGATCAGCCTAGTGCTGTCCTAGTCCCTAAGTCCCTGGTTTTAAATGTCCAAGCAAATAGCCACACAGGCTTTGTCTCACCGGACAAGGGTTCACTCTCTCCAGGAAGTCCACACAGGTCTGCTTCCAGGCATGAGCTAACACCTAATGAATCTGGGAGTTCTTATAGAGGCCTAAATGAGCTGACAAGCTTCAGCTGGCCTCATCAACTCCCTGTCTGTACGACGCCCCACACTCTCCCTAGAGGTATGAGTCATCCATGAGCCTACTAGCCTCAGCTGGGCTTATACAACTCTCCACCCTAGTTGTATAAGTCGGCGTAAAGCCTGAATCTGGGAGAAATATATCTACCCCCCTGGATGCAACCAGGTGACTTTACCTTCCTGCTGTCACAATATATATATATATATATATATTTGTATTTTGATAGAATGGTTATACTATGCTTATTGACAATAGAAAGATGGCAATGATGTGCAGAAACAAAACCAAAAAATAGTTTATGACATGCACTATATGCACTATATGCACTCAAACCTGACCTTCAGTCAAATCGCTAAATGCACAGATGACTTCTCTATATCTTGATCACCAATGTCACTAGGAATTGAGGTGAGAGGGAATCCAAAATGTTGGATTGCCACTGGAACAGGAGTAGAAGGTAAATCTTCCAAAGAAGAAACTTGTTCCCATAACAACTGTTTAAAGGGGTTATAAACCCTCAAGGTTTTTCACCTTAATGCATTCTATGCATTAAGGTGAAAAACGTTCTGTACTGCAGCAGCCCCCCGGAGCCCCCCTTTTACTTACCTGAACCCAATCATTCCAGTGACGGGGACGAGCACAGCAGCTCCAGCCGCTGTCTCTGGTCCTCATTGGATAGATTGATAGCAGCGGGAGCCATTGGCTCCTGCTGCTGTCAATCAAATCCAGTGACATGCAAAGATGAAATAAGAGAGCTATTTTACCTACAAAAGGATTTTTCATTTCTGCCTATCCTGTTATGAGATTTACAAAGCTCTGCCACACAGCACAGCCCTGCCTGACACGGAAGGGGAACATGATCTTTCTCTGCTGCAATCTCACTTTTAATATTACATTTGGTGTAATGGGCATCACATCCCTAAATAGATACATAGAACACATTCCTTTCATTGTAAATTCAGGACTTATAAACCTCCTTCACATGGACCCTTACATGCGTACGCCAGGTTTGAGTTGCAAGAATCAAGAGTGGTTTCCTGTGGCTAGAATGTACTCAGTAATGACAGGCTGACAGCAGCTACCGCTGCTCGCTTTTGTTCACACATGAAGTGATGACCTACACTAAGGAATGGATGGTACTTCAAAAGTCCTGGTGCAGATGGCACCACTCTATTAGCTTAGCGGGGCTTTTTGTTCAGCACAGTACAGTCTGAATTTCAGAGCTCCTTCTTTCAGTACTGTAGCACAGAGCCGAGTAGGAGTTTCCGAGCATTCACTAGAATTCTGTGCTACACTGGTCTAAGAAATGTCAGGCAGGAACAGAAGCCGCCTTCCAAATCACCACAAAAAAATAAATATTGGCAGTTTCTGCCTTGGGACCTGGGGCACCCACATGCCCTGGGTGCTTGGCATTAGCACACAGAACCTGGTAGAGGAAGTAAATGAGAAAACTTCCTCTACTGGCTTTTGTGTTAAGTGACAGATTGGAGAGCACAGGGCTGCTGAAAGGCTACAATAGCCTAGCTGCTGCTCCATGGATAGAGTTGCCACCTCATCCCTCTAAACTAGGGTGACCAGACATCCCCGGTTTCAGGGGACAGTCCCTGGATTGGGGACAGCGTCCCCGGACCAAGTTTGTCCCCGGTTTTGTCCCCGGATTGGATTTGAACAGGGGCTGGGGCAATTTCAAAGACAGTCAGTGCAGAATTAAAAAAAAAAATCTGAATTACACTCCCCGCTCTGCCGCTCCTACTCGCTTGGGGGAGGGGGGGTGTACTTTTTCTCATTACCTGTGCCCCTTTCTAATGATGATGTGATGGTCGAAGCAGAGGGAATATTTCTTCAGTTTCGGGTGCATACCGCTCCGCTCTGCTCGCATGTTCTTCTGCCTTGGCTCAAGTCTCGGCCAGCCGCCTGCTTATCTTCTTGCCTTCCCTGGCGGAGTGATCTTCCTCCGCTCCCCACCCAGTAGTAGCCGGGGGCCTGGAGAGTAAGACTGTGAGGTGGGCGGCGGTGGCGACGGGCAGAGAGTCGCTGATTGCCGCCATTACTAGTAAAAAAAAAAGATGTCCCCAGATTTCATTTTAAAAATCTGGTCACCTTACTTTAAACCCAAACACATACAGTATGAATTGCACAGGTTCTGAGGCTTAATTACCACCTTAGTTTAATTACCACCTTAATCAGCCACAGGACCTGTATAATTAAAGCGGAGGTCCACACAAAAAGTGAACCTCTGCTTTTCGGAACCCTCCCCCCCTCCGGTGTCACATTTGGCACCTTTCAGGGGGAGGGGGATGCAGATACCTGTATAATACAGGTATTTGCACCCACTTCCGGGCATAGACTCCTGCGGGGGTCACGCCCCTTCCCATCCCCCCTGCTGTCTTCTGGGAAACACACAGGTCCCAGAAGACAGTGGGGTCCAGGTAGGACGCGCAGCGCAACTCGCGCATGTGCAGTAGGGAACCGGGAAGTGAAGCCGCAACGCTTCACTTCCTGATTCCCTCACCGAGGATGCCGGCGGGGGCAGCCGAGAGCCATGCGATTGATCGGCTTCGGCTGCCAACATCGCGGGCACCCTGGACAGGTAAGTGTCCATTTATTAAAAGTCAGCAGCTGCAGTATTTGTAGTAATAATATTAGTAATAGTAATAGTAATATTTTTTTTTAAGGCGGACCTCCGCTTTAATATGTGTTTGGTTTTAAAGGGAAGAGGTGGCAACCCTATCCATGGATAAAGGCTCTGGAGAGAGGGGGTGTTTGGACTCCCCTGACCCCCCCCCCCCCCGGCACAGACAGGAATAAAAAAACTGATAGAGGTTTTAACCATTTCCCTACTCACCCATAGTCATATGACGTCCACAGAAGGGATCTCCTATCCTGGGCGGGCGTCATATGACGTCCTGGGCTTCCCGGCCGTCTAGGGGGCGTGTCACTCGGGAGCGGCCGCGATGTCCGCTGGGCACCCGCGATTACCGGCAACAGAGCCAGGGACGTGGATCTGTGTGTGTAAACACACAGATCCACATCCTGTCAACACTGATCGGTCTCCTCCCCTTTTGAGTCCCCTCCCCCCACAGTTAGAATCACTCCCTAGGAAACACATTTAACCCCTTAATCAACCCCTAGTGTTAACCCCTTCCCTGCCAGTCACACTTATACAGTAATCAGTGGATTTTTATAGCACTGATCGCTGTATAAATGTGAATGGTCCCAAAATAGTGTTAAAAGTGTCCGATATGTCCACTGCAATGTCACAGTCATGATAAAAATTACAGATCGCCGCCATTACTATTAAAAAAAATAAAAATAATAAAAATGCCATAAATCTATCCCCTATTTTGTAGACGCTATAACTTTTGCCCACACCAATCAATATACGCTTATTACCAAAATATGTAGAAGAATACATATCGGCCTAAACTGAGGAAAACATTTTTTTTTTTTAAATTGGGTTATTTATTATAGCAAAAAGTAAAAAATATTGTGTTTTTTTCAAACTTATCGCTCTTTTGTTTATAGCGCAAAAAATAAGATCCGCAGAGTTGATCAACTACCATCAAACGAAAGCTCTATTTGTGGGGAAAAATTCATAAACATTTCATTTGGGTACAGTGTTGCATGACTGCGCAATTGTCATTCAAAGTGCGACAGCGCTGAAAACTAGAAATTAGCCTGGGCAGGAAGGGGGTGAAAATGCCCTGTATTGAAGTGGTTAATTTTTTTCCAAGACTGAATAAAAAGTCTCTTGGCTTTAGATACAATTTAAGGATGAACACAACTAGTCCAGTTTAGTAATGCATTTTCACAAGGTCAACTACTTTATTAATTTTGAAGTAGCTTTTTGTCTCAGCTACTCTTTTAGGAAGGTGATTGTATAAACAAGCCTGTTCCACGGAATTGTGCTCTAAGTATTAGCATGCTTTACATGGCAATACCTGGTTGCTAGGTGATGTACTGACTGCATGCTGAGACTTCAAGAGGTGTGAGTAAGCAAAAATTGATACTATGTGCTAGCCAGCTGAAACCAAACACCTTTTCTGAAATACATGTTCTGTCCTTTGTTTCTGCCCACAGAAGTGCAGCATTCAGAAAGCAATGGCCTAAAGAAAAAACAGATCAAGCCTTCCATTAACGAGCTGAGCATGGCTTAGTGTGAGAAGCCGGACAAAACACACCATGGCACAGATCATCAGTATCAGCAAGAATCGGCCTAGTATCAGCCTGCAGGGGGTCGACTCAGAGACATGTACTATAGTATTCAAGAACCACTGGACCCAGGTAATGATAAATCAGACATATATATATATATATATATATATATATATATATATATATATATATATATCTTCGATGTATAATAGTTTTAAAGTTCAAATGGTTGGTTTACAGCACCAGCAGCTAAACGCCTTTCAAAGAAAGAACAAGTGATTATCTACTACCTATATTAACAAATTAGACAACAGTTGTTTTTAATTTTTAAATAAGGCATTCATCTGCATTGAAACACTAATTTTATTTAATTTATTACAGAGTTTTCACCTTGTGCTTCTTAGGAATTTTTGCCAAGCCTCTTCTGTATCCTCCTAATACTGGTACTCCATTCTCTTTGAGGATCTACTGGTCCTCCTGTACTTCACTTGTTAAATCAAACACCTTCGGGGTAACTTGCTAAAAGCACGCTTAGCTTTAGAAAAACGAAGGAAAGGCAGAAGAATCACTCCTGACAGTCATTTGACTGATAGTTACATAGTTACATAGTTAGTCAGGTTGAAAAAAGACACAAGTCCATCCAGTTCAACCATAAAAAAAAAAATATATATATACAGGTCCTTCTCAAAAAATTAGCATATTGTGATAAAGTTCATTATTTTCTGTAATGTACTGATAAACATTAGACTTTCATATATTTTAGATTCATTACACACAACTGAAGTAGTTCAAGCCTTTTCTTGTTTTAATATTGATGATTTTGGCATACAGCTCATGAAAACCCCAAAATCCTATCTCAAAAAATTAGCATATTTCATCCGACCAATAAAAGAAAAGTGTTTTTAATGCAAAAAAAAGTCAACCTTCAAATAATTATGTTCAGTTATGCACTCAATACTTGGTCGGGAATCCTTTTGCAGAAATGACTGCTTCAATGCGGCGTGGCATGGAGGCAACCAGCCTGTGGCACTGCTGAGGTGTTATGGAGGCCCAGGATGCTTCGATAGCGGCCTTAAGCTCATCCAGAGTGTTGGGTCTTGCGTCTCTCAACTTTCTCTTCCCAATATCCCACAGATTCTCTATGGGGATCAGGTCAGGAGAGTTGGCAGGCCAATTGAGCACAGTAATACCATGGTCAGTAAACCATTTACCAGTGGTTTTGGCACTGTGAGCAGGTGCCAGGTCGTGCTGAAAAATGAAATCTTCATCTCCATAAAGCTTTTCAGCAGATGGAAGCATGAAGTGCTCCAAAATCTCCTGATAGCTAGCTGCATTGACCCTGCCCTTGATAAAACACAGTGGACCAACACCAGCAGCTGACATGGCACCCCAGACCATCACTGACTGTGGGTACTTGACACTGGACTTCAGGCATTTTGGCATTTCCCTCTCCCCAGTCTTCCTCCAGACTCTGGCACCTTGATTTCCGAATGACATGCAAAATTTGCTTTCATCCGAAAAAAGTACTTTGGACCACTGAGCAACAGTCCAGTGCTGCTTCTCTGTAGCCCAGGTCAGGCGCTTCTGCCGCTGTTTCTGGTTCAAAAGTGGCTTGACCTGGGGAATGCGGCACCTGTAGCCCATTTCCTGCACATGCCTGTTCACGGTGGCTCTGGATGTTTCTACTCCAGACTCAGTCCACTGCTTCCGCAGGTCCTCCAAGGTCTGGAATCGGTCCTTCTCCACAATCTTCTTCAGGGTCTGGTCACCTCTTCTCATTGTGCAGCGTTTTCTGCCACACTTTTTCCTTCCCACAGACTTCCCACTGAGGTGCCTTGATACAGCACTCTGGGAACAGCCTATTCGTTCAGAAATTTCTTTCTGTGTCTTACCCTCTTGCTTGAGGGTGTCAATGATGGCCTTCTGGACAGCAGTCAGGTCGGCAGTCTTACCCATGATTGCGGTTTTGAGTAATGAACCAGGCTGGGAGTTTTTAAAAGCCTCAGGAATCTTTTGCAGGTGTTTAGAGTTAATTAGTTGATTCAGATGATTAGGTTAATAGCTCGTTTAGAGAACCTTTTCATGATATGCAAATTTTTTGAGATAGGAATTTTGGGTTGTCATGAGCTGTATGCCAAAATCATCAATATTAAAACAAGAAAAGGCTTGAACTACTTCAGTTGTGTGTAATGAATCTAAAATATATGAAAGTCTAATGTTTATCAGTACATTACAGAAAATAATGAACTTTATCACAATATGCAAATTTTTTGAGAAGGACCTGCATATATATCGTACAATCCCATATACCCAATTCTATACCCACAGTTGATCCAGAGGAAGGCAAAAAACCCCAGCAGAGCATGATCCAATTTGCTACAGCAGGGGAAAGAATTGTTTCCTGATCCCCCGAGAGGCACTCGGATATTCCCCAGATCAACTTTACCTATAAATGTCAGTACCCAGTTATATTATGTACATTTAAGAAAGAATCCAGGCCCTTCTTAAAGCAATCTACTGAGCTGGCCAGAACCACCTCTGCAGGGAGTCTATTCCACATTTTCACAGCTCTTACTGTGAAGAAACCTTTCCGTATTTGGAGGTGAAATCTCTTTTCCTGTAGACGCAAAGAGTGCCCCCTTGTCCTTTGTGTTGACCGTAAAGTGAATAATTCAACACCAAGTTCACTATATGAACCCCTTATATATTTGTACATGTTGATCATATCCCCCCTTAATCTCCTCTTCTCAAGAGTGAATAAATTCAGTTCCTCTAATCTTTCCTCATAGCTGAGCTCCTCCATGCCTCTTATCAGTTTGGTTGCCCTTCTCTGCACTTTCTCCAGTTCCCCGATTATCCTTTTTGAGAACTGGGGCCCAAAACTGAACTGCATATTCCAGATGAGGTCTTACTAATGATTTGAACAGGGGCAAAATGATATCTCTCTCTCTGGAGACCATACCTCTCTTAATACAAGAAAAGACTTTGCTCGCTTTGGAAACCGCAGCTTGACATTGCATGCTATTATTATTGAGCTTATGATCTACCAAAACCCCCAGATCCTTCTCCACTACGGATCCCCCCAGTTTTACTCCCCCTAGTATGTATGATGCATTCATATTCTTAGCCCCCAAGTGCATAACTTTACATTTATCAACATTAAACCTCATCTGCCACATAGTGGCCCAATTAGACAGGGCATTGAGGTCGGCTTGTAAATTGGCGACATCCTGTAAGGACGTTATTCCACTGCATAGCTTGGTGTCATCTGCAAAGACAGAAATGTTACTTTTGATCTCAGACCCAATATCATTTATAAACATATTAAAAGGTAAGGGTCCCAGCACTGAACCTTGGGGTACACCACTGATAACCTTGGACCATTCAGAGTAAGAATCATTAACCACTACTCTTTGAATTCTGTCTTTTAGCCAGTTTTCTATCCATTTACAAACTGATATTTCCAATCCTGTAGACTTTACCTTGCACATGAGCCGTGTGTGGGGAACTGTATCGAACGCTTTTGCAAAATCCAAGTATACCACGTCCACAGCCACCCCTCTGTCCAAGGTCTTACTTACCTCTTCATAAAAAGAAATCAGGTTTGTCTGACAACTTCTCTTTCATGAATCCATGCTGACTGTTGCTTAACCACTTGACCACTGGGCACTTAAACCCCCTTAATAACCAGACCAATTTTCAGCTTTCGGTGCTCTCACATTTTGAATGACAATTACTCAGTCATACAACACTGTACCCATATGAAATTTTTGTCCTTTTTTTCACACAAATAGAGCTTTCTTTTGGTGGTATTTAATCACTGTTGGGTTTTTTATTTTTTGCGCTATAAGAGAAAAAAGACTGAAAATTTTGTAAAAAAATGATTTTTTTTTCGTTTCTGTTATAAAATTTTGCAAATTACTATTTTTTCTTCATAAATTTTGGCCAAAATTTATACTGCTACATATCTTTGGTAAAAATAAGTACAAATTGGTGGATATTATTTGGTCTTTGTGAAAGTTATAGAGTCCACAAGCTATGGTGCCAATATCTGAAAATTGATCACACCTGAAGTACTGACGGCCTATCTCAATTCTTGAGACCCTAACATGCCAGAAAAGTACAAATACCCCCCAAATGACCCCTTTTTGGAAAGAAGACATTCCAAGGTATTCAGAAAGAGGCATTGTGAGTTTTTTGAAGTTGTCATTTTTTCCCACAATTCTTTGCAAAATCAAGATTTTTTTTTTCTCTTTTTTTTTTTTTCACAAAATTGTCATATTAGCAGGTTATTTCTCACACACAGCATATGCATTCCACAAATTACACCCCAAAACACATTCTGCTATTACTCCCGAGTATGGCGATACCACATGTGTGAGACTTTTACACAGCGTGGCCACATACAGAGGCCCAACATGCAGGGAGCACCTTCAGGCGTTCTGGAGCACCCAGGCCAATTCTGACATTTCTCTCCTACATGTAAAAATCATCATTTGTTTGCTAGAAAATTACATAGAACCCCAAAACATTATATATGTTTTTTTAGCAAAGACCTTAGAGAATATAATGGTGGTTGTTGCAACTTTTTATCTCGCACGATATTTGCGCAGCAATTTTTTTAACGCGTTTTTTACGGAAAAAAAATGTTTTGTGCTTAAAAAAAAAAAAAACAGTAAAGTTAGCCCAATGTTTTTGCATAATGTGAAAGATGAAGTTACGCCGAGTAAATAGATACCTAACATGTCGCCCTTAAAAATTGCACACACTCGTGGAATGGCGCCAAACTTCGCTACTTAAAAAATCCCCATAGGCGACGCTTTAAATATTTTTACTGGTTACATGTTTTGAGTTACAGAGGAGGTCTAGGGCCAAAATGATTGCTCTCGCTCTAACGTTCGCAGAGATACCTCACATGTGTGGTTTGAAAACCGTTTTCATATGTGGGCGGGACTTACGTATGCGTTCGCTTCTGTATGCGAGCTCACGGGGACAGGGGCGCTTTAAAAAAAAAAAAAAAAAAATTTATTCTTCATTTTACTTTATTTATTTTAGTTTGACATGTTTTTCCGCCCTAAACATTTTTTTGATCACTTTTATACCTATTACAAGGAACGTAAACATCCCTTGTAATAGGAATATGGCATGACAGGTCCTCTTTACAGTGAGATATGGGGGGGGGGGTGTCAATAAGACCCCACATCTCACCTCTAGGCTGGGAAGCCTGAAAAAAATACAAAAAAAAAAACAACAATCCTGGCTTTGATCGTAGCGGTGAGTCGGTAGAAGCACCGGAGGGCGGCGGGGGGGGGGACATCCCCTCTCGCCTCCCGTAAGAATGATCAAGCGGCGGAACAGCCGCTATGATTGTTCTTATGGTGTAGGGAATCGCTGGCTGAAAAAGCTAATATCTGAATGATGCCTGTAGCTGCTCCCATCATTCAGATATCCCCGCACAAAGTCAAGGACGTCATATGACGGCCGGAGGGCGGGAAGTGGTTATTGCGGAGTATTGCCGGGCATTGCGGAGTATTGCCGGGCATTGCGGAGTATTGCCGAGTATTGCCGGGCATTGCGGAGTATTGCCGGGCATTGCGGAGTATTGCCGGGCATTGCGGAGTATTGCCGGGCATTGCGGAGTATTGCGGACTATGGCAGGGTATTGCGGACTATGGCAGGGTATTGCGGTGTATGGCAGGGTATTGCGGTGTATGGCAGGGTATTGCACAGGGTATTGTGGAGGGTATTGCAGAGTATTGTGGAGGGTATTGCAGAGTATTGTGGAGGGTATTGCAGAGTATTGTGCAGGGTATTGCAGAGTATTGTGCAGGGTATTGCAGAGTATTGTGCAGGGTATTGCAGAGTATTGTGCAGGGTATTGCAGAGTATTGCGCAGGGTATTGCAGAGTATTTTGCAGGGTATTGCAGAGTATTTTGCAGGGTATTGCAGAGTATTTTGCAGGGTATTGCAGAGTATTGTGCAGGGTATTGCAGAGTATTGTGCAGGGTATTGCAGAGTATTGCACCAGGGTATTGCAGAGTATTGCACCAGGGTATTGCAGAGTATTTCGCAGGGTATTGCAGAGTATTTCGCAGGGTATTGCAGAGTATTTCGCAGGGTATTGCAGAGTATTTCGCCAGGGTATTGCAGAGTATTTCGCCAGGGTATTGCAGAGTATTGCACCAGGGTATTGCAGAGTATTGCACCAGGGTATTGCAGAGTATTGCACCAGGGTATTGCAGAGTATTGCACCAGGGTATTGCAGAGTATTGGCAGGGTGTATTGCAGAGTATTGGCAGGGTATAGCACAGGGATGGCTGAGCAGGGATGGATGGATGGCTGGATCTGTGACTGCAATTGTCACAGATCCAGCCCACAGTGCTGCTGCTGCCATCCGCTCCCTCCCCCTCCCCTCTCACACTGTACCGATCGGTACAGAGAGGGGAGAGAGGAACCGGCGTCATCAAATGACGCCGGTCTGTTTACAAGTGATTGCTCCGTCATTTGACGGAGCGATCACGTGGTAAACGGCCGCTATCAGCGGCGATTTACCGCGATTCGTGATCCGCCGGGTCCTCTGGACCCGGCGGTCACGGAGTTTCCCGTGTGCGCGCCCCAGGGGGCGCGCGGGAGCGCGATTCTGGGAGGACGTTATATAACGTCCTCCCAGAGTTAAGCAACCACCTTGTCGACGTTATTTGTCGGCAGGTGGTTGTTAAGTGGTTAAATAGTTTTTTTCCAGCAAGAACTCATCTATGTGGTCTTTTATTAATCGCTCCAGTATCTTCCCAACTATGGAAGTTAAACTAAGAGGTCTATAGTTACTTGGTAAAGACTTAATTCCCCTTTTAAATATAGGCACCACATTGGCCCTGCGCCAATCCAGTGGTACTATTCCTGTCATTAATGAGTCCCTAAAAATTAAATACAATGGCTTTGAAATTACAGAGCTCAATTCTTTTAGGATCCGTGGGTGTATGCCATCTGGTCCAGGTGCTTTATCCACCTTTATTCCATCTAAATATTTCTGGACCATATCACTTTTGAGCCATTGTGGATTTGGGGCTGTGTCACTACCACCCCCATTTTGGACATGAGCTCCCCCATGCTCCTTTGTATACACAGAACTGAAGAAAGTATTTAATAAATTAGCCTTCTCTTTGTCCCCATTCACCCAATTTTTTGGGGTTTGTCCTACTATCTTTTGCAATCTGTCGTTCATTTTGAGTTTTTGCATCCTTGATTTCCTTTTTACATATCCTGTAATATTCTTTGTAACATTTAAATGACACTAGTGTTCCCTCATTTTTATATTTTTTAAAAGCTCTTTTCTTGTAGTTTATAGCTTTTTTAACTTTGGCAGTGAGCCACATAGGTTTTATTTTTAGCCTTTTAAACTTATTGCCCATGGGAATATACTTTGCAGTGAGTTCACAAACAGTCTTTCTGAAGAATTCCCATTTCTGTTCTGTGCCCATTGATGCCAATATTCCCTCCCAGTCTAAGTCCTGGAGAGCAGCGCTCATCCTTGGAAAATTTGCTCTCTTGAAATTAAGTGTTTTTATCTTTCCTGTATGTGATTTCTGCTTACAACTAACATCAAATGAAATCATGTTATGGTCACTGCTACCCAGGTGTTCCTTTATCTGAACATTAGTAATACGCTCTGCATGGTTTGAGATTACCAGGTCCAACAGAGCATCATTCCTAGTTGGGGCCTCAATAAACTGGACCATAAAATTGTCCTGCAATAGGTTTATACATTTTTGCCCTTTAACTGTCCCAGCAGTTCCATTACACAGTTAAAATCCCCCATTAATATCACCGTCCCAGCCCTTGCAGCCCTTTCCATCTGTGCAAGGAGCTGAGTCTCCACCTCCTCGTTAACATTGGGTGGTCTATAACAAACTCCAATGATTAGCTTTGAACTACGCACATCTGTATGCAGTTCCACCCATAATGCTTCAGACTCATCCCACTCTCCATCCACCAGGTCCTCTTTCACACTCGCTTTGAGATCACTTCTCACATAGAGACAGACCCCTCCACCTTTCCTTTTTACCCTGTCTTTCCGAAAGAGTGCATAGCCAGGAATATTAATAGCCCAGTCATGTGAGGAATGAAGCCAAGTTTCAGCAATACCGATTACATCATAGCTCTCCTCATGCACCAGAGCTTCCAACTCACCTATTTTGCTTGGCAGACTTCTGGCATTGGTGAACAGACACTTTAATGCATTAATATATTTTGACCGGTCACATACTATCCTCTTGGGTGTTCCCAGATTGCAACTAGGACTTGCTACTATACTTACCTTGGGTTTATGTGCTTTGGTTACCCTACCACTAATGCCCCTAATACTACCCTCTAGACTATGTTCCCCGCTGACTCTCACTATCTCTGGACCCTCCCCCCGTTGCCTAGTTTAAAAACCCCTCTAACTTTTTGGCCATCCTTATTCCCAGCTGATCTGCACCCTCCTCATTTAGGTGCAGTCCGCCCCTTCTATAGTACTGGTTGTCGACTGAGAAGTCGGCCCAGTCCTCCAGGAACCCAAACCCCTCCTTACTACACCAGCTCTTCAGCCACTTGTTCACTTCCCTAATCTCCCTCTGCCTTTCTGGTGTGGCTCGATGTACCGGTAGTATTCCTGAGAATACTACCTTGGAGGTCCTTTTCCTCAATTTAGCTTCCAAGTCCCTAAAATCGTTTTTTAGGACACTCCATCTGCCTCTGACTTTGTCATTGGTGCCAACGTGCACCATGACAGCTGGGTCTTCCCCAGCCCCTCCCAGTAATCTGTCCACCAGATCCGTGATGTGCCGAACCCGAGCGCCCGGTAGACAACATACAGTTCGGCGCTTCAGGTCTGATGCAGGGGTTCTCAACCCTGTCCTCAAGTACACCCAACAGGCCATGTTTTGGGAATTTCTCTTCGATAAAATAGCTGTCCAAAATACCAAGCCATTGACTCCTGCAAACATGACCTGTTGGGGGTACTTGAGGACTGAGTTAAGAACCAATGGACCGATGGAACCTCAAGGAGAAGGAGAAATGGACTATGTCAGATACGCAGGGGTGGCTGAAGGGTTCCAAAACAGAAGTACAAGTTAAAACTGCTTGGGATAAACCAGTTGCCAGCACTACGCAGAGGAAGAGAGAGGTGATGAGGATGACATATGCTTCTCTCTCTATACAGAGTGAAAAAGTACAGAGAAAACATTACAAAAGTTATCTTTCAATATATATATTATGTATTTAAATTTGGGGGGGAGCATCTGGGTCATTTAACCCAGATGTACTAATTGTTAGGGAATCTGAGATTCCCTTTTGTGGTTCTTGGAGGACACTGGTGGTGCAAGGTTCCCTGTGGCCTGCAGGTGGCGTTGTCGCCCTGGGTCGGAGTTGAACCTGCACCACAGGACTGTTCCTTTTTGTCCTTTCCTGGCACCGGTACAGCGGGGCGGGGAACGCGCTGTGACGCAAAGGGAGAGGAGATAAAAGGGGCGGACGCCCTGACCTCGGGGTTCAGAGTTGGAGGACGCGGCCGCACCCAGGCGCCTTCGGCCTGGGTGCTGGCATTCCGGAGTTCCGGGCCCAGGTGCCCTTGACCTGGCCGGAGCGAGGGATGGAGTCCATCCCAGGCACCTTAAGCCTGGGGTGAGGTACTACGGCCGAGGCCTGGAGCCCAGTAACTTCGACTGGGTTCCGCGAGGGTGGAGGAGTCCGAGGGGCCCTAAGGTGTTGGGACCCGTATCTGAGGCGAGGAGGCCGGGGAGTGTAACCCTTCCGAATAGTCCGGTACAGCATTAATCCGGTGACGGCGGGGCCTCTGGTAACTCTCTTGGAGGGATGTCTTCCCCCTGACAGGGGCTGCAACGTAGCGAAGGTAACTCCTGTTCCTGTTCACTAGAGTCGCTGGAAGAGACTCTGAAGCCAAAAAGTCCATTTAACAGCCACTGTGCTTAGCAACCGTTGGTGAAACCTCAACAGTTTTTAGTTTCTTTGAGGATTGTGCCTTGACCTACTCCCCACCAATACTGAACTGTTCTTTGGGTCTCAAACTGTCTGCTCGCAAAGGACTATTTGTTTGCCGTTATGGAATAAATAAGTGTTGGACCTTTTCAGTGTGTGGTACTCCAATTACTGGGAGCAAAGGGGGTTATCAGCAGAACAGACTTGGCTCTGAGCGTATACACAGCCTGGGTGTAATTAGATGCTGGCCTTCACCTCTACATGCTGTAATCTAGAGGACATGGGCCGTGGCGCACCTCGCTCTCCCCTTCAAGGTACCCCTAGACCGAAGCCAAAGTGACCACTAAAGAAGAGAGAGAGGGTGAGGCCGATATATATATATATATATATATATATATATATATATATACATACATACCTCACCTTGTGACTTATAAGTAGAGAGAAAATCTCTCTAGTGAAGATTTGGATAACCCAGTAAAAACTCAAAGGGGGTATTAACTTTCCTTACACTGTCCAAAACGAAGAAAAAAAAAAAGTTTTGCCTGGATATACACTTTACATTGAAAAAACATGTCTACAGTATTATACTTCCCCATCACAAGTGCAGGATTAAATGACTGTGGCAGTCACAAACATGTGAGTTTCATAATTACATTCTTTATATGGTAAGAATATTACAGAACACATTCAGACCTGGGCCCAAAACTCCATAGGTTTGTCTTTACTGTACTTAAACATTTGTGTTTGGAAATTATCTTTAAGTTCCACATTTGGAATGCAGAAAGATAAGACTAAACTGACCTATGTTACCTAATTGGTCAACTAACTTGATCTTTATATTATAGATCAATTTTCCTTTGCATTATGTTCTTTTTTTTTATGAAATGGGAAAAGTTATTTCCTGATCTTTTGTTGGCAGCCTGACAACTCAGCTGACCTACATGTTGTTGTGTGCTTAGGTGCCAGTTAGATTTCCTTTTCCATGGCAGCCAAGAAATAATTACAAAAGCATTACTGAAACAACTAGCTATCATGATAAATTGGCAGCGTTTAATGGATTGCTGAATAAAAAATGCCCAAAGACACTGGAACAAACTTCACTATTCAGTCTCTCAGGACGTGCCTAAGAAAAAAAGGTACAATAAAATGAACATTAACAGGGAACAATGTTGTGTCTGTGGGGGTTAATTTCAATTAATCTTGTAGCAGGCAAACTTTAGCCACTGCAACTTGTTTTAAAATTTAACAATAGACTAGCAATTTCTGCCTATGCACAGCCAAACACTGCATTGTTTTGGTGACTTTCTAGTGTGAATTTAGCTCCCATTGGACAGATAGCCTCTCACTTCCTGTTAAGTCCACAGAACAGTAAAGCCCTGTACACACGATCGGATTTCCTATGGATTCTAATCCGATGGATTTTTCCATCGGAAATCCGAAGAAGCTGACTTCCATCAGTCTTGCCTACACACCATCAGTATAAAAATCCGACCGTCCCAAACGCTGTGACGTAAAACACTCCGACAAGCCGAGAAAAATTAAGTTCAATGCTTCTGAGCATGCGTTGACTTGATTCTGAGCATGCATGGGTTTTTCGTCCGATGGAGTTCCACACAGACGATCGGAATTTGCTATCGTTTTTTTTTTCCATCAAATAAATGTAAAACATGTTCTATTTTTTCACACCGATGGAAAAAAGACTGATGGGGCCCATACACGATCGGTTTGTCCGATGAGAAAAGTCCATCGGACTGTTTTCATCAGTAAAACTGATTGTGTGTACACGGAATAAGTGAAGGTAAATCTCCATAATGAGAAAAAAAATATTTGCAGATTATTCTTCCCCTACGCTATACAAAAAGGAAAAAAAAAGAGTAAATACTGCATGACCATAATGTAGCGGATGGTTGCTACTAGTTACTAACATCCACCATATCACCCTGCTGCCAGACCTCCATATATCACTCTCAGAGATAATGAACAGTCATTTGCTTTGTTTTGTTTTTGTTTATTTGGGGGATCTAACTTGGTTGGGTGAAGGGGATATGGGATGCCCATAGAACAGATCACTTTGCCATCATGATTACAGAATTGGTTAAATGAATTGAGCTTTTGAAGAACTGATAGATAGACTCTAATATTCAGTCACTTCCCCTGCATAAACTCCTGCAGACCGTTGCTCCTCCTCTGCATCAAATCCTGCAAACTTTTACTCCCAGGACTCCTCTCCTCTTGCACAAAACTTTACTATGAACTACTGGCCTTTCCGCCTCATCATCTTTGTCTTTACACCAAGGATTTCTCTAAATAGTCCTAGATGCTTGCTGATTTTCTGAACTGTTAATAGGCCAGGGACCTGCAGTACCCCTTCTTGTGGCCTAGTAGTTTAGCAGGTTGAGTCTGTTGGTGAACTACTGATCCCAGCTAGCCCAACATGCAAATCCTGTGCCCGCAGGCCACATCGATTTGACACAAAACCCCACAGTCTCTCCTATGGCCTTGCACCCAGCTCCCCTGGCATGCCTCCTCCAGATATCCACTGTGCCTCACTCACAGACCTTCAGAACTTAACCGGACATGCGTTCCAATCACTTCTCCAGCCCCTCTGTTCCAGGACACCTCTTACATGATCGTGTAAGGACGAGGCTTCCTCCCAGCTCCCGGGCTCCTCCACTGAGGCGCGCACCCCCCCAGATGGGGATGGGCCTCCTGCTGTGATCTAGCACTCCATTCTTCACGTCTCCCAGCCGACAACTCCCCTCCAGTGGGCTGGACCTGAGCTTAAGTACGAGGCCTGCCCCCTGCCAATTCCAGTTGGGGATTCATCGGGGCTACTCACATGAGCTCCCTGTCACTCCAGCTGCCGGCCCTGCCCCTCTTCCAGAACATTCTCCCTGGAAGCAGGGGAGGCACCCAAGAACTGAAGTACAGGTGGTCACACCCACTGCTACACTAACCACTCCCTTCCCCAGATCAAAACAAGCAGGCCTAGCCTGACGCATAGGCCTGCCTAAATTTACCTGCCTGGCAGCTACAACACAAAAATCCTCACTTCTAGCACCTACCTATGGTAGAGGGTGCTACAATAATAAATGTAGAGGGTTCTTGGGAGGGGATATGCTTTCAATGTACAAATACCGTACTGGGGACCCCACAATTGTGATAAAACTTTTCCGTGTAAGGGAATTTAATAAGACACGCGGCCATTCACTAAAATTAGAAGAAAAGCGATTTAACCTTAAACGGCGTAGGGGGTTCTTTACTGTAAGAGCAGTAAGGATGTGGAATTCCCTTCCACAGGCAGTGGTTTCAGTAGGGAGCATCGATAGTTTTTCAAAAAACTATTAGATAAGCACCTGAACGACCACCGCATACAGGGATATACAATGTAGTACTGACATAAAATCTCACACATAGGTTGGACTAGATGGACTTGTGTCTTTTTTCAACCTCGCCTACTATGTAACTATGTATCTCATTTGTAGTGAGAGACACGCCTGTTTATGGCCACCTTTATTATTTTAAATCAAATCAGACTTTTTGCTTTGAGTTGATATATCCTCAGCCAGCATATTTTGTTTTTTGTAGGAACAAAGGTTGTAGTTGGCCAACAATTCTTTCCAGTTTACCACACACTCACACAGTTTAATTTATGTTTAGTGAGACTGTGTATTGCCTAGGGCCATTACTCTTAAACCTCTTATCAGCCTGAACTCAAAATTTTGCACAACAATGCTTCTCACAGTTTCATGAGTTGCTCATGTGTTTCTTCTGCAGTTTTCTGGCCATTTATTATCCACCTTCTATGAGTATTTGATTACTACCAATGCAGAGACAAAGCTTTAAAGAGTATCTATACCTAACACAATTCCCTCTGGGTGATTAATGTACATTGCAGGGATATTACTATACTTTGTAATAGATTCATACATTTTGATGCTCTAAAGCAGGGGTCTCCAAACTGCGGCCCTGAGGCCGGATGCGGCCCTTTGCGTGCCTTAATGCGGCCCTTGGGGCACTATTCCATCCAACTCCAATGGGGCATATTTCTTGTTGCTGACACCAATGGGGCACTATTCCTCCTACTGACACCATCAATTCTTTCCATTGACACCAACGATGAGGCACTAGTCCTCCCACTGTCACCAAAGATATGGTATTATTTACTCCCACTGGACACTTTCTACTCCCAATGGCCCTAGTCTGGCCCCCTAAAGTCTGAAGGACCGTAAACTGGCCCTTTGTTTAGAAAGTTTGGAGACCCCTGCTCTAAAGAAATAGAGGTTTGTTTTACCAGATTGATTGCAGGCTGATTCTGAAGGTAGGGACTGGTTCATTATAATCAGCTGGTGCACATGTTGTAATGAGAAAAGCGGCTAGATCTGTGGGTGGGTCAAGTTTATTGGTACCCAAGTTGGAGTAAAGGCACAAAGAGACCAAGTAAAGTGGCACCCGTATTATTTGGTTAATTAGAAGTAACAAATAACACATGGAGGACAGCAGCAAGGTGCTTACTTAACATTTCCAAAACTATATGGCATCAGAGTCCTGACAACACAGGTGACCCAGCTACAACAGTTCTCAGCAACATTGGCAGTACTTTAACACAATCCCAGTACTTGAGATGTCACTTTAATAATGCTTATGTTACCAGAGCAGTATCTGAGTGAATGGGACTGCTGATCGGTAGAGCAGGCTGTGCAGGCGCAATTAGCAGACTTGTAGAAAGATATTTGTCCCAGCTTTAGAGCCCCCAGATAGCAAAGCCAGTTTACAGTATCCCTTTTCTGTCTCTCCTCAACAGAAACCTCTCTTTAGTGCTAAATACATTGTCCCTAACCAGCGTGGATCCTACCCCTACACTCTCTACTTCATAAATGTGCACCAACTGCAGTGGAACAATGCTATTTATTAACATTGCCCTTACTAAAGATGGCCACGGAGGTCATCCAGTCCATCCAATCGGACAGCTGCTTCCCTAATGACACCTATAGAGGCTTCAGAGGAACAAAGCTCCTCTCATCCTCTATTTCCTTTGTACAGGGGCCAGAAAAACAGCCCTAATACATTGGGAAGGATAAACTGTATCTACCTATTGCAGGGGGTGCCTAATATTTGACTTGTAACGTAGTGCAGACTTCTGGGAAAATTAGTGAGCCAATAACACAAGCAGGAAATTACATTTCTGGGGTTTGGTGTACAGAATGCTTCCAGGCTCCGTATTGCATTTTTATTACTTCATATGCAAATTCTACCCTCTCCCCTGAGATTTGTTCTTCTCTGGGTGTTTTTTTTCTAGTACACCATTGAACACATTTCTGAAGATCATAATACAGATTATATTTTGCTTGATCGATCTTTGTCTTTTTGAGTGTACTTTAGTGTTGATAAATTGCACATTGTGTAAAAAAATCCTACTGTTATATTTCGTAAAATGTTAATAAAAATATTGAAAGAGAAAAGGAAAAGTATTTTTTAACAACAGTAAATTACAACGTGGCTTGTGTAGCAATTGAATATGCTATATTATATTTTTATTTGCTAGATTTTTTTGCCACAAAAGTGGGATTTACCTTTAGGACATAAAAAGGTTAAAAATAAAACATTGAGAGATGTGATTTGTAAGTAAGTGATGGAAGGAGTGGAACTGAGATCTCTGAAAATTTAGAGGCAGTAAAGGAGAGATAGCAGATAGCAGATTCAAAATATGCCCTATAGGTTTGGACTTACCGTATATACTCGAGTATAAGCCGAGTTTTTCAGCACATTTTTTTGTGCTGAAAATGCCCCCCTTGGCTTATACTCGAGTCACCTTTTTGCACCTAATCTCCTGGACTTTGGGGACCCGGTACTGGTACTTGGCACAGATGTAGCCCCACTCTTCCTCTACAAGTGTGCAAAGTTTTTTGTCTGGGGTACCTACGGTCTGGGAGCACCGATTTTTCAAAGCTGTGCACCCCTTCCATAGACTCCCATGGTAAACGTAATTTCTCTGGTGATTTTGGGGACCCGGTACCGGCCGGTCATAGGTTCCATGGACCCGAATATTGGCACACATGTAGCCCCATTTTTCCTCTAGTGTGCAAAGTTTGTTGTCTGGGGGACCTACAGCCAGGGAGCATCGATTTTTTAAAGCTGGGCACCCCTTCCATAGACTCCCATGTTAAACGTCAGTCTAGTCATGGGCACAGTGAGGCATGGGCACAGTGAGGCATGGACACAGTGAGGCATGGACACAGTGTGGCATGGACACAGTGTGGCATGGACACAGTGTGGCATGGGCACAGTGAGGCATGGGCACAGTGAGGCATGGGCACAGTGAGGCATGGACACAGTGAGGCATGGACACAGTGAGGCATGGACACAGTGAGGCATACACATGGACACAGTGAGGCACAGTGAGGCATGCAGATGGACACCCTAGGCTTATACTCGAGTCAATACGTTTTTCCATTTTTTTGTGGTAAAATTAGGTGCCTCGGCTTATAATCGGGTCGGCTTATACTCGAGTATATACGGTACACCATAAATATTTGTCTAGTAATTTAATTGGTGGAATAAACTTGATTTTCCTCACTGTCCTTCAAATTCTCATGTCTCGGGTTCAAAGATGATGAGTAGAGAAACCCATTGAGGCCCCATTCACACTTGGCATAGAGGGAATGCGTGTTCCCGCTTACGATTTTTTTGTGGGCGATTGATACGAGTTTCTGTTTGTCACGCATAGGGCAGTCCATTCATTTGAATGGACTGCCGTATGCTTATCTGTCACGCAAAAGAAGCTCCTGCACCTATTTTGGGTGACGAGATTTGCACTTTTGTTCAAAATCAGGGGATTCCGGTATAGTCCCATGTCTCAATCAAGTAGTATTCCATGGCCACAGATTTCTGATGCGTGCCAATCATGGGCAAATTTCACTGCATTTGAGGTGCCATCAAGAATGAATGGTATCCAACCGCGCATTACAAAAAATTTTTTGCATCATCTTAACGCATTTTGGAATCCCGGGTCGAATCGTGCTGATTCTGACCGTAGTTCCAAATCGCGAAGTGTGAATAAGGCCTGAATGATAGTCTCTTGTCAATGCATCCTGCCAACATTGACAGCTTTGGAGAATCTCTCCAACACTTTCAAAATACGTGGCAATTAAACAAATATTCATCTTTTGACAGCAGTGTGGTTGTTTTCTTTGTAAACCAGTGAGAAATACTACCCATATGTCACTAAAAATATCCACTCTTTATTATTGTGAATGTAGCTTAACAGTTTATTGCTGATACTGTTAAATGTAGAACTTTAATTATTTCCCAGCAGACTCATAATTTTCAGTATATGATGTGCATTGCAATGGCTGTATGAAAGTGTAATCTTCCAAACACACAAGAGTATGGTAGGTAAACAAATAATAAATACTTGTACTGGAAAGGATAGATGTCGGCTTATGGGTAGTGGAGGAAATAATTCAGCAGTAGCACAGCAGATGTTGTTGTGCTTGTTAATCGTGCTGCCTCACACAAAGTCAAGCTCATTTTTATGTCGTTATATAACAAGAGAGTTTTTACTGTGAATCCAGGGTGATTTAATATTATATTATCCAGAGCAAAGCATGAAATCATTAGCCAAGAGTATAATAAAAGTAATGTTCTGTACATTTGCCCTCCAACATACATCCATATTAAAGGATGGAATGAAACTGGCTTAGTTGAAACCTGCTGTCAGAGCAATATAATGGCTGCCATTGCTTGACCCCTCCTTACAAAAATGCTCATTTCAGGTCATTAAAACAATATTTTTTGTGTCAATGATCTGGAGCAAGTATGACTTTTACACTTACCGGTACTTTACTAGCTGCATGCTTTCTCCAGGAATTCAATTCAGAAAGTACTAAACCTAGAGTTTGCTAGAAATGATCAGTTTCAGATCAGAAATGGCAGTTTATTTTTATTTTTTTACAGTGGGCACAATTTTCCTTTAAATAATGGATAGGCAGCTTCCTTGGACTGTCAGCAGCTGTTCCTTGCTTTGATGGATAAGGTGAATCTGGTAGAAAGGTTGATAGAGTAGGTCTCTGCTCTCTTATCTTCTTATTTCGAAGATCAAAATCCAAGTCAGACCAGGTTTATTGTCCTGCCGAGCTCAAGATCAGCTGCTTTGCTGCTGCTTAGAAGCCCGGGCAGAGGTTGCCCTATTGAAGATCAGAACACCTTCTAATCTGGGGAATGATTGAGGATCCTAATGTTGGACATACAGTACATGGCCCTGTGGTGATTGAGAATCAGGCTGTATGGAGCTTGCCAACGAGTGATATAAAGTGCATCCAGCTCAGTGTTTCTCAACCTTTTTTAAGTCAAGGCACCCTATAAAATGATGCGCAACCTCAACGCACCCATTCTAAAATGTAAAAAACGAAACTTTTACATAATGCAGCAGCATCTACACATGTAGGAAAAACACCACTAGATGTGATTTATTTTTACAAAACAAATATACCTTTGCACATTGGTACTGACTAATATTCCAGCGTCTCTCTTCTCCCTCAATTTCTATCCCTTCTTTAGCCAACGTGACCCTAATGCTGATGAAGAAGGGCAGGGGAGGGACAAACAAGACGTCCTCAGTGTCCGATCCTCCTTATCAATCTATGATCAATTTGTTAATCTGTTGTCAGGACTCCAGCAGCTGGCCTACATGGTGCCCAAGGTTATAATGCTGCACAATAAGGATTTCATCCCGATACCTAATGGCAGTCAGGGTGCCATTATGTAGCCTGTAGAGGTCTGTGCGTCCCTCCATGGATTTGCCTCCCCAGACCATCACTGACCCACCACCAAACTGGTCAAGATGAATGATGTTACAGGCAGCATAAGGTTCTCCACGGCTTCTCCAGACCCTTTCACGTCTGTCACATGCACTTAGGGTGAACCTGCTCTCATTTGTGAAAAGCACAGGGCACCAGTGGCGGACCTGCCAATTCTGGTGTTCAATGGCAAATGCCTATCAAGCTCCATTATGCTGGGCAGTGAGCACAGGGAACACTAGAGGATGTCGGGCCCTCAGGCCACCCTTATGAAGTTTGTTTCTGATTGTTTGGTCAGAGACATTCACACCAGTGGCCTGCTGGAGGTCATTTTGTTGGGCTCTGGCAGTGCTCATCCTGTTCCTCCTTGCACAAAGGAGCAGATACCGGTCCTGCTGATAGGTTAAGGATCTTCTAGGGCCCAATCCAGCTCTGCTAGAGTTACTGCCTGTCTCCTAGAATCTCCTCCATGCTCTTGAGACTGTGATGGGAGACACAGCAAACCTTCTGGCAATGACACGTCTTGATGTGCCATCCTGGAGGAGTTGGACTGCCTGTGTAACCTCTATAAGGTCCAAGTATCGCCTCGTGCTGCCAGTAGTGACACTGACCTTAGCCAAATGCAAAACTAGTGAAAAACAGTCAGAAAAGATGAGTAGGGAAAAAAATGTCAGTGGCCTCCACTTGAAAAACCATTCCTGTTTTGGAGGTCGTCTCATTGTTGCCCATCTAGTGCACCTGTTGTTAATTTCATTAACACCAGCTGAAACTGATAAAAAAAACCTCTGCTACTTACCTGACCAGTTCAATATCCTAGGAGTTTAATTTACTTGATACTAAACTCTGATTAAAAAGTGTTCCTTTAATTTTTATAAAAAGTAAACTGGAAATGTTAAATAAAATTGAGTAATAGCATTTTAATTTCTTTTAGGCCTTATACACACGGACAGGCAAAAATGCTGCTTTTAGATGTTTAGAAACATTATTGCATTTAGGTTCATGTTTTAGAGCAGCATTGAGGGGTATAAAAAAATGTCCTAAAACTGCATTCAGAGAGGAGCCTGTTGGTATAATTTACTCACATACACACAAATGCTTTTAAATTATTTCCAGTGGCCAGAAAGAATACGTCTGTGTGCCTTACAATTCTTCTCTGGCACTTTCTGAGAGTGCATAGCAAGTACTAGATGGAAATATTAGGGAAGTTGCATATATCATTTGTATAAAAATTTGCACATTCTGAAAACACATACCTAGTATTTTATAACTGTCACATTCTATTTTTATAGAAAGTGGAATGATTTCTTTAGCCTAAGAAACTGTGTCACATAAAGGACATATGGCACCCAGATCACGAATGAAGAGAGTGCAAGCTTACAATGTCCTACTTTTCCATGACATCGGATTACTACCCCAAGCATCAAATCCCTCACACCACTCATACTGCCCTTTCTTTATACAGGATCAACATATTATATGGGTTAATGTTAAATAGTTTTGTCAGTAGATTAAAATATACCCCACAATGTAAACTGTTTGTAAATGAATCCTAATATCCGTAGATAGTTTATTAAAAAGGGCACCATGGTCTATTCCACTTAAGCCTCGTACACACGACCGATTTTCTCCGACCGTTCGTGTGTATGGTTTCTCGTCGAGAAAACTGCCGGGAATCTCGACGAGAAAAATAGAGAACCTGCTCTCTATTTTCTCGTCAGGATTCTTGTTTTTTTCATCGAGATCCTCGTCGGCTTGTTTCCCGACGAGAAAACCGGTCGTGTGTATGCTTTTCCGAGTCTTAAAAAATTGTGCATGCTCAGAATCAAGTATAAAGCCTCGTACACATGGTCGGACTTCCATTTGACTTTTCAGTGGTTTTTGGTCCGAACGGAGTTGGTCGGGAACACCCATAGCATACACACTCTCGGACTTTTCTGCAAACGTTCCCAAAACTTTATCCAACATCACGTGTTTTTTTTTTTGCTCTTTTCTGCTCTTTACCGCCACCCTTTGGTCAACTTCTGCTATTGTTGGTTGATTGTAACATTATTTGTTTTGTCCATCGGACAAAAGTCCAATGGTTTTCTGTACACACGGTCGGACTTTGCTCCATCAGACTTTTGTTGGGCAAAAGTTTGTCCGTTTGCAGACCCAACATTTGTCCGATGAAAACAAAAAAAAAACAACAAAGTTTGTCCGATGGAGCGTACACACGGTCGGATTGTTGGTCCAACTTGCTCAAAATGAAGTTTGTTGGCTAAAAGTCCGACCGTGTGTACGGGGCTTAAGACGGGAGCGCTCCTTCTGGTAAAACTGGCGTTCGTAATGGAGATAGCACATTCGTCACGCTAAAACGAACTGAAAGCACGAAGACTGAAAAGCGCAAATTGTCTCTCCCCAAACTTTTACTAACACGCGGTAACACGAGATCAGCAAAAGCAGCCCAAGGGGTGGCGCCATTGAAATCAAACTTCCCCTTTATACTGCTGTCGTACGTGCTGTACGTGACCGCGCTTTACAACGACGAGATTTGGAATTGACAGTGTGTATGCAAGGAAAGCTTGACAAGATGCTTGTTAAGCTTGACAAGAATCTCGTCGAGAAAAACGACATGTTTTATTACGATGAGATTCTCAGTCGTGTGTAGGAGGCTTTAGAGTGACACTAAACTTGGTTTAAAAAAATATTATTCAAATATTTCCAATAAAAAAAAAGTCACTCTATTGCTCTCAGCCTCCTCTAAATCTCTTCTTTTTTTTGTAATCTGCCTCCCTGTTGGAGGGTGGCTAAGGTTATTAGCCATGGTCCCACTGAATCTAGGAATGTAGCCACCTTCTCTTGCTCCCTCCCGAGATTGACCAATGGAATATGGGGTTTGTAGTGTGCATAGCGCAGTGCACATAACCACAACTAATGGGCACTACTTATTCCAAACAAAGGGAAGTGAGGGAGAATGGAGAGGTACGGGAATTCACAAAGAATGTTACAAGAAGAAAGAAAAACACAGTAAAGCCCAGTACACACGATCGGTTTAACCGATGAATAACCGTCCGATGGATTGTTTTCATCAGACAAACCGATCGTGTATGGGACCCATCGGTCTTTTTTCCATCGGTGTGAAAAAATAGAACATGTTTTGAATTTTTCCGATGGATAAAAAACCGATCGAAAACTCTGATTGTCTATGGGCAAGTCCATCGGATAAAAAACCCACGCATGCTCAGAATCAAGTCGACGCATGCTCAGAAGCATTGAACTTTATTTTTCTCGGCTCATCGGAGTGTTTTACGTCACCGCGTTTGGAGTGGTCAGTTTTTTGACTGATGATGTGTAGGCAAGATTGATGGAAGTCAGCTTCATCGGATTACTGATGGACAAAACCATCGGATTAGAATCCATAGGATATCTGATCGTGTGTACGAGGCTTAAGAAATAATTTCATGAAAAATAGATTACAGGGCCAGTAAGTAGTGAATGGGTAGGGATTATTTTTGGAGAATAAGAATATTGTTTGGTGTCTCTTTAAACTAATACACAGAATGGCAGGTACTGTATAACACTCAGATGACTGGTGTTTGTTCTCTTTGTGGGTTGACTTTATTTGAAAGGTAAATAACAGCTACAGTGTTGTGTACACACACTTTAAATTGTTATACAGGTATAACACACAGGACGTGCCATAGACACCTAATAGAAGAACTGTATTATAATAATACATACATTAGTTGGTTGTTTCACATGTAATAACCATTAGTTACCTAATAAATAGCTTAGATACACGACTTGTGCTTCTTCCAGATACCTTGTCAGCTGTTTGTAAATATGTAATGAGTCACCTTGGAGTTCTGTATGCTATCTAACATAATAAGTAACAGCTGTCAGGTGAGTATACCTGTGTGCATGGATCTGATTGTTAACTGAAAGCCATGCAGCAGGTGCAATGCTCTCATTGGGTGTAGTAATCTTACAGAAAAAGGAGCTGTGTCACTACAGAAACCAGTTCATATACCAATTTGTACATTATGCTGCTTATTGGGAAACAAAAGATGGATTCTGCGAATACAGACAGTTCTTCTTTCATTTTCATGCACATATTGGCATCATCTACGGGGTCTGTTAATCAATGTTCCACCCAGGATTTACACAACTTTAATCCAAGATTCACCTATTTTAAAATAATAATTAAGTGTCAAAATTTAGTGAAAGGCATTTGAACCTTAGGTTAAAACATAGATACATTATCTCACAAAAGTGAGTACACCCCTCACATTTTTGTAGATATTTTATTATATCTTTTAATGTGACAACACTGAAGAAATGACACTTTGCTACAATGTAAAGTAGTGAGTGTACAGCTTGTATAACAGTGTACATTTGCTGTCCCCTCAAAATAACTCAACACACAGCCAATAATGTCTAATGTCTGGCAACAAAAGTGAGTACACCCCTAAATGAAAATGTCCAAATTGGGCTCAATTAGCCATTTTCCCTCCCTGGTATCATGTGACTCGTTAGTGTTACAAGGTCTCAGGTGTGAATGGGGAGCAGGTGTGTTAAATTCGGTGTTATCACTCGTACTGGTCACTGGAAGTTTAATATGGCACCTCATGGCAAAGAACTCTCTGAGGATCTGAAAAAAAGAATTGTTACTCTAAATCAGTTTTTCTCAACTCCAGTCCTCAAGGCGCCACAACAGGTCATGTTTTCAGGCTTTCCATTATTTTGCACAGGTGATTTGATCAGTTTCACTGCCTTCGTAATTACCAAAGCTGTTTCATCTGAGGGAAATCCTGAAAACATGACCTGTTGGGGCGTCTTGAGGACTGGAGTTGAGAAACACTGTTCTAAATAAAGATGGCCTAGGCTATAGGAAGATTGGCAAGACCCAGAAACTGAGCTGCAGCACAGTGGCCAAGACCACACAGCGATTTAACTGGACAGATTCCATTTAGAACAGGCCTCACTCACTATTCACTACTTTACATTGTAACAAAGTGTCATTTCTTCAGTGAAAAGATAATAAAATATTTACAAAAGGGTGTGGGTGAGGGGTGTACTCACTTTTGTAAGATACTGTAACTAAACCCTTTTATGTTGCTCCTGTTGAACCAGTCAGCTTCTCAGTATAATGTATCTAGGACATGTTACAGAAATTAAAGAAGAAGCTGGCTGGTTGCTATGGGCAGCATAGACCATTTTTGTTTCAGTTACGGTACTTCCATTTAATATCTCATTATGGATAAGGATACTGATGTCTGCATATTTTTTACATTTTTAATGTGATAAAAAAAAAAAAAACCTTTATACATACTTAGCCTCTTGTGATACACATTGATGAAATAAATCCTCTTACATAAGTTGTTCCTGTTTATCTGCAGCCCTCATTTCTCTAGAGAGAATTTACACAGCTTTTCTGAGCTTCTAGAGGCAGGGGGCAGGATCTGATGTCACAAACTGCACAGCTCAGAGAGGAGAGCTGGGTATAATCTGAGACCCGAGTGAAGTGAAAGGACACACTCCCCTCTACACAATCTCATAGGGAAACATGCACAGCTGAGGTTGTCAGTTACAGTCTGTATGCTGGAGTTCCCCTCCCCTGTCCCCCTCGTTCTTTTGGAGTTGGCACAGCCCAACAAAAATTACTCATGCAGATAGCAGAGGAATGAGACTTTCGACAGACATTGCACTCAGTGCTTTGGTTTGTACATATATTATAGCAGCATATGCTTTTTCATTTCTTATGTCAGAGGTTTACAACCACTTTAAGTTTAACGTCTGAGAAAACTGGAGCCCCAGTGCTGGTGGTTGAAAAGGTGAATTGAACAGCCTCAGATGATACACAGGGATGAACCAAATCTACCTACATAGGTTTTACATTTATATCTGCTGTCTTCACATTTATATACTGTTGAGAAAGTTGAGATCGTGTTAAGAGATTTTCTGTTCCTGTTTAACACAGTCTGTCTGGACATACAGCCAAGATAGCTAAAATTGCTGATTGGAGGAAAGGCACACACCCCCTCTCATCATAGGCAGAGACTCTCAGAGGTGTTTTGTAATAGGGCCTGCTCCCTGCTAATCTATTTTAGCAACCTCCCCGGACAGAAGATTCAGGCTGCTTTTGTCTGACGTGTCAGAATTTGTCAGGAGTTATCAGGCTGATAACAGAGGAACGGGTCAGGAGAGAGCTACAGGACTTAGCTCATTGAAGAGAGATAACAAAATACTTCAGATATATGTGTCTAGCTCAAATTTCATGAATCGGGTTTACATCCACTTTAAGCTGGCCATACACTGTGTGAATTTCGGTGAGCTTCTGATAAACCAGGTTGAAATTCACTCAGTGAGTGGCCATGCCAGCCGCCTCCCACCCAGTATCCCTCAATTTGAAAATCAAAGGGGCTGGGTGGAAAATTTTAATCTAAAAACGCAGCTGCATGTGATCAGATGCAGCCACTGTATGGGTATGTTGATAGCTGGCTGACTGTATAGCAAGGTTGGAATATCTCAAACTAAAAAAAGTTCGTAGTTCAAGCATTCAACTTTAGCCTCATCTACACACAAGCTAGGATATGGAGATTGCATAGCGCACAATCATGTGACATGAGGCTACAGTTCTACTTCAATGCGGTGAGAAAGGTTAGCTAAGCCTAGCACAGTGGATTTAACAAGACATAAATTGAAAGTTGCCTGGATTTAGGATTTTAGCACAGTGCACATTTCCAGGAATAGGATTTGCAGTTCAGCAATTCTCATTAATTATTAGTAATTAAATATGTGCGCGCTCATGACGTAAATCAGCTGCTGCCTCCCCTCAAAGTCCCTGAGACCAGGGTCTAAAGCCTCGTACACACGGCCGGTTTTCTCGTCAAGAAACAACAAGAAAACTGCCGGCAGAGTTTTCATGCCGAGAAAACCGGCCGTGTGTACGTGTCTTTCAGGTTTCTCGTCAGGAAAACTGTCTAGAATCTCGACGAGAAAAATAGAGAACCTGCTCTCTATTTTCTCGTCGGGATTCTCGTCGGCCTGTTTTGACTTTGACGCATGCGCGGTAGCTTCCTAGGCATAGGTAGGGTGTAGCAAGATGGTGGCGACGGCATCGAATGTAACAAGCGCACGCTCGTCGTAGTCGATGACGTCACCGCGTTCATGCCATTCAAAAGAACTGCGGTTCTTTTGAATCGTACGTGTGTACACTCATCCGGGACAAGATTCTTGTTCAAGAATCTCGCCAGGAAAAACAACGTGTTTTTTCCTGACGGGATTCTCGGCCGTGTGTACTAGGCTTAAGTGTTTGAGTGATATGAAGGAAAAAGGGGATTTTTATAACAGCTTACCTGTAAAATCCTTTTCTTGGAGTACATCACGGGACACAGAGCGACTTAGTCATTACTAATGGGTTATATAGATACCTTCAGGTGCTGGCACTGGCAACTTCCAAAACCGGAAGTACCCTCCCCTATATAAGCCCCTCCCATCCGGGAGCACCTCAGTTTTGTAGCAAAGCAATAAGTGTCCCAAAAAGAGGGGTGGGAGCTCTGTGTCCCGTGATGTACTCCAAGAAAAGGATTTTACAGGTAAGCTGTTATAAAAATCCTATTTTCTTTCTCGTACATCACGGGACACAGAGCGACATAGTCATTACTAATGGGACATCCCAAAGCAATGCCAAATGAGGGGAGGGATACACTATACATAAGCTGGGCGCCATCAGGCATGAGGATCTTTTGCGGCCTGCAACACACTGCGCCCAAAGGCGACATCCTCCTGACTTCTAACGTCTACCTGGTAGAATCTAGTAAACATGTGTACTGAAGACCATGTTGCGGCCTTACAGACTTGAGCCAGGGAGGCCTGGTGATGCACTGCCCATGAAGTTCCAACTGCTCTTGTGGAGTGCGCCCTAACTTTGAACGGAGGCGGTCTCCTTCTCAAGCCATAGGCTTGTATTATGACCTGTCGAATCCACTTGGCTAAAGTAGATTTTGATGCTGCCTGACCCTTTCTGGGGCCTTCCGGCAGAACAAACAAAGTATCCGTTCTACGAATCTGAGCAGTGGCTTTTAGATAAGCTTTAACTGCTCTTACTACATCCAAAGAATGCAATAACTTTTCCTCTACCGAGGTAGGTTTGGGAAAAAAAGAAGGAAGAACCACATCTTGGTTCAAATGAAACCTCGATACCACCTTAGGAAGAAAGGCTGGATGAGGACGTAATACTACTCTGTCCTTATGGACAACCAGATATGGCTCCTTACAGGACAAGGCGGCTAATTCCGACACTCTTTTAGCCGAACAAATGGCTACTAAGAAAATCAATTTCCTGGTGAGAAGAACCAAGGAAATGTGCTGCAATGGTTCAAATGGTTGTTTCTGTAGAACCGACAGAACCAGGTTTAAGTCCCATGGACATATGGGAATACTAACCGGAGGGCTAATACGCATCACTCCTTGTATGAAAGCTTTGACTAGTGAATGCGAAGCCAAGGGCCTTTGAAAAAATATTGACAAGGCCGAAATCTGACCCTTGATAGTACTCAAGGCAAGCTTCCTATCCACAGCCCACTGTAGGAAGTCCAGGATCCTACCTATTACGTACTTACGTGGATGCCATTTCTTGGCCTCACACCACGTAATGTACGCCTTCCAGATCCTATAATAGATCTGCCTGGATACTGGCTTCCTGGCATTGATCATGGTAGATACCACAGGATTAGAGAGACCTCTCTTTTTTAGAATGTGGGCTTCAATAGCCAGGCCGTCAAACCTAGGGCTTGTAAGGAAGGGTGGTATATCGGTCCCTGCGAAAGCAGGTCCGGACGATGTGGGAGGGTCCAAGGACTCCCCACTGACATCTTTACGATCTCCGCGTACCATGCTCTTCGGGGCCACGCTGGAGCCACCAGAATCACTGGTTTCTTTTCTACCCTGATTCTGCGGATTAATCGCGGTAACAATTGTGGCGGTGGGAATGCATATATCAGCTTGAACTGATCCCAAGGGAACACTAGGGCATCCGAGCCGCAAGCTAGGGGATCCCTTGTGCGAGACACAAATCTGTCCACCTTTGCGTTGAATCTCTCTTCCAATCCTCCCAGAGATGAGGAAAAAACCTCCTCTGTTATATATACAGGAGCAGGTGGACTGGGGACAGCCGCAGCACCAGGTACTCCTGCGGGGTTCCTACGGCTACTAACCTCTGAAATTTCAGGGGAGATTGGTGCAGTACAAGCATGCCCAAAATCCTCAGAGCCCGATGGAGACCCCTTTGGCTTCTTGGAAGACTTATTTCCAGAGCGTCTGGACGACATATCCTTCAAGCACAAAGCTGAGGTATTCCCGTCGTCATACACCAATTTTACTGGTAATAGTCTAACACAGTTGCTGCTATATACCAGCTGGTGTCCACTAAAGTGTCTTTCTATGGGGATGCCTGCATCAACCGCCTCTGTGTGCCACCGTTTTGTTGCTAGCTCTGCTTGCATCCAGCTGACACTTGTACTGTGTCTTTTATCCATGCTGGGACGCCTGCACATGCGCAGAAGCGCCGCGGTGCGCATCGAGCGTCATCCACCCGCCCCGCCCCTTTCCTTTCATAGGAGGCGCGTGCACGCGCCCGCGCGCCTTCGGCGCTCTTTTTTGAAAACAAGCAGGGACTAGGAGCCAGGGCCCTTTTTGCCGGAGGGCCTGTGCGGTGGATGAGCGCAGCAACAGGGCAGAGGAAGTGGATTCACAGAGAAACTTACCAACTGCCTGGATCTTTTGACTTGAAAAAGCCAAAGATCCACACGACAAGAAAAATGGACCACAGCGGCCTCTAGTGGTTTAACACAGGTACCGCGGTCTCCTTTTTTCTTTTTTTTTTCTTGACTACTATTAAAATTTTACATT
This sequence comes from Rana muscosa, assembly GCA_029206835.1. Lineage (NCBI taxonomy): Eukaryota > Metazoa > Chordata > Amphibia > Anura > Ranidae > Rana > Rana muscosa. The sequence goes on along the minus strand of CM055116.1, from coordinate 309,117,984 downwards.
TTCCAGTAGTTACAGGCATGCACAGATATTAGCGGGAATACCGTTGGGTAACAGACAGAAAGACAAATTAGGCTTGGGGGTCCCCCAATAGAACCAAGTTCCTGGGGGCCCCCACTTACCTGTTCCCCGCCGCAGGACTCTGTTTGGTCCACAGAAGCCCAAACTTCACCTCTCACAGCAGGCATTGTATTTAAACCTTCAGGGACCGGGTTCCCAAGGATTCCACTCCCCTGGACCTGTATAGCACCCTGCACAGACAACATCTTGGTCGTGGGTATGACCAGAGCTCTGGATCCCAGGGTCCAGCTCTCCTAAGAGAAGCATTACAGGCAAAACCTTGCTCTTCTGTTGCAAGGCCCGGGTACCGACCGTTTAGCTATGAAGCTTTTTTGGTCGGATCCGGAACAGCTTACTAAGGCCCATAAAAGAACCTGTACGCAAGCCCAGTGAAAACACATGTTACTCTTTGGCCAACACCTTAGACACTGGCAAAAAACTGAGGTGCTCCCGGATGGGAGGGGCTTATATAGGGGAGGGTAATTCCGGTTTTGGAAGTTGCCAGTGCCAGCACCTGAAGGTATCTATATAACCCATTAGTAATGACTAAGTCGCTCTGTGTCCCGTGATGTACGAAAAAGAAAAAGGGGATGAGTGGCGCTGCCACCCACTGGGATAGTGGTGTGGTACTCAAAGTGCTAGGTGCATTTAAGCAATAGGATTCAGAAATACTAATAAATCCTCCTTGCAAGTCAAGTGGTGCTCAAATCAAATAAATGCTTTACAGTGTAAGTGAATATAAACAGCAAATAAACACACCAAGGCTAAATAAACCAAAACTGGATAAAGAAAAAAAAAAGAAAACCGCCCCTGAAGTGAGAACCACCCTATGAATCGTTATTCCCAGGTATGTATTGCTCTGATGTATTCAGTAAATATAGGTGATCTCAGGGAAACCTCCTGCTGCAGAGTGTAGGTGCCTGTTTTAATAAGTGGGGGTGAATTCCTTGAGGTTATATTAACCTGTGAGTGTGCTATACTTGGTGGATAACGTCTAACATGTGGTTAATGTGAATTGTGAACCTCTTGTGTACTTACAAATGTGGTATCAAAAAACACATAATGGTATCAAAATGCGGGATGAGACATATAACAATCCCTCAAATAATAATATAAAAAAATAAAAAACAATGCAATAAAGAATATGAAATATAAAAATAAGAGTCTGTCCTTCCCTGTATAGAGACCGTTTAAAATGCCCGGTGATGAGATCTCCTAATGTCCTTTAGTAAGATCTCCTTCCCTGAGATCACCCATACTTTTTTTTTTTTTTACATTTATTTATTGAGTTTTTTCATGTACAAAGCAAATAGTCTCGTAAATGGTTACATCACATGTATATAACATTGCACATTAATGATAGCACCACAGGGCTATATGGTATTATAAAAAAAAAAATTGTGAACCCCGGTTCCTCAACGGAGGAAAACTAAAACAACAAAATAAGTAGGTCGACCAAAGTGGGCCACGTAGGGCCACACTATGGGAAATCATAGTATAGTAAGCAGTGGCATGGGTGTGCGCAGCCTATTACATTAGTATGTGCACCCCAAAGCTCAAACTTACACTACCGATCACTCATGGTGTTCATTCACAAAGGGAAGGGACCGGGAAATTACACATTTACCGCCCCTTCCCAAATCTCATCCTAATACCTCCCCTCAGCAACAGCTGGCGGGAGAGGAGGGAAGTCGGCAGCGTTGTGGTGGGAGGGAGCCAGGGCAGTAGGGGGAAACTCTGCTGCACAGGGTGATTAGGGTGTGCCTGGGCACACCTGGCACACCCTGTGCGCACGCCTATGAGCAGTGGAGATAAAAACCAAGTACAGTCAACCCATACATACACGCACACACACAGCCATACACACCTCACCGCCCCCCGCACCTCCAACCAAAACCCGAGAGCACCAAACCAACAACATTGTCCCCAGCAGGCTGCAGCCCTAGCAAGCCAACCCAGGGCAATACCCATTAGGGTTGGGAGAGCGGGGTGTCCTGAGATCACCCATACTTACTGAATACATCAGAGCAATACATACCTGGGAAGAACAATTCACAGGGTGGTTCTCACTTCAGGGGCGGTTTTCTTTTCTTTTTCTTTATCCAGTTGTGGTTTATTTAGCTTTGGTGTGTTTATTTGCTGTTTATATTCACTTACACTGTAAAGCATTTATTTGATTTGAGCACCACTTGACTTGCAAGGAGGATTTATTAGTGCAACTAGTATTTCTGAATCCTATTGCTTAAAGCGGAGGTCCACCCTGAAAGTGCTATGAATAAGCACTAGCACAGTGCGAAACATGTCAGCCAAATTTTTTTGACCTGTGTACCGTTGTACAGTGTGTATTTTGGATTATTTTAAAATAAAGGCTTTTATTTTTGAGTGCTGCAGTCCAGAAGACTTTTTCGTTCTTGTTTGCTGTCAATAGCATTGCTTGCACCTTTGTCTGCTGGGAGGAGGTGATTTGAAGGATTCCCACACCTGAGCGGCTCCCTTTCTCTTGCTGAAAAAATGTTAACATTAAAAATCGTAAAAAAAAAAAAAAAAAATGTATAGAAAAAATAAAATAAATTGATACTCATCCTAAATGCCTGTTGCTATGTGGAAGTCCCCTAATCTGCCTCTAATGTTCCTCTTCTTATCCGCGGTGGGTCTCCTTCCGCTTCCTCTTCTTGTGAATGGGCCGCGCTGCCTTCTGGGAACTGTGTGTATCCCAGGAGGCAAGCCGCCCATTCACAAAGCGCCGTGCGAGTGGCGCATGCGCAGTAGGAAACGGGCAGTGAAGCCTTACGGCTTCACTGCCTGTTCCCCTTACTCAGGATGGAGGAGCCTGGCAGCAGCGATCGATCGCCAAGGCAGGACCGACATTGCGGACGAGTAGGACAGGTAAGTGTCCTTATTAAAAGTCAGCAGCTACACTGTTAGTAGCTGCTGACTTTTTTTTATTTTTTTTTGGCTGCACCTCCGCTTTAAATGCACCTAGCACTTGGAGTCCCACACCACTATCCCAGTGGGCGGCAGCGCCACTCATCCCCTTTTTTCCTTCATATCACATTAATTATTGCCTAGAATATTCTTTAAAATATGCCATACTTTTGTATCTCTTTCATATTCCTAATGACATTTTTCATCTTATACAGAAAACGGATATATCCAGCATTGCAAACAAATGTTCTACAGCTCTGGGACTGTTTGGCTCCTGTTCACCAATTGGAAAAATATTGCAAATGAACATTTACAGTGTCTTGATTACACTGTGGTGATATTATGTGATAACTGAGAGTGGTTCAAATTAAGCTTCATTAAGATTATTGCTCATTCTGAAACATGCATTTTTGTCTCTGCGCTGATGTTTAAATTGGTTTCTTCTGTATAAATATTTAAAACTACTATTCATTTACAGCATTAATATGTAAACGCTTGTGATGTTTAAAGGAACTGCGCTATTTGTAATATCTTCACATTTTGCATTTATATAAATTGTATGTTTTCGCAGGTTCAGCGCATTTTGGAAAAGCATGATCCATTTAAAAACTCTCATGCTAGATATGGATCCATTCCTGCCGATGAGGTTAGCGCTGTACAGAATTACGTGGAACACATGATCTTGCTTTTAATTGAAGAGCAGGTGAAGGATGCTGCCATGGGGCCTATTCTGGAGTTTGTGGTGACAGAGAATATTATGGAAAAACTATTTCTATGGAGCCTCAGGAGAGAATTTTCTGATGAGACCAAATTTGAGCAGTTAAAGATGTATGATTTGCTGATTACCCAGTCACACCAGCCTTTGCTACATCACAAGCCTATATTGAAACCACTGATGATGTTGTTAAGTACTTGTTCGGGGACATCAACTCCGAATGTGGAGACTGAACTGGTGGTTCTACTCAACCAGTTATGTTCAATCCTTGCCAAAGATCCATCCATCCTAGAATTGTTTTTTCACACCAGTGAAGACCAGGGAGCTGCCAACTTTCTTATCTTCTCCTTGCTGATACCCTTTATCCATCGAGAGGGCACAGTGGGACAACAGGCACGGGATGCCTTGCTCTTCATCATGTCTTTGTCCGCTGAGAATAACATGGTTGCTAAACATATAGTTGAAAGCACTTACTTCTGTCCGGTAAGTTACATTTTTTGCTGTATTGATTAACTATAATCTTGACTCTAACAAAGTGATATGGAGTGAAGTGTGGGGGATGTTACTACTTCCTACTTTCCACCTGGCTGGAAAAAAGTTGTACCCGAAAACCTGCAATGCAAGGATCCAACTGCTTCTGTCTCACTTAACCTGTTTCCCCAAAAATAAGCCTGTGTCTTATATTAATTTTGGCAACAAAATACACCGTAGGGCTTACTTTCGGGGTAGGTCTTACCATGTAATGTACTGTCTTCTCCCCCCCCTCTCTCTCCCAGCCTGACAGGAATCCCCAGTGTGAACTGAGTAAAAAAGCTTGTAAAATCCTATAATCCACTCTATTACAGTAGTATATAATGTACAATGTGTGTGTTTCTGTAATATAATTGTGCCAAATACCTTAGTTTTAGCACCGATCTGCGCTTCTGTGACCCGCCGGAGCTCTCTTCCCCGCAATTATATTACAGAAACACACACATTGTACATTATATACTACTGTAATAGAGTAAATTATAGGATTTTATAAGCATTTTAAACTATGGCTTATTTTCGGGGTTGGGCTTATATTGCAGCCCTCCTGGAAAATAATGCTAGGTCTTATTTTCGGGGTAGGTCTTATTTTCGGGGAAACATGGTATTCTGTGGATCTGTGCTTTCTGAACCTCTTACTGCTGTTTCTTGAATGTGTCCATAATATTCATTAAATCACCAGTCATTTAAGGGGTCACTATACCATAGAGAAGCAAAACCCTTCCTCTATCAATATGGGCTCCTACACAGATATAGACTGTGGGAAACTAGGCAGGTTAAGTTAGTAAAGGGGAAATATCAGCTGCAGAGAGACCGTATGTAATATCGGTCCCTTATCCTCTGCTTGCCTTTTTGGGTACAACTTTGAAAATTCTTAACCTCTTTAAAGATGTGGAAGCTTCCAGGTGTGCATAGCCTCAATCATACACATTTTAACAAAGGCATGGAGCTTTAGCAATAGCATAAACATGACATGATGCATAAAATGTAGTATAGTCCACTCATAGAAGCAGTATACAGAGCAATGAAGATGTGAAAAGATCAATAATCATGAGCGACCAATCCAAGAAATCATAGGATGAATCAATCAAGGTACAACTATTTAAAAAAATATTGTTTTCTGATATTTCAGAGCAGTTGATACCTGTATTGATAGTATTTGGTATCTTCATTCGATTTTTCACAAGCTTTTATATATATATTTTTTTCTTCACATTTACATGCAGACCAAGTTGACCAGCAAAGTAATGAGGTGTTTATCAAACAGTCATCTTTTATTCACATGGTTTTATGTGAATAAAATATGTTTTATCCTAAACATCTAATGTTTTTTTAAAACTGTTTCTGTTATTGCCTCCGGCAGTAATATTTTGGCAACTGCTGCACTGGTGCATTAACATAATAATTTAGTGTTGCCATTTTGCGTCTATTTCAGATGGTTCTTCTTTTTCAGATAAGGGAGTAAAAAAATGCTCATAAGCCAACAGGCAGACAACCAGCTTTAATTAATAACCCCGGATAAACAATAGGCTTTTCAGCTTTATTCGTTTTGCCAGACTAGCGAAAGATGATTTCTGTCTGGCTGATGCCCTCTGTTTATGATGGTTTTATTGCTTTGGACACTATGCTGATGATGAACACAAAAGTACATGACTTGTTAGCAATCTCTGTGACCCATCGTCAATTAGGAACAATTGTGCAGTACTATTATTCCTGTAGATTTCGGGTCTAAGTCACCCATATAGCAGGTCACTTTAGCGACAACACTTGCAGGCAGTCAGTGGGAGTAGCAGTGATTTCTTACCACTTTGTACTTTGGTTAATATTCAACCTTCTAGTATAGTCTTTAACCAGTAGTCAAGGAACCAGAATGAAGATCCACTCCAGTAGTCAAACCCAGTAATGGCATAAAAAAATAACGTAAACCTACCTTTTAACTATTTTTCTAAAACCAGGTTACATGATCCTGCTGGTCTGCTTCCAATTTCAAACGGTACAGCCTGGAAGAGGGAACCACAGTATCAAGTTAGTAATATCAGATAGTGTCCAATGATGCTGTTATCAGTTTTGAAAAACATATATAGGTGTAACCAAGGATCTACTATGCAGCCAAAAAACTACGAGAGGGGTGGAGCGGTGCAGATTTTTCTGGAGGAATCCTCAGACAGTGCATGCTTCAACATGTAGTGGCAGAAGTTCACCATTTTACTTTGGTGCCAGCGTTCCAGCTAAGAAAAAACTGTTAGGCTTCGTACACACAGCCGAGAATCTCGTCAGGAAAAAACTCGTCATTTTTCTTGATGAGATTCTTGGACAAGAAACTTGTCCCGGCCGAGTGTACACACGCTCGATTCAAATAACCCGCGGTTCTTTGAATGGAGCGAACGCGGTGACGTCATCAACTACGACGAGCGTGCGCTCGTCACATTCGATGCCGTTGCCGCCATCTTGCTACACCGTCAAAGTCAAAGTAATTTCGAGCATGCGCGGGTTTCCACTGCGACAGGTAAGTGTACACACACACACTTTTCTCGTCGAGAAACATGCTGACGAGAGTCTCGACGAGAAAATAGAGAGCTTGTTCTCTATTTTTCTCGTCGAGATTCTTGCCAGTTTTCTTGACGAGGAAACTGAAAGCCGCGTACACACGACTGATTTACTCGGCAAGAAAGCTCTGCCCGCAAGTTTCTTGCTGGTTCTTGCCGAGAAACTCGGTCATGTGTACGAGGCTTTAGGCTTTAGAATCTTTGCCTGAATTCGGCCCTGAAACTGAGCCAAAGACGCACGTTTCTGTGAAGTGCACTCTGCAGCCACCCCCGAGGTATGTGAACCGGCTTCATAGAGAGCCGGTCACATTCTCCTGCTATGTAATCCAATTCGCATAGGTGTGAACCCAGCCTTAGACAGATTAGGACTGAGATTTAGTGCCAGATAGAGCAAAAATATGGAGTTAAGAATAATGTAAAAGATAAAGCAGGACTGCTAGGGATAAAAATCGCTACAAATGAAAATGAAGTGTTGCTGACTTGAAGGGCACCTATGAGGGTAGAATTATAGGAAATGGTGTTGCTGACTTGAAGGGCACCTATGAGGGTAGAATTATAGGAAATGGTGTTGCTGACTTGAAGGGCACCTATGAGGGTAGAATTATAGGAAATGGTGTTGCTGATTTGAAGGGCACCTATGAGGGTAGAATTATAGGAAATGGTGTTGCTGACTTGAAGGGCACTTATGAGAGTAGAATTATTGGAAATGGTGTTGCTGACTTGAAGGGCACCTATGAGGGTAGAAATATGGGAACTTCTAATGTTTTAGGGTGGATATTCACTGGGTGTATACTTGTTCCAGGTCATTGATCCACTAGGTACCACAGCAGGATCAGGGTCCCAGCCACATAACGTGTAGCTTTGGCAAACATGTCAGTAATAGGGATGAGCCGAACACCCCCCGGGTTCAGTTCGCACCAGAACCCGCGAACGGACCGAAAGTTCGCACGAACGTTAGAACCCTATTAAATACAATGGATGCGAACGTTCGAAATCTAAAGTGCTAATTATAACGACTATTATGCACGTTATTGTCCTAAAAAGGGTTTGGGAACCCGGGTTCTGCACCAGGGGACATGTATCAATGCAAAAAGAAGTTTTAAAAACGGCCGTTTTTCGGGAGCAGTCATTTTAACCACTTCAATACCATGCACTTATACAGCTTCCTGCCCAAGCCAATTTTGAGCTTTCAGCGCTGTCGCAATTTGAATGACAATTGCGCGGTCATGCTACACTGTACCCAAACAAATTTTTAATCATTTTGTTCCCACAAATAGAGCTTTCTTTCGGTGGTATTTGATCGCCTCTGCGATTTTTATTTTTTGCGCAACAAATAAAAAAAGAGCGATTTTTTTTAAAAAAACTATGTTTTTCTTTGTTTCTGTTAATTTTTTTTGTAAATAAGTACCTTTTCTACTTCAATGACAGGCACTGATAAGGCGGCACTGAAGGGCACTGATAAGGCGACACTGATGGGCACCGATGAGGTGGCACCAATGAGGTGGCACTGATGAGGTGGCACTGATGGGCACTGATGATGGGCACTGATAGGCGGCACTGATGGGCACTGATATGTGGCACTGGTATGCGGCACTGATGGGCACTCATAGGCGGCACTGATTGGCACTCATAGGCGGCACTGATTGGCACTCATAGGCGGCACTGATGGGCACTCATAGGCGGCACTAATGGGCACTTTTAGGCGGCACTGATGGGCACTTATGGGTGGCACTGATAGGTGGCACGGACGGGCACTGATAGGTGGGCACTTATTGGCACAGATGGGCACGGATGGGCACTGATAGGTGGCACTGATGGACACTAGTAGGTGGCACTGGTGACACTGCTGCCTAGCAATGCCAGCCACCACACATTTGTTTCTTGGTATGATCGTGCCAGTCAGTGCCCATGTGTGGGCACTGATTGGCATATTTTTTTTATATATATATATTTTTTACTACATGTGGATGGCCATGGGGGCCATCCACATGCTTAGGGCTTCCCTGGTGGTCCTTGGGGGCTTCCCTGGTGGTCCAGTGTGGGTATCCGAGGGGGAGCTGCGCTGATAAACAATCAGCGCGAACCCCCCCTGTCAGGAGAGCCGCCGATCGGCTCTCCTCTACTCGCGTCTGTCAGACACGAGTGAGGAAGAGCCGATCAACGGCTCTTCCTGTTTACCTCCTGATCAGCCGTGATTCGACACGGCTGATCACATGGTAAAAAGCCTCCGACGGAGGCTTTTTACCGAGATCAGTGTAGCGGTGGATCAGAGTGACGTCCAGTGTGGATAACAGAACCACTTCCCGGTTGTCAATTTGCTATTGACTGGGCGGGAAGTGGTTAATGATGCATAAAGTGAAAAAAAATAAGTCAAATATTCCTTTAAATATCGTACCTGGGGGGTGTCTAAAGTATGCCTGTGAAGTGGCACGTGTTTCCCGTGTTTAGAACTGTCCCTGCACAAAATTACATTTCTAAAGGAATAAAAGCCATTTCAAACTGCTTGCGGCTTTAATGTAATGTCTGGTCCCGGTAATATGGATGAAAATCTTTAAGAAAAATGGCATAGCTACCCCATCACCCCCCCCCCCCCCACCCCAGCCCATTACCAGCCCCTTTGGGTCTTGTATGGATATTAAGGGGAACACCGCACACAAAATAAAAAAGGCCCTATATACTCTGAACAGCCGTATACAGGCGGTGCATACAAGACAGGGACTGTAGGTTTGTTCTTATGTAGAATCTGTTTGTAATTTTGAACAGGTACATTGTTTAAGTGTAGCTCCAGCCAAAAAATCTATTTTTAAGCTTTTTGGAAAACATAGGGAAGGGTTAGCACACCTGTAACATTTGTTTTGCTGTCTGTGCCCCTGTTCAGAACATTTCACCTCACTTTCCGTCCCAATGACAAATGTTTTTGAAAAGTGGTTTTTTTATTGAAACAAGGATTGGTGATAAAGCATCAGTAGAGAGGAGACACCTTTTTCCCATATTAACTCTTACAGGAGAGAATTTCCCTTCCTAGGGGTAGATTTCCTCTCACTTCCTGTTGTCTCCTTTCGTTTGCAAGTAGGAGTCGTTTGTAAGTTGGATGTTTGAAAGTAGGGGCCTGCCGTATATACTCTGCTGAAATTTGCCCCTTACATGTTACAGTTACTCTTGGTGGGCGCATGAATGGGCCCTGCTGTGAATTATTAGATCAAGAATTGTAATTGCATGCCCCCGTTGAACAGGGGCTGAAAAATTGGGCCTTTGGTGGTGGTGGTGGTGGTGTTGACACAACACTGTAAGGCCTCACAGTTACTCTTGGTGGGCGCAGGAATGGGCCCTGCTGTGAATTATTAGATCAAGAATTGTAATTACATGCCCCTGTTAAACAGGGGCAGAAAAATTTGGCCTTAGGCACTGGTGCCACAACACTGCAACCCCTCACAGATACTGTACTTGGAGCACAGCAATGAGCCCTGTTGCAAAGTATTGCATAAAAAATTGTAATTACACGCCCCTGTTAAACAGGGGCTGAAAAATTGGGCCTTAGGCACTGGTGCTGGTGCCATGACACTGCAACCTCTCCCAGATACTCTATTTGGAGTGCAGGAATGAGCCCTGCTGCAAAGCATTGAATAAAAAATTGTTAAACAGGGGCTGAAAAATTGGGCCTTAGGCACTGGTGCTGGTGCCACGACACTGCAACCTCTCCCAGATACTCCAGTTGGAGTGCAGGAATGAGCCCTGCTGCAAAGCATTGCATAAAAAATTGTAATTACATGCCCCTGTTAAACAGGGGCTGAAAAATTGGGCCTTAGGCACTGGTGGCGGCACCCAGAAACAAAAATGTTCTTCCAAGCTATCATCATCAATCGGATCATTGAGGAGGAGGAGGATAGTCGGTCAACATAACAGGACAGTCACTCAGCATCAGCATCAGTCTTGAAGGGATGTGACATTTGAAAATAAATTAGTCTGTTATATCAGCTTCAGGTGTTTGGTAGCTGGTGGTGATCCAAGACTGGTTCATCTTTATGAAAGTCAGTCGATCAACCGAGTCGGTGGGCAGGCGCACCCTGTGATCCATGACAAATCCTCCAGCAGCACTGAATGTGCGTTCTGAAAGAACGCTGGATGCAGGACAGGCCAGTAGCTCAATTGCATACTGTGCAAGCTCTGGCCAGTGATCCATCCTCAAGACCCAGTAAGCCAGAGGATTTTCGGTGGGGAAGGTGTCCAAGTCTGACCTTGCCCCTAGGTATTCCTGCACCATGTATATCAGACGCTGGCGATGGTTGCTGGAACCGATCATACCTTGGGGCTGCGGACTAAAGAATTGTCTGAACGCATCGGTCAGACGGCCACCTTCCCCACCGCTCCTTCTTTGACTGACCGAAGCCTCAGCAACTCGTTGTCCAGGACCAGGAGTTTGTAACCTCCCAGTCTCTGGGAACGCGTTGCACAGACCTTTCTGCAAGGCCTCCCGGAGTTGTCTCATCCTCTGCTCCCTCTGCGACGGTAAGATAAGGTCCGCAACCTTACCCTTGTACCGTGGATCAAGGAGAGTGGCCAGCCAGTAATGGTCCCTCTCCTTGATCCGAAGAATACGAGGATCCTTCCGCAGACTTTGCAGGATCAGGGAGGCCATGCAGCGTAGGTTAGCTGAGGCATTCGGTCCGGAGTCCTCTGGGTCACTAAGGACGACATGATCCGCAGCTACCTCCTCCCAGCCACGTACAAGTCCACGGATTTCTTGGGACTGTAAATCATCCCTAAAAGACTGCTGCTGATGATGCTGAGTGCCAGGCTCCACCTCCATGCTGACACAATCCTCCTCCTCCTCCTCCTCCTCTTCCTGTGCGATGGGTGGGACAGAAGGAACACTGTCTGGGTAAAGGGGGCCTTGAGAGGCAAGGAAGTCCTCCTCTTCCTGCCTCTGTTCTGCCTCAAGTGCCCTGTCCATTATTCCACGCAGCGTATGTTCCAACAGGTGGACAAGAGGTACAGTGTCACTGATGCATGCACTGTCACTGATCACCATCCTCGTGGCCTCCTCAAATGGTGCCAGGACAGTGCATGCATCCCTGATCATGCCCTACTGGCGTGGTGAAAAAAACCCGAGCTCCCCTGACCCTGTCCTGGTGCCGTAGTCGCACAGGTACTCATTGATGGCCCTCTGCTGCGTGTGCAGCCGCTGCAGCATGGCCAACGTTGAGTTCCACCTGGTGGGCATGTCACATATAAGGCGGTTCTTGGGCAGGTTCAACTCCTTTTGCAGCTCAGCCAGGTGAGCACTGGCATTATAAGATCTGCGGAAATGCACACAGACTTTCCTGGCCTGCCTCAGGACATCCTGTAAGCCCGGGTACCTGCCCAAGAACCGCTGCACCACCAGGTTAAGGACGTGAGCCACACAGGGCACATGGGTCAGTTGTCCCTGTCGGAGGGCGGAGAGGAGGTTGGTGCCATTGTTGCAAACCACCATTCCTGGCTTAAGCTGGCGTGGCGTCAACCACCTCTCGGCCTGCCCCTGCAGAGCAGACAGAACCTCTGCCCCAGTGTGGCTCCTGTCCCCCAAACACACCAGCGCAAGCACGGCATGGCATCTTTTTGCCTGCGTACTTGCGTAGCCCCTTGTACGCCTACGGAGCACCGCTGGTTCCGAGGACAAAGCACAGGAAGAGGCCATGGAGGAAGAAGAAGAGGAGGGGGTGGAGGAGAGAGGTGTGTCACAACCAGTAGTAGCATTTTGGAGGCGTGGCGGCGGAACAACCTCCAACACTACTGCACCTTGTCCTGCATCCTTCCCAGCTGCCAAAAGAGTGACCCAATGGGCCGTGAAAGAAAGGTAACGTCCCTGTCCATGCCTGCTGGACCATGAGTCAGCGATAATATGCACCTTACCACTGACCGCCCTGTCCAGCGAGGCCAAGACATTGCCTTCCACATGCCGGTAGAGAGCCGGAATCGCCTTCCGTGAGAAAAAGTGGCGTTTGGGAACCTGCTACTGAGGAACCGCACATTGCACAAACTCACGGAAGGGGGCCGAGTCTACCAACTGAAAAGGCAGCAGTTGAAGCGCTAGCAATTTAGCCAAGCTAGCATTCAACTGCTGGGCATGTGGATGGCTGGGAGTGAACTTCTTTTGAGGGTCCAGCAGCTGGGGCAGGGAAATTTGCCTGCTAGAATCGGACGTCGGTGTACTGCTAGCAGAGTGCCCGCAAGTACTTGGCTGTGACACACCTAATTCTACACCTTCATTCCTCTCAGTGCAGGTTTCAGAGAGGACTGAAGGTATAGTGGGGTTGGAGATCCCAGCTGATGCGGTGCAAAGAGAGGTCCGCTTTGTTCTTTGGTGTGGGTCTTTAAGGTAGGCTTGCCAACGAGCTGCATGGCAGGTCAACATATGTCTGGTCAAGCATGTGGTGCCCAAGCGGCTGATGTTTTGGCTACGCGATATACGCTTGAGACATATGTTGCAAACAGCAGCTGTGCGATCTGATGCACTCGACTCAAAAAAGGCCCACACCAAAGAACTTTTTGAATAACGGGCAGAGGCAGCGCCCTGCACAGGCGGAGCTCTGCGGTGTGATTCCGTCGGTGTGCTGCCCTTACGCTGGCCCCCCGAGGGCATCCTGCCTCGTTGAAGATGTGCCTCCTCCTCATCCTCCTCCTCTCTCCTATTAGGCACCCACATGGAGTCAGTGACCTCATCATCCCCTCCCTCCTCATCACTGGAGCCAATCTGGCAGTATGCTGCAGCTGCTGGAACATGACTTCCAGATTGGTGTCCTTCTTGAGCATCCCCTCTCTCTGCTCTCACGCTACTGCCTTCCTCTAGCTGGGTATCATCATCAGACCCTTCGAAACGCTGGGCATCCTCCTGGAGCATGTACCCAACACTGTGCTCAAACAGTTCGGGGGACTCCTCAGGAGGACATGGTGGGTCTAGGGAAGGAGTGACTGATGATGACATTGATACCAGGGAAGAGGACGCTTTGGCAGCTGCTTTGCCAGTACCCTGAGCCTGGGTGAGAGAGGATGAGGAGGATGAGGAGGGCTTGGTCATCCACTCTACTAAGTCTTCGGCATGATGCGGCTCAACACGTCCAGCTGCCGAAAAGAAGGACAAGCGTGTCCCATGGCCACGTGCTGATGGCGATGCACTGCGTCCACGACCAGCGCTGTTGTCTCTAGACACAGAGCCTGCTTGCCCTCTTTTATTGGCTCCTGACTGTCTGCCTCTCCTTGTTTGCCTTCCATACATTCTAATGGCCTGCAGGGAGATGGGAAAACCAGCAATAAGGCCTAGCTTCAGGAGTATATTTTGCAGGAAGCACACTACGCCCGCTGTAAGTGCTGCAGATGCCTGTTGGTGTAACACACCAGGAAAACACAGCAATACGGGCTAGCTTCAGGTGTATATTTTGCAGGAATCACACTACGCCTGCTGTAAGTGCTGCAAATGCCTGTTGGTGTAACACACTAGGAAAACACAGCAATAAGGCGTAGCTTCAGGAGTATATTTTGCAGGAATCACACTACGCCTGCTGTAAGTGCTGCAAATGCCTGTTGGTGTAACACACCAGGAAAACACAGCAATACGGGCTAGCTTCAGGAGTATATTTTGCAGGAATCACACTACGCCTGCTGTAAGTGCTGCAAATGCCTGTTGGTGTAACACACTAGGAAAACACAGCAATAAGGCGTAGCTTCAGGAGTATATTTTGCAGGAATCACACTACGCCTGCTGTAAGTGCTGCAAATGCCTGTTGGTGTAACACACTAGGAAAAAACAGCAATAAGGCGTAGCTTCGGGAGTATATTTTGCAGGAATCACACTACGCCTGCTGTAAGTGCTGCAAATGCCTGTTGGTGTAACACACCAGGAAAACACAGCAATACGGCCTAGCTTCAGGTGTATAATGTGCAGGAGGCACACTCCGCCCGCTGTAAGTGCTGCAAATGCCTGTTAGTGTAACACACCAGGAAAACACAGCAATAAGGGCTAGCTTCAGGTGTATACTGTGCAGGAGGCTTAGCAACAATGACACTGACACTGTCCCCTGCCTATCCTTCTCTCTCCCTGCACACAAGGTTTATCAAAGAATATGACACTGACACTCTCCCTGCCTATCCTTCTCTCTCCCTGCACACAAGGTTTAGCAAAGAATATGACACTGACACTGTCCCCTGCCTATCCTTCTCTCTCCCTGCACACAAGGTTTATCAAAGAATATGACACTGACACTCTCCCTGCCTATCCTTCTCTCTCCCTGCACACAAGGTTTAGCAAAGAATATGACACTGACACTGTCCCCTGCCTATCCTTCTCTCTCCCTGCACACAAGGTTTAGCAAAGAATAAGACACTGACACTCTTCCTGCCTATCCTTCTCTCTCCCTGCACACAAGAATAGCACAAAGAATATCACACTGTCCCTGCCTATCTTTCTCTTTCCCTGCGCTGGAACACACTACACAAGGCCGCCGCGCTGGCGGCCTTTTATAGTGTGGGGCGTGTGCTAAACCCCCTGAGCTATAATTGGCCACAGGCAACCTGCCTGTGGCCAATTATGGCTCTCCTAGCTGCCGGCGCTGTGATTGGCCAAGCATGCGGGGTCACAGTGCATGCTTGGCCAATCACAGCACCGGGATTGCACTGCGATGGCGCAGTGTATTGTGGGCTGTTTGCGTCACTCAAATTTGGCGCGAACGGCCCAAATTGTTCGATGTTCGCCGAACGATCGAACAGCCGATGTTCGAGTCGAACGTATGTTTGACTCGAACACCGAGCTCATCCCTAGTCAGTAATAGCAGTTCCTCTGGTTTTATCTTCACAGGTCCCCTTTAAGGTTCAGCAGGACACTGCTGAGGTATTAAAATAAGATCCAGGTGACATTTCCAAACATAGGTTTAATTACCAATTCTTCCGGCGTTCTGACATCATTAACAAAGGAGACCAGCAGAGATCTGTGATATTTTAGTTACAGGGACCCTGCTGAAAAGAGGAAATTATATTGGTATATGTGAGATAGTGCTGATTAAAGATGGGGGGAACTGTGAGCTTAAATCCCTGTGAAGCCTAACATAGATTGAAATGTTCCTCTTTACCTTTGTTAGAATGTGTCAATGCCAGAGCTAAATACTCTCTATCAGTCTGGCATGAGCTCCCTGTGTTTGTGTGCTTTGACTCCAGTTTTCCCTATAACCTGTCAGCCAACTGGTACCCAATTGTCTTCCAACCAAATTAACCTTATAACGGGCTTATAGTGATGACTCTGGTAGGCACATTAAATGAACAAAACCCATTACAACCACTTTAGCCTACAGGTAAGCCTAGAATAAGGCTTACCTGTAGGTGCAACAAATATCTCCCAAACCTAAAAGGTTTAGGAGATATTTGTAGAAATAGCGGCACCGATGTCTACATCGCATGCGCCGTAGACATCGGGGGCTGGCGCACTGAGCGTGCCGCTTCTAACGGCGATCATGCGGGAGTGATGTCATCGCTGCTCCGGCCAGTCACAGCGCCGGAGCAGCGATACCCGGAAGTCACTCCGGGTATCATGGTGGCGATGGAGGAGGTGACCGAGGACCGCTGCAGGGGCTTCGATCTCAGGTAAGTAATTCATAATGAGCTAGTATGCTATGCATTCTAGCTCATTATGCCCTTGTCTTGCAGGGTGTTTTTTTAATATATTTTTTTAGAGAGGTTTTACTTCCTCTTTAAAGACCTTTTGAAATGGGCATTTGAAGGGTGCCTTTGGTGAGTTCTACGTAGCATGCGGAAGAAAGCTCCAGGGAAAGGAAACGTATGTCAGAAGTTAAATGAAAAGTACTGAGATGGTTTCAAGCAAAATAGGAACTTAAGCGAGGTAGCAGCTTTTCCCCCTATTCCTTCAATTGATTTTGATAAGTATTGCAATGCGCACAGAAAAGCCACCCTATCCGCATTGTCCATCAGATACTAAGTGCCTACAAGCACATTTTCCCTTGTCAAGTGACAAGACTGGCACACAGCTTTAACCATTGGAGCCATCTTCCTGGTTTAGAGCAGGAGCTGAAATGCTGAAGCCAGGCCCATGGCCCTCCTGCCAAGGTGGCCTTGTGGTTGATCCAGCTCTGCAAACATATGATGTGTTGGCAGCTCCCACATTCATTTGCTTTGTTTGTTTTGTCCTATTTTTATTGCTCGCTGGAAGCAGGGAACGCTTGCCATTTCTTATTGTACATTCTTTTCATGGAAATCTCTGATTAAGATGAAAGGGCACAGAATAATATTAAGGTGTATTTTTGTGTTATGACGTAGAACAGAAGAAAATGTCAGCAGTATTTAAGTGTCCTTTAGGGCAAACGTAGCCTATGCAATTATGCATATTTTCCTTCCTTTATTTTTCACTTCTGTAAATGTGTTACCCAGTGATATAGGTGGAGACTGCTGGAGACTCTGTATAATACTGAAAGTTACCATTTGCATATGTTTACACAGAGCCACATGTTGCTATGGAATCTTTGCGGAGCTATGTAATTACACGAGGTCTGTGTGCTCCTACCTCACAAATGAGTTTATAGGAATTGTTGTTTGCAGCCATCTAGTAATGTGGTTCTAGAGCATGGAGAAAGCAGGACACTTTTGTTTTATGTCGCAGACTGCTGACAACCCACAAATAAAATACAATGAACCTAGACTTAGAATACATATAACTTGCTGGGACATACCTAAGGGAAAAACTATATGTCAAAGTGGTTGTAAACCCGTTTAAAAAAAAAAAAAAACCCTGCAAGACAAAGCCATAATGAGCTAGTATGACTAGCATACTAGCTCATTATGCATTACTTACCTTAGATCGGGGCCCCCGAAGCCGTTCTCGTCTCCCCCTCCAGCCGCAGCCATCGCTCCACAGATACCCGGAAGGTTACTTCTGGGTATTGCCGCTCCGGCCAATCACAGCGCCGCTCCGGCGCTGTGATTGGCCGGAGCGGCGAAGACGTCACTCCGCGCATGCACGTGGGAGACGTCAAATCCGGCAAAGCCGGATTTGTGAATAGGATTCTGACTGTGAATGCACCGTTGTCTACGGCGCGCATGTCTTTTTTGCAAATATCTCCTAAACCGTGTAGGTTTAGGAGATATTTCTTGCACCTACGGGTAAGCCTTAATCTAGGCTTATCTGTAGGTGCAAGTTGCATAAATGGGTTTACAACCACTTTAAAGCCATACAAACAAGCCAAGGTGGCACTGCTGCGCCGAATCACGTACCTAGTACGTGATCCGACACTTCCGGGTTGGGGACATGCACGCGCGCCACCTGCAGGCCTGCTCCGGCAGTGATTATACACAAAAGGAGCTGATTTGCGGGTACGGCGGACTCGATGTCTGATCATCCAGCACAGTCTGCATATGTAAACAAGGCAGATCGCCGTTTTGTCAGTAGGGCAGGCATGGATCCTCTGTTCCTGCACAGCACCACATACACTGTAAAAAAAGCCAGTGTCATTAGTACAGTGACAGTGCATATTTTTAGCACTGATCATTGTATTAGCGTCACTGGTCCCCAAAAAAGTGTCAGTGTCAGAATGTCCGTCGCAATATTGCAGTCCCATTATAAGTTGCTGATCGCTGCCATTACTAGTAAAAAAAAATAAATAAATACAAATATCCCATAGTGTGTAGACGATATAACTTTTGCGCAAACCAATCAGTATATGCTTATTGGGATTTTTTTTTTTACCAAAAATATGTAGCAGAATACATATTGGCCTAAATTGATGAAGAATTCCGTTTAAAAAAAAATAATAATATTGGATATGTTTTATAGCAGAAAGTAAAAAATATTGTTTGTTTTTTTTCAAAATTATCTGTCTTTTTTTGTTTATAGCGTAAGAAAATTTAAGTAATCAAATACCACCAAGAGAAAGCACTATTTGTGGAGAAAAATACATAAATTTGATTTGGGTACAGCGTTGCATGACTGTGCAAAGGAGAGGGGGGGGGGTTAAATCATCCAGGGGTCAAGTGGTTAAATGTATCTACAGGTATTGCCAATTTCTTTTTGTTTTGTTTTGAGTAGAATTAAAAAGTAGGAAGTAAGGGAATTCTCTCTAACAGGAACATAGACAAAAGTAAAATATTTTTTTAATAAGTTAAAGCTCTTGTAAAGTAAATTTTTTTATTTAAAAAAATATGTTACACTTACCTGATCTGTGCAAGGGTATTGCACAGAGCGGCCCTGAACCTCCTCCCCCACCAGCACTGTCAGCTCTGCCTCTTCTCCATGTGCCACTATAGGAAACCACTTCCTTTGGTGGCACACGTTTGGGTGCGCTCCCGAGCCAGGCTGTGTGCGTCCATAGGTACACACAATGTGGCTCAGCCCTGCCCCGTGCTAACTCCTCACAGGATTTAATTGACAACAGCGGGAGCCAATGGCTCCCACAGCTCTCAGCTAAGCAAGTGAGAGAGGGGAGAGAAGACCTGCAGAAGGGCATAGAGGTGGACTAATACAGGACAGGGGATGGAGCAACAGCTACTGAATGTTTTTTTTTTACATTAGTGCATACAGCTAAAAAAACTTCTGACTTTATAACCAATTTTAAATGGTATTAAACCCCAAAACAAAAAAATTATATGTTACAATTTACCAATCCTTAAATGTGATGGTTGCATTTGTTTTATTTTTTTAGGCTTTTTTTTTCACCTGGTGATCTGAGCAGTAACACACTTGACACAACTGTCTTAGGGTAACTTCTGGACATCAGCATTGTCAATTTACACAGAGGGGTAGTGTTATTATTAACTAACAAATTAAAGCTGAACTCCAGATAACACTTTTTAGCAGTTACAGCGCTAGTTTGTTTTACATAATTGAAAAAAAATTTGACCATTGTACTCACTCCTGTTAGTAGTAAATTATTTATCTCAACCCCCTAAGGCTGGTTTCACAATGGGGCGGTGGGTGCGGTGGCGGTATAGCGCCGCTATACCGACGGAATTGCTAAGGTATTCGGCCGCTAGCGGTGCGGTTTTAACCCCCGCTAGCAGCCGAAAAAGGGTTAATACCACCCGCAAACCACGGCTACAGCCGCGGTTTGCGGGCGGTATTACCGCGGTGTCCCATTCATTTTAATGGGAAGGAGCGGTAAACACACCGCTCCTCTCACCGTTTCAAAGATGCGGCTAGCAGGACTTTTTTTCACGTCCTGTTAGCGCACTGCTCCAGTGTGAAAGCCCTCGGGCTTTCACAATGGAGAGACAGCAGCCGCTGTTTAGGGTCGGTTTGCAGGCGCTATTTTTAGCACAATAGCGCCTGCAAACCGCCCCAGTGTGAAAGGAGCCTCTGTCACTATTGCTGCACAGCTTGGTTTACTAAAGTTGAAAAATAACATACCTACTGGCTAGATCACCAGGTGAAAATAAAGAATAAGGCTTCATGCCCACGGACGTTTTTACAGCTGCGTTTTTTACAGCTTAAAAACGCCTGTCCATGTTAAAAAACACGGCCGCGCGTTAGTGCGCGTTTTTGCACATTTTCTGACGCTCGCGTTTTTTTCTGCCTAACTCCGACGCTGAGGAACGCACTGGTCCTGGGTTTTTTTTACAGCTTAAAAACGTCTATGCTATTTGCAGTTTAAAAACGTCTAGGTGGCCATGAAGCTATAGACTAACATGGACAGGTGTTTTTAAGCTGTAAAAAACGCTCAAAAACGCGGCTGTAAAAACTAAAGAATTGGTTAGCTGCAATAAAATACATTTTTATTTTTGGGTTTAATACCGCTTTAGGGTAGGGAAATTCTAACACCTCTGTCAGCTTTTTATTGTGATCTATTTCCCTGTTGCCCATTTCGGGCTTATTCACACCATTCCATTGATCTATGTTGATCTTCAAAGATCAATTCAGGCTCAGAGCTCAG